>CM063172.1:22234635-23502635 GCA_031835075.1 Saguinus oedipus | reverse complement strand
AGACAGCAGGTAAGAAGGAAAATAAATGCAATTAAAATAGAACAATTGAAGAAAATTCTGCCTTCTCCTGTGGAATCTAGGGCACAGGAAAGCCCCCGTGTTTGATAATTACACTCTTATCTGATGTTTGACTCTCAAAATATCTTTTTTTGATGGGCAGGCAATTATGTTTTAATTGTCAAGAGCTGGGTTTTGGAGCTGGGTGTGGTGGCTCATGCCTGTAATCCCAGCACTTTGGGAGTTCAAATCAGGAGGATTGCTTGAGGCTGGAAGTTCAAGACCAGCCTGGTCAACACAGCGAGACCTTGTCTCTAAAGTAAAGAAATTAGAGAAATTAGCCAGACATAGAGACACTCATTTGTAGTCCCAGCTACTCAGTGGCTGAGCCAAGAGGATTGCTTGAGCCCTGGAGTTTGCAGTTACAATGAACTATGATTGTGGTGCCACTGCACTCCAGCCTGGGTGACAGAGTGAGATCCTGTCAACAAAACATAACAAAAAAAGCCAACAAGAGCAGGGGTTTTGGAGTTTGGCAGACTTGGATTTGGCCCAGTGGCCCAGTCATCTGCTAGCTGTGGGACTTTGGGCAAGACATTGCCCTTTTTCTTCCTAGAATCTGTGAAATGGGTTGGTAGAAGCATAGTAAGTCCTCAATAGATGGAGGCCATTTTTGTTATTTTTATTTATTTCACATTCTGATTCCCACAAGATTTAAAATGCAGGTCATTTGGGGTGAGAGAATATAGTATTTTAAATTCACAAGGGTGCTGTTCATGTTGCTAAGAAGAATCAAGTCCTTTAGCAACGTGTAGCCTAAAAAAACAAGAGGGCAGCACAGGAAGGGAAAGGAACACAGGGAGAGGAACATCGGATTTGTCAAAATGCTCACTGTTCTCTGTGTTCTCAGCGGCATTGAGCTCCTAGGTGACCCTCTCGTATAGTTTCTCTGCTTTTAGTGACCTCTGCTCTTTGCAGGTTTTAATTGTTATGAATTCATTAGTCTTTTCTCTTGTTAAATAATAATGCCATAGCTTAAAATGTTACACTTTTTCTCAAAAGTGCTATATTTATGTTTGCTTATTTAAAAATTCATTCTGGCATTTAGCATGTATTTTTTGTCATTCATCTCTAGGAAAAATGTTGGACTTTTAAAATGTTTTACTTAAAATTGACTGATAGATTTGGTTTAATCGGACTTTTTATTAGCTTTATAAACTTTAATATACATATTTATGGAAGTAAAGTTGATCAGTTGATCTTAAATTGGTCATATTGTTGATTTATAAGTTTGGAGGAAAATATAGTTTCTTTAACTCTGAAATAATGTCGTTTTCTTGTATAGAAACTAACTAAGCCAGAATTACTTGGCTTCCCGTGATCTTTGCCTAGTTTTTTCTTCTGCCAGCCGGTGGCAGGGATTTGACAAGTGATTGATTTGGTTTCAGAGGGTCCTGGAATTACACAAAGTGTTTTGGATATTGGAAAAGACATGCCCAGTTTTTCACAAGTTTTAAGATTTATTGCCTCACCCTAACATGTTGTAAATTAGTTTGTTTGCTATTTATTTTACTCAGAATGTAGTAATTGGTGTCATTAGTGTAAGGGTAAATTTGATCAGAAGAAAGGGCAGACAGCTATTTAACACTATTTATTTGTTTCTTTGCCAACTTTGCAGGGCTGGAGATAAGATGGGTAGACTGCTACTTTCCTTTTACGCATCCTTCCTTTGAGATGGAGATCAACTTCCATGGAGAATGGCTGGAAGTTCTTGGCTGTGGGGTGATGGAGCAACAACTGGTCAATTCAGGTAGAAAAGAATCCCACATTTTATTTACACTTGTGCCAAAGGAATCCTCTCTTCTCAGGCAGCCCCACTGCACACTTGCACGTATTTACATCCTTCTGTGGGGTAGCAGCAACATTGTTCTCTCTTGAGATTCCCCTCTAGATTTGTCTTTGATACTAAGCCCTGGAAAAACTATTTCTCACATCTCTATTTGCAAAGGCTTTTTGTCTTTGGAGATCCTCCTTGTCAGCACTTGGCTGCTGGATTTGTACTTATCGTATATGTGTTGATATGTTGCTTTGTAATTGCCCCAAAGGCATTTGGTGCTTGTCACAGGAGTGTAGTTTGTCTTTCAGACTATATAAGAACAAAGACAATGCATAATCTATTTTTGTTCTTATTGCACTTAGTATAGTGCCTGAAATTCGGCAAGTATTTTATAAATGCTTAATCCATCACCTCCCTCTGCATAGGCAGTGCCACCTGACTGCGAGAAATTGGAAAGACAAGGTTGCTGATGAATTCTACCCATATCTATAGGTATTTCAGAAAGATCTGCCTCTTTTCTGTAAGACTATTGATTAATAAAAATGACTGCTCCTAAACATAATTTCAGAGCTGTGAGGTTTTTCTTTTTAAGTCACTATCTGAATTTAATTTTTTAAGTCACTATCTGAATTTAGTATTTTTTCAAAGTCACTATCTGAATTTAATTAAAAAATATTTTCGGGGGTCAGGTGTCATGTCTCGCACCCATAATCCCAGCGCTTTAGGAGGCTGAGGCGGGCGGATTACCTCAGGTCAGGAGTTCCAGACCAGTCTGGCCAGCATGGCGAAACCCTGTCTCTACTAAAAATATAAAAATCAGCTGGGCATGGTGGTGCGCCTGTAATGCCAGCTACTGGGGAGGCTGAAGCATAAGAATCACTTGAACCCGGGAGGCAGAGGTTACAGTGAGTCAGTATGACTACACTCCAGCCAGCCTGGCAAAAGAGCAACACTTTGTCTAAAACAAAACAAAACAAAACAAAAATTATATGTATCTAAATACCTATATAACTACTTTAGTTATATAGGTGTATAACTAAATAACTAAATTACCTATATAATTAAATATAACTAAATTATATATATACCTATATAACTAAATTATATAACTATATATGTATCTATATACCTATATAACTAAAATAGTTATATAATTTAGTTATATAGGTATATAGATACATATATTATATAAATTATAACTAACTTATATAATTATAATAACTAATATAACTAACTAACTTATATAATTAAATATAATTATAACTAAATTATATAACTATTTTAGTTATATAGGTATATAGATACATATATAGTTATATAATGTTATATACCTAAATTATATAACTATTTTAGTTATATAGGTATATAGATACATATATTCAGAGTATAAATCATCCAAAAAAAGAGGGGAAGTTGGTTTGGATTGGGCATTTGAGCTCACTGCATAAGTAGTGGGCACCAAATCGGATAGAAACTGATGTGGCTTGTTCTGGAAACCTTTCCAGCTCTGCTGCCTTAGAAGCACGTTTGCTGCCTAGTCTTGGAAGGCAGCTCTGACTCAGGGTTCGCTGTGTGGCTTCCTACAGCAGAATGAAGAGAGGTCCTTCTTGGTAACTAAGAAATGTGAATAGACCATAGGTAAGGACATGATACCTCCTCATGGGCTTTGGAACATGTGGATGAGCAGAGAGTGATGAGAGAGGGTGCGTGAAGTACAGGAACTTGTGTTATCTGGGCTGGGAGACTGGAGGCCTCGCCTTCCCTTCTGGCTCTTAGGTACTCTCCATCTGCAGAGACCTGGACTCCACAAGCTCCCAGATTCCTCTTCATCCTGCTGAGGAAGCCTTGGGGGAAAACCCAGCACAGGGCTGAGGGCTTTGTGGGCAGTTTTCAAATAGATGAAAAGAGGAGAGAGAGCACAGGGCATGACATTAGGACCTGGGAGGAGAAGTTGTAAGGCCTGGGCTTGGGTTCTGGGAACCCAGGGTTTTGTCACAACTCTGTTAACTAACAGCTATGTATCTTCCAGCAAGGTTCATCACCCCCATGAGCCTTGGCTTTCTCATGGTTAAGATGGGTGCAAGGATACACCCTCAGAGTTCCATCATGGGTGGAACTCAATCCATTGATTGATAGGATTCCTCTAAAGTGCTTAGCAAAGGGTCTGCCACACAGTGAACATTCAATAAAAATTGGTGATGTTGTTACATTTAAAAGTTTTCTAATGGTTAGAGCTATTTATCAACAGAGGATCCCCTTAGTAGGAAATATTTAAACAGAGGCTGTTCCTGTCTGTCATAGAAACAATTTCTAACCAAGTGGAATTTGTTACTTCTTTGGCCTGTAATCATGTCTGTGTCCGTGATTTCATATTGAGTGAGTGATTTTACAGGGAAAAAGAAAAGAAAGAGTAATAAGAAACAGGAAGAAAAGGAAAATCAGCCTAATAATAGCATCTCGACAGCAAACACAAACTACTGAGCACGAATATGAAAGACTTAATCCCTCCCTGAGTAGGAGCTAACTTCAGAGATCTCTGTGGTGTTTTTATAGTTTTGCTTTTTAGAAAAAGATTTGAATGAATCCTAGGCTTCCTCCCAGGAGTGCCTGGTATCAGGGGGCTGGAGCTCAGAAAGCAAACCAGGGATGATCAGCTTACACATCAGTTGTCATTTGGAATTGATCATGCTTCCTTGCACAGTTTCCAATATCTTTGATGGGTTTTTATGAGGTTTATTCACACAGTAATTGGCTGAATATCGTTATCTGAAACAGGTTTCCAAGTCATTATTGCACATTAATGAGGCTGCTGTTCTACAATTAGATTAGCCATGTTAGGTATTCTTGAATAGAATGGCAAAGTGAAAAAGTCATTTACGTTGTAAATATGTTTCAGAGATTCACAGGGATGGTAAGATGTGCTTTGACTTTAGGGGGAAACTGTACACATAAAATTTTATTTACTTACTTATTTTTGAGGCAGAGTCTCGCTCTGTCACCCAGGCTGGAGTGAAGTGGCGCCATCTCAGCCCATAGCAACCCCCACCCCCAGGTTCAAGTGATTCTCCTGCCTCAGCCTCCTGAGTAGCTGGGATTATAGGTGCCTACCACCACACCCTGCTAATTTTTGTATTTTTGGTAGAGATGGGTTTTTGCCATGTTGGCCAGGCTGGTCTCAAACTCCAGACCTCAGGTGATCTACTCACCTTGGCTTCCCAAAGTGCTAGGATTACAGGTATGATGAGTCACCACACCCAGTCATAAAATTTAAATTAAATATTTCGCAAGAGAGGAAAACTAAAGAAATAGGAGAAGAGACAATTTTATAGACAAGATCCTGCCTAGACTTTGCTATTTGAATCTGAAGTTATTATGACAACGTTCTGCTCTGTGTTCTCAAATTTGAAGGTGTTGGATGTCTGTGGTTAAAATTTTTAAACTGCCTGGCAGTCACTAACCACAGACATTTGCAAGTGCAGCTGACTGTTTTCTGAGTTCTTATGGTGTGGAGAAAGACCAGCTATGTGTACTTTATTCTGCTCATTCAGTTTTGCTATTCTTTCTATCTCTTCTTCTACATTTGCTTCCCTGCTCTCCCTTCCTTTTTCCTCCCTGCCTCTCCTTTCCCCTCTCTTCAGTTTTCTTCATTTCCTTCTCTTTTAAAAGAGAACTTCCAAGAAACCATATAATTGATGACTCCCCTTTAAGGTTCTTACAAAGAATCAGGCGAGTGCTAAAATAACCAGAAAATGAAGAAGCTGATGGAGCAATGATAGTGGCAGACATCAGTCGAGCCCTTCCTATATGCCAGCATCCCATGAAGCACGCTTTATATGCTTTCTTTCGTTTAACCATGATAACAAGGCTCCAAGGTAGATGCTATTATAACCTGTATTTTACAGAGCCAGAGAAAGGTAATTCAGATCAAATAGCTGGACAGTGCTAGTGGATCTTGCCCAAGTCTTTCTAACAATAGTTGACTAATAAGCTGTACTCCCCAAATAGTAAATTGTATGATTTTGAAGTTGCTAAAAATTCATTTCTAATAAATCATTCCGCCTAACATAGAAATAAAAGAACTGAAACAAAATGAAACAAATACACAGCAAACAAAACTTTATTTGTTCTGCAGTTACCTCTAAGGAAGGGCTGTGCCACCATGCATGTTCTCTCCCTGTGATAGAGTGCATTTAATTAAAGCATGACATTAGATTGCTAATTTAAACAGCGAAAACATTTTATTACACATTGAAGCGACTGTGGCATATATATGTTTTTATGTGTGGAATACGGCTCATTGAAATGGCTTATAGCATTTTACTTAATTTCTTCTTCCTTAAGTCATAGTGTCTTCACCATTGCTTTCAGACTCCTTAGTCTGAGTGATTGTGATGTGAGTGGTGACCATTTTCAGGCTGACTTGATTGTTTTTTCCTCGGGGAGGTATTTTGAGGACAGTACTGAGTCACGTCCCTAAATACTACAGACTTGCCTCCCACTGGGTTGACTCAGGCTGCTGTGTCTTTTCATATAGTAAATGGAGCACCAGCGTCCAAAACCATCACTGGGGCAACTATGGACCGTGATCATGCCAGGAAAGGATTTACCATTCCTTGCCCCTGTGAGGTTTAGAAGATTTTACATGGGCCAAGAGAGAGAAGAAGCTTGATAGTAGAAAGTATCTTTTAAAACTGAAATTTCCTTTCTTACATTTTTGTCAAAATTTAAAAAGTGGCTCTTTTTGGAAAACCTTATAAATAGGTACACAAATAGTTTCTGGTTTTAAAGGATCATTATTTGCTTGCTTATCAAATATTTCTTAAAGTCCTTGTAAGGCTGTAGCGAAGTGAATAAGCATTGCTCCTGCTTTTGAAAACATCACAATGCACACAAACATATAAACAAATGATTACAGTACCATGTGGTAAGTACTCATAACAGGGGTACCGTGGGCAGAATGTGTGGGGAAGAGAAGGATTAGAGAAGCTGGTGCCAGGCCTTTCCTGGTTGCATTCAGGATAGAATATGGATGTGATAGGTATTTGAGATGTGCGTCCCAGAGTTTGTTAGGTTCTTGTTTGCAAGGAGGGATATATTTTTCTTTGTTTTTCCCATATTAGCATGAATCAGTTTCCAGTCTGTCCCTCTCTCTGGGCTATAGCCTCTACACATGCTTAACATGCTTCAGTGTTGTTGGTCTAAGTTGGTGAATTTGTAATAGCACGGACCAAGGCTGTACTAGCAATAAATATGCCATTAATGTAATCAGTGCCTTTTGTGTGCAAGGCACTGTGCTGGACAGAGGAAGTTAGGAAAATGGATGAAACATACCTTCTCCCTGTGAAAACTTGTAGTTCTGTGTAGTGGAGCAGATAAGATGGTATCATTAGAACATAGTCATGCATATATGTGCCTTTTGTGAGAGTGAGCTTTGTGAGATGAGAAAAGGGAACTATGTCTATCAGTTGGATCAGTAGAGGCTTCATAAAGGAGGTAGTTTTTGAATTGGGCCTTAAGTAGTCATTTTCAGATGTGTGACTAGTAATTACTTGGAGAGGTAATTTAAAATGTCTGTTCATAGAGCATCAGTCTGTAGGTTTGGGATGGAGACCAAGATATGCATATTAAACAAATACCCTAAATAATTTTTATAAATGACCTATTTTCAGACTGTACTTCAGAAACCCTGTCTATAGCATAAGTTGACTATCTTTCCCATTTGGGGGGATATAATTAAAGTGTAATGGACTGCACATATTTGAAGTATACAGTTTGATCAGTTGTTAACATATGTTTACACCAGTGGAACCATCACCACAGTCAAGATGATAAATGTTTTCATTCCCAACCGTTTCTCATGCCCTTTTTGTAATCTGTTACTCCCCCATCCCTGTCTTCAGGCAACCACTGCTCTACCTGCTGTCATTATAGGTTAGTTTGGATTTTCTACTATTTTATATAAATGGAATTATACATATATATTCATTATACCTGGCTTCTTTCACCCAGCATATAATGATTTTGAGATTTAGCCATGTTATGTGTATCAGTATCTGTGTATCAATTTATTCCTTTTTATTTGGAGTTGTATTTCACTGTAAAATTCTTTGCGTGGACATACATTTCCAACTTCTAGAGCCAAAAAGCCTATGAATGGAGTGTTCTATAAATGTCAGTTACATCAAGGTAACTGAATAGTGTTGTTTAGCTCTTCTTTCTCTGTTTACTGGTTTTTTGGGTCTTAATACTTTATCAGAAAAGATAAAGTACTGCTCAGAAAAGAGTAAGATTTTCTGCTATGGTTATGGACTTGTCTGTTTTACCTTTTTATCTGTCAATTTTTCTTTATGCTTTTTGAAGCCATATTATTAGGCACATATATTTTCATAGTAGTTATGTTTTCCTGAGGAGTTGTTCCTTTTATCATTGTGAAATGTCTTTCTTTATCTCTGGTAATTTTCCTTGGACTCTGTTTCATTTATATTTTAATATCCATTCCTGCCTTGTTTTCCTTCCTCCCCAGTTACCTTTATATTGTTATAGTTACATATATTACATCTACACACATTAAAAACCTCATCATTCAGTCTTACACTTTTTCCTTTAAACAGTCATATGCATTTAAAAAAAAAGCTAAGAAAAAAATTGTTTTCTTTCATATTTACTTAGTTGTTTACCATTTCTCTTGCTGTTCCTTTATTCATGAAAATACATGTTTTCTTCTGGTAATTCTTTTTCCCTTCAGTGAAAAAAACTTTCCTTAGCATTTTTTATAGACTACATCAACTGTTGATAATTTGTTAGTGTTTTTTTAGTGAGAATGTCTTTATTTCCCCTTTATTTTGAAGGATGTTTTTATTGAACATAGAATTCTGGATTGGTGGATTTTTATTTTTTTTCTCAGCAACTTAAAGATGTTGATCCATTGTCTTCTGCCTCTATAGTTTCTAAAGAGACATCCGTAATCTTTTCAGTCATTCTTCACCTGTAAATACTGTTATTTTTCTTTTTTAAAAAATATTTATTTATTTATTATAATTTTTTACTGTGCTGTTTTTAGTTACTTTCAAGATTTTTTACCCCCTCTGTTTTTCATTGGTGTGATTTTGATATGTCTACGTTTGGTTTCCTTTTAAGTTTATTTCATACTTATGATAGATATTTTGGGTTTTGTCCTGGGAGCCCCTGAGACTCTGCTTACTTTTTTTAAAAAAATCTTTTTCTTTCTGTTTTTCAGATTGGATAATTTCCATGGATCCATCCATCTTGACTGTGTCCTCTGTTGTCTCCATTCTACTGTCTTGATCACCAAATATAGTTTTATTTTAGTGCTTTCTTTTGTTTTAAAATTTGCATTTGGTTTGTTTTATAGTTCCTATTTTTCCTCTGAGAATTCCTGTATTTTCATTTCTATCAAGTTTGTTTTTCTTTATAGAGCAAAGTGACAGTGGTTGCTTTAGGTATACATTAAATGTCTATTATCCAAAATGCTTGGAACCAGAAGTGTTTCAGATTTTGGATTCTGGAATATTCGCTTTATACTTACTGTTTCAACATCCAACCCAAAAATCCAAAATTCAAAATGCTCCAATGTGCATTTCTTTATGGGTATCATGTCCATGCTCAAAAAATTTCATATTTTGGAGCATTTTGGATTTGGGGTTTTTGGATTAGGGATACTGAACCTGTACCTGTCCGATAGTTCCAATGTCTGGATCGTCTTGTGATGGACTTCTGTTAAGAATTGGTCACATTTTCCTGGTGACTTGTAAACAAAGTTTGGATTGTGTATTGCACATTTTGAATGGCCTCCTGTTATCTGTGGTGACTGTTGATGTTTTAGTAAGGTGATCAACCTGTGAGCTCTAGGCTTTGAGTGGGACCTGCTTCCGGTGGGCAGTGATTCAGATCTCAATGTAAGTTGTTTCTGTGCTTATTTTTGTCTATCCTGTAAACACATACTTAAGGGGTTAGTCTGCAACTTGTGTGAGTGGTTCAGATCTCAGTTCCGTGTTCTCAGCTTTTTCTGTGTTGGTTTGAGTCTTTGTTCTGCGGGTGTCACTCCAGGGTCAGGCTGATACCTGTGCAGGTTTGCACATTAGAATTTGGGCATCCTTTCTTGGACTTTTTATACCCCAGGATCGTACCCGCAGACTCTTCCTCTCGCAGAAGCCCTTTATCTGTGGACAGACAGACAGGTTTCTCTCTGAGTTTAGTTGCTTGTGTTGTTGTGCATCTCTGCAACTGGGGCTCAATCATGTGAGAAGAAAACAAACCAGAAACTTCACCCTGTGTGGGTTGCCTTTCCAAGAGCTGACTCTCCTTTATGACTCCTGTTTGATTACTTCTCAGAGTCTTCTGTTAGTTGTTCAGAGATTTTGGTTGTAATCAGAGAGAGGGATAGACTGCGGTGGGCTCATGTCCCCGTAGTGGACCTGGACTGTAGTTTGGGTTGTGAATGCACTCCAGGTGAAAGGATAATTGCATGATACACATATGTGGTACTGGAAACGTGGTGGTATCGGCTCCACTTGTCTATTTCCTCCATCAACTTTCTTAATCAGAATTATACCTGGTACATTTTTGAAGCCAATTAGTTGAGACTGTCTAAGATCTGTCAAATTCTGGCTCCTTCCCTTCCTCCCACCCTCTCTTCCTTCTTGGTTCCTTCCTTCTACCTTCCCAACTTTCCTCTTGGCCCCTTTAGTGTCCATTCAGAAAAGCAAACAAATGTATGTTAGCCCCATATGTAAGTTTCGCATTGAGTTCCTCCTGGTGACATATTTTCAAGCTGCCAGAATAGAGATATCTGTTCAAATATTTACTTAGCCTTTTCCTCTTTTCAAAACAGCTAAGATGGTGAGACTTTTTTTTTTCTGATATAAAAGTAATCTGTAATCATCGAAAAATTAAGAAAATAAAATATAAAAAAGAAAATGAAAGTAATTCCATGATCCTATATAAAATAGGATCCTTTATAAAATTTAATTCCTATATTGAACTTTTAAATCTTTATGCATATTTGTAATTGTCAGATACACCTGTATGTAGAAGTTACATATATTTTGTAAAAAAAAATAGAATCATTCTTTGAATATTTTTTGACTTAGGTTTTTTCCACAAGAAATGTGACACAAGTGTCCTTTGATGTTACCAAACATTTATCTATATCATCATTGTCAGTGGCTGCATCGCCACTGTGGGTGGATTTTTCTCGCCACTCCCATGTTGATGGGTTTTTGACAATATATCCATGTGTCCTGCGCACTTGCCTTAATATTTCCCTGGGATAAGTGTATAAAAGTGGAGTTGCTGTTTTTTTCCTCCCAAGGTTTATGATGCATATTCATAAGCACACTGGAAAAAAGTACCTGCAGAGTTTGAAAATGTTGATTTTCCACACCCTTACCAATTCTGAACATTATCAATCTCTTTATTCTGTACATTTAACAGGAAAAATATGTCTACTGGTGTTTTGTTGTTGTTGTTTTTTAGAGGTGGGGTTCTGACTCTGTTGACCAGGCTGGTCTTAAGCTCCTGGCCTCAAGTGATCCTCCCACCTCAACCTCCCAAGTAGCTGAGACTACAGTCATGTGCCACAGTACCCAGCTTATACAGCTTAGTGGTGTTTTAATTCACTTTTTTTTCTCGTCACTAGTGTCATTGAACATGTTTCCAGAAGCTATTGGCTCAGTCCATTTTCTTTCATTCTTTTTTTTTTTCCTTTTTTGAGATGGAGTTTTGCTCTGTTGCCCAGGCTAGAGTGCAGTGGCACAATCTTGGCTCACTGCAACCTCAATCTCTACATCAGCCTTCCAAGTAGCTGGGACTACAGGTGTGCGCCACCACATCCTGCTAATTTTTGTATTTTTAGTAGAGATGAGGTTTCACCATGTTGGCCGGGCTGGTCTTGAACTCCTTGTAGGGCATGTTGGGAGCCATATGTAAGGCTGAGTGCCCCACAGGGTCATGGGGTGAGCCTTAGGCTATGCTGAGGCACAGGATCCGAGAAATAAAGAGACAGGACACAGAAGTACAAGAAAAATGCAGCTGGGCTTGGGGGGCCACGCCACCTATGAGCGGAGTCCGGCGAGGCCCTGAATGTCCAGAAGCATGAGTATTTATTGTGTATAGGTTAGGGGGCAGGGCAGTGAGTGAAATCGTCTTTAAGGATAGTGATATGGTCGTGAGCAATAAAACATGGGGTCCATCCCCATTAGGTCACCTAGGCCAGGAGGTGGACAGTGCACAGCAAGGGGCCCGTTCCCATGAAGGCAGGGCCGTGTGCAGTAAGGGGTCCACCCCCATTAGGTCACCGAGGTTTGAAGGTGGGCTGTGCACAGGGTGCAATACTTTTATCTATGGTCAAACTACTTCTAAGAAGATTTATAGGAGGATGCTTTAAGTCACATAGCAGTGACAGAGCTGTCAAGGTTACCGCCACCTTCTGGCAGCTTCCAATGGGTTCTATGGGAAGATGCTTTTCAAGCAGCACAGTAACAAGAGCTGATAAAGTTCGCAGTCACCAAGGTGGATTGCCGTTCTGAGGGCAGCCTTCCACAAGAACTGGAGTAAGGTCCTACAACTCCTTTATCAGGAGGAGTGGCTCTCGCCCCAAGCCTGCCATACAGCGGGTATCTTTACGATACTGAACGCTGCCGCCTGGGCCATGGATTCTCGTCCTGGTATAACTGTTTTTCTCTTAAATCATGCTCTGCACTGTGTCTGTTCTAGGCATTTCTCTGATTATAAGCTGCTTATTTCTTAATTCATGCTCTGTACTGTGTCCATTCTAGGCAGTCCTCCGATTATGAACTAAGATATAATTATAGGTATATATGTGGGGAAATATTCTTTAGGCACTCATACTATCAACTATTATATGATTATATATAGAGGATTACATAAAGGGATTCTTCAAGCCCTATTTCTATACACTAATATATGATTATATAAAGGATTATATAAAAGGAAATAGCTGAGTAGTAACACTATACAGTGAGATATTCCTCAAGCCCTAACTATGCCAGGGTTCTGCTTAGCTCTCATTCCTCGGTGCCTATATGGGGGGTTACCCACACTCCTGACCTCAAGTGATCTGCCTGCCTCAGCTTCCCAAACTGCTGGGATTATAGGCATGAGCCACCATCCTCAGCCACTCAGTCCATTTTCTAATGAGACTAGAAAGTATGCACGTTTTCTCTTTATTCTGCAAGTTTTCTTTTTATTCTCTCTTTCCAAATTATAACTGTATTCTAATTTTTGTTGAAGTCCTCTGTATTGCCCAGGCTGGACTTGTGCTCCTGGCCTCAAGACACTGGCCCTGTCAGTATCTTCACTCCTTTCCTCTCTTCCTTTCTTATATGAGCTATCACATTCTGAATTCTGTGTTATTACCTTGATTTTCATTAAAGTTTTACTATTTATATTGTACAACAAGTTAACTTTCATGCGCTTTTATATTTTAACAAATGAAATCACAGTATAATCCTTTCACAGTGTGAAGTTCATCTGTGTTGTCATGTGTAGAGTTTTAGTTTGTTTGTTTTTCACAGCTTAAATTCTATCGGATGAATGTTCTATAGTTCATTCATCCATTCTTTAACGAATATTTGATATTTTACAGTTTTCTCTTTGCTATTACAAATGCTACTGCTGAACATTCTTGTACATCTGAATGTATAGGTTTAAGAGTGTCACTGAGCTATATTTAATGTAGCAGTAGAATTGCTAAGTCAGTACTTATGAACATCTTTGGATATCACCAATCCCAAAATGATTTACCGATTTACATTGCCTTGAGCCTTTCTAAAGTTCCCTGGTGCTTTACATCCTCTTTAACGCTTGACCTTGTTCAACTTATTTTGGCAGGCTGATAAGTTTAAAATAGTATCCCTAGCTGAGCGTGGTGGTGCACCTGTAGTCCTAGCTATTCAAGAGGATGAAGCATGTGGATCACTTGAGCTCAGGAGATCAAGGCTGGAGTGAGACATGAACCCGCCACTCCACTCCAGCCTGGGTGATAAAGTGAGACCCTCTCTCAAAAATTAAACTAATAAAAAATAAAATAAAATGACATATTGTGTGTTTTATTTGAATTTACCTGGTTACTGTTAAGTTTGAACACATTTTTGTATACTTAATTTGACACAGTTTTTCTTTTGTGCATTTTGGGGTGAGGCTCATTTCTGTCTTCTAAAACTGATTGACAAGAATTCTACATTTATATTGGTTACTAATCATTTGTCATTTCTATGTATTGCAATTATATTCTTCAGGTTGGTGGCTTGCCTTTTCTTCTCTTTATTTAAGTTTCATAAATGGGATACACACACACACACACACACACACACACACACACACGTACACATTCCTTTTCTTGAGTAGCTTTAGGTTTCTTTATATAACATCATTCTCCAAAAAAGTCACTTTGCCAGGGATTGTGCGTGGGTGCAAGTTGGCAAGTTTCATGAAGATAACCCTTTTGCTTGTCATGCTTGATTCTGGAAGTTTAAGTCTCTCATGTTACTGCCTTTTCATTCATCTTTTCAGCATTGGAAATCTAAATATTTAATAGCTTTCAAGCATCTACCCTCTCTCTGTTAGTGTTCTGTCAGATTTAGTCCCACCCTTGGTGACAGTTTCCCTTGACTGGGAAGTTGTACTCTAGGATGTGCTTGTTTGACTAGGAAATGTAGCTCAGAGCTTGCCTGGGAGCCCAGTGATGCCATTTTCACTGAATTGGATTCATTTCCTCCTGTGTTTTTTAATTCATTTTCTCCTATGTTTCCTGTGTCTCATCCATGCCACCCCACCAATATTTCCATTACTGGAATAAAAATAAAGGCTTTAGCTACTTGTCTCAAGCTGTGGTATGTGTCTATGTTTCTGATGTTTTTGCAACCGTTGGGATACATGTTGTGTACTGTCTATGGCGTGATTTCTTGAGATAAGAAACATCTGGGAAGCCGAGATTCTGTCCTGTATGTTCATTCAATGTCTAAGGTCTTGTATGCCTGGCAGATAGATAAAGCAATTGCCATTTAACTTTCCAGTCCTTCCCCCATCAATGTGGACTTAATTTTCCATTATCAACTGTTATCCTTTTTCCTGTTGTCTTCTTCCATTCCTGAAACAGTAACACCAATAACACAGTCTGACCATTAGCTTTTTACACATAGAAGCTGATGGGGCAGTTTGTGAGTGAGCAAATAAAAGGTGTGGATTGAAAAGAAATGGAATTTGGCAAGTTGGTATTGATGCAAGAGGTCCATTCTTTTATCAGACTGCAGTATCATTCCCAGCTCTTCACCCCTCCCTATATCTGTGCACTTGGTCCTGTGACTTTGAAGCACTGTTGGCTATGGGGAGAGTATACTTCAATGCCCTGTTGATTTGGAGCTTGGCCCTGTGACTACTTTGGCTAAAGGGAAATTAGCAGATGTGACAGGAAAAGAGGCTTGAAATGTACTTGGCAGCTGCGTTTGCCCTTTTTAGCTTCTGCCCTTATGAGGTGAACATGCCCTATGTAGATTGCTGGTTCCAGATCAGTAAAAAGCATGTGGAGTGGACCCGAACCAACCTCAGGGCCTGAAGCCCAGCCAGTCTGGACCAGCTGAGCCCCAACCCTGCAGACGGGTGGTTGTTGCATGCCACTGAGATTTTTAGTGGTTTGTTGATCAGCTGCAGCTGGCTGATAAAACATACATTGTAGTTGTCACATTCTTTTTCAGCTTGCCAACGGGTCATAGAATGCTTAAGATTCTCTCTCCCAATATCATTTCACAGAAATTCAGCTCACTTATTTCTTAAGTATTTCCTCTCCACCTCCCTTTCTAACTCAGCAGGAAAGGTATTTGGAAAGAACCTGACTTTTTCCACTTCCCTACCTCTGCGGAGAAGCCACTGAAATAGTTTCTTAGTATTTTAGTGGGTTGTGGTGGTGATTCTGAAAACCAGACAGGGATTGGGGGTGGGATTTATGTGGAATGTCCTCTACAGGAGAGGTTTTTGAAAAGCTACTGATATATGGAAGATCTTTGTGTAAGTGTGTGTTTGCAATATAACCTTTTAAAAATTTTAGTGCCAGGTGTCTGAATTTAATCAGTCTCAGGTAGAAGACTCTGGAATCAGTAGAATGTAAGCTTTATAAGGGCAGGGAAGTTTTTGGTTTTGATTACTATGGTATTCCCAGATCCTAGAACAATTCACACAGGAGACACTCAGTATCTACATATAAATTGAATGGATGGGTGTGTGGGTGGGTGGACACCCCACTCATCATCTGTGTTTGTTATTCTTTCTTCAGGCTCTTGGAAGCAGTATAACATGGGGTAAAATTGACCTAATTGTTGATATTTTCTCATGGCTCTTTCTGCCCTCTGCTGCTCAGTACAATTCCCAGTTTCCAAGGATGGTGCAGTGGGAAGCACATGGGCCTCAGAGTGAAGACCAGGCTCCAGTCAGGCCTGGTTGCCATCTGGGCTGAGGATCTTGGGCAATTTCTGTGGGTCTCAGTTTCTTCATCTGTAAAGTGAGGGGCATAAATTATATAATTTTCAGATTTCCTTTTAGCTCTCAAATCTTAAACAGTCTAGAGATTCTTAGTATTAATAAAACCCATAGAGGATTGTGTGTTTTATAGCCCATATAGAATTGCATGGCAGCATGACTTGGGTGTATACAGTTGGTTAATCAGGGTTTTTCCCTTCCTTAAAGAAATTCTTAGAGATCTTTTAAAAAAAACAAAGAAAGAAAGAAAAAAAGAAAGAGGATGCTCATGTAATTGGATTTTATTTAAACTATTTATGAAACTCTTGCTTCATGGGATCACTGCAGTTTTGCAGGCAGGTAGTGATGTGCTCTCAATGGCTCAATTTTATTTTCTTTCTTGCAAAAAGGCAATTTGGAAGTTTAGGAATTATTTATGGTACTGTGGGGATAAACACAATCTGCTAAGTTATTTTTCTTGTTTCGTTTTTTTTCAAGGTTCATTCCTGCATTTTAGGCTGGAAGCAATGTCTTCATGAAATGGCCATGTTGTTATGTCTATGGGTATAATGAAGTAATGTCACTAGGCAAAATTTATGCCAGGTTTTAAACTTGTGATTCTTAATTGGTATAATTCAACAGTTAGATATTACTGGGTGAAATAAAGGCTTGATAGTCACCTAAGTATGGCAAATGATGATCTGAAAAAGTTAGAGTTTTCTTTACTAGAGAGTGTCTCCAAGCTAAGAAGAACTAGCTTTGAGGGAGTAAGCATGTAGTACTTCCCAGAATTCTTTGACCATAGAATCCCTTCATGAATAGATTTCTTCTATGGAGCCTTTCCCAAGAAGGACTCTTGGGGACATGCCCTTCTATTGGCTGCTGGGATTGATAGTAAACTAGGAGGTTGATAGAAATGTTTTCTGGGGAAGCAATGAGAAACTACAGTAAGATACTCTATAAAAATTTTACTTTGAGGTGTGCCTTCAATACAAAGGGAAGTAGCTGATACTAACATAAGTAATTCAGAACATCCAAGATGCATTTTAGACTGTCTGTGGAAGTTGAGGGCTCATGGTCTTCAAAGGCATTAGGAAGAAAAAGCTCTCAAAATCCATTATGTGTATTTGATACTTCATTTAGTAGAATCAGCCTTCCCTCTTTTCTTCCATCCCTGAAACAAACCTTTAAGTGTCTGCTTGGTGGGAACCATATTGACGTGCTATGGATGTAGAAGTGGTTTCTGCCTCTGGGAGACTTCTGGTCCAGTGGTCGGGAATGATTTGTAAGCTGCTCTGTCCAAGGTGCTAACAGTTGAAGGAGGAAATGGTTCCCTGAGAGCTTATGCAAAGCTTCATACTTGGATGTGATGCTTGAACTGACAGATGAAGTCTGAGTAGGTTAGACAAGGGGGGCTGACGGAAGAGGAGGATTTTAAAGTACATTTATATTGTACATATTTAAGATATACAACATGATGTTATAAGATACATATATATAGTAATATGGTTACTCCAGGGGAACAAATTAACATAGCCATCATCTCACTTAGTCACCCATTTCCCCCGCTGTGTCATGAGCAGCTGTTGGCTATTCATTTGCTTGTGCAAAGATGCAGGCAGTGAGAGGCAGCACTATGTTTCTGAGAAGACTGACTCATGGATCACTGGATTACACCATGAAACGTGTTAGTTAAGGGGAGAAGGTTCGAACCTAGATAGGGTCAATTCCGGATGGGCTTTGAATGCAAAATCGAAGACCTTACATCTCATCCTTTTGGTAGCAGTGAGCCATTGAAAGATTTAAAGTAGGAAAATAATGTGATCAGATTAATATTTGGGAAACTGGCATTACTGTAGAGCGTGAGTGGAAGAAATGCAAGTTCAAAGACAAGGAGAACAGGTGAATTGTCAAGGCACTGAATGCGGAGGGCAGGAGCTGAAGCAGCAGTAACAGTGGGCAGAGAGGAGGCCACATTGCGTGCCTTTTAAGAGTTACAACCAGGCTTTGTGTGCAAGGGGACCACTTTCTTGGCATGAGGAAAAGGTCCCGGATTGAAGGAGAAGATTAGTTCTGATTACAGCTTTCTGAAGTATAATTGACACACAGAACCTTTGAACAATACTCTGCCACTGCTATACCCTCCAGAGAGTTATAGGTGGATTCCACAGCACCGTTTTTTCCCCCATTCTCTACGTTAAGCTGCCTAATCATAATAACTAGCATAAACTCTTCCTCATCATGGAGGCATTTTTAAAGAATATTTTAATAAGCATGTATCAAGGAAAAGTTAGGGAGAATGAGTAGCATTTGTAAGGAAGGTAGATGCTTGTCAAGTGAAGATGAACAAGGCAGAACTGCCCTCAAGGAGTGAATGGTCTGATGAGGGACACAGTCTCACAAATAGCCCCATAAGCATATATGTTATCATGCTTGGAGGCAAGTAGCCTGCAGAATCAGGGAGGTTATCCCAGAAGAATTGATGTTGAAGAGATATTCTTTTACCTTGATCTTGAAGAACACATAGGACTTTGCCAGGACAATAGGAAGCAGGGCCTTCTAGGCAGAGGGGATAGCACATTCAGAGATACAGAGTTTCAAAAGATCCAGAATGTCTGAGGACAGAGAACTACAGTGTGGTTGGGGTAGCATAGGGAACAATGAGAGTGGTGATGGGAGGTAGATCCAGAGAAGCCTGGAGTTTGAGGCTTTGTATGCAAAGCTAAAGGAGAGTGGGCTCTGTGCTGTTGTTATTGCAGCCAGTAGAGACTTATGTGGAAAGGTAAGGGGGTGAGAGAGTGGAAGAAGGGAATCTGCTTCTTCATTTATTGTATACAATTATTTTATAGGCCCTGCATTTATTTGGGGTACAGGTGTGCCTGTCAGTGTGTACACTCTTCCTTCCACTGCTTTCATGTCTGTTTTATCATATCCTTCAAGTTTTTTAATGCAAATACAAATATATATGCTTTTTCTTTCTTGTTAAAAACGAAAGCAGCATATAATATTTTTTACTTTTTTTTCTTAGTTACAGTGTATTTTAGAGATGTTTGAATCTTAGAAAGCCTTCCCATTCCTATTCACAACTGCATGGTATTTCCTTGTATGTATGAACCATCATGTCTTTAATCAGTGCTCCCTTGATAGGCATGTTGTGGGTTTCCTTCTTTTGCTATTAAAAACAGTGTTTCAGTGAATAACTATGGGCATGTGTCACATTTTGCGTGCAAGTTTATCTATAGGATTTATTTCTTGAAGTGATTTTGCTAAGCCACACAGTATATCATTTATGTTTCTTATAGACATCATGCCTATTAAGTAGACCTGGGATGAAGCAGTCATATCTGATTTGTGGATTGAATGGGGGTAAATGGTGAGCAAAATGGAGGATGGTGCTAAGTTTGCCTTGGGGACTCATGATGCCATTTCACAAGATGGCAACAGAGAAACTAAGTAGGTTGTACCCAAGCTTGGACCTCTTAAGCCTGAAATGTCTATAAGACATTTTGTTAGAAATGTCTAGGAGATAGTTGCACAGGAAAGATCGGAGAGTGTGAGAGAACTCTGTAAGAGATTTTGAATTCATCAGTGAAGTTAAAAGTCATTGACCATATGCCTTGGCTTAACCTGAAATCCCAGCATTTTGGGAGGCCGAGGCGGGTAGATCACTTGAGGCTAGGAGTTTGAGACCAGCCTGGCCAACATAGTGAAACGCTGTCTCTACTAAAAATACAAAAATTAGTTGGATGTGGTGGTGGGTGCCTGTAATCCCAACTACTCAGGAGGCTGATTTAGGAGAATCACTTGAACTTGGGAGACAGATATATATATATGATTTTATATATATATATCTTATATATATATAATATATATATCTTATATATATCATATATATATAGATACATATAGATTTATATATACATATATATTTATATGTATCTATATGTGTGTGTGTATATATATATGCACACATATAGATATGTATATATATACACACATATAGATACATATAAATATATGTAATCATATATATATTTTGTATATATGTATGTGATTTCATATATATATATATATTATATATTTATAGGAAAATCATCCTAAAGAAAGAACAGAAAGGCTAAAGTGTATAAAGTTTCAGAAAAATAAACATTCTTCTGGGTTCCTTTATCTATTAAATTCACTAGAAGTCATTGGCTTAAGGCGAGAGTTCTCATGTGATTCACATCTTTATTTTATTAATTCATTCATCATTCATGCAGTCATTCATTCAATATTTGCCAAATACCCGGTAGTACAGATTGAATATCTCTTATATTAAATGCTTGGGACAAGAAATGTTTTTGATTTTGGATTTTTTTTGCATTTTATAATATTTGTATTATACTTACTGATTTAGCATTGTTAATCTGAAAATTGAAATTAGAAATGTTCCAATGAGGATTTCCTTTGAGCATCATGTTGGCCCTCAAAAAGTTTTGAATTTTAGAGCATTTAAGATTTCAAGTTTTTCAGATTAGAAATGTGCAACCTGTACCATCTAATGATGAAAATATGGTCATCCCTTGGTATACATGTGGAATTGGTTCCAGGACCCCTGAGTATACCAAAATCTGCACATACTCAAATCCTGCGGTTCCCTTAGGACCCTGCGCATATGAAAAGTTGGTCCCCTGTATACATGGGTTTTGCATCCTGCAAATACTGTATTTTTGACCCACATTTGGTTGAAAACAATCCATGTAGAAGTAGACCTGTGCAGTTCCAACCTCTGTTGTTCAAGGTTCAACTGTATGATACTACAGATGGCCACTGCCCTCCTGCAGCTCACAGCCAGGCAGGAAATAAGGTCAGGTAAATGTGCAATATCAGTATGTACTGACACCTGCTGTGAGGAGGGCAGTACATTGCACTGTGGGAATCGTAGGAGGTGGCATCTAGTGGGACTTGGGGAAGTTTTCAGAAAGGCCTCCTACTCTGAGATGTGAGGAATGAGTAAGGGTTCGTGATTACAAGTCGTGGGGAAGGGGGAGTGTGATGTGGGCTTCAGGGGCAAAGTCATTTGGTAAGGGGTCAGGTGGTAGGCATTTGGGTTTGGGCCAGTCTGGTCTCCTGCTCCACCACTCCAGTGCCGTTGTAGTGTGAGGGTCACGGTGGCCATCGGTGAAGTGTGGCCGGGTTCCAGTAACTCCTTATTTATGGATACGGAAAATTTCCTCTCATTTCCTTGCCTCATGAATAGTATTCTTCTTTTGATGTTTTTCAACCATTTAAAAAAGTAAAATTCATTCTTAGCTTATAGGCCATGCAAAAACCAGAGGGTTAGGGAGCCAGACTTGGCGTGCAGGATGCAGCATGCTGCCTCTTAGTCCGGGCACGAGGAACAGCCTGTTCAAAGGTTGAGGCGAGAGAGAAGCACACAGGGGCTTCTCTGAAAGCCTCTTTTTAGGGGTCTCCTCGCCTCCAGGGTCTCCTTCGTCCAATCTGCCCTACGTGAAATCCCAGATACATAGCCTTAGGCTACCTCTCTCATTATTGCTGTGCCTGTCAGGAAAATCTTCAGTGATTCTCCATGAAGGTATTCAGGGTCCTCCCCTCATTTTCTGCTTCATTTACCTCAACTTCCTTTCGTGCAGATTTGGGAAAAGTCCTGCTTCACTGGCAGGAATCTAGTATTTTAGATGCGATTGGAGGTGCTGTAAATTTCTAGGCTTTCCCAGGCTACTGCTTATTCCTATGTATGTACACATAGTTTGCTTTCATTGTGAACTTTTTGTATATTTCCTTGAAAAGTTACTTTTGGATTAATTTACATATAAAAGTCCTATATTTTCATCTTATTTTTATCCTGCCACTTCAGGTATAGGGAAATAAATGAAAAAATCTTCAAATGTTGACTTCTAAGGCTTTATTACCTCAGACAGCTTCATTATGTTTGTGGAAATCTAGTGTGCTTTGAAGGAATTAATCTAGCCTTACTTGCAATCTGTATGTGTTTACATAGAATGAACAAACATTGCATTCCGTTTCATGAAAATTCAATTATTCCTGTCTTCCGGAAACATGTTCTGCTTAGTATTTAATTCTCAAGTACCTCAAGGTGATGGTTCTTGAACTGCTGTATGAATTGGGGATTTGGGGCTCACTGCTCATTTCCATAATCAATGGAGAAATGGCCAGTGGAGACTTTTTATCACTATAGCCCTCATGTAACCTCATGTCTGAGGTTATAGGGGACATTGGGGACATCAGTCTCAGTGGCATAGGGCTAATATAAAATCCTCTCTAGATTTTTCTTAGAATTAAGAGAAGTAACGTTAAGGATAATACTCTACATAATTAATATTTTCTTTTGGAATTTATTATACTTATATATATGGTCTATTCAGCAGGCATTTTTTGAGATTCTTTTGTTAACCAGGTACAGCAAGAGATGGAAAGGGTAACAATCAGCTGGTATTAGTGTCTGTTGTGACTGGTTGGACCCTATTTAACTGGCAATGATCAGTTTAAATGCTGTTTTATTCTTGAAACATTTCTTGAAAAGTCCGACAACTCATCTCCCACTGTATTGTTACTGCAACGAAGGGATTAATTTATGGAAACACCTGTCACATATCATCACTGTATCTTTTATAGTTACCCGATAGTTACTACACGTATCCTTTTCTTACACAAGAGTCTAACCTCCTTGAAGATAGGGCCATCCTTAATTCCTGTTGGTTAGTGGCTGCAGTATTATGCTGAAGAAACGCTAAGTTGGTTTCAGCAGGCCGAGAAGTGGAGGAGATGACTTGGGGTGCACAGTGGTCTAAGGGAATGATTTGAGTCAGGCCAGGAGCATGAATTTACTTTGAGTCTTTGAGGAGTGAGTTGTAGGTGGGTGTGGCACAGTACTAGGAGTTGAGAACTGATCAGAAAGATAGCTTGGGGGCTACACCAGGAGGCACAGAGCTATGGTTAAGGGTTTGGAATAGGGCCCCATTGCAAGTCTCTAGACAGAAATCATGTGATGAGGTCCACATGGCCTATCAGGGCCTTCCTGCCCTGGCTTTTGCCTGCCTCCTGGTTTTCTCTCCTGCTCTTGCCTGCAGGTACTCCATGCTCCAAGGAGCTCTTGAATGTGCAGTGCACACTCTGATCAGCATTTCCCGAAGGGACCCTAGGCAGTCCTCATGCTCGTTTTTCAAATCCTGCCATGGTTTGTTTATCTCTCTCCCTTCACACCGTTCACTAGCTGTTTAAGGGAAGAGGCCACGTTTCTCTTTATTTCTTTGTCACCAGGGCTTCATGTACACCTAACCTCCAGTGGGTACTTAGTAGATATTTATAGGATGTTTGGATGGGTGAATGCATTTTGGCACAAAACCTTCACTTCTGGACTGGAAGATAGATTGGATGGAGCAGAGATGGGAGGCAGTGAGACTGAGCAGGAGCGTCATACCTCGGAGAGAAACATTGAGCGTTTGAATTACGGCTGTAGCAGTAGAAATTCAAGGTGGGAAATAGATTCTGTAGACCTAGGCAAGTAGAACTGACAGGACCCAGTGATCAGCGGATAAAATGGATGCTATGAAGGGCTAAGGGAAGTGGAAAAGTTAAAGACAGACACCTGAAGCTCTATTAGTCATGTTACTAATGTTTCTCGGGGTGTGCGGTGGACCAAAGTTGGGGTACGGGATGGGAGTGGAAACCATTCAATGTTGGTCTGTTTGAGAATCAGCTTAACTGAGGATTAATTGCCTTGGTTTGAAAAACTCTACTACCAAAGGTTGCACAGCATAGTAAATTGCAGAGCACTAAAGCGTCCTTTGCTTAATTATTCAATTTATTTACAAATGTAACTGCAACACAGTTCTAAAAGGCTATGAGATAGTGACATCTGTAGTTATAGATATATCTGGAGAAAACAAAAACCGAGGAGCAAATGGTAAAGGGAAAATAAAAATACGAAAATAACAAATCTGGGGTAAGTTTACAACCAAGAAATACACATTTCTCTTAGTTGCAACAAAATGACATAGATTTGGATTTTAGCTGGCTAGTGGTAAAAGGAAGGAGGGAAAGATAATTAATTAATGCTATCTACAGTGTCTGCAGGATAAAAACATGCTCATTCTTTTTCAGAGAAAGCATAATATTCTTGGCAAAGAAAGCTGAGAAAAAATTCCCTCTCATCTATGAGGCAGAGTGTATTCCAAACAATTGAATTTCAAAATGAGCTTTCTGACATGCCTTAGTCTCTTCTTACTAGTGTAATAGGATTTGATTTGCTGTGTTTAACATATGATGAAGTTAATTGTGAAAGATCTCTAGAATCCAAATCTGTAAATTATTTCCAAAACCCTATTTTTTCTCTTTTACACCAATTGTTCTATTGCTGAGTCAATACTTACAGCTCCTGTGTGTGTGGCAGGTTGCCAGGTGCCCCAGATGGTACCAAGGTATGTAGGAATTTTTGAAGGAGCTCACAGTGCCAGTGGGTAGTTTAGGCATAAACACATAGAAAGTATGTTAAATGCAAGAGTTGAATAATGAGAAACCATACAGGAGAGCCCACGAAGCCATGCCTGACTTACTGCTGTGTACCAGCTTAGACGTCAGGTGCGGTCTGTGATTTCAAAAGATGGTAAGACCAGTGTGGGCTGGAGGAGCTGAGGGAGGTTTGGCAAGGAGGGATGCTTTTTACTTTTAATATTAGTATCAATATTATTATTATTATTTAGCTTATATACTAAATTAAGTTGATTCTTTCGACAAATCTTGAATTTTAGTACAATCTTCAGAAACATCATGTTTCTGGCTTTTTTTTTTTCCAAAGCAGTATGCCTAGTAGTTTTATCAGTGCCATTTGGGGATACTAAATACTCTCTCCATTTTGTTTTTAGAACCATGGACATGCATTTCTGCTGTCACTAGTGAATTCGAATCTATCAAATAATCTTTATGTCCTAATTTACATTTGCTTATTTCAAACTTCTGTACTGTTCTGAAAAGTGTCAACACATTTATCTATTTATTTTATTTATTTATTTTTTTTTTTGAGATGGTATCTTGCACTGTCGCCCAGACTGGTAGTGCAGTGGTGAGATTTTGGCTCACTGCAGTCCCTGCCTCCTGGGCTCAAGCAATTATCCTGCCTCAGCCTCCCGAGTTGGGACTAAGGCGTGCACCACCATGCCCAGCTAATTTTTTTCTATTTTTACTAGAGACGGGGATTCACCATGTTGGCCAGGATGGCCCTGATCTCCTGACCTCATGATCTGCCTGCCTCAGACTCCCAAAGTGATTGATTGATTGATTGATTGATTGATTGAGATGGGGTCTCACTCTGTTACCCAGATTGCAGTGCGGTTGCGTGATCTCAGCTCACTGCAACCTCCACCTCCTGGGTTCAAGCAATTCTCCTGCCTCAGCCTCCCAAGTAGCTGGGGTTACAGGCACATGCCACCACGCCCAGCTAATTTTTGTATTTTTAGTAGAGACAGGGTTTGACCGTGTTAGCCAGGATGGTCTGGATCTCCTGACCTCGTGATCCACCCACCTTGGCCTCCCAAAGTGCTGGGATTTCAGCCATGATCCACCATGCCTGGCCTTGTTTTTTAAGGAATAACCTTTTAACAGTCAACTTACAGTCCCAATAATCTCTGTATAATCTTTGGATTCTCTTTGCTCTGAGGTTGAAGGTCCAGATCCGTAGTGAATGTGCCCTCAGAGGCAGTGCCTGCTCTGCTCTCCTCTGACCAGCTCTCTTGCCGTATAGACCTGCCTTCACCATCATTCCTGCTGAGCAGGCTTATTGGTTCTACCTTCCTATGCTGGGACTGCCCAGGCACATCTGATGACCTTGTGGCTCACTCCAGCAGCACCTGTATATCGCCTTCACAGCACGCATCACCCTGTAATAAACCAATGTGATTATGTCTTTATCTAATGTCACCAATTTTAGCTTCCCCTTTCCAGGACTGCAAGTGCCATGAGGACAGGGACCTTGTTGGTCATTGACTGCTGACCCCCAGCGTCTAGCACGATACCTGGCACAGAGCTGGTAGTCACGTATACTTGTTTTTCATGTCATTGTGAGATTTCCTTTTCCAGTTTTCATTCAAAACCATCTTGGTTATTGCTTATTTGTTATTTGTTTCTTGCCCTGCAGATGGTTACCAAGCAGCTTTTTGAATTTTAAATCTTTGCGGAAGATTCCAAAAAGCCCCTCCAAAGATGACACGAGCCTCTATTTATTGCCTTTCAAAACATATACACTTTTATTGCCAAGGGAAAATTTCTGAAGCTTGGTTATGTGTTAGTCTCCAGGGAACCAGCAGGGAAGGCCAGATTGTGAGAGTGTTGGTGAAGTAATGTCTGCTGTAGTTTACTGAGCAATTTCAAAGCAGAGTAATGGAGGTAATCTCAGAAATTCTAAGCAGCAGCATTATAAATGCACAGAGTGTTGCTTTCATTTCATTGACCTGAAATCAGCTAATTTCCCCCATCCTACTTCTAATTTGTTTTTATTACCTTAATATTCTGTGTCATAGAGGTTCTAAACATCTTTAGAATAAAATTCTTTGGAGATCTATAAACTGCTGCTTTCTAATTTCATTGCTCTTAATTATAGGTCATTGAAAATGCAAAAAGCAGAGGTAATGTAGGATAGTAGAAAGAGCTTTATACTCAGCATTGGGAGGCCTGGACAATAGTTTTGTAACTAACTGATTACCGCCTGGCTGACTGTTTGCCCTAGAGGAATCCTTCGTCATCTCTGAGCCTCAGTTTCTCATCTATAAAAGGAAGCTATTAGAAATGGTATTTAAGATTACTTATCATCTCAGTTTGTACTCCCTGCATGCATCAAGATTTATTTTTTCACTTATCAAACAAGGCCAGGCACGGTGGCTTATGCCTGTGATCCCAGCACTTTGGGAGGCCAAGGCAGGTGAATTACTTGCACCCAGGAGTACGAGATCAGCCAGGGCAACATGGTGAAACCCCCATCTCTACAAAAATTAATCAGACATGGTAGCGTGCATCTGTAGCCCAGCTACTTGGATGGCTGAGGCAGGAGGATTGCTTGAGTTCACAGCTCGAGGCTACTTGAGTTCGGAGCTCGAGGCTGCATTGAGCTGTGGTTGCACCACTGTGTTCCAGCCTGGGTGACAGAGCAAGACCCTGTCTCAGAAAAAAACTGAAAAGCAAAAAAAAAAAACCCAGATATTTATTATATGCTACTGTGTGCCAGGTATTTTCTCAGGTGCTTAAGATGCAGCAAAATGCAAACAAAGCAATGTTCTTGTCCTCATACAGCTTACATTCATGCAGCATTTAAGGGGTTACTGTCTTGTCCCAGTTTATTAAAGGTTCTGTGTGATTAAAGGCTGTGGCTGAAGAATATGTTGAGTCAAGAGATGGGCAGGTTCGGCCGGGTGCAGTGGCTCACGCCTGTAATCTCAACACTTTGGGAAGCTGAGGTGGGCAGATCACAAGGTCAGGAGTTCAAGACCAGTGTAGTCAACATGGTGAAATCTTGTCTCTACTAAAAACAAAAAATTAGCTGGGCATTGTGGCACACGCCTGTAATCCCAGCTACTCAGGAGGCTGAGGCAGCAGAATCTCTTGAACCCAGGAGGTGGAGGTTGCAGTGAGCCAAGATGATGCCATTGTGCTCCAACCTGGTGACAGAGCAAGACTCTGTCTCAGAAAAAAAAAAAGAGAGATGGCCAGGGTCACTAGCAGGCAGGATTGAAAAGTAAGGCTCCATCTAACCTTGGCTGGTAAGAATGGCTCTGCTCATGGCCCCCCAAAGGAGGGAAGGTTATTCATCATTCTGGTCTTTAGCCCTTTCAGCTACCAGAACAACAGCAGAGAAAGGGAGACCGAGGGTAGCCCATTTACCTTGCCTTGGTAAGGGTCTCCCCTGCTGTTGGATTTAGCTTCCAGTTGTGACATTTCAAATGCTCATGAACCTCTACTGTCTGCAAGACAAAAGTATGAACACTTGCTTTTCCAGCGAGGCCCTGAGCCACCCTCCTCCCTTTCCCCTACATACGTCCAAGTCAGTGGGCAAGCTGACAGTGCAGTGTCTGCAGCACATGGGGTGCATGCTGTCGACTTCAGGCCGTTGTGTGTGTGTTCACAGTTCAGAAGCTGACTCACTGTCTCCACCTGCCAGCATCCTCCACCACGCCCACCTCCCACCCCTATTGTCAGGGGGCATGTGTATTGAATGGCAGTGCCATCAGAGCCTGCTGGCACCCTCTTACCCAATTCTGCTACTAGGATGAGAGATTGTTTCTTCCTCCCTGAATCTCTCAGTCCCTGCTGCACCATTTACAGCTGGGGGGAAGGGCTGACTGACTTTTTTGATCTCGTTTTCCCTGCCTATTACAATGCCTAGCACATACCAGATCCACTGAAATTGTTTGTTGAGCAGACTGTTATCATAATCTCCTGTGATATTTACCACATTTTACCTTTTGGCATGGTTATTTGAGAATATTTTTAAAACTTTCTAGGTCTCAGCTCTCTGATAGCAGGGATTTTATTTATTTTTATTTATTTATTTTATTTATTTTTTAATCTCCTGAAGCACCTGTTTCCTGGACTCCATGAATATTTAATAGCCTGAAATAAACAGAATTTAATTCCTGGATAGTTGAATTGGAAAGATGGAGATAAACATATGTTTTTTTATTTCTGTTCTCTGGGGAAACTGAGTCAAAGAAAAATAACTCACAAGCTTATGTGTCAACCAAGGCTAAAAATCCAGAGAGAAATTCAGCAGTAAAAGAGCATTGTAATATTAGAAAGCTTCCAGATCTTTCCATTCAGGAGTGTTTCCTACGTATCACATCCAGATCTGTCATACAAAGTTTGCTGGAAAGCCTCCTGAAGCTGAACGGGTTTACTTTGGCATCAGTGGAGGCCATGATTGAGGGTGGAAATGAGACGTTGGATTGCTCTTGTGTGGCTTCTGTATGGCTGTCGTGGTTCCTCTGCCCAGCCCTCTCCTGCGAGGGACTTGATCAGCTCCAGGGCCCAGCTTGTGTGTCTGCTCCTATGGCCAAGTCCCTTTGGCTCCCTTCCCCTTGGCTCTAGTTTGTCCTGACTCTGCCTTCTGCTCCTCAGGTCTGTCTAGGTTTAGTCCTATGTAATCATTTACAGCAAAGACTGCCCATGTCTGGAAATGCCGCCCTGGCTTGGCAGGAAAGGGGTTTGGGAAAGAGGTGGCTGTACCTATGTCTGAAACACCTGAGGCCTTCCCAGGGCTAGGGAAGCAAGAAGCCTGGGTTGGCAAAGCTGGTCTTCCTGCTGGGGCTGAGAAGCACTGGAGCCCTAAAAGGGGAGTGCTCTCCAGCCCCTTTGGCAGCCAGAACAAGGGCCTGTGTAGTCAAACATGAATTCACAAATGGGAAGAACAGGAGGTGACTCAGATCCACCTCCCCCATAACTGCTAGTAATAGTGAATTATTAAGAGCATAAAATCAGGATCTTGTTTCTTACACAGAGATCAGACCCATCAGCCCTGAGCAATTATATATCCCCCCTCATACAGGTGGATAATATTGAAACCAGCACTTCCAAGCAGAAGACTGCTAAATAAGGACATGTTTATTGTTTCTTCTACCTCATCAAAATGTCTGTTTCTTTTCCTAAGAATGGCGGGGAGTAAAGGATTATTTATTTCCCTTGATATTTTTCATTTCAGAAATCAACATGGGCAGATTTATAGTGTTCACAAACATGCCGGTAGCAATTTGATTGCAGGAAGAATGAAATTTTGCTCAGGCAAGTGCAAATTTGTCTGTTGTGGTGAGGAGGGCCATCCATGCCTGTATAAATGGTGCCATTCTACCCTGAAGATACATTTTAACAAGGATAGTGGTAGTAGTTTTTATTCTTTTGTTCTCTTAGATGCATTACATTAAAATTAAAGCATGAAATACATTAATCTGAGGAAATGGATTTGTTTCCACTTGATGTGTTGCTTTGTAAAACTTAGCATTGTCTTATCACCCATAATGCTCAACAGAACTGCTGACACTGGTCCATGTGGGTGGCATGGAGGAAAATATGATTCCTCTGAGAGCAGTCTAATGATCTGTTTCTTGGACCTGCATTACTTCCAAGAAAAACAAATTAGTTTAATATATTTCTAGAAATGGAAACTCTTGGATACATCAGAAACAAATTTGAATTTAGGCAATCTAATTAACCTTTAGCTCAAAATGTTGGTATTTTCACAACTCTTTTGGACAGAGTTAGTTGTTAGTCGTTGCTTCAAACTTTTTTTCACATCTTTTATCTCTCAAAAGCAATTTATGGTTGTTTTTTTTTTTTTTGACCCTAGTATACTGGGATGTCTTTTTGACGTGGTTTCTTGTATTGCTCTGGCTCCACTTTTACGGGAACTTCTTTCCGTTTCTCTTTTGTGCTCTTGGCTCACAGTGACCCAGCCACCTTTCTGGACAGCAGTGGAATGCGCTTCAGTTGCCTGCTGCCCACGTTGGAGTGCACAGAGCTGGAGGGATGTCATTTTGACCACAGCACTTTGGCCTTAGAATGATGCAGAGAATCCATGTCACTGCCTTTTCTTTTTTTAAAAAAACCTCTTTTTTAAAAAGACTTCTTTCTATTAAAGTTTATTCACATTCTAGCTTAAGGAGTCCAGTAGTTCTGCAAGGTTTAGTACTAAGCCCCAGCAGTCTCCCATATGCCTTTTCCCCTTCCCCCACCCCCTCCACCTTCCTATGTCTTCCTTCCTAGAGGCTGCGTTTCAAGTCTTTGATATCTGAGTCTTTGCAATTATTCTCTCTATCTCTAAGTAACATGTTCATATTGCTGCTTCTTGATTTCTTTCCAGTTTTAAGTATTCTCCTTTGACCATGCAACATGAAATATGAGAACTTAGCCATGTCTTCCCTACCTTAACACCAAACCAAACCAAAGACTGCCTTTTCATTCTTCTGTTCTCTGCAGTTAGGGCATATGTTGGGATAGATTGGTACTCTGCATTAGGTTATTCTGACTGATGCTATCCCCAGGTAAAATATTTAGTAAACTGTGATTACTTTTCTTTTTCACATGACTTTTTCTTCAGTCTTTTTTTATCTGCTTAGTTTTCTGTATGGTTTTCAGTAATGCAAATGTACACTCTGCAAATTGCCTGAACTGACTCTCAATACACTGCTCTTTTTGTTTGATCTTTTGGAGATGTGTGTCCACGAGCCTCTGACCTGCCCCTGGCTAGGCAGGCTGTTCTTTTATCATGCAGGTATGCTGCTTCCTGTGTATTATATTTTTCAGGGGTTCATTTGGAGGGCCAGAAACCACACTAGCTATTTTAAACAGAAAGAGACTTAAAACAGAGATTAGATGCTTTCTAAATTATTGGAGGGGCAGGAGGAGTGGGCTTGAGACCAGGTTTCCAGCCATGCCCCAGAACCACACAGCTGCCCTGGCCTGCCAGGGGTGTTGCTTTATCTGCCACATTAGGATGCGAGGGAGTCAGGAGGCCACCTCTGTGACTGTTCACTTCAAGAACTCTCTGCTGTAGCTGCAGTCCAAGGATCAGAACCTTACATTGCAGCTATTGCCTCTTGATACCCACGAAGCTGGTGACTGACCACTGGAGTACTTACAGAACAATCCAGTAGTCCTCCACATGCTGACCAGGAGAAAGAGCCAAGCCACAAAACAATGGCCTCCACTTTCACTTCTCAAGTCTTACTTGAGTACATCTAATTGGAGAAACCTAATCTACTCAAGGAACTCAGTTGTCAGGAAGGCCAGGAAATGTGGTGTTCAGCTTTCTAAGTTCTGTAGTGCAGAAAGGCAGATGGGATTGAGAGTGAATGCTGACTGCCGTTCCACTGTGCATACCACACCAGTGCTGTGTGTGTGTGTGTGTGTGTGTGTATGTGTTTATGGTCTTGTTTTGATGGACTGCAGATATTTTAATGTCTTTTTTTTTTTTCGAGTCAAAATCTTACTCTTTCACTCAAGTTGGAGTGCAGTGGCATGATCTCAGTTCACTTGAACCTTCGCCTTCCAGGCTCAAGCGATCCTCCCACCTCAGCCTCTCGAGTAGCTGGGACTACCGGCATGCACCACCACACCTGGCTAATTTTTTGTATTTTTAGTAGACACAGGGTTTCACTACATTGCCCAGGCTGGTCTTGAACACCTGAACTCGGGTGATCCACCCGCCTTGGCCTCCCAAAGTGCAGGAATTATAGGTGTGAGCCACCGTACCTGGCCCAGACATTTGAATTTCTGATCATTTATTTGTAGCTATTTTTTCTCCCTGGGACTTAAATTTTTTTTTAACAGCTTATTGAGGAAAAACTTAGATAATTATTCAAGGATTATTTAGTAAATTTATAGAGTTTTCTTGCTACCACCACAATCAACCCCAGAAACTTTTCTCGTGTCCATATGTAGCCAATCATTACTCTCTCCCAGCCCCAGGCAGCCACCCACTCTACTTCCTTTCTTTTGAGAACAGCGTCTCACTGCTGTTGCCCAGAGAGGAGTGCAGTGGCACAATCCACTGTTCTACTTTCTGTCTCTATAGATTTGTCTTTTCTTGACATTTTAGGTAAATGGAATCATACAATATGTAGTTTTTGACATGTGGCTTTTTTCACTCAGTGCAGTGTTTTGCGGTTCATCCTATTAGCATGTCTCAGTAGTTGGTTCTTTACTATTGTTGAATAGTATTGTCCACATTTTATTTATCCATTTACCAGTCAGCGGGCATTTAGATCCTTTATGGTTTTTGTCTGTAATGAATAAAGCTGCTATGAACAGTCACATATAGGTCTTTATGTGGCATATGATTTCATTTCTTTGGGGTAGGCACCCAGGAGTAGAATTGCTGGGTTATATGGTAAGCTTATGATTGACTTTATATAAACTGCCGAACTTTTTCTAAAGGGACTGTACATGAGCAATACGTGAGGGTTCTAGTTTCTCTACATCTTCACCAACATTTTGTATTATCTGACTTCTTGAAAATAGGCGTCCCAGTGAGTATGTATCTTGTTAGTTATACTTTACATTTTCCTTATGAATAATCATGTTAAGCATCTTTTCATATGCTTAGTAGCCATTTGTATATATTTTCTGATGAAATGCCTATTCAAAAATAGTGTCCATTTTTAATTGGATTTTTGACTTATTCAGTTGTAAGAGTTCTTTATATGTTCTAGATATAAGATCTTTATTATATGTATGATTGCTCTTATTTTCTCCTAGTCTGTGGCTTGTCTTTTTATTTTCTTAGTGATGTCTTTTGAAATTTTAAAGAAATCTAGTTCATCAGTTTTTTTTTAATGGGTTGTGATTTTTGTGTTGTACCTAAGAACTATTTGACTAACCCAAGTCACATAGATTCTCCTATTTTCTTCTAGAAGTTTACTATTTTACCTCCTGCATTGTGATATATTTTCCATTTCAATTTAAATATTGTGTGTGATATAAGGAAAGGTTCCAGATCATCTTTTTGAGTGTCTATATCTATTTGTTTAGAACCATTTATTGAGAAAACTAGTCTTCCACATTGAATTGTCTTGGTATCTTTGTTGAAAATCTGTATATAGTACCATGCAATCTTGATTATTGAAGCTTCAGAATATATGTAATATTGAGTAGTGTTAAGTTCTCAAACTGTTCTTTTTTTCAAAATTATTTTGGCTATTCTACTTCCTTTGTATTAGAATACCAATTTTGTCAGTCTCATACACAAAAAAAGTCTGTTGGAATTTTGATAGAAATTTCGTCAGATCTGTAGATCATTTAGAGGAAAATTGCCATCTCAATAGTATTAAGTTAGCATGGAATTTGTATTTATATTAGAGCTTGGCAAACTTTGTTCTGAAAGGGGAGTAGTAAAGAATTATTTTCATAAGCCCTGCAGTCTCAGACACAGCTACTCAACTCTGCTGTTGTGATGAGAAAGTAGTCTGGTCAATGAGCTGTGTTCCAGTCATTATTTATGAAAGCTGGGGGCCAGACCCTGGGCCTCTCACTTGATCATCTTTAATTCCTCTCAGCAGTGTTTTGTAGTTTTCAGAGTACAAGTCTTGCACTTATTTAATAAAATTTATTTGTGAGTATTTTACTCTTAATGATATTGTGAATGGGATTGCTTTTTAAATTTTATTTTCAGATTGTTCATTCCTAGTACATACAAATATGATTGATTTTCATATGATGATCTTTTATCCTGTGACCTCGCCAAAGTTGTTTATTAGTTCTAGAAGGTTTTATCGATTCTCAAGACTTTTTAGGAATCTTTTCTGTGTCCTTGTGGGTTCTGAAACCTCACATCGTGTCCCTTGGTGTGAGTCTACTTTCCTCCATTGCATGGGCCAACTTTCTTGTCATCTGTAAAAAACTAACAGCAAAATTCCTTTCCCAAGTTTAGGGCATTTGTTTTGTGGCTTTGTCTTTGTAAGGAAAGAGAAAGAATATGATTATGTTATGCTTGTAGTGAAACTACCATAGGAAAAAATTTTCAACAATAATAGGTGTGTTAAAACTTTAATAATACAAATTATCTGCAGATAATTGAAAATTTTTCCTAAGACAAATGAAATCTACAGATTTCATTTCTTATGCCTGTGGCATAAATACATCAATAGCATTATGAGCAGATTTGTTTTCTTTTTTTTAAAAAAAGTGGGATTAAAGCACATAGCACATGCCATTTTTCTGTTGCTCTGTGTGTGAAAACTGCTTTGTGGATTCTGCATAGTGGAGTCCCTTAACAGCCTGTTTCAACTCTACATTTCTTTCATTTTTCTTTTGGTTTACATTATGGATTTCTTCTCTTCCCTTCCCCTACTAATAGCCAATTGGGAAAGACCTTGTTAAAGTGTAGGAATGGAAAAGTTTTTACTGAGGTAATGTAGTCGTAACTTCAGGCACAGGAGGTTTCATAAGGGGTTGTTTTAGTGTCAGGGATTCATGCAGGTGTTGTGCAGTGGACTGCAATTCAATCTCTGACCTTAAGTATATAGATTTGATTGCACTTCTCCATCTTATTATTTTATTAACCAGTTTATTCATTTCTACGTAGCATTTATTGAACACCTGCTGTGTGATGTTTCCTGGAAATTTGAAGTAAAATTAGCCCCTGTTAAGGGGCCAGCATTACATTTGGGACAGACAGAAATAGTTTCTTATGTTGCCACTCAGCTGAGCTTGAGGAACAGGCTGCGACTCAGCAGAGCAGCTGGCTTGGTCAGCAGCTGGTTCCACCATATGTGCAGGCCTGACATTCCCACAATGGACAGTCCTGACCTTGACTGGCCCTCAGGCCAGTGTCCTCCAAGTCCATCAAGCAGTCTGGGTGGAGTCATTGAGAATCTTGGGCTGCCTTCTAATTTATCCCAGGTCTTTCTCGCTAATGGGGATATGTTGGGGGAGAAAGAGCTGCTGCCTGAGTCAGGCCTTGCTGAACCTACAAGCTTGCTTTGTCACTTTTCCCCTTCTCTGTTTCACTCTGTTTACCTTTACTCAATTGCCAGAGATGAGAACATTCCTTAGTAGTGTTCAGTTTCTCCTCAACCTATTAGAAATCTATTTTCCTCTTTCATTTATAAGCTATTACAGTACTGGGACCACATGCAGTATCTTCCTGTAACTGAAACCAGGTGCAGAACAGCATTCCTTACCTTTTTATAGTACCCGAAAATTTTCAAACCACAAACCAGAGAAAAGTATCTCTTATAGAAGAAAGAAAGAAAGAAAGAAAGAAAGAAAGAGAGAAAGAGAGAGAAAGAGAAAGAGAAAGAAAGAGAAACATTGGCCTCTATGGAAAGAAAGAAAGAGAGAAAGAAAGAAAGAGAGAGAGAAAGAAAAAAAGAAAGGCAACAACTTAGTCATGGAATCACATCTTAACATGAAAATAACAAAATGAACATCTTTCTACAAAGAGGACGAATTATCTTTTCAAGTGTCCTTGATGAGAAAGACTAGAGAAGCCATGCAGGCTGCAGCATGGGGGCTTTGGTTGAGATACAAGGAAGACCCTCCAGCTGGTAGAGAGTGGAGAAGCTTAAACTGAGTTATGAAGATCATGTTAGACTTTTAAAATTTACTGAGTAGATTTTCATTTATTGGAGGCCCTCTTGAAAAGAATAGATACATGGAACATCCTTGGAAAAGTCAATTTTAATCACAAATACTCGTCAACTCTATTTATAAGCAAAAAAGAGAAAAAAATTACTTTTAATCATTAATTTTTCTGTAGTTGTATTAGGGGACAAACTCAACTTGTGCTCCTCATCTTCAACAACTGTCTGTGAAGCCTACATCATTTGAAAAAAGTAAAAACAATGAGGATTTGGAGAGCACGGTTGGCAAGGTGGTTGGTTGGTGATGTTGTATGTATGTTTTGTTTGTTTGTTTCTTCCTTTTGTGTTAATACTCATTTAAAGTTAACTTAGTCTGGACACGATGTAGTCTTATCTGTATGTTATAGTTTATTTGCTATTTAGCTCATTGGCTTCTAACTAAAACTAGACCAGCTCAGCACCTTGCTTCAGACTACATCTCCAATTGATTTTCTGTTCCGACTTTTTAAAGACCCCTGGTCTTCCCATTTATCTGTTTCATCCCCATTAACTCCGCACTGATGGACATACCTCTAATTCTCAAACCAGTGTTACCTTCTGTAGCCATGTCTGTCTAAGTACTCTTGTGAAAACTAGTCCTGTAGCCTTTTGTATTTGTCAGAAATTATTTGATAAGTACTAGGAGATATCTTTTTTCATCCAATAAATGGAGGCATTAAAAAAGTCCATTTATTGGAAGTTTTTCTTTAATGCGAGCATGATTAACTTTTTTATTTTTCAATTTTAACTTATGTAACATAAAGACCTCTTCATAGCCATATTCATTTTGAAAGAAAAGAATTTTTTTATCAGCCCCTTTCTGGATTCTTCTCATGTCTATAATGCTTTCACTGTAGGAGAATCAATTTTATCCTTGTTTTTAACTTACCTCAATAACTCTGTGGTGAGTGGCCCTTAGCAGAACAGACCTGCCTCTTTTTTCTGTTCCTTGCAGACTTCTGAAGCTCATTTCTCACACACAACACCTGTATAGTTCTTTTTTTCAACAGCGATGAGTAATGTGCAGCTCTCTGAATACTCCTTCTCTCTTTACCTCTCTGCTTTACACATGGCATTCCTTCTGACTTTAGTCCGTCCCCCACTCCCTTAATTTCTGCTCATTCTGAAAGATTTAATTTGCGTCTCATCTGCAAAGTCTTCACAGATCCTGCCTCTGCCACTTCTTTTCCATTCCTGTTCCCACTCCAGCCCACCATGAGACCTTTGTTTGTGTTTCTGAAATGCTCTGTTTACCTCTCTCCAGTGCCACTGTCATTGCCCGTGTGATTTCTGAGTCTCTTTCCTGTGTCCCCCACTAGATGTTGAGCTCCTTAAAGGCAAGAACCATGTCTTAGTCAACTCTATATTCCCAGGCTTAGCTCTGAAAACATAATTAATAAATGTTTGGTGGAAGAAGACAAGGAAATATGTCACATACCTCATTGGAGGTTTTGTTTGTTTGTCATTTCCTAGGCTTGTTTCAGTTTCACATCAACCCAGAGGATGTGAGACTTCATAATGGTCCTGATGGCGCCCACCCAGCCACTGAGAGCTCATTCTCAGGCATGCTGGCAAAATGACTCAGTGATTTTCAAACCTGGGGAGCTTGTTAAAAACACCTGTTTCCTTCCAGAGAGTCAAATGCAAGACTCTGTGTGTGCCTGCGATCTGCAGACTGAAGCAGCACCCCTGGTGATTCTTGTGCAGGAAGTTGTTATCCACCTCTGAGAAGCACTGGGTTGGGAATGGAGCCCATCTGGAGTCAGCAGCCCATGCTGGCTCTTCTAGGGATTCCTTGAACCCATGAGCACATGGCCACCTCAGCCTTATGCTACAGTGCTCGTTACTAGCACAGCCTATGACCTTGGCAGGAATGATAAGAAGCATATATTCTTCAGTTTATGCAACAGATGTGTTCCTGAGATATTGAATACAAATTAAAGTTCTATAAATGGACAACAGGATACCAGCAGCAAATTATTTTATAATAGTCACTCCCTGATTTATTGGTTGTTAAGGCCTCCATTTTAGATAATTAGTCTGTTTAAATTAAATGAAATTTTTCTATCTGTGGTTTACATTTTGACTGTATGAATTTAATAGATTTTTTTTTTTTTTTTTTTTTTTAAACCACAGGTGGTCACACATTCTTACCAATCCTTAAATAGGCATTTTAAGGTTTAAGTAACAACATTTTACTGCTGTTGAAGATTGACTTTTGAAGCTTCAGAAGCCCTAATCTAGGGGCGATTTCATTTCTGAGAAGGTACATGATCAATGCCAAGTAATTTCTCATGTATCTAGAGTCCTACATGCTTATGAGCTCATAACATTTGTCCATGAAGTTTTAGATGCTGAAGTAAGATAGTTTATTTGCTATTGAGCTCATTGGCTTCTAACTAAAATAGGTCTGAGATGTTAATAAAGTATTCTTCAGTTATCTCCTTTCTTAGTCATCTTTGCTATATCCTCTTCCTGTGTCAACTCAAAACATGGGTTTTCCATACTGATCGTGCCCCCACCATGCTACCTGTTATAGGAGAACAATCTAATTTTTCCCAGTAGCTTCCACTCTCCTCTGTGGATAAGTGTTAGTTTGATAATGATAATGACAGTCATAAGTTTTATTATCATTGTTATTGTTCTTACTATTATTCTCTGGACCTCTGTGTTTCCTTATCAGTAAAATAAATGTGATCAGACCAAAAGATGATTTCTAAGATGACTTAGGCCTTTCCATTTTGTGGTTCTGTGATTCTAGACACACACTTTGATCATTTTAGATGCTCATTTCCTTAAGAAAGTTATCAGAAGGGAATGAAGAAATGTGTTTCAAAATATTGATTTTCTTAATAATATGACTAACTTCAAAATGTCATTAGGTAGAATATATATTGTGCAATGTTTATTATTCATTTTCCTGACTGAGAGACTGAGGCCAGTAGTAAAAACTTACAACCACCAAATATCAGAGTGGGAAGGGACCTGAGAGAGCATCTTGTATGTCCCCTGCTTTCAGAAAGTGGTGATATTCTCAACCCAAGAGTTATGGTGACATGTTATATACATCAAGATAAACTCTTTAAGAGCTTCAGTGTCATGGAAACCCTTTGTGTCAGCAAAATCAAAGCCCATGATTTTCTAAGTGGTATTTCTCATTCTGCGATGCACTGCAAAATAATATTCCTAAGCTATGAAAGATTACACATCTGTAGTACCAGGGTTAGCTCAAGATTTCAGAGCATGCCAAGTAGATATTTATTCCTTTGACTGGTGAAAGCAGAAAAAAAAAGCCATATAATGAAAGAAAAGGAGCATTTATGTGATGGTAATATTATATCTTATTAAAATAATCAAATTCCCCTTAATATTTTCATCAAGTTCTTCATATTTAAGGAGAGAATTATTAAGGAGAATCCACAATATTATAGAAAGAACACTTATTTTCTAAAATATAATTCCACCAGAAATCTTTAAATCTGTTTCAAAGAGGGCCATTTCATTCATAAAAGGTAATGACACTATTCTAAAAGTAGTGTTTGATCGTTCATCTTTTTCCTGTGTCTGCAGAATGGATTACAGATTCCTTGCGTAATCAGCAATCCGTTTCATTTTCTAACACTTTGCCAGTGATTACACTTTCACAAGAAGGCAATGCCTAGCATGCTGTAGTTCGTTTCTGATGTTACATAGGAAATGATGGTGAGATAAGAGTAAAAAGATGGTTTCATGTGTCTTTATAGGGTAATGTATGGGAGATGTTTCTGTATAGTCTTATCCTTTTGGAATGATGAAATGTAAGGGTCTGGAATTTGTATCCATATAATACGGATGTGCATATGACTTCGCATATGTGACAGGTAAAATTTGAAAATATATCTTCCTGCCAATTCCAGTTTACTGGATTCTAGTCATTTCAAGCCTGATGAGATTTGGGTTCTTGAAAATGGCTCGAGACTGACATGAATCCCTTACACAGACGTCTTCACAGAAACCTGTCTTTAGCCATTGCCACTTACAATGACTGTTTGTTGGGACCACTTGGTGGCAGGCCCTCAGTCAGCTGCCCAGCTCCCACTTTTCTATGTTTTCCCACATGTGGCTATCACCACTTGCTTGGTCCACCGAGGTTCCTCTCCTGCGCAGAGCTGCACCACCCTGATCACACTCGTTCTCACTACCTCACGGCAGAACCGCTCTGTCTCTCACTGTGTGGAGCCCCGGTCAATACTTCATATCCCTGCTCTTTGTCCCTTGGCGGGTGACAGTAGCTAATCCCTCCTCTGGAAACCTTCTTGATCTTCTCCCTAAATAGCTGCAGAGAGCTAAGAAAACCCCTTCTCTCGCCCCAGCGTGTCAGAATCCAGCGCCTTGCTGCTACTTGCCACTCCAGCAAGTCTCAAACCCTCTGCTGGCCTCTGGAATTTAGTTGTGTAGAATGTTCTTTGCACTGGCCTTGGTATCTCTTACAGGAACTGGGTTTCTGTCAGTCAGTGATGATGACTCAGTTCAAGTGTCAATTGATAATGTCCCACCAAGAAATTAAAGTTGATGGAAAAATCTGTGGTCATTGCTTCTAAAAAGATAAGATTTGGGTTTGGAGGAGGAAATACATAAGATGAACGGAGCTTTCACAATTTTTCTTTACAGGCAACTAGATTTCTAATAAGTGTTTTTCAGTATGGCTTAATGGCTAACTTTGTGGGTTTGGGATTTCGAGGTCCTGCATCTGAATACTGGTTTTGTCGTTTGTCAATTGTGTGACCTTACACAAGATACTTACTTCTCTGAGTCTCATTCTTCTCATCTCAAAAGTAGGAATAATTCTGGTACTGACCTTGAAGAGTTGTAGAAATTAAAAAGTGACAGATGTAGAGCGCTTAAAACAGTTTCTGACACAGAATAACACTTCAGTGAGTAGTAGACTTTATTATTATCTAGTATATTGTTATTATTACTATTAGTATTCATAACTTTCCAAAAGGAATTAATTTTTGATAAAGAAGCAAAATTTCTTTAATACAGCTGGCCCTCCATACCTATAGTTTCTGCATTCACAAACTAAACCAAGTGTGGATTAAAAATATTCAGGAAATCCCAGCACTTTGGGAGGCCGAGGCGGGTGGATCACGAGGTCAAGAGATTGAGACCATCCTGGTCAACATGGTGAAACCCTGTCTCTACTAAAAATACAAAAATTAGCTGGGCCTGGTGGCGCAGCCTGTAGTCCCAGCTACTCGGGAGCCTGAGGCAGGAGAATTGCTTGAACCCAGGAGGTTGCGGTGAGCAGAGAAAGCACCATTGCACTCCAGCCTGGGTGACGAGCAAAACTCCATCTCAAAAAAAAGAAAAAAATTTAGAAAAAAAAATACAGTATAGCAACTATTCACATTGTATTAGGTTTTATAAGTAGCTTAGAGATTTATATTTAAAGTGTATGGGAGAATGCGCATAGGTTATATGCAACTATTATGCCATTTTATATCAGGGACTTGAGCATCCTCAGATTTTGGTATTTGCAATGTATCCTGGAACCAGTCCCCCGCAGACATCGAGAGATGACTGTATACTGCCCAATTTCAGCTCTACACCAAACTCTTATTTACAGTGAATACGATGAATGTTATACAGTGAATGAATACATTAAATGTTACGTATCATTACGTAATGGAAAAGAGGGTAAGAGTAATATTCAGATCATTTTATTTTCTCCTCTGTAATTTTTTATTATAATAACGAATAAGTACCTGTAAGCCTCAAAAGTGGATTTGTTCTGTATAGTTTGTGTAGTTCTATATAGCTCATGGGTCTGGGTTTGTTGCAACTAAACTAAAAAACAAAGTTGGAAACTAACTAGGTCCTGTGATTATTAGAAATTGCAAGAAAAACAAAGCTTTCTTTTTCATCTGACTTTCTAGAAAACAAATCAATGAGATCCTTTAAGTATCATTGTCCTGGAAGAATGTGAGGGGAAAGTAAGAGACTCAGTTTTTTACCTCTTTTTCATATGTGTTCATGATGCAAAATTGAACAACTCTGAATTTTCCCAGACCCCTCTCCCTTTACTGTATTAACCTCAGGTACTTTTGAGTAGTCTTGGTACAGGTATATCTATTTATAACAACCAGTCTATTATCTTGCTCACTTCCTCTTCCTGTGTTCCTTCCTGCTCTTACTGATTAGAAAAGGCTTTCTAAGCTAGAATGTGAGCGTTAACGTCTTAACAGTAAGTGAACCCCACTGACGGATTTCAGCCATGGAGAGACTGACCCAGAAGCAGCAGTAGAGGGCGCTCGGCCCCTCATTTCATAGTAATGGAGCCTGCACCAAACCTCTTTCATTTGAGGAGCTAAAAATGAATTGCACGTATTAATTAAGTCTTGCCGAGGCCTTGTTCAGTGATCCAGTGCTAAGTGCCTAAAATAAGTAGATCTTATTTTGATCTTGGGGAAACTGGGTATAAGAGGGAGTTTCCTGAGACTCCATAGGAAGAGTCAGAATTTCAGCAAAACCCCAGAATCCTTCTCTTACCTTTTCATACTCTGGTTAATATCCCCAGTAGCCTTTCATTTAGAAGGAACCAAAGGAAAACTCCAGGAGTTTTAATTTTTTCTTAAATAATTCCTTTAATGAAGGACATATGAGATTTTTGCTTTAAATAAATATTACCCACAATACTGTTACCACCTATTTTAAAATTAATCCCTTTTGTTAGATAGCTATTCCAGTGACTCTTTGCTCTTAACCAACAAAGACCCTTTTTTAAGGAAAATAAAAAATAAATAGCAGTCCTGGAATCCTATTGCCTAGTGCAGGCAGATCATATTCTGTGTGATCTTGTTGGCTCATATTATGTGGTGATTAGAGCAGGGCTTCAATCAGCTGGATGATTCCCCAAGGCAGGGTCTTGTCCCACCAGTGCACATGGTGTGCCCCGTCTGACACCAGGGCAACTTGAGAATTGAGCCCAGGGAAGCTGCAGTGTGGTGCAGCAGATGCGTACTGGTGGTTGCCATGGAGATCACTAATACTGCTGAAATTCAAAGAAAGGGCATTTGCCACAGCTCAGGAGCCTGCCTGAAAATGAATGAGAAACAAGTGGAATTCAGAATAGTCCCCCAGCTCCTTATCCCACATGGAGTTTTAATTTCCTTTTTTCCTCCTCTTCCTCTTCCTTTTTTAAAGAATAGGTTGAAAAGAAGGCTGCGTTATAAAGCATGCTCAGCCCCCTCCAGCCTCATGACAGCCTGACATATCCCTGGAATAGATGTATATTAATGACGACGCATGGCTAATAGGATTGGGGCTGGGGGCTGGTGTAGTGGCGCTTCTGGAGTCTGTGGGCCGCATGTCACTGGGGTTTAGCAGGCACGCTGGGATTTGTCTGCAGCATATGTGCTGCTGTTAATGATTGAAAAATTACCACAACAATTAGTCATGGATCGCTGAAGGCAGGGCCCCCAAATGTGATGGACAATGTGATTAAATCCATGTATGTGACAATTAACTCGCCTGCAGGTTTATCCACCAAAGAGGGTGCCCTCGGGGTGAGAGCAAAGGGGAATGAGAAGGAGGAAAAATGGGAAAACAAAAAGGAGCAGGAGAGAATAATGCTGCAGAGTGGATCAGATACAGCTGGCACTATTGGTTTTAATCTGATCCTGAATTAATCACAGTTTGATTAATCCTGGTTTTATTGCACCTTTCTGTTGCCCATTTATTTATATCTTCCTTAATTTTATGGAAGCATGACTGATTAAATTCTGCCCATTCCATGTTTTTTAAATTTTAAAATCAGGTCTCTCCATTTAATGCGATGTCCTAGGTGGTCCAAGGTGCAATTATCTCGTAAAAGCTTAGCAGGCACCAGACATAGCATGTCATGAATCCCCTTATGTATCACAGCTGAGTAACCCAGAATAAATATTTGTTTGCTCAATATTCTGCCTAAGCAAAAAGAAGCCTTGTGATGTCAATCTGCTTGTTTATTTGGGTGGAAGAAATAAGAATACACACTCCCAACTTTGTTAAATACAGGGAGCACACGTTCAGTATATGTCACACACACAAATTTGTGCATAAGAAAAAAGTGTGTTAACATTTGAAGTGTCTGCAAATATATAATCATAGCCTAAAAGGGTAATAATGTTTGCAGTCCATAGATACGTTCATACGTGGAATTATTTTTAACCAGTATGTACTGTACTTATTTCGTTCTGGTTTAGATGTTACTTTTGGTGTTATCTGTATTTGCATACGAAACACTACATTTAAATAATGCCAAGGAGATTGTGACATGAATCAGCACAGGCAAAGCCTCATGCCCTGTAACTCATGCATGTTGGATACACTGTGGATTAAGAATACCCTGCTCCTGATTCATGAGAGGGCATCTAAACCTTTAGAAAACATTGAATTATATATACATACATTGTTTTTCTTTTTTCAGCATTCCTCAGAGTTGTTCCATTGCTCTTGTCTAAAGTGAATTTGGTAGAAGACTCAGTTTTTTATTTGCAGGCTAAATTGGATTATCTTTGTTACTTGCATTTTAGCCTGATCTACCCAGGCATATAAGGATAGATTTGTTTGTGATGTGGGCAACAGTGTCTTTCAATACCGTAGAAAAATAACTAGCATAAGCAAAGCTCTTACTGCACAGGTCGCACAGAATGGATGCTACCCTATTAGATACCTTTAGAAACTTGCATCCCTAACTGCTGATATCACTGTTTTTAGAACACCAATCTAGAAACCCAGTCTATCCGTGAATGATTTAGGAACCTCAGGATCCCTCCTCTTACGAAATTCATACTCTCCACATCAGCCTCCCAATAACCAGCCCTTCAGTTCTGTGAAGGCAGGAAAACACATCATTCATGAATGTCCTTCTTACCCATCAAACTAAAGGACTACATCCTTCTTGAGCCATCATCACACTTCTGTAATCTCCAATGGCACACACCACTGTCTACATGCCTTAATTTCTGCTGGGGCTTCAGTAACCAGGACCAGCCAGCATGGTTTGTTCATTTGTTTCTTCATTAATGCATTATTTCTTTTATTTATTATTGACATATGTTGGGCAGTGTACTGGGTACTTGAAATGGAGATGAAGGTGGGAGATAGGGAGACTCACTGTCACAAATTTTATGCTGCAGGTGTGTTGTAGAGATGAGATATGCAGTCATGCATCGCTTAACAACAGGGCTGCATTCTGAGAAACAAGTTGTTAGGCAATTGTGGTGGTGTTTGAACATCATAGAATGTACTTACACAAACCTAGATTGTGTAGCCTACTACCCACTAGGCTGTATGGTATGGTCTATTGCTTCTAGGCTACAAACATGTACGCAGTTTACTGAATACCGTAGACAATTGTAATGCAATGGTAAAGTTTTGTGTATCTGAGCATATCTAAACATAGAAATGTATAGTAAAAATATGGTACTGTCATCTTACAGGACCACTGTCATATATATGTAGTCTGCCATTTACCGAAACATTGTTACGTGGTGCATGACTGTATACAGAAAGAACCGTATGCAAGGTGGAAATTGACAAGTACCAAGAGAAAAACTAAATGAAAGGATGTGATTGTTTGCAGATAGGAGAAATGACTTCTCTATGGGGACTGGGGAAGGTTTTGTGGCATCTGACTAAGTCTTTGAAGAGGTTCCCAATTCACTCATAGCCAATGGTTGAAAGACTAGATTTCTTGGATGGCTCTCGAAGAGTTGGATATGCAGGCTTGAAGAGAACTATATTTTAGGCACGTGCAAGAATGTGGGCGTAGTGCTACTTTGGACATAACAAAGAAACAGAACTTCATTTGAATGTATGATGTAGAAAGAGTCTTTTGGAGCCAGATTACAGAGGACCTTAAATGCTCAGCCAAGGAGTTTAGGCTTCCTTTTATAGTAGTGAATTGAGGTATAATAAAAGAGGACAGTTGAGAAGATGTTGCATGAAGCATGTGCATTTTAGACTGGGACTCTCCCCTGACCACAGTCCTCAAAAAACTTCCCATGCAACTTCAGATAGAATCTTGGCTCTAGCTCATGGCCTTCAAGGCTCTGCATCATGGACACTTGCCTCCATGTGTCATTTGGACAGCATTGATCACCAGTCTACCTCCCTCACTCCTGTAGTCACACTATTTACTGTTTCCTGAGCAGACTGACCTTGTTTTGAGCTGACTCTCTGCTCTTACTGATCTTTGTAGCTGAGATACTCCTACCTTAGGGCTTTGCCTGGATTCCTCTTTCTCATTACTCAGGTGCAGCTCAGAGAGTCCCTCTTCCTCTCCTTGCCTATCTCCCAACCTCCAGTTCCTCCCTCTATGCCCCAGTCCCAGGTGGCTTGTTGTCATGGACACTGGTCGTTGCTCCCCTGATGTTGTTTTCTCCCATGATTTTGCTCCACTAGTCATTCTGACCCTTGGTAACTCAAGGGAAGGTGTGTCTATCCCTTGGCCAGGGGCTAATCTGATCACACTAATTCTCTTATTATCAGTGATTGCTTCATTCATGGCATGTGACCAGTGAGGGACCAATGGGACATGATGGGGGAAAAGTGTCTTCCCTTCTGAGAAATTTCACTGAAGAGATGTTACCTCTTCCTTCCCTCCAAGTTGAAGATCAGGAGGTGAGGTCTGGTTCTGCTGAGTCAGGACAAAGTTGACACTCAGGAAGGCAGCCCCCGGAGAACAGCAGAGAGCCAGGGTCTGGATAGAATGTGCCCACACCTAGACTTCTTGTTTTGTGAGATGTTGTCTCCTTCTCAAGTCCCTTTGAGTTGGGTTCTCTATTGCCTGAATGGGAAGCATTCTAACTGGTGTTTTCTTTTATGTCACTCTGCTTTATTTTCTTCTTGGCATTTGTTGATTGGTGAATTATCCTGTTTATTTATTCTCATGTCTATTACCTGTCTTTTTTTACTATCAGTTAAGCTTCATTTGGACAGGTAAGTATCTGTCTTGTTGACTGAATTCACAACTCCTAGAACAGTATGAGGAGTATCAGTAGGTGACCAATAAATATTTATTGGATGAATGAATGAATGAATGAATGGCATTAGGGAGAGATGAACAAATGAAAGAATGGAGTGAGGGAGGGAGATTAATGTTGCCCTTGTATAAAATATGAGGAGGGGTTGGAGAGGGCTTATGGAAGGCTGTTGCTGCGCAGAGGAGTTCATAGCTAGGCATTGAGAGCCTGCTCCTTGGTTGTTGCAGTGCAGTGGGGAAGGGCCAGACAAAAGCAATGTGACAAAGCTAACAGGACTTGGAACTGCAGCCAGAGGGGAAATGGAGAGAGGTAGGCTTCACTCCTGAGGCCCTACCAGGGGGTTATTGGGAGGAATAGGATGTAAGAAGAAGAGCAATTGCAATATGGAAAACAGGGGAGTGAACTTTGGAAGGGTGGAATATTAAGTGCCAGTTAGGCATCAGTGTGGAGCTCTAGCTGGTGGCTGAAAATGTAGAAATGAAGACAGACTACTTTTATAATAGGAAGAAAATATCACTCTCTTTTTTATAAAGATAATCAGGCCTGGCAATTGGTACTTCTTTTTTGTAGTTATTATGCATGACTCAAAAGCAGACTCCATGTCCAATTCAATTTTATGTGGCCAGAGCCCCTGTTTTATGTGCCTATCATAATAATTTGTGTATGATTTCTTTATTAGAACAAAACCAAAGCCAGGTAAAGACCTTGACTGTCCTTGGATATAACAGGGCTAAACACAGCTAGTTCTAAGACTACTTAGATGGTCAGAGCTTAGCTGGGAACTAGTTTCTGAGCAGTGTCTCAGCTCACAATAGACCTCCTTCAGGTATTCCCTATCTCATTACCCTATCTTATTTTCTTCCTGCTTTCCTCTAATATCACTTTCATTTGTTTGACCTATGAGAACAGCTTTGATTAATGCCACTTGTGACTATTATAAGGCCAGTTGACTTGAGGTAGAGAATGCTACAGTGTTCTCACTTGTCTTGTGTCACTGTGGCATCTTCAGGACATATGAAACAGTGATTAGGAACATGGGCTCTGAAGTCAGACTGCCTGTGTTTGTGTCCAGTTTAACAAGTTGGGTGACCTTGGCAAATTACTTAATGTCTCTGAGCCTCAGTTTATAAATTATTGTAAATTAATTAATTTTGTGTGCGTAATTAACTGATATCTTTTGAGGAGGAAGCAAATAAATCCATATAAAATACTTAGGTAATTCTGGGTGTGGTGGCTCATGCCTTTAACCCCAGCAGTTTGAGAGGCCAAGATGGGAGGATGGCTTAAGACCAGGAGGTGAAGACGAGCCTGGGCAACATAGTGAGACCTGGTCACAAGGAAAAATAAAAAAATTAGCTTGGCGTGGTGGTGCATACTTGTAGTCCCAGCTATTCGAGTGGCTGAGGTGGGAGGATCACTTGAGCCCAGCAGGTTGAGGCTGTGGTGAGCCATGATTGCACCACTGAACTCCAACCTGGGTGACAGAGCAAGACCCTGTCTCAAAAAACAAACAATAACAATGACGCGACCCCCCCAACACAATAAAACACTTAGTACTCGTAGTATTTGGCATATATAAAATGCGATGTTAGTATTAACCGGGTTCACGAAGATCCTCAGTCAATACGTGTGGAGTCCAGTTGAAAGAGCACAGATTGATGTGGCTGCAACAGAGGCTCCAGATAATCTCATTAGCCTAACCCGTGACCAGTTACTGTTTAACCTGGCTATCTATTGGTAGCTTTTTCCAATCTAGATAAAATTCTAGTATGTTACAGACAGATGGTGATAATATATCTTTCGCTTGTATGATGCTTTTACAGATTATTTTCTTACTATCTGATCTCATCCTGACAGCTAATTTTGGGAATAGAGAGGAATATCATTTCCATTTTATGAAGCAGGAAGCTTAGGCACAGGGAGCCTAAGTGTCCTTAATAACTCATGGCAGAGGCATGAGTAGAACATGAGCCTCCTGTTTCCCAGATCCTGGCTGGAGCTGCCCATCTGTTCACCCCAATCTATGCTCCCAGTGAACATAGAATAAATGTCCAGAAGCCCAGACAAGATGAAAGTGTTCAAATCATGATTCTCTCACATCGACTCAGTGCCCCATCTTGCAAGTGCAGAACAATCAACACCACCATTAAGATGATGGTTCATCCAAGGTGCTCCCTGGCTTCCCCCCAAATTAGTGCTTTTTGGGCTGCTGTATACCTAGTCTGAGCTGCCATGAGTGGCCAGATGGTTGTGGTTTGTTCATTCTCTTGTGGCGACCACAAAGCAGGGCTTCCCAGGATTGCCCCCATTCTCCTTCTGAGCCAAGGAGACAGTGCTCAGGCCTGCAGGGAAGTGAGACAGAGCCAAATACTTGCTGAAAGTGCCAATATTTTTAGAAGCTTCCTATCTTTTCTTGACTATAAAATATACAAATTATAGACACCATCATATATTCACGTTTTGTTTTAATATATGAAAGCACTTATAGTTACTTGTTACGTAGTAATATTATGGCTTTTGGGAATTCCATCGGGCTGAACCTGTGAATCCGTGTGCTGGACACACTTGCATTGAGTATCAGCCTGTGGTCACTTTTGCTCGGTTATAGGTCTGGTCATCGGAAGCACATTTGGTTCTCTGTGTATGGTGTTGTCACTCGTAATCCCCCTTTTTTGGAAATCCTCCTTGGGGTTACAGCATTTAGCATGTTCCCTACAAAATGTGTTGGGTATGTGTACTCTTTCTTGTTGGCATTGTTAGATTCTACTCATTGTATTCAAAATGTTATATTCTATTCCAGGAGATGCCACAATGGGAGAGGCAACATGACATAGAATGCATTTAAGGAGCTGAAGGAGGACTTGAGTTCTACTTTGCTTTAGTGTTCTTGCATTTGACCAGGGAACAGTATTTTCTTGAAAACCCAGGACAGCAAAGTCTCCAGATAGTCATCTCGTTTTAACTCCCACCAGGATAAAACCATTTCTAATACTTAGTTGTTTATCTTTTAAATTTTATCATCTTTCTGAAACATAACTCCTACTTTTACATAATATAGCCATAGAAGTTATAACTTCTTATAACAAATGCTGTTACAGCTCAAATCTCTGCATAATAAAACAATTGCTAAAGCCCTGTGCAGCAACCCAGTTCAGGTGGTATCATATATATAAAATTCCATAGTGGTTTAAAAAAGTCATTCTGGCATGAATTATTATATTAACTCCACATTACAACTTAATTGTACAGTTAGGTAACAACTTTAAAGCAGTGAAGCCAAAACCTGCACAGCCGCACCTGAATATACCAGTCTCAGGGAGACATCAGCCAGCTATATTGATGCACCCAGTTCTAGCACAGCCCTCTGCTCCTCAAGAGAAGGAAAAGGGCAGGACAATTGGAAGAGTTGGGACCTGCGGCCTCCTCTATCATACCTGTGTCTGCAAGTCCTCCACTTACCCACTGGAATAAGCACACATACACTGACACGGGTCAGACACACACACACACACACACACACACACACTCTCTCACTCTCTCTCTCTCTCTCTCTCTCTCTCTCTCTCTCTCTCTCTCTCACTCACTCTCTCTCGTTTCCTTGTCTTTGCAGGATAAGCCTCAGCTCCCAAACTAAAAAAGGGGTCAGGCTGAATAAGGGCAAGTAATGGTTTGTGCAGAACTGAGGAGGGCTTGTAGCTGGGCCCTCCCAAGGAAGCTTCCTCCTTTGATAGATAAAATGATTGAAAGGCCTAGAAGACAGCTGGCATGATCAAGGACATATAGCATTTCCTGGCAGCTCTGGGAAATGGACATATAGCATTTCCTGGCAGTCTTCTGAGCCCCTATTCTGTGCCTCTTCCTTCCAGGAGAGGGACACAAGCACATGGGGGAACGACACCACCCAGGGGCCTGTAGTTTATGCTTTCACCACTTGAGGCCAGTTTTTAAATTGTTGTTTTCAGGTTTTGAGTTTGATTTACTTTATCTCTGAAGATGAAATATCTCGGGTTTCTAACCCACCAATATATACTAGTAAAGGGAGTATATAAGCCAATGCAAGGGGATGAAGTCTTGGGTGAGAAGGAGGAGGGATGGTTATGAACCATATCCTTAGGACTGGAGGATGCCATGGCAGCTGTGACTGGTAGTCATGGCCATTGTGCTGCCAAGATGTGTCTGAAAGCTTCTCCCTGCCCTCCCCTCCCCTCCCTTCTCCTTCTCATCCCATCCAACTGAGCTCCGGACATTTTTTTATCTAACTAACAACAGGTTAATATCACATACTATATTGCACATCTGTGTATCCATGAGGCAGCTGATAAAATCTCCCCAGAGGACCTTCTGAGTACCTAGAAAGATGTTGGCCGAGGAGAGGAATAATGCATTTAGTTACATTTGTATTTATTTGAACAGATCTTTCCAAAGTGTAGATTATTGGCTTAATGTTAACCTAGAGGAATATTTCTAGTGGAGTGATGCAGAGCCCTGTCCTCAGAACTGTCTGGCTCACGATTTTTATCAATGACTTTGATGAAGACATGTTTATCAAACTGGCAGCTGACACAAGGCTGGGAGGGATAGCTAATGTGATTAGTGACTTGATCTTGAGTCAAGAAAATCTTGATAGTCTAAAAGGATGTGCCAGAAATAACACAGTGAAAAATAGTGAAGTTAAATATAAAGCCTTCAAATTAGGTTTAAAAAATTAATTGCACAACTCCAGAGTGGAGAGAAGTGGAGGATATAATTTGTCACAGATTCAGTATGAGTTAACTTATAATAAGGCTGTTGAAAAACGCAGGCAATATTATAGAAGTACATATGCAGCTCAAAAAAAAGTAGGAACATGGAGCAGAATGCATCTGGTTTATTATATCCAGCGTTTCTTTTCTCTTCCTGACCTGAGATATACTAAAACTCAGAGATTACCAAATGGCATGCCTGTTTTAGTAAGTTAAGTGCAGATATTCTAACTGCAAGTTGAGATAGGTTGAGACATGTGACTTTTGGATAAACTCTTTGAGGTGAGAATGATGGTTTCAAACACATTTTAGGAAATTGTCAAAGATCTACAGTAAGCCCTGCCCTTTGCTATCTCCTTCTTGCCTCTCTGCCACTCTGTCCCCTTCCCTCAAATAAAAACTTGTGCTACCTCTGTCACTTAAAGCAAAGCTACCAAATAGGTGGCTTCTTTTCTGACTGAGTTGCCTGAAATCTTTTATCCTTCCCCCTTCCTCCTAGGTTTAACTGCACAGTGAATTTATAGTGTCATAATGGATGTCTCTATAAAGCAAGATTCTACCGGATCTACAGAAGACTTTAAAAATGAAAACAACATTGAGTGTGTGTGTGTGCACACGTGTGTGCATTTGTGCATGTGCTAGTCTGTTGGTTGAAGCCATTTTGCAAAATTAAAAATGAAATCACTCTTTAAAACAATCTTTGCAGTTAGCCTGCAGCAGTGTTCACTGGCATCAGGAAAAGGCAGCCAGTCCTTTATGCATGTCTTATACCTCCCTTTCAATTCCCCATCTCTCCCCGATAGAAAGAGAAATATTCTGGCATCAGCATCTTCTCGTCTCAGTTAAGAACGGGTACCACCTGCCTCCAGAGCTCAAGGGAGCCCTCCGTGTGTTCCTGCCCAGGCACACCACATGGAAATGTGGACACAGTGCCAAGCAGACGTGCTAATAGGCAGGGAAGGAGGAGGGGATGTGCAAAGCTTTTAGCCACAGCCACCTACTTATTAGCTAGTTAAGGCTGCCGGTGGTGTTGTGAAGGGAGAATGAAGACATGGGGCACATTGCAAGCTGTCAGTTAGACACAGGGCAAATTGTAATTACCACCATGGTTTCTTTTCCTTTGTTGTTTTTTTTGGGGGTCTCCCTCAGTTAATTGCTCTTAGACTTGGGAAGGGGAGAAGCTGTCTCCCACCATTTGTTACCAGTGGTCTAGGATTTGTGCCCATTAAGTTGACTCTTTGAAAGAAAACAAAAATTTGATATCATTTTCTATCCTAAGGCCCTTGTCTTTTAGAATCACAGTCTTATTTATTTATTTATTGCTTGCATTTGTCATGCACAGCGTCAAGATAATTTCCTTTTAAATTTCTCACTGGTCATTAGAGCTTATCCAGCCATTTTTCTCTGGGAATTTGGGGTGTCAGTACACATTCTGACAGGAATACTTTGGAATGGCAGGCTGTTAAAAAGACCTCCATTGCTTCCAAATCCACTCTCGTGGTCTCCTCCATGATGCTGCATTTTCACATGTGGAGACGCAGCCCTTAGGATGGCTTCTTGCTCCTCCCTAAGTATCCGTGGATATGCTTGAAGACTGTCTTTGTAAGTTTCTTCTCAGCATGAATCGGTTCATCAGAGGCTTTCTTGAAGGAGGGTCTTAAGAGAGTGGGGACTGAATCTCATGAAATGGAGAGGAAGTAAGTCAAGGAAACATGCATTCTCTTTCTTAGAAACTTCAGGTTTTTAATTGGTAAAGTGAATAGTAATATCTGTCTCATAGGAATGCCACCTTAAATTTTTTTTTTTTTTGGAATCAGATGGAAAATAAATAAATGCCGCATTTCAAAAGTCTAGGAAGCAACTCCCTCCTCACATTTTTATATTTCTGATATCAGTATTTGATATCAGTACAATCCATATCATCTTTCACTTATTTTGTCAGAATTATTTTTTCTAATGGGAAATAAAATAATGCAGCATCTTATAATCTCTGACTTGATGAAATATGGTTTAACTGACCATGCTGTTGCTAGATTAAATGAAGTAAGATGAGGCATGCGGAACTCTACAAATGCCCACTTAATTTTTCTGAGACTGGTCTTTTTTTTCCTGTGGTTCATTAATGGAGATCATAAACATGGAGAGAGACGTGGAATCCTGACTTCTTAGTGAATTTCTAGGGATGCTCTTGTCCTTCATTCCTTCCTTCAGGTATTGAATGCTCACGTGCCAGGTGCAAGATTCCTGAAAGTGAACACCCTCATCCCCAGGGAGTTCAGAGTCTCGTAGAGAGACAGAATGGCACCCATTTATAAATCACTGTGATGATCACTGCAAGGTGCTGGGGAAGCACAGAGAAAAAAAACCCAGCTCAGTTGAGGTGGCGTTGTGTAGGAAAAGCAAGGAAGCAGCCACTGGGCTGAGTCCTAAAGGACAATGATGGATTAGCTAGGACAGTTCAGAGTCATCACTTTCCAGAAATTATAGTTGGGAAAATCGTGCTTGTTCTCATTTGTAAAGAAGCCCACCTTAGCTACCTGTGTTTCTTCCTCTTGACCCAGCTCTGGTTTCTGCCACAGCTGCCATAGAAGGAATTGCTGGAGCTCAGACTGACCATTGCTGCCAGGAGCCATACGTCTGTCTGTCTGTCCATTCTTCAGCTCTGTGGGCACTCCCTGGGTCCATGTACAAGAGCATTCTTGAATGGCAGCTGTCAAATAAGGAGAGATGGGAGCTGGTGGATAGATACTCCAAACTCCTGGGTTTTCTTTTAAGCTGACAATTTCTAGAAGTATTCTGTTCAGTGGATACTATTGCTCACAGTAGCAATTTCAAAACATAACCTTTATTGTAGCTTTTCTCCTTTTATCACTCTCCTTCTCCTTCACTCTATGGAATCAATATTCAAAAGACCTACCTGCAACAAAGTCTTTGTCTTTGGCTCTGCTTTTGGAGCAACCCAAAGTAATTAGCTATTTAATTTTTTTCATAATACTAACTTAAAGCTTGTATTAGGCCAGGAATGGTGGCTCATGCCTGTAATCCCAGCATTTTAGGAGGCTGAGGTCGGCGGATCACCTGAGGTCAGGAGTTTGAGCCTGGTCAACATGGTGAAACCTTGTCTTACTAAAAATACAAAAATTAGCTGGGTGCAGTGGCATGCACCTGTAGACCCAGCTACTCGGGAGACTGAGGCATGAGAATCTCTTGAACCCGTGAGGCAGAGGTTGCAGTGAATCGAGATCACGCCACTGCACTCAAGCCTGGGCGACAGAGTAAGGCTCTCTCTCAAAAAAATTAAAAATAAATAAATAAAGTTGTGTTGAGGAGATTTAGAATATGCTATAAAACTGGCTGAACAAAGATAGCCCAAGAGATGGAAATGAAGAAGAGGACTAGCGTGAAGAGGGCATTAAGACAGACTGCCAGAGTTTATGAATAGCAGATACAGCTGCACGTGCATTTCTAAGCCTGTAGTGGTTCATAGAATAATTTGAACAGATTCAATGCATGCCACCAACACCAGAATACTCCAGGGGAAAAAGATTTGGAAATTTGAAATGTTCAGTAAAACTTTCAGACAGTAGCTACTGAGGTGGCTGATGCAAGAGGATTGCTTGAGCCCAGGAGTTTGAGGCTGCAGTGAGCTAGAATCATGTCACTGCACTCCAGCCTGGGCAATAGAGTGAGTGAGACCCTGTCTTTGAAAATAAACAAAAAATAAGGAGAAAAGTTTTAGGCAAACACATAGTTAAGTGATTCCATCATTGCTGGATGGGCAAAGGGAGACATGGAGAAGGCAGTGTTCAAAAAATTATCATAATGGTGAATTGAATTCACTATGCTGTGAAGGAATTAATCTGGTAATGATTATGTGGCACTGGTGCATTACCAATCAGAAGTTAGAAGGAAATCATGCTCTCTCTCATCATGCATTTGCATCTAATTGGAATTGTGTGAATATTAGGTTTTAGGTGGCAACACAGTCCAGTGGGGCTTGCAGTGATGATGGAAATGTTCGATATCTGTGCTGTCCAGTATGGTAGCCACTAACCACATGTGACCGTTGAAGTTGAGTTGCAAGTGCGTGTAACTGAGGGACTTGTTTATTATTAAATTAACTAATTATTTAGTTTTAATTAGTATAAACTTAAATAGCCACTGGCTGTTTTATTGGCAGTGATGTTTAGAGCATAAGGAAAGGATACAAAATACTGAAATCTCACATGTAAACCTCTGGGAAACCTGCGGACAGTCAGTGGTCCCAGGGTAAAAAAGAAAAGGATAGTTTGCTTTTCTTTGTAAACCCCAGAGGGCTCTCACATCACAGGAATCACAGGAGTGGCCTGGAGGGTGTGTCAGAGAGAAACTTCCTAGCTGGGTTGAAGGGCACAGTGAGTTTCCAAAGGGATTCTGTTGTTGCTGAGAGAATGGTATCCTTAGTGCATGCACCTGAAAGCCAGGTAGATGGGGGCACAGCTGTTCACCTTAAAGGGGCCTGAACTCCTGGGGCTATGTTTGTGCTGGTTTTCAGGAACCCCTGTGAAAAAGCCACCTTAGACACTGCAGGTGTTCTGGAAACCAGAGGTGGCCCTGGAGGGAGTTCTCCCTCTGCACTCAGTTGGAGAGGAGAGGCTCTTCCTCCCAAAGAGAGAGAGGAAAGCCCATGGCCTTAGCTATTCTGCTTGAATCAGTCGAACTTATTGGCTACTCCTGTGACCCTGGTACATGCACCATTTTTTTAAGCTTCTACAGAAATTTTGTTTCGTGGCTAAGTCAGTGGACTTGGAGCTGCCTCTCCTTTGATATAGCACTGAGCATCATGTCTCACTTTTCTCCTTCGTGAAATGGGCATACTTTGCTCATGAGATTGTTTTAAATAAAACATGAGATAATGAATGCAAAAGCACTTTGTAAATGTTAAGTGTTATTTTAGAGGCTGACTGTACAAAGCTTAATGAGGGCATACCTTGGTCTGCATTTTTTGCCTTTGCTCAGGCTTGGATCCCTTAAATTCTCTAAAGGGAAATAGGAAAATTCTCATATGATACAGTTCTTTATGTTGTCTTCATACCGTTAAGATTTAAAGTAGTGGGGACTGGGTTTGAAGTCCTTTTTCCTGGGGGGCAGTGACTGTGGGGCTAAGAGTACAGCTCTCAGGCCCAGGGCCACAGACTTTCTCTGTAAAAAGCCTGGTAGTAAATACTTTAGGCTTTGTAGTCTTTGTACTGTCTCTGTTGCATCTTTGTCTTTTTTTAGATCTTTTGAAAAATATAAAAAACATTTTTTGCTCAAGGCCATCGAAAACAAGCCACTGGTCAGAGTTGAGCTGCAGCTTCAGTTTGTCAACCCCTGCTCTAGAGTGCCCCGTCCTGCAGGGTGGCCTCGAGCCACACACGGCTGTGTACATCCAAATGAATTAGCATTAGGTGCCATTGAGATTTCAGTTCCTCAGTCTCAGCCACATTGCAGGTGCCCGCTAGCCACACGTGGCTGGTGCCTACTGAAGTGGGCTGCACAGACACAGAATGTTTTCACACTTAGGAAGTCCCGTCAGGCAATCCTGCTCCAGAGTTAGGTGGAATCCTAACTTTGCCACTGCCAGCCTTGGGAACTTAGACTAGTTATATATTATTTCTGAACTTCTTTTCCCTCAACTATAAGATGGAAATTATAGCATTACCTCTCTCAAGGTTGTGGTAAGGATTTAATGAACGTAAAGTGCTTAGCACAGGGCCATTGACACTCAGTAAATGTCAGCTATTAATATAGAAACAGATTTCTGTTACTACTCATTTTAGTAAAGTTTAACTTTTTATATATTATGTATTTTCATATTTGGAAAATATGAAAGATGTCCTTTCTACAGGATATCTGAGAAGTTAGAAATTAGCTTTTCTTTTAGTCTTAGTAGTTGACCAGAGAAAGAAGTGTTTCCCTAAGACCTGAACTCTGTTTCCACAAAGAACAGGTCTGTTCTTGTTGTCTGTCATTTCTGTGGCTGTTTTATTTTAACCTTCTATTCAGGTAAAGTCTTACTCTGTGGTAATTTCATGAAGAATTTGTGGTAAATCTTTGTTCAGCTTAGTGGTGGGGGTAGAGATAAAGGTTATCTCACAAGGGAGAAGGCTTCTCCGTTGGAACTTACAAGTAAATGATTGCTTTCCCTTTGCTTGTGGGGAGGGATAGCCAGTGCTGTATTGATTAGCTTCTCTTTCAATACTAGCATATTTTGTTGCTGAGCAACAGAACTTTTAAAATATAATGAGCCAAATGTGATATCAGGAGGTCAGCATGTTGGGGTGTGGGCTTAAGCTTCGCATTGCTTGCCTTCATTTCCCGTGGTCAGCTGTCAGCCATGTTTCCATCATGGTAATACATGAACAAGCCATGAGGAGTTAGTCTTTCTGTCTTTCCAAGCAAAATGATCCACCTCTGCCTTCTCTGAAGAGAGATCATGGTCTTTAAATGCTAATATGATCAGCTGATAATGGCAGTGTTATTAGCAATCTCGAATGAATCTTTGATCAGTTGAATTGTGTGATTTACCTACTCGTTCATGAGTTTTTTTCATGCCATGTGCATCACACAGAATCCTAGAAGGGACTCAGCACCAACAGAAAAGGTGATCGGATATTGCCTGCTCATGTCCAGGGGTATTGATGATTCTTTCAAATAAATCACAAAGTCAGGTGTACACAAAAAGATAATACTCAGCTGAAATAACATTGCTTAGAGAAGGTTTTTCATTTGTTTGTCTTTCAGTTTCCACATGCAGGTGCTTTGCTGTTTCCCCGGACCTCTGGGATCATCACACAGCCTCTGGTGCACCTACTTGGGTGTCGACGTTGTAGGAATAAGCTGTCTGCACTGACAGGCTTGTGGAGGCGAGCTAAACTCAATAACCCCATGACTGTACATCCTGGAGCAGACTTAGTGAGAACCAGTCTCCAGTGACCACTGACAAAAACAGAATCAAAGTGATCATAGAACCAACCTGCGCTACAATTCCTAACATATAGTGAGCACTCAGCAATCATGTGCCAAGGTAAAAAACATACCTCAGTGATCTCCTTTAATACCTACAATAGCCCTGTGTATTTGGCACCATTGTTGCTGTTCCCATGTCACCCATTACAGAGTGGAGGCATAGAGAAGATAACTTGCCTGAAGTCACACGTTTCAGTCACGGCAGAGCCAGATTTAACCCTCGCTGGTCTGAGGGCAGATCCTGTGGTCTCCCCAACATGTGTTGGTTCTCTTTTTGTCTCTGCCACTCACTGACATCTGATGTAGATACATGGCTTTAATACTCAGGGAATCCTCTGGAAAATGAGTGTTTTAACCACTCTGCTCTAAAGACCCTTTGGTAATTGACATGCCGTGATATTTTTTAGATCCCACAATCGTCAGACCCCTCAGTAGCTTCAGTTTCTTACATTACCTGTACTCTATGAGGACACATGCTCCATGTGTGTGGCACGTGGAAAGGCTCAGTAAGCATTGATGAACAGACTGACTTCTGTATTATCCCATGTTGTAGGGGCATGGGAGCTGAACTCTGGGACTTATTCCAGAGAATATTCTCTCCTTGAAGCAGTGTTCTTTGCTTGAAGATTATTTCTTTTGGATTTTACTCTTCATCAAAAAGTAGATGTTATGATCACCTGTGTCCTTGGACAAATGTGTTTTCTTCTATGCCCTGGAGTTCACCTTTTGCTTTTGGATTAAGCCTAGACCCTTTCTTTACCTCTGTCTTTCTGAGTCTTCCCTACCTTGATCCCAACTTTCCCCTAAACAGCAGTAACTGAAATGCTCAAACTTTAAGGAAAAAAGTGCAGAGATACATTAGTGATAGTGTTTAAAAGGCTATATTTAGTAGATTGTAATTCTGTTCCTTGTGAAGAACTTTTTTACTGATTCTATATACATTAAGTACTCAGGCTTCCATCAGTTCTATCAGAGCTGAAGGATTTAATAGGGTCAATATCTACTATTGCACTGCCTAAACATTTCTAATCTAATGTACTTATATTTGATTCCATGGATGGAATTATTTGCTCTGTACTAATATTTGACAATACATGATGTCATCATTACAGTGTGTTCATATTCACCTGTTCATGGTCAAATGAATAATTTTACAGTACAGTACTGAAGAAAATATTGGAGATTTTTGTTTATTCACTGTAGATCCCTTTCATGGAAGAGAGAAGGTTTAATAGAAGTTAAGAGTTTAGTTGTGGACTTGTTGAATCTGAGGTGCCTCTTGGAAATGTTAGTTTTTTGCAGAGCTTCAGCCATTATCTTTGGGAAAATCACCAACCTAACTTCTCTTGCAGTGTCTGGCTTTTATTTGGCTGTTAAATACTTCATATTCTGCGTATTTAAACCTGAATCCATCATTTCTTCCCACTTTCCTCAAACACACAGACACATACATGCCTGTTTATTTTCCTGGTGTCCTGATTTCTTTTAATGTTTTCAGTCAGCTCATGAAGTAAATATTTGTTGTGCTTTTACTATGTTTCAGGTACATTTCTAGGCACTGGGTGTATAGCAGCGAATAAAACAGGCCAAAATTCTACCTTTCTGGAGCTTACAGTATGGTGAGGTAGGCAATCAGCAAGGAAAGTGAGTAAATTATATTATCTAGCGTCATCAGATCATAAATGATAGAGTGAAAAATGAATCAGGGAAGGATAAGAAATTCTGAGTGTAGGAGTGGGAGTAGGGGTATTTCAGTTTAAAGTAAGACAGTCAGGCTGAGTGTGGTGGCTCACACCTGTGTCTGAGCACTTTGGGAGGCCGAGGTAGACAGATCACTTGAGGTCAGGAGTTTGAGACTAGCATGGACAACACAGTGAAACCCTGTCTCTATGAAAAAATACAAAAATAAGCTGGACGTGATGGTGTTGCCTGTAGGCCCAGCTACTTGGGAGGCTGAGGCAGCGGAATCACTTGAACCCGGGAGGCAGAGGTTGTAGTGAGCTGAGGTTGCACCACTGCACTCCAGCCTGGGTGACAGAATGAACCTCCATCTCAAAAAAATAAAATAAGACAATCAGCAGATGCCCCACTGGGAAGGTGACATTTGATATTTCAATGTTATCATGACATTTGAATTTCTCCTTTGATTCTCTTTCATCTCCAGTCAGTTGACAAATTCAGTCAGTTCAACCCATGTAACATGCTTCCATCCATTTCCTTCCCTCTATTCATGACACCATTACTTATAGTTCTGGGCTTTATCACTCTTTCCTATACAGGTCTATTAGTCTTCAGATAGGCCTACCAGTCACTAGTCTTTTTTAAATTTGATTTTTGATTATTCGTTGCTGGCTATTATTATAGAATGTTTTTGCATTTTATGTATAGTTAACTTACATTAGAATAAATAGGTTATGAAAGTTTTAATAGATTGCCATAGTTTTCTTTGGAGTTGAAAAGCATATGATAATGCCATGCACATAATGATAATATTTTTTATGAAAGTATTATTTACATAAAATAAAACCCATCCATTTCATGTGCAATTTGATGAACTTCAGAAGGTATATAGAGTTGCGTAGCCACAATATCAAGATACAGAAAATTCTTTCACCCTAAAAAGCTTCCTCGTGGCCCTTCCAGTAGACCTCTCTTCATCCCCGAACCCACACAATCACTGATTTTCATCTGTCATTATGGTTTGCATTTTCTAGACTGTCATCTAAAGGGACTTGGGTAACATTTAGATGTTTGTGTTTGCTTTCTTTAACTTTACAAAGTATTTTTGTGGTTCATCCATGTTGTATGTATTAATACTTTGTTCTTTCTCATTGCTAAGTAGCATTCCATGGTGTAGATATATCACTTTGTTTATCCATTAATCAGCTGAGGACATTTGGATTGCTTCCAGTTTGGGGATATTGTGTATTAAGGCTGCTGTGAGCATTCATGTACACATCTTCGTATGGATAATGTGTTCATTTCTCTTATTTCATTACTTAGATCTGGGAGTGAAGTTTCATATCGAGGGCTGTGTGTTTACTTTTATAAAATATTGTTATAGTATTTTTTAAAGCGACTCTACCATTTTGTATTCCCACCAGCCTACAAGATGGCCCCCAGTGATCCCTGCTTCCCTGGGCTCATGCTGGTAATACAGTCTCTTCCCATATTGTGTCAGCATGGGTTTGTGTGATCAATAGAATATAGCAAAAGAGGTGGTACATCACTTCTGAGCTTAGGTTGTAAAACACACTTTAGCTTTCATCTTGGTTGGTTACTTATGCTCTCTTGAATTATTTGCTTTGTGGGGGAAGCCGGGTGCTGTATTGTGAGCAGCCATATGCAGAGACCCACATAGTGAGGAACTGAGGCCTCTGGCCAATAGCCAGTGAGAACTTGATACTGCCTACTCAGAGCTGTATGAATGAGCTTGGAAGCAGATACCCCAACCAGTTATACCTCTGGATGCCCACAGCCTTAGGGAACCTCTTAATTGCAACCTCAGGAGAGACCCGGAAAACTACTCAACTAAGCTGCTCTTAGATTCCTGACCATCAGAAACTGTGTGAGACAATTAATATTTGTTATTTTAAGCTGCAAAATTTGGGGGATAATTTGTTTACACATCAATAGACAATGAATACAAGGAGAGTTCCATCTTCTCCACACCCTCAGCAACATTTCCTATTGTCAATTCTCTTCAGCGATTCCATTAGTTATGTAGTGGCATTTCATTGTGTTTTTAATTTGCATTTCTCAGTTGACTCATGATATTGAGCCTATATTTATGTTTTTGATGGCTATTTGTATCTTCTTTTGTGAAGGGATTGTTCAAATCTTTTGCCCGTTTTAAACATTGAGTCATTTTTATGTTTTCATTTTGTGTTTTCTTCCCTGAAAATTAGTTGTGCCATCTCCCTTAAGAGTAGGGAATCCTTACCAGACATGGCCGCCGTAATTGTTGCTGTGCAGAATTAAATAAGCCTTATAATACCGTTTTTAGCAGCATTTTGATAATACTTAGCCTTCAATTCTCCATCTCCTGCATTTTCCTGAAGTGACGTCAAGTCAGTCATCGTGCACCACTGATGCTAATCCTCCAGCCTGCACTCAAAACGTTTTCCATGTCATTAATTCCTTCCCTGTCTCTTGCTAGTTACTGAGGGTTCCATAAACACAGTACTTCCCCATGTTGCAGGAGTCCTTCTCTGAAAAAATATGAGAATTTTTTCTTCTGCATCTGCTTTATGGCAGATTTGTCATTTTCTTACCTGTTCATATTTTATAGTCTTTCCTAATTTTTGTTTCCATTGTAATCTTACCCTCTTTCTCACTAGTTCCTTTAACACCCATTGCTTTCATACCCACCAGATGTCATAGGTAATGCTAGTCTTGTAACACCTCACATGTAAGTGCGAAGCACACTGAATTCTATTAAAATTATATCCAGTCAAATTAGCAGAATCTTCATAACACCCACCTCACGGTGTTATTGTTAAGATTTTTTTTTCCTAGTATATAAATTCTTTTTGAGGTTAGAGATCTCCTTTTACAGGATTTAGTACATAGCAGATTCAATAACCAAACTTCTTGACCTCCCAATATTAAATCATTAAATACGTAAAAGAACTACCGTTATCTAGGTCAATAAGAACTCCTTATTTTCTCTGAAATAGTATGTGCATAGATTTTCAAAGCTGTGAAAATGCAATAAAAAGCACAACACATTTTGGTCACTTTATTAAATGGCGTTTCATAAAGTAGTAGTTTAAGTTTCAACTACCAAACAGCACTTGGAGTGGTGAAAACACAGATAGTATATTGTCATATTTGAATGCTTTTCTTTAAAAACATAATTATAATATATATATTATAAAACAGCCTTAAAAGAAGAAGTGAAATCTTCCTACAGTACTTCAGATAACTCACTACAGGACTGATTTATTAAGATAGTATATATTTGACTTTCCTAGCTCAAGAAATGAGTTAAAGGATAAACTGAAAGAGTAAAATATGTAATGTAAACATCAATACAGTATCACTATTTACTGCTGGTTTTGTTTAAATGGGCATCTCTTCACAGCTTTATTTTAAGTACAGATTTAAAATTCTACCAGCAATATAATCATGTCACCAAATATTTATTGAGCATCTGCTCTGTATTAAGCATTGTACTAGGTCTGTAGATGCCAATGCTGGCAGTTGGCATATTTTCTGTGAACTTTATTTTCTATTCAACAAGTATTTGTTGAGCCCCCACCATGTTCTGGCCCTAGTATTGAGAGTGAATAAGCCAAGGATCTCATAGTCCAGGGGGTCCTGGTTGGAGAGGCTGACATGGAGATGTGCCACCGTGCCTGGCTTTCCCTGTAACCTTTTGTTTATGGAGTTTGTATGGTGGCTGTAGTTGGGTTGTGCTACCTTACACTCCGCAGACCTTGCTCCTCCCCTGCCACCCATCACTTCAAGATTTCCAGCCTTATACGCATGCCCTCATGGGAATGAGCTGATGTTTGCCTCTGCTCTTTTTGTAATATGGTCTCAATGGCTCACAAAGGCAGCAACACATTGTTTTCCTTTGGATTTTTTCTCCTGTGGTCCTGTATTCTGTGTACTTCTTATTTAGAAATGAGCTACATATTGGCAGGTGCCTGTAATCCCACCTGCTTGGGAGGCTGAGGCAGGAGAATTGCTTGAACTTAGAAGGCAGAGGTTACAGTGAGCCGAGATTGCACCATTGCACTCTAGCCTGGGTGACAAGTGGGAGACTCTGTCTCAAAAAAAAAAAAAAGAAAGAAAGAAAGAAACAAGCCACGTATTGTACTATTGGATAGTTTCTTTTCTTTCTCATTTATTCCTCTTTTCTCCAGGTAGAATTTAATATTCTAGAAGGTAGGGATCACATATGTCTTAGTAGAGTGGTCAGTTCAGAACAACATTCAAGAAATACTGCTTTAAATGAAAGAAGGGTCTGACAAAGCATTGATAGAACAAATGTCTTTTATTGTGTGGCTAGATGCAGACTGTAGTGTATTGACCTCCAAGGGGAATGGATAGTCAAACTTACAGTCTCCATAGGGGACCTTATGTCTGCACCAGACCAGCCAGCTAGGACTTGAGGTCTAACTTCTAACTGTATTGCTAACTAGCTCTGTGACCTTGGACAGGTTACTCGATGGCTCTTAGACTCAGTTTCCTCATCTATAAAATGGAGCCAGTAATACCCGTTATTCATAGAGTTGTTTTGAGGATTAAAATAAATACTGCACAGAAAGCACACAGAATGAATGAATATCTCTTACATAGTAGGTGCTCACAAACATTTAACAAATTATTTATAACATTTTATCAGAAAAAGCATGAGAGATGTAATGAGAATTCAATTTCTTTATAAAGTACAAATGGCTGCATAAATATTTTACTGTCATTTGCTTTTATTTTGTCTCTTGCATTAATGGCATACCTCTGTATATTATGAAAATACCATTTTAGTTTACAGACACAGGGGACAGTGTCATCTGATACAATGACAGTGAGTGCTGGGGCTGCTTCTGCAGTGAGAGCTATTGGAATTCCTGACAAAAAGTTCCTCTTGAGCCACTGTTGGGGGCATTCCAATAATTCTTACATTACTTGTTTTTCTCTAGCTCTTGTTTTCTGTTTCCCCTGTTTTTTCTTTTTCTGTGGTATCAAGTAGGCTTTAGGGGGATGGTTTCAAATCGAGGGTATATACTCAGAGTTTAAGTAGTCAGTGACTACTTGTTTGAGTCAGGTTTGGTTTTACAAAGTAAAATTCTAGGTTTTAGAACCATAACACCTTCAAAGAAAGAAGCAGCCTTGGTGATCATATAGCCCACTCATCCTTTAGTTCACAGACAAGGCCGAGAAAGCTCAGGAAGCCTGCCAAGGTTGTGCAGCCGCCAGACTGGAATCCTGATCTGTATTGGCTACGCTTCACACTGCCTCCCTTCTCACCTGGCTTTGACACTGTACGTGTTTAGGTGTCCTTGATAGGTTCTTGTTCTTTTTGTATGTTTCTGTTTCTAATAAGAGCAGATTTTCAGTTTGCCCTGTAGAGACTTGTTTCCTGCGTTTTGGGAAGGTGGTCCTCCTGTGGAAGGGCAAGCTCCCTTATCAGGTTCATGCCCGCTAATTCTCTTCTCTCCCTTCCCACTACCCATCCTTTCCACTTGAAGTATTCTCTTCTGTTGTATCTTTCACATCTTATCCTCCTTTATCATTCCCGTGTCTCCCTTGCCATATTGCCTGTACAAGTTCATGTTTGAGGAACGAAACTTCAAACACAGTCTGTACCGAGGGGCTTTATTATTTTCCTTTTCTTCTCTCCCCCTTTTCCCCTAGAGCTAGTTCAAGGTGTCCTAATGGTCTAAAACGTCAAAAGAAAACTAGATGAGGAAAAAGCAGTTGAAAATAACTCTATTATAAGCTTCCTTATAGTTCAGATTCATCCCTTTCTTTTTGACCCCTTTAAACAAATGAACATGTTGGCCTATTTCAGGGGGTAATTGCTCTTCTCTTCGGAATACACCTCCTAAGATGACTGCTGTGTGAGGTCGAGCGTTCTGGGTGACAGAGGTCTGCCAGAGCTGAGAAATTTGTTGTTTTCCCTCCTGCCCTCTCACTGCCTTCATTTTCTTCCCTCTCAGATAATAAAATCCTTTTCCAGTTATAGAAACTGTAGAGGTCAAAATGTGACTCAGGTTGAACCTGTGAAAATTGTAGCCGCCTTAAATTATAATGCACCTTTTCCTTTTGAGCCAAGGTAGTGTGCCAGCTGGAAGACGTAAATTTGTCGTCATTTTCTGCCTTTGTTTCATCTTTTCTTTCCTTTTCCACATTGTCATAATTCTCGAACTTTATTGTTTTTCTCTGTTATTCTCTCCCCTTGGCAAGCCCCTATGCTCCCAGAGGAGCCAGAAGAAATTGTACATGGGGCTTTGATATTTTGCCAACTGTTTTCTAGAATTAAAAGTGAATTGGAAATGGGAACACTTCCTCTGTTCCACCCATGCTTCTAGGGTCTAGTCTAATAGAAACATGGAAAGGTGCAAAATACGAATCTGGAGCTAGGAATGGAAAATGGAAGCCTGCGATTCAGGCTAAAGGGTTCCTAATGGCACAGCAACTCTTAAGCCTTCAGGTTGTCTGTTGTAAATTTGCTCCTTTCTTTGGATCAGAAGATCATTAGAAAGTTTTATCCAAAAGTTAAACCAGTAATACTGAGGCAGTAGCTCATGCAACTTGCAATTGGCTTGATCCACGATAATTATCTTCTCAGTTGAAGTAATCAAGGGCAGTGACCGTAATAGAACAATGTGGACTCTGAGAGAGTTGTATTTAAATTCTCATGATTTAAGCAAGAATACTAAATAGATGACAATTTGTGTATCAGGCCTAATCAGTCCCAAGGGCAGAGCTGTTGGACTGCAATCCTGTAAAATATTCAGTAAGGCCCTGCCTGAGCAGCTAACCAGCCCTTCACTGTCTGCATATGGAAGAAAGCTTGTCTCGTTAAAATCATCCCAAATTATTATGACCCGCTTTTCCACTAGGATCCATGCCCAACTGTCCCCCACTGCCCATCCCCAGCTAATTCTACTTTCTTCCCAATTACTTTGGCCATATAAAACAATATATGTCGTTTTCTTCTTATCTTTTTTTTGGGTGGAGGGTGGAGGGAGGTTAATACTCTATTTGGTACTCAGCTTTTGAGTATGTTGCATGTTTCTCTAGTTGCTCTGTAACAGAGCACATTGCTTAAGTGGACCATTTGCCACTTCTGTTTTTTAGTTGACAACTCTGGTGTTGGTAGTATAGGAATCAGTATAAGATTATTTATAATGAAGCCTTATGAGATGTTCAGCATTCAAAATATTTTGTCATCAAGAGAGGGAGGAGCTTTGGGAAATTAGTGAATTTGCTCTACCTAAAAGCTGGACATCTGTGTAGAGCATACAAAGATGGGTGTGTGCGTGTGCATTAGCTTGCTAGGGGTGCTATAACAAATACTACAGGCTGGAGTGCTTAAATGTCAGAAATTTATTTTCTCATAGTTCTGGAGACTACAAATCTGACATCAGAGTGTTTCCTGAGGCCTCTTTCCTTGGCTTGTAGGGTTACTTTCTCCCTGTGTCCTCACGTGGTCTTTCCCTCTGTGTGTACCTGTGTGGTAATCTCTTTGTCTTGTAAGGACATCCAAGTCAAAGTGGATTAGGGACCATCTTATGACTCCATTTTAACTAATTACCTCTTAAAAGGCTGTATCACAACCTGAGGTCCTGGGGGTTAGGACTTTAATACATGAAGTTTTTGTTGTTGTTTCTTTTTATTTAATTTAATTTTTGTTTAAGAGATGGGAGTCTCGCTATATTGCCTAGGCTGGATTCAAACTCCTAGTCTCAAGCAATCCTCCCACCTCAGCCTCCTGAGTAGCTGGGCTTATGTGCATGTAACACAGCACCCAGCTCTGAATATATGTTTCGAGAAGGCATGATTCAGCCCCAAATGGGGTGAATAAGCTCTAATCCTGTGACTGTGAACAGTGTTCAATAAAAGTAAGACTAATTCCCTTATAGGATGGTACTGAGACTTTAAGGAAATCTTGTGTATGATGATTCTAAAAATTCCAAATCACTACTTATAAGAATGGTAGCATCATTATCATCATTATATAAAATACAACAATACATATAATGATCATTATAATATAAAACTGATCATGTTTGAAACGAGTGAGTCCACATGAGGAAGGAGTGAGTTTGAATTTGATATTGCTCCCAGAGAAACTAGTCCATGAGGACAAGGAAGCCAAGATGTTAGGAGCAGGCTGGGGGCCAGCATCATTGCAACTCTGTTGAGTTTGGAGCAGTTCTAAAATAGTGAATCTTTTTGCCAGGCCCGATGCAAATGAAAATCTTAATGTGGGATAAGAGACAAACTGAACAGCATCTAAGATGATTGGCTGTCATGGATTAAATGTCAGAAAAATAAGTGAAAGGAACATTGAGTGTTGATTTTATTAATAATAGAAATAAAAAAGTTTCAACAAACATCATTTCACACCTTCAGTTAAAAGCCTGTATTAACTGTTACCATGGTAAATAAGATATTAACATGGAAAATAAATGCCAATGGTATTCAAACTTCTTACAGTTCTCTAAATATATTTAAAATACTTTCCTCAATGTTGTTCTGATTGAGAGCAATAGATATGGGTAATTTATTATTCTTAGTTTCATTTTAAATAGAATTTTAGGAAATGTTTATTTTTAAAATGTAATCCTTTCATTTATTTAGGGTAGCCTAAATAAGTAATTCATTAACCTTTCATTGTAATAGGAGCATGAGCATCTGAAGGCAATTAACTGTTTTACATTATCATTCATTGTGAATAAACAAATAGTTTCACCCTCTTTCCCCAGACTGCTATAATTTTTGCTAGCTAATTACACAACTCCAGAGCCAGTTTTGAGAGGGATAGATATCTTCTCTGATCACATCTGCTTTCACTGACTGTGCTGGGGGCCCTGGGGAGTGGAAGGGACTCTCTAGGGGTTGTTCAGGACTTACATATTTGTTGGGTTAGGCAATTTGATGCTACTTGTAGTTTCACTGAATGGAATCTAGGACAGATCTTAAAGGATAAGAAATGATTAATTTTTTTCCCATCTTTTGGCGTTCTAAATTGGAAACACATCCTCCTCTGATGATAAAATAGTCAGTTCTAGATTATCTCAGAAGATAAGATTATTTGAGTTGTTAAGTTTTCAGGCTCCTTATTTTTTCCTTTTATCCGTGTCACTAAGCTTTTGGTTGTTTCATTTTTAAGAGTTATCATTCAAGGGCACCAGCAGGGGAAAGGAAATGCCAAGGTGAATCAGATCAGCCAAGTTAACCATTTGACTACAAGAAGTCTGATGGAGCTTATTTTACTGATCACAAAGTGTAAGGTCTGACTCCTCTAGATTTTAAGTTGCTTGAGGGAGGAATCTGTTCATCACCATGTCTCTAACACCAGCAGAGTGACCGCACACACCAGGTACTCAGTAGATTTTGGCTGAGTTCAGTTGTTGAATTAGATTCATGATCCATGTATTTTTTTGTTTGTTTTTAGTTTACACAAAAAAATAGAGTTGGCTTTTAAGTTACCTATGACTGACTCCTCTAGACCTCCTCAAAGCGGTTTTCACTTACACCAGCTTTTAGTCCCTTTCTAATTCCCATTTCTTTACAGCAGGATAGCAGCATGAAGAGAAGGCTAAGATACCTGAATTAAGACAAGGGGCTCCTCAACTGAATTGGGAGAACCCACAGCATAAATTAAACGACAAGGTAGTTGCATTTCCATTGAAGCCAGTAGTCCTCCCTCCCTCCCTTCCTCCCTTCTTCCCTTCCTTTTCTTACCCAGGCTGGAGTGCAGTGGTGTAATCTCAACTGACTGCAACCTCTACCTCCTGGGTTCAAGCGATTCTTCTGCCTCAACCTCCCAAGTAACTGGGACTACAGGCATGCGCCACCAGGCACAGCTAATTTTTGTATTTTTAGCAGAGACAGAGTTTCGCCATGTTAGCCAGGCTGGTCACAAAGTAGTGCCCTTTTCTTGTTGAAAGAATCCTGGGTGAGGTGCGTATTGACGAAGGCTGCATCTGACCTTTCACTGGCAGTTCCCTAACTTGGTTCTGGCCAAAGGGTACCTACCGTAAGGAAACTGGGAGATTGGAGCAAAGACCTTTTTTTTTTTTTTTTTTTTTTGATGAAGTCTCTTGGAGTAGAAAGAAGGGAAGCAAGTCAGACAGTGTGGTGCTTCCCTAGTAGTTTTATGAGGGAGGTCCAGTCACATGTTTCCTTCATGAGATGCAGACTGTACTTTAGTGCCCTTTAGTGCAGGACATGAGTGAATTAGGGCAATGAGATGAAAAGGAAAGAATGTTTAGAATAAGGTCAGAAGATTTCTGTTCTCAGATTGAACACTGCTTGGGTCTGTGACCTTGGAGCAAGCCATTTAATCTCCCCGGGTCCTAACATGCTCATCCATGAGTGAGTTAAATGGATTGACAGCTAATGATTGCCGCTCTTAAATTCTATGTGTTTAGAAAATTGAAACTTCCCTCAAGTTCTCCATAGAGTTCTTACTGTTTGCTGTAGTTTGAACTTAAGCATCATTGTCTCCCAATTTGCTTCCCTTTGCCTTGGTGATATCATTGCCTGCAGAAAGAGAAAACTGATGCAAAGCCATTTATCTAATTCTATGTGCCAGAATATCTTTGATGAGATCATAAGTTGTTCTTTTACTTTTAAAAACTAAGTGACTCAAATAGTAGTCACTAACTACTTAAACTTTGGCTATGGCGATGGCCTACATTTCCTGTTTCTTTTGTGTTGGTTTTCAACTATCCCTGTACATTTGCTGCCTTTTCACTGCTTTCTGTCTTCCCTCTGCATACATTAATACAAAGGGCATCTGAAATTTTGGCAGAAGCAAATGCCAATTGTACCAAGCTGAGGTAGCAATTCTAGGGGCAGTGTCCTTTGCAAATGTGTTGTTTTATGAAGACATAATTTTTACATGATTCTTCGTGTCAGCAGTTTTACCACTTGCCATCATTTAAGAAGTCTATATATTGGGTATCTGATCCTGTTTTCTATTATTTCATTCTGCTGCCTTCCTCCTTTCCTCCCTCCCCAGAAAACCTTATTTTCTCTAGCTTGGGAAAATGTATGTGGTACAGTGAGAAATTCTGGTTGGGCACTGTGTTCTCCAACTTCTTGAGAAAAGACTGGTGTGGAGGCTGGGAAAGTACTCAGAAATGCAGCTTTTCTGCAGGCTGCAGAGAGCTGCCCGTGCGGTTCTGTCGAGGCAGAATGCAGACCATGAGGAGGAAGACACCACATTAGTAAGCATCTCTCCTGGATGACTGAAGGGAAATCAAGGCCAGACAAACCAGCAGAGGGTGGGGCAAGGCCAGGCGCCTCAGATGCGGCTTGCGGAGGAGAGGTTTGTGCAGTTTCCTTCCAGTGTATTTCATCAGAACAGGCCTGTCTGGTACCAGGTGGTGGCTAAGGAACATACCAGGGTACCATGGTTAAGGCACAGACTCTGGAGTTAGATAGATCCAGATTTAATTGCTAAGGGAGTCTGGGTGCTTTGGTTGTAAGCTGTAGAAACCAATTTTTGCTACCTTACATTTAAAAAAAAAAGGAGGGGATGCATTCAAAGGAGATGGGTAATTCACAGAACTGGTAGAATGGTTGAAAGGATAAAGGATAAGAACAGGGTAGTTCTGGTATCTAGGACAGCCACTTCAAGGTGGTGCCACTGGAATGACTTGGAACAAAACATTTTCTGTCCTTGTGACATTCCAGTCAAGCTTCAAATACCTGGAGAGAGATGCCAGGTCTGGTCTTGTTCTTATTTTGGGAGATGTGGCTGTAAGGGGGAATGCAGTGATTAACAAACACGGGATTAATTCACCCAGAGGAAACTGGACTGCGCTTATCAAAAGAAGGGGTTAGTGTTGCTAGACAGACCAATCAGCAGATGTAAATATGATATGAATGAATATTGCTACTCACCATCTAGATCTAAACCTCAAAGACTTTAGATAGTACCTGCATTACCTCAGACTTGTACTAAAGATAAACAAAGGACATAAGTCTAATGAAGAAAATAAGACTTATTTCAGAGATGCACTCATTGTAGGCATATTGAAAAAGATATTTCTTTCAAGCTCTTAGCGTGTGCCTCGTGGTAAGTGCTCAACTTTTAGCTATGTTAATTACATTTTCTTAGCACAGTCATTAACTGACAGCTGACTACACATCTCCGTTTGCACAGGACAGTCCCAGTTAATGCCTTTAACCTTCCTAATTAGCATTGTCTTGCGTTTCTTATTTTTTATTTAATTTAATTTTAATTATTATTATTTTTGAGATGGAGACTCACTCTGTCACCCAGGCTGGCGTGCAGTGGCTCAATTTTAGCTCACTGCAACCTCCACCTCCAAGTCTAGTTATCCTCATGCATCAGCCTCCTGAGTAGCTGGGACTACAGGCATGCACCACCACGCCAAGCTAATTTTTATATTTTTAGTACATACGGGGTTTTGCCGTGGTGGCCAAATTCCTGGTCTTGAATTCCTGACCTCAAGTGATCCACCTGTCTCGGCCTCCCAAAGCGCTGGGATTACAGGTGTGAACCACCACACTCAGCTGGTTTCTCATTTTTTTAAATAAAGTATCATCATTATGGGTTGCCTAAAAGTATGGCAGAATGGTCTTGATAGACCTTTGCTTTTCACTTTTAACTTGCCAGGGTGCCCCTCCAGTTACCTGTGAGATGCGTGTACAGTGAACAGTTCCCAGTGCAATCTAAATCTGTCTAGCAATGACCTTCTTCTCTTCTCTCAAGCCTTTCACCATGCAGCAGAGCCAATACCTTCTTGAATGAAGTATGCAGGTGCTCTTGATAAAACAGTGTGCTGAGACACCAGTGGCTGGGGCAGTTAACTCCTCCCAGTCCAGCCTTGTGCTTTGTCAGCCAGCTGTGCCATGGACCACTCCATAGTTTGCAAAGTGCAGGGGCCAATGGCCTTTAGTCAGATGAAACAGTTAGAATTATAGCAAATTATACTTTAAAATGTGTGTTACAGAGAGGCTGAGCCATTCTATGTTAGAACCTATAGATCAAGAGAATAGTTGACATGCCCTTACTGCAAGGATTTGTCACATTGTATAGGGTATACATCTGAAGCAATTCATTTATTTTACTTTTTGGTATTTTTTTTTTTTTAATTTTTCAATAAACCCTTTTGGTGGCAATTACTCTCTCCCCAAAAGCACCTTTTTAAGGAGAAATGGCTTACTAGATTTGTCAAGAAAGTTGATGTGGATTATGTAACCTATCAGTATTTACCATTCACATAAAAGTTATAACAATATCATTGACCAGATTTCTAAAAGAAATAAATCTATTGATGAAAGCTTTATGATTTATTAATTTTTAAAATTTCAAAGATGAGAGTGTAACAAACACATGCAGCAGATTTGCATATTGTTTTCAAAGAATGACTTTTCGTTTCGGCCAAATAACTCTCATTTTAAGATAATTTCATTCTTTCTGGAGTTCAAGTTTTCTTGCAGACATGTAAAAATGTAGGTATAACTTTTAATATCTTAGCTCAGTTAGCAAAAGGACTTGGCAAACAACTAAGTTATCTGGTCAATTTTATGTCACAGCCATCTCATCAGATACTTCAAATAGAAAATTAGTTAAATTAATTCCAGTGGTTTTTTTTTTTGTTTTTTTAATATGATTCATGGGATCAGAGGAATGCTTTTGGAAGTTCATTATGTCAAAGTTAACACACCTAATGGTGCTTGTGATTATAAATTTATTCAAAAAGTTCAATGTTTATGATTGAATTGTTTATTTTTATAATGATATATGAAAATTTCTTGGAGAACAATATTTCAATAAAAACAACATCCTCACTAAAATATCAGATGTGTAGCAGAAATATACCTGGATTGATGGTGAGATATATGTATACATAATTCATAATTTTAAAAATTAAAATATAGAAAATAAAATATTTTAATAAAATAGTAAATAAAATATTAAAAATTGAAAGATATATGTAAAAAGAGACGAAGTTGCAATTGTAAAGTACAAGTCTAGAAATGTACAGCACAAGGACCACAAGAATGTGATCAATAATATTATATTGTATACTAGAAATTGCTAAGAGATTAGATTTTAAGTCTTTTTAACATATACACATACACACATGCATGCACACGCAGAGAAAGATAACTGTGAGATGATGGGTATGTTAATTTGCCTGGCTGTAGTAATCACTTCACTGTGTGTGTATATATATATATATAAAAACATCTTATTGTATACTGTAAGTACATATGATTTCTTTTTCAAGATGGAGTTTCACTCTTGTTGCCTAGGCTGGAGTGCAATGGCCGCATCTCGACTCACCACAACCTCTGCCTCCTGGGTTCAAGTGATTCTTCTGCCTCAGCCTTCCGAATAGCTGAGATTACAGGCATGCACCACTACGCCCAGCTAATTTTTTTGTATTTTTAGTAGAGACAGGGTTTCTCCATGTTGATCAGGCTGGTCTTGAACTCCTGACTTCAGGAGATCCGCCTGCCTCAGCCTCCCAAAGTGCTGGGATTACAGGCGTGAGCCACTGTGCCTGGCCTAGTACATATGATTTTTAAAAGAAATTAATTAAGATATTTAAATAAAATACATAAGTATATAATATGAAATGTATTTTGTAAAATCACTAAATACAGAATGTACCTATAATTGATAATTGTATCCAAACAAGTTGTGATATTGTACCCTTAGAATTAGAAGCTACAGTTGTAAAAATGTACAGATGTTTATATATTTACACAGAGTTATTGACCTACAGAAGTTTTTTTCAACAAGGCTGAAGTTAAATACAAAAATACACCTCACTATGGCAAGAACATACTTGTTCTCTTTGCCCCGTCATTGGTCACATTTCAGAAATATGTGAGCCTTTGAAAAGCTTCTTTGTATCTTACTGTAACTATCCTACACTGTTATTGAGCGTATGAATCCTTTAAATCTTGTCTGCATTTTTTTCCCCTCAAATCAAGTGGAAATCTTAAAGTATTCAATTAATGGAGCATTAGAAACTTCAGCATAGGCAGCTTTTAGAGATTTGCCATTCTTAAAACCACGGCCTGCAAACTAAAAGATACTGCCATATGTCCTCACAAAAGCAGAGTAGGGAGTGAACAGATTATATGATGAAGGCCCGGTAGTAGGTACACAAAATTTAATTTCAAAATTGTATAATCTTTACTTAGAAGAGCTATATCATGGAAATAATTTTTTAATGAGACTTAGTATTTTACTGGATAAATTTTTATTCTGTAGCACAATGGAATGAAATTGAAAAGGCTTGTAATATTGCATCATCCACATTTGGTCAGACATTCAAAAAAATCATAGAGAGACAATTAATATGAAGAGCTTGATATTGTTAAAGTTTTCATTAAAAACCTGTACTCTGAGTGGAAGCAAAAAGACAGTTCCTTTAAAAATATTGTGAATGAAATATTTATGCTTTCCAGTAAAAAAAAAAAGACAAGAAAATAATTGAGAATGTTTTCCTTTGATACAATTTTCTCTGAGCTTATCACTTACCCTTAGGTGTTTTCAAAAATTAAAATAGATGTCAACAAAATGCAACATTAAGGAAGATTGACAAAAATTACCAATACCAAGTTCATATAGAAAACAAATGCTTTTAGAGAAATACCAGGACAGAGTTCAAAACATACATACATCTGTAAAACTCATCAAGGTATGTAAATATATGCCAAGAGCCAAGTCCACTTACTTTTTTTTTTTGAGATGGAGTCTTACTCTGCCACCCAGGCTAGAGCACAATGTCATGATCTCGGCTCACTGCAAACTCCGCCTCCGAGTTCAAGCAGTTCTCCTGTTTTAGCCTCCTGAGTAGCCGGGATCACAGGTGCCTGCCACCACACCTGGCTAATTTTTGTAGTTTTAGTAGAGACAGGGTTTCATTATCTTCACCAGGCTGGTCTTGAACTCCTGACCTTGTGATCTACCCACCTCGGCCTCCCATAGTACTGGGCTTACAGGCATGAGCCACCTCGCCCCACCTACCAATTACATTTATACGACTTTTAAATGTCTATAAAATTAATATAAAGAATGTAAAGAATATAAAGTTTTTATATTTTGCCTTAATGTATATGGACTTTTAGTTCTTCTTTTTTGAGGTAGGGTCTCTCTCTGTTACCCAGGCTGGAGGGCAGTGGTGCAGTCTCGGCTCACTGCAGCCATCACTACCTGTCTCCCAAGTAGCTGGGACCACAGGTGCAAGCCACAGGCCTGGCTTGGACATTTTTTAAAGAAATAATTTTAGTTTTGAAAATAGTTTCTGAATTAAGAGTGATTCTCTAGATCCATCATTATGAGAAAATCAGTTTGTTAGGCAATAAATAGACATTTCAAAATAATACAATTTTAATTATTTGTAGTACCTACTTTCACTCTCAGAAGTGTCTTGGTGTGAATGATAAATTATATGGCTATTTTATTTATTAATAGCTTTGTGAATCTTTAGTTTTGAAACACGGTAGAATTCCAAATGTTGAGATAAGATAGAAAAGGCTTGGAAGCCCAGCAGTTTAGCTGGGAGCTTCCTTCACTCCTCCAGCTTGATACTTTAGTTTCTGTTGTGCCTTAGTGATTTTGAGCTACCATGTCCCGCTTTCTTAATTGAGTAGCTCCACTCCAACCTGGACAGTTATCTGTTCAGGACTGGTCCCCTGACTGTGGAGGCAATCACAATTTTTGCCAGGGAATTTTGGATTTAAGACAAGAAAGAGTACTGTCTCTCTTCAGTGGCTGACGCTGTAGGATGCAATGCTTGAGCACATTGAATGATCATGTTTCTCAACTTTGTACTTGAGAAGCAGAGCTGGCCAGTCTGCAAACAGAAAAGGAAGAGAGCAGATGCAGAATGAAAATGGCATTTGTTTGAAAGCCTGAGTGTTTTTTTTCTAAGGCTCTCCTTCAGTTCCACCAGCCATTATGATACTATAAACATTTTTATAATAGATTAACCTTTTGCTATTGTAAATTGAAGTTTACTTGGTGTTGGCAACCGAAAGAGTCTTTTCTTCTCCATCTAGGTTTAAGCAAATTAAGACATTGAAACAGGTGGAGGAAAGAGAATGTCGGCTTTATTTCTCCTCAGCTGGTTGGATCACATGACTTTACATCTATATCCAGAGGGCCTGCTCTTCCTCCCTCCTCTCAGTCCAACCTGGGAAAGGGTGGGATCTGCATAACAAGCGTAGATTCTCAGCTGTCCCAGTGGAGAACACGGCAAGAAAGCCATTCCCAACTTTAAAGTCTTCTAGTAGATCAGTTCTGCCTCATCCAGAAATATGGACCAGCAAGTAACTTGCTCCTCCTAGGGAGCACTGAGCTCCTAGGAGGCTCTGTAAAGAGCAGGGTGCAGGGTCAGGAGAGTCACTCTGATGGAAGTCTTTTAATAGATGAAAACACAAGGCCAGCAGAATGGAGAGGCATCCCATTGCGAGTGGAAAATGAAACCTGAACCTCGACTCTCAAGATTCCTGAATGGCGCACTCACTGTTGGTCCAACATTCAAATGGGCAGCTAGCGAGAGCGGGGCTGGGCACAGCCTCTTAACCAGCAAATTATTTTATGTTTACACATCTGCAGGCTCCCTCCCCATGTTTTGACTGGGATCAGTGCAGAAGCTTCCTTGGTTTGCCTCTAGCACCTCCCACCAGTGCCTACGATTGCAGATGGGTGTTTCTCTGTGAACACCTAGCATGTACAAACCTTAATTACGTTACATTAAGATTCTTGAGCCTGAGAAAGATCTGCTTTGAGGGGACAGAGCAGATTTAGCTAATAGACATGGCAACTAGTGAGAAAAGTCACCTGCTTCAGTGCTTGCTCATTGTGGAATTCATGAAAACAGCTAGATGGAGAATCGTTCTGAAAGTTAGTGAACAATAGGATAGCAGGGGAAATCTGAGTATAACAATAAATCTTCATTGTTGCTCTTGGCAATCCAGAGTTTTTCACAGAGAGAGGCTAAAAGGCTAACTATATATTTAAAGACTGGCCCCCTTTCCTGGATGTGTGTCTACTGTAAATGGCTTTGATTTTTCAACGTAGGATGACTTTTTCCAGTTTTGCACATTTGAGTGCATGCACACTGCTGTTTGGAGTTTCAGATCTTTCTAAAAACTGATTCACACAGACACCTAACCTCTTTAACCCCTTTCTGCCACCTACCTTCTCTGTGAATACAGTGCTTGCAGCCTTTCAAAGACAGAGGCTTCAGAATTTGGCAGCAAAAAAAGCGATGGCTTTAACACATTAACAGTGTGGTTAACGATAGCAGTTGCTTCAAACTCTGCCATGCCTAACTTTCCATCATTAAGTGTGGTCACACTGGTGACATTTATTTAGGAACTGGGCACACAACTTAAAATTTTATGCTCACAACCTATTTGGGATTTGAGGTATCCTCTCCTATGTATGTTTTATCTGTTCGTAAAGAGGAAGCTCTTTTTCTTTTTTTTTTAAGAAAGAGCCTGATGTTTAGCTCCTGTTGATGTGTAATAGCTGAAAAGGAGTTTGAAGCATGTTACTTTTCATCTCCTTTCTGCTATTAATTTTTAGTACTTTCATTTATGTCTACAAAAAGCAGTTCAAAGTGAAAGTCCCCAGGTAAGAGTGTGTAATTGGCAGGCTGGGGTGGAAGGCAGGGGCTCTCGATGGTTTTAAGAGAATGCAAAGGGGAGGCCGAGCTGTGCATTGTCATTGGTAAAAGCTTTCAAGAGAGGCTGAAATTGTAATTGGAGCTTAATTTCTAAATGAGGCTCATTTTCCAGTGTTCCAGCCCACCTCTCAGTGGCCTCCTGGCTAGTGGGTCAGACTGTTGACATGCCATGATGGCACACAGGAGAAGACCAGAGGGAGTAGAGGGACAAAGGAGAAGCAGAGAGCAGGGGAGAAAAACTTAGAGGTGTATAAGAATGTATTTATAAACGTGTAGCCTGTTAAAACCTTGCCATGCAAATGGGATGTGTGGCCAGAGCATATGCCTGAGGGAGGAGAAAGTTTCTTATTCTTCCCAATTTCAAAATGTCGGGTAAGCAACTGACTGAGAGTTCCGGGTTTTCATATGCATGTAGAGAAAGGGAACAAGGTATGAAGTTTTATTAAAGAAAGGTGTACTTTTATGTCTCACGGTAAGTTATTAAGTTCCTCTACTTATTGTCTAGCACTGCAAGATATATGCATATTCTAATGGGGAGTTTTTAAGTCTTTGAGGAGATAAAAGGCAAAAATGTGTAATGTCTTGGAAAGCAATTAAGTCAGCGATATAAACCATAAGAGCAGTGTGTGCCAAGATGGAATTTTCGCCTGGCGTGTAGGTGATCCCAATGTTGAGAGCTCATACAGTTTTGAATACCACGTCTCCGAGGGGATCATCGCCCAACATGGATTCCTCTCATCAGAATCTTTCTTGATGTCTTTGTCCTTATTTATTTTTTGCTGCCATTGGAATCTATAAGATGAGCAGATAATTCAGCAAGAAGCGAGCCACGAGTAAGTGAACACATGGGAGCGGGCACTGAAGCAGAGGGCAGGATGTGGAGAGACCAGGAGGGAGTCTGTGGATCAGCAGGAGATCTCCCTGGGGAAAGGGAGCAGAACTGGCAGGTGGGGTGGAGGAGCTGCTGAAGCCCACCCAGCAGTGGAGGAAAGCGTGGGTATGCCTATGGGGAGGGCACTGGCCCAATGGGGACATGGCAGAAATGAGACCCAAGTCTGAATTGGAGGCCCTGAAAGGTAACATTAGGAGACTGATTCTGGTGGTCACTAAGAGCATGTATGTTCTCGGGCATGGGCTTGAGGAGATTCAGCACGTGACAGGAGGACAGCCAGGCAGCCTCACGCAGGGCGGACTGGATTGGGAAGCTATTCCGCACTGAGGTGGGGAGAGAATTTGAATCATAACACTATTATTGAAAAAGAGGGGGCACTGAGAAATCATGAAGACTTTCAGAGGAAGAAATGACAGTATTTAGTGGCAAATATAAAGGCAGGGGTCAGCAAACATTTTCTGTAAAGGGCCAGATAGTAAACACTTAGAGTTTTGTGGGCTGGCCTCCAGTTGATACTTGTCACTATTTGGCTCTGCCATGGGAGTGTGAAAGCAACCAGCGACAGTACATCCATGCTTGCATGTGGCTGTGTTTGCCCCAAGGGCCATAGTTTGCCAACCCGAGAGGAGGGATGAAAAAATATTTTTAACCTTAGAGAATCGAAGTAGACATTAGGGAAAGGTTGTTAACCTCATAATGGAGATTTCATTCACCCACTCAGAATTGCTGAGACCACTTTCTTCCTGAGATGCTAAACTTCCAGCTTTTCCCTGGTTCTCCTGCCCCAGCATTCCTTGGTGTGGAGCTCCATGGTGACAGTAGGTTTGTGTATGCAGATAGAGAAACGCTACAAGTTATGAGAAGTGGCCCTCTGTCTGGTGAATGGCTCCTAGCTTACATCACCTAGCTGATGAAATTGTCACACAGAAATCTCAATGAGCACACTGGGAAAGTGAGCTGTTCCTGGTAGGATAGAGTTGGCCCCTGTTTTTACAATTCCAGTGCAGCCCAGCAGATGAGAGGCAGACTTGATGGGCGCGGTGCAGAGAAATGGGTTCTTAAGGATAAAGTGAGAGGTCCCAGCCACTTGTGAGTGGCTTGATTTTCCAAGGAGTGGATGATGAGGGAGAAAAGGATGTCCAGAGGGTGTCCATCTAGCTTGGCACCAGCACGGGAGAGCCGTAGAAGCTCAGCAGGCAGGCTGAGCGTTAGGACTGTGGTCTCTGCAGAAAGTGGGTGGTTTCTTTATGTGGATACCTGCTGGAGTGCGCTGTTTTTTAAAAAACAGGTTACTGGGAAGAACGTTATCCACAACACAATATCTATATATACCAACACATAGCATATGCACACTCCTCTACATGTTTATATATACACATCATTTCTGGTTTATTTTCCTCTTACTCAAAATACATTATGTCGCCCAATTTTGTTTTCTCATTTAATGTGGAGCTCTTTATGGTGGTGTTAACTGTAATTTTAGCTTTACATTTTGTGAGGCCCACCAGTGTTGGGCTGGGTATGAAGGAGAGTGTCATCTGGATAGATGGCAAGAAGACAGTACTGCTAGATTTTTATAGGACAACCAAAGGCCAGGGTGTGGAGGGTTTTTTGGTTGGTTTGGTTTCTGTTCCCTTTCCTGCTTAAAGATTTTGCCTCATTAAAATTTTTTTTTTTTTTTTTAGTTCAGTGATTCTGTGGCTATCTGTAGAGTGAAACGTCATTTTTCCTCGGGGGTGGCAGATGAGTTAGTGGACTCCTTAGGGGAGACTCTGCCTGGTCCCTTTGCCCTCTCCCTGCAGGGTGCCACCCTGGCCTGCCTCCTTCCAGGGAACCCTGTCAGGGCTGCAGAGCTGAAGCAGCCTCCCCATTCAGACCTCAGAGAGCATTTCTCTGACCCTTCCTTCTGCCCCAGGCTGGCCTGTCTTTCCCTGTAGTGTTTAAGCTCCCCACAGCCTTGCACATGGTGGGCACAAGGTGCCTGCTGAGCACACGAGAGGGTCGTGATCTGTTTGAGTGTGGAGCCTGTGTCTCACTCATCTTCGCAGCCCCTGTGCCTAGAGAGCTAGCACACTAACGGTGTTGGCCGAGTGAGAAGCGAGTAGGTGAGTGATGAAACAGTGATGAGCTTGACCCCACATGTAGCAGACTGGGTTCCCAGCCTTGTTTCTGAGCCCCACCCACCCCCATCTGGTTCTCTTGTCCTTTCTGCGATTCAATATCAGAGGAGCTGAACTCGGGAAGGCAATGAGCCAATGGGAGATGAGCTGATATTTATTAATGGTGGGGCAGATGCCTAGGCGTGTCCATCTGCGCTGGGCTTTGCTGGCACGCAGAGGTGGAACCCACCAGTGGGCCTGATGTGGGATCTTCTCCTCTCCCTCCCTCCCTCACTGGGGTGTGGGAGGGCCTGAGGATCAAAGCCAGAGTTGTCTCCCATGTTCTCTCCTGAGCTCAGAGGGGACCGAGCTTCCCTTCTCTCTCAAGACACAGGAAGGAGAGTGAGAGGCCAGATGGTACAAGTGTCCCACACTCTCACCCCAGATTGGTCCAACTTTGAGTTAAACCAGCACATGAGAGGAACAGTAGAGGGACAGAAGCAAGAACATGATAGATGGCAAGACAAGATTTTGTACACGTGAAGGTATTTAAGAGATCTTGAAGTTTTCCTACAGGAGAAAAAGAGAAAATGAGGAGAAGGAAATCATTTGTGCTATGAGAACTAACCTATAAATTATACTTAAATAACTTCCTGAATAAGTATAAATCATTCAGTTACATAAAATCATTTTGATTTCATTATGTTCATATTAATACATTTTAATTTTCAGGTGCACATGCCTAAAGGCACAAGGGTCTTAAACACACAATAATCAAAAAGCTAATTAATCACAAATGAGAAAGTTTCCCAAATAATTTTAGAACAGTTACAATTAAGAAACTATGCACAAAGTAGAGTAAAAATACACAAGCAGACAAGAAACTTCATTACAAGGCATAAAAACCAAAGAGTGAAAACAGAAGAGTCTCATTTCCTAAGCCAGGTAATGCCTCTAAATGTATTTGGAGGGGGTGACAGAGGGAAAGGGTCATTTCAGAGACCCAACCATGGCCCTAACCATGCCTTTTCTCTGTTTTTGTGAATCTTGACTCTTGTCTCTCTTATATTAATGATTTCTTCTAGTTTTGAGGGATCTAGAAGTCTCATAAGTACCCCGCTTATTTCTGAGTGGCTGCTAAGAACCGTAAATAGAGTAGGGACAGGTGCGGGGGTTGGTAAGATGATACAAGACACCTCTTTCCATGTGTACACATTCATTAATCAGAACTTTTTGCATATAAAGGTTCAACAAGTTTTAGATCCATCTCAATAAACAGTTCAGCCCTCTTTTCTCTTTTGCAAGTATATTATAGGAACTTCAGCCAAGTTCTTTGCTATAGTCAGAATGTGCTTTATCTGTGGCATTTTTTGGCTTACCCTCCCAGTAAATGGAACCACAAGAGATGATAAGAATGGGATGTTAGTCAGCACTCTTTTACTTCCAAGAGTCAGAAACCCAACTAAAGCAAAAAGAAAAGGATTTCAATTGCTCGCATAATAGGAGTTCCAGTGGGTGGGCTTGCTTCTGATACAACTGAATTCAGGCCACACAGCTAATTAGAGGGAGAGCCAGTACTAGAATTTCCTTCAGGTCCTCTGACTCCCAGGGCAATTCTGTTTCCATTACCTAGTGTTACCTTTATGCTACCTCAATCAATAGCAGCTGAATTAAAAACAAAATGAAATAAGAAGGGCATGCCTTCTCCTTGGGCTCACTAATAATTTATTCTGATTTTACCTCTCAAGACTTACACTGTTCATGTTCCTGAAGGAAATTAGCAAAGGCTTTTGGGCGTCTTCATCAAGGAGCAAATCATTGCTTTCTACCTACTTATATTCCACGTTGTGTCCTAAGCTAAGGTAGATGATTTGCCTGTCAATCATTTGTCCATCCATGAATTCTGAAAACATTATTTAGCATTTCCTAGGTTACAGATGCTGTGCTAGGTACTCAAGATGCAAATGTGATGAAGACATTGACAATTTGGAGATAAAGGGCAATTCAAGCAGAAGGCCTAGTAAGTGTCAAAATACAAACACTTTCATGTGTTCATTCTTTTCAGCCAAATATATGTAATAAGCACAAAGTGGGTGACAGGAACTATGTACGGTAGGTGTCATTAGTAGGCATAAAGAAAGTAGAACATAGGTGGGGAGCTGCAAATAGTGATAGTGATGGCAGAAACACAGGGCACACATGGGAGGATATGGGAGCGAGGGAGAAAAGTCGGCCGAGGTCCAGTTGTCAGACACTTTGAGGACCCTGGATAGGTTTGACACAAGAAAGTGTCATGGTCTGATTTTCATTCTAGGCACTCCAGTTGCAGGTGTGTGGGTTGGGTTGGAGAAGGGTGGACTGCAGGCTGGAAAGCCTGATGGAGGCTGTGGGAATATTTCCTGGGAGAGAGAGTAGATGGCATGAGGTGGCAGCAATTGGGATGGAGAGAAGCTTGATTCAAGAGAGAATCCAGAGGTCAAAATCAGCAAGTCCTAGTAACTCATTTAATGTGACAGGTGAGGGAGGAAATGGAGTTCAGACAGTCAGGAACTTTGGTGAACAGTGAGGTCATTACCTGAGACTGGAACTCTGGGGAAAGGAGCAGAGTTGTGTTTGTGTTGTATCCACATTACCAAGAGCAGTGCCTGACACATGGGGGCGGGGGGGGCTCAGTAAATAGTTTTGAGTGATTACCTGAATATTACAAAAAAGACCATACCAGGAAGTACTGGGAAGGGAAGTCATCCTAACTCACAAGGCCATGGAGCCCTCCTGAAGAAGCGATATTTAGCCTAAGGTTGAGAATGATTTGGAGGCAATCAGGGAAAATAGTGAAGTTTGCATTGTGTTCGACTCTGAAATCTCATCCAGGACGCATCCGTCTCTTCATTCTGGGTGCTGCTTCCACCTTCTTCCACTGCTGGCATTGCCCGGTGACCTTCTGTTCCTGAGCCTCTTCTGTGTGTGCAGGGAGGCAGCAGGTTGGCCATGGTGATAAGGATGATAACGTCATAGTAACTGCTGTTATGAAGCGTGTAGTTTCCCGCTCTCGTTCAGTAGCCCTCAGTCACAGAAAATGAATGCAGAGAGTTTTATTGCTGTCTAAGTGTGCCCTTAGGCCCTAGTCAGTGTCCTGCCAGGTTGCCAGGGTGGGAAGGCTTTCTAGACCATTATAAATCACAAGAGTTCAAGAAAAACTGACTTCATGAGGTTTTTTTTTTTTTAAACTATTGATCCAGCCAAATGCACTGTTTTATCTCTTCATTGGGGATTTGTGTTCTCCCATGGTATACAGAAGGTTTGAGGATACTTAAGGAAAATATACAGTGCAGTAAAGTAGAAAAAAAATGAAAGTTAACCTAAAAATCAGCACATATATATATGATAAAGTGAATCTAGGAATGTGCCAGATGTGTTGTAGTTAAAAAAAAAATTCTGTGTATTACAGATTCACAAATATGCAGCCAAACCCTTAAATGAAGCATAAGTAATCTGCCAACCACCTAGTTAAAACAAGTTTTGTGAATTATAATGAAATTCTTTCCAAGTACACATTTCTAATGGAAGGAAATGTACTTTAGAGGAACATTTAAAAGACAAAATTCTTGATCATCTCAGAAATGTGGGTAGCCTCGTCTTGCACAGTCATTCTGTAAGAGTAATTGGAACTTGCCTAATTTCATTTATTATTTAGAGAGGCTTGACTGCATTTAAAAGTCTAAACATCCATGAAAATCTGTTCCAAATGTCCAAAAGTTTTTCGGTATGAATTTAAAGTTAGGGCATTCTGGGCTCAGGGAATTCACCCCGCAATTGGCTAAACTGTTCTTGCTGAAACAAAGTAATCATGCTTATAGTTTGTAAAGTAGCTATTGCTGTGAAGAGTATTTTCTCTGAAATTGACAACAACTCCCTTTTGAAATGTTCCACTACAGTCTTATACTGACATCCCGGTGGGTACAGTCATGAGATTTGAGGATACTTTGAAGAGATTCAAATTGTACATTCTTAATCTTCCCCCAAAATGACATCTGTAGCTTTTTTCTTCTTCTTTCTTTTTTTTTTTAAGCGATGGAGTCTCACTCTGTTGCCTAGGCTGGAGTGCAGTGGCATGAACATGGCTCACTGCAGCCTCAACCTTTGGGCTCAAGTGATCATCTTGTCTCAGCCTTCCAAGAAGCTGGGAGTGCAGGTGCATGCCACGCCTGGCTAAGAGTGTGTGTGTGTGTGTGTGTGTGTGTGTGTGTGTGTGTGTGTGTGTGTGTGTGTCAAGAGATGGGCTCTTACTGTTGCCCAGACTGGTCTTGAACTCCTGGCCTTAAGTGGTCCTCCTGCTTCAGCTTCCTGAGTAACTGGGATTACAGAGACGAGCCTTTAAGTAAAATTCCATCTGTGGCTTTTAATTAAAAATGGACATGTTGTAATATGTGTGGAGATATGGAAATAATAGCAAATAGTAAAATTGAAAGAGGTACATCCAACAGTAATAATAAAAACTTTTTTGTAGTTTTGAAAATAAGGCGACACTTGCTACTCAGGAATGAAAATGAAGCTTACTTGAAGTTCCATGAAACTATTGCCAATAGGAATTTCTCATGATTACCGTGTAGAAGAAACCCTCTAGGTCCTAGACTCAGGCAGTGACTATGGTATAGTCATTTCATGGGGATATTGCCTGTTTTAGAAAAAGTTATTAATGCTTGAAACCTGATGCAGCATTTTTTTATTTTTATTTTTTGAGACAGAGTCTCCCTCTCTCACCCAGGCTGGAGTGCTGTTGACGTGATCTCAGCTCACTATAACTTCCACCTCCTGGGTTCAAGCATTTCTCATGCCTCAGCCTCCCAGGTACCTGGGATTATAGATGTCCACCACCATGCCAAACTAATTTTTGTATTTTTAGTAGAGAGGGGGTTTTGCCGTGTTGGCCAGGCTGATCTTGAACTCCTGACTTCAAGTGATCTGCTTGCCTTGGCCTCCCAAAGTGCTGGGATTACAGGCGTGAGTCACTGTACCCGGCCTAGCATTTGATTTTGACTGTGTGTTTTATACATTGATAATTTTATAGGACTTATAATCAGATTTTATACCTGATACATCTTAAATTTAATGTATGATTTACCATATCACTTTAAAATAAAAAATAGCAAAAAAATATTTTAAGTGGGTTTATGTTTAGTAATTTAGGGTCATATTAATTACATTTGTTATAGTACTCAACTTCAAGGCACACAGCCCTATGTATGTCATTTAGCTTGCTGTCTGTGTCAGGGTAATTAAGCATGAGCTGCTGCAACAGAAAAGACATCTCAAAATCTCAGTCACTTAGCATAACAAGGTCATGTCTTGTTCTTGCAAATGCTCTGAGTCTGCAGCGGTTGACCCCTCTATGTGGTAACTCAGCATAGCCAGCCACGCTCCTTCCAGACTGGCAGTGCCAGTCCGTTGCTAGTTCTGGGGTCAGGGAACAGAAATGTGGAATCGTCATACTAGCTCTTGAATGCCTCTGCCCAGAAGGGACATGTTTCACTTTCACACATACTTTATTGGCTAGACTGAGTCACGTGGCCCCATTAGACTATAGAGGGACCAGAAAGTGTAGCACAAGGCACCTTTGTTGAACAGTGTGTCCTCTGCCATGCCATCTTGGAAGGAACTGACAGCAACAGTAACAGCAACAACAACCAAAAGGGTTTGCAATAGTATAGGTTTTCTCTAATTTGTAAATGGCTTTTAATTATAATTGTTATTTGATTAATGTGCATAGTTGACATAGCCACAGAAGCAGAGTGGTGTGCTATAGGGACCTAGGGACCTGGGCGCCTTTACGATTATGGCGCTATTCTGTATTAGCTAATTTTGCAAATTTGTGTTTGTCACTTAAACTCTTTCACCTATTTTCTGTTCATTTGTAAAATAACTGGATCATGCCTCAGATCCCTTATAACCCCAAAGTTTTAAAATCTGTTTATTCAACTCAAGCTCTAACCATAGGTATAATGTTATAAGGAAGCTCTACATTGAAAAAGAACCTATAAAAGAGCTGTGTATATTTGCAATATAACTTTGCATAACTTTGTCAGATGGGTAGATTACAAAAATTTTTTTGCATTCTGTTGGTTGCCGGTTCACTCTAATGACTGTTTATTTTGCTTTACAGAAGCAGTGGAGTTTAATTAGATCCCATTTGTCTACTTTGACTTTCGTTGCCAATGCTTTTGGTGTTTGAGTCATGAAGTCCTTGCCTGTGTCTATGTCCTGAATGGTTTTGCCTAGGTTTTCTTCTAGAGTTTTTATGGTATTAGGTTTTATGTTTAAATCTTTAATCCATGTGGAGTTGATTTTAGTGTAAGGTGTCAGGAAGGGGTCCAGTTTCTGCTTTCTGCACATAGACAGTTTTCCCAACACCATTTATTAAACAGGGAATCCTTTCTGCATTGCTTGTTTCTGTCAGGTTTCTCAAAGATCTGATGATTGTAGGTGTGTGGCATTGCCTCCGAGGCCTCAGTTCTGTTCCATTTTTTTATATCTCTGTTTTGGTACCAGTACCATGCTGTTTTGATTACTGTAGTCCTGTAGTATATTTTGAAGTCAGGTAGCATGATGCCTCCAGCTTTGTTATTTTGGCTTAGGATTTTCTTGGCTATGTGGGCTCTCTCTTGGTTCCATAGGAAGTTTAAGGTGGTTTTTTCCAGTTCTGTGAAGAGGGTCATAGGTAGCTTGAAGGGTATAGCATTGACTCTATGAATTACTTTGGGCAATATCACCATTTTCACAATATTGATTCTTCCTAACCATGAGCATGGAATGTTTTTCCATCTGTTTGTGTCCTCTCTTATTTCCTTGAGAAGCGGTTTGTAGTTCTCCTTGAAGAGGTCCTTTACGTCCTTTGTTAGTTGTATTTTTAGTTTGTGGTGGCTGTGAATGGCAGTTCATTCTTGATTTGGCTCTCTTTAAGTCTGTTACTGGTTTATAGGAATGCTTGTGATTTTTGCACATTGATTTTGTATCCTGAGACTTTGCTGAAGTTGCTTACCAGTTTCAGGAGATTTTGGGCTGAGATGATGAGGTCTTCTAAATAGACCATCATGTCACCTGCAAATAGAGACAATTTGACTTCCTCCTTTCCTAACTGAATACCCTTTATTTCTTTGTCTTGCCTGATTGCTCTGGCTAGAATTTCCAATACTATATTGAATAGGAGTGGTGAGAGAGGGCATCCTTGTCTAGTGCTAGATTACAAAGGGAATGCTTCCAGTTTTTGCCTATTCAGTATGATATTGGCTGTGGGTTTGTCGTAAGTAGCTTTTATTATTTTGAGATACATTCCATCGATACCTAGTTTATTGAGAGTTTTTAGCATACAGGGCTGTTGAATTTTGTCAAAGTCATCTCTACATCTTGAGATAATCATGTGGTTTTTGTCTTTGGTTCTGTTTATGTGGTGGATTACATTTGTAGACTTGTGTATGTTGAATCAGCCTTGCATCCCCGGGATGAAGCCTGCTTGATTGTGATGGGTAAACATTTGATGTGCTGTTGCAATCGCTTTGCCAGTATTTTATTGAAGATTTTTGCGTCTATCTTCATCATAGATATTGGCCTGAAGTATTCATTTTTTGTTGAGTCTCTGTTGGGTTTTGGTATCAGGATGATGTTGGTCTCATAAAATGATTTGGGAAGGATTCCCTCTTTTTGTATTATTTGGAATAGTTTCAGAAGGAGTGGTACCAGCTCCTCTTTGTATGTCTGGTAGAATTCAACTGTGAACCCATCTGGACCTGGGCTTTTTTTGGTTGGTGGGCTGTTAATTGCTGCCTCAAATTCAGCCCTTTTTATTGGTCTATTCATTGTTTCCACTTCTTCCTGGTTTAGGCTTGGAGGGTTCAAGTGTCCAGGAATTTATCCATTTCTTCCAGGTTTACTGGTTTACGTGCATAGAGTTGTTTGTAGTAATCTCTGATGGTAGTTTGTATTTCTGTGGAATCAGTGGTCATCTCCCCTTTATCATTTTTTGTTGAATCTATTTGATTTGTCTCTCTTTTCTTTTTTATTAATCTGTCTGGCCATCAGTCTATTTTGTTGATCTTTTCAAAAAATCAGCTCCTGGATTTACTGATTTTTTTCAAGAGTTTTTTCTGTCTCTATCTCCTTCAGTTCTGCTCTGATCTTAATTATTTCTTGTCTTCTGTTAGGTTTTGAGTTTTTTTGATCTTGCTTCTCTAGCTCTTTCAATTTTGATGATAGGGTGTCAATTTAGATGTTTCCTTATTTCTCATGTGGGCATTTATTGCTATAAATTTCCCTCTAGATATGCTTTAAATATGTCCCAGAGATTCTGGTACGTTCTGTATTCATTCTTGTTGGTTGCGAAGAACATCTTTATTTCTACGTTCATTTCATTGTTTATCCAGTCAACATTCAAGAGGCAGTTGTTCAGTTTCCATGAAGTTGTGCAGTTCTGAGTGACTTTCCTAATCCTGAGTTCTAATTTGATTACCCTGTGGTCTGAGAGACTATTTGTTATGATTCCTGTTCTTTTGCATTTGCTGAGGAGTGATTTACTTCCAATTATGTGGTCAGTTTTAGAGTAAGTGCAATGTGGTGCTGAGAAGAATGTATATTCTATGGATTTTGGGTGGAGAGATCTGCAGATGTCTATTAGATTTGCTTGGTTGAGATCTGAGTTCAGGTCCTGGATATCCTTGTTAATATTCTGTCTCATTGATCTGTCTAATATTGACAGTGGAGTGTTAAAGTCTCCCACTCTTATTGTGTGGGAGTCTAAGTCTCTTTGCAGGTCATTAAGAACTTGCTTTATGTATCTGGGTGCTCCTGTATTGGGTGCGTATATATTTAGAATCGTTAGCTCTTCTTGTTGCGTTGATCCTTTTACCATTATGTAATGCCCTTCTTTGTCTCTTTTGATCTTTGTTGGTTTAAAGTCTATTTTATCAGAGACTAGGATTGTAACTCCTGCTTTTTTTTTTTTTTGCTCTCCATTTGCTTGGTAAATCTTCTTCCATCCCTTTATTTTGAGCCTGTGTGTGTCCTTGCAGGTGAGATGGGTTTCCTGGATACAGCACACTGATGTGTTTTGACTTTTTATCCAGTTTGCCAGTCTGTGTCTTTTGATTGGGGCATTTAGCCCATTTACATTTAAGGTTAATATTGTTATGTGTGAATTTGATCCTGCCATTTTGATGCTAGCTGGTGGTTTTGCCCTTTAGTTGACACAGTTTCTACATTGTTTTGATGGTCTTTACCATTTGGTCCATTTTTGGAGTGGCTGGTACTGGTTGTTCCTTTCTATGTTTAGTGCTTCTTTCAGGAGCTCTTGTAAGGCAGGCCTTGTGGTGATGAAATCTCTCAGCAATTGCTTGTTCATAAAGTGTTTTATTTCTCCTTCGATTATGAAGCTTAGTTTGGCTGGATATGAAATTCTAGGTTGAAAGTTCTTTTCTTTCAGGATGTTGAATTTTGGCCCCACTCTCTTCTGGCTTGTACGGTTTCTGCTGAGAGATCCACTGTGAGTCTGATGGGCTTCCCTTTGTGCGTAACCCGATCTTTCTCTCTGGCTGCCCATAGCATTTTTTCCTTCATTTCAACCCTGGTGAATGTGACAATTAGGTGCCTTGGGGTTGCTCTTCTTGAGGAATATCTTTGTAGTGTTCTCTGTATTTTCCGTACTTGAATGGTGGCCTGCCTTGCTTGGTTGGGGAAGTTCTCCTGGATAATATCCTGAAGAGTGTTCTCCAGCTTGGATTCATTCTCTCCATCACATTCAGGTACACCTATCAAACGTACATTAGGTCTTTTCACATAATCCCATATTTCTTGGAGGCTTTTTTCATTTTTTTTTCACTCTTTTTTACCTAATCTTGCTTTCTCATTTTATTTCACTGAGTTGATCTTCAATCTCTGATATCCTTCCTTCTGCTTGTTCAGTTCATCTATAGAAGCATATTGTGTATGCTTCGTGAAGTTCTCGCGTTGCGTTTTTCAGCTCCATTGAGTCATTTGTATTCTTCTCTAAGCTGTTTATTCTCATTAGCATTTCATCAAACCTTTTTTCAAGGTCCTTAGTTTCTTTGCATTGGGTTAGAACATGTTCTTTTAGCTCAGAGAAGTTTGTTATTACTCACCTTCTGAAGCCTGTTTCTGTCAGTTCATTAGACTCATTCTCCATCCACTTTGTTGCCTTGCTGGTGAGGAGTTGTGATTCCTTGGAGGAGGAGATATGTTCTGGTTTTTGGTATTTTCATCCTTTTTGCATTGGTTTCTTCCCATCTTTGTGGATTTATCTACCTGTGGTCTTGTAGTTGGTGACTTTCGGATGGGGTCTCTTAGTGGATGTCCTTTTTGTTGATGTTGAAGTTATTTCTTTCTGTTTTTTAGTTTCTCTTCTAACAGTCAGCTGCAGGACTGCTGGAGGTTCACTCCAGACCCTGCTTGCCTGGGTATCATCTGCGATGGCTGCAGAACAGTAAGGGTTGCTGCCAGTTTCTTCTTCTGTTATCTTTGTCCCAGAAGGATACCTGCCAGATGTCAGCCTGACCTCTCCTTTATGAGGTGTCTCTTTGGATATATGGGGTTTGCGGAGCTGCTTGAGGAGACAGTCTGTCCCTCATTGGAGCTCAAGTGCTGAGCTGGGAGCTCCGTTATTTCATTCAGAGCTGCTGACAGGTTATGTTTATGTCTGCTGCAGCGGAACTCATAACTGCCTTTTTTCCCAGGTGCTCTGTTCTGGGAAGGTGGGGCTTTATTTATAAGTTCCTGACGTGTTGCTGCCTTTTTTCAGAGATGCTCTGCCCAGCAAGGAGGTAGCCTAGTCACAGTCTGCCAGCAGAGACGTTGTTGAGCTGCCATGGGCTCTGCCAGCTGCTGTGTGAACTTCCTTGTGGTTTTGTTTATAGAGGTACAGTTAGAACTGCCTCGGTAATGGTGGACTGCCTCAATAATGGTGGACTGCCTCAGGAATGGTGGACTGCCTCAGTAATGGCAGACACCCTTCCCCCCACAGAGCTGGACCATGTTGGTTCCAGCTGCACTTGCTGCAAAACTCTCAATCCAGAGCGTTTCAGATTGCTGGTCTTCGTGGGGGTGGGACCCACTGAGCCAAATCCCCTGGCTCCCTGTTTTAGCTCCCTTTTTTTCAGTTGAATGGGTGGCTCTGTCTCCCAGGCGTTCCTGGTGCTAGTTGAAATGGCTGCCCAGATTTGTGTCAGTTTTTGTGGGGGGACCTGCTGTGCTGGCTGAAACCACCATGCTAGAAACTCGTGGGGTTTTTTAGCCCAGGAATCTCCTGGTCTGTGGGCAGCAAAAACTTTGGAAATGTGGTGATCACTCACCCTCTGTGTTGTTCTCGCTGGAAACTGCACTCCAGGGCTGTTCCTATTTGGCCATCTTGGATCAATACCATAACTTTGCATTTTTTAATTAACCAAGGATATAATATATTTAGTTGGGAACCCCCCAATTTATATTTTACATCCCAGCTTCAGTGGTGCGCCTGCTACTCTGAATCCTGTGAATTCAATGAACATGTATCTGTCTGCTGCTGTGTACAAGCATTTTGCAAGATGCTTGGGGTATAAAAATTGAGTAGATCTGGTAGCATGTTGTTCTAGAGAAACGAGTATTCTAGCCTTAGAGACAAAAGTTTAGATAGAAGCATTAATTATGCTTTGGGAGGTACTGCTATGGGATGGAATATGAGCATGAATGGGATAAGAGTGTCTGTTCTTGGCACTGTTTGGGAGATGGGAAGGGCTGTCTGAGCTGAATTTCAAAGAATGATGTAAGTAAGTTTGGAAAAAAGAACAAAGGTGTGAAAAAGCACAGTCTATGAGGAAGAACAGCAAGCATTTCATTAGCACTAGAACTACACTGTCCATAGTCACTGGCCACATGTGGCTACTGAACACTTGAAATATGGCTTGTTCAAACAGATATTTGCTTTACTTATGAAATATATACTGAGGGCCAGGCATGGTAAACCTAGCACTTTGGGAGGCTGAGGCGGGTGGATCACTTGAGTTCAGGAGTTTGCAACCAGCCTGGGCAGTATGGTGAAACCCTGTCCCTACTAAAAAGGCAAAAACTAGCCTGGCATGGTGGTGCATGCTTGTAATCCAAGCTCCTAAGGCAGGATAATCTCTTGAACCCGGGAGGCAGAGGTTCCAGTGAGCCAAGATTGCACCACTGCACTTTAGCCTGGGAGACAGAGTGAGACTCCGTCTTAAAGAAAAAAAAGAATGTATATATACACACACTGGATTTCAAAGGCTTCATTCAAAAAAAGGAATGTAAAATATCTCATAATTTTCCAAATTAAATACATGGTAAAATGAGTATTTTATATTAGGCAAAATAGAATATATTAATAAAGTCAATTTCACTTGTTTCTTTTCACTTTTTAAATGTAACTAGAAAATTTTAAAATTTTCCTATACAAGTTGCTTTATAGCATAGCCCAGCCCAATAGAAATAGAATGTAAGTCCCCACCTTGGGCTGGGCTGTGCTAGAGCGTAACTCATACAGGAAGATATGGTAGGAGTTGATGCTACAGAGGTGGCAGAAATCAAGGTGTGGGGAGTCTTGGGTGCTGTTCTCCAAGCAGATTCAGAATAAGGTGTTTAAAGTGGTGAATTTTAAATATGAGAGACATGAGGTCATGTTTGCACTTTAGTTAGCTCTAGGCTGTATGGGTGATGGTGCACCAGGCTCTATAACAGGGGCTGGGATGCTAGTCAGAAGGCTGCTGCTGTATCCAGGGAGCAAATATGAGGGGTTGCACGATGGCAGTGGCTGTAACTGTGATGATCAGGATTTGAAGTTTGGAACAAGTAGTCAAATGTGAGTCTTGGATTTCTGTTTTGGGTGACAGGTGGGCAGTTGTGTCACAAAACTGAGATTCTGCATTTCAGAGAAGTAGACTATGTATTGGGAAGAATAAACAGTGAGTTCCATTTTGGAAATGTTGATATAACTTGGATGTGGCATATTCAAAAGAGGTTACGGTAGCTGAGTGACGTTTTGGAAGGATGACAGACCTGGAGAAATATATCTGGAAGTGATCAGGTGTTGGCTAAAACAGTGAAATTCTATGAGAATATAGAGTGAGAAGTATAGGAAACAGAAACAGTTGCTGGAAGAACATCAACTTTTAAGAAAGGACCAGAGGAAAATATAGGAATGTATATGACTGTAATTGATTACATATATTTAAAAGCCCATAATTGATTCCATCAAGGATCATTAATTTTTATTGTAATTAATGTTAAATGTATAATGTTTCTATTAGTAATGTGAGTGTTGGCATCAAGCAAGAAATATTTTTTGATTATTCATATTTTAAATAATTGTATAACATTTGTAACTAATAATTTCTAATGCCATTTATTTCTACTTTTGTTAATATTAGCAGCAAAACTAATTCCTTATGAAAACTGAGAATTTCTGAAGCAAACAGAAGCTTTGTACTGGTTACAGGAGCAGCACTTGCAATTTTGTTGGATGTTTAGAAGATTTTCAAATTAGTGTGAACTGATAGAATATGAGGGTTTTAAGGAACCGTTTTACACAAAGTAAGAGTGATAATTTTGTCATAAAAATTTTAACTCTAAAATATCAATATAAACTTGATATGGTGTATAACATACAGAATTCAAGATAGAATGCAAAATTGTGGTTGGAAAATTTTCACAAAAGCTCTGACAGGATGGTGGCCAGGCTCTAGCCTTGAGTATATGAGCTGTGGTTTGTCTGTACAAACCCAAAGAAGGATGTTGGTTCAGGTGTCAGAGCAGAAACTTGCAGTAAGATAGATTGGCTTTAGAAAGCAGCTTTGGAATCGGAGTCTAGGGGCTCTTATCAATGTCAGTGAAAGTAATTTAATAGAATTGTGTGGTAGAAGCCAGATTGCAGCTGCATTTAATTGCATTGAAGAGTAAATGAGAATTGAGGGAGTGGAAACCATGAGTATAGATTACTCTTTCAAGATGCTTGTCAAGAAACCAGGAGGTAAAGTATGCTAGAAGGGGTACTGGTCAAGGCGGGTTTTGTTGTGATGGGGGAGTTTTAAACATGTAGATTGGTTGAAGAAAGAGGTCATGATTTTAGACAGACTGCTGAGTGAGTACTGACCTAGAACAAAAATAAGGCTATTAATTTCTGTACTCCCAACAAGCAGTTGTAAAAGAGCAGTTCTGTATTCCAAGTATGCATTTTCTTTATCTTTTATCTTTTTTTTTTTCTTTTTTTTTTTTGAGACAGAGTCTTGCTCTGTCACCCAGGCTGGAGTGCAGTGGTACAATCTTGGCTCACTGCAACCTCTACCTCCCAGGTTCAAGCAATTCTCCTGCCTCAGCCTTCCAAGTAGCAGGGATTACAGACACATGCCACCACACCTGGCTAGTTTTTGTATTTTTAGTAGAGATGAGGTTTCACCAGGTTGGCCAGGCTGGTCTTGAACTTCTGACCTCAAGTGACCCGCCCACCTTGGCCTCCCAAGTGCTGGGATTACAGGCATGAGCCACTGCACCCAGCCCCGCAAGTATGCATTTTCTTAAACTACACTCTTAAAGGCAATATGACTCTGAGTCCAGTTCCCCATGTGATTAAAATAATAATAATAAAATGAAACAAGTATCCCCTTATATCATCAAATTTATTTGTCTGGTTGTAGATACCATCTACACAATGTTGGTTCCATTGTGCCTCACTGGATTGCTTGAGGTGTGATCTTAATAACGAACTATATTGAGAAAGTGGATGATGCTTCTCTTGATAATATTATTGTATTGCTTTGAATAAGCAAATTAGAAGAGAGAATTCAAGCTCAGAAGTTTTAGCAGTGACCTTTGTTGACTTCCTTAAAATTTGACTTTGCTTTGTGTCAAATAGATTGAAGTCTCCCTGTTCTGGCTAGTTCCCCACAATGCTGTGTTCTTAGCACTCAGGGGAGGTAAACAATAGTACCCTCTCTTGGCCTGAAACTAAGGAGGACCCTGCTGCTCCCTAGGGTGTGCAAAACCAGAAGATTGTAAGTTTAGTTCAAAGATTGGATTTGAACTGAATTTGGGCTCATGTTGGGTTGAGTTTTTAAAAATTAATAATGTTATTATTTCTAGGTTCCTGAGGCCTCCATGTGGGCACTTTAAAAAAGGCTGTAATTACAGGTGGTGGCCAGCTATTCACAACTTCCCATTGGAGTCTGGCTCTTGCTGGGAAGAGTCACATGTAGTTCAGAGCTGCCCAGTTAGGAAAGTGCTTGTGTCTTGCTTTCTTACACTTGCATAGTTAGTTCTTTATGTTTGGTAGTTTGTGAAGAAAGTGACCTGTCCTGTTACAGGATATACTCTAAAAATTATTATTTAAAAAAACTTCAAACATTCCAAAAAACATAACGAATGATACTCTGTTCACATCACCAGGTTAAGAAAGACGACATTACAGATATAAATAAAGCCTGTTGTCTACCCTGCTTACCTCTGGCGTCAGCATATGGAAGTCTTATTTGTCTACCTTTTTGCCAACATTTTTCATTGTCAGACTGACACATTTGCCAATCTGATGAGTGAAAAATGATGAAGCCATATTTTTCAAATTATCCTTGGAGTTCCTGAGAAAAATAACACTTGAAGGACACACTCTCAGAGAAATATAGCCCCAAAAAGAAGTAAAATATTGATTAAAAATTCATGGTAAATTTATTAAAATTGGAAATCGACATGTATGTGTGTTAGTGAATCAGAATATTTTTAATGTTCTGTTGGGTTTTGATTGGTTCCTGAATGATGGATTTGAATGCTACCCCCAAAAGAATCAGGGTAGACTGCTTTTGACAGGTGTTATTTAACAACAAGAGTGACAGTCTTGTTCCTGCCTCTTTCCTGATGAAATCACAGGACAGATGAGCTCTGGTTCTTAGAAGCTTTTTTGCATACTTGCAGGAGTTCTTAGAAATCCTTCCTTTCCCTTTTAAATTATTTTTGTGTTTATATTTGATTTGCTTCTCTTGTTTAATTTTAAACCACAAACTTTTGAAACAATTGAATCCTAGAGGCTTGAAGAAGATCCTGATGATTTCTTTGAGCCTTTATGTAAGATTTGGGTTTTGGTGCTGGCAGGCAGTGGGATATTATGTATTGACATCTGACAACATTCAGTATTTAGAGTACCAGTTAGCAGTTGACATTCAAATTCAGAAGCTGTGTTCAATATGTGGTATTGGTCTTGTTCTACAAGGAAAAAAGAAGGCGCGGGTATCCCCTAAAGCTGCTTGGATATAAATGTATAACAGGAAAGGCAGGCACTTTTTATTTCCTGTTGTGTCCCACACTGGTGCAGTGTTGATGCGTACATAGATGGCACTCACCAAATCGCTGTCAGATGAATGCACACCAGAGTTACCTCTGTTTTCTTCCTGTAATAGAAAGCTCTTGCTTGAACAAAGAATTATAAAGCTGGAAAAGCTCTTCTGACCAAGACCCTGAGGCTCAAACTAGGCAAGGAACCAACTAAAATTTGGATACAGGCAAGACTATATATGATTGTCAGTCTTAATCATAGGGACTTCTAGAACTCATGGCTATAAAGCCTCCCTGTGTAACCTGTTTCATTGTGTAGGTCCTTAGGCACTCAAGGATTTTCTTTTCTCATATTTTAGCCAAGGTCTTGTTTATTGAACCTTTGCACTGTTAATGAATATGATCTTCTTAGTAACTGTTTATATGTAGTTGAGTCTGTACAAATCTCCTCCTCTAGAGCTTAAGTGAAAAGTATGTAATTAGTGAACAAAATTATTTTTAAAGGACAAGGATAAAATGTCATTGACCTTAAGAGTTTGGTACCATTCGGAGGTTACATAACTCCTCGTTGACTCCAGATTTATCTTGTGTAACAGAATGTTAGGGCTGATTAATAGTCAGGATAGTCTAGGCTGCTGCTGTGCTAACAGATAAGCCCGTTGAAATTTAAGTGGCTTAATTCATTGACTTTATTTCTCAGTCAGAGAGAGACCAGTATGGAGTCCCACCATGCACAGTCATCAGATCTGGAGCACATGGCCACCACGGTCTTCATAGCAAGGGAATAGAGAGCTGGAGGGTCTCCCAAGCCCAGACCTTGATGGGGCTCATAATCTGTCTGCCTGCTTAGATGCCACTGTAAGAGCAAGGTCATGTGGCCACAGTCTGTCTGCAAGGGGGTTAGGACATATAGCTTCCTGTGTGACCCGGGGGAGGAGAATGTTGGTTTTCCTATAGCATCTTCTCTATGTAGATCATTCTTACTGGCCCAGGTGTGACTTGACAAAGTTTGTTGAAAGGGACAGTCTGGGCCGGGCGCAGTGGCTCACGCCTATAATCACAGCACTTTGGGAGGCTGAGGCGGGTGGATCACAAGGTCAAGAGATCGAGACCATCCTGGTCAACATGGTAAAACCCCATCTCTACTAAAAATACAAAAAATTATCTGGGCATGGTGGCACGTGCCTGTAATCTCAGCTACTCAGGAGGCTGAGGCAGGAGAATTACCTGAATCCAGGAGGCGGAGGTTGCAGTGAGCTGAGATCGTGCCATTGCACTCCAGCCTGGGTAACAAGAGCGAAACTCCAACTCAAAAAAAAAAAAAAAAAAGAAAAAACAGAAAGGGACAGTCTACATCATTGTTTCATGGATAAACTATACCAATTTGGTTTGCCTCATTAACACATTTTGTTATAGAAGTTTCATGTGCTCGGACCAGCGGAAGTATGTTTTTTTGGTTTTGCCAACCAATATCTTATTTTTATCCATCACTGTTCCAATGTCCTTTTAAGTTCCTCCTCCATCTGTTTTCTTTCTTATATTCCATAGCCATGGCTGAAAGATGCAAAGATGCATTGGATTTGCTTGGGAAGAGTGAGCCATTTTCTTGACTAAATGGATGCATTTTTTTGGCAAGGTTTAACATTGGAAAGAAAGGAATAAGAATAGAGAAACTGGACCTATTTATCTGACATTTAGCTGTTTCCTTTTTCTTTCTTCATCATTTCTACTCCTTTTTAACATGATGTGCTACTCTAATTTGAGCCGGGAATAAAGTATTTAAAGATTTCAAATGTGTCTTTGTTAGCTAGAGGCATAAGGAGACAAGGCCAGGTATGGTACAGAACAAACCAGAAAGGAAAAGAGAACTAAGTGCAGCCATTTGGGGTGAGGGAGGGGAGAAGGAAGGCTGACATAAAACATATTGATAACCATTGCATTCAATGAACTGGACTCAGCGGAAGTAAACTTCTAGAATAGCTTTATTTTTCACATCACTGCCTTCATGGAGTTCTACCAGAGTCTTTCCCATTCAGAGTGAAATTTCAAGGGATCTTATAACTTTCTTGGTCATTTTCACATCCAGTCTAGTCTAATGGCAAGGCTTTCATCTTCCATCTAATTTAAAGCTTCTTTCCCTCCCTCAGCTCAAAAGACCTGCACAGGTATAGAAGCTCCAGGTATGGTGGTGGTGGAGCTGGGAGCAAGGGAAAGAAAGGGTCAGGTAGGGAGGAGAGAAGAAGGGCAAGGACAACGAAGGACTTCTTTGACTGGTAGAGTTGGAATCCGCCAGCATGGGTGACTTTTAGGTGTGACCAGCATACAGATGCTAACTTTTTTTTTTCTCATGGGATTGCTTTGGTGGATTTCTTGGAGATTCCCCACTAGTGACTATTGATTAGAGGCCCAGGCATGGGTGATATCATATCTGGCTTGTGGTTGGGTCCCCACTCAGTGTCTCTATATTCAGTGGTACTCCTGTGGGCTCTTTCTGCTGCAGTCGGCTTGGCCACTGCATCCGACATCATGCATAGGGCACTTTTCTTGGAGGTTCACAGACTGCTGCTGTGTGCTCGGGTGCCAAGGTAGGCTACAGCAAACTCACAATTCTTTACTGTTATCTAGCACACTTTCTCTGTGTGTGTGTTTTCCAGCCACGCAACTATAGTCAAGGGTTGTCAGGTATGGATCATGGTTAGTCTCTAGGTCCCTCAAATCCAGGGAGACATATGCCAAGTTCTCCTTGTGGCTTCCCAAATCCCCCTACTTCTTTGATAGGAGAGCCACTGCCTGTTTTCCCTAGGAGTGAGGGAAAGGGAGTTAGCTAATGATAATTCTTCAAAGGAGTCGTTTTTCCAATAAGATGATGAATTCTTAATTTTTACCAATACAGCATAAAGGGGAGTGATGAAAAGACTGGCCTCACTGTTTCACAGTTTGCCCAGCATCTGTTCTTTTTAGCCTTTGGAACCTCTACTGACAATAGATAATGTACCACTTAACATTCTACTCATATTCACATCGTTTGAGATAACATTGATACCTATGGGAAGGAAACATTAAAGTGAGCATTCCATAAGACACGCAGTGAGACCCATATGAGAGAGGGAACTTGGAAGAGGATGCGTGCTGGATTTCAAGGATAAAGGGCATATGTGGGAAAGAGGGATTACGGGGGCACTGAGTGCCTGACTACACAGTGAGCTGGTCGTGAAGAGGCCCTTGGTTTCATGGGCAGAGGAAGCTACAGGGAATCCTAAAATCCCTCAAGCAGAATAAAAGCTACTGTGTGGACATGAGAAGATTTAGAGAAGACGTATTAGTATAGGATATGAATAGTTTGTTCACAGTGAAGATTCAGTGACAAATCTCAAGTTAAAAGCAGAGGATGTTCATTGCTACTTTATATGTCTGTATCTACGCAGAACTGTATAATGATAATACTGACCAGTACCTCTGTAATCCTTCCTTTGCACCAGGCCCTCTTCCTAGCCCTTTTTCTGTGATAACTGATTTAGGCCTTTCAATAAGTAGCTTTAGGAGGTCAGTACTGCCAATTATCCTTACTTTACAAATGGTGAAGTTGAATCAGAGATTCAGTAACTCGTCCAAGATCACCAGCTAGTAAATGGTGCAGCCAGGATTAGTCTGGCTCCAGGGTCTGGGCTCTTAACCTGTCTACTCTTTCGATAGGTGAATAGTGTGATTAAGCTAACTGTATAGCTATGCCTATAGGACAGGAAGAGACTGCAGCTTACCTAGAGCCCAGTTGTCCTCTGAGAAGGAAATCAATCCCTGGTGACTGTACGGTAGCTTTTTGCCACTGACCTGAGACCGTGGTGCTCTACTTTCTACTAAAGAGCAGGCATTGCTTCTTGGGGAAACTGAGCAGGAAATGGCTAATAAGTAGGACTTTGTAGAATGCAGAAGGGCTGGCGGTCCTTCTTCCCTCGGGCACTGGCTTTCCTCTGGAATTCCTGGAAAAGCAATGGCTGCATGTACAGCCTCCGCTTCTCGGGAGACTCATGTCTGCTCTGCTTCTGCATTCTTCCCAGCAAGCAGAGCCCCCACAAGAAAACTTTTATTTTTTACATTGATGGAAAAAAATGCGTTTGGTTTTTAATATTATTAGTGACTTATTGTTATGGTTAGATTTTTATTCCATCCCCGGCTTTCCTGCTGTGGGAAATCAGTAGCTGATATTTTGTAACGTTGCTGGCTGTTACATATTTCATAACACAGTGAATGAACAGTGTCCCTTCAGGACTGTGTTGGGACACGATCCATGCATTTTCAGGTTTTATTGTAAGTAGTTGCATATAACTGAGAGGCTCAGGCCCTGGAGAATTCCAGAGTGGCATTGACCACATGCCTCTAATCAACCTCTGATTACTGTGGCTTCATAAGCGATGTGCCCTCCAGGAGCAAACACTGTGTTAGAGTTAAGTCTCACAAACAAAACAGTGAGGGGAGCAGAAACTACTAGATTAAGACTTAAAAATGAGGAGGAAAAAGGAGTTCAAAGAGCTTGCCTAGGTTTTAGTTACTTGCGTTTAAGATATTTAAGAATAGATTGGGTCAAGAGGTTTCACTTTCACTGAGAAATTTTGTGTATTGATAATTAACTTGACTTCAGCCAAGGAGTTAGAGAGGCCACTGAATTTTGTGTTTGGGCAAATATTAAAGGCCTTTTCTCCTGGTGTAGATAGTTGGACAAATAGATGCTCTAACAGGAAGACCACAAATGTGCAACTCAATAAATTTTACGCTACTGGAGCAAACTGAGGGAGAAAACAGAAGTCTTTACAAGGCAGCCCTATTGATTTGTTTGCTTTTTGGAAAGGTTGAAGAATATTTCTGCAGCAGTGAAACCACTCAGTATTTATCCAGTAAGATTCAATGATAATATTATCCAGCGTTTCCTGTGTTGATAAGTGAGATGGATGCTCCAGGGTGACGGCTGAAGCACAAAGTTAGAAGTTAGAGATGGAAACTTCCCTCAAACCCTCTCAGCGCTCAAGTGGAAGGAAGAGTTGCCTCTCGCTTGCTTTTCCTTTGGGAGTGGGATGCAGTTTAATTTTCTAGTTTGTTTTTAAATGTCATCTTTTAATTATATTTTGGATAATGATGAAGAGAGATGCAATTTAGTTATGAGAATAAATCTTAAAAGGCTCAATGACTCCTTTATCTACTGCTTAAAACAACTCCCTCTAGTAAAGAGTATTTCATTAATTGTCATTACTTGGGAATTATGGAATTAGAGCAGCTGACATCCCTTTTATCATTCATATATTTAAGTGACAGTGGCATCACTTACTCTAAATTAAGTTCCTTTCCTGGTTAAAAAATTATAATAGTGTGATGAGAAATAGAGCACTATTAACTTTTATTTTGGAAAGCAATTTTTCTAGTGCATCTATGGCCTGGTTTCTTAACAGAAAGAAGCAGATAAGTGTATCTAACATAATACTTCAAAAATTTCGGCAATGGGGGTGAAAGTGTTTAAAAGGTTTATCAGTGGGTTTTCAGATTCTCCACACTGAGGGTGGAATCAGGCACTCTTCTTAATATGTACAGCAGTGTGTGTGTGTGTGTGTGTGTGTGTGTGTTATTCAGGTGCGATAGCCACCGTATTTTTCCTTCTGACAACTCTTGGGTTTTATTCTCACCAGTCAGTAATGTGCTGGGCCAGTGCCTCTCCCAAACTGGAAATGACCCTATAAATCTATTTTGTGAGTGGAATCAGAGCAATACAGGCTTATGATATTTGTCAGAGGGACTGTGTTGACCCTGCCATCCAATGGCATATCTCCTAGAGTCACAGTGTCTCCATAATTTTGGCTCAGAGGATTTACTCAGTTTCCTTTCCTTTCTGTTCTATTCTTCCCCAAAGTCTTGTTTTTACTGTAGTGAACTCACTAAATTCTAGTTAACTTTCTGCTTGTGGCCTAGTTTTGATAATTCTTGTTAATAAGGAATTTAATAATACATTTGAAGTAAATGAAAACATTTCCCAACACTTACAACTCTGTGCAATGTTTCAACAGTGTTTCCTCAAACTCCTCTTACGAATATGGCTCACATTATAAAAATTGATATACGAAGAACCCACATTAAGTTGAAAGTGATTATTTGATTAATGATCATTTTAGTGCTCTTAAAATATCATTCAGTTTTTTTTAAAGTCTCACCCATAAATTTGGGGGAATATATTGTTTCCTGAAGCTCTGTATGCAATTCAGGCAATTAAAAACAAACAACAAACGATCAAACAAAAAAACAACTTCTATCTAAAAATGGGAAATTGTTCAAAGCTGTTAGGAAATCTAACTTTTGCTGAATGAAAACTGTTTTTTTTGCAATAATCTGCTTAATAGTACTTCATTCTAAGTTCTCGGAACTGAGATTGAAATTTGAGGCAAAGGGATGAAAGACAATACTGTACTATGTATCATGTCTTTTGTAATACATAAAGACAAAGGGGTTAGTCAAAGGGAGCTGTTGGAGGTGGTGTATGAGTCCTTGGTAGATTATATGCAAGTCAGTATATATTTAGCCGTTATTAATAAATGCTAAGCAAGGCATAACTCTTCCCTTTACGTTTTCAAAACGTTCTGCAATACCCCATGCCAGTTTGGTCAACTCATCTTCATTTCACGTTTCTATTTTCATAAGTTTCTGTTTACTTTTCCTTCTTGTTGGAAGATCTTTACCTTTTTTAAAATTTGTATTTTTTTTAAGGAGATGGAGGTTTCACTGTGTTGCCAAGGCTGGATTTGAACTCCTGGGCTCAAGTGATCCTCCCACTTTAGCCTACTGAGTAGCTGGGACTGCAGTTACAAACATGTAATTGTGTCTAGCTCACTTTTAAATCCCCTGCACATCATTTGAGACCACACTTGACTGACTTTTCCAAAACATCCTTGTTCAGGATATTTAAAGTGACCTCTTCTTCTGTCACCCCATAGAACCTAATTTCTATCACTCATGGCACTGATTTGCATATGCATTTATAGGTCTTTCTCTCTGCTCTGAAAGTATACATCCCTTGAAGGCATTAACTGTGGAGTTACACATACCTGGGTTCACATCCCAGATATAGCATTTGCTCTCTGTTGGTTGACTAACTCAGGGCAGTCCTAGAACCATTTGTCCTTGCATATATCCCACTCAAAAGTTTTGAAAAGCCAGGCAGTTATGCTCTTCATATTCTTTAAATCTAAGGGTGGCAAAGCAAACAATTTTGGGGAAATGAAATGTAAGCATTTGAGGACCCTTGGGAAAGGTTTTGCTTCCCCGTAAAAGCAACAGGTATGTAAGTCATGCACACTGGAACTTTTCTGTTTTCCCCCTGCCTGACACACGATGACTGGAGATCGACAAGCCATTTTGTAGTTATGAGATCATCATCATAATGGTAGAAGCCAACCTGCTAAGAATGTTGGAGCAGAAAGATAAAAAGAGCAAGGGTCTTCAGTGGCACCCTCGAGCTCCTGTACCAAATCTGGAAATGCCTATCTTCAGAATCCTTTTTATAGAAATTAGATGTCTCTTATTCAGATCACTTTTAATAGAGTTTTCTGTTGCTTGCAGCCAGAAGTATTTCTAGGTAGCTGTATAATGTAGGACAAATTAGTTAAACTCTGTAAACTTTGGTTTTCTTATCTATAAAATGGAGCTAGTGATAGTGACCTAACAGAGTTGATGTGACAATTAATGAGGTCATGTTTTCTAACTTGTTGTGAGCAAGTGAATGTTTCTTTCTTTCTCCTTCCTTTATATGATATTGTTTGCCAGAAATCATCTGTCACATTTCTTTGTACAAAAACAAGTCACAGTAATTATCAGTTAAATGAGCAAATGAATATTGGAATAAAGCAGTCGAACAGGCTTTGCAACATAAGAGAACTCTAATGGCTTCTCACAGCCTTTTTAATGGCGGAGTAGACAGCCTCTCTCTGCCTCTTGAATCTGACTTGGTCCTGTGACTTGCTTTGGCTGGTCAGGAGAGTAGCAAACATGATGAAAACAGATGCTTGAAAGGTGATTGCTTCTGGGGCTTGCTCTCTTGCTGCAATTAGAACTCAGCAACCACCACATAAATGAGCCCAAGCTAGCTGTTTGGATGATGTAAGAGAACCGAAGTGCCCCAGCCAGCAGGCAGCCAATACCAGACATGTGAGTTCCAGCAGGCCACGTATGTGTAAGTAAACCCATTTGAGAGCTGAAGAACGTTCCACCTAAGCCCAAAGTGCCAACTAACATTGAGATCGGTGAATAGTTGTTGTTTTAAACCACGAAATTTTGGGGTGGTTTGTTTTGCAGCAGAAAATAAATGATCTAGAGGAGTCTGAAACGGATAGGTGAGTGTCAGGGTCTCCAGATGTGTCACCTGGAGAAGGACATCATAGCACTTTGGAGTGTTCCCGCTGGGGTCCAGAACCTGAATCCAATCATGAAGAAATATTAGGCAACCTCAAATTGAGGAACCTTTTTTCTTTTTTTGAGACTGTCTCATTCTGTTGCCAGGTGCCAGGCTAGAGTGCAGTGGTGTGATCTCGGCTCACTGCAACCTCTGCCTCCCAGGTTCAAGCAGTTCTCCTGCCTCAGCCTCCTGAGTAGCTGGGACTACAGGTGCATGCCACCATACCCAGCTAATTTTTGTATTTTAGTAGAGACGGGGTTTCACTTTGTTGGCCAGGATCGTCTCGACCTCTTGACCTTGTGATCCATCCACCTCAGCCTCTGAAAGTGCTGGGATTACAGGTGTGAGCCACTGCACCCAGCCAACTTGAGGAACATTTCTATAAAACAACCTGCTAGGATTCTCTAAAATGTCAGTCTTATAAGACAAAGGAAAGCTAGGGAATGGTCCAAGACTAATAAAGACTAAAGAGACATGATATGTAAGTACAATATATGATCCTCGACTGGACCTTGAATGGCAGGTAAAAAGTGCTACAAGGACATGATTGGCAAAATTGGCAAACTTTGAATATGGATTGCAGGTAAGGTGGGGTTATTGCATCCATGTGAATTATGGTGAATTTGGTTACTGTACTATGGATGTGTATAAGAGAATATCTTTGTTCTTGCAAGGTATACACAGAATTATTCAGGGGTAAGGGAGAATGATGTATGCAACTTACTATCAGATGGCTTGATAAGTTATTACAATATATAAAAATATATTTATTGACATACTTATATATATAACAATAACTATCAATATATATTTGTATTAATATCAAATATATAACTATATATTTTCAACAATTATATCAATATTGTAAATATATTAATATATAAATTGAGGTATATTCACAAATATATCAACAGATATATGTTTATACTTATATAAATATATCAGTAGATATATATTTATAATCTATGTGTAACTATATAATGAATACATATATAATTATATAAATACGTAATTTATAGATAGATTATAAATATTAATAAATGTCCATATAAATACAGGGCTACTGATCTCCAGCTTTTGGCTCCTGGTCAAATGTTGGCTACTGCAGCTCCAAGCAGTATATTATTGAGTGATAGCCTCTAATGTGGGAAGAAAGAAGGAAGTCATTCAGAAGGGCCTTTTATCTGAAAAGAGACTCTTGCCTATGAGCATACTAGCAGATTTTCACTTATGTCATATTTTATATCACTCAGATCTCATTGGCCACGTTCTCCCCTTGAGCAGTCACTGGAAAATGGTTGAGGGGTGGTGTATCACTGTTCAAACTGCAGGGAAAGAGAGACTAACACTTTCTTTTTCTTTTTTCTTTTTTTTTGAGATGGAGTCTCACTCTGTCACCCAGGCTGGAGTGCAGTGGCTTGATGTCAGCTCACTGCAACCTCTGTCCCCCTAGTTCAAGTGATTCTCCTGCCAGAGCCTCCTGAGTAGCTAGAATTACAGGTGCCTGCCACCATGCCCGACTAATTTTTGTATTTTTAGTAGAGATGGGGTTTCAACATCTTGGCCATGCTGGTCTTGAACTTCCGACCTCATGATCCACCCGCCTCGGCCTCCCAAAGTGCTGGGATTACAGGTCCCGGTGGGACCAACACTTTCTACATATTCCATGTCAGGAGGATTCTCACTGTGCAGGACCATTGGGAATTGCTTGATGCACTGCTCATTAGTATGTGCTTCAGACACTGCAGTTTTCTTTATTAAACTCTGGAGAACCAAAATCAAGGACTCAGGAAGTAAAGGGGATGGTCTAAAGTGAGTTTTTTTCAGACGGGTGTGAAAGTTTTTCACAGTACGTTGATTAGAATGCCATCCAGCTCAGACCATATTAAAGAACACTGCTTTTAAGACCCAGAAACTGTCATCCACAGTCTGTTCCATGCCCTGGAAAGCTTTCTTTTAAAAGAAAGGTCTGCCTTTGGATTAGGTGGAGCACTTGTTGACAGAGTGTTTGGGGCCAAGGCTATATACAGCTGGAGAAATTTTTCAGGCAGGAGATCGATCTTTGGGCACAGCTTGGAAAGTCAGTCATCCAGTGGCGAGTCTCCGAGGAAGCACTTCAAGTATTGTGACTGGAAAGCAGGGGGTGAAGGACTACATCCATGGTTGGAACAGAAGAAATCAGAATTTACTAGCTGTGCTGGCTTTTCTGGGCCTGCCTCCAGATGTGCAGTGTCTTGCCGGGATACAACAGTGCTTTTATTCCTGTGTGTCCATCACTGTAGCTAACAATCAAGGGATGTGGAAGCCTTTGTTCAGTATCACTGCTAAATACTAGCCCCGTCAGTTCACTCGGTAGGTCTGTGTGTATATTACAGTCAAATCCAGTGTGAAAGGTGTTTTGGAGTGATAAAACCCAACATTCAGAAGAGAAATCTACTGGTATATTTCTACTAGTATATTTATATTGTGTAAGCACCCACTTACACAAACCATTTTACTGGCTTTCATAGAATAATCATGGTCAACCAGGAAATCAGCAGTGACAACATAGAGAGTGCACAGAGGTCAGTAGCACTTTCTGATGTTTTGAAATACCTTGAACATAGCCCTTCTCAGTTAATGCTTTAGTGTGAATCTAGGGAAACATTCACTGGGTGTAGACTTAAAGTCAAAAGATAGACTCAAGTCCCAATGTCTGCACGATCTTTCTTAAATGGTGTTTATCTTTTCAACATAGCTGACAGCAGTTTGACATTTCCCATAGGAGCAGTGTGAAGATGAAACTCAAGATAATATAGGTGAAGTTCTTTGTCATAGGTGAAGTTCTATAAAATACGAATGTTCATTGCTAGGTTGTTTTAGTGTTCCTTGTAGCAGTTATTTGGGAAACATGTGAGTTCATTAAGTTGAAGAATTCCTAGAAGTCAACCGTTTTGACATGGAAGGAAAATGTATACTTAAAATAATACAAAACCTTTTTTTCCGATGTGTAATTGTTTACGCATTTCACTTGTTTCTTGGCTTTGTAACAAAACATTCTATGAGGAGAAACTTGAGGATGCAGGGGCTGTTTGCATTTCCAGAGCTCAGTCATTGGGGAAGAAAATAAAATAGACAGAACGGTGAAGCGGAAGTTGGCAATAAGATCCTGGGCCTCAGGGGACTTGCGACCCGGTGCCTGCTGGCGCCCTGTGTACAGCAGAGCTCAGTGAATGGTGATGAAGGCAGGGGTCAGTGAATAGAATATTATTTTTTTTCTATCATTACTTTGTTTGTTCCAATTCTGTCCTTTCTGAGATGTCTTTTCAGAATTGGCATCTCTGATATCACTACTGTTAAATATCACTTTATAATAAGATAGATAAAATCTCTCAGAGATAAAAAATTAAAGATAGTCATCACTTGTATTGGAAACTTATGGTATGAAATTCTTCATAATATTATCCATTCAAATTAAGGCAGTAAACTAAAATGTGGGAATATCTTGAAACCTTTCTTAGCATACCATTCTGTCGTTTCTTTGCAAATATTTACTGAGCACCTGTTGTATGACAGTGTTCCAGCCACTCAAGATGTATCAGTGACGAAAACCAGCGAAGATGCTACCCTCATGCACTGCAGGCTAGTAGGGGGTCTGAAAGTCAACAGTAAGTAAATGAAAAGGCTGTAGCATATTAGTAGGTGATATTTTCTGAGGAAAAGAAGGCAGAGTTTAGGGCATTCGGGAGAGTAGGTTGATAGGAAGGTTTACAACCTTAAAGTGGATGGCCGGGAGACCTCACCGAGAAGGGAACATTCAAACAGGGACCTGAAACAGCTGGAAGGAAGACCATTCCCCCGTAGACATTACTGCCCCAAAGGGGTGTAATATTGAGTGTACCTGCCTGTCACAAGGCGTAAAGTGGACCAGGTGGCCAGAGGAGAGAGAGCAGTTGGTAGGTATCTTTTGCTTTGCTGTTAAACGTTAAGCAAAATTATTCTGCAGTAGTTTATATTTCATTAAAGGAGATTTAGAATAGAACCCCAGTTAACTATTTCTAAAGTGAGCCAAATCATATACTGTTCAGAGCTGGGAGGAACTCGAGACACCCTATCACTGCTGTTCTTTATCTTATAAGAGAAAAAGCTAAAGTCCATTGAAATAAATTGGTGGTATAATGGCTCAATTAGTATAGCTCAGTGTTTTCAGAGACAGAGGTGGTAATGAGAAAAAATACGTGTATATTGTTCTCCTTTCAGAAAGTGAAGAACACTTAAAAACTTTCTTCAAACTTTTAAATATCTATACCCTTTGAAATTTTATTTTTATGTGATAAAATGTTACATAATATAAAATCAGCCATTTAAGCCATTTTAAGTGTACAGTTCAGTGGCATTAATAACATTTATAATGTTGTGCAACCATCCCCACTGTCAATCTCCAAAATATTTTCATCACCTCAAACAGAAACTCTACACTCATTAAGCAGTAACGCTCCATTCCATTCTCCCTCCAATCCCTAGTAACCTCTAATCTGCTTACTCTTCTAGATATTTCATGTAAGGGAAATTATAGACTTTTCTCCTGGCTTCTTTCACTTATCATGTTGTTTTTGAGGTTCATCCATGCTGTAGCATGTATCAGAACTTCATTCCTTTTTAGGGCCAAATAATATTCCATTGCATGTAAGTAACATTTTTTGTTTATCCATTCATCTGGCAACAGACACGAGTTGTTTCTACCTTGGGACTATTGTGAATAATGCTGTTATGAAAATTGGTGTGCAAGTGTCTGAGCTTTGTTACTCAATTCTTTAAGAGATACACACACACACAGAGGTATATATACATATATATACACACATGCAGACGCACATATGTGCACACATGTGCATGGGCACACGCACACACACACGCACAGTTTGAGAGAGAGAATTACTGGGTCATATGGTCAAATCCATGTTTAACTTTCTGAGAAACTGCCAAACTACTTTCCACAGCAGCTGCACTACTTTACATCCTCAACAGCAATGTGCAGGATTTCCATTTCTCCACATCCTTCTCAACACTTTTTATGATTATTTTCATTATTATAGTCACCATAGTAGATGTGAAGCGGTATCTCATTGTGGTTTGTATTTGTGTTTCCCTGATGACTAATAATGTTGACTATCTTTTCATGAGCTTAATGGCCATTTGCATATCTTCCTAAAATTCTCTCACTAACATTTTATAGTTTTCAACGTTCAGGTCTTTTGCCCCTTGTTACATTTATTTCTAAGTACTTTATTTCTGATGCTTTCTTAACTCAAATTGTTTTCTTAATTTCCTTTTCAGATTGTTCATTGCTAATGTATAGAAATGCAAATATGTGTAAGATTTGTGTATGTTGATTTTGTATCATGAAACTTTACTGAATTTATCAGTTCAGACAGTTTTTTTTGTGTGTGGATTCTTCGGGGCTTTCTACGTACAAAATTATGTCATCTGCAAATAGAGATAATTTTACCTCTTCTTTTTCAATTAGGATATCTTTTATTTCTTTTTCTTGCCTAATTTCTCTGGTTGAAACTTTTAGTACTATTTGACTAGTAGTGGTGACTGTGAGCATCTTTGTCTTGTTTCCGATCTAAGTGAAATTTATCTAAGCGGAATGAGTGAAAAGCCTTCACCTTTCCCCACTGAGTATGATGTTGGCTATGAGTTTTTCATACATAGTCTTTATTTTGTTGAGGGCATTGCCTTGTTTCCCTGGTTTACTGAATATTTTATCATGAAAGGATGTTAGATTTTGTCAGATGCATTCACTGTATCAATTGAGATGGTTATGTGAGTTTTATTTCCTTTATTCTATTATGGTTTATTACATTGATTGATTTTTATATTTTGAACCATTCTTGCTTGCATTCCTGGGATAAATCCATTTGATCATGGTATATGATCCTTTTCATGTGCTGCTAAATTTGGTTTGCTAGTAATTTGTTGAGGAGTTTACATCTGTGTTTATAAGGGATATTAGTATGTGACTTTCTTATAGTGAGCCCCTCTGAAACTATCACTTTAAACCTCTATTATCTTTAGTTTTAATTTATCTTTCTTCATTCTCATGTTAAAACTTCTGAAATAATAGGAGTGTCTGCCTGGAATGTCCTTCATTTTTTATAAGTAAGTCAAAAATAAACTCTGCCACTTATTAGTATGGTGAGCATAAAAAGGCAGACCCATATAAGATCAAGAATGCAGAATATTAATATGTTGCTACTCTAATCCCTTTATATTCTCATTCATAGCATCAAGTACAATGAAAACCACATTAAATGTTTTATTTCATCTCTGAAAGATTGACATGGACCTGAGCAGTGTAGCCTGATGACCATGTAGCATGGTGTAAATTGTTTTCAGAAGTAAGGATTTTACTTAGTCTCAAAAAGGTTCAATAGGTCATCGATAAGAATTATAGATAAAAGAGTACATGTCTTTCCAGGTTTCTCAGGAGAGAATGAGAAAGGTCTTCTCACAGTAGTACCTTCTTTGAATAGGCACCAGAAGTTACATCCGACTTCATGTAAACACCACTTGCCTTCCAACTTGTTCTAAATCTTCAGAAAGGATTAGTCTGAAAAGGTAATTTTGCTGGAAGTTGAGAGATAATCATGTAAATGTAAGAAACTATTTGAAACTTAATTTTCCCCCCAAAATTACTCACCTTCTAGCATTGACTGATGAAGGTATAATGGTATAAAGGGACCCTTTTTTCTGCGGCTCACGATCATCACACACCCTGAGCTGAAGGTATAGAGGCTGCACTTGCCTTGGTACAACTCAAGTACACTGCTGCTTGCATATAGACCCCAGTTGCATATTCCACACCTGGCCATTCTCAGCCCTTTCTCCAGTTGTTGAAGTGTACTTTTCATGCATGATGCTGAACAAGACAAAGGACATTGGGGATGGAGGTTTGAGAAGTATACCTACCCCTTCCCCAGTGCCTTCCACAGACAGCACCAATGTCCTGTGCCTTTGAAGGGATGGCACTGAGCGATGGCATGTATTAGTCTTTCTGCAGTACTCTTTGCTCCCTCCCACCCCAGTCCCCACACAGAGCTGTGCTCCTGTTGGAGATGTCCAGGTCTGCTCTCGAGTTAAGACATGCAGACAAGGGGCCACGTGCAGCACCTCTGTGATTTAGGCTCTCCTTTGCAAATTCTTCCCTCTTTGCAGCTGCAGAGGCAGAACCTGTAAAGCCAGCTGCTGCTTACAAGGGTCGCCCATGGGATTAGAATATTTTAAGTTTTAAGATAAATTTTGTTTCTCTCTTTTCACACTGATAACTTCTCACTGTCTTCTTTTCTTTGCCATTCGCCTCCTCCTCCACTTTCTCCTCTACCTGTTTTGTTTTGTTTTTTTTTTTTGAGACAGATTCTCACTCTGTCACCCAGGCTGGAGTTCAGTGGTACGATCTCGGCTCACTGCAACCTTCACCTCCTGGGTTCAGGCAATTCTCCTGCCTCAGCCTCCCAAGTAGCTGGGACTACAGGCACGCGCCACCACGCCCGGCTAATTTTTGTATTTTTAGTAGAGACGGGATTCCACCATGTTGGCCAGGCTGGTCTCGAACTCCTGACCTTGTGATCCACCTGCCTTGTCCTCCCAAAGTGCTGGGATTACAGGCATGAGCCACTGTACCCGGCCCTCTCCTTTTTTTTAAACTTTCCTATCTCTGGATTCTTCTCTTACATTCTTTTGCTTCTGTCTGTAGGCTCACCCTCTTAGGAAGGTTTTCAACAATAATAAATACAAAAAGTTTTCCTGCATAGGATGCTCAGTGCTGTGCAGACTTACATTAGTCGAAATGCCTAACTGCTTCCAATCCTGCATATTCTGTCTAATTGGAAATGTTTTTCCACAGTGAATTTTATACTCTGGTGACTCTAGTTTACTGGAACTCTCTAGTTTTAGAATGAGGCAAAAAAAAAAAAAAAAAAAAAAAACCTGCCTTAAAACCCTATCAGGCCTGGGTACTTGGCAACAAATTACAGCTGAGGAGTGCCAAAAACCTGAAAATTATACCTACCTTGGCTGACAATACCTTTAAGTGTCTATGTATTTATGGCTCACTTTCTTCCATAAAGAATTTGAAGTGCCTTATAAAAGTACATACCCAAGGATAAAATAAATAGTTGAGATAATCAGGGCAAAGAGGAAATGTGGATAAGAAAATAAAACTGGGCCAAGAATCACAAAGTGAAATGTACCCTGAACACTTGCACAGTTGTAGAGGTGACCTGCAAGTTTGCCTCTAAGCTCCCATGGGGCCAAACTAGAAAGTGAATTTTGACCAATTATGTAGCACATGGCATCCTTAAAATTGAAAACAATCTAGTTGTTCAGGAGAAAGAAGCCTTTTCTGTTCCCAAGATCCAAAGGCATTTTATTAGATCTAAGATCAATTTATTTCCTGGAAGCCTCCTACAGAAGACTGTATGATGGTGTGGTCACGTCCTTCACAGGAGTCTCCAGGGTTGTCTTACTAATGGAATAGGCCAGTGACACAATGCAAGGGTGCAATTCAGAAGAAACAAAATGTTTTAAAGGTAAAATTTGACACAGCTCAGCAAATGGACACCCTATCCTTTCTTGCAACCCTCCATGAAAATTGATTGTTACAGGCAGACTTTTTCTCAGGATGATTATGAGAATGAAAGTTGTAGGCAGTGGTAGCAGCTGGAGTCCAGTTGCTCTCTGTTCCCAATGAAGGTCTGGTCCATAAGCCTTGACACAAAGGTGGTGGGATTTTAGGTGCCCGCTGGAATGACCCCCTCACTCACCTTAGCATTGGGTCTTCTCAGGTAGAGCCAGTCTCCTGTCTTCAGAAGAGGGTGTCCATTTGTCCCTACTGACAGCCACACGGGACTGAGGCTCCAGAGTCATGCATATCCCTAGCACAACCATCAACCTTCTTTTCCCCCATCAACCTGTTAGTGTAGTCCTGCCAATCATTGACTTAGGCCACAGAACATTTCTAATAAACCAGCTCTAGAACATCTAACTTTTAGCAGTATAGCTTTCCAGTGAGCCTTCTAAGAAAATTAATTAGAAGTTGTATTCGTGAAGGTAACTGTTTTTATCTTTTCAGTGGAATCCTTGGATATTGGCCAATCTGAGTAATGACTTTAATTTTAAGACTCATTGATTTAAGCCATTCTGTGTGGCAACAATTGAATGGCAGGACCCACTATCTATTGTGGCCATTTCGAATGCAAACTGAACTCTCATCATCAGACTTTCTCCTAGTGTGCAGCTTACCTCCTCACACAGGACAGCCCAGCCTCCCTTCACTGTGTTCTGCAGATGTGATTTCCAACTGGTGGCGCTCCCTCTGCTCGCTCTTACTCTGCTCCATTCAGAAGCCGGGGCACATCAGGCTGGTAAAGCAAGTCCTCCTTGACTCTGAGACATACTACAGTAGAGCCTAGACTGACATCATAGTGGCAACCATGGGGCTCCCTTTTATATGAAGTTGGTTTACCCTTTTCCTGAGCCATGTTTCTCACCTATACCCCATGCATGGGTCTGGCCTCTTCAGGACTGATGTGCTTGGCAGCTCCCTGGCTCAGTTCAGAGGAAGATAGTAAATGGAAGATTTATCTGTTTTTCTGTAACTTTATGATAAATCAATGTTGGATTCATACCTTTATTTCTTATTGTTTCTGATATTTCTATTTTGACAAACATCATAGAATGTAGATTCACCTTTTAGAAGGTATTTATTCCCTTCAATGCTATTACTTCTGAGTATTCTGTGATTGTTTACGTTTCCAATCTGTAAAACTGGTATTCAGTGTTAGCAAGCAAAGAAAGAAGCATTTAGTGCTTTTTTTCTTCTTCCCTACGCCTTTGTCTTTCCGACCCTTAATTGTGAGCATTGTGTAAACTGTGCTTTTCAGAGCTGCAGCTCTTTTTGTTTTCCTGAGACATCCTTCATTTTCACTGTTGGATCTTCAGCTTTGTGCCGTGAGAATGACTCCATCCACTACATGGGAAGTGCATGTTCTTCTCATTAGCGTAGATACATGTCTAAAAATCATTTATGCAGGAGTTAGTACTGTGTATGACATTGTGTAGGGACTGTTTTCTCAGAACTCTCAGGTTTAGATGGGGAGAGAGATTTATAGATGTGATAGTTGCGAATAGAAATATGTACAGCATGTTTGTGACAAGGAGACAAAGGTAAATTTAATGCTTCAGGGTCAGAGGAAGAATCTCAGTCAGAATTCTTCCATGAAGCTTTAGAGGACAATGAGAGTTTACTTTAGGAGAGGGGCAAGTGTTAGGAAGATACACTATATTATGACAAGGACATGTGATGTTTAGCAAACTGTGGATAATCTGGGGTGCTGGCCCAGCAGCAGGTGGGAGGGGCCTTTGGTGCTGTTGTTAGAAGTTATATTTTGTTTCCCAGTTGTGATTCTCAGCTTGCAGCCTGCAGATTCCTAGGGATCTATGGATCAGTGCTTAAAATATGTAGAAGTTTGCTATGGAACGTCTTAACATTGTGAATCTATATATGTGTATATATATATATACACACACATACATATATACATATATGTATAGGCATATTCTATATCATTCAAATTGGTGCACCTCAAAGTGTGGTGCTCAGAATGGTGCTCATTCACGAACTCTCAGTTTCCAGTTCACAAGGAGATAACCATAGACGCTGAGAGTAAGCAGTTAGAAACTTACAGCAATTTGACTTGGTACTGCCGTGTCATTCAAATGTAGGATGTTTTAAATGCCAGTTTGTTGAGGTAGTATTATACACAACAGAATTAATGCTTTTAAAACATAACTAGATGAGTTTGGAAGGATATATACAGTCATGTAAACACCCCACAATCAAGATAGAGAAAATTTCCATCTCCCAAAAAAGTTCTCTCATGTCCTACCCATCTATTATCCATCTCTACAGTTTCACCTTTTCTAGAATGTCATATGGATTAAGTTTATATTGTAGATAGTCTTTAGTGACTAACTCCTTTTGTTAAACATAATTCTTTTGAGATTCTTTTATTTTGTTCTGTATAATTTATTTTTGTTACTATGTAATATTCTGCTACCAGAAAGGGGTCCTGATCCAGACCCCAAGAGAGTATTTTTGAATCTCATGTAAAAAAGAATTTGGGGCAAGTCCACAGTGTAAAGTGAAAGCAAGTTTATTAAGAAAGTAAAGAAACAAAAGAATGGCTACTCCACAGACAGAACAGTGGCACGGGCTGCTCCACTGAGTATACTTATGATTATTTCTTGATTATATGCTAAACAAGGGGTGGATTATTCATGAGTTTTCCAGGAGAGGAGCAGGCAATTCCCAGAAGTGTGGGTTCCTCTCCCTTTTAGAGTATATAAGGTAATTTCCAGACATTGCCAAGGCATTTGTAAACTGTCATTGTGCTGGTAGGAATGTCTTTTAACATGCTAATGCATTAAAATTAACATATAAGGAGCAATGAAGAGGACCAGAGGCCACTTTTGTCACCATCTTGGATTTGGTGGGTTTGGGCCTGGTGCTTTACCATATCCTGTTTTCTCAGCAGGGTTTTTATGACCTATGTCTTGTGATACCACCACTGCTGGCCTCCTATCTCATTCTGTGACTCAGAATGCCTGACCTCCTAGGAATACAACCCAGCAGGTATCACGCTTATTTTACCCAGCCCCTACTCAAGATGGAGTCACTCTGGTTCAGATGCCTCTGACAGTTCTACTATATGAATATATCACAGTTTCTCCATTCACTGGTTGATGTATATTTTGGTTGTTTTGGGGTTGGGCCATTCTAAAGGAAGCTGTTATAAGCATTGATTCATTGGACTTCCAGTGCACATATGTTTCCGTATTTTAGGTAAATACTTAGTGTCAGGTCTCCATATGCAAGCTTGGACCCTGAAAGTCTGAAGTCCTGCCTGCCTTAGCTGAAGTCTCCCAACCACTGCCTGCGTTGGCCATTGTCCTTGATTGCCCAGGGGAGCTTCCTCAGACAAGCCCCTCACCCAACCCTGCCATCTTAACTGTTCTTATGATAATGTAAATACCTCTCACCCAACCCCACCACTGTAACTGAACGTACTCTGCAACACCCCCACCCCCCAAAACACTACCCAAACCTATAAAACCAACTCCTATCCCACTGCCCTTTGCTAATGCCCTTTTTGGCCTTAGCCCACCTGCACCCAGGTGAATAAACAGCCATGTTGCTCACACAAAGCCTGTTTGGAAGGTCTCTTCATTAAAAGCTCACGTTTTTTAAATATTTGGAAACTAAATTGCTGTATCATATGTTAAGTATCTGTTTAATTCAGGGTTTCTCCATTCATATTTTGGTAAATACTTAGAAATTTAGGTGAATACTTAGAAATGGAATTGCTGTGTCTTATGTTAAGTATCTGTTTAATTCAGGGCTTTGTCATTCATATTTTGGGTTGGATAATTCTTTGTTGTGAGAAACCATTCTGTACATCGTGGGATCTTTAGTAACAACTTTGGCCTCCGCCCACTAGATGTCAGGATGCTCCCCACTCTCAGTTTTAACCACCAAAAATGTCCTCAGACCTTGCTAAATGTCCCCCGGTAGCTAAAATTGTCCCCAGTTCAGAAATATTGGTTTATTATAAAAAACTTCCAAACTGTTTTTCAAACTACCAAAATGGCTTTGTCATTCTCAACCAATAGTTTATGAGTTCCAGTTTTAATGTGTCATATCTTAATTTTTATTCATTTAAATATATTTTCTAATTTTCCTGTGATGACTTCTTTGGCTCATGTGTTACTTATAAGTATGTTGTTTAATTTCCCAGTGTTTGGGAGATTTTTCAGATATTTTTCTACTGTTGATTTCTGATTTATCTGCATTTTGGACATAGAACATTTTTTGTACAATTTCAATCCTTTTAAAAATTTGGAATTTATTTTGTGTTCCAGAATATGTTCCGTGGTGAAATATTGATGTGCACTTGAAAAGAATGTCAACTATGTTGTTGTTGAGTATAATTTTATATGTGACAAAATTATCAGCCTGTGATATGTTGGGAATTTTTACAAAGTTCTTTGCTAATGATCAGTGCTTCTCAATCTATCTGTAGCTTATAGCCTTTGTTCCCATTTGTCTTGATGATTGCCTCGATGCCAAGTGATAACCACAGGTGCTGGTGTTTCACTTACAATGAAGCCTTTTCCCTCCTGGACTTTGCACATTTAATTGTGAGGCTCCATGAATGTTCAGGTACAACTAGAGCAAATGAGGATTTGTGAAACAATTGTAAGGTTTTTTTTTGTTGGTTTTTTTTTTTTTTGAGATGGAGTCTTGCTCTGTGGCCCAGGCTGGAGTGCAGTGGCTTAGTTTCAGCTCACTGCAACCTCCGCCTCCGAGGTTCAAGCAGTTCTCTTGCCTCAACCTCCTGAGTAGCTAGGATTACTGTCATGCACTACCATGCCCAGCTAATTTTTATATTTTTGGTAAAGACAGGGTTTCACTGTTGGTCAGGCTGGTCTCAAACTCCTGACCTCCCAAAGTGCTGGGTGGGATTACAGGCGTGAGCCACCATGCCCAGCCAACTTTTTTATGTTTTAGGAAAACATTAAATGCAAAGTAGAAACAAGAACAAAATGTTTCTTGTGGCTTGTTGAGGTGAGTCCTGCCTGTATCTCCGGAATCCACTCCTTAGCCTTCCCGTGCTGTGTCCCTTCCCTTTGCTATTAAAGAAACTCCTTCAGTCTGGAATTTCCTATCACCTTTCCTTACATTTTGAATCTGGATTACTTTTGTTTGTTTGCTTTATTTATTATTATTATTTTTTGGTAACAAATTACTTTAAACTTAGTGGCCTAAAATAGCACAAATATATTGTATCATAATATCCCTGCATGAGGAGTCTGGCTATGGATTGGTAGGGTCCACTGCTTAGTATCTTACCAGATTGAAATCAAGGCAGAGGTTGGGCTGTGTTCTCCTCTGAAGCTGGAGTCCTCTCATCGGCTCACTCCGGCTGTTGGGAGAATTTGTTCCATCTAACTGTAGAAGTGGAATTCCCATTTTCTCCCTGGCTACTGGTACCTCTCTGAGCTCCTTTAGGATTTCTCAAGGGCTGACCCACATAGCCTTTTCACAGCCAGGAGTGGGGGATCTCTCTCCAGTCCGCCAGGATGGAGTGTTGTTAGATAAAGTAAACCAGTCACAGTCTTAAATTCCTGTCATGTTCCTAGATCCCACCCACACTCAACTCAATGGGAGGAGTTTACACAAGGCATGTGCATGTGGGATGGGAGTCTCAGAGGCCATCCCAGGCTACCCCCGGATCCTACTCATCTGTTACTGTCCAGGTGGAATTATGTTCCTTTCATGAGCTCGTTTCATAAGCTTTCCAGCAGTGCGAATTGCTCCCTTGCCTGCCTTCATTCTGCAGTTTCTATCTTCTTTTTTACACTGCCTCAGTTTGCCAAGTAAACCCTTATAGTTCTTGGCATTGACACAGTCTCAGCAGGACATTATACCTTTGGAGTAGGTGATGCTAGATATGCCCTTCGTCTGGCTTCCCTGTATTCTCTGCAACGCTGAGGTAGCTCTTGCTAAGAGTAAGCATTGTGGTGTTTTAATAAAGTTGAGGTTTCTAAAGGCCTGACATACATGCTTTCTGAATGTAAGTTCATTGTGAGCATGCTATGGCCTGTATGGAATGTTTTGAATGTATCTCATTATCTACATGTATTATTATCCATGTGTTCTCATTGTTCAGCTCCCACTTATAAGTGAGAACATGCAGTGTTTATCTACTACACTTAGGGACAGAGACTGTCTTTTCTTTCCCCTCTATAACCTGTATACAGTGGGCTAAATGTTTGAATCAGGGCAAACAAAGATTACAGAAAAATTATAACTCAGTTCAGGAATCACTGCTTAAGAAAGCCTAGAATTTAATCAGAAATGAAAGAAAGTGTAACTTCAGATGGCAGAAATATGGAGAGGGAAAAACATGGAAGATTGGGCACCCTCTCGGATGTCTTTGTAGCGGCCGCCCAGTACCGGCCCACTGTAATGATCAGTTATCAGTTATTAGTGTTACTGGTAACTGTCAGGGAGCTGTGTTTACCTATCTAGTCTCAACCCTTTTTAAAAACAACTGTTTGTTTGTTTTTTTTTCCTAATAGCTGGTGCTCAAGATAGAATTGGCTGGGCTTTTGGCCTAGGATTAGAAAGGCTAGCCATGATTCTCTACGACATCCCTGATATCCGTCTCTTCTGGAGTGAGGACGAGCGCTTCCTGAAGCAGTTCCGTGTAGCTAACATTAATCAGAAGGTGAAGTTTCAGGTAAGATGGCTTGCAAGAACTGAATAAATAATAATAATAATGGCTGTCAGGATTGACAGGATCATGTACTTGAAAGCCATTGAATTTTATTTTATTTGTTTTTTATTTTGCTTTAAGTTCTGGGATGCATGTGCAGAATGTGCAGGTTTGTTACGTAAGTATACATGCGCCATGGTGGTTTGCTCCACCTATCAACCCATCATCTAGGTTTTAAGCCCCACATGCATTAGGTATTGTTCAAATACTCTCCCTCCCCTTGTCCCCACCCTCCGATAGGCTCCGGTATGTGATGTTCCCCTCCCTGTGTCCATGTGTTCTCATTGTTCAGCTCCCACTTATAAGTGAGAACATGTGGTGTTTGGTTTTCTATTTCTGTGTTAGTTTGGGTGTTTGGTTTTCTGTTTCTGTGTTAGTTTGCTGAGAATGGTGGTTTCCAGCTTCATCTATGTCCCTGCAAAGGACATGAACTCATTCTTTTTTATGGCTGCATGAATTTTAAGCAATGTGAATTTGTAAAGAAATTCCTGGCCAGGCATGGCGGCTCACATTTGTAATCCCAACACTTTGGGAGGCTGAGGCAAGTGGATCACCTGAGGTCAAGAATTTGAGACCAGCCTGGCCAACATAGTGAAACCCTATCTTTACTAAAAATAGAAAAATTAGCTGGGTGTGGTGGTGTGTGCCTGTAGTCCAAGCTGCTTGGGAGGCTGAGGTAGGAGAATTACTTGAACCCAGGACATGGAGGTTGCAGTGAGCCAGGATTGTGTCCCATTAGACTCCAGCCTGGGCAAAAAGAGAGAAACTCTGTCTCAAAGAAAAAAGAAGTTCCTAAAAAGAGGTCCATAAAAACACACAAGGGGCTCATAAACCTTTAGAAATTTTATGCAAGAGAAAAGATGTTTGTCAATCTTATTAGTCTAGGCAGAGAACCAATTTTGTACTTTTTTAATGAACATTTTATCGTTATAAAATATCCAACTTTATCACTGATATTTGTCTCTTAAAGTTTACTTTTTATAATATTAATATAGACACTGAGTTTCTTATGATTGACGTTTGCGATGCCGATCATTTTACTTTCATTCTGTATCTTCATCTTCATTGTACATCTCTTATAAACAGCATAAAGTTGGGTCTGTTTTTTAAGACCCAGGTCTAGTCTTTGTCTTCTCAATTGGAGTGTTGAATATACTTACATTTAATATATTAAATAATAACTTAATTCCTGGGCCTAATTCTTACGTTTTTAAACTTCTTTCCCATTTTCCTCATCAGTTTTTTATTTATTTTGCTTGAAAATTGAAGTTTGTTTTCATTTTGTGTGCATGTTACATTTTATTTCTTCCATTTGCACTTAGTTTTCATAGTTTTATGTGATTTTAAATGGTTACATTATAATATGCATAATTCATTCTTCATATTTTATCATGGAGACATATTATACAACTTTGTGAAACATTTTGCCACTTTATAATAGTGTAATTTTATTATCCCTCCCGTCTACGTTGTCAAGTTTTTTTTTTTTTTTTTTTGTCCTTGGACTTTAAAGAGGTCACGTTATTACCTTTATCTCTGGTTTTCAGCAATTTGACCTATGTATGATTTTCTGTCTGTTTTTCTGCTTCAGGATTTACTGTGTTAGGTTAATATCTTTCCAGCATTTTGGAATATTCTCATCTAGTATCTTTTCCAGCAATTCTATTCCGTTCATTTTTCAGAGTATAGCTGCATATATGTTAAACCCATTTGATCCTGTGCCATAGAACTCTGATGAAAGATGTTTTAATTAATGATTTTTTTCCTGTGTGCTTTATTTTTGATATTTTTTATTGTCTTCTCTTTGGGTTGCTAATATTTTCTTTTTTTTTTTTCTGTTTTGTCCAACTAACCATTAAGCCCATCCAGTGGATTAACCATTCCCCAGATATTGTATTTATCAATTTTAGAATTTGCATTTTCTTCCTTTATTTAGAGTTTTCATTTATCTACTGAAATTCTTGATCTTTTCATCTATTTCATCCATTCTTCCTTAAATTCTTTCACATATTCATAATAGTTATTTTATTTAATTTATTTATTTTTTGAAATAGAGTCTTGCTGTATTGCCCAGGCTGGAGTGGAATGCAATGGCTCAATCTCAGCTCAATGCAACCTCTGCCTCCTGGGTTCAACTGATTCTCCTGCCTCAGACTCCTGAATAGCTGGGATTACAAGCATGTGCTACCACGCGTGGCTAATTTTTGTATTTTTAGTAGAGACGGGGTTTCGCCACGTTGGCCAGGCTGGTCTCGAACTCCTAACCTCAGGTGATCCTCCTGTCTCAGCCTCCCAAAGTTCTGTGATTACAGGCACGAGCCACCACGCTGGGCCTTGCAATGGTTATATTTAAGTATTGTCTGTTAATTCCAACCATTTAGTTATCTAGTGTTCTTTTGTTGTTTTTTTCTTCCTAATCATGGCTTACATTTTTCCTGCTTCTTCACTTGTCTTTTTTTTTATTGTGTTTGAATGGACACCAAGACTGAGGTAGATAAAATTTATCCCTAGAAAGCCTTATGCTTTCTACTATCTGGCTGCTAAGGTGACTAGGCAAGATCTTTTTGCTCTATCAGGAGTTGAGTTGGATTTCACATCTGATTTCCTCTTCATGGTGAGATGTAGCCCAGCAGCAGAGTTTGGGATCTAACCATGTGAGATCACAGGTTCTTTCTGCTTTCCATCCACTTACCAGCTTCTTCCACCACCAGCCTTTGTAAGCAGAAATATTATGAAGGAGAATTGGCTGGCAATGAGGGTTAGCTCTGTTTCTCCATTTTCCAATCTGCCATACCAGCCCATGCTTGGCTGATAAAAGTTGGCTCGTTTCTTCTTATTCCAAAAAAATGTCTTTGCTAGTAGCAGGCTAGCTCTTCCGCCTACTCATGCCCCAGTGGTAAAAGCTGCCATCAGTTTATCTACCCTAGAAGGGCTCATCTCTTTCTGAAGTTACATTTATTTATATTCGTGTCCAGACCTCTTCAACTGTATTAGTCTGGTTTCATGCTGCTGATAAAGACATACTTGAAACTGGGAAGAAAAAGAGGTTTAATTGTCCTTACATTTCCACATGGCTGGGGAGGTCTCAGAATCATGGCAGGGTATGAAAGGTACTTCTTACATGGCGGTGACAAGAGAAAATGAGGAAGAAACAAAAGCAGAAAACCCTGATAAACTCATCAGATCTTGTGAGACTTACTCACTATCACAAGAAAGCATGGCAAAGATTGGCCCCCATGATTCAATTTCCTCCCCCTGGGTCGCTCCCACAACATGTGGGAATTCTGAGAGATACAATTGAAGTCGAGATTTGTATATCATCAACTTTAAGGACAGGTATGGTTTTTTAAAATGTATTTTTTTTATTGATACAGTGAAACACACTGATTTAGTGTGTGTGCCCATCTGCATCTGAAACCTTCCTATGTATGTATGTATGTATGTATGTATGTATATATGTATATATGTATATGTGTGTATATTTTTTATTTTTAACTTAGGACTTTTAAAAACTTCTACTTAAAGAATTATCTGTTTTATTTTAGCATTGATTCCTTATAGACTAATTTGAAATAAAGCTGTCTCTAAATCAAAATAAAATCTGGCTAAGGCTGTACCTTTTTCTCATTCGCTTTTTAAATATATTGTCATTTATTTAATCAGCAAACATTTATAGAACACTGACATTGTTCAGAATGGTGTGCTCAACACTGTGTTATGGCAAATAAAAATGGAAAACACTGTTGCCACCGTAATTAAGTAGCTTAAATTCAATTTTAAGTGTACCTACAACAGTCTTTTTTTTATGAGACACAGATGTAGTCAGAAGTAGACTCTTGATCTCTTGTACTAAATGTCACTTTTTTCTCTTTTCTGCCTCCAGATTTGAAAGCCAATCTATGATACCTGCACTAATATCTAATTTGTATAGTTGCCTTTGTGTAACAAACTTAGGAACTTCTAATGGGGAAGTTAGGATTTGTATATTCATATTTAGTATGTAAAATACATTGTGAATTGTAGATTACAGATTGTACTATTACCTAAGTATTCACTAATAATAAGTGTCTATTCTTGTTAGTTTCCTGTTGCTTAGATAACCAGTTACCATAAATCTAGTAGCTCGAAAAAAATGTATTTATGATTTTTACAGTTCTAGAGGTGAGAAAACGAAAATCCACCTGACTGGGCTAAAGTTAAGGTGTCGACAGGGCTGGCTCCTTCTGTAGGCTCTGGGGAGAATCCATTTTTTTGCCTCTTGTGGCTTCTAAAGGCCATCCTCAGTCTTTGGATCATAGCCCTGCATCACGTTGCCATTCTCTCTCCTTCTGTCTTTCGTCATGTTACCTTCTTTTTGACCTTTGCTTTCTTTTAAGGACCCTTATGATTATATCAAGCCTTGCTGGGTAATTCCGGATAATCTTTCCATCTCAAAATACTTCTTTTAAAGTAATCCTTTAATCCGAATTAATTCTCTAATACAAAAGGAAAAGTACACTTCCTTTTGAACATAAGGTAATATATTTATAGGTTATAGGGATTAGGACATGGATATCTTTGGGTGGAATTGGGGGTATTTTTAAGTCTACCGCAGTCTTCCCTTTACCCCCAAAGATTCACATCTGTCTTGTGTAAATGCATTCAGCCTATCCCAAGGTCCTGCAAAGTCTGAACCCATTGCAAGATAAACTCAAAATCGAAAATGTCATCTAAATATCTTCAGTCCCTAAGTTCCATTTCATCATTTAATTATCTAAAACTGGTTTATGTGACACTCTGGGTATGATTCATCCTGGGGCAAAATTCCTCTCCACCTTTGCAACTGAAACAAGGTACCTACTCTCAAAAATACAGTAAGTAGGATAGACATTGGAGAATAGTCGTAGACATTTCCATTCAAAAAGGGAGAAAATGAAAGAAAAAGAAATCACTGGTTCCAAGCAATTTCAGAATTAAGCCATTAGGTTTCAAGGTCTGGGGATAATTTTCCTAGGCCCTTGGCTTCACCCTTTTGACATGTACAGTTCTACCCTCTAAAATATCCTTCCTTTTTAAAATTTATTTATTTATTTATGAGACCAGCTCTTCCTCTGTCATTAGGCTGGAGTGCAGTGATGCGATCATGACTCACTGAAACCTCCACCTCCCAAGCTAACATCTCAGCTTCCCGAGAAGCTGGGACTACAGGCACATGCTACCACACCCAGCCATTTTTTTGTATTTTTAGTAGAAAGGGTGTTTTGCTATGTTGCTGAGGCCGGTCTTAAACTCCTGGGCTCAAGCAGTCCCCCTGCCTCAGCCTCCCGCAGTGTTGGGATTATAGGCATGAGCCACTGTTCCTAATCTTTTTTTATTAAGGGTGGCATGTATCTGCAAGTGAGTTGTTTTATTACCCTGGCTTTTGCCTGAAGAATTTAGGGATTCAAAGAGCCTCTTTCTTTCATTTTCTTTTTGTTCTTTTCTTTTGTCCCTCTCAATCCAACCTGACAGTATTCCTGATGGTAAATCATTCTAAAAAACCTTGTGGGTCTCCCATGTATGCCACAGGCATTCATTCCATTACACAAGAGGTCGCTCTGCATATCTTTCTTGAATAATTCATTGCTGTTTTTGGCTTCTGCTGAGATGCCTGAGGGCATCCTTGAATCATATGCTTACTTTCTTCAAAGAGTCCTTTGTGTCACTAAGTACACTGATCCTTTGAACCTTCTGAGGCACTAACAAAGGGTTATATAGCTGCACTCTTGTCTTTCTCTCCAGAGCACTTTTCTTTCAGTGAATCCCCTAACTTTTGTGTCTTTTGCAATCTAGATAGGCTAAGAATTTCCGAAATTATCTAATCTTGGTTCTCTTTGAGTTTCAGTTCTCTGAATTTGTCTGTTTTCTCCTGCAAGAATAAACCAGGCCGCATTTTCATTGTTTGCTTGGAAATTTCCTCAGCTAAGTATTCAAGTTCGTTGCTTACATGTTCTGCTTTCCGCATCCAATTCATCCAATTCATCCAATTCTGCCGCTACATAACAAGGGTCCCCTTTCCTTCACGTTCCACTGACATGTTCCTCATATCCTTTCGAGCCCTCACCAACAGGGCTTTTGACATCCATATTTCTACCACCAGTATGTTTATGATTATTTGGATATTCTCAAACAGTATAGGTTTTCTCTACCATGCTCCTCACTTTTTCCTTGCTCATCGGAGTCTGTAACATCCATATTTCTACAAGTCTCTTTAAGGTAAACTAGCCATTTAATGTCATGGTGCTCAAAGTTCTCTACTACCCATTGACCAATTCCAAGGCTAATTCCACATTTTGATGTATTTGTTACAAGCAGTACCTCACTTCTGGAATACAAAAATATGTATTAGTTTCTTGTTGCTGCTGTAACAAATTACCACAAACTTAGTAGCTTAAAACAACGTGAACTTGTTATCTTATAGTTTGGGAGGACAAAAATCCAGAATCAGTCTGATTGACCTAAAGTGAAGGTGTCAGCAGGGCTGGTTCCTTCTGGAGGCCCTGTGGGAGAATCTGTTCCCTTTCCTTTGCCAGTCTAGAGGCAATCCTCAGTTCTCAGCTGATGCCTGCATCACATTGCCTTTTCCCAAGCACTGCCAATTCCCTCTGTAAACACCTCACCCTCTCTCTGGATTTTTGCCTCCCTCTTCAAATGACTCTTCTGATTACATGGAACTCACCAGGATAATTCAGAATAATCACCTCATCTCAACATCCTTCCTTAATTGTATCTATAAAGATCTTTCTTAATGTAGGATAACATATTCACAGGTTCCAGGGATTAAGACATGGACATCTTTAGAAGGGGGCTGTTATTCAGCATATCACTTGTGCCATTTTATATTCTATTTCATCATGACAAATTCTTGCCTTCAGATCTAATAGACTGGTTTGTTTTTAGGGATAAGTAATACAGATAGTATTAAAGTGTTAGCTATTTTAACTATGTAGAGTAGTCATATTTACATATATAAGAGGGGACTGTGTTGACAGAAAACTTGTTTTATCATTATGTTTGACCCATGAAAATACTTAAAATGATTGTAATCCTGTGCAATCCCAGAGGTGGGGAGAGGAAACAGGGAAAAGGCCTGCTGGCAGCTGTGAACTTGTGGTTCCTCTGGCCAGGAAACTCTGGGAGCCATTTGGGAATCCTATTGTGCAAGAAGCAGAAATTTCTCTTTCTTGGTCTCCCTTTAGCCCCTTCTAAGTTATGCTCGAAGCTGTGTTGCCTTCTGTGGTGTCTTCCTCTGTGTGGCCTCCATGTCCTGTCCTGTAGATATTTCTGTCCAGCTGTGGAGCGCTTTCCTGGGTACCAGCAACAGTCTCTGATTGATGGGACCCTGAGTCCTTATCTGTGTACTCTTCCTGAATACCTTGTAACCCATTGTTTAAATCTAGTCAAGTAAGAAACTCAAGTTAAAATGTGATTTTAATTTTTGGTTTTCATTTCACATATTTTGAATTAAGTGCTTTGCCTACCATGGCTTTCTTTAACCATCCTGGATCTGTGCTTGAGATAAGTGGATGAACAATATAGTAATACGGTTGTTCTGTTATGCAAGTGATATGTTGTTCTGTACAAGAGGTATTTGTCCACCACTACAGCTTCCCATGCTGTATTCATTTTGGGTATTTGGGTCTTTGTTGGATATACACCTGCCAACTTTACTGAAGCAAAATTTGCTGTTGCAGTTTGTTAAACTGAATATTCAGTAATGAAACTTTAATTTATGCTTTAAATGTTTTTTAAACAGTCCAAAATTATGAATTCAATATTTAGTCCTACACAGAGCAATACTTGTGTTATTGAAAATTACTCAACATTGTACATTTTACTTACAGATTTTATTTAAAACTTAGTAATTCTGTGTCTATCTGTAGTGACTTACAAGGTCAGTCCTCATTTGATGAAATGATTAGGTAGTGTTATCTCTTATCTTTTTTCCCAGTTGAAGGGTTTTACTGGCTCTCTCCTGAGGCCACAGACTATATAATATTTCTATTCCTGGATGGAGTCTCAGATACTTAACACTGCAACAGAAGTATATGAGAGTGGATGGGTAGTGGCTGCAAACCTATCATACTGTATCCAAGATGATGATACTTGTAGTTAGTAGTCAGTACTTACTTCAGCCTTACTCTGTGTCAAGCACTACTATAAAGACTTTCTATGTCTTCATAAAATTTTCTCAGTAACCCTGTGAGTTTAGGTACTGTTATTCTCCCAGTGTTACACATGAGAAAGTTGTAGCGGAGCCATCATCTCAATAGCATCGTTATGTTACGATGGTATGTAGTTCAATCAGGGCTTCCAGAAGCCATTTTCTAAAGTTTAACCTGGGTATAAAACTCATAGGTGGATTATTCAGAGCCAAGGGATCTAAATTATTTTTAACAAATCTGAAAATTGGTAGACAGTTTACAGAAAAATACAGCATGAAGTTTAAGTGATCTAATTTATGAACTTCCTGGTTTGTAGGCTACAAGTATTAGTGCTTTCTCAAACATCAATGTGCAGGTGAATCTGTGGTGGATCTTGTTAAAATGGAGATTCTAATTTAGTAGGTCTGGGATAAGGTCTGGGATATGGCCTGGGATTCTGGATTTCTAACAGTCTCCCGGGTGAAGCTGATACTGCTGGTCCACGAGCCACACTTTGAATCAAAGTAATGATAGGCAAAATTATTTAACTTGTCAGGGTCTCAGCTACATCGTTGTTCAATTAGATGGTAAAAGGAGATGGTTTGACTAGGTGGTGAAACTCACTTCCTTCTCTGTTGCCCTGTCATATTGACTATAACTCATAATAAGCAGATCTATTATTTGATACCTTTTGCACTTAATCTTGAAACTCTTTTCCTTCTTTTTGCCCTAAATTTTGTTTCCATGAATTCCCAACAGTTGCAAAACTATTATACTTGTTTTTAACTGCTGAAACTCCGTCCTTCCTTTATCCCTCCCTCCCTCCCTTCTTTGTATTTTTCAAGGTGAGGGAACTATGTGAATAACTCATTTAGTTGAAATACACATTTTTAAAAATTATGCTTAAGTCAGAGATTTGCTTGTGCACTTTAATTTGTGCAGGGAAAGTGTTAGTATTTACATCAGGAAAAACGAAGCTAAAGACGATGAAAATCAGAAAGAGCGAAGAATTTGGAAGCATGAGCGGGACAGTGACTATGAGAGAGTCTTGTATCAACTAGGTCATCACTGAGATCAGTCATGCCTAGAGTCCCAGGGAAAACTCTGGGTCAGAGTTCATCCTTGCTCTTTCTGTGGCAGCAAGCATCAGCCATGAGTGCAGCATGATACGAGGCCTGGGGTGTTCTTAAGGCCAGGTTTGGCTCTTTTATTTAGTTAAACCTTCTAACAATCACAGTTCAATACACTATTCACCTGTACATTAATTTGTTGAGGACCTTATAATACTTGCCATTTGTTGAATGTTGTGTGGAAGCCATTGAGCTAAATACTTTGCCTATGTTACAGCATTTAGGCACCACAGTGGATGAGGTGAGTGCTACAAATCCATTTTATAAGTGATGAAACTGAGCACCAGCAAGTAATTCAACCATAATAACTGTAGTAGTAAGTAACAGAGCCAGGATTTTAACCAAAGTTGTCTCCAGAGAGCTCCTAATACTGAAGTAGTAAGCTGTTACTGTTGCCTCTCCCAAGCTGCTGTGCTGGATGCTGGAGTCAGTAAACTTGACAGTCCTTGACTTCAGGTTATTTCTAATCTAGAGGATGAGACAGATTTATTAAGAGACACTTATAAAATAATATGAGATATGGTCTGGCTCTGTATCCCCACCCAAATCTTATCTTGAATTGTACTCCCATAATTCTCATGTGGGAAGGACCAGTGGGAGATAATTTGAATCACGGGGGCAGTTTCCTCCATCCTGTTCTCATGATAGTGAATAAGCCTCACGACGTCTGATGGGTTTATAAGGGGTTTCTGCTTTTACATCTTCCTGATTTTCTCTTGTTGCCACCACATAAGAGTGCCATTCGCCTCCTGCCATGATTCTGAGACCTCCACAGCCATGTGGAACTGTAAGTTCGATTATTAAACCTCTTTTTCTTCCCAGACTCAGGTAAGTCTTTATCAGCAGTGTGAAAATGGACTAATACAATATGTAACAGTGGTGGAACTATACATAGGCAAATGTAGAATATCACTGATACTGACCAATGAATGTGGCGGTCAAAATTTCATTCTTCGTTTCTTTAATCCTTTTTTGCTAGTTAATTCTCTAAATCCTTCCATGTCTCTCCAGAATTGTATTAGGCCTTGAGCCTGTGATTACTTGCTAATCTCCTTGGCTTGGAATAGCTTCTAAATCTGGTTTTGCTGTCATTATGATAAATGTTGTCTAATAGAGACTTAATGTTGGAATTTGCAGTGTTTCCTCTTTCTATTCCCAAATAAATCCAGCTGTGAGAATCACATCAGCTTCATTGTGTTGCAATGAAATTAATAGATCTCAAACTTTTTCATTATTTCCATGTGTTTTTTTCTCATTTTACTTCTCCCAAAAGTATATTAAGTATTTTCTTTTGTTGGAAAAGAGGTGTTTATCTCAGAAGATGCTAATAGAAAGGGATACAGGCAGAAAGGTAAAAGATGACCAATCATAGAATATTTTATATGTATTCAGAAAGCATTGTTGACTTCAGGGAGAGGTACAGTGATTAAGACTATAGACAAGTTTGTATTGTATCATTATAGTGCTTATATGTAAATCGTTTATAACAGAGCCTGTCACATTGTAAGCATTTAATCCATGTTAACTGTTATGCACATTTTTACTGCTACTATTCTGTTGTTACCACCACCCTCACCACTTCAGATAGTCACTTACAAAATGGATGATAGGGGCTACTGGAAAAACTATTACAACCTACAGTCTATCTTCTGCTGACTAATGCTTGAAATCTCCCCTCAGAGCTTGCTTCCTTTAGTTTAATACTTTAAACCCAGTTGAACATAACATGTTCCTTTTGCCTAGAACTGGCTGTGCCTACATTTCATAGGACAACTGGATAGAATTAGTGGGGGGTGTGTAGCTATGGAACACTTTTTTCTGTTTGAAATTGAGTATAGAAATCAGGGTTACTGGTGCATTCAACTAACTTAACTATATTGGTCAAAAGAAACATACTGAAGGAGCAGCCACAATCCTCATGATTCTCAGTCCCTCCTACCCTCAGTTATCATCTTCAGCTTGCTTTGCCAGCATTGGTGTTGTATGACCCCAGCCTTATGACATTAGGACATTTAATTGCCCTATAGTCTGTGGAGTCCTATGGATTGTGACCCTCTGCTTGTGTTGAAACCCGCTCCATCAGAGGTCTACGGGCTGATTGTTTTGTGAAACAGGAGATCTTGTGTTATGTTTTACATATTTAGATTATTGTGGCTACACATTTTTCTCATTTATTAAATTACTTTAAAAAAAAAAAAGAATAAGAAAACTAGGACCTCAACATTTTCTTACAGTTTTCTTGTAGTGTAGATTGGAAAAATGTCACACATATTCAATAGTCTTGTTGCATTTTCTTGGCCATTAACCTTATGGAAATAAATAAATAATTTTCTATTCATAGATAGCATATTAAGCCTTAAAACTTGCCAACAGTCTATAAAATTTGACAAATTAGGTTCAATATATTTTAGGAATCATCTTCCTGACTAAAGAATTTTTGGTATTTCTGTCCCTGGAATCAGAGGGTTACTTTTATACTGCACAGAATCGCCTAAACTGTATATTTAATAGTTGGTGGATTATAGAGTTAAAAAGTTATACTTGTAGAAAGAGGTCATCCAAATAGGGACCAGAAACAAATACCAGTTTGAAGGAACTGACATGGAAAGAAAGGTCATGTCAATTAGGTGATGGTGGACAAGTCAACGTCTTCTTTTTCCTGGGTGTGCGTATGGGAAGTCATTGTTACAGGGTGGCAGTAGGGTTGCCTTTGGCTTCAGCCAAGAGGAGATGCAACCAAGAACGGCTTAACTAAGAACAACAGCAGCAAACCCTCAATGATGCCAGGACTCTAAAACACTGAACATTTTAATCTCGATTTGTTCCCTCCAGATTGAAGGATGGTAACAGGATCATCAAGCATTACCTCTTACAACAACGTCTGGAGGCAGAAAATTGAACACATTTGCTTCCTTTTCCTAAGTGAGGAAGAGTGTTGTGGGAGACCTCAGCACACTTTTCTCACATCTCATTTTCAAGGTAGTTGGAGTGGTCTGTGAGGTTAGCCTGTTATTTTCTGCTCTTTGTACCGAGCTCTTGTCAATAAGCCTTGTGCTTTTACATTATATCACAACAAACAATGCCACATGTGTACAATTATGGCCTATTGAGAAAGATATCTCTTGTTACTATAGATATTTTTATGAACAGATAGTCACTTATAAAATGGATGACAGGGGCTACTGGAAAAACTATTACAACCTACAGTCTATCTTCTGCTGACTAATGCATGAAATCTCCCCTTAGAGCTTGCTTCCTTTAGTTTAATACTTTAATCCTAGTTATACATAACATGTTCCTTTTACCTAGAACTGGCTGTGCCAACCTTTCATAGGTCCACTGGATGGTATTAGTGGCGAGTGTAGCTATGAAACACTTTTTCCTATTTGAAATTGAGTATAGAAATCAGGCCATTGTGGTGCATTCAACTAACTTAACTGTGTTAGTCAAAAGGAAAAAGGGCTGAGATACTAACTTTACACAACATAAAAGTTAGATCTTCAGAGTTACCACAGAACTGTCAAATGTTGATCAGACAATTCAAATGGAAAAGTGAAGGTTCATATCAGCGTTCTATGGACCAAATAAGTCAAAATAATTTACCGATTAAGAATAATTACTTAAGGAAGGTAAGCATAGTTGTTCTGTGTCGTTAACTTACCTCATCCTGTACAAAAGAAAAAACACATTTCTTCACTATTTCAATAAGAGGCTCATTCTGCTCCTTTACTCAAAGGGTAAGAGGAGCACATGGGCTCACCCGATGTGTGAGGCATTGAAGGCTGCCTGTGTTTAGACAGAGAAATGAGTTACTTTGTAGGTAGAGTGTCACATGGCTTTTCAAACTTCATGCATTTATACTGGCATTTTCTAGTGTAATCTTGTAACTTTGAAGATGAAGAATGCGATTAAAGGAAGCAGTACTTTACCCAGTGGATAGTTTAATTATTCTTTCTATCATTTGGCCAAATAATGAATGAAATGTTTTCTTTCAATGTGAGAGAAGAATTTATTTTCTAAATCTCCTGTGAGATTTATAAATTACAAGTTATAATTCACTGTCCTTGATTACTGAATTATAAATGGAAGACCCTTGTAAGAGTCCATGTGGCAGAGTTTGAACTTGGGTAACTGTGATTTGAGAAGCAATTTTGCATCTGTTTTGATTCATTTTTAAAATGATGATATGTTCTAAACATGTATTTCTGGATTTAACTTGCTAACAATGTAGAACTGTGCGCCCACCAGCCAGCTATTTACCTCTGTTAAATCCTGGGATTTTACTACAGATTTTTTTTAAAGACGGAGTTTTGCTCTTGTTGCCCAAGCTGGAGTGCAATGGCATGATCTTTGCTCACTGCAGCCTCCACCTCCTGGGTTCAAGCGATTCTCCTGCCTCAGCCTCCCAAGTAGCTAGGATTATAGGCACACATCACCTTACCTGGCTAATATTTTTTTTGGTATTTGTAGCAGAGACAGGGTTTCACCATGTTGACCAGGGTGTTCTCGAACTCCTGACCTTAGGTGATCCACCACACCCAGCCCATATTTTTTTAAAGAGTAAAAGTGGTTAGGCACAGGGGCTCATGCCTATAATCCCAACACTTTGGGAGGCTGAGAGGGTAAGATCGCTTAAGCCCAAGCATTTGAGACCAGCCTGGGCAGCATAAAGAGACCCCATTTTTACAGAAAAAATAAAAATAAATTAGCTGGACATGGTGGTTCACCTTGGTTGACAGCTACTTGATTGGCTAGGAAGGAGGATTGCTTGAGCGGGGGGTAGGTCAAGGCTGCAGTGAACTGTGATCATTCCACTGCACTCCAACCTTGGCAACAGAGGGAGACCCTATCTCAAAACAAACAAAAAAACAGTAAAAGCATTAGAAATGCAGTTGAAACACCTATGTCTCCCTGATTTCATTCTGCTTCCCCATCTCCCCAGAGGCCACCACTAGCTGCAGTTTGATATTTACCATTCTCATGTTCTTAGGCCATTTGTATGTGTCCAAAAACATTTTGTAGGGTTGCTTCAAATTATATATTATATGGTCAAAGTAGCTAAAATATAGAAATCCAGAGAGGTTTTGTGGATATTTGATGTGCAAATTCTAAAATGTATATGGAAATGTAGAGGGCCAAGAATAGCCAAATAACGAAGTTGAAAGATTTGCTTAATCTGATGTTGTCTTGTTGAGAAGCCATAGTAATTGTGAGAATGTGGAACTGAAGCAAGGAACAACACAAAGGCCCATGGAATGCAATGAGGAGCCTGAAACACCTGCACGTTATGCTAGACTTATGGCAGTACTAGCACTGTGGAACAGAGGCAGAGGACAAGGCTTCTTCGTGGATGGAGCAGGGGTAATTGGGTATCCACATGGAAAAAAGTGAAACTTGACCCCATATTTATAATTGTTCAAAAATGAATTCCTGGGGAGTTGTAGATCTAAATGTGAAAAGTAATTTATTAGCTTACCAAACCTTTGAAAAAGCCATTTTACCATGTTTCTTTCATTCTTATTGGAGTGAATTGAATTGAGGAGATTGAACTAAATGAACTATGGTAATATAAATTAAAACCTAATTAAATGTCTGCTCTTTAAAGTTTTGAAACGAGTATTTACTTAAAGTACTTCCTGTAAGTTTTTTGTAAAGCATTTTATCAAATTAGGCGTGTTTCCTTCTACTTTGAGTTTGCCTAAAGTTTTTCTTATAAATGAATGCTAAAATTTATTAAACCTTTCTATATATTTTGAGATGACCTCGCAATTTCTGGCTTTATTCTGTTAATCTTGTGACATTTAGAGATTTTTTTTGAATGTTAAACAAATATTTTATTCCTGAAATATACATAACTTGGTTGCGAAATATTACCATTTTACATACTTGTGGATTTTATTTGTTAATAGTTCTTTAGGATTTCTATATTTGTGTTCAGGGATGAACTAGGCCTTTAATTTTGTATGTTTGTTATGATCTCAGGTTTTGATGTTAAGATTATAATATCCTCATAAAACTAGTTTGGAAGTGTTTCCATTTTCTAGCCTCTGGAATAGTATTTGGAAGATTTATGTTATTTTATTCTTAAGTGTTTGATCAAATTTACTAGTGAAGTCACCTGGGGCTAGAGTTTCTTTTGTGGAAAATTTTAAAATTACAGTTAAAGTTTTAAATAGTTACCAGTTTTGATAAATTGTATTTTTTTCCTAGGGATTGGTCTATTTCTAAATTTTCAAATGTATTGGCACAGCCCGAGCAGTGGCTCACGCCTGTAATCACAGCACTTTGAGAGGCTGAGGCAGGCGGACGGCTCGAGGCTAGGAGTTTGAGACCAGCCTGGCCAACCTGCTGAAGCCCTCTCTCTATTAAACATACACACACACAAAAAAAACAAAAAACAAAAACCTGGGTGCAGTGACTCATTCCTGTAATCCCAGCTACTGGGAAAGCCGAGGCACAAGAATCGCTTGAACCCATGTGGTGGAGGTTTGCAGTGACCTGAGATCCTATCACTGCACTCCAGCCTGAGCAACAGAAAAATATTCCATCTTAAAAATATATATATGTAGAGCGAGAGAGAGAGACATAAAGCTGTTGGTAATATTCTCTTAATGTCTTGTTTTTTTAAAAAAAAATACAATTTATTTTAAATAAGTCAACAGTTGAACAGTTGAGCAAAATTGTGAATATTTTGTCAAATTTTGCACACACCTTTTTTTTTCTTTTTTTGCATACCAATCCTTCTGTTAAGAGTTTCTTCTTAATGAAGTATATTGTTTGAGCATTTTTTTTCTGTCAGGGACTATGAGTGGTATATTCTTATTTATTTATTTATTTATTTATTTATTTATTTATTTTTAGACAGAGTCTCACTCCATCACCAGGCGCCAGGCTGGAGTGCAGTGATGTGACCTCGGCTCACTGCAACTTCCGCCTCCTGGGTTCAAGCAATTCTCCTGCCTCAGCAGCCTTCCAAGTAGCTGGGACGACAGGCACACGCCACCATGCCCAGCTAATTTTTTTGTATTTTTAGTAAACACGGAGTTTCACCATGTTGGCCAGGATGGTCTCGATCTCTCGACCTCATGATCTGCCCGCCTCGGCCTCCCAAAGTGCTGGGATTACAGGCGTGAGCCACTGTGCTGGGCCGAGTGATATATTCTTTTGGTCTTTGTCTATCTGAAAATATCTTCCTGTTACTCTCATTCTTGAATGGCAGTTTAGGAGGCCATACATTCTGGAAAGGTAGTCATTCTCCCTTAGCACTTTGAAAATGCTACTTCTGCCTTATGGAAAAGTCTAATATTAATCAAATCATTGTTTCTTTCTAGATAATAATGCCTTTTATTTTGGGTAATGTTTAATAATTTCTGTTTAAATTTGACCTTTCCCAATTTTAATATGATGCATTTTGGTTTGGATTTGTTTTTGTTTATCCCACTTAGTGTTTGGAGGGTGTTTTTGTTCTGGGGTTCATGTCTTTACTCAACTCTAGAAATGTGGCTGTCCTCGATTCTCTCTGTTACCTTATCTGGGTTTCCTATTGTGTTTTGAAACTTCCTAGTTATCAGGTTTCTTAACTTTATTTTGGTATTTCTTATTCCTTTGTCTCGTATTGGTGAATTTGTCAGTACTTTCTACCAATTTAATAATTTCCTCTGTAATTTTTTAACTTAATAATGTTTACTTTTTATTTCTAAAATGAGCTCCTTTTCTTCTCCATTTTCTTGTTTAATTTCTGCCTGATTTTGTTTCTTAATTTCTTGCTTTTAAAATTTGTTATTACTTTGTTTAGCAATTTGAATATCTTCAGTATGCTTATTTTAATGCCTTTAGCTATTCTATGTTCCTTTTTATCTAAAATGAGTTCATATTCTTGCTGTTGATTTAATTGGTCGTGTTTCTTCATATTGTAATTTTTCTATGTCTCAAAGTCTGACTTTACAAGCTCATTTTGAATATATGCTCGTTTTCCCCCATTTTTGATTATCACCACTTACCCATCTTGTCAACTAACTTTTTATGACATCCTCTTGCTCCTAGGGTGCCCAGTTAAGAAATGGTCTTTTAATGGCATTATAAAGTGCTTGCCTTCTGATTATGTTGTTACCAAGTTAGTAGGGGTTTTGGCTCAATACCTGATCAGGAGTATTCAGTATCTCTTTTTCCTGTGGCTTCCTGTAAATCATGACAGGATGTTGAAATGAGACCCCAAGGAAATAATTTCCTTAACATTTAGGTTTTTGGATGAGTGTTCATCAGAAACCAAGTTATATAGCCTGTGTCTATGTTTGTTACAGTCAGCCTTTCCCTGCCCTTACATTTACTGGCACAGCTCATTCCCACAGATATGTATTTTATGTAAGTCAGTCAATGGATATTCTTAAGATTCTTGACTCCACTCTAATTTACACACACACACACACACACACACACACACACACACACACACTCTCTCTCTCTCTCTCTCTCTCTCTCTCTCTCTCTCTCTCTCTCTCTCACTCTGTTTTTCATTGTGTTAAATCTATGTAATATAAAATTAACTAACTGGGCGCAGTGGCTCACGCCTATAATCCCGGCACTTTGGGAAGCCAAGGGAGGCAGATCACCTGAGGTCAGGAGTTTGAGACAAGCCTGGCCGACATGGTAAAATCCCGTCCCTACTAAAAATGCGAAAATTAGCCCAGCGTGGTGGCAGGTGCCTGTAATCCTAGCTACTCAGGAGGTGGAGGCAGGGATAATAGCTTGAACCCAGAAGGTAGAGGTTACAGTGACCCAAGATCAAGCCATTATACTCCAGCCTGGGCGACAGAGCCAGACTGTGCCTCAAAAAAAAAAAAAAAAAAAACCAAACAAAAAAAAACTATTTAACCATATTTTTAAGATGGAGTTTCGCTCTTACTGCCCAGGCTGGAGTGCGATGGCACTATCTGGGCTCACTGCAACCTCCATCTCCCAGGTTCAAGCAATTCTCCTGCCTCAGCCTCCCAAGTAACTGGGAATACAAGCACCTGCCACCACTCCCAGCTAATTTTGTGTGTGTGTGTGTGTGTGTGTGTGTGTGTGTGTCTCTATGGAGTAGAGAGTTTAATAGGCAAGAAGGAAGGGAGGAGGCAGAAGGAAGAAGCTACCCTGTACAGAGACAGAGGGAGTGGGGGGCTCCAAAACCAAATGAGAAGGTCCCCCACCTGCTGTGGATACCAGCCAGGTGTATATATATATATATCCAGAGGCTGAAGGAGGGAGGGTTTGATTTGCTTAGGGCTCAGGGGATTGGTTTGACTAGGCATGCCATTCACATAGCCCATAAAAACGCTGGCCCTCCCACCCTCATCTTTTAATATGCAAATACAGGGCACCCTGATGTTCTACACATGTGGGAATAGTGGGGGTGGCCATGTTGCCAGGCACATGTTGGGACAAGGGCGAGAAGATGGTAGGAATATCCATGTTTTGGTGGACCCAGTTTCTAATGGCCAGCATTTGTAAGTCAAGGTTACTGGCCTGGCTCTATGAGCCAGGACTTTACAAGATGCTTTTCCGGAGATGCTTTAAAAACCAAAAACTTCACAAGGACACCTTTTCCTACAACATTCCCTCCATTTGGAGATGCTACATTAACTGCTGGTAGGAGGTTTGGGGCAGTGAATCTTTCTGGCCACTTCCTGCTGAAAACGGGGGTCAAATGGAGAACAGCAGATAGGGTTCCTCCTAGGGTTGATCTAAGGGTCCCCAGAAGAATGGCGTATCCATTTGTGGTTCAGTTTACACCGCCATTTGAAGTTTGATTGCTTCTAGGCAAGAAGAAACAATCCAAGTTTAGTATTGAGCATACAGGGTCTCTCACACCAGTAATTCCAGCGCTTTGGGAGGCCAAGGCAGGCGGATCACGAGGTCAAGAGATCGAGACCATCCTGGCCAACACAGTGAAACCCCGTCTCTACTAAAAATATAAAAATTTAGCTGGGCATGGTGGCACGTGCCTGTGGTCCCAGCTACTCAGGAGGCTGAGGCAGAAGAATCAATTGAACCCAGGAGGCGGAGGTTGCAGTGAGCCGAGATTGTGCTACTGCACTCCAGCCTGGTGACAGAGAAAGACTCCATCTCAAAAAAAAAAAAAAAAGAGTATACAGGGTCCAAATATCAATACAAGACATATAAGCAAGAGAGTGCTTAATAAAAGGGTTGACCAATTCCATAAAGAAGACTGGAATTTATATTAATAAAGAGGGATTGTAGCCACTCGGGGCTGAAGCCAGCATTTTCCCTGAACCTGTCAATAATTTAGATTTGATTTTTAAGTACCTGTAGATTTTCCTGTACTAGAGGTGTTAATCCCAAAGCAGCATGTTTCATTTAAAACTGCATTACTAAACCCAATAAAAAGTTCTAGCAGACTCAGTGATAGTAAAACTTTCATGCTTCCTTTTTGTCAACTGTTTTCTCTTCTACGATAATAATTAAGCAAAATATTACAGCAGTGGAAACTGTCCAATATTTCAGTTAGAAGGTGTAACCATGTATAACCCTATTGCAAATGGTAGAGTAAGGACAGCAGTTCCCACGAGCATGGTGTGGTAGGTGGTTTCCATTTAAAATTTTTTTTGCCAAGATACAGAATTTCCCTTTGGGTGTCTATGGAGCTTTTTGGTTTTATTTTCCCAAACAAAGACACCTCTAGGTTATGGGTATCTTATTCACTTTCATTACCTGGCAGAATTCGTAAGATAATTGCCCAGAACTAGCATATCGATTCACATTTTTACATTACCCATCCCTTTTTTTTTCCAAGCTGCAGAAGATCACCATTTGATTCACAGGAATTAGCAGGGTTAGTCTAAAATGTAGGCAAAAAGCTTAAAAACAATTAATAAGACTAGAATTTAATGACAAACGTATGATAAGCTTTGGAGGAAAATTTTTCTCGCCAGTCCTCATTTTTGGTAAAAAGTAATTGTAAATAAACTTCAGTGTTATACTTGCCTGATTATTTGCATAAAGTACAGCAAGAATGGTTATTTTTACATAGGCCTTTGGATTGTCTTTGATGAAACTGTTCCACAAGGAATCTCAGATAAGACTTTTAAAGCCGAGCGCAGCCAGGGGTTTGTATTCTCTAATACCTGTGAGTTGGATGATCCTCTCCTCTTGAGGTCCCAAGATAAACTCGGAGCTTCCAGACCTGTTAGAAAGTGACATTCTTTACTGACCACAGGTTAGGAGCCCTGTGTGGGGACTGTGCAGACAAGGTATGAGACCAGTTCTCTCCCAGGGGATTTTATTAGTTCTGCATGTCAAACTTGATTACTTAAAGGGAAACACACCCTTTCAGTCAAAGCCTTGGTAAAATAACCAGTTTTTCAGTTGTATCCTGTTGACAAAGAAAAATGGATTCTTATTGCATTGATGCAAACAACTATATTACCGTAAGTTAAGAATACTCATAGACAGTTTCCAAATTCTAGAGGAACCAGGCAGAGAAAAATAAACATGCTCCAAATTTTGTTCATTGGAGTATTCCTTACTCAATTATTAAAGGCTGCAAATAGTTTAAAATAACTTTCCTTGACTCTGAAAAGCAAAACAAGGATCACCAGTATTCAAAGCAAAAGTTTAAAAGGTTGCTTTAATTTTCTGAGTGTAGTCTACTTAGTTAATTTTTTTTGCTTGGTATTGGCCACCATGTCAGTTCTTTATGAGTCCCATGAGTTCTTTATATCGATGTTAACAATCTTTAAAGCTATTAAAAACCTGCATTTGAGAACACCTATTAAAGTTCTTAATACAGCTTGATTATAAACAAAGCAAGACAACAATTGTCTGCAAATGACACATTTCTAGGATAGTTAAGGTCAAAAATATGACAGACAAGTTTATCTTTGTGGTTTACAGTAACTTTACTTAGACATTATGATTGATGATTGATAGCATATACTTAGACATTAGAATTTTAGAAATCCCATACAATTTTGGAACATATATTAGTATTATTCATCAAAATATAACTTAAAGAAGATTGAACATCATTTTGGCAATCTCATGTGACTAAACATGTCAAATGATCCTGTTTCCTCTTTTCTGAATGTTTCAGGGGCCCTCTGATCCACCTAAAAAGCCAGGCATCAGGAAGGACATATTTCCAGATTGCCATAAATTATTTTGCCAAAATGATGATTCAAAGGCAAAAACCTTTCATTAGCTTTCACTAGGACATGAAAATCCTGTTTGAAGCAAAATTTTACCCTTGCATTAGTTTATTAATATTAACCCAATTTGTTTACATGAAACCTTATAGATTATTCCATTTAATCCTAACCAATTTGACCATGAGGTGAAATCTTTACAAACCTTTTATAACCCTTTTACTAAAGGGCAGATTAGCGTCTTAAGACCTCCTTGCTATGCTTTTATTTTAATGCTTAATTTATGAAAAGACCATATAGATGCTATGGGAGAAGACTTAATTTTTGAAAAGACTGTATAGATGCTAATAGCTGTGCTTCTACCATGCATTTCCTTGCAAGGCAACCCAAAGCCAATTGGCTTATTTTGTAATCAGCCCATCCCTGATGGCAGTCGCATCTCCCAGTGGGAGGTGGGGATGTTTCCTTGTCTTCTAGGTGGCCAAGAGCATGCTTCTTTGATTTACAACTACTATTAGTCATCCCTTACAGTGTATTTTCTACCTAGTTATTACACACCAAAGCTCTCTCATAATGCAAAGTAATTTCTGATACCCTCAAAACTCAAAACCGTCAGATAACACGATGCAAAACAGAACAGAGCCTTTGATTTTGAGAGGGATCTATCGTTTTTTAATTCCTGGGGTTTCATGAGTAAAATAGAGGTCTTTACCTAAAACAGGGTTTGTGACACCTCCTCTGTTTTTCCCCAGGAGTCCCATACTACCAGAAGTTTATTTAGAGCCTTTTATGCATGCATTAAGAGTGGTAAGACAAAAAATGGAGAAAAATAATTCCATCAAAGAAGAAAAAGAGCCTTTTTCCAGAAAAATAAGATTGAAGAAGAGAAAAACATAAAGGCTTTTTAAATATATCTATAACTTGAATATCTATGTTTAATTAAGCTGAGCACTCTTTAAGAAAATTCTTTTAAATCCCTTGTTTCTTGACTTTAGCCACACCAAGCAGTTGAGATTTTCGGCTTTTGAACTTTACAAAAAGTACCCTTACAAGAGTCCTCTCCCACCTCAAAGAAAAGTACCCTTACATGTGAAACCAATGAGCCCTACTTAGATTATGACTTAACCATGAGTGTACAAGGCATTTTTAAAGGGAGTGATAGGCAGCTTTTGAAACTGTCACTGAGATAGTGAAAGAGATTTGACCCAAACTTTGTTACCAGCCCCCAAGCTGTCCTTGCCCATCACTGGGCATAGGCTGAACCAACTTTGAGAGGAGCTGCATTTATAGCCTATAGTTTAAAACAAAGATGGTAATAGGATAACAGGACTTCCAAAGATATACTTCCCTCTTGCCTGGGGACCAGAGCAAGAAACTAGCCACAGGATTAGAAACCATAGCCCAGGAGCCATGCAGCTGGAGTCTACAATATTTTGACACTCCCTAAACTCCTCTCAGGATCAGTGCTTCAGATATTTTGTAAACCTTGCCCTTGATGGATCAGCTGGCACCACCCAGATTGACAAACTGGCTTATTTGATTTGGCACAAGAAGACAACCATCATTGTAAAATGGCACAGACTAAAAGTATTGCTATGCCATTACAAATTATGTTCCCAAACACATGAAACAAGATAGAGGCCTGTAGCTAATTTTGTCACCAACCTCTTTGCTAGGCTGGCTTGAACAGCAGGTTTATGGGGTCCTGGGCCTGCATCCTGACCTAAGATACCCATTTTTTGACAGAACCATATAGAAAGACATGCAAAGCACACCAGAATTTCTACAGCTTAACACCAGCCTTACCAATCCTTTTTCATTAGTTATACATTTACAGAGAACATAAACAGTGATGCTTATTATCCCTTTTACTGATTTGCACAGGGAGAGAGAAGCCAAAAGCCCAACTGGTAAGAAATGTTTACCCTTTTGCTGGCAAATCAGGCTTCTGGCTTCCCTTCCCCCAGCTCAACTCTATGCCAAGTATTTTAAGAGATGGAAAATTAACTTTTCCCACGTTGGAAGAACATTATGAAAGAGATAGAAGCTCTTTTAAACCACAAAAGAAAAACTAAGTGTTTGAGGATTGGTTCTTGGGTCCAAATGAAACAACAATATTTTACCATTTGTTTGATTTTGTATTTAGTTCTCTCATTACCCTTCTAATATTTTATTATGAGACCTAGAGACTATTAAGGGGAATATTATTGATATTAGCTTTATCCTTCCCATTTCTTGCCTTACTTGGGGCTTTTCCCATCCTGAGTGCTGGCCAGGCTCAACCCCTTGTATTAGAGATTTTGTTGCCTTCTTTCCTAAAGGTTCAATGCCCCCTTACTGGAGATTTCTTGCCTTTCCTATCTTCGATTTTTGGTATGAGGCTTAATCCCTTGTGTTAGAGATTTCTTGCCTTCAATCCTGTGTCTCACTTGCACACTGTCAACTGCCAAGATGTCCTGACTACCAAGGAAATACGTTTTTTGCCCATGTGACATTTCATACCTTAGTCTGTGTACAGAGTTACCTGGTTACCATGGTCTGTAAGGATCCTTTCCACCCGTGTTGCTAAGAGTCTGGGTTTGCTAAGAGTCTAAGAATACTGGCTAAGAGTATTCGTCACTCAAGGTGGGACCTGATCTCCTGTTTGTGAGGCCACTGCAATGAAGTGGTGCTCCTAAGAGGTGAGCGCTGGTGCCTCCCAAAGGAGATTGGGAATCCCAGACAAGCCCCCAAATTGTTGGGAATAAAAGCTTGGAGTCACAAAGAAAATAAGCACTCAAGCAAAGGATTTCTCAGCAAGGCAAATTTACTTCTGCAGAAGGGTCCTGCTCACAGAGCTGGTTGCCACAAGAGTACAGTGAACAAGGAAAGAAAGGAGTTTTTATTCCTAATGCAGGTTGTCCTTGCTGCTGTGTCCTGCCTCCATTGGCTGGAATTGGACTGCACAATCTAAGCTGAACCTGATTGGCTAACTTGAAGAGTGCAGGGGTGTGAGTTACACTGGCAGGAAGGGCAGTTTTGGTGGGAAGTGCTGTTTCGGCTGGAGGGGTAATTTACAGAGTGACTAGCAGATGTGGGCTCTGTAGATTAGGACCAGCGGGAAAGTTGTTTACTGAAACCAGGGCAGGTTCTTTCTGCTTCTGTCTGGTCTGTCTGCCTCTGTCCTTCCCCATTTTTGTCTGTTTCTCTTACTGTCTTTTTCTATGTGGCACAAAGAACAAGGACGTTTGGCCTTGAAAGCAGGGAACAAAGAACAAGGGAACCAAACAAACCAAGCCCTTTGAAGAGGAACTTCTTCTTGTATTTGACACTTTGACTCTTAATCTTCTAGATACATATCTATTTGTTGAGTATAGCCTAGTGTCATCACCCTAGGTCCTACATGTTAAGGTTCCTGATGTTCAGGCAATAGATGGAGGATAAAAAGTTGATTCTAAGAGTCTTTTAAATTTTGCCCATGTTTATGCATATATATAACATACAGTCAAATCCACCCCCAACATCATCTTTGAGTGTATGATGAGAAAGAAGAGATCTGAGATTTGGAAGCCTTAGAATTATTTAGCTAGTTGCTATTTTTCCCTTGGTCACTTACCTAACCGTTCTGTCACTATATTTTCTCACTGGTAAAATAAGTTCAGATACTCTCAAAGGCCACTCCTTATTCTATGATGCTATGAAAGTGAGTAGGATTTCCCTATCTCTTCTGCTGTGTACCTCAGATTGTATTGTTACTTCTGACATTCATCTTGAGTTAATCTTCCCAGCTTAAAAAAAATTATTGTGAAAAAAGATGATGACTGTTTGTTGACTTGTAATTATGCGAACAGTGCAGAGTGTAAGCCTTTCTCTCTGCTTCTGTCTGGTCTGTCTGCCTCTGTCCTTCCCCATTTTTGTCTGTTTCTCTTGTTGTCTTTTTCTATGTGGCATGTTCTTTCACTCTGTCTCTTGTCACTCTTTTAATATGAGGCTCTGATTCACGTTTGACTGTCAACATAGTAAGTGGTCCCAGGCTGTATAAAATCCACAATGGGAGTGATTTCTCTGCTGTTTATTGAGACTATTGTTGATGTATGTGACATTTGAACGGATTTATCCCAAACACAAGAGCATTATTAATTATTCATAAAACATTTCGGAGCCTCTGCTCTCATGCCAGGCACTGTGTTTGACCCTGGGGACACAGGGAGTATAGTTTCCTGCCCTCAGATAGCTCGCACACTGGAGAGGCAGGGGCATGACAAAGGTAGTGAGGCCTGAGAAGTCTGCACTGAGGGGCAGGCATTCAGTGCAATAATGGGAAGGAAACAGAAGTGTGAGCAAAGGCCTGGAGGCATAAAACAGTCTAGTCAGTGGTTCAGTGTAGGATGTTTATAGCAGAGTGTGCTGAGTTAGGGTGGGGAATGTGGGCAACCGCAAACTTAGCTCGCAAAGCTTAGGCTTTGAATTGTTTCTGTGAGGCAATTAGCAAGACATCCAATTTCATGATCAGATTTCTATTTTAGACAGATCCCAGTGCTGATAAGATGGAGGATAGACTGGGGCCATGCACGGAAGAATCCACTCAAGGCCCAGCACAGAAGAAATGATATGATATCGTGTAGGGCAGTAGCAGAGAGACTAGAAGATAGGGTTGGGCTCAGGAAATCTAAGGAGACAACATTGAAAGATCTTGGCTCCTGATATGAGGCAGAGGCGCAGTGACCATATGGCTTACCACCTAACTTGGGGTCTGGCAGCCTTTGAGACTTACAGGGGCACTGTTAATAACTGCTGCATATCCAGGCACAAGTTGGCATTGACCTGGGCAAAGTGAGTGTTTAATCACAGTAGGTAAACATGAGCCAGAAACAAAATGGTTCAAAGGTTTCTGCCGTGGGAGCTAGGTGGATGAGAAATGGGAGAAAAGACAGGTCTGGAGAAGAACATGATGAGTTCAATTCTGGCCAGACACATACAGGAATATAATTTTTTTTTTTTTTTTTTTGAGACAGGGTCTCACTCTGTTTCCCAGGCTGGAGTCCAGTGGTGCAATCATGACTGCATCCTTGACCAGCTGGGCTCAGTCAATCCTCCCACCTCAGCCTCCGGAATAGCTGGGACTATAGACATATGCCCCCATGCCTGGCTAATTTTTGTAGTTTTTTTGGAGAGAGGTTTCGCCACACTGCCCACGCTGAGCTCAAGCAATCAACCCTCCTCATCTTCACAAAGTGCTGGGATTACGGGAATGAGCCACTGTATTTGACCGGGAATATAAAAATGTAAATTTAAACAACTTCGTTGTGGTGGTGGTAGTGGTCAATTGTCTTTGTTTTGTTTGTTTTAATTGGCATAGTCAGATCTTCAGTTGAGCATATGGTCTTAGGTATGGCTGGCCCAAGTGACAACTCAGGCCAAGGCAGAAGTGAGAGATTGGGACAGGGGTGTTTATTGTGGAGGATGAGTCAGAGCTGAGCCCTTTAAGAGAGGATGGTCCAGGGGAGGTGAAGTCAGGGCAGATTGTTATGGGGAAAGGTAGTTGCCGAACAAGCACTGGCATGGGTTGGTGCTTGGGAACGGCTGTCAAGAGGACAGAGTGCAAAGGGCAACAGGGAAGATAAAAGAAAGCCTCCTCCAGAAGAGAGGACTGCATTAACAGGGGTCAGGGAGAGAGGCAGAAGAAAGATAGCAGGGTCAGGCGTACAGTTTTTCTTCCCTGCCTGCCCAGCTTGCCGGGCCCTTTAAAGATTCATCAATTCTTGAACCTCGCTTAAGGACAGGTTATGGAAATGCTAGTCATCAGCGAAAGCCAAACTCACATTATTTTTTTTTTTAATCACAGCCATATTAAGCTTTTGGAGGACTCTTCTCCCAAATGTTTCTGTAGGTTAAGCAGAAAATATTTCTTCCTTGACCAAGGACTGAAAAATGAAAGAAAAAAACAGAATAAAATGTTCTATCTAGAAAGTGCTGTCTAGATTTGAATAGTTGGAACATCTTAATGTGTTTATTTTGGTGGAAATGTGAGGAAATGAGAAGAGAGGATGATATTGAAAGTTTACTTGCATTATTTGTTTAAAGTTTTGACAATCTTGAATATTATGGTGTGCCCTTTGCATTCTGGTGCAATGATAAAAACCACAACATCTTCTCTTCATTTCCCTCTTCTGGGCTTAAATTTGCATCTTTAATATTGTATTACCATAATTTTTGCATCTTGTAAGGTAATTCACTTGCCCTCTTCCCACATGATTCAGATTTCCAGTTTCGTGTGAGTTTCTTATTATTCTCACCCAGTTTCCCAATTAGCACCTTGTTAACTACACACCTGCTGCACAGAAAATTGTATTATGCCATTTAACCTTTTTAAAGAAAAAAGAATAGAAAACACTCTGTTAATAGGTTATTTCAATCTCAAAAAGAGATGCCTCTGGGTGCAGAACCGCAACATGATTGCTGACAGGGAGAACCTGATTGTTTAATAGATTCTAGAACTGGTACAAGAAAAGCTTTTGGCAGACCCCTGGAAACAGGAGCGTACATCTGCACTGTCACCACAGCTGTGTACACATTTCCAGCTTCAAACCACAGAGGCCAAGCCTGATCACGCTTCTGCACATTTCTTTATGGAAGAATCACTGAGCCACTTCCATTAGTGTGCCACTCTGAAATAATTTCCATTTATCATCTCATCCTGGGATTAGCTTTATTTCCTAGTGTAGAAGAAAGAAATAAATAGATTCACTGACTGTTTCGTTTTCAAATTTTTCATGAAGACATGGTAACTTTTCACTCAAATGGTTATTCATTTATTATACTTATGTCTACATGCTGCATCTATTAAAGGCAAATATGCAGCCATTAATATGTAAATTAAACTTGTATGCTGAACAAATGAGGTAGAGCTTTAAACGTTATTTATCGACTAATTAGTAGTATTGTAATCAGAGAGAGCCTATAGAAATGTGTAAAACTATGCACGGTGGGCCTGCATGAATATAAGCAGATGTAAATTTCATTTTGGTCTAACTTAATTCATGCTTCTTCTGTGACATATAGGTGTAAAACCTTCATTTTAAATTGATTTAGATGCTTACTTAGCTATTAAATAATAATAGGCAATTTAGTGGAAAAGATTATTAAATCATATAAAAAAGAAAGTCTCACCATGGAGAATCCTCCTTACTGAAGCATCAGCGGTTGAAAAGAAGGCACAGCTAGGACCTTCATCGGGATTCTTCAAGTTGGCCTTTTCAGAGATGGCTTTCTGAATCACAAGCCCTCTGCTTCTTACTATGATCTGTCACCTCCTGATCATCCTTCTGTGTCATCTAGTGGCTCTAGCACATGGCTGGGGTTTTCCCCACCATCCTAGAGGCAATGCCAAAGTGTCCTAATAACTCAACCTTCTGTAAACTAGTAATAAAGCATTTCCTCCTGACTTCACAGACCTTCACAGTGACACCTGGATCCCTAGCCACTGTTTTTTTATCAGAAATTCCCTCTCATCCCACAGTCTTCTCTTCTTTCCCTTTCCCCCATTTCCACCAGTCCCTCTCTTGGGCTTCTTCTTTACCCCCATCTCTTGCTTGCCAGTCTGCTGTTAGGCAAACCTCAAGCCTCACTTCCTGTGCCATCAAGCCCAGACTAAGCCCACAGTCACCTGTGTGCACTGTCCTCTTACCTGCACCCTCAGCTCCCTCATCTTTTCATTTCGGCCAGCCTGTTTAGTCAGGCCCCCCTATCTTCTATCAGCCTCCAAACTCTCTTTTCCCTGTTTGGACGTGTTGTTTTCATGTTGAACATGGCTGTACTAGTCATTCTTGCATTGCTATAAAGAAATATCTGAGACTGGGTAGTTTTATAGAGAAAAGGGATTTAATTGGCTCATGGTTCTGCTGGGTACACAGGAAGCATGGTGCTGGCATCTGCTTGGCTTCTCAGGAGGAGGCTCGGGAAGCTTACAACCAGGGTGGAAGGTGAAGGGACAGCAGACATGTCCTATGGTGAAGGCAGGAGCAAGTGAGAGAAAGAGCTGGCTGCCATGCACTTTTACATGGGCAGATCTCACAGGAGCACACTCACTTTTACAAGACAGCACCAAGCCATGAAGGATCCACCCTTATGATCCAAACACCTCCCACCAGGACCGACCTCCAACACTGGGGATTGCAATTCAGCATGAGATTTGGGCAGGGACAAATATCTAAACTATTATCAATGCCTGAAAAAAAAGTGAGAAAGAGTTCGATGAGTGCCTCCCATACAAATGTACCATCTCCTCTTGGGAGTTCTAGGTTTGTGCCACAGCCTCCTTGCCCACCTCCCCATACCAGTCTCTCCAACAAGTAAGCTCATTTTATCCCAGGAAGAAAACTTAGGCCATCTGATATGAAATCCCTCATCTTTCTTCTTCTCCACTTTTGATTTTTTTTCATGGTGTCTCTATCCATCCTAGATCCACTCACTCAAAATCTTTGGGGTTGGAATCCAGAAATCTGTTTCTTAAAATGCTCCCAGTGATTCTTCTGTACCTTAAAGTTTGAGTACTTCTTTCTTTTTTTTTTTTTTTTTTTTTGAGACAGAGTTTCGCTTTTGTTACCCAGGCTGGAGTGCAATGGCGCGATCTCGGCTCACCGCAACCTCCGCCTCCTGGGTTCAGGCAATTCTCCTGTCTCAGTCTCCTGAGTAGCTGGGATTACAGGCACGCGCTATCATGCCCAGCTAATTTTTTGTATCTTTAGTAGAGACGAGGTTTCACCATTTTGACCAGGATGGTCTCGATCTCTTGACCTCGTGATCCACCCGCCTCGGCCTCCCAAAGTGCTGGGATTACAGGCTTGAGAAGTTTGAGTACGTCTAACGAGCACTATAGTAATAACCAAAATACTGGTTCCTCTAACTTGATTCTTCTTATTTCTGGCCATCATCCACATATCAAGGTGCTGTCTTCTGTTAATCATTTAATACTGTCTTGTTTCAGTAGTTCCTCATTACTTAAGGAATACATCTTGAGTTTCTTAGCACAATATTGAAACTATTTGTTCACAAAATGTTTCTTCCTATCTAGTCTGTCCCGCCCCTGCTCCCTTATACCCTCTTTTTGGCAGTCATATAGGACTTCTATTTTTGGAAGTCAGTAGAAATTTATTTATTGATTCATTGATTCAATAGCTCTTTGTTGAGTCTCACTGAGATTACAGCCATGGCTCTGTTCAATTACTCCTCTTAGAAAACACCCTCCTCACTCCATTTCTCTCATTGAAAACAATAGGCTACTTTTATTGAGTGCTTACCATGGGGCAAGAAATGGGCTTTAGCCAGCCAGCCTTCTCTTTCCCTTGCTACTTTCTTTTATTGACACACACATGCACATATATACACATACGTGTGTGTATAATTTTATTTAATCCCAGCTGAATGGTGTAGGTATTATTATTACCCCCATATTATAGTGAAAGCAATGGGAATTTAGAGTCTAGAGCTGGTGCGGGTGAACTGGATCTGCAACCCTGGTCTTCTGACTCCTGTGCGCCACTGCTTCTCCTTTAGGCCACATTCAGATACTCTATCCATCTTTCATCCCCTCATCCCTACACCCTTTTACCTTATTGTTTCCATTGCCTTTATTTATTCAGCAAACATACAACAACATTTAAGTGCCTTCTTTATGTCGGGCTTAGTTACCGCACTTTCCAGGCATGGGAGTTCTCTCTCGGCTTCTGGGCATGGGAGATCCTTAAGGATAGTGGATCACATTGCATTCCTTGTATATTCAGGGCCCAGCACTGGTTTTTTCTCTATCACATGCACAGTGTCTGGGTCTTATAACTATTTGGTAATATTTAGTGAACAATCTAAGTGAAGTAGAACATTTTCAGTTAAAGTGTATTTTCTATTGTCCATGACTTAAATCATGGTATTCTTGTCTATGACTTAAATCATTTGCTAACCAAAATAATGGTGAAAATAGGAGAAATGATTAGCCTGCTAACAGTAAAGGCTGGCAAACTTTTTCCAAGGAATACTTCAACAGCAGCATTTGTATTTAAGTAGTGGATGTGCTAATTGCATGTGCTTCTCAGCTACTTTATTAAAATCACTAGGAGAGTCTTATGAAAAACACGTCTATGGAACAGTCATATTTATTATAGCAGAAGGTTGAAAACTCTACGCCTCCCTCAGGAAGAGAGTGGTTAAATAATTATGCAGAATGTATAAAAGAAATACTTTGTTGCAATGAAAAAATACCCCTTACTCAGATTTTGTGTGTGCGTGTGTACAGTAGATTCTCATTATTTGCAGTAAATGTGTTTTTAAACTTGCACTGAACACTGAATACTGAGCTGTAATTCTTAGAGGAAATGCAAGATTGGTTCCTGGGAGCTTCTGATCACCTTTTCATCAAATCAATTAATGATTAACCTTGTTGTATATGTGTTTCTGTTTAATGGCACTTCCTTTAAATTACACTTGTTCCTCAGCATGCTAAGAGGATTGGTTCCAAGACCCCCTGTAGATGCTGAAACCTGCATATAATCAAGTCCCATAGTTGACCCTGCATATACAAAAAATTGTCAGCTTCTGTATTCTAGGATCAAGAAAATACTGTATTTTCCACTTACGTTTGATTGAAAAACATCCAAGTATAAGTGGACCAGTGAAGTTCAAACCCATGTTGTTGATGGGTCAGCTGTATGTTGTTGGTTCCTTAACATTGAACTCTTGACCAACAGCACCATAACTCAAACTCAAGTGTTTTCTCCATAAGACACATCCCAGCTTTCCTGGGCTAAGGGACACCAGAGAGTACTTCAGCACTATGCTTGGAGGTCATTTTAAACAGAGAAACCACCAACATAAAGCACAAAATTCCAAACAATGTGGCACTTAATCGAAATAAAATAAGAATGCAGACCATAGACCATCACCTTGTTCACTGTCAGCTGGGAACATGTGTGTTCTGTTTTTCAAAATTTTCACTCCTCATGGAGCGTGGCAAATAATGATTTGGGGGTTACAAATAAATGTTCACAAGTAGAAGATGAATTAGTAAACACAGAATTTGGGCGTCATGAGGATCGGCCATGTATCTGTACCTCCTCCCCAACTCAATAATATTTGAGAGCAAATAGGAGACACATCCCTCTTCTCCGAAATGGATCTTGTATTTTCTAAGACCAATAACTTTTTCTTACATAATCACAGTAAAGTCAATATATGTCAGGAAATTTCCTGTTGATTCAATGTCTAATCCAAAGCCCATATTCAAATTTTGTCAGCTCTCCCAATAGTGTCCTTCGTTGCTATTTTCTTCCTGGTCCAGGATTCAATGCAATTTGAATACATTGTATTTTGTTGTCATAGCTCTTCGGTCTCCTTGAATCTAAAGTAGTTTCTCAGCCTTTCTTTGTGTTAGTTAATCATGATATTTTTGAAGATTACAGGTCAATTGTATAGTAGAATGGGCTTTCGTTTGAATTGGCAGATGCTTCCTCATGACATAAAATTGTATTTCTTTCTGTTTTATACCATTTATTGGCTTCAGATTGTGCATTTTTAGTGGAATACCACAGAAGTGCTGCTTTACCCTTTCAATGCATTTTGTCAGGAGGCGCATTATGTATGTTTACCCCCATATTGGTGGTGAGAGCTTTGACCATTAGGTTAAGGTGATGGACACCATGTTTCTCTACCACAATCTTACCCTTTTCCCCTTTACAAATAATAAGTAAGTTATTTATGGAGTGGTACTTTAAAACAATCAAGTCTCATCACATTCTTTCACTGGTTTTAGCATCCCTTAATGTTATCTGTGAGATATTTGTCATTGTGATGGTTAATACTGAGTGTCAACTTGATTGGATTGAAGGATGCAAAGTATAGATCCTGGGTGTGTCTGTGAAGCTGTTGCCAAAGGAGATTAACATTTGAGTCAGTGGGCTGGGAAAGACAGACCCACCCTTAATCTGGGCGGGTACCATCTAATCAGCTGCCAGCATGGCTAGAATATAAAGCAGGCAGAAAAATGTAAAATGGCTACACTGGCTTAGCCTCCCAGCCTACATCTATCTCCCATGCTGGATGCTTCCTGCTCTCAAACATTGGGCTCCCAGTGCTTCAGCTTTGGAACTAGGACTGGCTTCCTTGATCTTCAGCTTGCAGATGGCCTATTGTGGGACCTTGTGAGTTAATACTACTTAATAAAGTCCCCTTTATATATGTGTATTACTACTTTATTTATTATTAAGTAGTGAAAATACTACTTAATAAACTCCCTTTTATATGTTTATATCATTCATATATATATATATGAATTATATATATATATATATATGTGTGTCCTATTAGTTCTGTTCCTCTGGAGAACCTAATACAGTAATTGACATTCTTTTATAAGGAAGAGCTTTTCCTCTCCCAAGTTTATATATTCATTCAGTACTTTGTTTTAATATCAAAAAATGACTTTTGGTTAAATAGATAGTAAATACCTAAATAAATAATTTTATTTAATGAGTTGCAATTCATTACTATCATGTTTTTGTTTGTTTTGCTTATTTTCCCAGATTTGGCCACTGGGAGCCCTTTCCAGCTGCCTCCTATGTCCTTTTGATGTCTCCATGATTCTTAGACAACTTTTCTATTTCCTGAGGACATTGGAAATGCTCTATATCTTGATGGGGAGGCAGGTTATAAGAGTACACACATGTATAAAAGCCCATGGCAATGTACATTATGATTTGGACATTTGATGTATATTAATTTTACCAGAGACTGTAAAACATAGGGAATTCAAGTCAGAAGGGTACTTTTTAAATAATGGTGTGTGTGAGCAATTCTAAAATTGTCTTCTAGTGATTCTAGCTTGAACAGAAGAGTAAATATATTGAAAATAATGTGAATCAGATTTCTCACTGCTTGAGAAGGGAATTATAGATATAATTACAGATACGGAAAACAGAGAAGAAATAATAAACCCTGGTTGTTATATTAGAATCCAAGGTATTGATATAAACTCATGGTTTTTTACATAGAAAATATAAGAGTGGGGGGGCGGGAGAGAGAGTGTGTGTGTATGTCTCCATTCCTAGCTCTGCCAGCTTTGAGGGCCTAGAAACATTAACAATAGCACTGAGCTGCCTTAGTACCCAGATCTTGTTTCTAAATATCACCCTCCATTAAAAGGAAGCAGAGCTCATTGTAGAAAAGACTAAACTCATGGCCAGGGCAGGGAAAATAGAAGATTAACCTGGAGTAGCTTGTGGGACTTGATGTGATTTTAAGATTTTTTTTTATTTCTCTCTTCACAGTCCTTTCTGGAGGATTTAATTACATTTACTTTCTTCTTTAAACTGCTTACTAAAACTACAGAGAGCAAGACTGTGGAGTGTCTGATAAGCATAGATCTGGAAAATAGGGTATACCAATATCTAACAGTAGCTTTGGATCAAAAAATAATTGGATTGCCATTGTATCTTTTATTGTGTTCTCTTGCAAATCTTAATCTTAATGTTTCCCGATATATGATAATATTTCCATTTCATGGGGATAGAAATGAATAAATCGTTAAGTCATCTTGTGTCTGCCCTAATACCTTCTTCGTCAGCACCTGTTTAGTGCTGGTGTCCAAGAGCAAGTTCTCAGCCAAGGCCCCTGGCCGCTGCTCCCTACCCTATCCATAGCGGCTCAGACAGTGGCCCCTTCCCACTGGACAGGGAGGAACTCTGGGTTGCACTGAGGTTATGCTCAACCAAACTCCTCGTCACCTTGCCCAGATTGTGTCTTGTTCCATGTGTGAATAGCCATGAAAAAGCCCGGATTCATGGGGTAGAGGCTGGAAGGTGGAATGGGTACATTTTCAATTTTTTAAAAAAGTTATTTTTAAATGAAAAGATAAGTAAGCAAAAATAAAATAGTGGTAAGATATGAGCTCTAGAGCCAGACTGCCTGAATTAACTTCCCAACTCTACTGCCTTAGGACATTTCTCTGGCCTGTTTTCTCATTTGTAAAAAGGGAATAATATTAACCCTTACGTGGAGGATAAGGTTTTGTGGGGATTAATGACTTTAATACACATAAAATTCTTAGCACAGTACATGACATATAGAAAGCATTGCCTTAACTATTATAGCTATAAATGGCCGTGTTAGTATATTAAATAAATGCTTTCCATGTATTTAAGTGAGTGTATTAGGGCTTGTGTGGAAACTACCTCTTGCCCTGCTAGGAGTTGCCGTATGTCCTTAAAAGTGCAAGTAAGTATCTCAAAACATGTTTTCCTGCTCTTAACATTTTACCACCTTACCAATGACTTTGCCCATTTTATTATGAGGGTTTTATTTTTTTTCCTTAGATGGAGTCTTGCTCTGTCACCCAGGCTGGAGTGCAGTGGTATGATCTCAGCTCACTGCAACCTTTGCCTCCTGGTTCAAGTGATTCTCCTGCCTCAGCCTCCTGAGTAGCTGGGACTACAGGTGGCTGTCACCACACCTAGCTGATTTTTATATTTTTAGTAGAGGCAGGATTTCACCATGTTGGCCAGGCTGGTCTCTAACTCCTGACCTCAGGTGATCCTCCTGCCTCAGCCTCCCAAAGTGCTGGGATTACAGGCATGAGTCAACATGCCCAGACTATTATGAGATTTTAATGCCTAGCAGAAGAACCAAGTTATGTTTCCCCCCAAACCAATATTTTTCTTTGTCCATTAGAACATGCTTTATACTGCATGTGGAGGGATGTGTGTGGCTCACAGTCCCTGACCAGCACCTTGTGTCTTGTTGAGTTATTATTGATTTCTCTCTGGTTATTTCTTTTCTGTAAATAAGTAATCACCATGGCAATGTTGTCACTTATTAATGATGCAAACAAGACTTTACACATCTCTGCAAATCTACTTAAAAATAAAATAGCTTTGGCCGGGTGCGGTGGCTCACGCCTGTAATCCCAGCACTTTGGGAGGCCGAGGCGGGTGGATCACGAGGTCAAGAGATCGAGACCATCCTGGTCAACATGGTGAAACCCCGTCTCTACTAAAAATACAAAAAATTAGCTGGGCACAGTGGCCCGTGCCTGTAATCCCAGCCACTCAGGAGGCTGAGGCAGGAGAATTGCCTGAACCCAGGAGGCGGAGGTTGCGGTGAGCCGAGATCGCGCCATTGCACTCCAGCCTGGGTAACAAGAGCAAAACTCCGTCTCAAAATAAATAAATAAATAAATAAATAAAATAGCTTTAAAAAATATTGCCCTCACATTGGGATCAATTGCTCACCCTATCTTGTGTTTTGTTTGTTTGTTTGTTTTTTCTGCCTTTAGTTTTGTCTGCTTTTGCTTGGTCAGAACATAGGGCCCATAGAAAGAAAGGGTGGAGTTTAAGACAGTTTGAATCTTCTCTACGTTGGGTTACTCCCATTTTTCATTTGAAGAAATGAAGGAGCTCTGAGGCATATTTATTGTACTGCAGTCTGGTCAACCAGAAAAGCAACCACACAGAAACAAGGTGTCCCTGTCCTCACAGCTTCACTCACCTAAAGCCCAGATACCCACATGGCCAGCAACAGCAGCCCCCATGTGTCTCTGCAGCCACATTTGCCTCAGTTTCTCTCTGTGAAGTGAGTATAATACCTCCCTTACTCATATTACAAGACCTTGCCGGAGGGATCGCTTTGCGTGCAGGGATAGTGCTAGACAGTGCTGGGAAAATGTGATTGATCGTCATGCTCTGGACACTGCCATTCATGAGATGAGTCAGGAATCCATTCTCAGGGGAGGCCTCATCCTTCCAATTCCAGGCAGCCCTCTTCACGTCTACACTGGACACTGGTTTCTACCTCTGTTACCATCTGTGGATATAAATAGCTATTTGTCAATATGCACAATTAGTGGAAGACGTAGGTTGCCAAAAACCACATTTGTTTAGTATGAAAGATAAACAGAACCTTTGGGAAAGTTGTGTATTCATTGGTTCTGGAAAGTTTTCCCTGTGTGTATAAAATTAAGAATTTGGAATTCACAGCAGCATGACAGAGTTTACAAGAAGCCAAACCATGATTGTTGTTTTGAAGGCTTGCAGCCTTAAAGGTATGCGCAATTACAGAGGACAAGAAGCCATTTTCACAACTGGATTTGCAGCATCAATTATTCACCATCTGTTTACTGAGAGCCTGGTATATGCCCAGCACCGGGAATGGCTCCTGCCATAGCACCGAGTGCAGCTGAAGAGAGAAAAGCAATGCCCAAGAAACAGTTTCAGAACATTTAGTGCTCTCTTGACTAGTAATGCAAAAGGAAGTTAAAAACAAAACCCACAGGCACACATAGAGAAATGAGGGTTGGCCATAGTGGGCAGAGAGGGGATTTCAGAAAGCCTTTAGATAAGTTATATTTTGCTTTTTCTTACAAAACCAAAATCTGTCGTGTGTCTAGCCAGCTAGTGCTGCTGCTGAAGAAGCTGAACATTGTCCCAGAGGCAGCAGAGCTCTCGGCATCTCAGCTCTCGGCATCTCACAGGCAGTTTCCAGCCAGGTGTGTGCCAGTTGCTGGGTATGCTTGTTTGCTGTGAGCCCTGGCACCCGCCTACAGCTGGCAGCTGCTTTGTTGAAACTGCTGTTAATGCTGAAGAGGGAGCGAAAAGAAAGAAGGGCATCATGAGGTATCGTGCCCCTGCACGTTGTGGCATGGGGTGGTTCTTTCTGAGGAGACAGGCCCTTAATTCCTGACACACTTCTAAAAATGGTCACAGTAACAACATACTTTCAATTTAGCCTCAGTACCAAATGCTAATATTATGACTACAAATAATGTCTTACCTATGTTAAGTACTTATGGACCCACAGTGACTATGCTAAATACTTGTCATATATCAAAATCTTCACAGTAACACCATAAAGAAAGCACTCAGTAACCCATTTTGGAAGGAGGAAAATGCAGAGAATTTAGAAATCTGTCCTACATTACACAACTATCAGGTGGGCCATATGAAATTGCTTTTTTAGGTGTCAAAAACCAGTCACTTATTAGAATTTCATGTAGTTTATACTGACAATTTCTGGCAGAGCCATTGCTACCAGATAATTCTAAGTTCGTGTGTATATACTGTCGTAATACTCTCCATGTCTGGGCTTTTAGTCAGATTTCACTAAATGAAAAAAAGAATGACCTTCTACAAAGTTAAAAAAAATTGTTTGCACTTTCAGCAAAATAGCTCTTTATGTTAAACTCTGAGATATGCAGTGCTAAAGTTTATTATATCATTGTGGTTGCAACAGTGTTCAACTTGTGAATTTTGTGATCGCTGATTTTTGACTGCTCGAGTGTGTTGCCCTGTCTTCAGGGAGAGCTGTGAAGCTGACACAGAGACATTTGAGTTGAATTAAAATGGGTGCTTAGCCAAGGCCTAATGGGCTGTAAGAAATAAATTGCTGTGGTGGTCTGTCTGATGATTTCCAGCCATCATTCATTCATTGTTAGACCAGTGACACTCCTTAAACAAACATCTTAACAGTCAATGCATAAGTGCTCCCTGTGTCCAATATATAATTCTCATGCCTAAAATTAAAAAGCAATTGTAAAAACAAAATAGTCAGTATGCCTAATATAGCACTGTTCTTCCTTAGCAATTAGGATCTGTAAAATGAGTGAGATTAGAATAAAGAAGAACCTTTCTATCTTGGTTGCACGAGCAAATAGGTCTTGGGAACTCTGGAAATTCAGCTCTGTCCACCAGTGTTTATTGAGCACCTGCAGGCAGGTGAGAGGCATTCTGCAGAATCTGGGGAAGAATCACACATGCCTAAGTATTCCCTACTGTGCCTCAGTCTCCCTATTTATAAAATGAATAAAGATGGCTATCCTTCTAAGAGATTTCTTTTGTATGGCAGCTTAAAATCTTCCAGAGGAACATGGCTACCATTTACGTTATTAAAAAATCAAATTGTTCAGTAAGAGAAACAAGCTCACTCAACCTGTCTGTATTTACAGTTAGACTGTTTGTTTAACAGATCCTTAAACCTTCAGGTACTGCTCTAAGCATTTTACATATTTTTTTAAAAACCTATTACATAGATATTGTTATGGTTCCCATTTTACAGATGAGGAACCAGAGACCCAGAAAGGTTAGATAATAGGCCTAAGGCCACAGGACTCTGAAAGTAAGTGAGGAGGCCAGGTTAAACCCAGACAGTTTAGTTCATACCCTTCCTGAATGTGATCACCCTGCAGTCTATTCCATCCCGGGCACAGCAAGTGGCTATTCTAACCAGGGAAGTCTGTTTGGAAGGGTCCTCTTTTGTGTCCCTAAATGTGATGTATTTTCCACTTCTTTCCTGAGGAAACTATTGCTGTTTCTTAAAGGTTCAATGGCTTTTTTATCCAATTTGTGATGGAATTCAAAAACAGAAGGAATGATTTCTCTAGGGAATATCTCTGTTTCTGTAATGGAATAGCCATTAGTTCTAGTTTCTCCCCTTAGCTAGCTCCCCCCAGCATTCTCTCTGTGTCTCTCTCTCTCTCTCTCTCTCTCTCTCTCTCTCTCTCTCTCTCTCTCTCTCTCTCTCTCTCTCTCTCTTCTCTCTGTCTCTCTCTCTCTCTGTCTCTCTCTCTCTCTCTCTCACACACACACACACACACACACACATACACACACACACACACACACACGCCTTGAGTGTTCAGATGAGGACCCTGTGGGCCCTGAGTTTCTGCCTGACAATGTAAGATGTTGGCGTAAAGTCAGCCCCTTCCCACTGCCTGTCAGAATTCTACTTTCTCTCCTCCTGTTAGTTTTATAAACCCATTCATCCAAGCTGTAAGATAGAAAAAAGCAGAATTACTAGACTCCCTTAAAGAATTGAGTAATTTTTGTGACATCATCATCTTTTCCCCGCTCCAGCATCCCACCATGAGAACAAACAAGCAGGCCTCTTTGTTCGACTGTTCAACACTTAGCCAAATTTGCAAGTGGTGATTACTCGGGTTAGGAATTTAATATATTTTAAATGTGGTTTCAAAGTTCTTTTGAAAATTAATTTCTCCTTCCAGCCTTTCTCTGTCTTTTTCTCTTCCCTCTTCCCTCTCTCCTTCCCATGTGTGCCTGTGCATGTGTGTGTGTTTGTGTATTTAAATGTATTCTTTGAACAGAGACCATGTTAGATTTTGTCAATGGCACATTTCCTTGATGGCTATTTTATCGGTATGTTTTTCTTAACCTTCCGTGGATATGCATCTGCCCCCAAATAGCGCTTAATGAAAAGGTCTTCGAAATAAATCTCTGAAAACAAAAGCTACTTTATTCATCATCTGCATGGAGAGCAGCCAGGGAAGCTCATCTATGAAATGCATAATTAGAAACCAGAGGACTATGTTTGTGTATTTGCCGGAGAGTGGGGAGATATCGATGGTGTTAATAAAATCCTGATTTTCAGTTCCTTCTTCTCTGATCAGAATAAGAATTAGGTTACACAGAAACTAAATGACAAGAGGCAGCATAGAGAAGAAAAATGCATTATTTTTCTTATTGTAATATCCTTCTTCCCATATTCTTTTTCATATCAACACATGGTGCTAACAATCTTTAAGATTTATGTATATAAGCTATACATAAAACGAAAGCAGAATTATGTGGGGAAAATAAAATTAGTATATCCATCAACACTCAATTATCATTTTTTACTGTGTGTGTGTGTATAAGGACAAAGTCTCTCATCAAATTTCAAGTAAAAAATACAGTATTATTAACTATAGTCACCATACTGTATATTAGATCCCCAGAATTTATTAATCTTATAAGTAGAAGTTTGTGCCCTTGACCAACACCTCCCCACCACCCCAACCCCAGCCCCTGGCACCACCTTTCTACTCTTTGCTTCGGTTAGTTCAACTTTTTAAAGATTTTACATGTAAGTGAGATCATATAGTATTTATCTTTATATATCTGGCTTATTTCACTTAGCATAATGTCTTCCAAGTTCATCTTTGTGTTCATAAATGGTAGGATTTACTTTCTTTTTTGTGGCTGAATAATACTCATATATATATATTATATAATATTATATAATATTCCATTATATAATAATATATAATATTCCATTATATATACTATATATTATATATAAATAAATCACTTTGGGTAGTATGGACATTTAATGATATATACATCATTATGTATGTTATATATAACATTATATATAATATATAATATATAATTCCATATATAGTAATATACACACACACATACTTACATTTATATATACACACTTATATACACATACATATATATGTCAGTTTCTGTGTTCATGCATCAATGACACTTAGGCTGTTTCCGTAAATTAGGTAGTATAACTAATGCTGCAGTGAGCATGGGGTACAGATCTCTCCTCTAAATGCTGGTTTTATTTCTTTTTAATATATACCTAGAAGTTAGAATGCTGTATTATATGGTAGTTCTGTTTTCAATTGATGGATTTATGGAGGAACCACCATACTATTTTCCATAATGACTGTACTAATGTACATTCCCACCAACAGTGTACAAGTGTTCACTTTTCTCCATACCCTGGCCAACACTTGTTATCTCTAGTCTTTTTGATAATATCCATACTAACAGGTGTGAAGTTATATCTTATTTTGACTTAAACTTCCCTGATGTTTAGTCATTGTCAGTACCTTTTCATATACCTGTTGGCTGGCCATTTGTATGCTTTTTTTTGGAAAAATGTCTGTTCAGGTTCCTTTGCCTGGTTTTTAATGGGGTTTGTTCGTTTTTATGTTATTTACTATTGTGTGCATTCCTTATATATTTGGGCTATTAACTCCTTATCAGATATATGGTTGCAAATGTTTTTTCCCATTCTGTAGGTTGCCTTTTCATTTTATTGATTGTTCCCTTTCCTGTGCAGATGCAGTCCCACTTGTTTGTTTCTGTATTTGTATTTGTTACTTGTGCTTTTAGTGTTATATCCAAATAATTATTGCCAAGACCTATGTCAAGAAGCTTTTCCTCTATGTTATTTTAGGGTGGTTATGATTTCAGATATTACATTTAAGTCTTGAATCTATTTTAGTCTATTTTTGTATATGGTGTAAGACAAGTATCCAAGTTCATTCATTCACATGTGGATATTTAGTTGTCCCTAACACCACTTATTGAAGAGAGTGTTTTTTCCCCATTGTATATTTTTGGCACCCTTGTCAAACATTAGTTGACCATATATACTGAGACTTATTTTTGGACTTTATATTCTGTTCTGGTAGTCTATGTGTATGTTTATATGCCAGTGCCACACTGTTTTGATTACTATAGCTTTGTAATAGTTTGAGATTAGATAGTGTGATGCCCCTATCTTTGTTCTTTTTGCTCAAAGATGCTTTTGTTTTTGTGATTTTTGTGGTTCCATATGAAATTTAGGGTTTTTCTCTATTTATGTAAAAAATGCCATTGAAATTTTGTTAGGGATAACATTTAATCTGTAAATCACTTTGGGTAATATGGACATTTTAATGATATCAATTTTTCTAATCTATGAACACAGGATATCTTTCTGTTTATTTTTATCTTCTTCAGTTTCTTTCATCAGCGTTTTATAGTTTTCAGTGTACAGATCTTTCACCTCTTTGGTTAACATTATTCCTAAGTATTTGACTCTTTTTGATGCTATTGTAAATTGAATTGTTTTCTTGACTTTTTTTCAGGGAGTTTATTATTAGTGTACAGAAAGAAACACAACTGATGTTTGTTGACTTTTGTATCCTGCAACTGTACTGAATTTGTGTATTAGCTGTAAGAGATTTTTAGTGGGATCTTTAGAGTTTTCTATATGTAAGATCATATTATCTTCAAACAGACAATTCATCTTCCTGCCGTATTTGGATGCCTTTTACTTCCTTTTCCTGCTTAACTGCTCTGGCTAGCACCTCCAGTACTATGTTCAATAGAAGTGGCAAGAGTAGGCATCTTTATTATTTCCTTAATCTTAGAGGAAAAGCTTTCAAGCTTTTCAACTTAGAATGTGATATTTACTGTGGGCTTGTCATATATGGATTTTATTGTGTCTAATGTATTGTTTTTATCATGATCATATGATTTTTATTCTTTATTCTGTTAATGCAGTGAATCACACTGATTGCTTTGTGTATTTTAAACCATCCTTGCATCCAGGGAGAAATTCCACTTGATCATGGTATGTGATTTTTTTAATGCACAACTGAATTCATTTTACTAGTATTTGTTGAGGATTTTTGCATCCATGTTCATTAGAAATATTGGTCTCTAATGAATCCTTCCTTCCCGCCCTCCCTCCCTCCCTCCCTCCCTCTCTTCCTCCCTCCCTCCCTCCCTCCCTTCCTTCCTTCCTTCCTTCCTTCCTTTCTTCCTTCCTTCCTTTCCCCTTATCTAATGAGTTTAGAAGTGCTCCTTTGTCTTTAATTTTTTGGGATAGTTTGAGAGGGGTTGTTATTATTTCTTCCTTAAATTCTTAGTAGCCATGTTTCTGTTTTAAAGACTACTGGCACTTTGGATTGGCTTTTTAGTGTATTAAAGTAATCCTGATGTGCTAAGCCACATTACTTAGAAGACTCATAATATATTCTCTATAAACTACCAAGCCTGAGGAATGGGATTATCAAAATATGTGGCTAATGGAAGCTATGTGACTTAATAATATGAATAATCTCCTGATAAGTAAGATAACTAAATGCTTTTATTATAAAAACTGTATCAGTCTTTAGTCAATACATTAATATCTGGCAATACCTAAAGGTGTACTTTGTCAATCATTTAACCTTCTTGGGCCTAATTTTCTTCATCTATAAAGTGGAAACAAAGTCATTTCTAGTATATAAAGGTTGTATTAAGGAATATGTAAAACAATAAATGTCAAAATGTTCTATACATATGTGAGATTATTTTTTATTATCTTGCTATGGTTAAAGTGTTAGAGTCACAGTTAATAGAATTTCAGATTAATAGAATCATAACAGAATTTATTTTAATTGAGATTTTAGGTTGGTGAGGAAAACGTGGGATCATAAACTAATAGAATTCTATACATGAAGTTCTGTTTTAAAAAATATAAGGTTTGCAAATAAGTGCCTTAGCTTAGAAAATCCACATTGCTCAACCCATAATTATAAGTTTTCATTCATCTTGCTTTAGAAGCCATCTTTTCCACCACAGCATATTCTATACTGTGTTTCTGGCAAAGACTTCATGACTCAATTTGCAGACATAGATTTTCTTACTTGACAATTCACAAAGTCCATTAGTATTTTAAAGATTCTGAGAATCTTAAGAAACCTGAAATGAATATTTTCCTAACTTACCTGACCATGAAAAATCCCTTTAAAGAGAGCATATATTAACATTCTTTGGGTCTAATATCCCATACCACCTCAAGTTCATGAGCTCTGGAGGTGAACTGCCCTTGTTCAAATCTACATTGTATTACCTTGGCCTAATACCGAACTCTTTAAACCTCAATATTCTCATGTGTAAAGGGGGACAATGATATTTATCTCTAAGGTTGTTAAATAAGATAATGTATCTTTTACTACATGTTTTTTAATGGGACAGTGTATGTAAATTATGAAATAACATATTATAAGATAGGTAAAACCCTGATTTTTGTGTGAATGGGAGCAGGCTGGAAGCACTCGTGGGCTAGTGGTCCTCTCTGGTCTTTTAACTCCCCAGTGAAGGTGACAGCTGGGCCTCTTCATAGTCGAGTTTCCCCTTACTGTGAAGCATGGGCCCTTAGTCTTCCTCAAGGCCGTATTCCCTCCTGTTGTTAGCATCTGAAATTAGGGTCACCTATTCAAATGTGTATGTGGACCAGGCAGGGGATGCAAACATGTTAAGGGGCCCGGGGTGAAGGGCATGGGGAAGTGGTATGGGTCATGGGCAGCAGGGCATTGCCAGCCTTTTCTCAACAGGACCACGCTGTGGCCTCCTGGAAGCCCAAGGCCAATGTGCCTTGGCTTTTATTTTTTAAAAGAAGTTAGAAATCTGGAAGATGTTAAATTTTCTGATTTTCCTATAGACAAATTGTTCAGATTCAAACACAGAGCAGCACACTGTTTGGCCCATGAGCTGTCAGTTTGCAGTGTCTGCATGTAAAAGCGAAGTCCTAAGGACCTCTGCTAATGAGCTCCTGGGAGCTACCCTCCCTCCCCTGCAAGCTTGCTCACCTTTTAGCTTTGCTCTGACGCCTGCCTTTTTCCCTTCCTAAGAAGAAAGAAAACCCATGTCTTCTGTTCAACCAGTGGGTTCTACTCGTTCTGCCTACTGGGCCTCTGTGTTCATCATAGGACTCTTTCCTCCAAGTGCTTCCTACCCAGCAATCACCGTTTATTTGATTGTCCACCAGGGTCCAGACTTGCTAGGTTCTTTCGCATGCAATTCTTTGTGGGGATCCAACTGGCTCATCTGTGATCCCGAGGCAACCTGGCATTACAACCTTCAGTTCTGTTTTCCTCCTAAGGTTGTACCTGCCTGTTTCTCTATGCCTTTCTCTATATTCACATCATCCCCATTGGTCATCAGTTCTTCCAGAGATTAATACTCTATCAGAGGGAACCTTTCTTGATAGTCTTTCTTGAGAGTTTTAGGTTAGTCTTTACTATGTTACTCCTTTAGACTTAAACAGACAACTGGCCCTCCATGCCCTATCTCCACGGTGATGGGTGTGTTTCTCCACTTCCCAAGGAACTGCATCTCAGATACCTTTATAATCCCGAGGGCTGTCACACAGCCTGGTCTGTAAGGCGGGGGCAATAAAAAGCCTAGGAGCTAGAGCCAGCTCCCCTGCCCAGGTCCCCCACCCCCAGTTCCTGCCTCTTAACCTAACCCTCGGCGAGTTTCTTAGCTCCACTGTGCCTCCGTCTCCCAGCTCTGATGAGGGGTTGGTGTGAGGATAAACAGAAAGCCCCAAGACAGCACTTGCCAGGTAGCTAGAGCTGCATAAATATTGACCCTTAGTGGTAAAATTAGTGTTCATATGGCAGGATTGCAGTACATGCTTATCAGAGGACAGAGCTCAGAAAACTAGTTTGTCTTTGGCAGTAATCTTCTCTTGAACAATATAAGAATCATCTTTTATTTTGAAGAGAGCAAGAACCTCATAGCTTCGCGTTGGCAGTGCCATGTTTTTCAGAGCCTGCTTGATTTGTACGCTGAGTGTGGCTACCTGTGCAGATGCGCTGTAATGCCGCAGGCTCACTGCAGTGATTCCGTAAGTGTTAGATGAAGCATATTGCAACCTGCCGTATCTGGGAATGCCAGTGGTATCCTGCTAAGAGTCTGGATGCTAAGATTGGACACAGATAAGAAGCAAGGTGTTTTATGAAAATAAGTGGTGAATATATAACCTTTTGGTAAATCATTTCCAAGTAGTCATTTATTTTCCTCTATTTTATGGATAAATATGTGTCAACTAGCTTTTTGTGCATAGTTGCAGAGCACTTTAAAAAAATTGAATATTCCATACATATAAATGAGCTGCTATATCCTAGTGATTAGAAGCATAAACTTGGATGCCAAGCAGAGAGTGTTTCCATCCCCAGCTCCACTGGGCATAGCTGTGTGACTGCACAGTCACTTAGCTGCAAGTTACAGTTTGTCCATCTACAAATTGGGAAACCAATGTAGTACTTAGCTCCTAAGGGTTTTTTTTTTTTTTTTTGAGACGGAGTTTTGCTCCTGTCACCCAGGCTGGAGTGCAATGGCATGATCTCGGCTCACCACAACCTCTGCCTCCTGGGTTCAAGCAATTCTCCTGCCTCAGCCTCCTGAGTAGCTGGGATTACAGGCACATGCCACCATGCCGAGCTAATTTTTTGTATTTTTAGTAAAGATGGGGTTTCACCATGTTGACCAGGATGGTCTCGATCTCTTGACCTCGTGATCCACCTGCCTCGGCCTCCCAAAGTGCTGGGATTACAGGCATGAGCCACCGCGCCCGGCCTCCTAAGGTGTTTTTTGAAGATTAAATATCAAAGTGTATGTAAGGCCCTCAATTCAGTACTTGGCCTACTGTAAGTGCTCAGTAATGTTAGATAATATAATCTTTTTAAAGTTGATGGTGTAACTGGACTTGGTCTCAGTGCAGGCAAATGTGATCGTGAAGAATGATGCATAGATGACCAGTGGCCTTTTATAGAGTGAGATAAACACATTGCATGAGGCTGGAGCACTGCTTCCCCATGCTCTGTATGTGTCCAAGTTCTCTGTGAGGCTTTCAGAGGAGACTGATGCCCAGCACTATTTCTGGAGATGTAGATTTACTTGAATAGAGTGTCAGACACCCAGCCAGCCCAGTTGAGAGCCCCTCGGCCCCAGCACAGTGCTCCACAGTTACTGAGGTCATAGGTACCAGCGGTACATTGGTGTCATCTAGCTCAGAGGTGTTTGTTATTTGAGGGGGGACAGGCTGGGAATGTGAGCATTCATTCAGATCCATCCTCATCTCTCAGAAAGATTCCCAACATAGCATCTATTGATATGGATTTGAGTAGGAGATGGGCCTTGTGCACTATTCACATTCATCTTTTGCCTCTCAATCCCATACATGCAGTCCTCATCCCAGTAGACTTCATATTAGTCAGTTGAAGTACAGCTTTGTAAACTGTGCTGAACTGGCCAGCACTTTAATTTTTTGAGGGAAGAGATAGTTTGCTCCATTTTTGCATTTGGTCTATCATGTCTTATGTTATAAGCATTTCTAGGCCTTTCTCTTTCTCTAAATTTTAAGCTCCTCTTGAAGAATACCTATGTCTTACTTATTTTAAATTTCCTAACAGCTCATTGCTTTGTGCATTGTAGGCTTAGAGTGAAATACCTGGGAAATGGATTAACCATGAGAAATTACTAAGCAGTCATGGACATGAGCTGTGAAAATGTATTCTGGTATCATTAAATTAACCATATCAATCACATACAAAAAACACATAGATCTAAGGAAACAAGTGTGAGTGCAATGTTACACTTTCACAACAAATCCAGACTTCTATTTGTTGGAACTTTTGGTGTTAATGCCATTGAATCTTGGATAAGAAAACCCTACCTTTTCATTTTTTTTGACAAAGTGAATACCATACTTAAATGAAGTTTAGATAGCTGAAAGTTACACTAAGGCCAGGTAACAGCAGGAACAAGGGAAAACACTAGAACCAGGTGGTTCTAGATGAGATGGTCAGTTTTTTGTATTTGAGAGTTGACTGAATATGAGAAGAAATCTTATGTTCCCTCTGCAACTTACATCAGCTTCTCTGGGCACACCTGGGACCACTCTGTTGGATTCTGTGGGGAAGATCACAGAAACATAGGACATGACTTCTGCTCTCATGAGGTTTGCCTCTGGCCCGAATGCCTCCTCGAAATGAGCAATCCAGGTGCCTACTGGCATGTCCACTCGGATGACCTGTTATGTTTCACCTTCAACATACTAAGCCTCATTCATCTATGCCATGGCACGTGGAGCTTGAAGGAGCCTCAGAGGGTTTGCTGATGGAACACTGTTGCTGGCTCCGTTTCTTCTTGCCCCGAGGATCCTTTTCCTTTCCACTCCTGCCGTTATACAATCATCAGTTCACATAGCCCCTCACTCTACAATCCTCCCAACAGATCATGATTGCTCTTTGGATTCCCACAGTACTGTGTTTGTACTTCATTCCTTAAATTAGTGTAACCGATGTTTAACTTACATATTTAAATTAATTTAACCCCTACTTACTTCCCCATCACTTTGTAAATTTTTTGTGGAAAAAGAGTATCTTACTAATCTGGTGTGCCTTTCATGTTACTTAGTGCATAGTGTTCTATAAATTTTTGTTGAATGAATGAGCGAAGAGAAAAGGAAGACTATTTAAGATGGGTCAACTGATGCCAAAGTGTCTGCAGACAATACATTTCGTAGATGCTCATATTTTTATATCACTGCTCTAGCCTTCTAAAATATGACATCTTTGGCTGGGCCTGGTGGCTCACACTTGTAATCCCAGCACTTTGGGAGGCCAAGGTGGGAAGACGCTTGAGCTCAGGAGTTTGAGACCAGCCTCGGCAACAAGGAAAAACTCCATCTCTACAAAAAAAAAAAATACAAAAATTAGCCAGGCATAATAATGTATGCCTGTAGTCCCTGCTACTTGGGAGGCTGAGGTCAGGGGATCACTTGAGCCCAGGAGGTTGAGGCTGCAGCGAACTGTGATCACACCCCTGTACTCCAGCCTGTGTGATAGAGCGAGACCTTGTCTCCAAAAACAAAACAACAAGAAGAAACAAACCTGCCGTATTTACTTTGATTAGTTCAAATCTTTCAGAGACACAGCTTCTACTATCACTTGTAATATTTTAAATCCCTTGAAAACAGCAGTGTGATCTTACAGTGGAAAATTCATCAACCTGCCAACCCTGAAATAGACTAAGCCTCTACCCCAGACTCCTTCTTTGTTTATTGGATTTATCTAGTGCCTTTGCTTTAAAGCTGAGAGAACATATGCTAGTCACCTGGAGAGATCTCAAATTTCAAAACAACTCGTAGCCAATAAGAATGGGGAAGACAGCAGACACTGTCTCTGATGTTGACACATCCTGCTTTATCTCCCCTCACTTTTCTTTATCAAAGAAATGTTTCGTATTCACAACACTGTTGGTACTCCTTGCCTGCCACCAGGCCCAGAGTGAGTGAAGCCCCGAAAGGAGGACCTAGCAGGTACTCAGCCCTCCCGAAGTCCCAGCTGGCTGCACGAAGGACCAACCATCCATCACAGAGGGCCACACCGTGCCTGGTCACAGCCTGCTTGCAGCCTGGCCTCTTAAGGCGATCGGCTCTTCTTCTCTCTCTGCCTCATCTTACAAATCTTCCCTCTGGCCCTCACTCTCCTCCCATCTCTGCTTTCTGCCTTATCTCCTTGTCATGGTACTAGAAAGGGTGAGCCAACCAAAGCCGTCCTGAGCACTGCTGTGGTTCTGGTTCATTAGCAGCACACAGAACAAGCGAGGAGGGGTGGGCAGAACAGAGTCCTGCCGACTGTGAGTGAGTATCAGCCATATCCACGTGAGGCAAGTTCAAGGTTTCCAGCTCACGCAAAACCACGTCTCGTGGAAGGTTACCTCTGGCTTCTCTATGAAGGAACTGCACCTCCTGCCCCCCAGCCTCTGTTATCTTCACAATGCAGGGACGAAGTGATACCCATAAGAGAAGGTGCAGCAGAGAAACCCCTCCAACTGAAACAATGAACCCAGTAGCTGTCTTTTTATGCCCCTCCTCTCCATAAAAATAAATAAATTAAAGAAATTCAGCACCTGTGGAAAACTCTGGCAAGAGGAAATTACCTCCTGTGTGGTTTGTCGCATTCAGGTTCTTCACACTTTCTGTGGAAACAAAGGCTGTCTACGTATTATTACCTGTCAAGTGAGGACAATGGTGAGGCTCTGCAAATCATTTTGAATCCTTGGGTTATTTGGGGAGGAAGTTATTGAATAAATAGCCTGTAGGAAAATGTTCGATTCCATTTTATTTGGGCTCAGGCTAAATTTCTTATGGTGTTTCAGGGCAGTGGAGAAGCCATGGGAACAGGAGAACAGTGGGAGAATCCGGTGCCGATCAGAGTGCAGGGCTGTGTTTTCTGGCTCAGTGCTATTGATCAAACACAATTAATGATGGCCCCACAGGGTAGCAGGTGACTGGACACACAGCATCTAAATCCCTGGCTAATGATCTGGTTCTGTAACAGGGATGGAGATCACAGACTTCTTGATGAATTTGTCTCTCCCTTCCTTCCTTGGCATATCAATGAGTGTTTCCATGTGGCAGGCATGGGGGCAGGCCCCTCCAGTCCTGTTCCATACTCCTTCACCCTTCCTGACACTCATTCCCAGGTCCCTCACCTGGCTGCAGTCTCTTCTGACATCGCTGAGTATTTTTTGACAACAGAAGGGAAAGGAACTTGAGGGCTTGTAGGTCTATGATCTTTTCTTTGGAAGGAAGGGGATCCTTCAGTATAGGGCATAGTACTTGGAGAGTGTTTCCTTGTTCAGTATTACAAGAGGAAAGAGAGTTGACACTTTTGAAGTTTCCCTCAATGAGCAGAGGATTTGTGCCTGAAGCACCTTTGTTATTCCCTGAGCAACTTATCAACACCCTTGTTCCTTCAGTTCTTTGTCTAAGTTGATGTTGTGAATTGGTTTTTCGGTGTTTTCTTTCTGTACTTTATTAGAATCTGCATGACAACAGGGATGGAGACCACGGACGTCTTGATAAATTTGTTTCTCCTTTCCTTCTTTGGTGTATCAACGAAGTCCAGGCAGTTGTTTAGTTTTTAATATAGGGAATTTAAACTAAAGAGACGTTAGCCTTCGAGGGAGGTAAGTCAAGAGGAGAGCATGGAGGAATTCTGGAGGTAGACTGCAGAGAGCCGCTCCCCACCCTGGGGCTGAGGGAACAAACAGAGAGGCTGGAATTCATGAAACTTAAAACCTCTGTGGAGGGTTCTTCATAGCTAAGGCCCAGACCCCTGAAGAAGAGGACAAGCAGAGAAGGTGTCTGAGCTCAGAGGAGGGAACCGTGGGGCTGGAACCCACCTCCTAGGAGAGGGTGCTGATGGCTGTGTTGGCATCTCTGTGGAGGGGCTTGATGAGGCTGATGCTGCAGATGTTGGGAAATGGTGATGTGGATGTAGCCTCTGCTCCTGGTTGCCGGTGGGTAGGAGCCATGTTGCTGAGCCCTGACAGGAACAGGACACCAGCAGAATGGAACCAGCCCCTTCTCCTCTGTCCTGCCAGCAGCCTCCCTCCAGGGCCAATTGGAGGCACCTTAGAGGGAGCAGATGGCCAAGCTGACGTGCAGTTTGCAGAGCCCAGCCCAGCCTCCCACAGCAGAGTGCAAGAAGGGGATTTGGAGCTGAGAGGCCACAGCTTAATTACTGCTTTGTTAGCCCAAGAGCAAAGCTGAAGGTCCTTTCTGTCTTGTAGCTTTGAGCCCTGTGCTTTCTCTTCTTGTTTCTTCCTCCCTAGCTCTGAGTTTATCCCTTTAGCTCTCCAGAGAAAAAGTCTAAAAGACCCTCAGCATTTCCAGGTGTCCATTTTATAATCCCTTCATACTTTCTGCCTAGGAGGTCCACCCCTTAATCCTTTGATGTGTACCTAAGGGGAAATGACGTCTCTGCTGAACCGCCAATTGTGTGCTCTTTCTGATAAGTTTTCCCTTCTGTCAGCATTGCTCTGAGGGCTCTTCTCCCCATTTCCCGCTTCCCTGTGTTATAAGTAGAATTTGCCATGCTGCAGAAGCAGTAGTACTTGAATAGAAATTTCCTCAACAAGGCAGTTTACTTCTATAGAAGGGTGTGGCTCTCAGATGGAACAATGGTGAGTGCACACCTGGACAAGGAGGGGAAAGGGTACTTATACCTGACAGAGGTCTCCCCTACTCCTATGTTGTTCCCCATTGGCTAGGGTTAGACCACACAGTCTAGTCTAATTCTGATTGGCTATTTTAAGGGGAGCAGGGGTACGAGCTGGAGTGGCGGGGTGGGTGGTTTGGTGGGAAGGATGGTTACGGGCAGGTCAGAGCAGGTAACCAGGGTTCAAAGCAGGTAACCAGAGCAGGTGACTGGAGCAGGTGACCAGGATGAGTCAGGACAGGGCAGAGGACCAGGGGAACAGATGTGAACTGCTGATTAGAACTGGTGGAAAAAGTTGTTTACTGAAACTAAAATGATGTTAAACTTTAAAATAGAGAATTAAAGAATAAGCTGAACATACTGACATACTGATTCTTTGAAGAGAAGCTTGGAGTTCACTATATCTAACACCTGGTACCACAGCCAGATCAAAGCTGGTGAAACCTGAAATCTTGAAAGAGAGCCACAGGCTTTCTAATTCAAGTCCACAAACGTTGTTTCTTTCCAGTATGTGCGAGGTACTATGGTTAATAGAACAAGAGAGAAAATGTGATCCCTGCCCTTATCACCTGCCATCAAGTGACACAAACAGATATGTAAACTCTTCCCCAGGTTACAGACTGGGATGGTAATTACCACAGCTTGAGGAGGTGGGAGAAGCAGATTGGTCTGAACGAAATTGTGATTGGCCATGAATGGAAGAGCAGTAAAATAGTAAACATGTGTATATTTGCTATGTGCTTTACCAACACTGACACCTTTAATCCTCACTGGCAACCCCATGACAGACTGCTGGAATGGTCCCCCTTTTCGTTGATGGGAGATTGGTTGATGAAGGAAACGCCCAAGGTCACAAAAACTAGCAATTGGCAGAGCTGAGTGGTAGTGGCTGAGTGACCTCCCCCTTAGACTTCATTTGAAGATGAAATAAAGTAACAGCACCTGGCAAGAGAAAGGGGGTAGTAAGTTATACCTTGCCTTGTATGGAGTTTTGTAATTTATAAGGGTTTTAAATATGTTATCCCACTTAATTTTCATAGTAATTCAATAAGTTAAGGATATTAGTCTTATTTTGTAGGATTCTACTGAAGCTAAAATGGGAATAGAGATGGTCCCTAAGAGACAGAAGAGGTGCCACCACCATTATGGGTTCAGCATATTCAGGGAGGCCATCAGGAAGAGGTGACGCTTTGCTGGGTGTGCTGTGATATATGGATGCACATATGCATGATTTGGGAGTCACATGCACCTGTGCTTCAATCCCAGCTCTCCTCTCGCTCATTAATGGTGCACCCCTGAGTTCAGTAGCTTCTGCACTGTCTTTCCCCATCCACAAAATCTGGACACCACCATCTGCCTTGCTCCATTGTGAGAATGGGCAAGGAAAAGTTGAAAACCTTTTTGTCATATGTAGGTACCACCATATATGATAGTTTTTGGAGGAAGGAAGACATCCCCAGATTTGGTTTCCTGGCAAATTCTGTGTGCAGAACTATTATCATTCATTTTTGCATAAGGGAAATTAATCATTGAAAAGCTTAGACTTAGCTCTTGATTGATGACTTTGCTTGTTCATAGCCTTAGCGACATTGCATAGGGTTTATCTGATGGAACACTAAAAAGCTACTTTTCCAGATTCCAAATAGTTAATATTCTTAAACCAGCAAGAAGCCCAGCGTCATTTTGAGAAACAGGAATAGTGATTTGAGTGCAGGTGAGATGGGAGGTGCCCTGGAAGTCAGATGTGAATGCCCCTGCCACGTTCTCTCCTGGCATCTAGTAACAAGTGGAATCCAAAATTTGGGTTGCACTTGATCTTTTCAGTTTAAAATGTAGGAAGGACAAAGTGACTTATAATCTTTATCAGGTTTCCCCTGCTTAACTTGGTTAAACCCAGCATTTCTCAGAGGTACCAGACAATGGCCCAGGGTTTCCATGGTCCCCCTTGTGACACATTGTGGTACAATGTCTGAGGTGCTGAGCACCCAAAAGCAGATGAGAAAACCTGGATGCAGAAAGCTGGCAGTTTGTGCCTGGTCAGGAAGAAGCAGGCCCAGCCCTGGCACTGCCGCCCTGGGTGGTAAGCACCTGCTCCAGAGAACACTCAGTACCTTCTTCTTCTCCCTGCTAAGTTTGGCATTTGACCCAACAGATGGCAAAAAACATGTAAATATCCTCCCATGTTTTATTATTTGAAGGGACTGATCTTTCTGAGACTTTTACTTGCTAGATGGAAGTTGTGGCTGTCTCTGTGAAGAGGAAACTGACCTGACCCTTGAGGGCTTTGAGCCATATTTGCCAAGACAGCCGGGTCTGCTTCTGCTCCTGGTACACAGTGCCATGTTTTGCACTTGCCACATCTAAAAGTCCCTTTCCCCTCTGGCCTATGAACTCTTGGGAAGCAGGGAGCAGGAAGCAGGCATCGCAGGCCAGACACATAGCAGGCACCTGATGTTCTTTTCTGTGGTCTGATGTGTGAGTCCTCTGCAGGTCACTGCCTGAGCTCAGGGGCTGGCATGTCTCCGTCAGCACTCCGTATTCACATCACTCTGCTAACCAAGGCATCACAGCGGCCCTCTGTGAACTTTGGTCCAGGCTTCGTTGGACTCATTTGAATTTGGTACAAAAGAAAATAACATTTCACATTTCTCTCTAATGTGAAGAAGTTGAACTCGTTGTCTTTTTTGTTGAAGTAGACTCTAATATTAACAGGTGAAATTTTATTTTAAATATAGAAAAGTCAATTTTTAAAAACATGCAAATATATAAACTGTAGTCAATATTTTCCTCTATTACATAATTTCTCTAGGTATCAACTGACATTGATATCCTTTGTCTTTTAAGTTTCTTTTTGATCTAATACTTGATATTTAGAAAATCTAAACTATGTTTAAATTATATGCCATAATAATACAGTAGCTATCCATGAAGCCACCACCTGACCTGTGATAAATCTCACCAGTCCCTTGAGTCTCTATGAGTTTCTTCCCCATCCTATCTCCATGCCTCCCCTTTCCTTGCCCAGAGCAGCTATGGATTTTTTTTTTTTTTTAATTTAGGTGAAAGACTGTGCAAGGAGGCTCACACCTGTAATCCTAGCACTTCAGGAGCCACGGTGGGAAGATTGCTTGAGGCCAAAAGTTCAAGAAGAGCCTAGGCAGCATAGTGAGACCCCATCTTTGCAAAAAATTAGTCAGATGTAGTGCTACCAGCCTGTAGTCCCAGCTACTCTGAAGGCTGAGGCTGTAGGATCACTTGAGCCCAGCAGGTCAAGGCTGCAGTGAGCTATGACTGCACCACTGCACCCCAGCCTGGGCGACAGAGTGAGACCTTGTATCCAAAATAAATAAACACACAAATAAATAAATGAATTAATAAGTGGTCATGTTTAGCTTTTTTGTTTTCTCTCCATTTCTACCCTATAATTGAGAGTTGATGTTAGATTATTTTCTGGAAGTATCAATCAATAAATGTTTGCAGAAGTAATCAACTTAACATAACCACTTTCCCTGGGTGTTTTTGTTGCCAAAAGAGATAGAGAACAATGCTTCCAACACAGGCTTAGGGTGAATGTCTACTGGGGAGTAGAGTCACTGTAGAGAAACAACAGAAACAATATTAATTCTTTGGCACTAGAGTAATCTAAAACATGTAGTATCAAAGCATCCATCCCTATAAGACCACTAGACCAGGATATGGGGCCAGGGGTAGGGTGAGGAAGAAAGGAAGAAGGTCAGATTCACGGGGGTCAAGTATATAAAAGGCCTTCCTTCTGTGAGATTTGGAAGTTTGATATTTACTCCAATTTTCAACAAGCCATTGGAAATCACGCCTTAAGTTCTTTGGGTTCATTTCAATTTGTTCATTTTTTTCTGTACACTGGAACAGTCACAAGGCCAGCTCTGTGTGGATTCAGGCAAATTAAAGTGACTTTGCTAGCTGGGCCTCTGTTTTTACCTCGCAGCATATACAGTCCCTGTCAGAATGGAGGCTTTGCAGACACTATGTAAAATGAACAAGAAATGGTGAGCCAGCTCTGAGAGTTCATCCTCTAAGTATATTTAAGGTTAAATTCGAGGTTGGGGGTTCACAGACCTAGCCTCCCATTATGTAAGTTTTCACCTAGCATCTCCACTAATTTCAAATGAGGCAAAGGGAAGGCTCATATAAGCATGATTAACTAGGAGAATTATAATCAAAACCATGTGTGAGTTCTCTTAAAGTATATGATGGTACAAGGCCATGAGGATAGAGGAAATAAATGGAAGGGAAGGTCTACACAGATGGGCAAACCTCCTGCAAATATGTTACCTCTGAGAGGAAAAATAGAGGTGGCAGTAATGCCACCTCCAGTTATTTAACTGAAAAAAAAAAAAAAGAATGTAAAAGTTGAAGTGTTTGATAAGTTCTGAAGATGAGAGAGAGAGAGAGACAATAGAGAAGAGAAGTTCCCTATATTTCCTCTATCAATATATTTATTCATTTTTTGTTTTCATAAAGACTTTTTAAAGGTGTAATCTATATACTATACAATTCACCCATTTAAGGTCTGTAATTGAATGGTGTTTTTTAGTATATTCACAGATATGTGACCTCCACAATCAATTTTAGAACACTTTCATCACCCCACAAGATACGGTATATTTGGCAATTTTATTCTGTGTAAAATACCTGGCCAGATGTTCAAAGGCAGTGAAATATTATGAACTCTGGTCTGAGGCCTCCACCTCCTCTGCAAGTCCTTCTTTAACCAGAGGCACGTGCAATATTTTATTAACAAAGATTTCTGAGTCTTGCTTTTTTGTTTTTTTAAGTAAAAAACCATTAACTTCAGGCAGGGCCCTCGAAACCTTGCTCCAGACCTTAAGTTCCCATGAAGATTTTGGGACTGCATGCAATGCAAACAGGCTCTTACTCCCGTCTAACTAGAGTAGCACACTGTAGCTACATTTTCCAAATGCAGGATTTGTTTAAGCAAAGCCTTCTACAGCTTTAAAGCAAATTTGAAAGGATTCACAAAGATTTGAAAATCTGTTTCTGTCCTCAAGGAGTTCACTAGATAGTTGGGGACCATGATATTGAAACATCAAAAGTTAATTGACTACAAGGTTACCAAAACAATTGTCCCATATGATTTATTATAGAAATCGGGAAATATTATCAAAAGTTAAGTGCAAATATGGGAAACATTAAAATTGGGAGGGATGTTTAGAACCTAGTGAGTCTCGTGTGATTTCTTAATGAAGTAACAGAACAGAAGTTGTCTGAGCAGGAACTGTGCCTAACTCTGACCAACACAGTATGCTCCTGGTACTCAGTGCAGTTGAGTAAGAATAAAAACAAAACATTGGAACAAAGTGAGAAAATTTGTAAATATCAAAGCAGCACGAAATCATGAGTTAAAACAACTGAATTCATCAAGTACCAAACTCACCAGCCAAATTTGATAAGGAGTTTTTATTATAAAATGAATAGATGGAATTAAAAGTAAGGGCCATCAAACATTTAGATGTAAAACAAAGTAACTGATAGTGCATGCTATTTTTTATAGTTAAAGCTGATTTTTAAGTTAATTTAGATAAAAACGCAATTGCATGGGCTATAAACAGACTGAAGTGCTTATAACTCAGGATGATTTATCTAAAAGCTAAATTAATCATTTGAAAAGGAAATGTCATGAAAGGCACCATAGGGATAAATGTTGGATTTGGTCTTATTTACATAATTGTTAGGCTGAATAGACTACTTCTGGAAACAGCAGTAGAAACTTGGGCTAAATGTTTGTATGTCCCCACCCCAATTTCATACTTTGAGATCCAGCCACCAGGGTATTAGGAAGTGGGGCTTTAAAGAGGTGATTAGGTCGTGAGGGTGGATCTCTCCATAATAGGATTACAAACGTTAGAGGAAAGGACAGCAGAACTTGCAGCTCTCTCTTCCTTCCCCCCACCCTGCATCACGTGAAGATACAGCAAGAAAGCCATTGTTGCTAAACCAGGAAGAAGGCCTTCAACACCCAACCACGCTGGCACCCTGTGGTCTCCAGAACCATGAGAAGTAAATGTTGTTCAAGCCACCTCGTCTGTGGTATTTTTGTTACAGCAGCCCAAGCTATAGCAGAGCCCTTAGTTTGAAATGGGAGGCCTTAAAGTACAGGGGTTAAGAGTACAGCCTGGCCTTAGTAGACCTGCAGTTGACCTTGGCTCTGCCACTTGCTGGCTGTTGTACCTTAGACAGTTTAGTTAAGGTCTCCAAGCCTCAGTGTTCTCATGGACGCATGGAGTCGTACTGGTGGCTATCTCGTGGGGTTGTGCTGTGATGTGTAGTGTTGATGAGATGATGTACATGAAGTGGCTGACAGTCTGTGGCACACAGCGCTTCACAAATGGTGACCATTGTTAATCATATGATCAAAATCAAAATCAAGGGACGTGTGTTCTGGTCTAGAAAGAGAACAGTGTCATAGAAGCTGCAAAGTGTTTCTTTAAATGTGGCCATGGTTAGAAGCTGACTGAAAGTCACCTCAGCAATGTCATAGCTCTGTGGAGAACTTGTGGAGAAAACAGAGACCCTCCCCTATTTGACCCTCTTAATTTCTGAGCTGAGAAGGAAAACCAAAAAACATAGTCATTTTGCCTGAAGGGAAGGGAACTAGAGAATGACTTAATAATGATTGACTAGCATAGAAAAATTTGCAAATGGAGAATGATAATGTTATCCTGTTTCAGTAACATTAAAAAGAAGAAGAGAGTTTTAAGGTAAGGGGAAGATTTTGATGCAGAAAGAAACTTTATTGAAATAAGGGTGCTGCGGTACTGGGTTGTATTTATTAACAACTGACAATGTGAGATTAGCTTTCTTGAGAATGTTTATGAACAGATTCTTGGAAGCTGAACAATTTGAATTTAAGCACAGAATGATAAAAGGGAGCCTCTGGCCGGGCGCAGTGGCTCATGCCTGTCATACCAGCACTTTGGGAGGCCGAGGCGGGCAGATCACAAGGTCAAGAGTTCATGGTGAAACCCCATCTGTACTAAAAATATAAAAAGTAGCTGAACGTGGTGGCACACACCTGTAATCCCAGCTACTTGGGAGGCTGAGGCAGGAGAATCGCTTAAACCCAGGAGGTGGGGGTTGCAGTGAGCCAAGATCGCAGCCTGGTGACAGAACAACACTCCATCTAAAAAAAGAAAAAAAAAGTGGTTGTGGGGGAACCTTCTCAGATGTTAAGCTTGGAAGGTGCGTGTAGACATTTGTATTTCAGATATGGGGTGTAGGCCTGAAGCAGGGACCAGTTAGGATGGAATAGCATTGTTAAACTGGAATCCTACTTTTTACACCTCCCCTCCTCGGTCCCTTTTGGCAAGCTTATAATTTATAGCATGTCATAGATAATCATGAAAGCTGTGTATCTGTTGAACTCTCCAAGTCAGTGTTTTGTCTAGAACACTATGACATCTGTGCTTTGTGCATGTTATTTCATGTAGTCTTTACCACAGTATGCTGACACAGGTGCTGTCTCCACTTTACAGATGAAGAAACTGAGGCATGTTGACCTCAGTCATGTGTCAGGCCCACGGCACACCAGTCAGGCCCAAGGCCAAGGCTAAGGCCTGACTGCTTTTGGCTGGTAAAGATATAAGGAGCCACTCTATGTTTTATTGTTTTATTTTTTGACACAGGATCCCGCTCTGTTTCACCGGCTGCAGTACAGTGGCACGATCTTGGCTCACTGCAACCTCTGCTTCCTGGGCTCAAGCAGTCCTTTAGCCTCAGCCTCCCAAGAAGCTGGAACTACAGGCATGCACCACCATGCCCAGCTAATTTTTGTATCTTTTTGTAAAAAATGGTTTTCACCATGTTGGCCAGGCTAGGAGCCTCTGTAGATTTAGACAGCCTATTACTAACATAGACGCAGAAGGAGGAGCAGCCAAAGGTGCCAGCTGCCACGCATCGCAAAAGGAGGATCCTGAAACACAGGGAGGGTCTGTTAGTGTAGTAGGGAGGTCATAAACAGGCACCATAGCCAGAGTGGCTTAAACAACAGAAACTTACTGACTCACTGTTCTGGAGGCTGGAAGTCTAAGATCAAGGTGTCGGCAGAGTTGATTCCTTCTGAGGATCTGTTTTGTGCCCCTTTCATGTCCGGCGGTTTGCTGGCAAGCTCTGGCTTTCCTGGGCCTGCAGGAGCATTATCCCAGCCTCTGGCTTCATCTGCATGCGGGGTGCTCCCTGTGTGCATGCCTGTGTACAGATCTTCCCAGTTTGGTAGGGACACCAGTCATATTGCATTAGGGTCCATTCCAATGATTGCATTTTAAATTTATTTCCTCTGTAAAGATCCTGTCTCCATGTAAGGTCATATTTTGAGGTGCCGGGGTTTAGGACTCTATCTCTTTTGGGGAGAACAACACAAGTCAATCTATAACAGAGCAGGTGGTTACAATGCTAGCTGTGACATAGCCCATTGCAGAGAAGCCAGTTAAAGGCTGCAGCTAAGAGGTTTTATATTCTATGGTTCTATTCCAAGTATGGATATCCAGGAAGCCTCATACCCCTTCAGAACCTGGGAGGTGAGGAGAAAGTGCCTCTTGGCAGCCTCCCAGGGAAGTAGGGAAGTGGGTAGGAGGTGGCTCCTAGCAGTTCCTTAAAGGCCTCGAACACCAGGGTATCACAAGGCAGTTATCCTTTCAAGACACAGATAAGCTGTGGTTCAAGTTTTTGCCTGGTGGCTATGTGAATACCTGCAAGGTTGCCAGGGGACCTGGACAGAGCCATTCCTCTGTCATCACTCATAGGACAGGGGCAGATTCTAAGCCAGGTCTGCCACACTCCCATCTATGCTCATTGAGGGTTGCTGTTTCCCTGGACACCAATTCTTAAGTCAACTGGTTGCTGACGTTTTGTTGATGTCTGAGAGTCACAGGTCCTTTTCTCCCAGAAAGCAAACTCTGAGGCAGAGATGAACATGCAAGAAGCTCATTAGCAGGTGTTCACAGGATCAACACCTGTGGAAAGGCAGGGGCAACAGCAGGAATGGGCAGGGGAGGAGGTGGGCTGCTGTGCACTCACTACCGGGCCCTCAACTGACCCCAGGCAGCTCTGAAACTGCAGAATGGTCTAAGCTGCAGGGAGTGTTTTCTTTTCTAGCCCATAAAAGGCAGACTTCTTTTATATAAATAGATATGCTGCATTGCAAGTAGTTACCCCAAGATAAACAATGATTGCCTCCATGTATGATTTTATCATAAAGTATATATTCTTAACAATATTGAGGTATACACAGTGTATGTACATACATGTATATATCATGTTAGTCAAGTGTGATGTTGGTATTTTTTCACTCCCTTAAGACAGTCATCTCAGCTGTCTATATTTGAACTGCATGACACTATTTTGAGTCTAGATCATACACCAGATCCTTATTCTCGTCACTGAATGACTTTTGTTGAGTTTGTAATAGTTCTATGTGAAAATCTGTATTTAAAAAGATATATACATTTCTGGAGCGAGAGTTAGAATCTGCTCTATTTCCAGGGAGACCTGTGTCCTCCTCCCTGACAAAGTTAAGAACCATTGTGTAAAGCAACAGAGTCAAGTTGTGGCTGCTTTATAGGCTGTGCTTTGCCTGCTCCAAACACACAACAGTGATAGATCAACATCTAAAAAGGAAAAATGAAAAAGTCATAATCATGCCCCTTACTCCCCTAAAAAAGATTAATTGTTAGAGACAAGAGACAAACCCAAAGCAGAGTGCGAAACCAGGCAGTGGGCTGCAGGATCGCAAGTCAGGAGGGGGAACCAGAGGCTTAGCTCTGGTGGCAGTAAGACTAAATGTGCCAGGCCAGAGCACGTGCTCCACCGGAAAGCGGACAGGGTAGTGGTCTCGTCCTCTGATCTAGAAGGGAGGCCCAGAATCACTGCCTGCCATAACCTCTAGCGTGTAAAAAGCTTTGATCCTGGAAAGCGCTCAGGACAGAGACAAGGCCTTTTTCTCAGGAACTGAGCTAAGTAACCTGTCACATCATCAGCCATATCACCATTGGGCAGGAACCCAGACCACCATGTCAACTCCATTCTTTGTGACGGGTTCAAGCAGAGGAACCTTAAAAACCTCTGAGCAAGGAGAGGTGATCAGCAAGAGAACATTCACCATTATATCCCATACAGGGCAATCCTGCACACCCAAATTCCACGCCACATGAAGAATTCTGACCTTAGAGTGTCAGCCATCCAAATCAACAAGCAGAATGTGAATTCACTGAAGAGTAAAGTAAAATTTAAAAAAAGCTATCTTGAAAAATAATGCCTGATGCCCTCAAAGAGATCATTGGAGAAATAATAGCCATTTTTTTAAAAAAGGGAAATCCTGAGTAAGAGGCAAAAACTGGCAGAAATGAAGGGCAAGTAGAAGTGGGAAAAAATTAGAATCTCAGAAATGAGTGATAGATTCATTAGAATAAAGAATAAAAAGCAGATGAATCTACTAGACTCAGTTGACAGGAGAATTAGTAGTTAAGAAGCTGTTACTGAAGAGTTCACCCAGAATGCTGCATAGACTCCCAAAGAATAAAACCTAAAGTAGGTCAGTTAAGAGGAAAGAAAGATAGATTCAGAAGCTTCCCAGTATGTATTACTGCAGTTCCAGAAGAGAACGAAAGGAATGGCAGAGAAGTAGTGCTGGAATTTTTCAGAATTGGAACAAGATGTGAGCCGTCTGATTGAGAGCACTCTCTGAGTACTGAGCAGAATAAAGATAAATGCAGACCCAGCCTCATCAGAGTCAAATTGCAGAGCCTCGGGGATAAAGATACACCGCTTCCAAACCGCATGGAAGGAAAGACAGATTACCTGTGAAAAAATAGCACTGACTGACAGCAGACCCGGCACCATTACTAATAGGCGGCAGGGAAATTGTCGGGAGTGCTTAGGGAAGACAAACTTGAACCTAGAATTTTGTGTCCTACCAAATTATTAAAGTGTGGGGGTTTCAGACATGTAAATACTGACAGCGTTTGCCTCCTATGGACTTTCACTGCCAAAAAAAGCTGTTGAAGGATACTTACCTGACACAGAAGTGAAAAAGAAGGAAGGGTGTTAGGACTAGGAAAGGCCTAGGATTCTACCTTACTTGCAGGTTAACAAGGATACCGCGGTACTTCCATGGGTGCAGGCAGAAGGACGAGACTCCTGCCTCAAAGACCAACAACTTTGTTACTCAGCACAGAGGCAGCGTGAGTTCTCTTAGCAGTGTCTCTTCTGGCCCCCAGTTCAATAGCCAGGAGGCGAAGCAGCTCCGGATGCTGTACACACACCGGGCCGGAGGACAGCTGAAAACTCTCGAGCTTGGGCACCTTCCAGTATTTCATTTGTCCATTTGCGTGTGTTTGTTTTTATCCCAGTCTTTTAAAGGGGATGTTAGTAAACCTGCCCAGTCTTTGTCCCTGAGGAAGACATTATGTTTATCATTCCAGTGAGGGAACAAATCTGCTTTCTGCTCCAAAGGGAGAGACTAACCATCTTCCAGTGCTATTTGGTATATGAGCCACCACAAGTTGTATGAAAACTCTGTAGAGAACTGTCCTTCAACAAAGAGGTGGAATACAATGAACAAATAAAGAATTTAAAAATATTTTTACCTTAATTTAGCCATTGACTTAATTTATTGTTTTACCTGTGATTTTGTTTAGAAGATGAAACTCTAGACAAGAATAATGAGGAAGAAGGATAGTTGGGAAGAGGGGCTGCTAGGGAAAATAAAGCTTCGTGTCTTTTTTTTGAGGGGGAGGCAGGAAGGAGGAAAGGAGGAAGGAAGGGAGGGAGGAAAAATAAAGCTTCATGTCTTTTTAGGAGCTGAATAGAGACACTAAATAACTTTGCGCTTGGAACAATTTGTTAAAGGATAATACATATGTGTATACATATATCTATTTCTTAAAGAAGAGAAATAGTTTACTCCTTACACCAGAGGGAAAAATACTAGAATATTTTGAAAATCAATCCAACAGAAACAGAAAAGGAGATAATTTATGAAAAGAGGAAGACTGGTTAGTAGGAAACACAAATGAAGATGATAGAAATAAAAAAATTCACAGTGCATATAAATAAAGTGACCTGTTAAAAATCTGAAGCCACTCGGTCATCATGACCTTGTTCCAACATCTCAAGCTGGAAGGAAGGGTCGAAAAGCTATCCTCACTGAGGTCTGATGTTTTAGTCTCTGCAGAATTGCCGTAACATCTCATTGGTGAAACTGAGGTCATGCCCACACCTTGCCTGGCCAACAGGTGTAAATGATCATGAATCCTTTATACTGGTCTTCATTAACAAGTCATGACTTTCATTCCCCAGGGCTGAGGAGGGATCTTTTCCAGAGATCAAGGGACTCCAGGTGCCACCTGAAAGCCTGGAGTCCTTTTTGCAAAGAGGATGTGTGCACAGGGGAAGGACCAAATTCTGCTTCAATATTCCATCCCCTGTCACATTGAAAAGAGGTGGAATAGTTGACAGCTGGTGTCTCTAAAGGTATCCAGTCCACATAGCTCAAATCTGGAAGAATACAGAACTCACTCCTTTTTTTCAAATAATTCCTGAAACAGATTACATAATTCCTTTCAAAAGCATTTGACTGGGACTAACTAATAATCTTATCTCTGGGGATATTCATTTGCCCACCCTTTGAGCTTTTCAGAGTTTATTTAAAAATATGAACTGACACGTGGTTGGGCTTCTTTGGAACAATTCAGAATTTTTTGAAATATATGATTGTTAGTACTTTAGGAGAAGGGGATCTATTTGAAATACAGTTAAATAACCACATTTGTTGCACTATGAAATGCTAACAACAAAAAAATGAAGCTGTTGGATTTTAAATGAAATTCTGCTTTAAAAACGCTTCAAAAAAAAGTAGAAAACTTGAAATAAGAGATTGAAAAAATGTTCACCAAGCTAATACTAACTACAAAAAAACTAGTGTAACAAGTTCTAATTTTAGTCAAAAAACCTTAGTAGAGATTAGCAAGGACATAAATACTGCTAAGAGGAAGAATCCACCAAGTAAATATAATAAATGTCTATCTACCTAACACTATAGTTTCGAAATACATGAAGCAAAACCGATAGAACTGCTGGGAGAAATTTATATGATCCCAATAATAGTGGGAGATTTTATTATCTTTTTATTAGAAACTGATAGATCAAGGAAACCAAGAAGATAAAATAAAAGAAAGGATATAGAATATTTGAATAATACAATAAAGAAGTGTGACTTCACCAGAATGAGAGGTAATATACTTTTCAAGTACCCCGAGAACATTAGTTATATTTGAGGTTAAAAAGCAAGTTAAAACAAAGTTTCAATAATGAGTAATGCTAAGTTTTCTGACAACAGTGCAATTAAGTTGGAAGTTCACAATAAAAAGATACTCATTAAAAGTCACAAAATTCATATATTTGGAAACTAAAATATGTGTGTGTGTGTGTGTGTGTGTATGTATATATATATGTATATATATATGTATGTATATATATGTGTATATATATACATATATATACGTATGTATATACATATATATGTATATATATATACATACGTATATATATGTATATATATATACATACGTATATATATGTGTGTATATATATATATATGTGTATATATATATACATATATTCCCAAGTAAAAAGTAGCAATAGAAAATACAGATATTTAAGACTGTGGCATATATATAAAGAGGTATTTAGAGAGACATTTATAGCCTTAAATACCTTTATTTAAAAGCAAGAAAGCCACAAAATACAGGAGTTAATCTTTCACCTAAATAAGCCAGTGAGAATAAGACCAGTTACATAACAAGAAATAATGAAGATAAGAACAGAAAATAGTTGGGGAGAAAAAAAATGTTCCTGGTTTTACCTGTCTCAAGTGACTGAACTCTGGCACTTTAACCTTTCCCACCTGGAAATCTGAGGGCTTGCCTTTTAAAGAGAAGGAGGGAAAAGGTGGGGGCAGATGGATAAAGAGATGTAGGAGCAAAACTTAGGCAGCAAAACAATTTTTAGAGAGATGCTTTGCTATTTCAAAAAAAGGAAAAAGGGAAGAATAATACCATCTTCAAAAACCAGATTGTGGGACCCAGTGACATTAGGTCCAGGAGTATTGACCTTTTTGGAATTTTAAGAATTATTATTTTAAAAATCTGAAATATCCTGGAAAGTATGGACACAGATCCCATAGTGTAGTCATTCAACAAGAGTTCAGCGGACGTTTATTAGCCAGGCGCTGTGTTCCTGCTGGGCCTCACAGCTGAGCCAGACACGGTGCCTGTCTTGGAGGACAGAAGGACAGGGACATGAACCCCCGAGGGGCCCCAAGTACAGTCAGAAGGACTTGGGGTGGGCTTGTGCTCAGGAAAGCACATAAATCCGTGATCCCAACCCCTCTACACTGACCAAGAAGGAAAGAAAACAGTTCTCAAGGGTTAGAAGTGTCAGAACAGGTAATTGGCACAGATAAAAACTTTACAAAGGGGCAAATAAATATTCAGACCTCTAGGAGTAGTCCAACCTAATGAAATATTTCAAGACCATTGGAAGTAGCTGCAGTGCAATAAATGTAAGGGTAAGAAGAGAGTGTTACAGGAGTGTTTAGCATCAGTCTGCGCATGTCCAAAACTTCAAATTTGGGATCACACATTTTTGCCTATGCCATTTCTATTCATTAGGTTCATAGCTATTTCTTGTTTTCTGCCTTGGTTAGACCTGTGCTGAGACAGAGCACTACTGATAGTAGGTATCCTTATCTTACGCTTAACTTTAATTAGAATGCTCCAAAAATTTTAGCATTTAATAGGATGTTTCTATGTTTGAGAAATATCTAGTTAGGAAAAGGAAGTTCCCCTCTATTTCTAGTTTGCCAAGACATTTTTTTCTAATAACAAATAAATAATACAGTTGTTAAATACTCTCTCTCTATGAAATAATCACAGGGATTTTTTTCTTAATATGTTGATTATTAGATTATCTTTGGTTTCATATCCTTCTCATAATTCTGGAATGGTTGCTAAAGTTACATTTAGGTTTTTAAATGTAGATTATAAGTGAAATCAGTCAAAAAATTTGTGAATTGTTCTCTACTTGTCCAATTTTATAAGTTTAGAGTAGCCTCATAAGATTATGAGGCTTCCTTCGTTCATGAAACAGTTTACATACAAAAGGAACTATCTTTACCATAAACATGTGATAAATTATACTGTGAGCCAGTAGTCTTAAGATTCTGTTGAAGGGAGATTTGCCTGATACTTCAGTTTGAAATAGTTGGTACCTAGTCATCAGATTAGGGTCTCTGTTTTGAGTGAAATATTCATTTGATCAAAGTTTCCAAGTTCCTTGTTAATAAGTGGTTTAAAATATTCACCTATGGCTTTTAAAGTCTCTACTGTATCTGTAGTGGGTTTGTTTTTTTTTTTTTTTTTTTTGAGAATTAAATCATTTATTGATTACACATGATAATGGATGATACACAAGCTTCATTCCCATCTATAATTTTATCTGATACTTTTATTTGGTTTAGATATATGGCATAGGATGTGCCAATAATCATTTTTATAACCAATAATTCCATGATTTTGCATGGGTAATTTTTAGTGGCAAACTTCAGGTCACAACAGTAACTATCAGTTCAACTACACCAAGGTTTCTGAAGACAATGGCTTCTCCACCCAAGCAGGTTGTATATAAACTCCAAGTAGAACCTGGCATCACCCTGAAGGAATTCTAACTTCACACTTTGGGGGAGATTTACCAAGATGGCTTCAGAGTAGAGTAACTTTACACAACATATTTAAAGAATAAAACATTTATTCATCATTATGATCAGACTATTACATTTCACGATCAATAGCATGAGTGCAAAAAAAACGTACATTAAAACTCTTTGTTTGAATGCTTTGCACTTTCCACAGAACAGAAACTAAAATAATCTGTTATACAGTTAGTCACAAATACGATCCTTGAGTTTTTTTGCCCATACACATGAGCATTTGTCTAAAACATGTCTTCTTTGTAGCACTAGGCCCTGCCACCACTGTGCTTGGCTGAGTTCACAAATCTCTTGTAACCTGTAGCTTCCCTGTCACTTCTCTGGCTCTCCTCTCCTGCTAAGCTTTGTTTCCTAATTAAAATCTTCTGCCACTGCCATGGCTACTGCTGCTACTGGGACTGACTTCTCTAGCCACCTTTGCCAGGTTTCATGGCCTGGCAAAGTATTGGCCTCTACCACCGCAGGGGCCAGAGCTTCTGCCTCCAAAGTTTCCTCCCTTCATGGGTCCAGAATTTGAAGACTGATTATTGTAATTGCCAAAATCACTGTAGCTTCTACTACCTCCAAAATTGCTTCCATCATTACCAAATCCATTATAGCCATCCCCACGGCCACCATATCCACTACCACAGCTCCCACCAAAGCCACCATGACCACTAACATTTCCTTCATGACCAAAGTTGTCATTCCCACAGAAATCACCTTCACGACCACCATCAAAGTTTCCAGAACCATGGAGTCATGGTCATTAAAGGCTACAAAGGCAAAGCCCCTTTTCTTGCCACTGCCTCTATTTGTCAAGATTTCAATCACTTCAGTTTTCCCATACTGTTCAAAATAATCTCCTAGGTGTTGTTCTTCAGTGTCTTCTTTAATGCCACCAACAAATATCTTTTTCATAGTTAAATGGGTACCTATCTTTGAAAATCTTCTCTTGAGACAGCTCTTTGTTTCCATAACTCTTCCATTCACCTTGTGAGGCCTTGAATCCTTGGCCGCATCCACCTCTTCCACATAGCGACAAACCCAAAGCCCCTGGAGCGCTTGGTGTTTGGATCTCATGACCACACGGTCTGGGAGCATTCCCCTTTGCTCAAAATGGCTCCTCAGGCTCTCATCGGTTGTTTGAAAGCTCAGCTCTTCAATGAAGCTCTTCCTCAGCTATTTGGGTTCTTTACGAGACTCTGACTTAGACATGAGGGCAGGCAGATGAGAGACTTTAACGATGCTCTTTTGGTGGCATCCATGGGCAGAAAAGAGTAAGCTGACGAATGTATCTTGTATCTGTAGTTTTGATGCCCTTTTCAATTCTTAAAAAAAAAACAAGAATGATAAAGAAGATCAACAAAAGAACACATCAATGCAGTCAGCTCTCTGTATATGGAGGTTTCACATCTGTGGATTCTGCCAATCATAGATAAAAAAATATTTGGGGGAAAACAATTTAAAAATACAACAATAAAAAATAGTAAAAAATTTAAAATATAATGTTTGCATTATCTTGGTATTATGAGTAATCTAGAGATAATTTACAGAATACAAAAGGATGTACATGGATCATATGCAAGTACTACACCATTTTATTTAGGGACTGAGGATTTTGGTAGCTTTGGGGACCCTGGAACCAGTCCCCTTCAGATAATGAGGTACAACTATATGCAGTTATCTGATAAAACTAGTAAAATAGTCATCCTTCTGTTAAGAAAAGTAAGAAGAAAACACAAATATTGTATGTAATTGAAGGTCCCTTCGGATTCTAAAATTCCGTGATTCTATGATTGTAGGTTATCAAGTTCCTACCAGCTGGCTTTGCCTGTCCGGCTACAGCCTCTTTGCCATTCCACATGGTTGCTAAACCGCAGGACAATCCAAGGATGGAGGCAAGGCTCTGCGTCTCCCTCACCTCGTGTGTCCATTAGCTCATGCAGTTAGAGGAGAAAGCACCGCTGAATGCACTGATGTAATGTAGTCATTGAACACACCAGGCAGCTCTGTAATGTGCTCCTCAAGCCATTAAAACATTTACAATGTAACAGGGACTGTGCACTATAAAGAGATTCAGAGGAGGAAACAGAGATGCACACCCCACCCTCAAAAATGGCAGCCTCTCAGGAAGACAGCCATGACGTAATTACGCAGACAGTGAGGGTGAAAAGTGTTGTGAAAGGGAAGGATAGGGTGCAGTAACGGGATTGACAAGAGTCTGTGAGGATCCCAAGTGAACAGGGTGGCTGAGGGCCAGAAGTGGGGTAGGAAGGGTGGGAAGTGGTGTGTGGAGGAAGCTGCTTAGTGTGTTTAAGAAACCCAGTAAGCTGGGCTGGCCTGAGCCTGGAGAACGTGGGAAAGAGGTAAACGTTTTAAGGAATTGGAGACTTTCTCCTGGGGCATTGGGGAGCCACCAGATGGTTTTTATCACCACTTCTAGTTACACACTTGATAGAAACTCTACATCTCAGTAACCATGATCTGTAGTTAGCCTCTTATTCCCCAAACAAAATTATATTTCTCTGTTCAAAAAAGCAAAGGCCAGTAGTAGATATCCCATGTCTGATACCTACCTATTAGTGGATTAAATCCTTTCTTTTTTAGTTAAATCATTAAACTTATTATATTTGTTAGCTTGAAATAGGCTTGTACTGCAATAAGTTGTCTGGGGTTTTCTTTTAACTGAATGGATTTTAAACTGTCTTTACCAGAATGTATATTTTAACAATGTCTTGGGGGATGTGTTCTGGCTGACGGCATTACTATCACATGGACTGTTGTCCATGAATTGCTGACACATGTTTTATTGGGGCACCTTCTCCCATTTCTCTGTCATCATGCCTTGCATCAGAACTCAATAAGTATGTTAACTCAGCTTGCATTAATTGAAGAGAAGATTTCTTGCTAATTCTTGGCAATCTCAGTCTCTTCTCTCCCTAAAATTCCATTTTCCGTAAAGGACAAAAGGATATAAGCAACCTGTGTAACCACCAAACTCCTGTCATCTATTGTTACATTAACCCCTGGGTCATTTATCACAGCATGGTGACTTTAGGAGAGAAAACAGAATGCTTCTCAGGAGCCAGCATATTTTGTCAATAGTACCTAGATGGTAACTTCATTGTGTTTGTATGAAATGTATGTTTCAAACTGATGCATTTGTTTTGAAAACTTTATTGATATTTCAAGTTAAATAATCATTCATGTTTGAGCATTTAGTTCTTCAGAGATTTTGCTATTTAAAAGTGTTATACTTTCTCTGATCAATGATTCACCAAAGGGTTTGTAGTGATGTCAGGCTTGGCATACATCAGTTTGTAAATTTGCCCTTTTAAAAAAAAAAGGTTTGGCTTTGTGAATTCCCTTAGGATTTCACAATTACATAATGAAACTTTTTTTTATTGCAGCAGTAACTTTTAGACCAAAACATACATACATACATACATACATACATATATCTATGTATAATTGTGGTGTATGTATGTGAGAATTATATATGTAGTCATGATATGTGTGTATGTATGTGTGTTTGTGTGTGAAAGCAATAAACATGGTAACTTCTAAACATATCTAATTTTAAATGTCTGTCTTTTATAATGGTGAACTGCTGAGCTAGTAAGCTGGAAAAAATGGAATAAAGTGGGGGAAATGGCTACATTTATGTTTATCACATCCTTAAAGGCATAATTTGAAAAGTGATTCCCCAAGTGACTACTTATCAACCCAATCCTTTATTTCAATAATTAGAAATACTAACAAATAATGACATTACTAATTGAAATATCAATTTTGATAAGCTCTTATATCTCTACTAAAATGGCTTTCTGAAAGTATCACAAGAAGTTAATGAATTGCATGTTAATTAAATTTGAACTTTTCTCCTCTAATATTCAAATGGGAAAAGCTGAAATATGATATATTCAAATTGCTTTGTACCAAGTTGAACATTAATGGCAATATAAATATAATATATGGTAACGTTAACACATGAATGTGATAAGAATCTGCAATATTCATAATGGAATTTGCTAATTTTGAATATTGATTTCTCTTTTAAGTTCATTTTGTTCTGCAAATTTAAATGCTGAAATAATGTTTTACCAGCATTTCCTAATTAGCCAAGTGAAACTTTTAATGAAAAATTTAAATATTCTCATTCAACTAACAAGTTTGTATATCTTTTCTCCTCTTGTTTTATTAGCCTCTTAGCAAATATCCTGCTCTGATAAATGATATTTCATTCTGGTTGCCCTCTGAGACTTACGCAGAGAATGATTTCTATGACTTAGTCCGAACGATTGGAGGAGACCTGGTGGAAAAGGTTGATCTCATAGACAAGTTTGAACATCCAAAGTAAGTAAAAAGCTTTCTGATTTTACCCTTTACTGTCTCTATGTGATAAATGTCATAGGGAAGCATATCATAAAATTTTGCTGAAACCCAATGTATCTGAGACAAAATGTCTTCTGAATTTATAGTGAATGTATAGCTTATCAGCAAACTCTTTGATACCGGTTCTCTCTGAAAATCTTTCCAAGGTGCATTTTCCATCTTTCCTACCTTAATAAAGAAAATATATGAAACAGAATGTTTTAAGTCCTGCACCTTTTCAGTATTGTTTGTGGAAGTGACTTCTTCCCTTAGCATGTTCCAGGTACAGAGGAAATGAGTCAGAAAGAACAGTTTGTGTAGTAGAAGCTGTTTTGATAGGGTCTTAGCAAATATTTATTAAGCACTTACCATACACCTAGATCTGTATTACGTCCTAGGAATTGCATGTGTTCCAAACAGTCTTACCTTTGCCTTTTTGGAGCTTACAGTCTTGTGAGAGTGGCAGGCATTAAATACATAATTATGAAAGTGTGCTATTATGAGGGAAAAATGCATAGGGTGTCATCAAAAACTAATTTCATGTGGGGAGTCAGGGCAGGCCTCTTTGAGATATGAAGCTTAGAGTAGAAGGATGATGTGTAGTGAAGAAAGAAGAAGGAGCATTCCAGCTAGCACATGAGAGTCCTGGGGGGAGGAGGACCCCAAGAACACCGCAGCTCAAGGAACTAGGGGGAGGCCGTGTAAAGTGATAATTGTTGGGTTGTGGTGCGTTTCCAGGGCCAGGTGGGGCCAAAACCTGTAAGGTCTGAGACTGAATTTTACCCTAATTGTAGTGAAAAACCATAGAAGGATAGGAGCAGAGAGATTAAGTGATGTGATTTGATTCGTATTTCTGATTGGTCACCTTTAAATGGTCCCCTTTGACTCCTAGCTGTTAGAAAAGAAACAGTCACCAAATCGTGTCTAACTCACACCTCCATTTTCCCTTCCCCTTCTAATTGTTTCAGGTATGTCCTACCGACATTGTCAGGGTTCGTGGCTCCCACGTTCTATCCTGTCATTCAAACTCCCACCTGTTTCCTTCTTTGTCTTTTAAAGTGTTCATTCTCTAGATAAAGGTGTTCAGTGTTCACTGCCAGTTCTTTTGCTTCACTTTCCCCAGTCATCTGGATAACTAAAGTTCGTCATCTAGAATTTTGCTCAACAACTTGTGGAAGCAATAGTCCCTGAGTTCTTGCATGTTCAAAACTGCTTATCTGTTTATACTTGAATGACAGTTTGGTTGGGAGTAAAATCTTGGCTTGGTCTTTCTTTTAGGGAGGATCTTGTAAGTGCTGCTCAATTGTTTTCTCAAGTTTAATTTCGTATAAAGAAATCTGATACCATACTTGATCTTTTTGCTAAAAAGCAAAAAAGGAATCCTTTAAAGGATTCCTTCTTTATCTTTCAAGTTTAATACCTTTATCAGGCTCCACCTCAGTATTGATCTTTTCTCCCTAGTATGTATCACTGTGCTTCACAGATTGGATTGGACTCTTACTTATTTTAGGAAAGTTTTCTTGAATTTTGTCTTTAGGGATTTATTCCAATCCATTGTTCTTTTCTGTTTCATTCTTCAGGGATCCAGTTATGCATAAATCGGCTCTCCTTTATCTGAATTCTGTACCTATTATTTTCTTTCTAATGTTTTAAAATTCTTTCTTCTGCTCCACTTGGTATGCTTTCCCCATTGTTAGCTTCTCTGTCCCTTACTGTGTTTTCTGCTCTTTTCTCCCTCGTGCACTTTCCATCTGCAGTTCCTTTGCTTTTCTCCCTGTTCTGAGTTTTGCAAGCTCACATTTCAGCTCCTCCTGTTTTCTCGCCATCTCTTCTCTAAGTAATTTCTACTTTCTGGTCTTCCTTCATAGAAAAATTCCTTTACTACATTTTAAAAATTCATTGTAAAATACTTAGCCAGAAATTTCATATGCTCCAATGGCAACATTTTTCTATGACTTTTCTGTTTCTCTGCCATTTTCCTCTTTTTTTCCCCTCAATTCTTTTTTAATTGATCGGTCAGTGGTATACATATGATTGCCTTTTTGCCACTCATATTTTAATACACTGGGTTTTTTGGACCAGCTATTTGCACAAGGTGGGGGGGAGGCTGGGTCTTGGCATAGCAGGAAGAGGCTGGGGTAGACATTTAGCCTAGCTTGTTTTCACACCCTTAAGGCTTTCTTTTTCTCCACTGCCAATTCTTTCTTTAAACATGACTCATCTCTGATTTTTTTGTATAGGTCTTCCTCCCACCCTAAATCTACCTTGTTAGAAATAGAAGAATTACCTTTGCTTACCCCATTATCAATACTTGGAGATAAAGACTTTACACTTCAGATTGTAACCCTTAGCTCTTAAAAAAAATGTTTTTGCTGGAGTTTTCTGAGACGTGCCACTCTGTGTGTTTCTTCTCTTCACTTCCTCTCATTTGGCTTCTTTTGATTTCAGCTGCTGTTGGCAGCCTTTAAATATATTTTGCAGCTTACAGATGATAGCTGTCTCTTAACTTTATAGAAAATAGAATGTATGGGGTAGTCTGGATTCCTGATGCTACAGAGTGCCAATTCAGCCCTGGACTTTTATGTGAGAAAGAAATTTCCAGGAGTTTCCATGTTGATACTGGAAGTCTAGTTATTTACATCTGAAGAGAGGAAAAAATATTGGAACAAGACTGATTGCTAACTACCAATTGACATGCCAAAAGCATGTGACTTATAATTTTTTCCCATTCTCTTTTAGTACAAGTTGAGTCGGTATCCCTTATCCAAAAAATGCTTGGGGCCAGAGTGTTTCAGAATTTGGATCTTCTCAGATGTTGAAATATTTGCATATATATAATGAGATATCTTGGGGATGAGACCCAAGTCTAAACACAAAATTTGTTTCATATATACCTATACACATATTCTGAAGGTAATTTTATGTAATTTCATACAATATTTTTAATCATTTTGTGTATGAAATAAAGTTTGTGTGTATTGAATAATCAGAAAGCTTCAAATTTTGGAGCAGTTTGGACTTTGGATCTTCAGACTATAGGTGCTCAAGCTACAGAAAACTCTGGAATCAGGGATTTGGAATTCATTCTTACTTTTTGACCTCATAGTCTCTTGCTTTCTGATATGGTTGTAGCTTCACCATTGCCAGTGTCAAAAGTGCGATAAGTAACCCTTTCTCATTGGAGATTTAAGAACCTACAAGGCTGCAGAGAGATGCCAACAACCTAGTAGGCTGAGATAAATTTCTGTTGTGCTGGATGTGGGGGATAGATGTCGCTTGAGGAGCGGGTAGACATTGAATCTTTCTGATAATTTGGTAGTGATCAAGGGGATGCTGAATGGGCATGCTAATTGGAGAGATTGCAGTGGGAGTGGGGTAGCATCAGGGTCCTGTGGACCCAGGGACAGATCAGGCAGGCAGGCAGTCCATTTAAAAAAAATCACTGGACTGTATTAGAAATACTCTTAATGCAGATATACACGCACAACCCCATATGGACTGCTAAAAAGTGAACGTATCCAGTTCCTTCTGAAGGAGACAGTATTTTTGACTAGAAATTTGAAAACATTTCTCACTGGCACTAATATGAAAATGTCTTAAATAGATGTTGTACAGATATTTAAAGACCATTTTTTGGAGCTATGCCAAAGGGCATGGCTGCCATGGTTATGTGCCCCTCTTAATAAGGGGCTTGGTGATTGGAGTAAGGTTCCTGTGGCAGAGATTGCTAGTTATCTCTCAATATTCAATTCCCCCCGTCCTTCCGCCCACTGCCATTTTTGTAATAACATAACCTTGACTTTTTAGCTCAGCAACTTTCCACCCAGCCCGAAGTCTGTACTTTTAAGTTTGGTCAATGATTTTTAAGTAGAGGTGTTTCATGGTATTTCCAGAAGTTTCTTTAAAAGTTGAATTGAAGATATTCTTTTTTCTTCCTGATACTTAGTTGTATCCGATGGCTAGTATTCTGGCAGCCATTTTGAGCCATGGTACGGCCTGGGCGATGGAGACTGTCTGGAGTGGAGCAAGAACATAAAAGAAATAGCCCAGGGCTTGACTCTGTCACTTCAGCCCTAGACTCTTAGATGAGAGAGAAATACCTTGTTTAGGCCACTTATTTTTTAGATCTCATTTCTTTGCCTAACATTATTGAAAGCCAAAGCGAAACCTAGCTATGATAGTACTGGGAAAAATATCTGAGGAAAAGGATACATCATTTAGTAATGATGGCTTACTGTGCCATGATCCTCAGTTACTATCTAGGGCAGAGGTTGACCAAATTGTGAATATTTTCGACTTTATGGATCATAAGATCTCTCTCATAACTACTGAAGTCTGCAATTGCAAAAGCAGTCACAGATTAAAATATAAACAAATAAGTCTAGTTGTGTTCCAGTGATGCTTTGACTACAATATCAGGCAGTGGAATGTGAATTTGGCCCATGGGCTATAGGTTGCTAACCCTTGATTTAAGGGAGGGAGATACATGGAGTTTTTTATTTTAAAGACTCTGACTCCCAAATTCCAAAACCCTCTACTAGGAGATCATCCTTTTTTGAGCACCCTGTGCCCACCCTCCCCGCCTCCCCACCAAGTCCCTGTCTACTTAGGTGATAAGAAGTAAATGGTCTCCTGACCCCAAGATTTATTTTATTCCCTAAACACGTAAATGAAATATAGCCAGATAATGCAGAAGAGCTCTGACCCCTTTCTTTGCCTCACATCAAAGCATGCCTCAGTGTGAGACGTGACAGGACTGAGTGAAAGACAAGGTAGTTGAACATGTTGCACGTTATTTTCTGAATTAAAAACAGATCCCAGGATGTTTCAGGAGACATGAACTGCCGAAGAAGAGCCTGATTTCATAATATTAGACAAATGGAGAAGTTTTTTCTTGATTATAAATAACAGCTTGTGCCCTGAAGGAGAATAGATGTTTAGGTTAGAAGAAAATGGTGCTTTGTCCTAGCCGGTCATTTAGAACCTTCTCCTAGAGGATCTTTGCCACTTAATCCATGGGCCACTTATTGGCAGAAGAGTTCTTGTAGTTCTAAAATTTGGTGTAACAAAAAAATGGAATGGTAATTACCTCTAGGGAGGGGAACCAGTTTGTCATGTCCTGTGACATCTTTGGAATATTGTACTGTACTGCGTGTTGACTAAACGGGAAACTTGCGAAGGCAGTCGTGTGTCAGCATGTGAACTTGATATCCCTCCAACACATTTATAATATGAATACATCGATCATCTTTAGGCTCCAAGTTCATGCACCTTAGGGAATTATAGTGTCATTTTTGGTTTTATTTGGTAACACAGTTGCTCAGAATATTTCTTAGTGAAATGGGGTATGAAGAAGAGTGAAGAGTAGCCCAGGGGAACTTAGCCATTGCCTTTAGTTACCAACACTTCATTTGGAGATGCCAGCTGATTATTTATGAACTGTTGAGATGGACTGTAAAATAATGTAGACCTTAATACGTCAGATTTGGTTTGAGTTTAAGGCAGACCTTTTTGAGAGTTAGAATTAGGAAGTAAAATATTTTTTTCACTACCGTCCCTCTCTTTGACTGCAAAGAGGAGTTTGGTGGTGAAAAATGCCCCAGGTGCCTGCAGCAAGGGCTGGCTTGAAAGGATGGATTCACTGATGCCCCCGACCGGGTTCTGCTTATAGACTCACTCCTTGTTCCTGGGGCTGCTACTGGCTTGCCACTTCCTGCACACAGTCGTAGGCAGGGCTTCCTGAATCTGTGCACTGTCAGTCAGAGCTGGGAAGCTAGAGGTGGTCTCCTCCCTCAGCCCCAGGTCACTAAAGGGGCCTCTCAGTTCTCTTCTTCCCTATTTGAACTTCCTCATGGTTATATTCCCTTTTGTGATCTATCACTTGCCATTTTTCATAATTTGGCATAAGTGGGGAAACTAGAACTTTTGTGACCATATCTGACGGAATTCTCAAGCAGGTCTTCACCCTGAGAGGCACCTTCTCAGTGTGGCTGGCCTGGCTTCCCAGCATGCATGAGTTGTGGACATTGACCTGGTCAGAGCTCTTCTTCCTGCAGTGCTGGAGCAGCATTCGATGAGGCAGTTCAAGTGCATTCTCTTTTCAGTCTCCCTCTCTTTGTTCTTTTTTCCGTGTGTTCATTTTTACTTTGACAAATTATAACCAATAAAAATGCCAATGCATAAAAATTTGAAATGGAAAAGATGGGATTCACCCATCATCTCAACACCCTGACACAACAACTCTTACAGTGTTATGTTTTCCCAGTTATCACTGTTTTCCAGTAGTGCGCATCAGATGAGTTTTTTACCCTAATGTAAAGAAGTTGGTATGTACTTTGCATTGTCATCCCTTGGTCTTGGGGAGAGTTTTTTTATCCTCTGCACTACTGATATTTTGGGCTCAGTAACTCTTTGTCCTGTGCATTATATAATGTTTAGCAGAACTCCTGGCCTTTACTCACTAGATACCAGTAATAGCCTTCCTACCACATGCATGTACACACACACACTTATGCACACACACTTACGACAATCAAAAATGTCTCCAGTGCCTCCTTGGTAAGCAAAATTGCCCCCAGCTTGAGAACCACTGGGATTTTTCTTTAGTGGAGAGTGTCTTATGCTTCTTATAAAAAATGTTTTTAAAAATTTTATGTCATGAGCAGTGGGGAGAAGGGATAGAACACATCATAGAAGGAGGTGTTCTAATGGGGGTTCTTGTGGTCCCAAGGAACAGAGAGACCCACTTGCTCAAACATAAGACAAGCTGGACTAACTAACCAAGCTTTGGAAAGAGCAGGAACTGAGGCAGTGTAAGGGTCTGACCTTCATTCTCTGTGTGATGATATTACCACTTCGCTATTCTGTTTGATTTTTTCACACTCACTCTATCTCTCCCCACCTTCCCACTGTGTAGATTCTGCTCTTTTTTTTTTTTTTTTTTTTTTTGGTCTTATACAGAGTTCAGAATACCTCCCCAGGCCCTGAGTTGACGCGACCTTCACTTTCCAGCAATCAGCACCAACTCCAAGTCCCTTGCCTGATTCTGATGGTCTCAACAAAGGGACCTGATTAGCCTAACTCACCTTCTCATGCCAGATCAGAGGCAGTGGTGGATGGGCTCCACTTGAGTGACGTGCCTGCCCAGGGTCTAGTAGCCATGTGGGTCAGGTAGACAGGCCTCTGGCCTTCTCTTACACATCAGTGTCCTTCTTTACTTTCTCTTTCAAGTGAACTAAGTAGCTTCTGATTTAGACACTACCACTTCTAGACTTCCTTAAACTTTATGCAAAGAGACATGCCATAAATAAATTTCCAATTGATTTTTGGAAAAAAATGGAAACACTAGGCTAATTGCTGTGGGGTCATAAGGGTATGGAGGCAAGATACCGGTATTTTTGTTTTTGAGACAGGGCTTTGTTCTGTTGCTCAGGCTGTAGTGCAACTCCTGGACTCACATGGTCCACCCACCTCAGTCTCCCAAGTAGCTAGGACTAGAGGTGCGCACCACCACACTTGGCTGTTTTTTGTTTTTTATTATTTTTGTTTTTTGTCGACATGGAGGTCTTGCTTTGTTGCCCGGGCTGGTCTTGAACTCCTGGCCTCAAGTGATTCTCTCTCCTTGACCTTCCAAAATTTGGGGATTACAGGTGTGAACCAATACACCTGACCAAGATCCCAGTTTTTATGGAGCTAAATAACGTGTGAAAAGTGAAATAGCAATAAAAAGCATGAGATGACAAGGCTGGTTAAGCCTAATATATGGCCTTCCCAGTTTCTTGCACATAATCTACACTCAGGAAACTTTGATTGACTTGAAATGGAAGGTACCCATGATCCAGGGCTGTAGATTCAGAGGAAAGAGGCCTTCAGTCTGGGAAGGCTTACCAATGAGACAGAATAGCAGGCTGTGTATGCCTCTCTTCCTTGTAATCCCTTATGAATGAGATGTACACAGTCTTTACTCTAGTTAATGTGTGTAAACTACCTTTCATAGAAACCTTCAGCTTCCATAAACTGTTGCCAGGATAGTTCCACTCATGGTGGGTGCTATAAGACAAAGGGAGTTTATTGAGAATCACCTGAATCAAAACTGGAAAGCTCTTAGGAACTGAGGGAGGCCTAATGGCCAGAGACCCTCAGCCTCTGGGTGCCTCTGGCTCTGTTTCTGTCCTTCCTTCTGTTGGCCAGTCTGTATCCTCTACTTTCCCTCTACACACATGTTAACATCTCATCTCTCTACGTTACCTGCAGTCTTTTCTAGCCAGTCTGCTTCGTTATCCAGCGCAAATTCTGGAGGGAAATAGCCTGATGACTGAGCTAAACACCATCACTCCCTTCAGGCAGATCCCCTTGCATCAGGCTGCCTCCTGAGGTGCTGGGCCACCTGCGCATGGACCACCATTGGGTTAAGAATCTATTGTCAGTCTCATTAGGGGCCACTTATAAAATAGCCCAGCCCTACTCGCCAGAGCAGGAAGCCATTGGCACCTGGAGGGCTCACCAGATTATTTACACTGCTTTCCTCTTTCCCCCATCCGCCACCAGTCAACTCCATGTATAAAACTCCGTGTAACTGTGCCTTATTGTTGGCTCATTCTTAGCTTTTATACTCTATTTGCATTTAAACTTTTCTAGGCTATTCCACATGAAGGAAACTCCTTAGAGGCCTGTGGCATAGTAGCTGCTGTGGTTTGAATGTTTGTGTTCCTCCAGAATTCATGTCAAATGTCATCTCTACTGAGGTGGTATTAGAAGAGAGGCCCTTGGGAAATGATTATGTGATGAGGGCTCTGCCCACATGAATGGGATTAGTGCCCTTATAGAAGACGCTTCAGAGAGCTGCCTGCTCCTTCCATCTCTTCCACCATGGGGAGGACACAGTGTTTGTCCCTTTTGTCCTTTTTCCCTCCACCATCTGAGGACGAATAAGAGGAGCCATCTATAAAGTGGAGCAAGACAGCCTCCACCAAACACCAAGTCTGCTGGCACTTTGATCTTGGACTTCCCAGCCCCCAGAACTGTGAGAAATGAACTTCTGTTGTGTATCAGTTGCTCAATCTAAGGTATTTGATTAGAGCAGCAGGAACAGACTAAGACACTAGCTCATTTTCACCTTCCTGCAATGTTTATATCAGTGGAGGGAGACTTACTGCACAATGCTTGGTGGATGGTTAACTAGTCCTTCTTCCTTCCTTAGAGGAACTATAATTAAATGACTGGAAATAGTTTATGTCATGAGAAGTCGAGTCAATGTTGTTTAGTGGAAGAGCTCAGACTTCAGAATTGGAAGACATGGGTGAGTCCTGACTTTTCACATCTTAGATGTGTGATGTTGGGACTTTCTGAGCCTTAGTTTCCTCATCTACCACCAGGAGTAATATCATCTGCTAACGGCAGCTATGAAAACTAGATGACACTATGTATGAAATGCTTTGAAAATCACAGAGAGTTCAAAAAACGAGTTAGCTATTAGAGTAAAAAACAAGTAAGTGTCATAGTCAATCTAACTTGTTCTTTAAAGTAAAGAATAACCTCAGCACAGCTGGGAGCCTTGGACTTGGCAACCAAATACCTATAACTGGCATGTTCTGCTAATGAAGGGAAACAGAACGAGACTTTGTGTGAAACTGTCATTCTGAAATGGTGCATGTTATTCCTGCAATTTAAGGAGTAGGTTTCTAATTAAAACTACTTTGTAAAGTGGCATCAGTGCCGGTCAGCAGAGTTATATAGACAATGTGGATGTTCTCTGGGTCCTGTGTTGGAAAAATGCTGGGACAATGGCAGATGAGATGACATTTCTGGTTTGCAAATCACATCCTGGTCTTATTTCTCTGGACAGAGCTGAATAAGTGCAGTTATCTGAACTTAAAGATTGCCCAACACTGAAAAGCCAACGACAGCTGATCTTGAGAGAGCCATGGGTGCAGGGAGCTCGTCAGAAGTTGTGTCTCCTTGAAATTGACAGCAGCAGTACCAAGGAGATGGCCAAAGGCTGCCAGGCCTCTTTAGAACTCTCTTGGCTGCTCTCTTTTCTTTTCCATTTTTATTGTAATGGTGGTGGTTCAGACAGCTGAGAAAGCAGTTCTCAAGAACTATTTTTAGCCTGAATATCCATTTTTCCCCTTCTTCCTTTCTCTTTCCTCCTTCCCCAAGCTTTCTTTTTACAGCTTACGATGGGTGCATCTCACCCCTGTCACATAGCAGCCCTGTTTGACACCAGCATTAGCCGAATTAAATCAGTTAGTTTAATCCCAAATACCTTGTTCCTCCTTGCTGCCCTGCACATGACATTTGCCTAAAGATTCTTCGGGATTCCCTTCAGTGCTGCCCTGGCAGGGTCCTAGGAGTAGTGTCTTTGCAGAGAGCAGGGCAGAGGCAGAGAGACTTCTCAACAGCAGCTAGGCAGGGAGAGAGGCCAGGCGCTTAAGGAGCTCTATCTTCAGTGATCTGCTGTGGTAATGCACACCTTTATGAAATCCTTTTTAACTTTCACTTCGCAGTTCTCAGCGAGTCTTTGGCCATTGTCTTCCCTTGGCATCCCAGGCACCTTTTTGTAGTGTGGAGGTGGAATGCTACTTTCCAAGATGAGGGATGAGAGTTACTCACATCCCTTGATGTTCCCTATCCCACACCCTGATGGTAGTGATTAGATTGAAGCAAGTTAAAAGCACATCAAGGGCAACTTGCAATGTGATATAAGCCACAGAATTGCTGTCAGAAATGGGGTAGAGTAAAGTGGCCTCACCCCCTCATTTTAGGCAGTTATGAGTGAGACTCTGAAATGTGTGAGGTCTTTAAACTTGTTGCCTCCATTCACAGGATCCCTTCCTTCTGGCTACCACCCAAATTTGATATTCAGAGCCAGCATGGGAGTCTGCCCCTTGTCCCTCCCGCCAGCCCACCGCCCATCCACTTGTGTCAGTTCCCGAGTTTATCCCATCCCACACATGGCTCGGCATTGAATGTACCATAGCTCCCACAATTAATGATATTGTCTTGGTAACAAAGAATTTATGAATTTGGATACAGCCTGGCCCTTACAACTTCAGAGGGACAATTATCTTAATTGTAGATCTTGGAGTTAGGTCTCCAAAGACAGGCCCGTGATTTGTGAGAAAGTCTCAAGGATATGCAGGTGACACCTATTGGAGTCACCCTTCACCAATTCACATTTCTGAGCAGCACAGATGCCTCTGGCAGACTTGGGCCTCACATTGTTGGTCTTCTCCAGAGCGAGAAACAAGCTGGGCTCCAGGATCACACAAGCAAGGGCCATGACTCACATGGGGGTGCAGGCTGGGGCATCTCCCAGCTGATTCTGCTAATTCTTTTCTTTAACTGGCTCATAACTGAGGCTCAAGTAGCAGCCAGGAGGGTGAATCGAAGAAGGCAAGGAGCCAGCACAGATGGGGATGAGGTCAGCTCCTTGGGGAGGGACTGAGGACGTGCCCAGATGGCTGCCAATAGTCTTAATGGCACCCATGATCCTGGGTGTCTGTCTTAGGAGGGACGTTTGGTAGAACAATAAGTGACCATGGATACTGTGGATATGTGTGGTGGGGCAGATGAGTGTCACAGAGAAATAAGGCTTAGGGGGGCAGCAATCCATCACTGGCAGAGTGGAGCCCAAGGTAAGGCACAGTTATAGAGGAATGTGGAGGCCACTTCCTGGGATGTGGGACCCTGCTGTTACAGCAGAATCATCAGCAGGGCTGCCTGCATGCCCTGAAGGTGAGCAACTGGCTAGGCTTGGAATGATCTCTCCTGAGAGGTGGGACTGGGCTTGGAGTCACAGCGAGGCTGAACCTTAGATGTGCAAGTGATGGGAATGGTTAAGTTAGAACATCCAGGCATCCAGCAGTTAGAAAACCAGTTTACAGGGGCTTCAGCTGTGTTTTCGTTTTGTTTTGTTTAATAGTATACAGCTTCATAGTGATCTACATATTCATGTGTAGTTTAGAGCCAGGGAAGGTGTCGTCATGATTGGAATTTAACCGGGTGTCTAGTAAGGAAAAAGCAAGGTAGGATGTTCATGAAATTTACAGGAAGAAGAGAACGCCTGAAGGAAGCCTAGTACAAATAAGGGAATCCCTATTTTCTAGTAGGAACCACCTCAACGAAAAGGCACTAGTCAGACACTTAGGAAATGAGTTCTCAAACACAGACATCCCCAGCCTGCGGTTCTAGATGAGGGTTCGCAATAATGTTCATACTCAGATATCTCAAGTACATCACCACCTCCCTGCTGTCATGAATCCCAGTATCCCACAGAGGCCCCTAAAAGTATTTTTGGAGGTCCCAGGGGGTGTCCGCAGCAAGCTAACTTCCACTGGACGTGACCGTGACTCCCACTGGGCCCCCAGGGAACACCATGGAGGCTTTGGGGCCATCATGGTGTCCTATCATATTTCAGAACTGTGCCTTTTCCCACTGTCAACCTGTCACCTGAGACTTAAGCAACTCAGCTTTGAGCCCCACCTTTCTACCAGCCTTGCAAAGCCCTGCTCCCAAATCCTCCTTAGGCTTTCCCTTCCAGGTAAACCCATGCAAATAAAGGTTTGGAGATCTCACTTCAGACCTGATTAGATCTCAGTTTCATTTAAATTCTTTTCCATGGGAGTACAATTCAGAAATGAGGACAAAACAAAATTCTAGTTGCCTAATAATTTTTTGTGAACATTACTATAGTCATGCATCGCTTAATGATGGGGATAGACTCTGAGAAATTTGTCATTTTGTTATGCAAGTATTATACAGTGTACAGTACAAACCTAGAAGGTGCAGCCTACTACGCATATAGACTGTATGGGGTATGGTATAGCCTGTTGCTTCCAGGCTACAAACCTGCACAGCATGTTACTGTATTGAATACTGTAGGCAGTTGTAACACAATGTTAAGTATATGTGTATCTGACACATCTAAAGATACTTTACACAAGTGGCCACATAGTAGCTTTGTTTACACCATATCACCACAAATGCATGAGTAACGTGTTGCTCTGTAACTTTACATTGACTATAACGTCACTAGGTGATAGGTAGCTTTCAGCTCTGTTGTAATCTTATGGGACCCTCATTACGTATGCAGTCTTTCCTTGACTGAAATGCCATTATGCAGTGCATGACTCTATTTTATAAGATGAGACTAATTTGTGTTATACTTCTCGGGAATGAAGGCATACCCTACAGTAGTTTTTGGATTCTGTGTTTGACAGATATGTCTGCTTTTCTTTGCTTCCACTTCCCCCTAAAGGAAATAACATTAGTAAGATGAAGGAAGAAGAAACTAGTAGTGAAAATTAAACAGGTGAAATATTTATATATGGCATGGCAGCTGTGGTCTAGACATTTTACCCAGAATTTTACTTGAGTAATTGCTTATCTCAGAATTCATTAAATATGCTAACTTCTCCTAGCAGATTGCCTGTCCAGCAGTGCACATGGCATGCAATTTTTGAAGTTCTGCAGTGATGATGGAAGAAGCATTTCTAACCCATTTCTCTGTTATAGCAATTGCCACATTGCATGGTATTTATATGTCTTTTCATCATTGCACTGGGTTATTGTTAAGTACTGGGTCTTTAGCTTTCCACTATATTTGATATATAGAATACAGTAAGTACTTAATACATATTTTTGATGAATTAATGATAAATGGAAAGAAATTCCAGCAACAACATATGTTGTATTAATTTTTTCTCTGGATGTAACTGACCTAACTTGCTATACAGGCCACAACTTAACCTCAGTTGACAGTGTTTTCCAGCTAGGTGACCAGAACTCTTTACTGTCCATTATGATGATTTCTTAAAAGGGAGAAACTGACTGGGCTGGAGAATACTCCTGAGAAACAGAACTTAGGTATATAGTAAGTTGGGTTCTAAGTAAACCACCAATTTAAAAAGAATTTGGTTCAAGCCAAATATTCAGATAGGGAAAAAGAAGGAAAGCAAAAAACAAATGAGCTTTTGACAAGGTTGATCATATCCTATACAAAATATAGTTTAAAACTCTTCAGCTTCCAGGATCAGAAAACCGTAGGAAATATGTAAATTATTCACGGTTACCTGGGAAACCCTTTCTGATAGGAAGCGGGGAAATCACAGGGTTGGATAGAAATTCAAGGAGTCAAATTGTAATATGTTTGTGTTTAAGTTTGCTTGTTTGTTTGCCACAGATGAGGAGTAGGGAAAATTTCTGAAGGAGGGTAACAGGAAAGGAAGGATAAAGCTCGTCTGTACAGGGAAGGCCGAGAAACTTTAGGTCTCTTGAAGGTGTAATTTCCAAACCATGTGTCCCTAGGCCATCCTGTTTAGAGTGCTAACAATAGTGGACCTCTCGCCCGGGCTGTCAGAACCCCTTTCTAGAATCAGCTTCCTCCCCCAAATGCATGATCAGTAAGGGATTCTCCGTGTTGGCAGAGTGGGACTCCATGCCCGTGGACACATCTGAGGATGGGCACCCAGCAAAAGCTGGGCAGGCGAGGCCTCTTCTTTATAATATTTGGACAGAAAAGCAAAGGGAGCTTGGGTTACTCCTCCAGCAGCTGAAGCTGTGAGTACCCAGGAACCATACCTGGCCATCAAGGGGAGAATGTGGCGAACAGAGATGAGAGATGGAGGGAAAGCGCTGGTGTGCCTGAGTCCCTGGTTCCCTGGTGTCCTGGCGCCCAGCTGCATGCTGCCCTTCCCACAGCTTAGTTATCCAGTCCTTCCTTAGATTCTCTGAGCCAGTGGTAATTCTCCTGTTGTTTAAGCTGGTTCGATGTGCATTGCCATCACCTGAGATCAAGTGAGTTCTCAAACACAGGCAATTGCAGACTTCAGGCACCGGAAGAGGGCAAGAAGGAAAAGGTAAGAGGATGAAGTGATCAACTTCCTTGAGAGAACTCTGGAGCACCACAGGGTTGAGGCTGAGGTGGCCATTTCAGTATGAATTGAAACTGGTTCTTTCCCCTGTAGCTAGAACAGCTAAAAATGTTCAGATTGTCACACATCCACCTGCTCCAGGGAACATGAGATGACCCATAAATGGGTTAAACACTTACCAGGGGCAAGGCAGTATGCCATCTGTGATATTTATGGTCTGAGATATAAAAATAACTTTTAAAAAAATGAGTGCTTATCCTCAAGGAGCTCGCAGTCTGATAGAAGGTATCACACAGATACATGTGATTCGTTGTGAAAAAATATCTTAAATGTGAAACACGCCACCATGATTTCAAACAGGGGTAGCACCTTACTTTGTCTTCAGTACTCAAGAAATCTTTCAGATTGTGGTTCAGCTGAATCTTGAAAGCAAATAGGAATGTGATATGGAAGGGGCCAAGAAATTTCAGGCAGAATATATATGGCTGTCTTTATACATGCCGCCCATGTATAACTGTGAGAGTGGATTAGCATGAGCAGCATAATAGGGAGGATGGGAGAGTTGGGGAAATGAGGCTGCAGAGATGAGGGGCTAGATCCTAAAGACCTGTATTCCCTTATGAAAATGTGTGCTTTCCTGGTAGACAATGTGGAGAGTCACTAAATAATTCTTCTATGTGCAGTTTTTAAATGATTATCTATCTTACCTATGTTGGCCAAGGGTAAGGTTGGCAGTTGGAAAACAGGCCAAGGAAAATCTTAACAAATAGTCTGAGTGAGAGGAGATAAGAGTGTGGGCTGAGAAAATAGCAGGGGCTATGTGGGGAGAACCTGATAATAATAATAATAGTAATAAGACAGGCACTCAAATCTATGGGAAAGGGGACCAATTCAAAGGAGAGACCGTGGGGATGAAGAAACCACATAGCTCCCAGAGTCCTGACCTGTGTGGCCAAGAGGTTGGTGGTTGGAATTGAGATGAGGATTAAGTAGGGGCAGCAGTGCTTTGGGGGAGAAGATGATTTGGTGACTTTTGGACTTCCTGAGTTTGAGGCGGGACATGGGGGAATGTTACCCCAAGAGCCCAGGAGAGAGAGAGGCCAGGATTGAAATGCGTACTGCTCTTGATCACTGGAGCTCCAGACATGACCTAAATGCCCGGTCAATGTCTAGAACAGGTGAAGAGTAAGATAAGGAAGGACCCCAGGGGACACCAAGGTTTAAAAGATAGTGGAGAGAGTGAGTGAGGAACTAAGAATGGGGAACCGAGAGGTGGGAGTCAAAGAGCAGAGGCTGGGAATGAAAGCCGTCGGAAGGTACAGTCTCTTGCAGGAGCGAGATTATATCATCAGAAAACAGGCACAGACCCACGTGGATTTGACAGTGAGTAGTATTCTAGTAGTTAGTTCAATGATAGAAAATACTTTGGCTGATCATGTTTCTTTAAATATCCCCCCCGTTATGCCTTTAATTATGTTTATTCCACAAATGTTCATAATTAGAGAATATTTGATTTGATGGATTTATGTAAAGGGTTGGTATCTCATGGAGCAAGCAAAACATCCTGATTCTGGAAACCAGACCAGCCTCTTCATAGTTAAGCATCTGGTAATAGTTATTTGGAATAATACTGCAGGGACGTTCCATGTTGCTGTCATTTACACGTTCTGATTTTCCATCCTCCTATAGCTCACTTGAAGGTTGGAATAAGATGGCTGAAAGCTCTCCCTAGGCCCTCTCTGAGAAGGAAAAATCACACAGATGTGATGATTGGCTGTCAGAGTTCCCCAGCACTGGGGTGGCCCACTTAAGACAAACCATATTAAATTCACTTCATCAAGTAGAGCCAATGTGTCTAACTTAAGAAAGGATATAGCATACAAATTAAGACTTGAAAATATGAATGGAATCCGAGCGATGCTTTGATCAGCATTTCTTAATATGGCATATGGGGGAAAAAGACTTCTTAAAGTTGCATTTACTTCCCTTCACTTTTTTATGGCAGGGGAATCTGTTCACCTGCTACACAGAGTTGCCTCCTCCAAAGGAGAAACCCACTCTTTGGGAAACAAAGTACAATACAATGCAAAGTATGTATTTTGAGATTAGACCTGACCTCCACTCACCTCACAAACTAAAAACAGCCTCCTCAAAATAAGAGAAAGAAAGCTGGGAAAGGAAGGTGTGAGGAACATATTGCTGTGAAAACAGATAAGAGTTGATTATATTTGGAATTTTTTTTTAACCCAGATTGAATCAATGAATACCTATGCATTGAATGTCTTGGTTTTGGGATTCCTACTGCAGGAGAATCTATTTAAACCCGACTCCCAAATAAATTTCTATCATGTCTGATACAGGAATAAATCTAGCAATATTAAACAGATCAAATTCTCAAGAAAACTAGTCTGAATGGAAGCTATTCTTAGCAAAGTTTAAGTAAAGGAGATCAATATAGATATTCAAGATGGAAAAATCCTAGTAGTTAATAGAATACCAAAATTCAAGTTTCCTCTAACCTTCAAAGCAGAGCTGTTTCAGTTGCTTCTCGAGAAACAAATGTCTCTTAGAGATTTTAGCCAGGGCCCTCTGAGGCAGGGTGTGTTCCTGCATCCTGTTTGTGTGGAGTCCTTCTTCCATGGCTGGAATTGTCGAAGATCTTGGATACCACTCTGCCTACAGGCAGCTTCACTCGGCCAGTGTCTAGCCCAAGTAGAAATCTAAAATTGAACCCTGTAACGTGACCAGATTTATGCATTTTACATACTGTAATTACACTAACTATTTTAAATAATATTTTTACTTAAGTTTCATACTCCATGCAATAAAAAGAGAATTTTTTTCCTTCTAGCTCAAACTATAATGTAAAAGTGTCAAGGCAGTTATTATACTCATAATTGCAAATTTGTTTAATTAAAATGATATTCAACTGTTCTGACACATTTTTAAGCAATTGTGAAAAATAGCTGTTATGATCAGTTAGTTTGCTTCCTTGAGTGGCTAATAATTTTGTTAGATGATGATTTAGTTCTGTTTCATCAGTAAATATAAAAATTGAAGTTAGATAAAACAAGCCATAATTTCAAACTTTGTATTGATTTATCAGTTGGGCTTTTGAATTATGTTTTAAAAATCACTTTTTCACTGTATGCCCCAACAAAAATGCAGAAACTGTACCTGTTAAAATATCCCACAGGTGTATTCTGTGGAAAAACATATCCAAAAAAAGCCATAGCAGATGTCAGGAGGAGAATCTCTTCACAGGCGGGACTTGCTCTATTTGCGTTTCACCTCTGAATCCAGGGTCTCAGATTCAAGGGTGTGCTACAAATGTATTTAAAATTGTTCTCCATTCAGCTGCTGTCACTCTAAAAGGGCCATTCCAAACTTTTTCTGGTGAGGTGGGAAGGATGTTCTTTTTTCTTTTTTTTAGACTGAGGTGAAATTCATATGACATAAAGTTAGCCAGTTTCAAGAGAGCAATTCAGTGGTACTTAGAGTAACTACCACCACTATCTAGTTACAAAATTTTTTCAGGGCGGGCACAGTGGCTCACGCCTGTAATCCCAGCAGTTTGGGAGGCTGATGGGCGGATCACAAGGTCAGGAGTTCGAGAACAGCCTGGCCAACATGGAGAAACCCCGTCTCTACTAAAGATACAAAGAATTAGCTGGGCGTGGTAGCAGGCACCTGTAATCCCAGCTACTCGGGAGGCTGAGGCAGGAGAATTGCTTGAACTAGGGAGGAGGAGGCTGCAGTGAGCCAAGGTTGCCCCACTGCACTCCTGGGCAACACAGAGAGACTCTGTCTCAAAAAAAAAGAAAAAATCTATTTGCCCCGAAGAAGCCCCATATCGATCTAGCCTTCCTTTCCTTCTTTCCTTCCTCCTTTCCTTCTTCCCCCTTTTTCTTTCTTGCCATCCTAACAGGTGTGAAGTGATTGTCTCACTGTGATTTCTGTTTGCATTTCTCTAATGACTGATGTTGAACATTGTTCATGTGCTTTTTGGCCGTTTCTGTACTACTTTTGAGAAACATCCATTGAAGTCCTTTGCCCACTTTTCAGTTGAGTTCTCTTTTTTGTTGTTGTTCTTTTCAGCTGTAAGACTTCTTAATATATTCTGAACACTGGACCCTTATCACTCTAAAGTTTTTATTACCTCTTAACCTATTGAAGGTGAAGAATTCTTTCCTTCCTTTGTCCTTCCTTCCTTCCTTTTTTCCTTCCATCTTTCCTTCTTTTTTCTTTCCTTTCTTTGCTTTTTTTTTTTTTTTTTTTTTTTGAGATGGAGTTTCGCTCTTGTTACCCAGGCTGGAGTACAATGGCACGATCTCAGCTCACCGCAACCTCCGCCTCCTGGGTTCAGGCAATTCTCCTGCCTCAGCCTCCTGATGGAAAAGGATTACAGGCACGCGCCACCATGCCCAGCCAATTTTTTGTATTTTTAGTAAAGATGGGGTTTCACCATGCTGACCAGGATGGTCTTGATCTCTTGACCTCGTGATCCACCCGCCTCAGCCTCCCAAAGTGCTGGGATTACAGGTATGAGCCACCGTGCCCTGCCTCTTCGCTTTTTATTTACTGAAAGTATTGGATTTTGTTATTAGAAGTAATGGGGTTTTATTTTAGAAAAGAAAGGTATAAGGAATAAAAGTTAAACTCATAATTCTACCACCCAGACAGTTTGTTTAGTTTGTTTTGTTTTAGAGACAAGATCTTGCTATGTTGCCCAGGCTGGACTTGAACTCCTGGGCTCAAGCAGTTCTCCTACCCGGACTGTAGGCACATGCCACCATGCCTAGCTTAGCAGTGATAATTTTTATATCTTTTTTTTTTAGTCTTTTTTAAAAATATATAGGAATAACTTGCATACATATATACTGAGAAAATTCTGCCATTGTCACATACTATTTTAATATTTTAGTCCTTTTTCTTCATGGCAAAATTACAGTTATTTGCATCTATCAGAGCATTTGCTGTGACTATCAGAGCATTTGCTGTGACTGGCAAAGCAAAATAGTTCCATATATTTGGTAATCATTTATATTCCTTTCTTCATTGTTCAACTCTTCTCTTTTGCCTACTTTTTCTGTTGCAATTTTATCAACAATAAAATATCTCCTATCAATGACTAGCTAATTATATACCCAGAATACTAGTCCAGATTATCTCATATTACAGACTTCTTAGGTTGTTATCTGCCTGTCCTTCATCATATGTGGGGCATAGAGTTCTTTTATACTTTTTGTTTTGCCATATCCAACTTTTTTCATTAATTTTTATCAATTGCTTTTACATGTAAAAAGTTATTGTCCATCAAAGTATCATATATATATTTACTTACATTTTCTCTTAAGGTGTTTATTATTAAACATTTTTTTTCTAGTTCCATCTGGTATTATGAGATGAGAGGCTCAAACTTTTATTTTTCTAAACAGTTAACCAGGTTTCCTGATACCATTTATAGGATAGATAATTTACAATAAGTGACTCTTTTACAAAAGACACACAACCAATGATTTTGCTCAATTTTTTAAATTTTGTTTTTGAGACAGGGTCTCACTCTGTCATCCAGACTGGATCACAGTTCACTGCAGCCTTGATCTTCTGGGTTCAAGCGAGTCTCCTGTCTTAGCCTCCTGAGTAGCTGGGACCACAGGTGTGTTCCACCATGCCCAGCTAATATTTTTTTCATTTTTTTGTAGAGATGAGGTATTGCGATGTTGCCCAGGCTTGAGAGCCCAGGCTGGTCTCAAACTCCTGGGCTCAAGCTCCCCTCCCTCCTTCACCTCCCAAAGATGTGAGCGGCAACGGCAGGCCTTGCTCAGTTTTTAAAACAGTACTTGAGGTACGAGCTGTATCTGAAGCAGTTCATTTGTGGTTTGGTTTGCTTGCACTCCTATTCTTACCAAAAGATAGCCTTACTCTCATTTCAGGCCAGAGTAGCCCATGTGGCAATCCCCAGTCCCTTTTTGGAGGCCACATTGTAGTCATAAGTAACTGGAATGCAAAGCCTCTGTGTGTCCTTTGACCCAGCTAAATCATTCCACAGTTTCCTGAGCTTTCATCATGATTTCTGGAGTTCAGTTGTCCTGCAGTCACTATACAAAGTCAGTTTTGTCACATTATCTCTTATTTCTTAATATGTCCTGGAAGGAACAGAATATGAAGCCTTTGTAGGGTAGTGGCTATAGCGTGGGCTTTAGAGGCCACCCTGAGTGCAAGTTCTGGCTTTGTCACTTGTTGGCTGTAGAACTTCGAGCAAGTTACTCACCTCTCTAAGCTTCAACTTCTTGTCTTGAGGTATATCAGTGAACCTGCCTTAGAAGGTTATTTTGCAGTGCCTGGCACATAACAAGTGTCCAGTAGGTGTTAACTACTGTTGTTGATGGTGCTGGTTATATGCTAATGGTGGGTTTCTTCTGGGAGAAAGTTATTGTAATTAAGTATAAGCATTAAATACAAACCAAGAACAGCCAAGTTTGTAATTAACAAACTTTGTGTTTTAAGCCCATACTCAAAATAAGCACTCAGTTGCTGATGATAATTTACTCCAAACAATAAAATTACTTTCGTAAGATCTAATTGTTTTGGATAGAAAAAAGAGGAAAAAAGAATAAAGCAGGCTGAGGATGTGACAAGCTGGGAATAAAAGTATGGTGGGGTTTTAAGATCTGAAAAAGAAATTTTTTTAACACCTTAAGAAAAAGGTTGCAATACACTTTTGTTTCTTTTTTTATGCACAGTAAGTGTTATAGGGTGTAGGTAACACATGTGCCGGTGGGGAAGTACCGTAGAGGAAACGGGAAGGATGCCCCGTGTAGAAAATAAAAGAATCAGAAGGTGCACCCAGCCCCTCTCTGTGCAGGGCAGGGTTGGATGAGACGTGCAGCCTGGCCAGGCCCTGTGTCTTTGTTTCTCCGGGTTTTGATTCAGGCCTGAAGCCCACCCCATGGAGTCTACATGGCAAAGGGAGTCTGCAGAAGGCATGTGGCACTTTGTATTCGGATTTGGGATTCAGTGAGCTGCTGATTTGATAATGGAAATGAATACCAAGCAGTCGCGGTCCGTGTTCATGAAATAAGGGATATCAGCCATAATTCTAAGGATATGACACTATTTTGCCATTATCTATTGGCATTTTTTAAAATGTTACGGTAAAAAAAATTCCAAAACCTCTAAGCATCTACTAGGCATCTGTTTTAAAATAGCACTGCTATACTCATTCACAAAAAGCTGTGTGTTTCTCATGACGTAGCACTTTAAAGAAGTTTAACAGGGTTTGTTTTTTTAAATCGGCATTTCTCTTTGGAGATGGCTAATGAGCATTCCAAAATTTAAAGTCCTAAATGAAATTATAACACTGGATATTGCCAACAAAATGTGCAACACTTAACAAAGAAGACTAAAAGGAGAAATCTCTGTGAAGTGCCCTTCACGTGACAGCAAGGTTGAGAAAATTTGATTACAGAACCTGAGCTTCTGCAGCGAAGGCCTGACACTGTACTGGTGACTGGGGTGTCCACCCAGCTCCCAGTGATTCCCCCTTTGCTAGCAACTGCTCCTCCCTCCAATCCAGAACCATGGGCCCTGGCAGCCATTTTGTGCAATGGGGCATCCTTTTACCCTCGAGTCTCAGCTGATTGGGCCCAGACAGATGCTTGACCCATGAAGGAATGTACAGTTGGCGATGATAGAGGTCGTCTTTCATTCCACAGGTACTTTCCGCATTGTCTGTTTACCTTGAGCAGCAGCAAGGCAAAGAATGGCAGTGTGCAGGGAGCAGAAGCAAGCTTCCCTCCAGAGGGAAGCAGAGAAGGGAGAGTCCAGAGGGCATTCGAGTCCCCATTTCTGTGCCTCACCTTGGTCTGCTACCTTCTGAAACAAGTTTCCTGCCTGGTCAAGCCAGCAGGAGTGGCTTTCCACTACTTGCCCCCAGGAGTCCAGCAGAGGCACCCTGGGAGCACAGAGGTATTCTGATTCTGTCCCCTGACAGCCTCTTCATTACCCTAAGTGTCCACCTCAATCAATGAGTTACTCTCCTAACCCACTTCACTGGCAGAAGCAGCTGGCATGGCAGAGGGACCTCAGGTAGTGAGCACAGCGTGCCCCAGGGCCTCACAGGGAGAAAAGCCACTGCAGGCACCAGATGGCAAGAAGTCCATAGAATATTCCAGGAAGAAGCAAATCTCTTTGTTTTCTATAAACATTGTCGGTTAAAGGGAGCTTCAAGCAACTGCACAGGAAAAGACTGGGATCCAGAGCCAAAGAGATGCACACAGTCCTCCTGGCCTAAGTGGCATGAGACACTCCTGCCTGCATGCAGACTTGGAGAGAAAGAACCCAGAGCTGACAAGGAGCATTCCAATTGCCAAGTCAGGTGAGGCTCTCCAACCATTCCCGGTGAGGAGGCCTTAGATACCAAGAGCTTCATCCTCCATATGTCACATCTAGGTAGTTGTATCTGATGGCATCTGGATTAACTGGGTAAAAATAAAAGCAAAGGTTTCTTGAGGACAAGGATCACAGGCTCTCTCTAGCATCATGCCAAGTCTTTTGCATGCCTGGCATCACTACACCTTCCCCACACCCATGATGCGTGCAGTGTTCCTGGCTGCCTTTTATTTATGAGGCCACAGGTAAAGAAGCTGGCTTAGGGAGCTACAGCCTATAAGTGACAGAGACAGCATCGCCCTCAGCAGTCAAAATCCAGGACCATATTCTTACCAAATTTCTATATTGCTTCCAGCATATTGATTTAATCACTTGTGAGCCTCTTTTTTCTTTTCAAAAAAACCCAACTTGAAGTCTTCTTTATGAATTTGCTGGGGCTGCATAATCAATAAACACCACAGACTGTGGCTTAAATAGCAGAAATTTATTTCCTTACAGTCCTAGAGGCTGGAAGTCCAAGATCAAGGTGTGGGCAGAGTTAATTTCTCCTGAGGCCTCCCTCATTGGCTGGTAGATGGCATCTTCTCACTGTATCCTCACATGATCCCCCATCCGTATGCGTCTGTGTCCTCCCCTTCTTCTAAGGGCACCAGTCAGATTGGATTAGGCTACCCTAATGACCTCTTATCTCTCTAGAGACCCTGTCTGTCTTCCAATACAGCCATGTTCAAGGTACCGGGGACTTTGAACAAGGTACAAGGTATTAGGACTGCAACATTTTGGGGGGATGCAGTTCAGCCCATGACAAATCCCTCCAGGGATTTTTCTGGATAGCTCTAAATCTCAGTCCATCTGATGTCCAGGGTGGGTGACAAAAGCCAGGAGAGCCCTTTCGGAACAATGACTTCTGCCTTATACTGCGAGATGGTGCCATTCCATCACTCTCTGATTCTGTACTCTAATACAGTACTTTAAAGCAATGATATGCTTTGCTGTCTTCAGTTACAATGAAAGGAGCTACTACAGGCATTGGAGGTTTGCAGAGAGAATATATAAGCTGTTAAGGGAAACTTAAAACCATCCTGGGCTTGGCGTGGTAGATCACACCTGTAATCCCACCACCTTGGGAGGCCAAGGCAGGCAGATCACCTGAGGTCAAGAGTTCGAGACCAACCTGGCCACCATAGTGAAACCCCATCTCTACTAAAAATACAAAAATTAGCCGAGCGTGGTGGCATGTGACTGTAGTCCCAGTTACTCGGGAGGCTGAGGCAGGAGAATCACTTGAACCTGGGAGGCAGAGGCTGCGGTGAGCTAAGATCCCCCATACTGGGGGATCACCAGTATGGGTGACAGAGTGAGACTCTGCCTCAAAAAAAAAAAAAAAAAAAAAAAAAAACAACCATATTTCATTCTTCTCAGAGCAGGCTTCACTGAAAACAGGACTCTCTGGAGAGGGTGCCTGTCTAGCATTCCAGGAAGCCTGTTCCCATACCCCCTGCTCTGGCTAAACCAGTATAGTCTCTGGCTTCTCGATGGGGCCTCCCTCACTTGAACCTCCTGCTTCTGGTGACTGTTTGTGGATGTCCAGTCTCCTCAGGAGAAAGAATCTGATCAGTCCATAGAGTCACCACCAGGACAGGGACCTCTACTGGGCAGAGCTCAGGCCAATCACAGCTGAATCACCAGCACCCAGCCCTGGTGATGAGGTCCAAGCTCAGCCTTATACAGGGGCCTTGGAGGTAACAGGCACTCATAACTGACAGGCAACTTTTATAGCCTGTCAACTACAAGATAAAATCTTTATCTTAAAGATATTTCTCTAAAATGCATGTACAGTGAAATTGATCGATATAGTAGAAAGAGACCTGTGTTCTAACCCCAGCTTCTCTCTCATCTGGACAAGTTACTTAGCCTCTCTGAACCACTGATGTAATAACCCTACCTTAAAAGCAGTCTTATAAGTCTAAAATGAGTTGAAGTGCCTAAATGTACATCCACATATTTCAAAGCAAGGTACTGCATTTTTCATTTTGACATGTGCTTCTTCAGCCTTTCTTCAGTGGCCAGCCTATTCCCAGTGCCAGTGCCCAGTCACTCTGCCTTTGCATTTCAAGTCCCATGCGGAAGTTACCGTTAAACAGAAGCCATATTGTTCTCATTGATTATTTGAAATTTGCATATGAAATGTTAGCATGTTTACACCCTGTACTTAAAGAACTCCTAAAGATAGGCACTCATCTGGGAATTATGACAGATATCTTCAGAATACCTTTAGGGATTTTCAAGAATGAAAAGTAGAGTTATCTTGCTTAAGTAGAGGGGTGTGTTTCTCATGGGGCCCTTTGCAAAATGCCCTGTGGGAAACTCTGGTGCCTAGGAAAGGCCAGATTCTGTTGTAAACTAGGGAATCAGACCTACCTTTCTGTTTTCTTCAATCCACATTTGTTCTTTATTTGCAAATGAGTCAGCTAGGAACAGTGCCAAATGAGGCTCTTGAAGTGTGAGCCCTTGGAAAGGTGTTGTACAATACTTACAATCCTTTGTTGATGAGCAGTGGCTGTTTACCACTGAAGATGGGGTCAGTGCCTCTGAGCTGGGGTCCATGTTGCTGCCCATCAGGTCCTGGCGTGGGCTGAAACCCAGAGGTCTTTGACCTGCTATATTCCGAGCGTTAGTGCCCCAAGTGGGTCCCCTGCTTTTCCTCAGTTGTCTCTTTAGTAAATTCTCAGCTCATCTGGTGGGTTTTGGAATAACGTTTTTTTAACTCAGTATCCATTTCGCTGCATCTGTTCCATTATTGCACTGAGTTTTTAAAGGTTGTATCTCCAAGATAATGTTTAAGTTTTGGGAAAGTGTGTGTCTTTCAAGTCCCTTTTTCCTTTAATCATTTGAGGGCTCTTTTGTCAGGTGTGTGTGTGTGTGTGTGTGTGTACCTGAGAAAACATGCATGCATACCTGTATGCACACAGGTACACATTTACTTGCACATGCCATTGAGTACCCGTTCGGTACGAGGTACCATATTATGTACTGGTGCTGTGGGAGGACCATGGCTCAGAGCATCTAACTTACAGGTCTAAGGTCTCCTAGCCATTAAGCCATCATGGCAGGACTAAAGGAGATGCAGCAGATCTGAATTGGCTTCATATCATGGCGAACAACCAAGCTAAATCTGTGAGTTGGCCACGCTCACCCCTGGCTTCCTCTGAGTTGGAGCATCTGAGTGTTACTCCTTCTAGGTCAGTGTAACAGACCAGAGGCCTGGCTTACTCACATAGTTACTGATGAAGAAAAAGAAACATTTTATCTGAGGAATGTGAGCCACCTCTAAATTATCAGGCCCAGAGAGGCATGGGAATGAGACAGCGGCCACATCCGACTGCCCTCTTGAGCTAATTAATCATCTCTTGAAGCTACCTGCTATACGGCCACAGGTAGCCAAGAATTAACCTAAAAATGCTGCACACCAGACACCTGACCCATACCATGTAGTTCAACCCCATAGAGCCAATCACTAATCAGTGCTATTTCTGCAAACCAGTGAGAATTCCTGACAAATACCTTTGCATCACCCCACTCCTTGTCACTGTTCTTTTGTTTAAAATCCTGCTTATAGCAAAGGTCAAATAGAACTCATATCCGAGGTTACTTGGATGGGAGTATTCTAAGAAGCTGCTCTTATCTTGGCCCCAATAAACTCCCTTCCTATTGATTTTGCCTCAGTTTCTCCCTTTAGGTTGACATGGCTATGCTAATGGCAAAGGTTTGGTGACAAAGCCCCCATGCCCTGCTCCCAGTGCAGGCTGGAGAAGAGGCCAGCTTGTCCTCCTGTGGGGAAGAGGAATACTGTGAGAATGGCAAAGAGCTCTTCCACAATATAGTCTTTATTTCACTTCCCTGGGTGTGCTTGCTCACAGGGGTATGCCATAACAGGGCACTAAGAGGCAAGGGCACCAATTGATCCAGTTCGCCAGGCATTTCCAGTGAAGCTCCACCCTACACTGCACTGTCCATTTCACATGTCCACAGTTTTTTTGTTTTTTTCGCGTTTTTGTTTTTTTTTTTTTCTTCTTTTTGAGACATAGTCTCAGGCTGGAGTGCAGTGGCACAATCTTGGGTCACTGCAACCTCCACCTCCTGGGTTCAAGTGATTCTCCTGCCTCAGCCTCCCATGTAGCAGGCACAGGTGCCCACCACTATGCCTAGCTAATTTTTGTATTTTTAGTAGAGATGGGGTTTGGCCATGTTGGCCAAGCTGGTCTCAAACTCCTGACCTCAGGTGATCCACCCACCTTGGCTTCCCAAAGTGCTGTGATTACGGGGGTGAACCACTGTGCCTGGCCTCATGTGTCCACAGTTCTAAAGGAAAGCACCCAGGCGGCATTCACTGGATGCCAAGGGCAGGTCATGAAACTCAGGATTGACATCAGCCCTGTGAGGTAATATAGAAGATGTTTGCATACCCCACATGGGTGTTGGTAAGTTACCATACCAAGAGCAGGGTATTGAAGATAACCACGTATCAAAGATCTTATACACAGAGGTCTCTGGGAAAACACCTCTAAGATGCTTCTCAAGGCTACTTCTTTAGAAAAGCGTTTGTAGTGCCCCGTCCTCCAAGGTCGTCGTCCTTCATGGTCACCATAGCTACACATAGGTCCGTCGGAAAACTGCTGTTTGACACTTACTCCTTTTGTGTCCCTCTTGCTAGACTGTTAACTCCTTGAGGGTAGGAAATCTCTTGATTTTATCTGTGGTACTTACCATAATGATTGCACAATTAGAATACTCACTGAATGAATAAGATCTCCTTAGCCAAGGATTCACACTAATATTACATAGTGCATACATAGATATATGTATGTGTATATTTGTGTCTGTATTATAACACATGCATACATGTATATGTAAACACATACATAATACATATTTTAGGTGCCTGAAGCTTATCGTTTTGGGAGGAATAGGTTTATTCCTCTAGAGCACTATAAATGTAGAATGATGGACTTAACACTTGAGCCACATTGATCCAGGACAATCCATGGGAAGTGCTCTTCTGAGTACTGTAAATCCCTGATATGACTTTTTTGTTATGTTTCTTGTCTGTTGTTTAAGCTTTCTGATTGCTTGGATTAAGGACTGATGATACCTTACGCCAAGGTAAAAATGTTACTAAAAAAAAAATTGTAATTTTAAAACCTTTCGGAATGTCTTGAGTTATTCTTTCTCCATCTAAAGCAGCAATTGAGACTTGGCATCAGAGCATACCCTGTCTTCCCCATTGCATGTGGAATCCAACCTAGCATCTCAGGAAGAAGAATGGAAGATGATTTTTTAAATGTCAAAAAAAAATTGAACTTCCTCCTGTGCATCTCACCTCAGCTTCTGTTGTGGACCTTAGATGCCTGCTTTCCATTATTCCATAAGAGAATAATTTATACAGCTGTAAACAGCTTAAAAGAAGGACACACTTGAAATGCCTTGTGTGGTTTAGGTGCTCACCATTTTGAGAGTACAGTTTCCTTTAGGGCAGGCACAGAAAGACAGGACCTGTGAGTAAACTCCCTGAACTCATCAAACCCTCACAGACCATTTGATGTTTTCGAAGAGCCCACTGGGTCCTGATCCCCCAGCCCCTGGAGCCTTGATGAAGTGTATTCATGCTCGCTGTGATGGGGTCTGGCCCTGCAATGCAGGACATCTGGACATGAACACAGCCTCTTCCCAGAGAGATGAGATGGAAGAGAATGACATCGAGGGTTCAGAGCATGAGCTTCAGGAAAAATCTCGATTAGTAATTTAAAGAGATATGTACCTGAGATTACTTGAATAAATAGCTTCGTTCTAAAAACTCTTCTAACTCCCTTAGTATCTATCTTCACATGCACAAATTTTCTTTTAGAGGGAGGGAGTAAATGTACATGGGTGAGACAAATAACTGAAATAATAATCCACCTTTGATCAAAACTCCTTGTTACAGTGTTTCCTGTGAAAACAATTTCTAATCAATGAGCGCTGCCACAGCACGCTGAGGAGTAATTACCTTACATGTGTTTCACTCTGAGCTGTGATTAGAAACAAGATGTGGGCTCAGAAGGGCAGAAGATGATTATAAAGAGGAAAAACCTCAAATAGGAGCCGAAATGTACAGGCTGTAGGATATTTAATCAGAACAGAGGCCTGCTCCAGGTAGTGATGCCGACATTCATTCATTCACTAGGTAAAGATTTCCTCTGTGCTAGATAGGCGTCGGTGGTGGTATTAGCAGCCGTGTTAAGGTAACTTATCACATGTTGCCCTTATATACAAAGATAGGGCAACTGGCTGGCTCTCACTGAAGCATGAGCTTGACTTCAGAGGTGCTCTGTGCCAGAGGTGGATTTGGGTTGCTAAGACTACACCTTCTGACCAGACTTCCCAGTGGTTGGGAGCCAATTTCCAAGCACAAACTGCTTGGTCCATAGTCCACCAGCCTGAGCAGTCATTGTACCTGGTCTTCATGAGACACCAAGGCCTGGAAAAGGGAAAGAAATACTTGGAATTTCTACCTGGAAGAAAAACTTGAAGAGGGGTTAGAGTCAAGTGTGTGGCAGGCTTATGGAGAAGGCAAAGGCTACTTGGTCTCTGTAGAGAAGCTAGAAGAGGCCTTTGGCCTGACAGTGCTTGCTGGTACATTTACTATACCAATGAGAAAAATATTCCAAACTCTGACAAATGTTGGATGCAGGTGTAATGAACACGCTTGCACACTGACAAACAGACATGCTCATTGTGATGGCCCTGAACCTGTGGGACATGCCCAGGAGCAGGAACGTCTTCATTTGTCATTAAGATAGCAGATACTGCCACAGCACCATCACCACCCAGCCATAGCACGGCCACTCTTGGAGAGGTACCAATCATGTTCGTTTGTTCGTTTGTTCATTCATTCTTTCTTTCCTTCCTTCTTTCTTTCTTCCTTCCCTCCCTTCCTCCCTTCTTCCTTCCTTCTTTTTTTCCTTCTTTCTCTCTCTCTTTCTTTTTCTTTCCTTTTCTTTCTTCTCAGCATCTCCCTCTGTCACCCAATCTGGGTGGTACAATCACAGCTCACTGCAGCCTTGACCTCCCTGGGCTCAGGTCATCCTCCCATATCAGCCTCCCGGATAGCTGAGACTATAGGTGCTCACCATCATGCCTGGCTAATTTTTGGGGGTTTTTTGGCTTTCGCATTTTGTAGAGATGGAGTTTCACCCTGTTGTTCAGACCAGTCTTGAACTCCTGAGCTCAAGCAATCTGTCCACATTGGCCTCCCAAAGTGCTGGGATTACAGGCGTGAGCCACTGGTCCCAGCCTGTTGTTTCCCTTTAACTCTTGTCTTCAGACAGCTGAAAGAATGCCAGCAGATTTATTCGCATGACCTTAAAAACATGCTCAGCATCGTTAGCCCACTTTGGCCTCCTAGCATGCTGGAATTACAGGCATGAGCCACCTCAAAAACATTCTTGTTAGATGATATGCCCCAGAGGAAAGCATGTCCGTTCTCAAGTTTGACCTGCCTGTTCTAAACTATCATGGGCTGCTTACTTATCTTGCCATGTTCCTAAGGCTCAGCCTGCACTCCTACCCCCTAGTAGGTAATGATCCAGTTTTCAAAAGTCTTACCCTCTGCAAAATGATTGAGAGTAACTAGAATGAGTGGCAGGCTTATTAGAGCAGTGGTTCTCTGGATATGTTTCCAAATGGGAATAGCTTGCTCACTCAGGATCTTTGAAGACTCACGTAAACATAACCTAGAAAAGAGACTGAGCAAACTCCCAGAGCCAGATCAGCCCTTATGATTCTGAAGAAGTGATACTCAGGCACAGAACAGTACCTTAAGAAACATCTTTGTGTGAAAGGCCAGCTAACCAACTTGGATGAGAATATTCTCCCCACTTTCAAGAATGCTCATGTTTTTCTTAGCAAAAAATAAAAAACTTCTCCTGCAAAGCTTCTACCCATCAGTACATATTAGCCACCTTGGAAATAGTAGACGAAATGTCAGTCATTCCTCCTGTGGTGTAAAATTAGGCACTGGACAAGAGTGCATTTACCTGCTTTGCAGGCAGAATTAAAACAGCCAGAATGTGCTTTAAGTGTCTAAGGAAAAATTTGGCCAAGGCTCTGGGCCAGTGTGTCTGTTGTTATTTTAGATTTATTCAATTAGAGTCACAAGCAAAGTAAATTGAGCTGTGTTGTTGATTTGAATATTACCTTGGAAGAGAGTGTAAAGAGATTAACAAACCCTAAGGGATGGGGGACAAGTGCCAAGCTCCTCCTCTGTCCCCACACACAGTCAGGCCAGGTTTCACAGATTCATTTAGGAATGACGAAAATACACGCAGAAGAGCAGATGTGCCTTTTGTTTAGGGCCACATAGCCATTTTCTCGCTTCTCCATCCTCTGAAACTTCGTGTGTGTGTGTGTGTGTGTGTGTGTGTGTGTGTGTGTGTGTGTGTGAACTGCTGCAGAAATGAAGCTGGTGCGTGTGAAGGCTGTCGTTTAAGAAGGTGGCCTGCCCTGAGAACTGGGGGGTTGGATCCAATCAAATCCTGCCTTTGTCTTGGCAAATGTATTGTCTGGCACAACCGACTGCATTCAGTTGACCTGGTGCTTTGACAAATTGGCACGGGTGAAATATTAAAATTAATTGCATAGGCCTCGTATGTTTCTAGACGCTACAGGATAAATAAGCCGTGCATTTCAACAAAGAACCTTTTCAGCGTTACCATTTTTAGTGCCATGTGGCAATTGGTTGTCTCACACTCCCTTCAAAGAGTGAGGCATTTTTACATGATTTTACTTAGTTTAACGGAGGTAGGGACTAGAGTGATGCCAGGAAGCCATCCTGTTTTTAGGACTAAAGGGGTATTTTTCAGTGTAAGTCTCGTATGGTTTGGTGGATTGTGATAAGGATGAGTTTTCTTAGAATAAGAAGCTAGAACTAAGACGACAGAGAGGGAACAGCAGGGAGATACAAGGTAAAAATGGTGAGGTTTGCTTGGGGTCACCATGTGTCCTTAATTAAGACTTTAATGACATTCTTACTCCTGTGGCCTCTCACTGTTTTCCGAGTATGTCTAATGCTGCCCTCACATCCAGGCTGTAATATTCTATCGAGAGTTAGATTACAGAAGAATATGCGCAGGCTATAGTGGTTCTGACTGACCAGCTGTGGTGTGACTTGGACAGGTCACTCAGCCTCTTTGAACCTGCTTCCCACCTGTGCAGTGAGGGCAGTGGGATCACACAATTTCATGGTCCACTCCAGCATTGCCAGTCTGTGGTCTGTGTGCCACAGCCTTGGATTTCACAGCCCCTCGACTTTTGAAAAGAGGAGAGGTTTTTAAAAGAATGCCTAGTAGGGTGTGTATTATGAATCTGTTTACTATAACTGTAGTTGGACCTTGGTATCCACGGGGGATCAGTTTCAGGACCCCCAGCAGATACCAAAATCCAGGAATGCTCAAGTCCCTGATATAAAATGGCATAGTATTGGCATAAAACCCACACATATCCTCCTGTATACTTTAAATCATCTCTGGATTATTTATAATACCTAATACAATGGAAATTCTATGTAAGTAGCTATTATACTGTATTGTTTAGGGAATAATGGCAAGAAAAAAGACTGTACATGTTTAGTGTGGACCAAACCATCCTTTTTTTATTTTCCAAATATTTTTGTTGCATAGTTGGTTGAATCCATGAATATGGAACCCATGGATATGGAGGACTAACTATATTTTGTTTTTCCTAGCTCCTTGTAAAGAGTTTCATCAGAGAATGTCTAATGAGGTGAGATGAACCCCTCCATGTCCCCTTTGCTTATTATCAGCTGTGACAAACTCCTAGTTTAGAACTTAGGAACAGGGGAATGGAAACAATGGCCCAAATGTGTTTTTGGTTTTGTTGATTTGTTGTGTTCCTCACCAACGGTCAAGGTAGAATTGTCTGCTGTTGCTTACTACTCTTGTCAGGGAGAGACTTCACCTTCTTCCCATCTCATGTAATGAGTCTGATTCTAGGCCTATCTGCCTTCTCCTGCCCCCTCCCACTTTCCCGCCTCTCTTCCTGGAGGAACCAATGTCTCATTCCTCTCTGTCCCCTTGATGTAGTTTGGTACATACCAGATAATCAAAATATATTTGTTGAATGCATTGGTCCAACGTTTAGGGCTGAGAAGATGAGAAGGAAAACGTAGAACCAAAACTGGAATTCAGCGTAGTCAACCATGCCCTCAAAATAAAATAGAAAATAACATTATGAGCTAGGAAAGGTAGAGCATGTTCACATTTACCATCCTGGGCCTGGGAGGCATGTTTCCTGACTACATATTGACTAGAGTTAGCTAAAAAGCTTTGGCAATTGATCGATCACTTATGATTTTTATATCAAAATGGAAAATTTATGACTTATTCTGTCAAACTCCCCCAAATCACTGCCTTCTTTGTTCAAAAGGTAAGAGAAGCTTGTCTTTTCACACCTTGAAATTAACAGAGCAAAACAGGTTCAAAATAAAACCTGGTGATGGGGAAAGGACTAAAAAATGCAGGTGAAATGCTAACATGTGCTTTAACTTCCACAGAATCATCAGTGCATGATACCACACACCCAGTCACCCAAACCACTTTCTAAATCCTCCTCCTTTTTTCATCTCCTGTAATTAGCACGTAACCCAATGGTTAAGAATGTAGAATCTGGAGCCAGACTGCCATGGTTTGAATCACACCTCTGTATTCGCTCACCATTATTTTAATTTCTCTGTGCCTCACCTTCCCGATCTGTAGAATGGAGGTAATAATATTGTCTACTACATTCAGGTTATCATGAAAATTAAATAAATTAATATACATGAAGCACCAGGCACACTGCCTTCTGGCCTCAATGACAGTTATGTTTCTCATCGTAAACAAATACACTTTTGAATATACTTTTGTTTGGTTTGTACATAGTCTGCAAGACCTAAGATAATTCCAGAGAATTTCCCTTCAGTGAAGTCACATACTCCAAACGGGAGTAAATTCTTCATGTTGAACACAATAACCTCAGGTCCTTTAGCAGCCAGCCAGCCTCCTTTGCCAATTTGCCAACATCGACGTCTCTTCAAACTTTAGAAAAAGGGCTGGCTTCTTGCATGGAGCCCTCACTCCCTGCTGTCACTTGCTGGCAAGAATACAGGGTCCCCAGCTGGGTGCTCACCCCTGTAATCCCAGCACTTTGGGATGCTGAAGCGGGTGGATCACAAAGTCAGCAGTTTGAGACCAGCCTGACCAACATGGTGAAACCCCGTCTTTATTGAAATTACAAAAATTAGCTGAGTGTGGTGGCAGGTGCCTGTAATCCCAGCTACTCAGGAGGCCGAGGCAGGAAAATCGCTTGATCCCGGGAGGCAGAGGTTGTAGTGAGCCGAGACTGCGCCACCGCACTCCAGCCTGGGCGACAGAGTGAGACTCAGCCTCAAAAAAAAAAGAATATAGGGTCCCCTCATATCTCCATATCATCTATGACCCCATCAACTCCCCTTGGTCAGCTTGTTTCTCTCCCTACCTGGGGTGCTGTATCTCAGGGTTTTCTATGTCCTGAATGGGACCCAAAGGTGGCCTCCCTCTCCCTGCACTCAGGATCCATTCCCTATAGGGCGGAGGGAGGAAACCAGGGTGTTTGGACCCAGGGTCTCTAGGTGAGTGTCCTTCCTGAGTTCCTATTTTAGGAGCCTCAGAGCTCCTTCCCTTCCTTTCTGATGCTTTGTTTTTTCCTTCTTTTAATCTCTTCTTTTCTCACTCTCTTTCCATCTACCTTTCATAGGATTCAAATCCAAAGGCTAGATTTTTGGGTTACCCTACTGTCTTTATTTAAAGTGTTTCATTCAATTCCACTATTATTTTTATAGTAATTTCAAGTTATATAAAAATATTATGTATTAGCATGTGTAGTGCCTGTCTCCTGCAAACACCCTTTGTGGAGGCAAGGATTTTGTCTCCATTGCGCATGCTCCGTCCTCAGGACCCAGACAATGCCTGGCACTTAGTAGGCGCTTAGTAAATAGTTGTTGAATGAGTAAACGCAGTATGAAACAACATTGTCCTGTATGTTTATAATGCCTGTGGGTCAGTAGTTAAGGTTGGGATTTAGGAGCTCCTCATTATTCTGTAAAAAGTCACCAAAGCACACTGTGCTGCAATTTGTTAGGGGGTTAATTTTTTAAATTATAATGGTGCTTGGTAAATCTCCTTGAATTAATGAGTCTTGCTGAATTATGGCTGATGTGAAAAGGTATATAGTTAGCATCTGTTTGTTCTGTGCATATATCTCTCTTCCATGCTGTACATATATTTTAAGGAACATTTCTTTGGGTGCTGTGTTTTTTTCTATTTATGTCTTCACCATAAAAATATAAATAGATCATTTATCTCCGGTATCCTTAAAGTAGCTTGCATCACTTCACTCTTTTAAACTTTTACATAACCAAAGTTTCTGTCCCCGGTACACATTGTTTGGAGGATTTGAGTGGTTGGGAGCAACCCTGGAACCTTGAGGCCAGCTTCTGGTGACCCTCAATGTTTTTACATGCAGGGCCAGGAGCTGAGGGTGTAGGCTGCTGGGGGCTTCATTCCCAGGAACACCATGCAAGATACCTGTATTGTTCGCCCTACCTGGCACCAAATCAGATATTATGCTTAATGCTTAATATACAATATCTCATTTAAACTGATGGCAACTCAACAAAGTGAATACTGTAGCTATTACCATTTTATAGATGAGAAAACCAAGGCTTAGAGAACTGAGGGACTTGTCCTCAGTCCATACAAGTAGATAAGTGACAAAGCTGGGATTGAACCCCCTGCCCATGTGATTCTAGACTCTGTATCTTATCTACTGGGCTGTGTAGCAGATAAGACTGATGGAGACCCACAGGCCAAGTGTGGCAGATGTGATCTAGGATTGCTCATGAGCTGAAACCAGTCACTATTGGTGAGTGAGGCCAGAAAGTATCCCTCTCATTGCCTTTTTTGATAATAAGACCCCAGACTTTTTTTGAGAATGGGCTTCTTAGATTTCCTACTAGTACTTGGATTGTTGGGAAAGGAGACAGTTGGCAGTCATATTGTAGGGCAAGCAAGGGAAAGGGCCCCAGTGCTGGACCCATTCCCTTTCCTGTTTGGAGCCCTTTCAAACTGAGGTCTCAGGACTGAGCCTGGGGTTTTGAAAGAATTTATGGAGCAAAAGAGGAGGGGCTTCGGGAGGGGCCATGGAATGCGGTGTGGTACCAGCAAAAGGCTGAGAGATGTCACGTGACTCTTCAAAGTCTAATAGTAGTTATCCTGGTACTAATGTCAGAGTAGAACACATTTCTAATAAACAGTTCCTACTGGAAGAGGCCCCGTGTTTCCCTGGAGAGGGAGTGTGCTCCAAGGGAAAGGGTTGGAGTTCAGGATGAAGCTGACCTGATCCCGAGTTAACTTTCTGATTGTATTTCTTACTGGTTATACAAGCTTCCACCAAGTATTTACCCTCTCCTGGTACCTCAGCTACTCTGCCAGTAAGATGCAGGGTTAATAGACTTTTAATTGAAGATGGTAGATTGAACATAAGCTTTAACCTCAGTTGCCTCTCAATACGGTAACAGTAAAGGGTTTGGGTGTTTTTCCCCTTGGGCATAGAGTAATTAGGGACTAAGTGAAGGTGAGAGGAGACATCAGCAACATAATTTTAGAAGCTGAAAAGCAGATGGAGAAAGGGAGTAGTTAGGTTTCAGTAGACCCAAGAGAGCTGAAATCCAAGTTGGCAGGGGAACAGTCAAGAGGTAATCCAACTACAAACCCCCGGAAGATTCAGGAATTAGTAGTACCAGCTTCCTCTTGAAGTAGGGCTGACACAGGACTGTCCAGTGAAAATGTGTTTGAGGAGCAGAACCCTCAGTGTTCTCCTCATTTATGTGTAGCATGAGGACCACTCTGCCAATCACCAACAAGTCTTCATCTTGGTAGAAGTCTGGAGATTTATTCTCGGGAGAGGGTGAAAGCAAGGTGTTTCCACCAAAATGAGAAATAAGCTAAGACAAGATCCACAAAATAAGAGTTGCAACACAAAAGCAAGGCAAGAACCATCCCAAAGCCTCAGCTGTGCTGTCGTCATCAGAGGGGGATCTGTTCAGACTGGAGCAGATCTGAAGGCTCCAGGGACGCTTCAAGAGGATTAAGTAATTACAAACCTAATAACAATCATGGCCTCTTATATTGATTGAGTGTTCATTGTGTGTTAGGCAAAGTTTTAAGCATATCTGTATTAATAGTTAAATCCTGATAGTAGTCCTATTAGATAAATAATCATTACCTTCCTTTTCTCAATGACGGAATCAAGGCTTAATCATTAGTCCAAAATTACATAGTGGGTAAGTGGCAAAACTGAGATTTGAACCCAGAGTGTCCACACTCATAACCAGCATTCCATGCCTCACACCCCCATCACGGCAGGAGAAACCAAGCTGATGACAAGTGAACACAGCTGAGAAAGCCAGGGAAAACAGAACATTGCATAGAAAAGAAGTCATCTTAGTCCACTGTGGGGCTCAGTAGTGACCCATACAGGTAACAGTGTGAATGGTGATGTGACGGGAATCTCAGCATGCGCATATCAGGAAGATCTGGGCACAGGCACAGGGCAGGAGGTGTGAGGTGTGACGTGTGAAACAGCTAAGTGCTTTTCTTCTGTGATGCACAGGCAATGCCTAAAACAAATAACAAACCAGAAGTAGCAAGAAAAATAGCTTGTTTAAAGATACAGAGACCCACCAAAGGAACCAACTAGAAGAACTGAAAACAGGTCCCCCGTAGGCTGACTGGGCAGACTGTGGCAGGATAGGGGATGGGGGCTGCTGTCTTTCAGGGAAAGTCCTGAGAATTATTTGACCCCTCAAATCTGTGCAAGTAGAACTTTGATAAAAATAAAAGCTAAGCTTTAGAAGGGAATAAATACCTGGCAGTACTGTTATAAAATCAATCTGTTTTATCTTCCTAGGAAATCGGTAAATGTTAGTTTTCCTCTTTCCTTTTTCTTTCAAAGGACAAGTTCCCATCCCAGGCAGAAATGAAAGCCTGGCACAGTGCAGCCGCTGATGGCTCGCCTCTCTCAGAATGGCCCGGCTGCCCTTCAGGACTTCATTTCTCTCTTGCTAACTTCCAGAGAAGGACAGAAAAGCAGGGGATTCTGTTGACAGAGACTTTGATGAGTGCTTGTTACCATCCATGGCCTTGTTGGGTGCCTGGATTGAGGCCCAGCAAATGGCCAGATGTGGGGGCGTCGCTAACATGGGTAGAGCACCTCCTGTGGCCATGGAAAGGGGCAGTGACAGTGTCTGACTGCATCCAAGGCGCTAGCAAAGGTGCCCTCCTGGCTACGGGTAATGGGGGACCTGCCCCAGACAGTCTGTAAGGCAGTGAGGGTTTCCTTTCAGCCACCTCCAACTAGGGCAAGAGGCCAGTATCTTGAAAGGCAGAGTTTGGGGTTTGTGTGTATGCAGGAGAGAGAGACAAAGTGTGTGTATTTATAAGCATGCCATATGCCATTTGTTCAATGCAATATGCCACTTTATTTTTAATCTCTTCTTACCTCAAAGACAGGGAAAGCCTATTAATTAGTAAATCTAGTCATACATATATGCAGATATATCTACATTAATATTAAGTGTTTATATATTGATAAATTGATTTAAAAATGCTTTTCATTTCTGGCAGAATATCAGACATTAATGAACCTGGATCCTCTTACTGAAGTATCATCTTGTTATTTTATAGCAGTTCTTCCTACTACAACGTAGTTATGAACCTGATTTTAACAAAAACACTACACTGATTTCCTGTAATCTTCTGCTCAGTAATACAAGTGAGCTTTTCTCTGCAAACCCAATTGAAGAAAAAATGTTTTACCAGTTCTGACCCACAAGTATTTATTGTGCACCTACTACATGGAAGGCATTGGGCTGGCTGCAGTGGATATAATGAGTAAAGCAGGCTCAGTTCTTAGCTCTTTGCGTTCTATTTTGGAAAGGAAAATCCTAAGAACTAACTGACCACAGCATAAGTCTGACAAGAGTGGCATAGGAGAGGAACAAGCAGGCCCCTCCTGAGGGATCGGAGGGGAAGACATCTCATTTCAGGGATCAGGAAGAGGTATCGGTGAGTGAGCCTTAGGGATTTGCACTATCAGAATTATATAATAACACATCCCCAACCTTCATTCATTGATTCATTTACCCATTCAACAATTGTGAGTGCCCGTGATGCTCCTCTGGACCTTGGGGATGCACCAGAACAAAGCTCACCTTCATGGAGTACACAGAAAAGGAGAGTGGAAAAGGGAAGCCTGCCTCTCCTGATCTGACTCTGCCTTGGTTTCTGTAAATTCAGAGGTTTCCTGTGTAATGCACCTGTGACATTAACCTTCAGCAAGGCTGGGCAGTCCTTGGTGGTCTTGGAGTTTGGTTGGCATGGGTGCTGTGTGTAAGTACAGTCTCGGTGGCACCCTGAGTTTTCTGACAGCATCAGGACATCGCTAGTGGAATGAGCACTATTTCTCAGAAGCTTCTGTTCTGATCTTTTGACCATGGAATCCCAGTGACATTAGGGCTCTAAGTCCACAGTGGAGCAGCAGGAGCAGAGACCTTCTATGGAAACCGGGGCTGCCCCATCCCAGCCGGGTCATAGGTTAGGGTGGGTCGGCTTTGATGGAACATCACTTCCTTTCTGGACCACCCTACCTGCCACATCCATGGATTTCCTCCTGGCAGACTGTGGGGTCGGATGACTCTTCCCCAATATCTCTGTTATGGTACTAGCTGATAATCATCTTAGAGAGATTAAATCAGAACTTAAAAATGTTTTCCTGGAGTTGATGTTTAAAATTCCAAAAGAGAGATGTTGTCAGACCGATACATCCTTTGTGAATAATAGCTTGGATGGCATTAGTTGCCTCTCTTGTTAGGCTACTGCCCTTCCCCTTAGGATTAACTGACTGTTCAACAAGGATGAGCATAACATGGAAAAGCTTTAAGACCCAAAGCCCTGTTACTCTGCGAGGGTGGATTCCAGGCCTTGCAAAGGCTGTTGGCGGTATTTACGCATTCCCTGTGTATGTTGCGAGTCCCATGCACCACTGCGCCCGAGACCCGTCGGTGGGTGGTTTCCGCATCTGTCCTGTTGGGAAGTGGTTCTCCTGTAATTATAGTTGACCCTCGAACAAGTTTGAACTTCATGGGCCCACCTATACGTGGATTTTCTTCTGCCTCTGCTACCCCCAAGACAACAAGACCAACCTCTCGTCTTCCTCCTCCTCCTCCTCCTCCTCCTCCTCCTCAGCCTACTCAATGTGAAGATGACAAGGACGAGGACCTTTATGATAATCCATTTCTACTTAGTTAATTGTAAATGTATATTTTCTTTATTATTTTCTTAGTAGCATTTACTTTTCTCTAACTTACTTGATTGTGAGATTATAGTATATAATACATATAACATACAAAATATGTGTTAATCAGCCATTTGCACTGTTGGCAAAGCTCCTGGTCGGAAGTAGGCTATGAGTAGTTATGTTTCAGGGGAGTCAAAGTTACATGTGAATTTTTGATTGTGTGAGGGGTTAGTGTCCCCAACTCCCATACTTTTCAATATATGCTTTTCTCTCCTTGGGAAAAAATTTCTAGCCAAATTTTGTCTTCCTTAAACCCTGTAGAGCTTGAGCTTCCAGCTTGTGGTCATAGAAACCTCTTTCGTTGGTGTTGAGCAATAATTCTTTTTAGCTTGATTGATTTTTTTTTCATTCATTTTGTCCAGGATCCCACCTTTCACTGCACTGAGTAGCTGTGCATGTTTCCTACCACTGCTCCAACAAATTACCACAAACAGAGTGGTTTAAAACAACACACACTGATCGTTGTATAGGTGCAGATCAGATGCCTGAAATCAGTTTTCACTGGGCTGAAACGACGTGTTGGCTAGCCTGGCACCTTTTGGAGTCTTTAGGGGAAGATCCATGGATTTGCCCCCATTTCCTGCATCTAGCGGCACCTGCATCTTTTGGCTTGTGGCCCCTTCCTCACATCTCCTCTGACTCTGGCCCTTCTGCCTTCCTCTTATAAGGACTCCTGTAATTACATTGTGTCCACCCAGGCAGTACACATCTCCCCATCTTACAATTCTTAACTTAAGCATGGTTGCAAAGTCCTTTTTCCCATGTAAGGTAGTATTTTCTCAGGTTCCAGGGAATTAGAGGCAGATGTCCTTGGAGGACCATTATTTTGCCTACCACAGGAGCTAATTAAACATTTTTAAAAATCAGTTGGCTGTTTCCTTTCCCTATCTCTGTCTCTGAGTATTTATGAACCAGGTTTTTTTTTGTTGTTGTTTTTTGTTTTGACACGAGTCTTGCTCTGTGGCTAGGCGCCAGGCTGGAGTACAGTGAAGCAATCTCGGCTCACTGCAATCTCCGCCTCCTGGGTTCAAGCTATTTTCCTGCCTCAGCCTCCCTAGTAGCTGGGACTACAGGTGCGCACCATGCCCAGCTGGCCACCATGCCCAGCTAACGTTTGTATTTTTTAGTAGAGATGGGGTTTCACCATGTTGGCCAGGATGGTCTCAATCTCTTGACCTCGTGATCCGCCCACCTTGGCCTCCCAAAATGCTGGGATTACAGGCATGAGCCACCGCACCCGGCCTGAACCCAGTTTATAAGACATATACCTCACTTCCTTGTTATAAAGTAATAAATGTTAGACAGTGTCTCTCAGTTCTTCAAAACAGTTGGGAAATGATTAAGTTGTCTTTGCAGTGAGTGCAGATTATCACTCTGAAAAGTGGACTTGAACTCCAGGTATGTTGGATGTCATCCTAGGAAACCACTAACACTCTACCAGTGTCTCCATTTTTCTTGGAAACTCTCCTTTCATCTCCAAGTGCAATAGAAGACAAGGAAGTGGATGGTCCCTCTGTTGTCGCTGTTGCCGCCGTCATTGTTGTGGCTTCCTGCCTTCTTTATCCCCCACTCCAGAGCTCCCATCTGTCCCAACACGTCTCTGAGTTTGCTGTGGGAACCTTGACCCCCTCTCACACACATCAGCTATAGCTGGCTCCAATCTCTCATGTGCCACACAGGCACAACCAGGTAGCCTAGTATGGGAAGTGCTTGTAGAGGAGAGGAAATAAGCTGAGTGAGTAATGTGCTTGAGGTCCAGGACCCACTTCACTTTTACCTACCCTCTGATTCCTGCCACCCCCCAGAGCAGTGACATTAAACAAACTCTTGATTCTCCACCGTGTTTCTACTTAGCCCTGTTCTTTGTTTTTTATTTGTTTTTGTTTGTTTTGGGCGGGCTGGATTTTGAGATGGACCTGGTCTCTGTCACCCAGGCTGGAGTGCAGTGGCGCGATCTTGGCTCACTGCACCCTCCATATCTAGGGTTCAAGAGATTCTCCTGCCTCAGCCTCCTGAGTAGCTGGAACTACAGGTACCTGCCACCACTCCCAGCTAAATTTTATATTTTTAGCAGAGACAGGGTTTCACCATGTTGGCCAGGCTGGTCTTAAACTCCCGACCTCAAGTGATCCACCCATCTCGGCCTCCCAAAGTGCTGGGATTACAGGCATGAGCCACTGTGCCTGGCCAACCTTTTTCTCTGATACAGCTGTTTTAAGCATCCATATGTTTGTCCCAATGAGAATGAAAAACCTGTCAACAGCCAACCATACTGTGTATATCTTGGTGTTCCAGTGAGTGTGACATGATTGGCTCTTGATCTTTATTAGACAGGTACTTTAATAATATACATTTTACAGATACTAAAATATTATATAATTTATGTATCCTTAGGTAATGCATATATGTATACATATTGTGTATATATACATATAATGCATATCATAATATGTGAAAATGTATATAAAGGCCTTGAGAATTCTTTTCAACTATTATCTTTTTATACTCTTTTTGTGGGATGTATATTTTTTTAAAAAAAGCATAATGGAAAGTGCCCTTTATTATTGTTCAGCTTCCAGCCCCCTCAGTTCAGAAGACTGATCCCTGTATATTTCAAGATGGAAGCCTTTATCTAAACGAGGGCCTATGAATTTAAATCGCTCTGGACAAACCCAGATGAAAGATTGCTCGTTGCAATGAAAACATCTCTTCTACTTTGCTGCACTGATTAGATTGACCAATCAAGCTTAGAATAGCAAGTGACATGGAAGATCAGACGTGAGAAATCATTTAAATATTTGCCCTCCTGTTACAAGATCACTGAAGTCCACTTATTATGGAACACAGAGGTTTCCACTCTTATGATGCGGGAAGGCAGTGACTGTGAAACTGGTCCTGGAGGTCTGTTGTTCTGGCATCCTCTGCCCTGGCTAAATGAGGTTCTGGCTTCATAGGGGCCTTGGTTTATAAGTGCTCCACAGGGATTTATATGCATTTAGCTACACAAAACCTGGGCTGCATTAACGGCTCTTAAAAGCAGAGAATATGAAAGGGAGGACAGAGTCATTTTCAAAAACTGATGTTCAATTTTCAAACTCTCAGTTTTCAATAAAAATTTATATTACGGTCAGTAGTTTATAAAGGAGCAGTTTTGAGTCATCGTTACGGGTGGAGGCTTAAAGGCAGATTGCCTGGATTCGAGTTTTGGTTCTACCACTTACCAGCCATGTTGGTTAGAAGGTTACTCAACTTCAATTTCCTCTTCTGTGAAATAGGGAATAGTCATAAACAATGCTTTCCTCATACGTGTTATGAAGTTTAGAAATAATATAACATATTAAAAGCACTTAGAACAGTGTCTGGCACAAAATAATTCCTCAATATACATTGGTGGTTGTTACTATTATGAAGTTATTATTGTTATTACTTAGTAGAGATTGGAAGCAGTAACAAATCATCTTTCAAAGATTTGGTTTTTTTTTGAGACTGAGTTTCACTGTTGTTACCCAGACTGGAGTGCAATGGTGCAATCTTGGCTCACTGCAACCTCCGCCTTCCGGATTCAAGCAATTCTCCTGCCTCTGCCTCCTGAGTAGCTGGGCCTACAGGCACGCACCACCATGCCCAGCTAAATTTTGTATTTTTAGTAGAGACGGGGTTTCACCTTGTTGACCAGGATGGTCCTGATCTCTTGACCTTGTGATCCACCCGCCTCGGCCTCCCAAAGTGCTGGGATTATAGGCGTGAGCCACCGCACCCGGCCCTTTCAAAGATTTTTTATCTCCAGTAGCTAAACTCCAAAACTGTGATACTTCAAGGGGGTGACCATTGGAGTATTCAAATGTACCCTTCTAGTCCCAAGAGTATACCAGTGTACACTCCAGTATACACATGTATACCCTAACTACATAAACTATATTACACGTCTACTCATACGCTGTCTCTTTAACAAATGTATATAGCACAGCATTTTATTGTCACAGCTATGACGGCATTTATGTTTTATAAACTGGAGGGAAGTTTACAAGAATTTTTCATCAAATAGCTAATCTTTTCTATAATTAGAAAGATCGTTAGCAAAATGTATGACTGGATTTCTGCCATATAAATTTTCAAGGAGACAAATTCTAGGAGAAATTAAGCATCTCCCCTCCCCACCCCAATGACACAAGTTATTAAGTAATTATAAATTTGTGTCAAATGCCTTACTATCCTTTCCACAGACCCTGAAAATACAAAGATTTAATATATGCTCATATCCAATTTCAAATTCTATTTAATTTCACTTGAATTACTATCTCCTTAGCTGCCAGGTTCCCCAACACGAATGTTCACCCCTGTGTTTTACAATTGTTCCCGAGAGTGTTTTGTTATGTATAGTGAGACTTTTATGCCCAGTGCCCATATTGGACTATAGCTTTTCCTTTACCATGACCCTTCTTAGCAGTACCTCATATGATTCACAATATGGAAGGTTTTTCATATGTGACCCACTGGGATTAGTGCAACTGCTTAAGCCCTGGCTGTCCCCAGCTTTTCTCTGCTTGTTCACATAATTAATTGTGGATTCACCAAATGTTAAAGCTGAGAGAAAGATCCTAGAGATCATCTAGTGCTATTGTCTCATTTTCAGTCCAGAGAGACAAGGCTTTTCCAGCCAAGTCTAACCCTGGTCATTAGTGCAGGGGCTTGGGCTAGACTTTGATTCATTTGGTAACTACATTAAGGGGGCTGAGAAGAGAGCTCACATTCACTCTGCACAAGGACCAATAAAAAGGCCCTGCCACCCCTTGAAGAACTCACAGTACAGTGAGGTGACACTCAGGTGAGCAGATAATTATCTTCTGATTCTGTTCCCCTGCACTGGAATGCCTTTGGTAGATACTGTTTCAGCTTCTTATCCATCCACTTGATTGTAAAGTGGGGAGGTTATGTTCATGATGCCTGTCTCTCCATTTATTTATTCATTTATTTTTCTATCTCTAAGTCATTTATCAAAAAACACTTAGGAGTGTCTGAGCCATGCTGGACACCAGAGTCACTTAAATGCTACATACTAGTAGAGAAAAATCATGATTCTTGTCTTCAAGTAATTTATAGTCTAGTTGAAGGAGACAAGCATGTAAAGAACAAAGTACAAACATGTGTTAAAGGAACTGTAATATAAACATGACAAGGTACATGGAAGACAGTTTCATTCTGCCTACAGAGGTTTTCACAGATACTTCATGTGTTAGTTATTGGAAGAAACTTTACAATGTACCTTCTTTGGGACATTTACATTTTAAAGTAGGTTGGGAAGCCCACTTTACTACCCTCCTTTCCCTTCCCTCTTTCACTTTCTTTCTGAAGTTGGAGAATGTGTCCCACCTGTGTTACTGCTTAGAGGAGGTGGGTCTAGCCTTGTGCTCCATGATGGAGTACAAAGAGAATGCCATTTACCAGTCCTGCACTCTCTAGCTCACAGTCTGCTTACTCCCTTCATTGATTCGTTCATGTGTTTATTCAGTTGAATGTTCACTGTTTCCTAAGCCTGCAGTCACTGTGGAAAGCAAAGGCAGACATGGCTGATATTCTCAAAGAGCAATAGTGTAGACTAGAGAGGAAATTAACTTTTGTGGAACAATCACACATGTAGATATGAGTGACAGCTGAAATAAACATCTGCAACAGGATGCTTTAAAGGCAGCGAGCAGGCTGTGGTCCCAGCTACATGGGAGGCTGAGGTAGGAGGATTACCTGAGCCCAGGAGAATCAAGGGCTGAAGTGAGGCATAATTGCACCACTGTACTCCAACCTGGGCGAAAGAGTGAGACCCTGTCTCAGAAGAAGAAAAAAAAGGAACAGTACAAAGTGGAGTCAAGGTTGAGTGTGAGGCCGGGGAGAGAGGAGCATTGAAAGCCAAGAGCTGCCTAAGCAGAGCTCCCTGGCAGGAAGAAATCAATGGATCAGAGCCCTGGAAAGAAAGCCAGTGTAGCTAGAAAAGTTGGGGGACATGGTGATGAGGCTGAAGTGGGGCTAAGGCCAGACCACACTGGGCCTTTAAGACGACGTAGGGATCTCTCACTTTACCAAGAGCAATAGGAAGCCCCTGGAAGGTTTTAAGCGAGGAATCTCATGCGATCGGATTTGGTTTTCAAAACCAAATCTGCTTATGCACAGCTACACAAGCAACAAATTGCTCTAACTGAGGTTATGGCAAGGGGATGGAGATGTCAACAGATCCCAAAATAAATAAAAACCAGACTTCCACAACTTGCTACTTGGTCGAACACGAGGGACGAGGGATGATGCTGCCATTGTTGTTAAGGACACAACTGGTTGAGATTTAGGTTTGAATACATTGATCTTGAAGTTTCCTGGAGAGACTGAAGTAAACACATTGCACAGATAGTTTGAAACAGTCTGGAGCTTACAGGAAACACAGAGACTGGCATATAAAGGTGTGAGTGATCTTCATTGAGGATGTATTTGTGACTGAAGGAAGGTACGGAGAAGGTGGACTAGGAAGCACGGAGTGAGAAGAGCAAGGGGCTTTGCATGAGTCTTAAGGAACTAGAGCCCTTAGTGGCTGGGTAGACAGCAGTTCTTCCTGGAACATGGGGGAGCCAGGGAGTGAGGAAGAGCCAGGGTGTGTGAGTTCTGGAAGCCAGGGGTAGTAGGTTTCAAGATGGCAGGAATAGCCAACATCACTGAAAAGCCAATGACATGATCAACAAAAAGCCATTGTATTTAGCAACAGGGGTCACTGGTGATTAGAGGGAGAAATGATCCCTCAGGGGACCAGAAGCAGGATTACAGTGGGTTGAAAACAAAGTGGGAGGGGAAGAAATGGAGACAGTAAGTAGACAGCTAAAAAAAGAGAAACAGGGCTGTGCTTGGAAAGGTTGTGTGTGGTAAGGGAAGTTTTGTGAAGGTATAATAAACTTCAGAGTGTTTAAGAGTCAGTAAAAAGGATCAAACTATTTCAAACTATCTGTGCAATGTGTTTACTTCAGTGTCTCCAGGAAACTTCAAGATCAATGTACTCAAACCTAAATCTCAACCAGTTGTGTCCTTAACAACAATGGCAGCATCATCCCTCGTCCCTCGTGTTCGACCAAGTAGCAAGTTGTGGAAGTCTGGTTTTTATTTATTTTGGGATCTGTTGACATCTCCATCCCCTTGCCATAACCTCAGTTAGAGCAATTTGTTGCTTGTGTAGCTGTGCATAAGCAGATTTGGTTTTGAAAAACAAATCCGATCGCATGAGATTCCTCGCTTAAAACCAGTAGAGTGGGAGAGGTAACTGTGAGAGAGAGAGAGAGACACAGGAGAGATTCCGTCTTTGACATGGATCTAGGCCACTGTAATTTTTATGGCCTTTTTAACCATGGGTTTTTCTACCTAACGTATTTTTTTTTGTTTGTTTGTTTGTTTGTTTGTTTGTTTTTTTGCCAATCATTGAGAGGTTGTAAGGTTGCTGAGGTTGGTTGGCCTTGAACTCTTGGCCTCGCCTTCGCAAGCGCCAAGACATCCGGCCGGAGCCACTTTGGGCCCCTGTATTTTTAAATTCAGAAAGTTGGTGTTTTTCCAATCTTCTTTTTATCTTTGTCAGCTTCTTTATTACAAACTGCTCTATTCATTTGTTGTATTTTCCCATCCTTGCAGTGCATTGTGGACAACAGTATTACAGTTCTGCATCCATGTTATTACTTTAGTTTTACAGGGACTTTCCCATGAAGAGCAGAATGTAATTTATGAAATCTGACAATCATTCTCATAACACCTCTGTGCTATATTTTAAACTCACCTAAACAGCATCATGGAAATAGTCACCCACACTGCTGGCTTCCAGAGTATCAGATTGCCGCTTGCACTTGAAAGGAGGCTCCCCTGATCCTTCTCTGGATGAAACCCCAGAAGAAGGCATTACCCACCAAGGGCACTCCTCTTGCTGGCTTTACCATTTGAACCAACTCAGAAACGGGTGTCTCTAGATTCATCCAAATGTGTATAAAGAGACATATTTCTACTTTCAGTTATTTATCAAAACTGTAATTATCTTAGAAAGTTATGCAACTTAGTCAATTTTTAGGCCCTTCATTGAGAAGGTAGCAATGTAGAATTGCAAGAGGGAAGATTCTCAGATCAGATCCCCTGGGTTTGAATGCTGGTCCAGCTATTTGCTGGCCATGTATGACCTTGGCAGGTTATAATTTCTTTGTGCCCCAGTTTACTTCACTATAAAGCAGACATAATACTCCCCAGCGCATGTGATTATTGTAGGGATTAAATTAGTTTGCATAAGGCTCTTGTGCCTGATGTATAGTAAGTACTTAATAAATTCTACGATAACATCTCATATGCAGCGATGGTTCTTTGGGAGCCTGTTACCTTCTGCTGCCTCCATGTGTTGCAGTTTCATTTGGGAAAATTTTTGTTTTAGTCACACACAACTCTAAAGGTAGGTGATTCTATATCCAGTTTTTCACGCTGTCTAAAATAATGTGGTTCGTGGTAATAAGATTTTAACTAGCAGATGAGTGTTTACATCTCATTTCCCATATATGTAATAATCAATATCCATTCCCTTTGCATTAATAACAAGCCCCCCTGAGTACTGGATGGCTCCTTGATGTAGGGAGTATCTTAGCCAGCTTGGCACAAATAAAACCACTTTCCTTTTCAGCTGTTTTAAACATTTAGCAGTGGGATCAGATAATTGAACTTTCAAAAAAAATTCTTTCTAAAATCTGTTTGGATGGAATCATTTGCCGTAAAGATCCAGCATTATTCAAAGCTGTTCTCTGCTCCCTTAATTGAAAAGCCCTGACGTTGACACTGGACAGGGGCTGCCTTTGGGGCCACCAGCAGACAGCTTTCTTCACTGCCTCGTATTGTTAATGATTCAGAGAATGCTTTTCGATGAGATCAGAAGCAATCCACTAAAGAAAAAATGGAGAGGACTTGAGAGCTTAAAAGAGCGGAGAGGAGAGATGTGAGAAAAACTAAAAAAAGACAAAAGTTGGTGTGGAAGAAGGGGTGGCGCGGGCTCCACGGCAGATTTGTCATTCGTCCCAGTCCAGCTATTTAGAATCATTTTTCCAGTGGGAAGAGAGATGAAGAGAAATCCTGTCCAAAAGAACAAGGAAGATGTCTTTGAAATGATATCAGGGAGCCAGAGACAGACATGGAGGTGAGCGGGACCAGGTCCTGCTCTGTAGATCTCCGGGGAAGATGTACTCACCACTACTGTGCACTCCTAAGCCGCACAGGTGTCTTTATGCAGACAGAAGGATGGATATACACTGACCAGGGCCATGGCCTGCAGGTGCTTAAATGTCTCCACAGTAGGTCGCTGTGTTCACAGCTCAGACCTGTGGCCCCTGGCCCCCTCAGCCCTCCTGAGTAGCGTCCCACTCTTAGGAACTCTGCAGTGAAAGTACAATCTGAACATAAATTAAGTGGCAGCTTTGGGCTTTAAAGAAAAAGGAAAACTTTTTCATTTTAGAAATGCAAAACTTGATGCCTCCTGTGTCAATTCATTCTATGCTCCCTGAAATGGTTTCATCTCTATGCTAATTTTATGCTGAAAATCAGAACTCCCCTGTGCTGGAGAGAAGAGAAAGGGCTAGGAAGTCAAAGACTATCCAAGTGGCTGAGAGTCAAGTGGACCCCCTTGACTCATCTCTACTTAGAAAATGCTCTCAAGGCAGCCAGTGTTATACCAAGGGTCCTGCCAAGGGAGCCCAGGCCTCTGCCTGTCACCCAGGGAGCTGGCTTCCAGGCCTTGGGCATGGATCTCTGGCCCAGAGTCAGCTTGGTCTTGTACCAGTGATTTCGCAGGTTATATGCAGACCTCAATACTGACTTCCCAAGGTTTCCTCCACTTCTGTTTCAAATGAATAATTAATCCATTAAAAGCGTCATCTGAAAAGCACAAAGTATCCTATAATTCCATGACTGTAAGTCCTTTGAATAAGGAGTGGATGTTGTGTTATGCTTACTTCTAGACTGGTGTGTCTGTCTTAGTAGGACATGAGATGTTGAGGATGGATCTCATCCTGGTCCTCTCTGAGAGCATCAAAATAGACCCTTCCTCAGTGTAGGCATATAACTGTGATCTCTGAAGACTCCTATGGTTCTGTCATTCAGTAGCTCAAGGGCAGTTAGACAGAGAAGAGATTAGAAGTCTTGTTACTGCTCCTTAACTTGTTCACAAAGATACTTTATTTTTATTATTTTGGTCCTGCCAGTTCTTTTCATCTGGTTTCCTGTATCCTTCCATATACAATGATGCTGAGGGGGTTTTTTTAGTTTGTTTTATGTGTTGTTTTAAAGAGAAAAGGGAGTATACTTGCTGCTTCAGGGCAAAACAAAGACCAGTGGGAAGAAAGTTATCAAAGATTGATTTCAGCTCCTCACAAAGAGCTTTCTAAGGACAGGATGTGAAGGGACTGAATATGTTTAAGTAGAGCCAGGCGGACACATGAGACTGCTGTCCTAAGGATGCTCACCCAGAAACTCTGATGACCAAGGCGTTGACTGATGGCTTACCCTGGAGACTTGACATCCGGAGCCTCCGCCGACAAGCAGCATGGTCCATGGGTGGGTGAATGGGGCCGTGGTTGTGTGGGCTCTCTCCAGGGCTGGCTGAGGCTGGCAGCCCTCAGTGTTGTGAAGCACATGAGGCACAGCTGCAAGAATGCTGGGGAATGTTGACTAGGCAGGCGTGCGGGGGTCACCATGCAGCTCCATCTTCAAAACAGGAAGCATTTCTCGAAAATGTGGTCTCACAGGCTCCAGAGGGATTTGAGAGGAGACTGTCAAAGAGACAGAGAGGCCTGGGTGTGTGTGGATGAGGTGATTTCTAACTACTTGATGATAAAGTAGTAAGCTTTGTGTTTCTATCATGTCTGTTTCCCCCTCATACCAGATTGTCTGAGCCAGAACCACTATTCCAGAGCAGGCATTTTAGTGACCTGGGATCGAGAAAAGTACATTCTAAACAATGTCTGGAAACATAGGGGACTGCATTTAGCCATTTGAAAAGGTAATATAGGATGCATTTAGCCATTTGAAAAGATAATGGAAATGTCTTTTAACTAATTCCTTTGAGGTTTAACCGTATAGTATTCCCTTTTTAATTCTTTCACAAAACAGACCCTGGAAGGACTCAAATTGGTAAGTGAGAAGCCAGTTACTAGTCAACTACTGGGCAGCTTCTTGGCAGGAGGTGAGAGTTTTCTGCTTCCTTTTTAGGACAATTCTGCCCTTCCTTGAGTGGAAGGAGTTAGCGATGTGGCCAAATGTCAAGGGTTTGGAGAGGAGATGGCTGTAATTGCACAGGCACTGGCATTGAAGACACCCAGGGAAGGGAAGTAGCTCTGGCTCCATGGTAGGGTCTGGAAGAGGGAAGGGAAGATTCATAGCCATAGCAGGTCTAGGGTGCTGCACTTGAAAAGATTATGGTATTTATCGGTTCATTGAACTCAAATAACCCAAAATACTGGGTACTTCATGTGTGCAGTGCTTAGTGCCAGGAATGATGGGCTGTGTAAATAAGAATCCAGTAACTCCCTCAACTAACTTCGAATATTTATTTCCTAACTAAAAGGAACATAACTAAGAGTCACCAGTATAGTTTGTCTGTTTTGCTTTTTTACAGAGCAAGGCATAGAAATATGCTCAGTAAACACTTGCTGGTTAGTGACCACCGCAGGTCCCTGAATTTGCTTTGGGCTGAAAGAAATGCCACCAACATGCCCCCAAACCAGGAGTTCAAATCAGGAAAGCAGCCAGCCTGACTATACAAGAGCTATACAGTGCCTGGTATTCCAGGAGACTTTCCAGTTGCAAGGAGAGACAGCAGTGCTATTTTAATAAATAGTAGTACGTGATACTTTTGCTGTATACCAGGCCTAGAGACAAAGACAGACAAACAGACAAAATAATTAAAATGTTATTAAGATCATATCCAAATGTAAATTAGTTCCACCACTGTGGAACACAGTGTGGCGATTCCTCAAAGACCTACAAACAGAAATAACATTTGACCCAGCAATCACATTACTGGGTATATACCCAAAGGAATATAAATTGTTCTATTAAGACACCGACCAGATGCGGTGGCTCACACCTGTAATCCCAGCACTTTGAGAGGCCGAGGTGGGTGAATCGCCTGAGGTCAGGAGTTTGAAATTAGCCTGGCTAACATGGTGAAACCTCGTCTCTACGAAAAATACAAAAAAAATTAGCCAGACATCGTGGTGGGTTCCTGTAAGCCCAGCTACGCAGGGAACTGAGGCAGGAGAATTGCTTGAACCTAGGATGTGGAGGTTGTAGTGAGCTGAGATTGTGCCACTGTACTCCAGCCTGGAAGACTTTGTCTCAAATAAATGAATAAAAAGATACCATGCACATGTGTATTCATTGCAGCACTATTCAAAATAGCAAAGACATGGAATCAATCTAAATGCCCATCAATGGTACACTAGATAAAGAAAATGTGGTACATATATACCATGGAATACTATGCAACTATACAAAAGAATGTGATCGTGTCCTTTGCAAAAACACAGGTGGAGCTGGAGGACATTATACTTAGCAAACTAATATGGGAAGAGAAAACCAAATATGGAATGTTCTCACAAGTGGAAGCTAAATGTTGCAAACACGTGGTCACATAGCAGGGAATAGCACATACTGGGGCCTATTGGAGGGTGGAGGGTGGGAAGAGGGAGAGGATCAGGAAAAATAACTAATGGGTAGTAGGCTTAATACCTGGGTGACAAAATAATCTGAATACCAGACTCCCATGACACAAGTTTACCTGTATGACAAACTTGCATATGTACCCCTGAACTTAAAATGAAAGTTAAATTAAAAAATAAAAATAAAGATTATATTTGACTAGGGGTAATCCCAGCTACTCAGGAGGCTGAGACAGAATAATTGTTTGGACCTGGGAGACAGAAGTTTCAGTGAGCTGAGATTGTGCCACTGTACTCCAGCCTGGGTGACACAGCGAGACTCCATCTCAAAATATATATATATATATATATATATTTTCATTAAAATGAAAACTTGGGGGATTTGGAACCAGCCAGTAAACCTATAGAATTCTAGAACATCAGAGCTGGATAAGCCCTTAGAACAATCTGTCCAAATCTGTTATTTTACAGAGCAAGAAATGGAGACCCAGCCAGGCAAAGGTATCAGCAACAGTTAGCTTACATTTCTTTCTGGCTGCATTTACATCTTAACTTTAGTGGGTTGAAAAAGACAGGTGCTATTTCCTCAAAAAATATTTTGGCTGCTGGCGATCGACTCTTAGAACAAGAGAAACGCTTTCTAACTTGGATGTGGGATTTTGTATGTGGTGTGTGGGCTTCCTGAGCTGCTGAGCTTTTCCACAATCACCTGCTCTGTTGTGTTGTAGCCCATGTTCCTTTAATGCCCGCCATCAGAGGGGTTCTCTTTACCGTTCCTCTGCTCGGCTCCGTCAGAAGTCTGTGTATACCGACAATAAATAGTAGGTCTGAAAACGGATGAGAGGTTTTTAAGTTTGAAAACAGATGAGAGGCTTTCTTCCCTCAAGGGATGATGTGGGGTTTAGCAGCTTCAGCTCTGTTGAATTTTACTTATAAATGGTGATGACTTGCTTATAATGTGAGGTTTATTTTCTGTTTTATATGTATTTTATAAGCAGCCACATGAGCAAATATTTAATTTACTGTCATTCTTGTACTGTTGGACAGCAGCAGCTCATGTGAATGATACTGTACCAATTCAAGCTTGGGAATGAGTGCCGGACACCCAGCACACTGTTAGGGTTATTCATGCGTGTCCATGTGATACTCAAATGACTGGTCCACTGGTCAGATATCCAGAGAAACCAGAGGGAAAGTGAATTCCTGAACTTCATTCAATTAAATGAATGGAGGTTTAGATGTTTTTCACTGTTTGGTTCAGACAAAACATTTATTATTCTTTATGTAGAAACAGCCGAGGCAAAAAATGGATGGCTTTAAAAGAATATCCAAGTTTGAATCCAAGTTTTACCTCTTCATTGCTATGTTACCTTGAGCAAATTTCTTTCTTTCTTTTTTTTTTTTTTAGATGGAGTTTTGTTCTTATCACCCAAGCTGGAATGCAATGGTGAGATTTCGGCTCACTACAACCTTCACCTCCCAGGTTCAAGTGATTCTCCTGCCTCAGCTTCCCAAGGAGCTGGGATTACAGGTGCCCACCACCACACCTGGCTAATTTGTTTGTATTTTAGTAGAGATGGGGTTTCACCATGTTGGCCAGGCTGGTCTTGAACTCCTGACCTCAGGTGATCTACCCACCTCAACCTTCCAAAGTGTTGGGATTACAAGCGTGAGCCACCACACCCAGCCCTACTTGAGCAAGTTTCTTAACTTCTCTAGGTCTCAAGGGCTTTAACCACTTGTAATGATGATAATAATGCACAGTTGCTTCCAGTGTTATATTTTAATAATCAATATAAGGTACCTAGTGCAGTCCCTGAAAAAAAACAAACAGATTTGATTACCTTTCTCCTAAGAAAGTATTCCTGGAATGGGAAGATAGGAGCCATTCCTTGACCCCAAACAGATGTGTTATCGTGGCCTCCTATGCCATTGCCTTCTATGCTCAGCACTTGAACATTGTGCCCTCAGCTTTCATCAACAGATCCTAAGAAACAGCTAGAGAAAATTGCTGCTACAGGTCCCATGGTAAGGTTGTTGAGGGTTTTATCCATTCCTATCACTCAGCACCCCCCACCCCCGCAGCCTATAAAACCTTTTGTGGGAATTAATTTAAAAATTTAATTTAAAAATTAGGCGCCAAGACTTAGCATGCCTCAAGATAGGTGTAAATGTAACCTTAAGCGTTTTGTAGCTGACCATGTTCCTTCTCTGTGGCTGGGGAGAAGCACCCAGAGCTTGCTGTCATGTTGTTCTTTTCCCTGATCTCAATCCTCTTGAACTTGCTCATATTTTCCCTCATCGTATTGCAGTGTGTCAAGAGGGGGCTTTGATGCTGTTCGGTGGTATTCTAGGCCCAAGTCAAGAGCTTGCGAATCCTGCTCTGCTAGTCTCCTGGCCTCCTGATGTCAAACAGAGGTCCTGAGAGTCAGAGAGTGAAGCACAGTGACTGCCGGCACCACATTATCACCTACGGGAACACCCAGTGCCTTGTCTGGAGTTGGGCTTAGTGGAGGAGCTGGTGAAGGAGGAGAAGAGGCTGAGCTGGATGAAGCACAGCTTCTGCCTCCCTCTCACCCCACACCTTCAGATCCCTTTAGCCGTGTGCGTGGCTCATGACCTATGAATGGCAGTGGGGAAGAAGGGGGCAGAATGGAGTCTGACTTGAGAAAAGCATCAGTAACATACCATTTCTTATGTTGATTCTTATTTTTATTCATATTCAAACATTATTATGTATTTTCTTTGGTAGACCTCCTTAAAATTTTCATAGAATGAGGCAAGATATGAACAGTTCTATAGAAGTTAATGGCAGTGTATTAATGATATATGCAGCCAAGCATGGGTGTTTATGCCCAAAATGCACATATATATAGAGGACATTCAGCGGCCAATGCTGGCTAGAGTTGTTTTGGTCCTCGATTAAGTCATATTTAGATTTCTCCACCCAGATAACTTACATCAATACTGACTAGATAATGCATATCCAATGGGCAGTACACCCTCTGATCACTGTGGATATCACATTTCATGAAATTATTTACTTACAAGCCTGTGCCCCTGAGACCTTGATCACGTCAGGGTCGCCACCTGATCTGTCAGTCACCACCTGTGGAGGTCTGTCCTGCAAACCCTCACTCAACAATGGATGAATAAATGCACTCTCACACCTATCTCAGTGATTCAGGCGGGCTAGGGACGGTTGTGGCTGCTTTCAGAGGGCAAATTCATACCTTTCATAGCAATGAAGAGGTAAAACTTGGATTTCCCCAAGCATAATGTAAATGAACCAGCTGCCTTCAGCCTATCCCAATAAAACTATTCGGTCTTCCAAAAGGTTTGGGACCAATCTATAACTTTCCCTAATATTTTGCCAACCACCCCGAGTGAATCCCAACATGTCCCCTCCTGAACTTTTAGCTTCTAGAGAGTAGAGACCGTGTCTTATTGTTTTTCTTCTTACAGTATTTGGTCCACACTGATACACAGTGGCTCATGAGGAGTGACTAGATAAATGAGAATTTTTTAATGGCAAGATTATTCAGAGTAAATGAAGTGTAGAATGTCATAATTTTTTTTTTTTTTTTTTTTTTTTTGAGACAGAGTCTCACACTGTCACCTGGGCTGGAGCAATGTAGCATGATCTCGTCCCATTGCAACCTCTGCCTCCCAGGTTCAAGCAGTTCGCCTGCCTCGGCCTCCCAAGTAGCTGGGATTATAGGCACCCACCACCATGCCCAGCTAATTTTTTGTATTTTTAGTAGAGACAGGGTTTTATTATGTTGGCCAGGTCGGTCTGGAACTCCTGACCTCATGATCTGCCCACCTCTGTCTGAATATCATAATATTTTATAAGGAATGGCATTTTGGGCAAGTTATTACTTGTATGCACTTTTAGAAACACAAACTATTCCCCTAGCCAAATACTTCTGAGTAGGGTCCCACTTCAATGGATAGAGAAACATGAGTTCTCATCAGCACGCACAGCACTGAAGCCCAATTACATTTTTTTTTTAAATAAGCATACCTTTTTTTTTTTCCTTTAGGGATGGAGTCTCGCTTGTTGCCCATGCTGTAGTATGGAGTGCGGTGCACAACCTCAGCTCACTGCAACCTCTACCTCCTGGGTTCAAGCAATTCTCCTGCCTCAGCCTCCCAAGTAGCTGGGAATACAGGTGCACACTGCCATGCCTGGCTAACTTTTTGTGTTTTAGTAGAGACACGGTCTCACCATGTTACCCAGGCTGGTCTTGAACTCCTGAGCTCAGGCAATACGCCTGCCTAGGCCTCCCAAAGTGCTAGGATTACAGATGTGAGCCACCGTGCCCGGCCCAAAACCAGCACACTTTTTAAGTATTGCTATGCAGCGTCGTCGGTCCAAAAGCTCATCAATTTCTTAGCACACCCAGTGCTACTGATGGTGTAAAGTTTCAACTGGGGCTCTTCATAGTTATTACTAATTCTTAAGACTGAAATCAGGTAGCTTTGAATTTTTAGCGTCCCTATTGTGCTCACTCAAGACTCCATATTCAGCAGTGTAACATCTATGCCTGACTGTATAAAAGACTGGAATGTTCACATATAAAATGAATAATGCGTGTCAGTGAACTCATTGCAGTAAATCCTTAGGTAATTTCTTTCTGCCTTAGTTGGGGGACTTATGGTAGCATAAGCTAAAATTATTTCATCTCCAGACAAACCCTGAGGTGACTGTTAGAGTTAAATATAATTCATTTGCAGCATGTTTATTGCAGTTAAATTCAACTAATTTAGGGCCTGTTGCTGGCCAGCAGCTGAGGAGGAGGAAGTTGCAGTGTCCATGAGTACCTCAGGGAAATGAGACTTCACGGCCGAGCTTTCAGAGCATGACGTAAGAGTTACTCCCACTCTGTCTCTGCTCTTCCTGTCCCCAGAGCTGGATGGGTTTGTTCATGAAAGTGATTGGCTAATGAGCTCTTCGGGCATAGGATTAATGTGGTGTAGCAAGAGGAAGTCTCAGCGTTGAGCTGGGCTCTGCTTAGTTCTCTCCTCTGATTCTGCTGGAACTTCCTGGTATTACAGAAAGAACTAAGGTGTTCAGGGTCACTGTGATATGAATGAATTTATCAGCAAGTGGTGAGGCTCCCCGCTCTCACGTCCCACTTCTACTCAACACTGTGTGGCCAATTCGGGCGTTATTTCTTCCTAAGCCTTCCAGCCCAGAAGACTTAGCTCTGGAAAAAATAGGAAAGGACTTATTCCAAGAACCAAGCACATGTTTACAGAGGATGGTTTAACCTTTAAAGATGTTGCCACTGAAGAGTTATGAGAATAGATTTTGTCTCACAAGAGCTCTTCTGAGCTGGATGGCTTGCTCTACCAAAGACGTTACGGGGACACCTCCAGGATGAATCACAACAGCACTGGGAGGTGAGGCTTTTTGAGCCATCGCTTGTGTCTAAGCACAAAAGCCAAGAATCAACTGTAGGTGGACTGTTCCCCAGAAGACAGGGACCATGCCAGGAGAGGAAACACAATTCCGATCATCGTGAGGAATGTGCATTTGAGGAAGACATTGTCCTACTTTTCCACAAAAATACCATGTCTCTGCTCTGGAAATATGTGCACTGTGCTAATTGCTCAAGAGACGGTGGCAGTTGGAAAAACCCCCAAGAAGGATGAGTAAATGAACACAGGAATCAGTCGGTAGCTGTGGGAACAGCAAAGCCCCTTCAGTGGGAAGGCAAGAGTAAAAAGAAGACAGCATTGAAGTCTGTGGAATCTAAAGCAGCTTCACTGGAGTTTCTTCACCAACCCAAAGTGCAGAGCTAGCAGGATAGGCACACCCACCTGTGGCCTGCCCTGAGACTCCATCTGGGACAGCCACCTCAGTTTCAGTATCCCCTGGCCACGTTCTGGCTGTTCAGTCTTGTGGTGACACAGCTTACAAGCTACAGAACCGTCTGCCTCTTAAGCCAGTGTTACTCCCGCGGCACCAGACCCTTCCTGTGGGCCTGGACCCTTCTGAAAACTCTCCTTTTCGATTTTACTCAAACAAATCTTGGCCATGGAAATGCCTTGTGACTTTAATGGGCAAGCTGTGATATAAAAAGTAAACTATGGGTTACATAACTTCAGGGGCAGGTTAACTTTTCCAGAATTCTGGTCTCAAAGTAAAGATTTAGTTGAGGCTATGAAAATACAGGAAAAAAAATAATAAAGCATTTCTACACCTCCCTCCTCCTTCCATTTGCAAGCCCCCCTTAAAAATAGCATCTGAAGTTTTATTGTAGCTGAGTCACTGCTTGGTGCGATCTGGGGCTAGGCTGCAACTGGACCTGTCAGAATGAGGCCACAGTGATTCATGATGAAGCTAAGTTTGGTTGCCACTGACAACATGTGTTCCTCTCTGTTCTTTCCCTGGAGTTTGGCAGCACTGTATTTTGCCTTTGGATTAGAAACACCTTTGCACAGTGAGAGTAATAGGATGAGATGGGCCACTGCAATTAATGCGCCCTCTGGGACCTCTTGCTGTGACACCCAGGATCCCTAGCCATTTGTTAGGGGAAGGTAGGAGTAATTAACATAACCAAAGACCTTGGGGGCTATGAAGGGAATTTATCTCCTCTTCCTTTGCAGCTTAGCTTCAAGTCAGTCTCCCAACCAAGAGACCCCCAACACCTTCTGTGCATCCCAAACTGTGCTTCCCATTGAGGAAAGGCACATGATTGAATATGCAGTCCCTATCCTGAAGGAACTTGGGGAAGCACAAACCAATTAAAGAAGCATTCTCTACTTCCCATGTTGATTATAAGCATGTATGTGTCAGTTTCCACACCAGTTTGCACCTGGAGGGCAGAAGCCACATCTGGTTTTGCTGTGCATGGTGCCTGTGTTCCTGGAGCTGAAGTGAACTGGCCCTGCCTCCAGCACCTGCTTCCTGACTTCTGCCATCAGAAAGACTCATTCGGGAAAACATTCTTTCATTCCCTGCCTAGGGCACCACAGTAATAAGGCCACAAATTTGTGTCTGTCCGTTCTGGTGCAAGTGTCTGAGGAAGCAGGAAGAGATCTGGGTTAGCAAGGATACAATTGCAATGGTTTTTCGTTTGAGATGGAGTTTCGCTCTTGTTACCCAGGCTGGAGTGCAATGGCACGATCTCAGCTCACCACAACCTCTGCCTCCTGGGTTCAGGCAATTCTCCTGCCTCAGCCTCCTGAGTAGCTGGGATTACAAGCATGTGCCACCATGCCCAGCTAATTTTTTGTGTTTTTAGTAGTGACGGGTTTTCACCATGTTGACCAGGATGGGTTGATATCTTGACCTCGTGATCCACCCGCCTCGGCCTCCCAAAGTGCTGGGTTTTATTTTTTAATGGGACTTGGGCAATGAGAAAATTCTGTGTTCCCCATCATTTGTGCAGACTTCAGCTAAACTTATGCTAGTTGAACTCATACCAGCTCTGTGGAAGTGAGGGACAGGTATAAGAAACATGGGGACTTTCCAAGAAATGAAGCTTCTCTGCTGCCATGCCGATGATATTTTCATGTTTCTGATAAACTCAAACTTAAGGAAGTGTAGAGTCGAGCTTCCCAAACAGGGTGCCTTAGTACACAGATTTACACACAGGAGTGCCAGCATAATGATTGCCGTAGCTCTTGGGACACCTTGGTATGTCTGGAGTATGAGCTGGATTTGAGATATGAATATACGTGTAAATATATAATGTATATAATACATCTGTACATCTTAGGACAATTACACAATATGTTAAATGTGTTCCTCTCTGGGTGGTAGGTTTGTGGTATCCATTAATCATTTTACTTATTTGCTTATTTAAACTTCTGAATCTATAAGAATGTATTGTGTGTGTAGAAGAATTCTTTCAGCCCAACCAAATACTCGCCAAAACATTAAAGCAAAAGTTATCAGTGTTTGCTGAGCCAGCCAAAGGTTTATGTACATTATATTCAAACACTGACTTAGAAACCATTTGCCCTGAGGATGTTTCCTCTTTTTTGTCAGTTTAAAAATGATTTTCAGTTAGTGCATTCTCGTTAAAAAAAACAAAAAGGAAAGAAAAAGAAACAGGAAAGCAGATGTCACATATCAGAGAAATTGTTGCATCTTGATAGATTCACACCATTTATTTTCTTTGCCTGTAAGCCTAATATTGGTAACAGCCCAAACTGCCAACTTTCTTAATTTGTCGACATTCTTCTAAAGTTAACGTCCTGTTAAGGATATTTTTGACAGGAATATTAAGAGAAAGACTTGTTAGTCAGATGTTGGTTCTAGTTGAACACACTGGAAAGGCCACTGGGGACCGGACCCTTGGCAGACCCTTGAATAGGCAGTAGACTGGAATTTGGTAATTCTTATTTCCCGGCAAGTGTAGACAAGGAGCAATGATTTGCTGTTTGTATTTTATATCATGTTACGTTTTCAAAATGTTTGTGGTCATTCCAGTTTGTTTTCTTTTTCACAGCACTTCTGTGAATGCCTGATTTCTCTTTGCCTAGGCTCTCAGACTCTTGAGGAGGTGGGCAGAGGTGTGATATTTGCCTTTCTTTCACATAGGAATGCCTATAACCTAAATGAGATCAATATCATTTCGTTCTTCTGGGAGAAGTACTATTTTTGCCGGTTACCAACATTATAAAATACTTCCATATTTGGAACTATGGCATTTTGTACTTGGAGGGATTTTTTAAATAAATTGTCTGGTCTAGTTTCTTCATTATACAAATGAAACCATTGAGACCAACACAAGGGGAAGTTCTCAGAGTCACAAGAAGCTGGTGGTGACTAGGCTGGGACCAGAGCCCAGTTTCCTTTTTACTACTGGTCATACTCTGTACTTTCTACCAAGATTTCCCAATTACTATGGGAAACTAATAGAAAATCTTTTCTAATCTGCATTTCTCTGGGGGGGAAAGAGATAAGAAATACAGTTTGTCACAACATAGGTGGTCAATAAATATTTGGTGAAGAAGGTGTGTTTGATAAAGTTGCATATATTTACCTCATGAGTCAATAAAAATGCATCATATTTGCAGATGGACACACACAGAGACATACATACACACACACGCACACACACATGGTGATGTGTAGCTGGTAACCACATGCATGCTATCAGTTAGTACAGGGACTTGATTGTCATGTATCCTAGTCTTTGGGCTCTGTTCAAAAGAAGAAGCCCTGGAGAGGAGTGACAGAGAACTTCAGGAGACGGAGAAAATAGACTTCTTTTCAATGGAAACTTATGAGACTTGTTGAAGTGAGAAAGCCATATTCTATATGGCACTTCAGTATCAGTGCAGTATTGTCTGCAGTAACTCTTCATTTAGTCATGAAATATATTATTTGCCATTCCACATGTACCAAATACAGTGTTAAAAGAATCCTGTTCAGCTAGGATAAATCACAGAACAAGTATAGTAAGAACATTACCAAGTAATTATACAGTATGTCTTTGAGATTTGTGTCTCCAAGTTTCTCAATATTTCATTTTAGCTTAGAAAACATAAAGAGAAGTTCCATATAAGTGCCTAAGAGAGCTGATCTTTACCAAATTCAGTAAAAATTTCAGTGATAAATAAAAATAAACCCTGATTAATTTATAATAACCTACAGAAGATACATTGTTTTCATTATGTTTTCTATTGGCTAACATATCCAGTAGGAAGTTATATTTCATTGTCTTTTGCATATCACAGAATTTGTTTTCCTACTCACCTTACCTACATGTTGAACAATATCTTGGCCATAATCATGGCATATGCTGCACTGAACCTAAGGTGAAAATCCTTTTCTTTTTATTCACCTGAGAGAAACTTCACTTTTTTCCTGAATGAAGGAATTCACTTAAAGTATTAATTAAAATAAAGATAACTACTATTAAATTTGGTTAGGCTCATATTTAAAAAATAGTAAAATGGCAGTCAAAACAACCTGACTCAAGTTTGTGACAGAAGGCTTAATTTATTCAACCATTATGGAAGACAGTGTGGTGATTCCTCAAGAATCTAGAAATAGGAATTCCATTTGACCCAGCAATCCCATTACTGGGTATATACCCAAAGGATTATAAATCGTTAAAGACACATGCACACATATGTTGGTTGCAGCACTATTTACGATAGCAAAGACCTGGAACCAACCCAAATTCCCATCAATTATAGACTAGACAAGGAAAATGTGGCTCATATACACCATGGAATACTATGCAGCCATAAAAAATGACGAGTTCATGTCCTTTGTAGAGACATGGATGAATCTAGAACCCATCATTCTCAGCAAACTGACGCAAGAACAGAAAACCAAACACCACATGTTTTCACTCATAGGCGGGTGATGAACAATGAGAACACTTGGGCACGGGGAAGGGAACAACACTCACTGGGCTAGGTGGGGAGGTAGAGGGGAGGGGAGGGGAGGGACAGCGGGGGAGCAGGGAGGATGGGAAGGGATAATAACACCAGGAGAAATGCCTGATGTAGGTGACGGGGGATGGTAGGGTGGGGATGGAGACAGCAAAACACCATGGCACGTATGTCTATGCAGCAGTCCTGCAGGATGCAGGATGTGCACATGAACCCCAGAGCTTAAAGTACAATAAAGAAATAAATAAAATATTTAAAAAAAGAAAATACTAAATACATGAAAAAACAAAGAAATAAACAAATATGCACTTTTTTAAAAAAAGTCTTAATTTAGTACAGCCCATTTATGTATGCAAGAAGCTTTTCTTAAGGATCCTTAAAGATGTCAGCTCCAGTCATAAAGGAAACACACTTGAACTAAGCATGAGATGAATGAAGGGATTCTGCTCTGTCTTTTATTGATGATTTCATTTATCTGATTCTTCTCTTTTCCTCCCACATTCTCAGATTAGGCTTGGCCTTCAATTGGATTTTGTATTCATTAAATACAAACAATACACATATTAGACTGGATACGTATTTGGAAATTCAGATTTGTGTAATCTTCTATTTTTAAATTGTGAGACTAACAATATATTTTATTGCACATGCCTGTGGTGTCCAAGTTTGGGATCTGCTTTAATTCTCAGTAACATTCTAATAAAACTATTGCACAGAGCAGAGCTAGCCATAGGGACATTTACAATGTCATGTGAAGATGGCCTGTATGCCCCATGCCTTATGATAATATATTAAATGATCGCAAATATGATTTTTATAGAAACTGTTCACAGCAGTTAAAAGAATGATATTTGAAGTCATATTTCTGAATGTGAGACTTTCATTTTGTTTAATTATCTATTAAATGCTTCTAAATTTACTAGGACTTAGTGTGTGCTTTTATTCGGTTAGTAAGAGAAAATCTTGCTCGTCAATCTGAAGTGTATGCCTCATCTTATGACTGCCAGATTCCCTCTCTCATTCTGCTATTGTCCCATGATATTTGCTGCTTTCTGCAGTCAATATAGACAGACCTGAGCCAACTTAAATGTTGTCTCAATATTTACCTAGTACAAAGAAAATTCCATTTGAGAAAACCACAGAGTGTAGTCATTCCTGGAACAACCAGGAGATGGTTATTACTGTTGGAAACAATTGTTTTTAAAAATCGATCTCAATTCAGAGGCATGTGTGTATTTAAAGTGCCCACACATCTGAAATTATTTCCAATTAATTTCATGAAATGTTATTTTTTAATTTGAAACAAACCAAAGATGATTAATTTTTATATAACCAAAGATGATTAACTTTCATATAAATTGGTGAATCAGAACAAATTCTTTAGCAAACCATGTGTCTCGCTTTCTTTTTATATGGACATGGTATAAATACTGAGAATCAAAGCAGCCATAATTAAAAAGGCCTCGTCTGAAAAGGAACCGTAAAGTAGGTAAGGTTTGTATTCTGCTTTCTTCTATCTCCTCCTAGCTCACTTCCAAGTTATTTCTTCTGGCTGTCCTGGCAAGGTACAAATGCCCCTGCCTCTGCCTCATCCCTCACACTGTAATATTGGTTAAATAACTCGGCAATGAGCCACCATCAATCATCAAATTCCTCTGGTTAGACTTCTCTGGCAGTAGCATTTAGGTGTTCTGCTCCAAATACTTTCTAACAATCAGAACCAAGATACCTGTGTGGGAGCCAGTGCCACAGGTAAGTCCCTGTTAGTGACAGTGGCCCTCCAATGATGCTTTGGGAAATTATCCTGCCTTCAATGAGTAGGACAGAGGGGAGTGAGTGTCCAGCCCACGCAGAGCCAAGCAAGGGTCTGTAGTCAAAGAGTCAAACACCAGAGTTACTATTCTTGCCTGTGAGCTTGTATAACAGTGTGTGTGCGCAGCTACTTGAAATGTTCAGTTGTCTGTTTGCTGACTTTATTGTGAAATTCCTGAGGGTAGGAATTATGTCTTATACCCAGCACCAAGGAGGACTGCAGTAAATGGGTAAGGAATTAATGATTGAATGAGTCAGTCTGTCAGGCAATCCACTAATGCAGATGTCAGCAATGAAAGTGTGGATTTAAATGGCATCTTTGAAAATTGCAAGAAATGGATGGATATGGAAAACAGAGAGATAAAACTAAGAGAAAATCAGGAGAGATCAAGGCTTCAAAGCCTCCGAGACTTTGAGCTGAGCCAAAGGAAGAGTCTGGGAGGCAATCATAGAAATAGGGAACTCAGTGAGAAACCTCATGAGGGAAGCCAACAGATAAACAGTTTGTCACAATCTTTCTCAAAGAACCATCCTCTAAAAGGTGCCTGAGTTTCTAGCCTCTCATGTCCCTTCCCCTTACCACACCTCACCCAAGTTCCCGGAGGTCTGATAAGCAGACAAAACCTGTAGAACTAGCAGATGACCACGTTTTAAAGGACATTTCCCATCAACGCTTGAAGCTTGCCATTCTTTGTAGACTTGGAGGAAAGGTGGATGGAAGGGAAATAGGAAATCTGAGCTGGTGCCTTGAAGAGAGCTTGGGTCTCCTGGAAGAGGGTACTTGTCAGCCGGGATTTGCCCCTCAGGCCTTGGCATCTTTCAGAGGCACTAAGTTCACATCAGAGAGGACATGCTCTTATAGTCTGTATTGTCAGTTTTGTGCCCTCAACCACTACTGCAGATAACCCTCTTACTTTCTAAGTAAATGATCTCTCAGAGAAGAGATTCATCACATTTCACACACAGCCACCCTTTGTAATATGAGGACTGCTTGCACTCTCATTGGCCTCTGAAGCTTCAATCCTGTGTCATTCCCACATTCTTCGGAAGTGCCGAAAAGGGACCTACCTGGCTGAGTGGTACGGAAGCTAGGAGGGAAAGACCCTCGTATGTGCTCTTTAAAGTCTGTGAATTACAAAGAGAATATGATAAATAATTCATTTTCTCTTTTCAGCCCTTTTTTCTCCCAAAGTTTTGGAATGAGCTCTCTAAATTTCCCAAGAACTTCTCTGAAAGTTCTGCAACATGACCGAGTGTGGAAATACCTGCTGCATGCTTCCTGGAGATTTTCCCCACTGTCTGTTTTATGACCTGGTGAATTAGGCTGCAGTCTTGTCTTGATCCAGAAGTGGCGCCCTTGGATCAGAGGGAATGACTGAAACACATTGATTTGTGGCCGGAATAGGAAGCTAAGCTCCAGGAACATCTGCCAGAGGCCTGTCCTTAGGGAATAGTCTCACAAATTTTTTTGCTGGGGAAGAGATGACATGCTGCAATTGACCTTCCGTTGAAGGCCAGAAAACAGAGGTGACAAAGCAAGCCTCTCAGTTTCTAATGCTTCCTTCAGGCTATGGTTTTTAGAGGTGATACCCTCCGTATTCCAAGAGACCTTAGCTGTGCACGACATTAAAACTTGGTCCTCAAAATGAGTGATACCAGCCTCTGGAACATAATTGTGACCAAAATGTGCCTGGGGTCACCAGCCTCCTTGTACCTTTCCCTTTAAAATCCAAGGAAAAACATTACCCTACTGCTGGCCTGCCCTGGTGAGTGTTTTCGCAGATTGCTAGGGATATTTATGTCCTCCTCTCTCCTCCAGCTCTAAATTCTGGCTTCAGGACCCTCCTCCATCACCCCCTTGTCAACACTCCCTGGGTTGTTACCATGTCCACAATACTAATGGTCTTACCTCTCTCTTTTTCCAGGGTCCCCTAAACAGTACAATGACTTTCAAAAGAAATAATGGAGAGGAAACTATTAAATTTGAATTTCCATGTTGCAGTTTTGACAGTTTATCAGCGATTCATCACCATAAAGAATCTCTTCCTCTCCATCCTTGCCCTGTGAATAGATTAACACCAGGAAGCAGCCACCTCTTTAGAAAAGCTTCTCTCCTTTACTGGTTTCTCCTGAATGCCGGGTCCTCCCAAAACTCCTGTCTTTTTGTCTTGGCTTAGGAACCCTCACTTCCCCAACCCCCCAAAACACACACTTCCTTCATAACAACACCCTAGAGGGAGATCCTTTTACTTTACATTTTACTTCCTAGTTCCTGAGGGTGTTACTTTTCATAATAAAAAAATTCATCAAAGTGTTTCCTAAAGAGTTGTTCTCCCTCTAAAGTTGAATTTCATCCTCCAACCCAATATGGAAACCGCGATAGCCATGTATATGTTCATAGCAATCTTTCCTGCCTGCTACATAATCACAGCTATTTTAAGGATTATTTGATTTCCACAGACTGTAGTCTAGCTCTGATGCTGTTAGGGTGTTGGTGAAGGCGTTAGAAACAGTGTTAGTGCTCCGAGCACTAGTGTGTGCTTGGACATTGTGCGGATGTGAGCAAAGTTGTACTTCAGTAGAGGTTCCCAACCAACGATGAGACATAACCAGGAAAACACAACTGCAGCTAATGGTCAGAATACCCACGTGTTAGGCATAAGCATCCACAGCACCAGCTTGGACAGCTGTCACCTGCCCTTGTTTATCCACTAGGTCAACAAGAAAAGGATTTCTGGCAGGCAGCTCTATCAAAAACACACATCGACATAGGAAAAATGTGAAAGGAGAATTGTGATCAATTAGAATTAATAGGAAAATCAGTCTTCCATGTATTTCCCATACAGCTGCCCCATCTGTCCTGCCATCAGCACCACATGAGGTGTATATAGAAGATGGTATATTGTTACCTTTTTATTAGGCTGCTTCTAGAAGATTCAGTGAGTATCCACAGTCCCACCACCTAATCTGTAACACATGGGCAACATTTTGGTGTATTTCCCTCTAATTTTGTTTCCATGGACATCTTTTTTGTTCTGCAAAAAGTACATACGTTGTCTTTTTTTTTTTTTTTTTTTTTTTACTTCTATAAAGTAATGTTGTGGTAGCTCCAGCAGTCAGTGAAAAAAATTTTGTTCTAATAGAAAAATGAGCAGCAGCTCCATAAAAACAGTTCACTAAACAGTCTATCTACACTTATAGCCAGAAAACAAAATTTAAAAGTTTTACCTCACCTGCGATCAAAGAAATGTAATTTAAAATAATGATTCCATCTTTCATCTACAGTTAAAAATATAAAAGCTGTAATACCTGCTTCCGATGAGAAAATGGTGACATAATTGCTGTCATAGAAGCCTGGGTTGAGTGTCAATCTCCCAGAGTGTATTTTGTCAACACGAATCAGCCTGGAAGTGCCCATCCCCTTGATCTGGCAATTCTGCTTTTTAACAATCTGTGCTACAGGATTTATCTGAGAAAGGTTCAAAGATGTCTGCGTTATCCTTTATTAGATTGAAAACTTGGAAACAACCTGAATGTTACCTATTAAGAAACAAATACAATATACTTTATTCATCTGGACAAGGACTATTTTGCAGATATTTAAAACGTTTAAAGAAGAGTTGCGCACCTTTGAAAAAAGTTCACAATATAACAATAGCCTTAAAGGGTAAAGAGAAGAATATGTGATCTAGTTCACATTTTCTAAGTGTGTATGTTATGTCCATGAGGGAGAGTGAGACAGCAAATCCACTTTTCACAATGGTTATCCATGGCTCACAGGACTACAGGTGATTTTTACTTTCTTCATGCCTTGCCATAGTTCCCCAGTTATTTGCAATGAGTATTTCATTTGTGTATAGGGGGAAATAAATTACTTAAAAAATGGAAAAAGAAGAAAAACACTCCTTTGCAGCAGCTTATGAAGCATTTTAACAACGAAAGATGGGGAAATCCCCAAGATGTACAAGCCGTTTCTTCCCCTTCTGACTTTGGCTGATCCATCTGCTAACAAATGCTGACTGTTTTCTCGAGAGATCAAAGAAAGAAAACAGGCTCTAGCAGGGGCCTTTATTGAAGTCTTCTCAGCTTCCTTCCAGCTGTCGCTTCTCCCCGTCCCCTTCCTCCTCTGGCTCCCGCCCTCTTTTGGTGCTTTTCCTGAGGCTGGTGGCTACATTTGCTTGGTGCTTGAAGTCATTGTTTCGTCAATAATTTGTGAAGTGATTTAGAGCTTGCTAACAGCAACCTACAGTTTGCTCTAATAAACTAATGCGGTAAAGAGTGGGAATTCAGGCTGCTGGGTGACAGACCGGCATGCTGTTTTACTCTGCCATGGTCAGCGTGTGGTTTTGGTTCTGCTAAAAGGACATTTCTGACTCTACCTCTATTTGTTTAGCATTTCTCCTCTTAGTGAACTTTTAGTAGCTGAATGCCCAAAGGAGAAGACTGAAAAAGCAAATCATAGTACATCAACTGGATGGAATATTACTTGGCTGTTAAAAATGACAATAACTAGGTTGCAGTGTCAAGTGTTACCAAAGAAATACAGGAAATAAATTAATATCTATATATAGTTACAACAATGTAAAACTATACATTTGTATTGAAAAGAAATAGAGGAAGCAGGGGAAAAGGAAAATTTAATGGCAGATGAGAAATGTTTTAAATTTGGCAATTCATATTGAACTTTCACTGTATGCCAGACACTATGCAAGACCCATGTATTTTTGAACATAGTTTAATGACATGTTAAATTGTAAAGAAGTATAAAGTAGGGGTAACGGAGTTCATTTGCAAAGATCTTACTATGGGCAGCTTGGCTCTATCCAAAGGGAACACTGAATCTGGCATTCTTTTCCACACTTAATTTATGTAAAACGTACAGTGCTGGACTCCACTATGTCTGTTCAGTCCTCAGTGAGCAGATGGGGCTTTTCCTCCTTGCCTTGCATGTCATTCTTTTATCCTTGCACTCAGTAGATACTGAGCCCTGCTGTCAGCCAGGTCCTCTTCAGCTGTGGCTGATACACAGGGACCAGAATGACAAGGCTCTGCCCTCATGGAGCTTCCAGGCATTGGGGAAGACAGACACTAAACTATATAAGTGAAAAGCAGTAACTCATTTTAAGGAGAATCAGGGAGGACTCCTCTGAGAAAGCAGGGAAGTGAAGGAGCAAACCATGAAAAGGCTGGGGAGGCAGCGGGAACAGCACGTGCAAAGGCACTGAGGCAGAGCTGAGTTTGGCATGGCTGTGAGAGGAAATGCATTTAGAGAGGGAAGCAGGGGCTGGGAAGTGTAGGGTTGTATAGGCCACAACAAAGGGCCCTCTAAGTGAGATGGAGAGCATTAAGGGGTGGGACAGATTTACTCATTTGGCATGTGATCTGACTTCTTGAGAGAATGGACTGTCAAAGAAGCAGGTAGCAGAGGGCTGCTAGAGGCTTTCAGCTGCCCAGGTGGCCTGGACTGGGAGAGCAGGCAAGGAAATGAAGGGAGTTAGGCTCCGCTCTGAAGGCTGAATGCACAAGTCCATACTGTGTGGGGTGTTAGGAAAAGCCAGGAGACAATGACATGTCTTGGGTTTGGGACTGAGTGGCAGTGAATAGTGATGTCATTTTCTGGGAGGAAGAAGGAATACGTTTTATTATTCCTGGGTGAACATTTGCCTAGCTTTGATTCCAGTGTGCTAAGTTAGTCTGAGAACTGCTGCTCGCTCCCAGAATTCCATGGCCATATCTTCAGGGCAGGAAAAGGATTTCTAGGGATATGGGAGAATCCATCAGCCTAGGAGCTGGGAAACATGAGTCTGGTCCTCCTCTGCTGCAAAAGAGCAGTTTTGTTTTTGTTTTTGTTGTTTTACTTTAAGTTCCGTGATGCATGCGCAGAACTGCATGTTTTTTGCATAGGTATACACGTGCCATGGTGGTTTGCTGCACCCATCAACACATTGTCTAGGTTTTAAGCCTCACGTGCATTAGGTATCTGTCCTAATACTCTCCCTCACCTTGCTCCCCACCACCCAACAGGCCCCAGTGTGTGATGTTCCCCTCCCTGTGTCCATGTGTTCTCATTGTTCAGTTCGCACTTATGAGTGAGAACATGCAGTGTTTGGTTTCAGACCTTTGTCAGCCACATAAAGCCAAATTCAGGCACATAACGGTGTCATCATTGTTATCTGGATTCCTGTGCACGAACTCTGTGTTTACAGTCACAGCCCGGGTCCTCAGAGGGCCATCCCTGATGGGCCACTGTGTTAATAATAAAGCCCTTGGACACGTCCCCAGCCCCTCGCCTAGTTCCACCACACACCCGTCACCTGCCCAGCCCTGTGCACTAGTATGCAGAACTACCACTGAGAAAGAGTCCCTTCAAGAGTGATACCAAGGGATGTCCTTTTGAATCCCTGAGGATCCAGAAAATTAAACTCGCATGTCATTCTCTGAGGATTCCTGCCAACCAACGCGATTCATTTGTTTTCATGATCACTGCCCTCCGATGTTAGCATACGCTATGCTTTGTTTCCAAGGGTTATTCCCATCACCTTTACCCTAGAGTCAGCCAGCCATATAAATGAAAAAGTGCAACAGGGAGCTAGCTTCATCCTTCTAGCACTTAGTGCTTCCAGTCAGGAAGCTTCTTTCCCTTTTAAATAACATTTCAAAATTCCCAGTACCTGTCACCTAAAGGATACTTCTTACACATTGAATGGCGAATTGGAATGGATTTTGAAAGGACAATTTAGGGAGCTAAACCCAGCCATCAGATGTTTTTCTTGCTAACAGGAGCCTAATTCTATTTTGTCTGTGAAAGGACTCTATTAAGACGGGTTTCTGTGACTCCCAGCACTCTATTTAAACTTCCGAAGTCGTTCAAATTACCCATTCACCAGCCAGGGAAGGTTAAGTGGAGCCAGAGAGCAATTTTCTTTATAATTTCGCTTCTTGAAGTAAAGAAACTCAGAATCCTTGACCCTAAACACCACAGAACCCATGGAGGCTCATGATGTCAGTGTGTGGGGTGGTCACTTGGAGGCAGGAGGCTCTTCATGGCTAGCCCCGGAAGAGACAGGACCAGTCGCCAGCAGAATGCGAGCCAAAGGGAAGGGTTCCTGTTTTTGGGAGAAAGAACCAATCAATAGTTTCTTCACATCTGCCATTTTAAGGAAAAATTTTTTCCCTTGTACATATAGTTGGTTTTTCATAAAGGATTCATTATGGCTGAGCCAGGTACAGGAGCTGAGATTCCCCCTTGCTTTCCTCTGGTCTCTTCACACTGAAGTGTTGAAAAGATTTGGGTCTGGAGATCCAGTAGCTGACTTCAAAACTGCCCTGTCCAACCTTCCAACCCATCCTAAGTCATGGCAATGGAGGTGAGCAGTTAGGCCTGTTTGTGACACCCTGCAAGTCACTATTGCACCAAGGTGGCTTTAGTCCTGAAGTGACTGTCCTACTATGTGGCTGCAGTGAATGAGGGGTATCCCCAGGACCTAGCCGACTCTGCTGCACAGAGTAGGCAGAACTCGGGTTAGGGAGCAGTTTAAGCCAGAGTGACTCTGGGCTGGAGAAGGCATTTTAAACTCTACCTGGAGTTAATACAGTGTACGAGGCTTTGGCTTTAGGCCTAGGGGGGCTGGACACTGGGGTGAGGGGAATCTGCTACACTGTCTCTTGGACCAGCTGCCATAGGCCTCACCTGGGACCAGTGCTGAGGTCACACTCTAAGACTTCATAGAAGAGTCCCTTGTTGGGCCTCTTCCTGTTCAAGTCTAGTTTCTTGACCATATTTCCTCCAATCTTAAGGTGAGAAAACTCCCCTTGTATCAGCAAGAAGAATGAAGACTGTAATTTTTAAATGGTATTATTTAGATTGAGTAACTTTAGAATAGTCTTCCCACAAGACCACTCGGGAAGATATTCAGATCCTTCTGCCTCAGGATTTCCCCGTGAAGGATGGAAATGAGGCTAGAGATGAATTTACAGAGCCCAGAAGCACAGCCGAGAAAGACTGGTGGACGATGGGCTTTCATCTCTGTTTCCCCTGCATTTCTTAGCACAGTGCCTGGGCCATAGTGAGTATTCAATCAATGTCTGCAGAAGTCATGCAGGTTTGATATTGCGGTTGCTAACAGTCTTTCTTTCTATGAACTTCTTGGGCTGTTTAAAATTTATCTCAACCTTAGCTGCCAAAGTAATAACTAGCCCTTGGTGTATCCTTTGGCAAACCGTAAATTCACTGCGTTGGCCTTGGGTTTCCTTTTCCGTCCATCAAAACCTATTTAGTCAATATGTTTTGTGGTATACTCACTCTGCACCACACACTGGGCTGGACAATGGAAAGTCATACTCAGAGCTGACTTTGATCGTAGAAATTTTGAAAACTTTAGGTTGAAGGAAAATATGCAGAAACTAATGGGCTTAAAAAAATACACTGCTTAATGGTTAAAAATTTTAATCTTTTTATATTAACCAATGTTAGCAGAGGGATACAAAATTATTTCTATAATGTATAAAAATCTATAATAGATGCTGGAATGAATATGTAATAACTACTGTATTGAATTTGTGGCCTGTGAACATGTGGGATATGATGTGTGTGTGTTGCTGTTTTGCATTCATATCCTTGTATGTTGGTCCAGATGTTTAAAAGATGTCACAAAGGCCACATCAGGGGTGCTGTCACCAAGCCCACCAAGTTGCTGCCAACCCTTCCAAGCTTCAGAGGTAGTACTCTGGCTCTTTATCCCACCCTCCTCCTTTTTATCCCCCACTAGAAATGGGAATCCTTATAGATTCAGGTTAGTCAATATCATATATCCCCTTCCCCATCCCATTGTTTTGTGTTAGACTCTGTATTAGGGAATTTGTATTTCATCTGTTTCATAAAACAAATATTAACAATAAGTTATTATTATTCTCTTCTGGCATAGTAGAGAAGAGTTAGTTTACTTTACACACAGCAAATCCAGCCTGACATTCATCTTTAATGATCTCAGGATAAATGGTTTTAAGGTTAAACAACCACGGAGACAACTGGCACACGTTGTCAACGGGAACAGATAAAAGAGAAAAATGTGGCATCTGAAAAGCAAGTTGCAAAATGATCTAAATATTTTACTTTATTTTCAGAAAACCTGCACCAGATCTGCCCCCTCACCACTAATGCTGGAGCAGGCTGATGACTTATGGGTAATCCATCGCTTAGCTTTGATGTAGGGAGGGAGAGATGAACAACCGCTTCCCAAAGTGTGGCTGTTGAGCAGGATATTAATGGGCAAGGTGGCTAATGCACTCGCATTGTTCTACAGAAGTTTTGCAGTGCTTTGGGGAATCATTTATCCTTAGCAGTTACAAGGTGGCCTGTTTTCAAGTAAACCTAGAGTGAAACTCTAGTTATCTTATTGCCATGTACCAAACCTTCTCAAAACTTTGTGACATAAAGCACTGATTTTATTATGCTCATGTGTCCTTGTCTCCATTCTGTGATGCTGGGGCCTTGTCCAGGAAGACTCAAAGACTGGGAGTGACTGCTTGGCTGGGCTGGGGTGAGGCATCTTTACTTACACATGTGGCATTGGACACTGGCTGTCTGCTGGGACTTGCTGGGGTGTTGGCTGGAGAACATTTGACCTCTCCAAGGGGCCTGGTATTCCTCACAGTGGCCTCCCGAATTGTTAGCTTCCTTATATGATAGCCAGTGTGTGCGTCAGCAGGTGGAAGCTATGCTGTCTTTGTCACCTAGCGTCAGAAGTCACATAGCATCACTTCCACTGCTCTACTAGCGGGAACAGTCAGAAAAGCCCACCCATTTTCAAGGCAAGAGGACATAGCCTGCGCCTCTCAAAGGGACAATTATCAAAGCCACCCTGGAAGATCATGGAAGATGGGAGATAGCATTGCTGCTGTATTTGAGAGATTGCACTGTACTCTGTGTAGAGGTTTCTATAGGAAATAAGTCAAGTTCTCTGGCAAAAACACCTCTGAAAACTTGTTAATAGTATAGCTAATCCTTAGCTTTTCTTCTAGTAGCTAAGGGTAATTGAGCAGTAGTCCTGATACTAAGTTAACAACAGGTAGCCAACAGGAGTGTTTTCTAGCTATTTGGAAATTGAAATTCAACCATAAAAGCTGCTGCCACTCTGATCAATTACATCATGATGCCTTCCATCTAGGCTTTTCTCCTGAATAATAGAAGGTTACATTGATTCAAAATTTTGGGGAAAGTAGATTCTTTCCTATAAAAATTGGTTAAAGTTTGACTGTATTCTCTGTTAAAGTAAGAAGCTTTTTAAATAATTGAGTTCTTTGAAGGAATTTTTATATTTTATATATTTTTTACCTATTTTGCCATGATAAATAGAATCAGATCAGAGACCGAGTGTGAATATTCAGCATGACCTTCAACCAGGTGTATGTATGTATTTCTCTCTATGTTCTAAAGGACTCAGCAATGTATAGTGCTTATAAGTTCTTATTTGACAGAGAGGGACTCTTACGTGAAATGCCATGTAACGGCAAGGCATGGTGGCTCATGCCTATAATCCCAGCCCTTTGGAGGCCAAGGCAGGAGGATTGCTTCAGGCCAGGAGTTCGAGACCAGCTGGGCACCATAGTGAGACACCCCCCCCCCCCGTCATCCTCTACAAAACAAAAAGAAAGAAAAAGAAAATTAGCCAGATTTGGTGGCACACGACGGTAGTCCTAGCCACTGGGGAGGCTGAAGTGTGAGGATCGTTTGAGCCCTGGAAGAGTTCGAGGCTGCAGTGAGCTATGATCACACCATTGCACTACAACCCGGATGACAGAGCAAGACCCCATCTCTAAAAGAAAAAGACAGACAGATATAAATGCCATGTAAGCTCTTATACTTTTATTTCTTGTCTCAATTCTGGTTTTTTTCTTGAGCAGTTTCTCTTTTCATTCTCATGGAAGTTAAGGTGATGACGTTGTGCTTATCTACAAACTGTGTATTCACATATCCTTTGCTGCCATGTGTCCTGAGCCTCTTCAGTAAGCTCAAATCCTAGAATGATCAGAACATCTCTTTATCCCAAAGGAACTTAAGAGCCATGGTAGGAATTAATCCTGCTTCGTAGGAAATTACACAACAGCAGCGTTTGTGGCAGTGCCACAGCAAGCCAGCAACTGGCCCATGGGTGGCACACTGTCATTCCCAGTGTTCTCTCTGCCTTCCAGAGAAACACGAATTTACCACAGGTCTGTGACTCATTTGCTGGAGCTGTTATGTCATGATGGTGTTTAAAATCTCAGGGAAGTAAAGCCACCACTTACTGAACACCTCCTGTGTGCTGTACACTCAGTTCTAACTACATTATTTTATTTGCTCTTGACGATAATCCTTTAAAGGAGCTATTATTATCCCCGTTTTACAGATGAGGAAATTGAAGTTCTGGGAGGATGAGTAACTTGTAGAAGGTCACACTGTTTGTAGGTAATGGACCCAGCCTCTCCAACTACTCTCAGCCGATTATAGAGATTAAATTAGAAGCAGGGCTTTCTTTCTTGGAAAAGCAAATCTAATGGGAAACTCAGAAGCCATAAATGAAAAGAGTGATTAATTTAGCCACATAAAAATGTAAGGCTTCTCCTCAACAAACTGTACCAAAAAATTGGATTGGGGATATACAACAAACTAGTGGGTTGGGGAAGGAGACTGCCAGGCTGCCATAAAAGGCTGATTTCTAAAATATAACAAAGAACCTTTAATAGTCAGTGAGCATGAGACGTACAGACCTCTGTGAACATTGGACAGGATGCTCAGCCTCACTCATGATTAGAGAAATACAAATTACTTGCTGCAAATTACATTTTCACCTGTAGGTTTGACAAAGATTTTAGAAGTGAGTAATTTTCAGTGTCGTCAAGCATGCAGGACAACAGGTACCATCCATCTGCATTATCTGTGGACACGCTAGTCGGTACAACTCTATATTCAAACTGAAAAGGCACATACTCTTTGACTCAGCATTTATTTATTCCACAAATACTTTATTGTAGGTATTCAAAGATCTGGGTGCTGCTGTATTCATTGCAGTGTTGCATATAATGCAGAAACTTCATCAACAGAAGACTGATTAAATAAATTGTAGAATGTTTATACTATCCAATACTAGTAGCTGTTATTTTTTTTTTTTACCTGAATCTTATTTTCTATTTTAGCACTTTATACGGCTTGTCTCATTAAGCGTTGCCCAGCTAAGATTTTTTTAATAGGGCATGGCATATATATTTTGTTTTGTTTCCTTTTATTTTTTTCTCTGGATTTCATATGCAGCAAGTAGAGATATGAAATTAAATATTCCACACTTGTTATGCCCTCTTTAGGTAGCCATTATGAAGTGTTCTATTCACCATTAAGTAAAGAAGATAAAGATATGTTGAAAGAACTAAGGTATAAATATTCTATGCATTATTTCATTTTCTGTTTGTATAAACATGTAGACTTTTGTGCATAGCAAGTATCTATAAAGAAACAAAGGAAATTGTTAATTATTATCTCTGCAACTGACGACTGACATTGGTGATATTGTCTATTTTCCAGTTCCTATGCATACAGTTTGAATTTTTTACTATGGACATATATCATTTTTTTACAATAACATGCTAATTTCTAAAAATACAGTGTGGAAGACATTCATTCATTAGGGCCCTGTTTGCAGGAAGCAGCAAAAGTAAATCATCTCATGTTGACAGACAGAACTTACCCAACCGTAGAGAACAGATATCAATGACTTAATCAGCAGTACAGATAATAAAAAAATTTAGCAAAACCAACTACAACCTCTTGGGACTGCGTTTCTCTAGCTAGATTAGTTTTTCAGCCTAGCAGAAATAGGAGAAAATAGTTTTTTTGGAAAGACACTTTCTGAAGTCTTGTCCAATCTCATGTATATGTTAATACCTTTTTTTTCTGTTTACCGAAGTGATGCATTCATTGTCAACATTTAGAAAATACCAGTAAGCTCACATGGACTTTATTTTTAACAGGATACAAATTTAAATACAGATAGCAACTACAAGATTATGTCTAAGCCCACTTCTCAAAAGGAGACATTTATGCAGCCACCAAACATATGAAAAAAAGCTCATCATCACTGGTCAATAGAGAAATGCAAATCAAAACTACATTGAAATACCATCTCATGCCAGTTAGCATGGCAATCATTAAAAAATCAGAAGACAAAAGATGCTGGAGAGGATGCAGAGAAATAGGAACACTTTTACACTCTTGGTGGAAGTGTAAATTAGTTCAATCATTGCAGAAGACAGTGTGGCGATTCCTCAAGGATCTAGAAATAGAAATTCCATTTGATCCAGCAATCCCATTACTGGGTACATACCCAAAGGATTATAAATCATTCTATTATAAAGACACATGCACACGTATGTTTGTTATGGCACTGTTCACAATAGCAAAGACTGGAAACCAACCCAAATACCCATTAATGATAGACTGGATAAAGAAAATGTGGCACATAAACACCATGGAATACTATGCAGCCATAAAAAAGAATGGGTTCATGTCCTTTGCAGGGACATGGATGAAGCTGGAAACCATCATTCTCAGCAAACTAACACAGGAACAGAAAACCAAACACTGCATGTTCTCACTTATAAGTGGAAGTCGAACAGTGAGAGCACATGGACACAGGGAGGGGAATATCACACACCGGAGCCTTTCTGGGGGTGGGAGGTTAGGGGAGGGATAGCATTAGAAGAAATACCTAACGTAGATGACAGGGTGATGGATGCAGCAAACCAAAATGGCACATGTATAACTATGTAACAAACCTGCATGTTCTGCACATGTACCCCAGAAGTTAAAGTATATATATTTTTAAAATTCTGTCTAAGCAAAGAGAGCAAATTGATGGCCGAACTGATGATTGATTAGAATGACTTTAGACTTTTTTTAATTGAGTTATATAAGCAGTAAAGGAAACAGACTGATGGCTGGAGAATTTGACAATATATAAGAGAATCTGAGAATTCTTTTGAAAAATACCCAGATTTCCAGACAAGATGGAGTCACAACCACCACCGAAGGGAATCTTAAACCATCATTGCATAAAACTTTGGAGATGAAGGACTTCTAAACTCTTACAAAGAAAAAAATGGGGTCTAAGTTTTTCATTAATTCAATTTAAAAATAACAAGTATCCAGCCGAGTGCAGTGGCTCATGCCTATTACCCCTGCACTTAGGAAGGCCTAGGTGGGTGGATCACCTGAGGTCAGAAGTTCGAGACCAGCCTGGCCAACATGATGAAACCCCATCTCTACTAAAAATACAAAACAATTAGCTGAGGATGGTGGCGTGCACCTGTAATCCCAGCTACTCAGGAGGCTGAGGCAGGAGAATCCCTTGAACCTCGGAGGTGGAGGTTGCAGTGAGCTGAGATTGCGCCACTGCACTCCAGCCTGGGCAACAGGAGCAAAACTCTGTCTCAAAAAATAAATGAGTAAATAAACAAACAAGTATCCAATACAATACTCTTTCCACTTCCTGATCCCGTCTAATGCAAGAAGCATATTTTTCTAGGACATTGCTCATTATTCACTTGAGAAATAAGTATGGCTTTCAACAAACAAAGGCAAAATCATGAGATAGAACTAAAATTGATGATTCACCTTTGAAGTAGTTTCAGGTCATCATTTTAATACCTTGTTCACACAGAACCTGTTTTACATTCATTTGCAGACTTCAAATATCTCATTTCAGGATGAATTTTAGCCAAGTGACATTAGAGCCCTCTGAACTCTCTTTGGTTTGGTATGAAGTGAGGAGTCTGAAAAGAATATCAAGCTAAATCCTCAACTTAAAAGCAACACTTATTATTTTAATTAAAAAATCCAGTATTATTTGAATTTTCTTAGCAACAGATTGTGTCATGCTCTTTAGTTAGAACTCAATGTAGAAAATGGAGCATGGGTTGAAGTAGATAGCAGAAGTGAAAGCCAAATAACGATGTTCGATTCTCACTCACTGTGATATGGGAGGTGAGGGAAGAAAGGCAAAGCACCATGGCCAAGAGCACTGATTTTGGAAATATCTTACTTACAAGGTTGATTAGGCTGTAATCAGGCATGCTATAAAGAAATTCCTGAGACTAGATAATTTATCGAGAAAGAGGTTTAATTGGCTCTCATTTCTGCAGGCTGTGTAGGAAGCTGATGCTGGCATCTGCTCAGCTCTAGGGAGACCACAGGAAGCTTACAATCATGGGTGGAATACCAAGGGGCAGGAGGCATGTCACATGGCAAAAGCAGAAGCAAGTGAGAGAGAGTAGGGGGAAGGAGGTGCCACACACATCAGAACTCATGAGAACTCACTATCCCAAAAACAGCACTGAGCCATGACGGATCCACTCTATGATCCACACTTCCCACTAGGCCCCACCTCCAGCACTGGGGATTACAGTTCGGCCTGAGGTTTGGGCAGGGACAAGTATCCAAACTATAAATCACAAGGAAAGCTTGGGGAGCTGAGGTAACCCTTCTACTGTGTGGGGTCTTGCCGAGTTTTGCCAGTGGTCCTGGAGGTTAGGTGAGCTGTTAGGATCAAGATCCCCAAGCAATATTCCCCATATAAATACAATCTGGGCAGTTCTCCAGCAGGCTCGCCAGGCCTCAGGTCACTTCTGCCAGGTTCTTGGAACTGGCTCACAGGGTGTGGGACCAACTGATTAGTATATCAGTCAGGGTCAGCCAGGCTTGTGTTGCAGTGACAAATAACTTGAGACTCTCTGTGAATTCACCCAACAGAAGTATGTTTCTCACTCTGACCATGTGTGGGTGGGGAACTCTCTGCATCAATCTCACACACAGGTCTGTAGGGGATCTGCTCTCTCGGCTGTTCCTGGGGCTGCAGGGCTGCAGAAAATGAGGCCACACCACCTACGTGATCTGCCAGCTGCTAAGGGCAGATGCGTGCCCCTCCAACTGCTAAGGGGTGGGCACAGGCAATTCCTCCATGTACCTGGAAGCAGAGGGAAAGTTCCTAAGTTTTCCCCATGGAGCAGAAGTCAGAGGCACTGTGCTGTGCAGGTAACTCAGACTGCTGGGAAGGACCCTATATCAAAGTAGACTACAGGTTACAGGGTCTTGGGATCCTGGTAGGGCCTTTTACAAGCCCACCCCATAGCCACAACCCCCTGTAGAGTGGCGTTGAATGTGATAGGGTTACTTCTCCACAAGGAGCCTGCTACCAGGAATCATTCAGACTTCTCCAAACCCATCTTTTGTTCTCCCTCATTAACTTCTTAAATGCCTCCTACTTCATTCCTTCCCCTTTAAGTTTACTTCTGCTAAGGGATGCTTTATTCCTCTTTGCCTGGTTTAGCTTTGTTGACATCACTCCCGCACACAGAAATGGTTGGAGGTTTCCCCAGTATCAACATCAGCTGGGGTCTTGCTAAAATGCAGCCTCTCAGTGCAGTGGCACGATCTCGGTTCACTGCAACCTCTGCCTGCCGGGTTCAAACAATTCTCCTGCCTCAGCCTCCCAAGTACTGGGACTTCAGGCACGTGCCACCAGGCCCAGCTAATGTTTTTGTATTTTTAGCAGAGACAGGGTTTCACCAGGTTGGCCAGGCTGGTCGAGATTTCAAACATTAAAGTTTGAAAAGCACTTATGCATAGTATTGGGTCTCAAATTTGGCAGTACAGTTGAATTATCTGGAAAGTTTTAAAAACTGCCAATTATCAGTTTCCAGGTCTGGAATGGGGCCTTGCACCAAGATCTTTTAAAGCTCTCAGGTGACTATTGTAGGTGAGAATTTGAGAACCACTGGCGTTTGGGAACTCAAGTGACACTCCCAGCCACCCGTAGTGTGGCTCCCAAACCTGCCTTGTGCCATCTTTCGCTCTAACTATATTAGACTGACCTCCAGTCCCCAAACACTCTGTGCTTTTATATAATGTGTTTTAGCCTATTACCGGAAGTCACCAGTCACCTTCTTCTCATGACTGGAGTGGGCCTAGATGATTGCATGTAAATTTTTCATGGAAAATGACTACAAGTCACGGAGGCACAAATACATGCATTTACTCAATTGTACATTTAGTTTTCCTGAATAATAAAATGTAAGACTTGATTCCTCCAGATGACAGCTTACTGCGGTACTATGTATCTTTTTTGTTTTAGTCTTCTTGAACATCAAAAATACGATAGATAATTGAAGAATTTGCTTGTTTCATTGAGTTAACTTTGAGGGTTATAAACTGAGGAGCTTTTAAAACTCTATATATTGCAGTAGCAGTGGCAGCTGCTTTCCGTTACTCTCACTGCCTTACCTCCACTTGTGATCAGTGACACAGGTTTGAGAGACACCTGGCTTTCCTAATGGAATGAGGTCACACACGTGGGCTGTGCTCTGCTGTGCACCGGCAGCTCCCTCGTTTTGGGGAGCACTCCTCTGTCATGACAGCGCCTATTGTTGTAAAACCTTTATCCACAGGACTAGTTTTCCCAAACGACCTCAGATAAATACTTTATTTGATGTTTTTATTCACGCAAGGTGTTAATTTCCAACAAGACTTTTATGAGCCCAGCAAGCAGCGGTTGCTTTTTCATGTGAACATTAAATAAGATTCAAGGTATGAAAAGCCTGCTGCAAAGGCTCCAGAAGGATCTGTGGGATTTGGTGACCTGCAGCAGACAAATGGCCTGCCAGCCTGTGACGACTGTGCCGTCACCATGGGCGCCAGTCTTGGGAGGCACAGGTTCCACTAAGCCACCGGGATTACCGGGCTCTGCCTCCAGCAGCCCTGGAGAGTTACGGTCCTGTGTGCGCATCTCTGCAAAGGCTGTTGGTCAAACACATGAAAAGCCGGTATTAGTGGTGTCTGCCTGAGCCACCATAAATCACCTCTCCCTCAGGGCTGCCACTGCACATTGCCTCTGTGCAGCCTGGAGGCATGGGGAGCATGGAGCTCAGGCGTCCTGTTATGTCCATATCAATGTGAATAGGAAAGCATGCTCTGGCACCTCTGTGCTGGGCTCTTATTGGGACCAAGCACTCACACACAGCAGTGACTTCATCTGGGTGCAGAATAGAAGATTGTACTAAATCGTCAGAAGCCAGATACCAGGTTTTCTCTCACAAACAGTTGTTTTTAAGTGCTGATATCAAGGCTTGACAATGTTAGTGCTGGCAGGACTTTCGTTTTTCATTATCCCCATCTGCATCCCTAAACGAACAGTAGTAATGCAGAGAAAGACATTAAGATGAACTAAATTAAAAGCAGGAAGCAGTTAACTGTATGTTGACTCTAAGACAATGTTAGTAAATAAAAAGGCTAATTGGAATTCTCTGTATTCTTATAAGAACTTTTTATTAGTAAGTTATTTGTGCTTTAATGGGCTGCTCGTGACATGTGGTTAACATCTGATGCTTTTCATTTCTCATTTTTATTAACACATACAGTAAATATTAAAATAGATCTTGGGAGCAATGACATAGGTAGGAAATAGATGGGTGGCTTGCCAGATTCAAAATACAGCAGCATACTTACACACATGTTCTCCTGCCATTTTCAAATTTATATTGGCAATGTTTTAACTTCGTCAAGCCTCTCTCTGACTTCTGCTTTATTATACTGCTGTTCTTGACATTTCCCCCCAACCAAATTGAAATTTTGGTGTAGCTTATAAAAGATATTCCAAAAGCTAGGACTTTGAAAGCCAATGGTGTGTATCTTTTTTAAATGTTTCATTCAGAGTAAGCAAATCAGCAACAGCAAGGAAAAAAAACACCTTATAGTATTTTTCTCATTGTTAGAAACTGTTTTGTGCTTTTTAACCAGGATACCAGAAAGCAAAGTGTTTCAAAGTGTTCCTTTAGCAAACTATGTATATTCAACCAGATTTCTAGTAACATTTTTCTTCAATGTTTAAAAAAAGTAAATTAAACTTTTACTTTCTATTCTTCTTAACCTTCTATAAGCGATATGCGTACTTTTGCCCTGTTTAAAGTATATACAATATAGCTTTAATTTTTCTTGGATAATTAAAATGTTTTTCTAATGGGCTGTAATCCATAATGTTTCCAGAATTCGGTAGAAAGTCAATTCACTGATTTAATGGATTAGTGTAGATCAGTTCTTACTGCAAAACTTTAAAAGGTATAAGAGCTCCGGGCTAGATCGGAACTGTCCCTAAGTCATATTTAGGGAGTTTTTGTTTTATTTTTGTGAAAACACTCATCTCATATCTTCTAAAAATCAAATAAGGCAGCAAAATAAAACTCATCCAAAGATTCTGATTATTTGGGTTTTAGAGCTAACTAAAATTTTACTTTGCTTTTCCTTTCTCTTTTATGTTCTGACATGTCCTCAGACATTTAGGGCTAAGAGAATGAGCCGGGAGGCCCAGGCTGGAGGGCTCCTGGACAGGGTTTTGGGGGGACTTGTCTTCCCTGTACCCCCTGGGATGTCACTGTGTTCACCCTTGGGGACACCAGGAATTTCATCTGAAGGGACTTTGGCAGAACTCCCACAGGCACTGCTTTGGTTTTATGGATATCGGGTTTTCAATGTTATGGGATCTTTCTGCTTCAAAGTGAAACTAGGTCTGAAATTTTCAAGCTCAAAAACTTCCATAGGCAGAACTTTTCATAGAAACAAATGATCCTTTTTAATCCTCATTAAGTAAAATTCAGACATTTGTCCAAAGCAAATACAGCTGTCAAGCCTTGTGGAGGGATAGGTTTTCATTCCAAAGAATGAGGAACCTCTGGTAGCCCCAGGGATGGGAGATTTTCACACTGTTGTGATTCTTTTTTTTTTTTTTTTTTTTTTTATTGCATTTTAGGTTTTGGGGTACATGTGCAGAACGTGCAAGATAGTTGCATAGGTACACACATGGCAGTGTGCTTTGCTGCCTTCCTCCCCTTAACCCACATTTGACATTTCTCCCCAGGCTATCCCTCCCCAGCTCCCCCCCGCTGTCCCTCCCCTATTCCCCCCAATATACCCCAGTGTGTAGTACCCCCTTCCCTGTGTCCATCCTAAAGTCACCAGCTTAACAGCTGGAACCAAACACAGTCCTCCTGTTCAGTGCCTTCTTACTGTCTGCTTGCTCTCCACTGGTTGCTGAAGAGCCCCGGCCCACGTGTTGCTTAATATCCAGTACACTATTTTAGAAAATAAGATTTGTGGGTCCCTAGTGGTCTCTGTGGGCTAACTAGTGGGTCTGCTGACAGCTTGATAATTTTAGAGGAAATATGAAATATAAGATCAATTGTGATTTTTGCAGCTATCCCATTGTATTCTTAGTAACAGATTTATAAGAGGTTTATCCCACAACTCTGGGTGTGAGAAATGTTGCCACCTTCTATTTGTCTAAATTTAATTTCATCCACTTCACACTACCTCTTCCTCCCTCCACCCACACACAGACCAGATTTGAGGAAGGCCTTGGAAACATTTGGGAAAAGGCACTCTCAACCCGCCTTCTTGGCCTGAGAGTCTCTTAAAGGCAGACAGCGCCTCTACTTCTGTGCAAAGCTGAACACAGGGGCTTTTCATTAGGGCTCCAGAAACTCCAGCTCTTGATATTCAGTCTACCCTGTATCCCATCTCTCCCACAGAGGCCCTGACACCCTTGGAAAATGCTGTGCAGGCCTGGCTTCCTGGCTTCCCCTTCTCTTAGGATCCTCCAACCTCTGCTGCCTTCCTGGCTTGTGCCTCCTAAACTACCCTTGATCCAACTGTTTCTTCTCCCTCTCTGAGCTCCTTCCTCCCTCTTCCTTCTTCCTGTGTCACCTCCTCCCTTTAGTGAGCCTTAGAAACATAATGCTGAGTTCTCCTTCCTATGGGGGTGGAGATGGGGTGAGATGCCCGCGCTGGTCAGCTTACTTCTCATTGTGATCATCTTAGTCCATGCTGGCTGCTGTAATAAAGCACCATAGACTGGGGCAACAGAAACATAATCCTCACAGTTCTGGAGGCCGGGAAGGCCAAGGTCAAGGCACCAAAAGATTTGGTGTCTGTGAGGGCCCACCTCTTGGCTCAAAGATGGTTGTGATTCTTGCTGCATCTTCACATGTTACAGGGGCAAGGGAGCTCTCCAGGGCCTCTTTTATAAGGACACTAATCCCTTCATGAGGGCCCTGCCCTCCTGACCTGATCACTTCCCAAAGGCCCCACCTCCTAATACCGTCGCCTTGGGGTTAGGATTTTCATGTGAATTTGGGGGGAATATAAACATTCAGTTGAGAGTAATGATGTAGTATATTGCCCATATGCCAGCTACAAGGACTGTCTCGGTCACTTTTCAGCTAACATTTAATTAAAGGAGAGTAATCCTCTGCAACTGTATCTCATCTCATTCATGTGTTAATATATGCGTAGGCTAGATTTACCTTTTCAACAATGGTTGGATCAGTTCAAGGTAGTTCACTGACATCCAAAAAAAGTGGAAATAATGCATAAATCCTAGAACCGAAGTCATATAATAAGTGGTCATAATTAAACTTCTACTGTGCCTGTGGATTGTGAATCTACAAGTGTGATGATTTTACAAAAGGGCCAAAAAAGGAAAATACAAATAGGAAGTGTAATAAGGAACATCTGAAAATTTGAGCTTCTTTGCCCTGGAGATGCGCTGAACTCTGGCCTGTGGTAGTTGTCTGTTATGGAATTCCATTAAATAGTTTCCTCCTCTGTAAATGGAGATGATAATAGAACTTACTTCAGAGTCATTGTGAGGCATAAATGAGGTAACACATGTGGCATGCCTGTGTACACGTGTATGTGCTGTCTGCGCTGTCATTATTACAGTTATTGAAATTATTAACGTAAAACACTGCCATCTCTCTCAAACTATCAGGCTTTTTCCAGAATAAATTAAAATAATGTCCTTTGCTATAGAAATGCTACATTTTGTCATTAAAGGTGGAGAAATGACCAAAATTGCAGAAGTACCATGAATAGTTATAAACGTTGGTCCGAGTTACAGTCTGACCCAATAAGCTATAAAGTAAATAGAAAATATAGTTTGAATCATGAAACTGCCATTTTTTAATAGTCCCAGGTAGTGAAATATTAGAAAATCCATATGTTTCTTCTTGACTTCATGCTTTGAGGAAAAGCAGAGTGAGCTGCTGGCAAAATTCCTCTGCTAAGTGACAGTGTGGAGGCCGTGCCACATGAGTTGCATGCGCCATGAAGAGCAGTTCTGATGCGCAGGTTGGCAGATGGCCTGCTCTGCTTTCTGCTCAAGCCACAGAGTGTGGATCTTTACACAGGTGGGTTGGGCGTCTCAAGAGGCGCTCAATGAGTGCTAGTAACTGGTTTCCTGTGCCTGCCTCCTTATCTCAGTTCACCCTGAACTTGCTGTCCCGCCAGCCCCTTTGATGGCAGCCTTGACGCCTGGCTGCTAAAGAAGGCACAGTGCTTCTCCATTGTCCCCACTGGAACTGAGGGGCCTGACTGTGGCTTACCGCCCATTTGGTCCCATCATATTTCCAACGTTATTTCTTTTGTTTGCCTCATGCATAGTCTCTGCTCGAGCCATTTGGAATATACCCATTTCTTGAACACCTCCATGCACCCATCCCTCAGCTCAACCCCCGTGTCTCCCCGTCTCTCCTTTTCAGCTCATGCCCATCTTTCCTTGCCCATCTCCAGCGCAACCGCACACACACAAAGCCACACCTTCTTTCCCAGTCGCCTGTGCTCAGTACCTGCTCTGAACCTCAGTCTCACTTTGCCGTTTTCTCCTCATTGGTGAATGTTATCTTAGTCCTCTGTGTGCAGCAGTGACATATTTGTTTTGGTTTGTTTTGTTTTTGAGACAGAGACTCACTCTGTGTGCAGTGGTACGATCTCAGCTCACTGCAACCGCCACCTCCCGGGTCCCAGTTCAAGCAATTCTCCTCCCTCAGCCTCCTGAGTAGCTAGAATTGCAGGCATGCACCATCATGCCCAGTTAATTATATTTTTTAATAGAGATGAGGTTTCACCATGTTGGCCAGGGTGGTCTTGAACTTCTGACCTCGTGATCCGCCCACCTTGGCCTCCCAAAGTGCTTGGATTACAGGCATGAGCCACTGCACCTGGCTGACATACTTGTTTTGCTTCCTCTGTTAGAGCAGTAGTCCCCAACCATTTTAGCACAGAGGGACCAGTTTCGTGGAAGACAGTTTTTCCATGGACAGAGTGGGTAGGGATGGCTTCAGGATGAAACAGGCATCAGAATCTCATAAGGAGCACACAACCTAGATCCCTTGCCTGCACAGTTCACAATAGGGTTCTCGCTCCTGTGAGAATCTAATGCTGCCACTGATCTGACAGGAGGCAGAGCTCAGGTGGTCATGTTCACTCACCCACTGCTCACCGCCTGCTGTGCAGCCAGTTCCTAACAGGACACGGATAGGTACTGGTCCACAGCCCAGGGCTTGGGGACTCCTGTGTTAGATGTCAGCTCTCTGAGGGCAGGGATGCGTCTTGATCACGATCATGCCCCTCCCACATATATGCTGGTAGTCAGTAGTTCTAAAGTTAAAGTTGGCTGGTGCTGCCTCCATTACTCCATGGCCCCTCCCCATTCCGTGGCAGCATTGCTGACTTCTTATAGACCAGAGGCTCACTGGGCCTGATGGGCACATGCTACTTACCCTGCCTGCAAGTCCTCACAGTAGCCCAGGGAGATTCTTTTAAACTCGTGACTACATAGACTGTTGGGTTTCCTACAAGGAAGACTATATTTAGCTTTTGAAGGAAGCCTTTGGCTGCTACCCCGAGCAAGCCAGCTGCAAATCACTGGCCGTGTTTTCACTTTCTGTGTTGTCGCTCCTTCTGTATGGACTGAGAAATGCATTCGGCAACTCCTTATTCTATTAATCCTATTGCTACAGCTTCAGCCTTGAGATACACCAAATGTGGCTGAATGAAACACTCAGGACAGCATTCAGACAAGGCTTCGCGAGACTTTGATGCAGCCTGAGAAACTGCCATCTTTCCATCCGTTGATGGGGCTCCCGTTGTTTCCACATCACAGTCAGCAGAGCTGTGACAGAGCCTGAGCAGAAGCAGCTCAGCTTTCTCCAGTGCGTCTTGATGAACCAAAATATTTTGTTTTTGTTTTAACAGCGGCACGGTCAGCACAGAACCCATCAGCACTTGCTTGTTCTCACTCACTTCTATTCTTCTGTATGTGCTTTTCCTGCATTCCTTTATTAGAGACCTGTTGGGTATCATCATCTTGTTGCCATATTTGCTGAAAGACATGAATACGTCCCTGCCGTTTCCCATTGATCCCTGCCTGCAGCTAGCTGTGTGGACCTACCCCAAGCCATGCTGGCAATGCAGGTTTCACTCATAAAAACAACTTCTCATGACGAGTTGAGGACCAGCCATTATTCCAGTATTACGTGGATGTGACAAATTCACCCAGGAATGAAATGGCACCAAGATCTTTCACAAGCCCCTAAGCATCTGACAACCTTGATGGTAGTTCAGGCTTCACCACTTAGGAACACATGGCCTAAGGGAGGCATAGACGATTGCAACTAGATCAGAGATAATGTAGATAATTCCTTGCAGCCCAGGCCCACAGATGCATAAGACTAGAACCCAACTCTCTGTGGGGCTGGTTTAGGCCTCCAGGCAGCATCAGGCTCCCTCTCGTTTCACATTTTCCAACACTCATGTTCTTGTGAGTGGACCATGAATAATGCTTTTTCTGCCTCCCCAGGAGGGAAAGGGCGAATCAGAGTACACGTGCCAGTCTACTTTGGAAATCCTGAAACCCTTCTCTGCCAAGGTGGAACAGCCATGTCCTTCCCTCCAAGTGCCCATCCCCCGGCACACACCTCCCAGAGCCCTGTCTCAAGGCCCTGACAGGATGAAGCACAGGCCCTGCCATCAGGGGCCTAACAGTCCACAACAGAAGGCAGGAGTTGAACAATTAGTGGTGTGGAAAGAACGGGAAGAACGACTTGGCTACTAATTCCTTATGGCCATGGCAAATATCGTGGGATCTTAGGGACTGCCTTGCAGGGAAGGGAGTATTGGAATCAAACCTTGGAGAATAAGCAGGAATTTCCTCAGGTGGAGCAGATCGTGGGGCTGCTGTGGGTAGAATGAAAATATGTGGCCCTCAGAATTATGGTGTGATTGCAGAACAGTGAACTGTCTCCGTGGTAGAAGGGCCGGGTAGCACAGCTTTGTACCAACATTGCCCTGGAGGTAATGACTAGTCATCGTAGAAAGCAGCAGCTTAATTTTGTGAGAAATTTTCATTCCTTAGATTTGCCTGGGAGATGAGATTTCCTTAGGGGTTGAGCCTAAATCTCGCATTGGGTGACTTTTTCCTTTTCCTTTGTTCCGGCCTCATTTTACTCTCTTATCAGGATATGAGATCCAAGGGGACGTGTCACTGGCCAGCTCACACTGTTACTCAAAAAGTCCTATGTGGTCAGTGAGCTCCAGTTTGTCCTGTGGTCCCCTAGAGTGTGGGAATCCACAGCTATGGCCCCAGGCAGGTGTCCTGAAGGGAATAAGGTGAAAAGCAGGCTCAGTCATGGAAACCACTTCAGTTTCATCCAGCAGAGATCTGTGAGTGCCAGCCGAGTGTAAAACCTCTGGTCAGACCACTCAAAGCAGGCTTCCTGCTGAAGCTGAGCTCATGGCAATCGCCCCAAATCCTTTTACACCCTCATACACCTTTCCCCCACTTCATGGTTTTTAGAGACAGGGTTTTGCTCTGTTGTCCAGGCTGGAGTACAGTGGCACTATCATAGCTCACTGTAGCTATGATCTCCCGGGCTCAAACTGCCCTCCCACCTCAGCCTCCCGAGTAGCTGGGACTACAGGCACGCACCACCACACCCAGCTAACTTTTAAATTGTGTTTTGTAGAGATGGGGACTCACTATGCTGTCCAGGCTGGTCTTGAAATCCTAGCCTCAAGTGATCATCCTGCCTCAGCTTCCCAAATCACTCAGACTTTTTCCTTTCTTAAAGATGAGTATGTTAACTCTAAAACCAGGGTTGCTGGCTCTCATCTGTCTTAATGGGGCTCTTCCAGCCTTGTTGTGAATGACAGTTAACAGGTCTTGAAGAACCTCAATGTTTGAAACAAGGAGTTCCCATGGTCGTTTATAGTTGCTTCACTAATTAGAAGTCTTTTTTAATGAGAAGAAACATTTTCATTTCTCTAAGGGCTTTCTTGCTTTGGGTGGGCCAGAAGGTGTGGTTGGTGGGAGGTGTGGAATGAGACCAAAAGTGGGGGTGAGGCCATAGATTCTGAGAGTGGACCTCGCCCTCAGCACAGTGGAGGCCTGGTAGGCGGGCCTCAGCAGAGGAGGGCAGTGCCACTCCTTGGCAGCTTTTCCCTCCCAGCTGCACCTGCCCTCACAGCTGGTTGAAGGAGGACGGAGAATGTGGTCTCATTAACTCACTTAAAGATGGCTTTGTGGTTCTTGTTGCAAACTGCAGAGAAATCTCCCAATTGGAGGGACTCTGATGTACACAGCGAGCTGCTTGAAGAACATGTCCTTTGTACTCACCTTTGGAAAGCATTCTTTCCCTTGGTGTAAGGTTTCTGGATTTTTTTTTTTTTAATTTGTTTGCAGATCTTTAAAGCCTGCCTTACTGTTTCAGAAGGAAAGTTTCTAAGGTCTGAAGACAAGGAAATTGAGACCAAGAAGAAAACGATGGTCCCCTGTTGATATTCCAAGAGGGTATGTGTGTGTGTGTGTGTGTGTGTGTGTGTGTGTGTGTGTGTGTCGGGGGAGTGCTGTGTGTGTGTGTGTGGTTCTGATGTAGTGGAGCTGAAGGAAACATGCTGTGCAGAGACCCAGGGGGTATTCGCAGCCCTATCCTCCACCTTCTGTCCTTGTTAGCCAAGTGAGTTTTCAAGCTCTTGGTGAGTGCTCATATTAACCAGCACTTCTTAGCTTGCCCAGGATGAGGGGAACTCCTGTGAAACCCATCATTCTCCTGGGCTCTTGAGACTACTTGTGCCACCCCACATATCACTTCTGTGGGCCATTTTCATTTAAAACCTGTGGTGGCTGCTTGCCAACAGGCCCTTGTCTCCTGAGAAGAGTGGTTGGACCTGCCCAGGAACCCTCCCTGCAGCCACCTTCTCATGGTCCTGTAGAGCAAGTAGGAAGGCCTCTGGCTTTCAGGGCCTCTCAGTCTAATCCATTCCCATTTTGCACCACCAGCAGCCTCATATGTGATAGAGACAGATGAGTGCTGCTGTACAAAGCTGCATGGTCCCTCCCTTGGTCAGGTGATTCACTGTGGGTCATTGACTATGACGAGATTATTTAGCATCCCAGGAAAGTCGATCTCATTGCTAAATGGGACCCCTTGTATAGTAAATGTTGGAGTCAATTAGAAGTTCTACTCAGTGCCAGGCACAGTAGCTCACGCGTGTAATCCCAGCACTTTGGGAGGCCCAGTAGGGTGGATCATGAGGTCAAGAGATCAAGACTATCCTGGCCAACATGGTGAAACCCTGTCTCTACTAAAAATACAAAAAATCAGCTGAACGTGGTAGCACATGTCTGTAGTTCCAGCTACTCGGGAGACTGAGTCAGGAGAATTGCTTAAACCTGTGAGGTAGAGGTTGCAGTGAGCCAAGATCACACCACTTTACTCCAGCCTGGGCGACAGAGCAAGACTCCATCTCATAAAAAAAGAAGTTCTACTCAGGTTAAGATAGAGTCACAAGGACAAGGACTGGCCTTACCTTCCCATCTTAAATAACTAAAAACTAGGCAAAATAAATGCAACAAGGGTTTTCAGACATTGGACATAGATAGTACAGGACTGTTCCCTGAAAGGGAGAGCCATGGAGGTGAGCCCGGCAGCTTCCCCGATCACTGCCTCAGGGGGCTTCCTAGGCCACAGGGCAGGGAGGGGACCCCACACAAAGCCCAGAAGTCTCTAAATTTACGAGACAGAGATAGGAATCTGGGACAGTGAAGCAGCTGTAATTCTCAAGGAAGAGTGCCAGACAGGTAAGAGCTGCCAGAGAGAGAGCTCTGGAGTTCCAGAGAGGATCCCCTAGTCCTCAGCAGGGCACTGATCAACACATGTGTGTGAGCTTAGAGGCTCACATGGCAGCCGTGAAAGAACTCCAGAAAGGACAGGCAGAAAAATTTCTGAGCTTTTGTGCAGCAGGGAATAGTTTGTGCTCCCAGCAGCCATGGGAGGATAAACTTTGGATACGATCCTCAGAAGGGTATTACTTCAGTGGTAGCAAATGAACAGCCCTGGATTGTAAGCTGCTAATCGCTTAAAAAGCAAGTCTGCAAGTCTTCTTGGAGAAGTGATTGATTCTAGGACCAGGCCAGGAAATATATGAGCCATTAATCAATGCAATATCGTATAATACAATTATCTCATAATGCCAGAAAATAAGAAAGTGCTCAAAAAAGGCCACAATATTGGGGGATAGGGAATTGTCAAAGGGGAACAGGAGCCAACTAAAAGAGTCCCAACAGCCAGAGCTGAAGCATGTAAGAAACAAGATAAACAATGGAGTGTTGGATTATAACACAAAGTACAAAACAAAAATCCATACTGATATAAATGAATGCCGAATGAATTAATGGATGAATGAATGAATAAAGAAATCACTCATGCAGAGGAATTCTAAGTAATTCATACTCTTCCCTCAATGAGGTGTAATATAACTCTCCACTCTTGGGTGTGGGCTGTGCACAGCAGCTTCCTTCCAGAGAGGATCGGTTTGAAAGGGAGAAAACAGAGTAACTTCACAGTGGAGGAAGCTGACAGCCACTACTTCCGCTACATGATCAAAGCCAACATCAAGAGTGAAGCCATGCTGATAGTATGTACCCTTGATATGGTGTGATGAGAATGGTACTCAGCCTCTGTGATCTTCCACCAAAAAGAAGTCCGATAACCCTGGTCTGATCATGAGAGAAAAAAATCAAACATATCTTAGTTGAGGGACATTGTGCAACATTCCTGACCAACGCTCCTCAAAATAGTCAATGGCACCCAGAACAAGAGAAGTCTGAGAAAGTGTCACAGCCAAGAGAGCCTGAGGAGGCATGACAACTAAATGCAGTGTGGGATCCTGGACAGGAAGAGGACAGCAGGGGAAAGGAAGGAAATCTGAGTATGGATGCTGGTGAAAGTAACGTAGCGACGTTGGTTCACTCCTTGTGACTAATATACTCGTGTACCAGGCTAATGTGTGATGTTAATATCAGGGGAACCTGGGTGGGGGGGAATAAGGGGACTCTGTAGTATCTTTCCAATTTTTCGGTAAATCTAAAGCTTCTAAAATAAAAATTTTATTAAAAAGTAATTATATAAACTTAATTACATAATACCTAAAACAAAGGTAATAAATATCTAAAACAAAGGTAATAAATTTTTTAAGGTGTTCACTACCAGATTATTTTAAATATTAAAAAGGGACCGACTGGGCACAGAGGCTCACGCCTGTAATCCCAGCACTTTGGGAGGCTGAGGTGGGCAGATCACCTGAGGTCAGGAGTTTAAGACCAGCCTGGCCAACATGGAGAAACCCCGGTTTATACTAAAAATACAAAAATTAGCTGGGCGTGGTGGCACATGCCTATAATCCCAGCTACCTGGGAGGCTGAGGCATGAGAAGAGAGTGCTGTGAGCCAAGCTTGTGCCACTGCACTCCAGCCTGGGCAACAAGTAGCTATCTCTCCCTTCTTCTTTCCCTCCTTTCCTTCCCATCCTCACTATTACAGCCCTTCCTGACATCACAAGTGATGTTAGTGGCTCCATAGAGTTCAAAGAATATAATGAATTTAGATGTAAAAACCTGAGTTACTTCATTACAAAAATAAATCAGGCCACTCAATGCCTTCAGCTTGAGCTATCCCTTGAGATAAGCAGTCAGCCCGTCCAGGACCCTTCTGGTTTCCAGGCCTCCCCGGCTCTTGCAAGTGGCAGGTGTCTATGAGGGAGTAGGTAGGGCTGGGTTCCTGGCATGGACTTCCACGGCTCTGCACCCACCTTTTACAGCCACTGTTATTCCCTACCGTGCACCTGCTGTTCACTTTCCATCTCCTCAGCCACTCTGAAATGTAGACTGTTCCTGTTTCTCATATGAGACATGTAGGGCTAGGAGAAGTGAATTCACTCCCCAACTCATAAAGCTGGAAAGCAGCAGAGCCAAGCTTCCAACTAAGGCACATCTGACTGGAAAGCCCGCAGTCTTTCTGCTGCAGCACCTGCCCGTCTTCCGGCTCCCTGCCCACCTGTCCTGGTCCTTGCCGTCCTTGCTTTGTAATCCTGAACGGATCAGCCTAGGGAGAGCTCCTGCACTCACTCTGCCAAATCACTGCTCTGCAGCTGCTGTGGTCACAGAGACACACAGTCAGGTGTGCACAGAGGAATCTTTTACTAATGCTTAGTCCTGAAGCCCAGGCAGTAGACGTACCTATCTGTATCTAAAAGGGAGTCTACAAAAAGCATACCTGTAGAACTCTCACTGTTACCATTGTGATCCTTCCATCTGCTAAACTTTCTGGAAGTAAGAGAAAGAGCCATATTACAATGTCCAGTGTGAGCCCTAGCTTATCCTGACCTTCGCCTCCAGTGTGCAATCACAAGCCTTTAATGATCCTGGCAATTTGGCATTATGGCAGAGCTGCTGATTTGTGATTCTGTCTTTAAACTTTTATTCTCTTTAACTTTACCTGGAAATGGATACATTTGACAGGGAAGAAGGCAAGTTATAGGCAGTGTATGTGAGGTTACACTGTGTACCCAGAGGTGGTAGCGTTTTGGTTGTAAAACATCAGTGTCGATGTTGTATTTGGGCAAAGTAATATAGTACGCAGTTCTATTTCAGTTTCCAAACCAGAGAAATACAAAGAGCTTATGCAAGTAAATTGTAAAATCACTACTTGTTTTGGCAAATGCTTAAAAATGTGTGAGTTCTGGATATTCTAACAGTAAAATGAAGTTTATTTCTAGCTCATTCGTTTGTAGGACATACTTGCTCACCTTACAAAAGGAATAGAGGTCTGGACACGTAGACGCTTAGGAAAATAAATGTAATTAACAACACCTTTATTTTTCACTGTAAATGACAATCTGTTTCCCTTGTAGCATAGCAAATGCAGACACCCACAGAAATCCAGGACTATGGATTGCTTTGCTAATGCTGGTATGTCCATGGGCAGGTCTTGCATGTGAGTGAGCATTGTTCAAGGTGCAAAGAAACTGCTAAGCAGTACCGCTCAGCTTTCATAGGGGCCTTTGCATATTTGCACAGGCTATTGCAGACCTGAGGGTGGTGCTTTGACCAGGAGTCCGAGGCTGATCTCGCCCAGGTGTATGTAGTATGGCCCCTCCCCAGCCAAATGGCAGCCCCAGAGAGCAGAGTGGAAGAGCATATTGCTGTCTTGCTCTACCATGTTTTCCAAAGACGTGAAATTTAGTCCATATGTTTAAATCTCCCTTTGGCTGATTGCCTTGTGCAGTTGATACATACAGTACAACTAAATAAAAATTTAACCAAAAAATCTGTTTGGGAGCAAACTTGAAGGGGAGGAAATGCTGCAGCCCTCTGTAGAGAGCGCATGTGAGCATCTAAACACGCCATTGTGTGTGAGTGTGCGTGTGTCGAGCTGCGCTTTCAGAGTGCCATTTATAAAATATTTATCATCGTTTCACTGATGAGGTTCAAAGAGAGCCTCTGTTATTGACAAGGAGCCAAAGCACTTTGCTAATTTAGGAGGCCATCGTTGGGTTGCAAGAGCGAGGACCCAGGCAGACGGCGATGTTCGGATCCAAGGGAGAGTGGGTAGGTCTGGTCATGTCAGCAACAGCACACAGCTGCCTCCAGGTTGAGCCAGTCTTCTTATGGCATCATCAATGGGAAGGGTCTGGAAGGACAATCCATGGGATATATTATCCTTTGCCATCCCCATGTGTGTGGCCCTGGGGTGGGAGAGTCAGGCTCTCTGGCGCAGAGTCCATGAATGTGGCTCGGTTGGTCTACTTCTTCCATCTCTTGTTGCTGCTCCTACATTTTCATCTGTAGCCCAAAATCAATGAGAAAACAAACTTACTAAGTCACAAAAAAAACAGAACCTTTTGAAGATAATGCCTTGTTAAGGAGCATCATAAAAACTAAGAAGGTCAGAGCGAACAAAGAAAGACTTTGTGAGCCCCTGCTCAGTGTTCCTAGCTACTGTGGCTTCTGAGGGACATGCTGAAGCAATGGGCACTCCTGAAAGAGCTGACCCAAGGACAAGCAGATGAGAGTAACTGGCCCGTCCAGCTCGGCGCAGTGGCTCACAACTGTCATCCCAGCATTATGGGAGGCTGAGGTGAGTGGATCACCTAAAGTCAGGAGTTCGAGACCAGTCTGGCCAACATAGTGAAACCCTGTGTCTACTGAAAATACAAAAATTAGTTGGGTGTAGTGGTGGACACCTGTAATCCCAGCTGCTGGGGAGGCTGAGATGAGAGAATTGCTTGAACCCAGGAGGCAGAGGTTGCAGTGAGCTCAGATTGCACCACTGCACTCCAGCCTGGGTGACAGAGAGAGACTTCATTTCAAAAATAAGGAAAAAATACAACTTGATGTCCAGTGATCATTTTACACATGCAGGACACTGTTCTGTGTTCCTTAAATATATCAACCTCATTTAACTTTGCACACCTGTGTAATTATCTGCATGTTACATTTGAGGGAACCAAGGTTCAAACTGGTTAAATATCTTCCCCAGGGTCACACAGCTCAGAATTTTTAAAGTGAGGATTTGACCAGAGGGTCTGATGATAGAGCCTACACATTTAAAAACTTTCAACACATGGCATGTTATATTTGACCTTTACCCTTACCCACACCATCCCCAGCATGCTTTTTTCAAAGTATACAATTCCCTGGCTTTTAGTATATCACAGAGTTGTGCGTTCATCACCGCAGTTGATTTTTAAATGATTTCATTACCCCCAAAAGAAACCCAAGACCCCTTAGCAATCACCGCCCCCTCCCCACTGCTGCCCCCAGTCTCCTTGTTCCTGATACCACAGCCCTGGGAAACCCCGATCTACTTTCTGCTTCTATAGTTTCCCTATTCTGGACATTCATATGTAAGAAATCACATAATATGTGGTCTCCTGTGAGTAGTTTCTTTCACTCAGCATAATCATGTCAAGATTCATTTATATTATAGCATGTATCAATATGTCATTTCTTTGTGAGTGGGGGCAGCATAGTAGTTTATTGCATGAATATGCTGTACTTATCCATTCATCGTGTGATGGACATTTGGACCTCTTTCACATTTTGGCTATTTATAATGCTGCTGTGAACATTTATGTATGTTTTTCTGTAGACTCATTTTAATTTCTCTTGGGTGTACACCTAGGAGTGCAGTTCCTGAGTTACACATGATAACTCTGTGTTTAACCATTTAAGGACTTTTTAAATATTCTCCTTTTTTCCAGCTTTAATTGATGAAGCAAATCATTGCTTTTTTCCCTGCAAGTGTGAGATGGTAAAAAAAATGCAGTGACTGCCAGTAAAAGCTGGTACCACTACCTTGATCCTGGCTAAGGCACCCACAGTTACAGCCACTGTTGCTTTTGTGACAAAGGTGTAAGCGTCCATACAGTGAAAAGGGCAAATAAAGTCTTAATAGTATGAAAATGCTTTGACCTTACGAATCCCTGAAGGGGTTGTGGAGACCGCGCCCACCCCCCAGGTCTGCAGAACGCTCTTTTAAAACCCTCCACTAGACATTTTTCTTATCAAGGAGGAGGACAGATAAGAAAATACATCAGGGATGCTGTAACCAAAATAAAGCAGTGCACTGTGACAAAGGGGCTATTTCACGGTGGAGGGCCACGAAAGGCTGCAGTGGCAGTGACATTTAAGCTGAAACTTAAGAGCAGGTCAACTGGGATAGCCAGTCCAGGCTCGTCCACAAGAGCCCCTGTTCCAGGGGCAGCAGGAGAACCCCGGTGCTGAGCACAGTGAGTGGGGGCAGTGAGAAAAGGTCAGCGAGGCCATCAAGGGCTACACTGATCAGGCCTGAGGCACCAAGGTGGGAGCTGGATTTTACTCTAAGTGCAACAAGGATGCCCTTGGAGAGGGGTGAACCAAGGTGAAGGGTGCTGTCCACCTTGTAGCCTCAGGAGGTCTCCCTTCACCCCACTTCTACCTCCGTCCTTCTCTGGGCGGCCACAACTGGGTTTGAAACTCTAACCCATAGTTGTAAAGTTGTAAATACAAGTGAAAAAGAAAATCCCAAAAGGTTACATACAGCATGATATTCATTTTATAAAACAAAGAACAACTTATTAAAATCTCAGAACTGTGATAAAGCTCTCTACAAAGGAAGTCGAGGGAGCAATAAACAAGGATTCAGAACAGAGATTTCCTGAGAGAGGGCAGGAAGGAGGATGAATTGGGGAAGCCTTCACAGATGGACAGAAGTCCTCATCCAAGTTCCAGTTCTGTGGGTGAGAAGTGTTTTGTGGGTGTTTGTGATCTTACAAGTACCAGTGAGTGAGTGAAGGTGACAGGCCACAAATGGGCCACTCACGAGTGTATCAGGAGCCACAGATCATGACAGCCCCAAGTACGTTCCCCTGGGTTTGATGTAAAAAGAGAATAAGGGTAGAAAAGTAACAAGGCGAATATTATATATTTCATTTACATGCCAGAAATTCGCTTTCTGGCTTGTTCAACCCCAGTTAGGCAAATATCAAATGTAACACCGTGGGCCGTGGGAAAAGATCGCAGGATTCAAGACTTGGCTTTGCGCAGGACCAACTGCCCACCTTTGAACACACTGCAGCCCCTCCAGGTCACAGTGTCTTCGTCTTCTTCATCTGGGATGTGGAACAGTTGTGGGACCCGCTCACAGGCTTGTTGAGAACACTGAATAGGACAATGGCTGAAAACTGCTGTTAAAGCCTCTCGGTCACGTTTCCTGCGCAGGTGGAGATTCTCTGTCCTGTATACGCTGCCTACTTCTATCCATTTTTCCTTTGTTTATGTAATTGGGGAAAACCAAGAATGAAGCAGGTTTGTTTTTGTTTTGCTTGTGAGGAAAAGGTTGTTGAATCTGTTCTCGAGAATGTTTGAATTAAATCCTCTTTGCCTGGGGATGGTATTTTTATCTTATATCATTATTCTTTGAACAAGCAGTAAGAAAACAAAATGAAATTGGGAGGCTCGGTGCTTTCTTCCTGAAAAGAGGCTTCAGGGCTTTGGGCCAAAGTATGCCTTGAAATGAATTTTAGAAGCTGCCACAGCCGCTGGTGTCTGTTCTGAGGGGCCTTGTTAGTGACAGGCACACTCCCCCAGGACAGTGGAAATGCCCTGCAGAGCCCTGTGGAGCGGTGGCCATGCTGGGCTGCCCACTGTGTATGGGCTGTCAGAGAAAGAGTGGGCTCGGTGGGAAAGGAAGGGCCGCCCCAGTGGGTTACACGGGTGGCCGCTCCAGGCAAGAGTTTTAAATTTCAGTGCACTTTCCCACACACTGCATGATTTCACTTCTCTGATGGGTCTTAGAATCTGACCAATTAGGCACCTTCCACAGCTTAGATGCTTTTCCTACAGAAGGGTTGGCACAGGGCTGTCAGCCGTCAGAGACCCGGATTCAAGAGGAGCTGGGTGACTCTGGGTTCCAGGATGGAGAGGAGCTAGCAGGGACAAGGAGTAAGCAGAATGTTTGCATGCAGGAAATGACAGATTACTCCATTGCTGGAGCCATCCCTTCCCTTTGTGGTCATCAGGAAATATCTATAACCATAGTGATGCCATTGTGGCCTGAGTCTCATTATTGCCTATGCCCATGAGGTAGCCAGAGCCAGCTCTGAGTTCCCAGGGTGGCCCACAGCCAAGGAATGGAACCCCCAGGGCACAAAAAGAGGCCACAACTAGTGGACAAGGGATGAGGAGGACTCCTCTCATGACCATGCCTGGTAGGAGACAGCATGTCCTGGCAGGAGACAGCACTAGAGCCTGATGCTCTACTGGGACCAGCCAGGGCTCAGACTTTCCCTTGAGGAAGGCTCTTGAGGCTTCTATGTCCTCCCCAACACAGGCTCCATTCACCTCCCCACAACCTTCGTGCATAGCAGCCAACTGTACTTCAGGACAACTCTTTATAATTAGGGAACTCTTCTTTACATTGAGCCATAATCTGCCCCATAGTATCCACAGATCAATTCTAATTCAGGTCTCCACAGTAACATGAAATACATCCACCCCTTTTCAAAATTTATATTAGGTCTACTCTGTGCCCTGTACCATGCTAGGCAGCAGACAGGACAGACAGATCTTTCCTTTCAGTAGACTAAAATGTAGGGGGGCAGATGCCATTAAACAAATACTCACACAAAATTCTAAAGATGAAATGAATTCTCTCACTATTACTCTGTTACCACACGTGGAAAATAGTCAGCTATGTTTTTTGGCTAAGGGACAGTATTTTGCAATGGCCTGACTTAAAGGCCATGGGATTTCCATGAAACTTTCTCTGGATGATGCCGAGCACAAACCCAGTGCTGAGCAGCTGTCTTTAGATGAAACAGAAGGTTAGTGTTCACCAAATTCCTAGCCTGTTCGGGGATGGCATGACGACTCTAAACATGGGCACTGTGGTGATGGAGGATGCTGAAGGATACCCGTGGGGAGAAAATGGGAAAGGAGCTTTGGAAGCAGGTTGTGGTGAGGCGTTAAGTGCCAGGCTAAGAATATGGAACTGAATTTGATGATCATCAGGTGAGAAGAGCTTTGATCAGGGAGGGAAATTAGATCTGAGTTTTGAGGCAGTTATTATAAAATGGTTCCAAGCATGGCCTCTGCAATCTGGCTGCCCAGGCTCCAATCCTGGCCACTAGCAGTGGGAAATGTTACCTGGCCTCTGTGCCTCAGTTTCTACATCTATAAAACAGGAATAATAGTGGTGCATACTTAGAAGATCAAATGAGTTGATGCATATGCCATTTTTGGAGCCGTGCCTAGCTGTGGGAAAGTGCATTAAAAAGGTGAGCTGGGGCTGGGTGCGGTGGCTCACACCTGTAATCCCAGCATTTTGAGAGGCCAAGGTGGGTGTATCAGTTGAGCTCAGTAGTTTGAGACCAGCCATGCCAACATGGCGAAACCCTGTCTTTACTAAATAATACAAAAATTGGCTGGGCATGGTGGGGTGCACCTGTAATCCCAGCTACTCGGGAGGCTGAGACAGGAGAATTGCTTGAACCCGGGAGGCAGAGGTTTCAGTGAGTCGCGATGGTGCCACTGCACTCCAGCCTGGACAACAGAGCAAGACTCTGCCTCTAAATAAATAAGTAGGGGTAAGCTGGTATTATAATTACCGTCATTGTCGTCATCATTGCCAGAACGTGCATTGGAAGGAGGTGGGTGAATTTGGGTTAGTGGGTGTCATTCACAGTAGGGCACACCAGAGGCCTGACTTTAAAAGACTAAGTATGCTGCCACCTTCCTCGAATGGCACCTGCAGTGTGTTCACTCACATAAATAGCAACCTGGCTCTTTTTTTTTTTATCCTCACTTGGGATTAATCACCTCCGGAAGCCCCTCATCGGGGGTACAATGCACACATGCATGTTTGAGGCCATGTTGCCCACGCGTAGACTTGGGGAAGGAATTTCCAGTGCCTCACTCCCTCACCAGCAGGCCCAGTGCCAGGGGGCTCCTAGTTGATGGCTGGAGCCCTCCAGTATGATGCTAAGAATGAAGACTCTGCAGCCGCATGGGCAAATAAAGCCTGAAACCGCACATGCATGATGGTCCTTATGTTATGAAAACATGGATGCCCATGAGCAAGGGCCATAAAGAAACGCAGACCAACAGTGGCACTCATGTTGAGATGGGCAGCTCAGGCACACATCGATTGTTTTCATATGATGTTTCTGCAGTTGTCTTAGCGATATTTTTAAGTAGAAAAAGTAAAAGAGGGAGCATATGCCCAGGATCCCTATGCCTCAGAGACCACATCTGCAGAGCAGCTTTTGTTTTAGCAGAGATGGGAGACTCCAGAAGGTGGGGGATGTCAGTTCGTAAAGAGCTGCCCGTGGTCTGCAGAGCCCCTCTGCCCTCTCTAAGCCCCAGGAGGCACCGTTGTCTCTAGGAATGGAAATTCCCAGCCAATGGCTCCTGCACCACAGACAGTGGGCCCTTCCCCTCCTCACACACAGTGCTTCCTCAGATCAGGGCCCTCCCTGGGTAACTGGACAGGAGATGAAAGTAGCGTCCTTAGGCTTTCACAGTGATGGTCTTGGTTAAAGCAAGCACAATTCAAATTCCCTCCTTACCACTGTCAACTGCAAATGGTATGGCCTTGGGTAAGATACTTGGCCTCCTCGAGCTTCACGTTCAGGCTCTGTAAAAGAGCAATGCCTCTGCAGTACCTACCTTCTTCACTGGGCTGTTCCTAGTAGGAAACGTGTGACTGCCAGTGCATGGCACCCAGGAAGCTGCTCAGTCAACAGTAACGGCAGCAGCTGCTGTAGGGGTGGGCATGGGAGGGGGTTGTTGCTCTCATCACTAGTTTTATTCAGTGGTTCAGGTGGTTCAGATGCAGCCTCCTCTATGAGGTTGGAGCTCATTCTTCTGCACGGAACTTGCCCTCCTCCCCTGGGCTCCTGGAACACATGTTTGTGCCTGTCTCACAGCACCTGCTACTTTCTCTGTGGCAGTGGTGTCATTTATACTTGTTACACTTTTCAGAGGCAGGGTGCTGAGTGACCAGAACGGAGGAAAGGCCAGGTTAGAGACTTTCTGTTTAACTAAAGACCAAAGATGCTACACTAGTGGGTTTCGAGTAACTGAAGAAAGTGCATTCAGCAGACTCTGTGCGGTCAGGACTTGGCTCTGTGAGTCCGCAGGCTGCTCAGCCCTCCCTGCAGCTGTTACTGTATCTCTGTCCTCCCACTGAAGCTGTGCTTGGGCCATTGTGGCACCCATACATATTTAATATATGCCCCAATTAATTAGTTTACGTCCAGATAAAGTGGGTCTGAGGAGTTCATAGATTGGAATGCCACAAGGATGACATTTTCAGGTGCATTTTCTTCCAGTGCACTGTGGCAGCTCAAAATACTTCCTCGAGCTTCTGTTACATTCCACTCATTGCCATGTGTCCCCAGCACGTGGAAATATAATGCAAGGATACCAGCAGACTTATTTCCAAATGCGCTTCTTGTCTGAAGGCAAAGGGTGATTTGCCCTTGCAGCTGGGGGGGCCACCAGGTGAATGAAGCTGTTAGAGGGGAAGTGTTGGGGTGAAAGGTCCCTGGGAGCTTAGCTTACCACGGTGGGCACTTAATGGATGCTAAATAATTGAAAGAATACAGTGAGAGATGGGTGGATGCTGCCTTGATGGCCCCTTGATGAACTAACGGGGTCCGAGAACATTTACAAATTGGTCATTAATGTTTCATCAACAGTGTCTGCATCCTTTTTTCATCTCAAATGGTAGCAAGGGTTTCCCTTCACAGGGATAGTTTCATGCGAAAGTTAAATGGAGGAATTAAGCCAGGCCTACAATTCCACCCAATAATTTGGGTTTGTGTCAGAATAGTCTAATAGCTGGGAATGGGCTGGTTTGGCTTGCTAATGTGCTTAGAAGGGGCCCGAGCACTTTCACTCAGTGACATTCGGAGGGGAGTTATGGATTTTAGAGCATTAAAGCTTTATTGCTTTTGTGTTTTGTTTTGTTTTGCCTGTTTCTGAAGTGAGATTTGCTAACGCTAAAATGACTGTTTATTCATGACAGGGAGGGGGTGAGGAGGTATAGGGAATAATTCTACTCATGGAAAAAGGATGCCTTCTTCAAAATGATTTTTGCTGTTGGCAAAGCTGAGAACACACTCACATGATTCTCTGCCTGCAGTAAGTGACAGGAAAAACACATTGTGCGCCGTGGATAGCTATAACTGGCAGCAAATTGGTTTAAATCATAAAGCAAGGCTCACTATACACAGATCCCTCCACTTCAGGAAAGCCTAGCTGGAGGAAAGAAATGGAGGCTAGGTTTAGAGTACCAGAAGGCCCGGCCTTGAGCCTCCCACGGTTGGGTTTCTTCAGAAAATAACCAGGTACTCACCGGCTATGAGCTGCGGGTTTGGGTGAAACTCTCCACTCTTGGCCACTGCACTGGCCTCCCCCGGCAACCCTACATTGCAGGGACTGCCTGCCCCGAAACCCTGCCTAAGATCACCGCTGTCCTTCCACTGACTTGTGAAGGTGGTAGGTAGAAGGAGAGGGATATTCCTCATCCCCGGCACTGGCTGGTGTGCTCTTGACAGTGGCCTTTTCTGAAGCCTGCTAGGACACCCACTCCCTGGGAAACTGGTGGGAGATTCCGAAGGTTTTCAGCATCTGCAGTGCTCACTCATACTGCAGATGGCTGTTATTGCCATTTTTCACAACTTAACTGTAAAGGGCACTTAAGCAAAGCAGACATTTAGTCCCAGGCGGAATCAATCTTCCTGCTGCAGGAAAGAGCCAGGCCCTGGGCAGCTGGTGTTTGGAGTTGGCCTTGAGTGTATGTTGACTCACCTTCTTCTCCAGGTAAGGGCAATGAGTAGCTTGTGCTAATGAATGAGGAGTCCCCAGAGCATCATCAGTCTCTAGAGATGTCCAGGTAGGCCCTATGACTATCCCAACCCTCCCACGGGTAGAGCAGAGGCGAGGCTCGGAGCCTGCCCCACGGGAGGGGGGTGGGGCACATGGACATCCCAGAGAGCAGGGGCTGAGGACACTGGAGTGGGATCACTGGGGAAAATGGGCAAAGGCAGCCGAGTAGACACACACCTTAGAGGCTAGGGAGCCTGTCTAGAAAAAGCAGCCTGCGCCCGGCCAGAAGTATTTTCCAAAGATGAGGTTTATGCTCGTTGTATTTTTCTCTTGGAACATTTTTAGGCTATTTTGCAATACTTTGTCCTCCTCTGTACTCAGAGGACTGCTTCTGCCTTTCTCGAGCGCCTTCTTTCCCCTTGAAGGATGGACGTGTACGTTACCCACAAGTACCTGTGCCCTCATTTTTTTAAGCACAGGCTTCTCTGCTTTGTTTTTGTTTTTTGATTGTTTGCTTTCAAGGCACATATTTTCAAGTGTAAAATGACTCCTGTGCTCCTTCACTTAACCTAAAAACGCCTGCCTGCTTCCCAAGAGCAGCCTTTCGAAACTGTATGGACATTTCGAACCAGATGATTCTTTATCATGGGGCTGACCTGGGCATTGTAGGGTGTTTAACAGCATCCCTGGCCTCTGCTGACTAGATGCCAGGAGCAACCCCCGGACCCCAGTTGTGACAGCCACAAATATCTTCAGTCATTGTGCAGTGTCCTCTGGGGACCAAAGTCCCTTCAGATAAGGACCACTGGTCTACAGGAATCACACCAAGGCAGCCCACATGTGCCAGTCTGTTTGTTTATTAAATGTTTAGTAATTGTTCATTTATTCACCTATCTGTTTACCCATTGATCTGTCCATCTGTCTACCTAGCTGAGCTGCCCAGTATCCATTCTGGGACAGTAGTGCCTTGGGAGCTAAACATACTCAAACTGAGCCTTTTTTGAGAGAGAGAGAGATTAATTGAGGGTAGAGGAGATAATTACCACACAAGCAGGATAAGATCTGAGGTACTAAATAGTTGGGGGAAGATACTTGGGAGGAAGATAGATGCTGCTTTTTTGAGACCAGATGGAAGGAAGAATGGAAAAGAGGAAAATGTTTAGGTCATAAGGAAGATCATTTAACCCAGTCCTAGATCTGTTTATGTAGAAAAAGGAGTTTATAGATTACAGAGTATTTTTTTTACCACTAGAACTGCTTTTCTTAGATTTATTTTCCAAAGATATGTCACAAGGCAGTAATTCACCATCATCAGTTAATATGTCCGAGCACAGGGCCAGTAGAGAGGAATTAAGCCTCCTTCTAAGAGGAGCAAAATATTCATCAATCACAAAGGACAGATTACACAAGGGTTGGCAATCTTTTAGAGGTCATGAGCAACGTCTTCACTTATTCACTCTTATTAAATGGTTCTTTTGGTAGTAGTAATCTTATCCCCCCTAATCACTGCAGTGATAATTGCCAATTCTGCTGTGTACTTATGTTTCAAGCACTGTTCTGAGAGCTTTATATGGATTAACTCAGTTAATCCTTTCAGCCCTGGATGGTCTTTTAGAGATGAGGCAACTGGAACACAGCAAGGTTGAGTAACTTGCCCAATGTCACACAGCTACCAAGCGGTAGAGCTGGGACACAGACCCACGCTGCTGGCTCTGAAAGCATAACAGCCCTGATGAAGACATGCTCATTTGTCTGGAGAAAACGCTGAGACCTGGAGCATGTGTGTGCATGCCGACCATACAGCCTGCCCCAATGATTCTCAGGAGAGTCAGCTGATCTGAGACCTGGAACATGTGTGCGCATGCCCACCATACAGCCTGCCCCGATGATTCTCAGGAGAGTCAGCTGATCTGAGACCTGGAACATGTGTGCGCATGCCCACCATACAGCCTGCCCCGATGATTCTCAGGAGAGTCAGCTGATCTGAGACCTGGAACATGTGTGCACATGCCCACCATACAGCCTGCCCCGATGATTCTCAGGAGAGTCAGCTGATCTGAGACCTGGAACATGTGTGCGCATGCCCACCATACAGCCTGCCCCGATGATTCTCAGGAAAGTCAGCTGATATGTGACCTGGAGCATGTGTGTGCATGCCCACCATACAGCCTGCCCCAATGATTCTCAGGAAAATCAGCTGATATGTGACCTGGAACATATGTGCACATGCCCACCATACAGCCTGCCCTGATGATTCTCAGGAGAGTCAGCTGATCTGAGACCTGGAACATGTGTGCGCATGCCCACCATACAGCCTGCCCCGATGATTCTCAGGAAAGTCAGCTGATATGTGACCTGGAGCATGTGTGTGCATGCCCACCATACAGCCTGCCCCGATGATTCTCAGGAAAGTCAGCTGATATGTGACCTGGAGCATGTGTGTGCATGCCCACCATACAGCCTGCCCTGATGATTCTCAGGAGAGTCAGCTGATCTGAGACCTGGAACATATGTGCACATGCCCACCATACAGCCTGCCCTGATGATTCTCAGGAGAGTCAGCTGATATGTGACCTGGAACATGTGTACACATGCCCACCATATAGCCTGCCCCGATGATTCTCGGGAAAGTCAGCTGATATGTGACCTGGAGCATGTGTGTGCATGCCCACCATACAGCCTGCCCTGATGATTCTCAGGAGAGTCAGCTGAGCTGAGGAGTGAGATCTGACCAAGTGACATGCGTTGGTCATTTCAGAGAAACTGGAAGTTGGGCTTTTTAAAAGAGGCATAAAGAAAGTGGGAAAATGAGATGGAGTGTACTGGACAGACCCCAGGGACTACCACTCAGAAGAAGACAAGCCTCCCTCCTGTTTTTCCTTCTTTCCTGTCTCCCATCTCTTTCCTGCGCCTTCTTCTTTCCCTTCTTCCTCCTCTTTGTTTTTAGCTGTCCTCTCTCTCCATATAGCCCCCAAGACTCTCCTCCTCTACAGGGCTATCTCTTTGTCGCCCTCAGAGACTGTGACCCCAGATCCTCAATCCTCTTGCTCCCCAGATTCGCTTCATGCCTCCTGCTTCTGCACTCATGCCCTGGACTCCTGCCCCTTGGCTTAGAAGCCATGGGCACTGTTCTTTGAGCACTTTTCACACACAGGAATGTGGTTTTTAATGAACAGTTTTATTCTGTTGTACCCTTTGATCTCCCACACACTGCTCTATGAGTAGCATCATGTTGTGGCAGGGCAGAAGCCAGGGTGTATCATGTACTTGGAGCTCAAAGTCCCTTTGCAATGAAATTCCACCTAAACCTATGGCTCTTTCACTTTGGGGCACACCATTTGATCTCTGTCTTCTCTAACATCCTTTCTCATTAAACAGAAGATCAGAAAAATAGAGCCCCTTGGACCCTCTGAGGCCCTCAACATTTGCCAGCCATGGCTGGGACCCTTTCCCATCTCAGTGTCCTAATGTGATTTATTCTCTCGTGTTTCATCTGGGCTGCATGGGCCTGGCTCTATGAGACCCTCATGTAGCCCAAGCTAGGAGAGCCGCCCTCAGGCCCCCACACTCTCTGCCTCCCTATCTCCTTGCCTGTCAGGGTCCTGCCGCCCCCAACACTGAGACAGCTGTTCCTGAAGCTCCTCATGCATAGTTTTGTGTTCTTTTTATGTGAGTGTCCTTCCTTGTTGGATTGAAAGTCACTTAAATAACACAGCAAACATTGCTCAGTACTTACCATGTACCAGCCGCTATGCTAGATGCCGGAGACACAAAAGTGAGTGAACAGTCCTTGGACTAACAGTGTCAACAAATGGTGCTAGCAGCAGGAAACGGGAGTGTTGGGAATGGGAGAAGTATGTGTTGATGCGGCGGTGCACATGCCAGCCCTCTGTGGAGGGACCCCGGTGTGTCCAGCCTCCTAGGGAGGCAGCGAGGATTAGACAGGTGAAGGCCTGGGAAAGCCTTGCTGTCAGGCCTGGCACGTAGGAAGCACAACACCTATTAGCTCTCGTGATTCTCATCTCTGTAGCTCCTCTCCCTTCTAGCCCATTCCCCCAGCTTTCAATATCAGACCACAGATTGCATTCAGCAAATGAATAAATGACCATGAATGAAATGAATGCTGGGCCCATCGAGAGAGAGAGAATTAGAGAAGTTGGAAAGAAGAGTGGACATTCTGGGTGAGGAGGGAGGAAAGCAGCACGGTGCAGAGGGGCAGAGCCTGGGAGCAAGAGCCCGATACCCCGGACACATCAAGCTTTCCTGCTATGGGTCAGCCGGGCTCCTTCGGCCCCAGCCACCAGCCCCTGGGCAGCTCCGACTGAGTCTCCTGTTCGCTTCCCTGTTAATTTTTTCCTCCAGAAATAAAACCTTTTCATATCCTTCAAAAAAATCAGAAATGATTCAAAGCCTGTTCTTCGATCCACTCTGCCTTCACTTCTCATCACTTCCACAGTTACCGAATTCTTCCTTCCTGCCAGACTGTGCTAGGCTCTGAAAACGCAACCGTTGGAGACAGTCCTGCCCCCACGTCCGCCCGCTAGGGGGCGCCCGCCCGACCTCACCTTCCACACCGCCACCAATGGCAAGACAGGTGAAGTGAGGGGTTGGGCTTGGATTCCCTTTTCCCAGGAAGAGGTTTTGTGTGATTTTAACTTATTTGCAGATAATTAACCTCAGGGTCAAAAAATCCGACCCTTCTGCCTCCGTGGAGATTGAAATCAGATTTTTGAAGAGAAGCAATTGCTGTGTAGAATTAAAACCTTCTTGATGAATACTGGCGTCATGACAGGGGAGGAAATCACAGTAGCACTTTATACTGTGTAATTAAAAAACCAAAAAAGCAAAGATGAATGGAATACCCACAAGCGAAAATGGGATTTGGTTTTCAACAGAGGAAATTGGAGTTCTGTCAGTTACGCGTGGAGTGTGTCCTGAATCACTTCAAATTATACCAGGAGGTCACGTGGCCCATTTACTTTAATCCGTGCAGTACCGCGGATCGGGAAAGGGAATTTTTGCTCTAAAAAGATGTGACTTTTTCCCATCCTAACTACTGACCCTCTTTCCAAACTACCAAAAACATTTCCTGGCCCCAGGTGGGTTTATGTTTTGTTTGTTTTCTCTCCTCTCCGCTGCCATGCCCTAATTTTAATCACACTGACTCCCCAGTCTTTAACTGCCCTTCCTCAAGAACATGTAAAGATTAGTAGCCCGAAGCTGAGTCTTGGCAACACTGTGGAGTCCATGCTGTACCTGCCTATCTGATTTTTCCTCACTGTCATGAAATCAGATCAGAGATCCCATAGCTGCCACACACTGATAGGTCCCTCTGACCTTGGGGGACATTGGCTCTGAAGTGAGGGAGACCTGAGTTTTGGTCCCAGCCTAGTTCTTTGCTGGGTCACCCTGTGAAATCACTAGCCTTTCTGGGCTTCATTTTCTACATGTATGGAGTGGGGATTGGAATAGCCTTGCCATTGGAGTTGTAAGAATTAAATGAATGGATATGCGAATGTCTAGTGCATGATAAGTCCACAAGAAACACCTGCTATTATAATAATCACCACTGCTGTTGTAAAAAGTAATCAAGGGATTCAAGAGTGCTAAATTGGTTTAATAGCTAAGGGACTTGGAATTGCCAAAACCTGCTGTGGACAGTGGCTATCACTTCTTGGCAAGTTCCAGTGGCAGATGGAAATAGAGCCCCATATCATTCTTAAGAGATTTCTAGAAAGCTAGGCCGGAGCAGAAGCCCCATCCTAAAGGCCAAAGAGACCTCTTCCTGCCCCCCCACAGACCAGCAATCAGGGTCTTACCACTGGAGCACAAGAGCCTGAGATCCTGAATCCCCATTATCCTACAAAGGAAGCCGAGGACAGCTCTTGTCCCATAGGAAAAAGAGCTGGTCCTCTTCAGGACTTCAAGCACATGGGAGAAGGAAGCAGGCCTTGGGCCTCCAGTCTTTCCACTGTGAGATAAAGCAAGAAGAGGGTGTCAGGAGGGGCCATGCCTCTGTGGGCACCATTTCAACACATGGCAAGCTTGTGCTCTCTAGGGCCAGCTGGACCCAGAATCTTACCCATCAGATCAGAATCCCTCTCTGTAGATGGGGAGCAAGGAGATGATGGTGGTGACGACAGGGAACACTTCCATAGCACTTAATATGGCCAGATAATAGTTTAAATGCCTTATATAAATTTTCTTACTGAATCTTCTTCATAACCCTTTGATATACGCATTATATTATGTTCATCTTATATGTAAGGAAATTGACACAAAATTAAAATAGGTCATTAGAGCTCGGAGAGCTCTGTAAATAAGAGGGAAAGATAGGTGGTTGATAGATAGATGGATGGATAGATAGATAGAATACTAGATATAGTATACTATTCTGTAGATAGAATCTGTATCTGTCTGTAATGTAGATAGAAACTCTATCTGTCTGTTGCACAGATACAAACTGTTAGTATAGGCTGCGTGTGGTGGCTCACGCCTGTAATCCCAACACTTTGGGAGGCTGAGGTGTGTGGATCACAAGGTCAGGAGTTCAAGACCAGCCTGGCCAACACAGTGAAACCCTGTCTCTACTAAAAATACAAAAAAATTAGCTGGGCATGGTGGCAAGAACCTGTAATCTGAGCTACTCAGGAAGCTGAGGCAGGAGAATTGCTTGAACCCGGGAGGCGGAGGTTGCAGTGAGCCAAGATCACACCACTGCACTCCAGCCTGGCAACAGAGTAAGATTCTGTCTCAAAACAAACAAACAAAAAACTGTTAGTGTAGTGTACTATATCTAGCTATAGGTATTTAATTCTTATTCTCCCCATAACTGTCACATGTAAAAAGACCAACCCAATAAACTAAACAACTTTCTAGAAGATTCCTTCCATATTTATTGCAAGATGTGTCGCCTCATCATTTTGTAGATTATATTAAAATGCAGAAAAAGTTATTAGTTATTAATTTTTAAACAAAGGCTAGAAACTTTAATTTTCAATTTAGCTGCAAGGGCTTTTTTACTCTATGTACCCCAGCTACATTTATTATACATTTATAATAGAATTTAAATCTGTGCAATCTATCTATGTATGAATGACTCAGAGAGGTTAAGTAACTTACTCATGGCCACAGAGCTAATGAGTAGCAGAACTGTAATTTGATTCCAGATTATCTAATTCTGTCAACTGCTATTTCCACATCATTTTCCTGTGATCCTTCCCTTGGTGTGTGTAGCCCACCAGGTCACACTAGTGGACTGGACCAAGGAAAATGCAGGATACCTGGTGACTAAGGGCTTGGAGCTTTGGAGGAAGACAGCTCCAGGTCCGCTCCCAACTCCACTCCATCACTCCTTGCTCCCTGGGTTCATGACCTCTCAGGGCCTCCATTTCTCTTGGGGCTATTGTGAGAATCAGATGAAAGAAAGATGTAAAGTGTCAGCACATAAGTTGTCTCTGTGGTTACAGTTAATAGTACAGTCCTGGCTGTTTTCTCCCAGGAATTCTTTATCTTTTACCCACTAATAGAACACTATGAAGTCTGAAAGCCCTTTGTGAGGCTCTGAATATTTGCTGTTAATAACCATGGTCAATAGTGGTAATGTTCAAACCCTTCAAATTCACTGGGATCTGCTTCATTCATCCCCAGCCTGTCGAGCACCCCCTATGGGCCTGGACCTCTCTGTGGCACCATGCTCTGTGCTGTCCCATGGCTGACTCACCAAAAATCATAAGGAAGTTAAGAGTGTCCTGTTAGCCACGGATGCCCTTCTTTTAGGAAACTATTCTCAAGAAGATTGAAAAGCTGGCTTGAACAATTTAGGAAGTGGGAAGGATATTAGATGAGTTATCTGTTGCTGCAGAATGAATTACCCCCCAAAAGAGAGGGTCTTGGAAGGTAGATTCTGGCTGTGGATTTCTCATGGGGTTGCAGCCAAGATGTCAGCTGGTGCTGCAGGGATCTGAAGGCTCAGCGGGGACTGGAGGACCCCCTTCCAAGCTCAGTCAGTTGGCTCTGCAGGAAAGGTTTAGTTCCCCCCTGGCTGTAGGTTAGAGACCTCAGCTCCTCACCACCTGGGCTCCTCCACAGGGCAGCATTGCAGCTGGATTCCCCAGGGAGTGGCCCAAGAGCAGGGAGAGGCCACGTCTTGTATAGCCTGGCTTTGGAAGTGACACACCATCACTTCTGCCATATTCTCTCGAATACACAGACCGACCCTGGTACAGTGTGGGAGGGACCACACAAGACAGGAGCACCGGGAGGTGGCGATCTCTGGGTTCCAGCTCTGGAGCCTTGCCCTCACAGGTAGCACATTCTCATCTCTGGAGAGCTGAGAGAATTCTCCCCCTCCTCCTCCTTACAACTGTTGCCTCTAAAAAGACCAGCCCAATAGGGCAGACAGCCCTTCAGAAGAAGGTTAAGTCCACATTTATTCTAAGACACATCACCTGATTATTTTTTGGATTATATTCAACTGCAAAAAGCCCAACTGATATTAGTTTAAAAACATAAGCTAGAAACTTTTTTTTCCCAGTTTAACCTAAAGGGATTTTTTTAAAAATTGCATGTACCCCTGGCTATTTATCACAGAAATGGCTGCAGATCTTTAAATATAGACCAGCATGAATTCAACTCTTGCATCAATTTAAACCACATAGGTGCTAGAATACCCCTTTGTCCAATCCAGAAGGGAGAGTCATCTAAGAGTGATGGTTAAGTACATGGCAAGTCAGTTTACTGCTCAGCTGCTGTAATGTGGAATGATTTGCATCCCATCTCACTCATCTCTCTTCTGTCCCCACCATTCCCATTAGCACGTGAGTTTGCTTTCTTCCACCCACCCTCCACACTAAGCCAGATTATTTTGGATGAAAACATTTAATTAAATTCACTCTACTTTCCCTTTGTCCTGTGAATTAATGTAAGGAAATGAAATCAGACTTCATAGGTACACAGATGAGCTTCCATGAAGGGAGACCACACAGTTACTTCCATCAAAAGTAAAATAGAGCTGTCAAAACCTTACAGAAATACAGTCAGAGCCACTCAAAAAGGATCCTTCCAGGAGAAAGGCAGTGGGAGAAACAAGAAATAGAATAGCCTTTAGGAATAAGATCATGGTGGCTCACACCTGTAATCCCAGCATTTTGGGAGGCAGAGGTGGGTGGATCCACGAGGTCAGGAGTTTGAGACCAGCCTGGCCAACATGGTGAAATACCGTCTCTACTAAAAATGCAAAAATTAGTTGGGCATGGTGTTGTGCACCTGTAGTCCCAGCTACTCAGGAGGGTGAGGCAGGAGAATTGCTTGAACCCGGGAGGCAGAGGTTGCAGTGAGCCTGGATCTTGCCACTGCACTCCAGCCTGGATGACAGAGCAAGACTACATCTCAAAAAAAAGAAAGAAAGAAGATCCTATGAGAAGGCAAGTGAGCTTCCTCCCTGCTTTCTGGAATAGTGTGAGTGACAGGTGGTATTGGTCAGCTGACCTAGCCCACATGCATAACTTCCCCATTTCTGGCCTAGAGGTGGTCATGTAACCCAGTTCTGGCCAATGAGAATAAACAGAAGTTTCTGGGTGAGGTTTTTGGAGGACTTTTTGTCTGACATACCCCTTTGGTCTTTTACCATGTATCCCATCTTACATCTATCTGCACATTACTGATAGGAAGACCAGAGAGGGAGCAGCCATCTTGCAACCCACGAAGACAGTGGCTTGCTTCCTACAGATGATGGAACAGAAAGAAGAGCCCAGATTCCTCATGGCACCATCAGCAGTTGCTTTGGCCTGCGTAACTCCAGAATTACTTGTTGTTTAGAGACCGTGTCTTGCTCTGTCACCCAGGCTGGAGCGCAGTGGTGCAGTCGTGGCTCACTGTAATCTTGAACTCTTGGGCTCACGTGTTCCTCCCACTTCAGCTTTCTGAGTACTTGGGACTAGAGATGTACACCTCCAGACCCAGCTCATTTTTAAAATTTTTTATAGAGATAGGGTCTTACTATGTTGCCCAGGCCTGGTCTCAAACTCCAGACTCAAGCAATCCTCCTGCCTTGGCCACCTAAAGTGTTGGGATTACAGGGATGAGCACCAAACACAGCCACTTCTAGAATTTTTTAAATGTGTCAGTTTTCTCCTGTTGAATCCAGCTGCCCTCATCAGAAGTGACACAGTGCGCCAGAGCTCTGAAGAGATTGAATATGTTGCTCTATTGCAAACAGTCAGAGGAAATAGAACCCTAAAAGATACATGAATAGAACAGGTTCTTTGAGTGTACATTACTACAATCCAAAGTGAGGTCAATGAATAAGAGATTCAGAATATGTTCAAAGATGAATGACACACAGAAAGCATCATCATTTCTTAGAAGTAAAACAGCAAGAAGAACAGAGATTTTCCTGTTTACTGGGTACAAAGCTATCCACATAATTATAAGGGATGTTTTTATTGCCAGAAACATCTCACTTTTATAAAAGCTTAAAGTAATTTTTTTAATCATTATTTCTGTAAAATGTTTTTATTAAAGGAAACACCATATGGTAACAGCAAGAAGAGTTGGTTACAAGTCACGAAGCTAGTCACAGATTTCTTTCCAACAGTTAAAATCAAAAACTTAACACAGACCCTACATTTAGGGGGACAAAAATACAAGTTTCAAGACTCCTGAAAGCCTAAAACTTTAATCAAAGAGTTGTGTGTGTATTGGTTCTTTTCATTTTCTAGAATTCAAGACAAAATCTTGGAACACTTAGGGGTTACATTCATCACATTTAACAGCCAGCACAGCCTGAGCAATGACTTGTCAGAACAGCCATCAGTCATGCAGCATTCTGTCATGAAAAGGATCACCCTCGTGCTAGCCTTCGTCACACCTGCTCTCCTTACCCCCACCATCACCACCCTCTGGCAACCACTAATCGGTTTTCCATCTCTATAATTTTGTCCCTTTAAGAATATTATGAACAAGGAGTCATACTGTATATGACCTTTGGAGATGGGCCTTTCACTCTCAACATAGTATGCCCTTGGGATTCATCCAAGTTGTTGCGTGTATCAAAAATCAAGAATCCTGGCCAGGTGCAGTGGCTCATGCCCGTAATCCCAGGTAGGAGGACTGCTTGAGGCCAGGAGTTCAAGACCAGCCTATGCAACGTAGTGAGACCTCCTCTCTAAAAAAATTTTTTACAGGCTCATGCCTATAATCTCAGCACTTTGGGAAGCCAGGGTGGGAAGATCACAAGAGATTGAGACCATCCTGGCCAACATGATGAAACCCTATCTCTACTAAAAATACTAAAATTAGCTGGGCCTGGTGGTGCGCACCTGTAGTCTCAGCTACTCAGGGAGCTGAGGCAGGAGAATCACTTGAACCCTGGGAGGCAGAGGTTGCAGTGAGCCGAGATCGCGCCACTAAACTCCAGCGTGGTGACAGAGTGAGACTCTGTCTCAAAAATAAAAATACAATCAAAAATCCTAACTTCTAGCACAGCCATTTCCAACTCTGGCAAAGTTGTTTGACCAGTTATTCCCTGTGAAACAATAATTAAAAAAAAAAAAAAAAAAGAAAACAGTGGGTTGTTTCTTATGTTTGAAATTAATTTAAAATGGTTTAAGGGGAGGAATTGTGGCCTGGGCCCTCAGGTGCCCAAGGGCCTATGTGTAGGAGGTGGGACCAGCTCCATGGGAAATGTCGGCAAGACAATGTATGTTTCTCAGGCTAGCAGTGACCACTTTGCTTCTTACAACAAAATTCTGGAGTGTTAGAAAATCATCTTCCTTCTTAATCTCCTTCTGTAGTCCTTGCTTTGGATCCAGGAGGACAGCAGATGAGGGGTTTCCCTACCCCAACAGTAGGTCAGGCAGGACTGCGCCTGGTCCCACCACATGGTCACCCAGCCTTTGTGAGCAAAGGCAGGGGAGGTGAGCTGGGTCTACATCCAGACCTGTCCTCTTGGAGCGTGTCATGTCCCTGCAACCCCGCTAAACACAGTGCTGGCATCATCTTATTTAATCCCATCAATAACTCTACTGGATAGATACTGTTGCTGACCCAATTATACAGGCAAAGCAATTATGGATTAGAAAAAATAACACCTCAAGGTCATTTAGCAAAGACAGGACGTAAACCAAGGTTTAAAGGCCCCCAGAGTCCATGCTTCTGACCACTGCCTGGTTTTAGTCCAACGGGAAGAACAGGTCAAAGCCCCTCCATACAGTGGCATCTGTATGCTGGTAGGGAACGTGTCCTGGAAGTCTAGAGCATCTCCACCAGACTTTCATGGGTCCCCTCCTATAGTGGGTTAGGGACCTTCAAAGTCTTTTCATCTACGGCATGATAAAATACACAGAAGGAAGTTTCAGCTGTTACTTAAAAGGAAACTGTTCGAAATAAGTTTTCTGGGAGCCTCATTGTAGAGGAGCCTGCCTTAATGGTTTTTTTAAATACATGTGACCTTTGAGGCCATTTTAATTTTTCCAAATGAGTTAAGTAAATAGTAAAGATTTCTTAAACCTGTGGATACACAGCCTGTGCAAGGGTTGTTCCTAATCAAAATAAAGTACGAAGCGAGTTTTTTTTGTGTTTTGTTTTTTATTTTTTTAAAAATAAAAAGCAAAATCCATCAGCTTGGTTTCAGCAACCCCACTGCAGATAGTTACAAACCTCCCTCCCAGGCTTGTCATGCAGCCACAAAAGCCCCCATTTCCAGATGCTGTTTTCCGATTGCTCACCGATTACCTACAGTAAGAATGAGCAGCTTCACTGTGCTTCACCTGTGCGAGGAGAAACCCTCCTGGATACCTGCCTTTTATCCCCAGTAAGCAAGAACACATTATCCAGGAAATTGAAGGCAGGGACACAGCTCGTTAGTCTGTAACCTGTGGGGAATAGCACCACTGCTAGAGACTTCCGCGCTCCAGGATCTGTGTTGCACTTCGTTCCCAGACTCCGTCTTTTGTAGACCAGAGCCTTTGAGAAAATAACTGTTGGCACACTCTGCCCTTCATGGCCTATTCTCCTTACCAAGAGCCTCATTGAGGCAAAATATGCGCAACAGCCTACTGGATCTACTAAAGAGAAAATGGACTCACTTCTGACCGCCACAATGTTCGAATAAGTCAATGCTCTCACAGACCATGGCAGGACCCCCAGGAGCTCTCAGGAAATGCCTGCCCTTCCTCCCACACCAGACTCTGCATCCCAAGAGAGTTGTGCTCATCCAGATCTTAAAGCATCCCAAGTGTTGGTGCACTAATTCCTGTTAAAACCAACAGTCACTTTAAGTTTGAGGAGAATGGGTTTAACCAAGTACTAGTAAGAGTCACATTTTTAGCTTTTGTTCTTCCGGCTGACTCTGTGCACTGGGCTCACAGTTGTTCAGTTACCCAATGCTGACTGCATGGAGAGGCACAGGACATGTGGATGCTATGGGGATGGAGAGCGTTTGTCATGTAGCAGCTTTGCCTATGATGCCGTGTCTTCTCCTGCCCTTCTCTGTGTTCTGTTTGGATTTCCAGGTCTCCTGTTGTTTCAGCCACGTTATGTACAGGATTGGAATGCCCCGCAGCTGGGGGAGCCTCTCCAGGGTATGATTCAGCTGATGTTACCAGTGAGCCCTGCTCACTCCTGCACCTTTGCTTCCACGAGGCACCCCCATGGGGTCTACAACCCCTGTGACTATGTACCAGCAGCCAGGCCTGCACAACAGCCTCCTGGCCGGGATGTGCTGAGGGACTTCTCTTTAGTTATCAGGCGCCCTGTGTCAGCAGACTCCTGGGATGTTTCCTCAGTCTCCATCTCTGATGTCTCACCCATCTATTCTGCCCAAGACAGAAAGTTTCTCTGTAGATCTGGCCTTGGGAAAGAGACCAGAGTCTCAGTTCTAAGATGAATGGATACCTTGGACTCGGCCTTTTCTCCAGAGTTTCCTTGCAACTCTTCCCCAGGATTACCTGCTCCCACATTCTTTCCTATTATTTGGTTACTAAGATGCTCACATGCAGCTGGCATCTCGTGCCCCACACATCTAATTTGGGGTACAGGTTTCACCCTCCCACAGTTTCCCTTTGAATTGTCACACTTTCCTGCCATCTCTTATTTTGAAACTTTCTCTGCATGGCTTCTCTTCCCATATTTCATATCCCTTTCATTCTAAACAGTTTCTACAAAAGAACAAAGTCAGTCTACAGGATGAGGGCGGGGAAAGGGATGACAATTCTGAAGAACTCTAGTGTTCTTTACTAAGCCTACAGTATTTTTTCCCCATTATCTGGAGTACCTTCTAAGCACTGACTTCAGTAAGAATTTCACTAGTAGAAAGCTTTTAGAAGAATTGGAGACTTTCTTTTTTCTGTACAAAGTTCCCTCTTATTTTTTTATCTGGCAGTTTGTCATTTTGTTTTCTCGGTGTGGTTCGTTGTTTGCATTTTCCTACCCTCCCATGGCCCCACCACTTCCACTCTTCTGTTTGCCTCTTGCTTTTTGAGTGTCTGAAGAAAAGAAGGTATGTTTGAGGGTTTTGCAAACAGGGAAAAATCAGGTGATATAGTTCTGAACTGGTAAACTTTCTATCCCATGAAAGTTTCTTTAAATAGGAATTTTTTTTAAAAAAAAAAGCATAGTATTGAAGGAATTATTGGATCTAGGAGGAACGGAGCAAGTGTCCACAGCCCTGCCAGGAAGTGGGGTCCGAATCCTCCTGAGAGAATGTTTGTGCTTCCTGATGGCCAGCAATCTACCTCCAGGGGCGTATGTGTTTGTGTGGGGGTGGAGTGGGGTGTATACAAGGCTCACAGGGCAGGGGCAGGATGTATGGGCCCAAAAAATCAATGACATTATCACTTTTGCCTTGTAGGCCATATCCAGGTATTCAAATTTTGAAATTTTCTCGCAACTGTCATCTCAGGCTCTCTTGAGAACCTTTAGGGATGCCAATTTCTTATTAAATGGCAACTTTAGCTCCCTTTTGAACCTTTCACTTTTCTCATCTCTAAAATTCTCTTGATGGAACAGCCTTGAATTAGTGACTTACATCCTTCAAATGACCACATGGGAAATGGTGGAGACCGCCTTTCATTCACCGCAGCCAGACTGGAATCCACAGCCCACCCTGTTGTGGGGGCACTGGCTATGATCTCTGGACAGCAACAGATGAGGCCAAGACCTTATCTCACCTTTCTGACAGCGGCTGAAAGGCCACAGTGTTTGTATTGATTTACAGGAGTGCTTCCTAGTTTTGTTATCCCTTTGCAACTGTACAGAACAGCTTGAATATTAGAAGGTGAAAGCCATGCTCTATAATAACCTTATGAAAGTTTCATGTTAGCATTTGATCAGTGACAAGCCTGGCTTAGAACAAAACTATGTTCCTTCAAATGCTGTTGTTGAAGGCTCACAGTGGCACTGAAGTTGTTTTCATGTTAGGATGGCTTCATAAGGGAGCACATTGTTGGTAGACACCACTGTCTGGAGGAGCTGGAGGAGAGAGAAGATGAATGGAGGCTTGGAAAGCATTTTCACTGAGAACATGCTGAGTTTAAAGTCAGCTGTTTCACTCTTCTTGGAGGAAGTTAAAAACAAAGGTATTCTATCAATAGGCATTTAATAACTGTCTTGTTATTTACGCTCTTACGCAGTAATAGTTTCCATTCATTGAGCGCTAATCACATATGTGTGTCCCCCACTCACTGTACATTCCTCCTCAATGTCCTTCCCCTCTTACCTCTTATATAGCAGCTTGGCCCTTTGGGGCATTGACCCCAGCTTTCTCACCAGGTCTAAGCCAATCAGTGCAGGTACTGTCTGGGGGACAGGATTGGTTTAGGAACAGGGGATAACCCAACTGAGAACAATGAATTGTGAAGGGAAGGTGTACAACATCTGAGGACCTCTGGGAGTGTTGCCTCACTCTCGAGAGAGAAGTTTGTGGAGGATGAGCAGCTGGACCTGTTACAGGCCTAGGGATGAAGCTGCCACAAACAAGACAGCAAAGGTGAACAGGGGCAGAGAGACCAAGCCAGAACCACTGTGATAGGACAACCCTGTCCTCCTCCTAATGAATCAAATTCAGTCCAACCTAGTTCTGCGTTCTCTGGAGCTGTTTGGATTGGAAATTCTGTTACCCGCAACCAACAGTATGTTCATATTGGTAACAATCAGTGTGTTAGCAAATTACCCATTACAACAATCCTCTGAGATAAGTACCATGAAGTCTCCCTTTATAGATGAGGAAGCAAGGGCTTTATGGGGTTAGTTTACCTTTCCAGATCACAGGACTAAGTAGCAGAGCTGGGATGTAAACCCAGTTCTGATTCCAAAGTCTGCCTCTTCTGCCCAGCAGTTTCCATGTATTTCCACATCCTCACCAGCTTATCATCAGGAAGGCACTCACTTTCAGGGAAGCAGGAGGAAACCCACTATGGCTTTGCCCTTGAGCGATAATGGATAAAGGCCAGAGCACAGGGCAAGTGTTTAGAGGCTTCTGCAACACGCCTCAAAGCTCAGGGCAGTCCCGTGATTGGCGCATAACCGCAGAAACATAACAGGAGGAAGCACATTAAATCTTTGCGTCCTTTTTATGGCTAGATATAACACACATGCATAAAAATGCATCAAAAATAAGTACAATATAATTGACAATTATAAAAATAATGCCCTAGTCAAGAGCTTTTTACATTCGGCAGTTAAATGTTGGTGGCAAAGGAAATCGAGACGATCATCCTGGCCTGGTCGCAACATTACCTGTACCTGTAGCATTTGGCACTTTTTAGGAAAAGTAATGGTGTTTATACCCTAGACTATACCATTCATGCCACAACAAACATCCACAAATATGCCCACAAAATGCTATCCTAGAAAAGAGCCATTAACAAAATAAAAGTGACTGAGTTAGGACGATAGCAGCAATAAAGCTATTATTAGGCCTGTTCTACTTTCTAACTTTCAGGATGCCAAATTCTCAGGGAAAATGGCCACTAAAGAGATTTCCCGGAAGTCCAAAGTTAGAGGTTTCCAAGGCCATTAGAAGGGACGATTGTCATGCCACCCATGACCTTGTGCCAGCCAGAGCACACTAACCTTTGAGGTGGGCCATCTTAAGCAGACACACTTCACTGTGTGTGTCTGTGCTTTAATGATCTTTTTATTTTCCAGGAGATATCCTGCATAGACAAATACCAATTTCTGTTTGTGTACGTCTCTTGTGATTGATTCTTTATTAGCCCTTTTCAAAGACAGTGTAATCAAACGGTCTGTTTGCAAAATGTCCATCTGCTGCAAAATTAGAGAATAAATAAATCAATGGGTCTTTTTTATTTTCTTATTTTGAGTCAGGGCCTCACTCTGTCACCCAGGCTAGAGTGCAGTGGTGCGATACTGGCTATCTGCAGCCTCTGCCTCCTGTGCTCAAGTGATCCTCCTACCTGAGCCTCCCAAGTAGCTGGGACTACAAGGCATAAACCCCCACGTGTGGCTAATTTTTGTATTTTTTGTAGATATGGGGTCTTACTATGTTGCCCAGGCTGGTCTCAAACTCCTGGGCTCAAGTCATCCTCCCGCCTCAGTCTCCCAAAGTGCCAGGATTACAGGCATGAGCCACTGCACCCAGCCAATCGATAGGTCTTTGCAGCCATCTTTGTATCAGAATGAGCCCTCTGTGACCCTGTATGGTACAGAGTAGGAAGAGAACCCTGGGGAGACCTCACCATTGGAAGGAACCCTAAAAGCCTGTGAGGAGGCAACAGGCCTCCAACTGTGTGCCTGTAATTATGAGATAGATTAATAAGGATGCTCCTCTCCAGTTCATATTTTAACCCTTCTTTAGTCTTCAATTAAAAAGATAGAAAATATCTTCTAGTCCTGATGATTCTTTTCATTATTTTAATTACTAAGATAATCTGTTTGATACCTTACATTCCCAGGCAGCCAGCAGATAATTATCTTTTCACACTGCTGAGACCAACCCAAAGCCAGGCAGGCTTTCCACTAGGAGCAGTCAGAGCCTGCCCTCATGAACAAAGACAGTGACATGATGGCCAAGTGGTCATTAGAAGGTGCATGGAAGGGGGGATTTTAAAGAGCGTGTCTCTGTGTGTGTGTGCTGTTCTTCCATACGGATGGTATCTGCTTTATGTGTTTGACCATGGCAGGTTTTTGTCTGCTTGCCATGCATTCATTTGCACTTTGAGTGCAATCCAGGCAGCAGCATTCTGTCCCCCTTGTCATTGAGGTCCTGCCACTCAGAGTCCCCCAGCCAAGCAGGGTAGCAGGGTGCTCATAGTTTTTTCAAACCAAAATTCTTTGCAAGCAGCATCTCCTTGGGCCGAGGGCCTCAGTGAATAATGTCCCAGCCTCCAGGTGGCAGCAGGCTTTGGCTGGTGAGACTGCAGGCTCTGCCTGGAGGAAGCAGAGCAGAGAGTGGGCAGAGGTGAGGGTGGGGGCTGAGCTTCCTTAGGGCAAGAGTCAGGTCTTATTTATCCTTGTCGCCTCGGAACTGTGCACATCACTAATAGTGATCAGTATTAATACCTGCTAATATGTATTAAACCCTTGCTGTTTGCCAGGCTCAAAGACATCAGAATAGAACAAAACTAAGGAGAAAGCTCTGTGCATGTACAGCTGACAAGTGGGGAAAGGCAGATCATAAAATAAATGGGGAACATATGTAGGACCTTAAAATTGTGATGGGGGAGCCTGTGCACTTATAAATGGGACAGGGAAGGCTTTGCAGAGATGGTGACAACTGAACAAAGACATGCAGGAGTGGGCCGGGTGGATACTGGGAAGAGCATTCTGGACAGAGGGAACAGCAGTTGCAAAGGTTATGGCAGCAGCATGCCCCAAGTTTGAGAACTAGGTGGTGGTACCTTGAATATCAGCCAAGAGAGGCCACAGCAGTTAGAGCAGGGTCCGTGATGGGCATTGCAGGAGATAGGGTCAGGAAGAACGGGCGGGAGCCAGATCACATGGGCCTATAGGCATTGAAAGGATGGCCTGTACTCTGGAGGAAGTGGGAAGGTGCTAGAAGATTTTCAGGTGGATAAAGCAGCATGACTTCGGCTGCTGTAAGGAGGCAAGTGTGGAGGCAAGTGTAATGGCCCAGTTAGACCATTACAAAAATCTAAGCAGGAGACGGTAGTGATTGGATAGTAGATGAGGTGGTAAGAGGTGCTCAGATGCAGGATATGTTTTGGAGACAGAGCCTGTAGGATTTGCTTCTGGGTTAGATGCATGGTGTGAAGTGACACCCTGTCCTGTCTGCCATATGCTGTTGGCCTCACAGGCCAACCCAGTACTATGTGGGAGGGGCTCACGTCAGGAATGAGTGCCAGATGGCAGGAGTTGTTGGGCACTGTCTTGGAGGCTGGACACCACAATGGGTGGAAGTGAATGGATGCCTGAGAGGCACCCAGCAGCGCCTGCAGTAAGGATCAGAGGTTTCAGTCACTTGCTGAAATTGCACATGCAGTCTTGAGAGTTGGAAGGAGAAAGGTGGCATATAGTCACCTGACAGCCTTCACTTCATTGCTAAATAGTCTTTTCCTATTGGTTGCTGAAATATATTGAGTTGTCAACCCATTGTTTATATTCCCAAGATGTCTTTTTTTTTTCAAAATTATTGATTTCAGAGATCAATTGATCTTAAAATCTATATCCAAAGCCTGTCTTTTCTCTGATTATAAGCTCACTCCTTTCTGAAACATTCCATGTTTCATCCTGGACCATTTCTTGAGATCAACAGTTCATCTGAAATAGCTTTAACAAATAATATTCCTCAAAATCTGCCTCCAAACCCAGTTCAAACCTCATCCCAAGAAAATTCCCACCGCTACCCTCTCTCCTTCCCTCCTCCCTCCCTCCCACTTCTCTCAGCTTCCCATCACTATCCCTGCTGTGGGAGCAGGAATCTCTGCCTCCTGAGACTTGGGCCTTCTCCCCTTCACCCTTTCCAACTGGTACCTGGACCTCCTTCTTTTGTGGGTGGCCAAGGAAGAAAATGACACCTCTCATTCTGAGCAAAAACTAGAAATAAGTGTGTCTCAGGGACTCATATCTAGTGGAAAAGATGGCATGTTTGCTACAAAGGGCACAGCCAACTTCAATGCAGAAAATGTAGAAGGAAAATAACCTCAAAAGCTTTGGGACTCTCAAGCCTCAAAGCTAATGTGCTTGGCCATTTTTTCTCCCCAAGAATGGTGAGGCCCACGCATGAGTCTAGGCAGCCATCATGGCCACAGGCAAGTCAGGGATAAGGGTAAAAACTGACAAAATAAAGAATTAACATTGATTACCAGTGTATACCAGACAATTGCTAAGTATATTACATACAGTATATTATTTTGTCCTAATAGCATGGCTGGGGCCAAGAGAGGTTGAGTAACTCCTTCAAAGACACACTACTAGTCATTGACAAAGCCTGGAGCAGTAACCAAAAATAAGTTAGTTCAGCTATTGCCAGCCAGTTCTGAATACTTTCCATTCACTCATTCAGCCAGTACAAATTAAGTGCTGCCTGTGGGCGAACGCTGTGGTTGCTTGCTGCTTTGCTTTCTAATTTTTTATATGTGAGCCTGCAACTGTAAAAGATCGGGTTTGTTGATGTTTTGAGGGGGATGGAGAAATGGCACCCCTCTTCCTTCACTGAGTTCAGATGTCATTAAGAGTATAGACAGGTGAAGATCAAATATAGCTTCATTACTGATATGATGAAGTGAGAGGCTATGGCTTGATATATAGCCATAGTCAGGCTCCTGCCCTCCCTGAAATCATCTCTATTGCAACTCTGAAGGGATGGCCTTGCAAGCCAGAAGAAGACCTGGTCCAAAAGGGGCCCGAGACCGTCTTCTCCTCCCCTCCCCTATACTGGCCCTCCCCAAGGGAAGGGTCCATGTCCAGGAGTGGGAGGAGCCTGTAAAAATGCCTCCAAGAGCATGCCAAAGGGCTGTGGGGCTCCAGTTGCAGGATTGACACAGGGCAACAGGGTAAGGAAGTAGCCGGAGCCAGGCAGCCCGGCTAAGCTTTTAAGCAGGGTGCTTTAAGATCTCACCAGCTGTGGTGGGGATTGGAGGAGGGCTGCAGTCAGGGTGGGGAGGACCAAAAACAGACCCTGCTGGGGGCCTGGGCAGAAGGTGCCAGTGGCAGCGGAGGCCAGCCAGGGGCTTCTGTGTCACCTCCTGCTGCCAGCTCCTCTTGGTACTGGCACTGACCCAGGTGGGCAGATACAGGGGGTCCTTAAGAAGACCAACCATGCTGTGCTCAGGCCTCAGGCCCTGGCCGGTGCCTTCTGTGCTCAAGGCCCCTGTGAAAGGTGTTTTCTCTTCAAGCTTCATTTTCAGCATGAAAACTTCTTCCTTCTGGCGCGTTTACAGTTTTTGAAGTAAAAAGGCCATAAAGAGATTTATCATCTCCCTCCTAAAGCTATAACCTAGGCTCAGTCATTGGCAGGCTACCAGGCCGATTTTCTCCCCTGGGGAAGGCATGCTTGTTGCTAATGAGAGAACAAAAGCACTCCAGGCTCATGTCTGTGCACTGCCTCCACTCCCTGCCGCCATGAAGATACTCCAGCTGGCCAAGTGGAGCGGCCCTTGGGAGGCTGAGGATATTGGGCCTGCGGGGAGTTACAGGCATTCCACCCAGTGAGGAAGTGTGTTCATTTGCCATTCACCAGGTATCCGTGGAGCCCTTCCTGTGGGCCAACCATCATGCTGAGCACTGGGGATGCAAGTGAAAGTGAAAAAGGCAGAGTCCCTGCCCTCTCAGTAAGGCTGGTGCAAGTGTCAGATCATCATGACACAATGGCACAGCAATGCCAGGGGACTACCTAAAAGAGTAGGACAGGGACATCTTTTCCAGGGAGGACCTTCCAAGCAGAAACCTGAGGAATGAGTGGGAATTCATGACATGGAAGGTTGGAGTGGGGTTGGATGTAGAGGAAGGGGAAGAACATGCCCTTGTGGGAGTGATGACCGCACGCCCTTCTCTCCTGAGACACAGACCCAGCCCTGTACCAGATGCATAAACGGGCCTTCAGTTCCTACTTATACGCTTGATCAGACAAGATTGCAGTGGGCTGGACAATAGAGATATTTTCAGGAAGCTTAGTTGAGGAAAAGCAAGAAATAAAAAAGATGACCAGAGAGGAGGCCCAGTCAGGAGTGAGTTTCTTTGGGCTGGAGTTCGGCTGGTGGGAGGGAATAGAAGGGTTCCAGGTGAAAGGGGTTGCAGCTGCAGGAGGAAGACGTCACAGGCAGTGGAATGCAGATCGCCATGGTGGGGTTAGACTCAGGACAGAAGAGAAAGAGCAGGATTGGTGTGAATGCAGGGAGCGGGGGAGTTGTAATTTTGGTGGCAGGACTTTGAAAGAGTTTCTTGGTGGCTTCTGATTTCGGCCTGGGAAGAAAGGCTAGAATATTTTAAAAGATGAGTGTTAACAGGCTCTCTTTCAACTTCTCCATTCATCTCTAATCATCTCTCCTAGTCAACTCATTCTTTTAGGATTTCTAAGTCTTTCCTTGCCATCATTTTTGATGTTGTTTTGCTAGACACCCAATTGACTCAACCTAGAACTTGATGCTCCATTTTCCCATGCTATGGTGAACTTCGTAATAGAATATGTTTGGTGGGTTTTGGGGGGGCTGGGCTGGAATCCTAACACCATATACTGTTCAATGTTTTTTCTGAGCTGTACGATGCATTCTAGGCCCAAACTCAGTCTTATAGATGATATTTTGGAACATAACTCTCTGTAAGGACTCTCCCTCAAGTACTTTTAATTATGGTAGGAAATCATATAAGTTGAACCTCTGCAGTTTGTCCGTCTTGGGAGGAAAGCCAAGAGTGGCCAATGAATTGATTCAGGCTAATTCTGGTCTTTCCATCTACTTTTAGTTTATCAACAAATGGCATCTTCTAGCCTTGGGTTCAGGTTCTGTTGTCCTAGGCACTTGATGGTTGTTGAAATAATACAAATGCATTAATTCTCAGCAAGCAATGGACTACATTTTTCTATTGGGCAGAAAGCAAGCTTAAAAATGAGCCATTATGTAAACTGCCCTTAACTCTTTCCTCACCTGCATTCATTTCGGTGGGGAATCCTTTAAAAGAGAGTCCATAAATCTAATGCAATATAGATCCTTTCCAAGCTTCTAGAGTAGAATATCTCCTCCCTCTCCATGCCCAACTCCAAAGGAGGCAGATGAGTAAATACTTTTCTGCCCAATTCTAGTGCCAGAGGTGGGCCTAGTAGAAGCCTGTGCTAGCCTGGCGCACCCCCGACCCTCTGTGCACAGGAAGACAACTCCCTCCACACCCTTGTTCCATTGCTCTGATTCCACACGGTAACCCTGGACATGCCAAGTACTGTCATTCCTCCCTCATGATAAGGCAATGAGATCACAAAAAAGGACTCTCAGTGTCTTCCATTTAAAAATGATTTTTCCATCCCCAGTTTGTGCCTGAGTGCCTTCTTTTTAATGGCATAATGACACATGTCACCCACTTCTCACTTCCTCAGTGCTGGAAGATTAAAAAATCAAAGTCCCCAACCAGGTCTGCCCTCGCCCCTCTTCATGGGGTGTCCTGGGATGTGTCATGTGCCCGGTGGTGGTTTAGTGAAGGGCCAGGCTCACTTTATATCTCTGTTATGCTATGCAAAGATCCTGAGAAAGGAAAGGTAAGTGATTTATACAAAACGCTCGACTTCCTCCCTGCCCTCCTCCTCCAGGAAGATGTCATAACCAATACATCAGGGGGCCCAGAGCTCTGTTTCTCCCCCTCCCCCATCAGAAATCTGTGCAGAATTAGAGCTAAGTCATGGGACGTATTTAATTAAAAGACTAATGGCAAATAAGATTCTGGTGGATGTTGTCTAATTGCGGTCTGTTAGATTTTAATTACTCATGGTAAATTGTGAAAACTAATTCATGATGTGTCTTTGCACACTCCTGTTCTTTTTAATCACAAAGAAAATGTTCTCAGCTGCTGACAGGATGGGCCTCATCATCAGCACAGAGCAACTTGATCTTACACGACAGTGACTCAGCAACTTGCCGAATCCAATTAGCAGCTTTGTATCTACTTACTCAGAATGGCTATAGCAAAGTCTCGCTTCAAACGTCACAGACAGCCAGGTCTCCCAGCCCCTGATTCGCTTGTATGCTAACAGCAAGGATCACTGCCAGAGTGGAACAGAGCAGATATTGGGTTCAACGATGAATTAGAAACATGGCTTTCCCCTGGATCCCAGCTTTTTGTCTGTCCTCACTGGAGATTGACACAGAAGTGCTAGGAAGCCCTTGGAGACTTTTAGAGCTGAGGAGCCAGAGAGAGATCTTAGTGGTCACCTAGCCCTGATGAAGGAGCTGGAACCCAGGGATGGAAGACACTTGCTTGGGACTACACGGGTGGTAAGAAGGCCCACGTCACAGGAACCCAAACCTCCTGACACCCCACGCCTTACTCTCCCTAAACCCCCCCACCAGATCTCTTGCCCAGATGTGTCTTAGGAAGGGATAGTGTGGTGTCCTTCCCAGAGAGGACCCTGCTGACTCTGCCTTATTCAGCAGGGCAAAGCAGCAAGTCACAACCCTCCCAGCAATTAGTTTCCCAGTTGTTACTATAAGCATAATGCTCCATAAGAGAGTTTGAGAGGTATATGAGCTAGCCATGTGAAATTGCCCAAAACAACTGGAAACTCTTGTTTTAGGCACCTAAAAGTCCCTTCATTCTTGATTTGAGGGCAATGAGGCAGCGAGAAGGCAAGAGAGGAGAGAGAGAGTGAGAACATGTGTTGTGTAAAACCATTATAAATCAAAGTCACTACTGCAAACTTTGAAGAAAGATGGTGGCCAGAGGGTACTCTACTTTGAACATCAATTTATTTGGTAGATAATAAAGAAAAAGGGTACCCTCTTGGACACCTTTTGCTCTAGGACTCAGAATTTATGTTTAAACCTCTGTTCCAGCTATAGAGCGCTGCTCCATGCCTGCCAACGAGATGTTGGATCTCTCTGCAGTTTTCTCCTTGGACACTTGCCTGCATTTGTGAGTTGCTGCTTTTGTCATTGGAATAGACCAGTTTCTGGACCTGGAGGCTAACGTGAATGAGTGTCTTTTAATGAATTGCAGAAATGATCAGCTTTGGCACAGAGCTGTCAGCAACCCAGCCTCTCTTCTGCCACCCATCACCTCCCCATGTAACATGCATAGACATATCATGCCTTTGTCCTATCTGTTGAAAGGGAACAGCACATCTATCTTCTCTCTCTGCTCTGTTTTGATTTTTCCAATGACCAGAGGCTGCTGCAGAGAGTGGTTTTTAAAAGACAAAACCAAGCAGGATATATCCTCCTAATCAAATATGGTCAACATAGTCTTTCAAATAGAGACTCACCGGCCATTAAAACTTGTCATTGTTTTAATGAAAAGTGGCAGTCCCGCACTGTGGTGGTGTTGACAGAGGATGTGCCTACATGTCACATCCAGCTGGAAGTGCTCACAGGCCAGGGATAGTATGAGATTGTCTGTATAGTGTCTAATACATGGCACTGAAATTTTAGTTAACATCAGTGCTCTTACTTTTTTCTTTTTAAGTAACTCCAGGGACACATAACTTTTGATTAATCTGAATAAATATGTGTGTTGCTCATTAAACTAATTAACAAAGCTTATAATACTGATAATTATGATAGTAACTGCTATCTTTTATTGAGTATTCATTTTGTTCCATGCACTGTGTTAGAATCTCATACACATATATCTGTCTGACTTAAAGGTGTTGAAACTGAGGATTAGAGGGATTCAGTAACTTGTATACCACAGTGAAATGTCATGGTATACACTGAGAGCGGGTCTGTGTGCCTTCAGAGCCTGCGCTCTCAGTCCTTCTGCTGTTTTGCTTCACACAGTGTAGCCTGGGACTGGTTGTAATGGCCAGGACAGGAGATCACTTCTCCTGAGCTATTCACAGCAACTCTGCCAAAACCATTGAGAATATCTCTGGAACACTGGGACATCCGAAACCATAGCTTTAAAACAGTCTTGCCAAAGGGTAAGCCTAGTTTCCGTAGGTTGTGATCTGAACCATCATGTTGTTGCTAGCTTCTCACATCCACTTCCTTTTTGAATTCATTTTCCTTCTTTCTGAAATATACCCCTCTTAGGTCTTTCATCAAAGGTTGTGACTTGCAGCCCTTTTCATTTTGTTTCACTTTGTCTGAAAATGTTTTTATTTTGCCATTGTTCTAGAAAAACAGCTTAGCTGGGTATAATTATTATAGGTTGACACTTTCTTAGCATTATTCCATTAGCTCCTGAACTCTTTGAGGCTACTGAGAAAGCTATTTCTTTGTTGTTGCTCTGTAAGTTTTGCTTTTCTTCTCTAGTTATTTTTCAGGGTCATCTCTTTATCTTGGATGTTCTGCAGGTTTATTACAATGTGACATAGAGATTTTTTTAAATGAATCCCATTTAGGACTTACTGTGCTTCCTGAGTCTGAAGAGTTCATTAGTTCTGGAAACTTCTCAGTCATTGTCTCTTTAGATATTGACTCTTTTTGTTCTCTTTATATTCTTCTGATACTCATATTCTATCCTATATGTTTCTTAACCTTTTTTATATTTTCTATTTCTGCCCTTCTCGGTACAGTATTGCAAACAGTTCCTCAGATTTGTCTTCCAGTTTACTCATTTTCCATTCAGCTGTGTCTAATCTGTCATTTAACTCTGTGACTCCTTTTTAAATTGTATTTTTATTTCCATGCATTTTTATGTAAGTCTTTTTCGGACCTCCTATTCTTTTTTCATTATGCGCTTTCATGTGGTTCTTTTATGTCTTTAAGCATTTTAAACATTCTTAAACAACATTAAATTCATTTTCAATCATTTAAATACTTTTTAGATTGTTCTTGTATCTGAAATCCTTGGGATACTAATCTTTCTGTCTTTCATGTTTAGCACATAATGGGTTATTTCTTCATGTGTTCTGTAATTTGGAGGATATGTTTATTGGAGCATATCCTGAGGCAATCCCCTGTGGTCAGCCTTTTCCTCAGTGCTGTTTCTGCATTTTCTTCTGCCAGCTCTTCAAGGGTGCTTTAGCACCTTCCCAAGACCAGTTTTATGTTAATTTCTCGGCTTGAGGGTCTGAGGTTCTGTACACTTTGAACTCTAAATCCATACGAGACACAGACCTGGAATTTTAATTTTCAAGTTCGGCTTTTTCTCCATGTTCTTCAAATCTGGACAGAGAAAAGATTCCTTTTTGCCAATCTGTGCCAAGGATGTTTTTCGTTTTGTTTTGTTTTCCTTAGTCTGCCATTACATCAAGATGGCAACTCTTCAGGATATCCACATCGGGCAGGAATCTCAGTTCCCACTTCTTGGTTCATGTGCGTCAAAGCCTTCATTCTCAGGTGAAGGTTAAAATCGAAACTCTAGGTTACAATAATGGATACCTTTACTGCACCAGGTAGCTGCAGCATTGGGCACTTACTACTGTGGTTTGTGATATTTACTTTTTGCATCTGGAGATTTTTTTCCCTTGCTTTCTTTTTATCTCCTCAGCTCCCTACTTTTTTAGAAAGTCACTGCTCTTACATGTTGTATTAGTTCATTCTCACACTGCTGTAAAGAACTACTTGAGATTGTGTAATTTATGAAGAAAATAGGTTTAATTGACTCACAGTTCTGCAGGCTGTACAGGAAGCATGGCTGGGAGGCCTCAGGAAACTTACAATCATGATGAAAGGGTAAGCAAACACATCTTACCATGGCAGAGCGGAAGAGAGCGAGCAAAGGGGGAAGTGCTTTACACTTTCAAACAACCAAATCTCGTGAGAACTCACTAGCACAAGATCAGCAAGGAGGAAATTCGTTCCATGATCCAATCACCTCCCACCAGATTCCTCCCCCAACACTGGGGCCTTACAATTCAATATGAGATAAAGTAGGGACAGAGAGTCAAAAAATATCATATGTTATTCAGCATATCTAGGTATATGTGGCAGCAGAATCTTTAGTTTATCTTATTCTGCGTCACGCTAGAACCTTCTAAGTCATACTATCTTATTATAAACTGTCATACATAGGAAAAATTGTGGTAGAGAAAGAGACAGACATACTTTTTGATCACTGGTTTCAGCAATCTGTCCAAAACACACACTCTGCCCAACTGAGCCCATTTATTTGCCCAGTAAAAAACTCAGCATGACAGGGGCCTAAAAATGTTGGGCAACACCAGTAGCTTCTTCAAGGCATGATAGCATTTCACAATACCCCTAGGCCCGTAATTAAAGTCTCTTGACATTTTGCCTTTGAAATTAACCCATGGACAGTCTTTTTTTTTTTTTTTTTTTTGAGAAAGAGTCTTACTCTGTCACCAGGCACCAGGCTGGAGTGCAGTGGCACAATCCCGGCTCACTGCAACCTCCGCCTGCCGAGTTCAAGCAATTATCCTGCCTCAGCTTCCCGAGTAGCTAGGACTACAGGCACACACCATCACGCCCAGCTAATTTTTGTATTTTTAGTAGAGACAGGGTTTCACCATGTTGGCCAGGATGGTCTCAATCTCTTGACCTCCTGATCCACCCGCCTCGGCCTCCTAAAGTGCTAGGATTACAGGCTTGAGCCACCGCACCCAGCCCCCATAGACAATCTAAGTAAATTTTGCCTAAGTATTCATAATAGACAGACTTCAACTTGTGAAAGTTTATTTTCTTTCTCTCCAGTGCACCAGGAATGTAAGCCTGACATCTTTTTTTTTTTCTTTTGAACTAAGAAAATACCAAGAACAGAACACTTCTTTTCACGAAGTTTGGAAATGGACAACTGCAGCTCAATATTATTTTGAAAGAGTTGATTGACTCTGACTTTGACTTTATTGGTACTTACTTGTTCCACATGGCTGACAATGCTTCACTCTCATGGCTTCAATTTTTCCTAACTGAGGGAGTAGTTAGGAACAAATAGCATCATTTCTCTTTTATTGAGACCTGGAGAGTCTATAGATTTATCCAAGTAGCAAAGATAGCCAGACCTCCAGAAAAAAAAACAACGCAACTGTGCTCTGGAACCCAACCCAACCCCCTTGCCCCAAGCAAAATTACTTTTTCATGGAAGTACATTTTAAGGCTGTTGCCTCAAGTTACATCAAGGGATCAGCCTTATGAAACCTGCTAGTGCTTTGAAGTGGGATATAGCTGGGACACTGGCCACAAACATCAGACGATATTTCCTAGCCAGGATTAAGAATGTAGCTTTGGAGGCAGTTGCATGCCTAAATTGGAATCCCACCTCTGTCACCTAATATTTGGGTGACCTTGGACAAGTCACTTTTAACCTCTCTAAATTATGATTTTCTCACCTCCAACGTCGTGGAAATAATTTCCATTATGACGGGATTGTAGTAAAAATATAGATTCAGCTCAGTGCCTTGGTGATATGCTAAGTGACCCATAAATCGCAGCTGTGATTAATCATAAAGTTCTCTGTATCAAGCCTCACCTAAAAAATTATTTTAGAATTTTATGTGGGATACGTTTTGCTTTCCTAAAGAACTGTCGTGTTTTCTCCTCTGGGGCAAGTCAAACCACAAAATGGATGGAGCTTTCCTTTTGTTTTGTTTGCAAGTTCTAAACCAAGGTGATATCTCCACTAGTTTAACTCATGACCCGCAAATCTGTGTTCAGCGTTTTCCAGGTCTGCCTTCCTGGCTCCATCCACCTTGTATGTTTCCTCCTTCTGACTTTTTAGTGTATTCATCTTTTTTCCATTAGGAGGATAAAATGAGATGCATTAAAGTACCCAGAATTTAATCCATAATAGATCATTCTTCCCTTTAAAATATTTTTCTTTCTTCTCTCACCTTTTCTTCCTTTTTACTCCTTACACTGTTCTACCAATGAAATCTTTTTTTTTTCATTTTTGTAATTAAAGTCCTAGTCATATTCCAGAAGCATCCTGGAATTTAATTAGTGAGTAATAACTGTTTGAGGGCAGTTGATGATGACTGTGTGGACACTAATAAGCTGAACAGAATGTGCTTGGATGAAAGATGAGCAGAGTTTAAGGACAAGAGAGTGAGCCCAGCCCCAGCCAGGCCATATCTTAGCTGTGGCCTTCACCAAGTCACTTTATCTCTCTGGGCCTGCTCCCTGCTCTACAAACAAGGTGACAGTGTCCTCCTCTCAGGATGGCTGTGCCGATCACAGCCAGTGAGATCATGTGGCTCTGGAAGCTGCGTAATTTTATAATTTTTCATTGCCCCTATTGTTTCGGTTACTATTAACAAAATGTCTTCAATTTTACAAACACTGTGTGATGGCAAGGCCCAGAGCTTTCTTTAGTTTTATACATATTTAGAATTTAAAAGTTGTTTTCATATAGAAGCACATGGTTCTAGGGTGCGTTTCCATCAATTTGTCATATTAGCTCTTCAGATAAAGAGGTGTCATAGGGTAGTCACGTTCCTCTCTAGAAGGTAAAAATGAATCCACGAGACCTGTGCCATAACTGTGATACAGCTATAAAGTAGTAAGCACAAACATCCAGCAACTTCTGAATTCAGACAAACACTACACCTTCCATGTGGTCCATGTTGAAGGCCTATAATGCAACCAGTTCTCCCTTTTTTCTTTTTTTAAGAATTTTTATAGACCCAGTAATAAGCCGCATCAGGAATCATATCTTGCTACTTTATAGTTATGCCTTCTTTTGACATATGGAATATTAATCAATCAGCTTACTTTTTCTCACCAGTTTTGGCTCTAAATGTTGCTGGACCATTTGCAAAAATGAAGTCTTCCTTTTATGGTGATAAATTGAAATCGTCATTTATAATTATAAAGTACCTTAAAAACCTATCCACTTTGGATAACACTGTGAGGCAGCTGGATTCCCTACTATGAAACAGGGATATCTAGGCTTAGAGCCGTGAAGGGACTCACACCAAGTCACTTCTCATACAAAAAGGAGCTCTAAGCCGAGAATCCAGTGTCTGGCCTCCTCAAGCTGTTTTCGGCTTATCTTGCTGCCTTTATGCTCTGCAGAGCAAGGATTTCTCTCTCCTTAGAAGAATGTATTCCCCCAAATGAGTTCCCATCATATCTTCAACAAAGTTCGCTTGGATTCGTAAATTCTGAGATGAATTTGGGCAAATCACTGTCTCTGGAAGCTTCACTTCCTCCTGTTATAAAAGAAGAGTTGATTTAAAGTTGTCCCCTGAGCCTTAGGGGTTCTGAGGAGCATATGGGGAGGGCTGCATTGAGTGGGACAGAAGCCAGTATGTGAGATCCTCTTGCCCCTTCAGCTAGAGCAGCTTTGCTTTGAGCTGTGCCACATCCAGTGTAATTTAGGATGTACAAATAGGATGGGCAGAGAGATCGGGGTTCTGTTTCATTAGATTAAAAAAAGATCTAAGCCAGGAGACCCTGAGATGGTGGTGCTCCAAGCTGAGCTTCACCATACTTCCCTGCCTGACATGACAGGCAGACTGTTTTCTCCATGTTATAGATGAGAAAACTCATACATAGAGAAGGTAAGCCATCTACCTAGATCCTAGAGCTCAGAGGAGAATAGGAACTTGAACTCAGTTAACAGAGCCTTTATATGCACCATACCCTGTGTCTGGGACTGCCCACCACCCACTCTCACTTCTTTTCAGCCCGTTGGTTCCTACACTGCATCGGGCCTTAGCTTGTTGGTACTTCCACAGGGAACATTCCTTGACCTCCAATAGCCCTTTCATGTAGCCTCATGGCACCACGTACCTTTCCTCCATAAGCTTTAGCACTGTGTAATTTACATCTCTTGTAATTCTTTAACTGAGGCCTGTCTTCTATGCTACTCTGTCGCCTCTACAAGTCATATCTTGTTTGTTTTGTTTTGTTTTATTCCACCATTAGGTGTTGGAATTCACTTGGGGTGGTTGGCAAATATTACAGAAAGTATTTAGGGAACGTTGTAGTAGCCTCAAACCTTTTGAAGGTTGAAAGGTTTTGTCGGGGCAGGCTGAAGGCAGCCAGCCAATCCATGAAGTTAGGGAGAAAATAGGGCCAAGGCTTTCCCAGTTAAGTCTGTTTACCCCTCATCCCTTTGCCTCTACTCTGTTTACCCTTGTGAATTTTGTGCTGGGTGACCCTCTCAGGGAAAAATCAAAGGGAAATTACCTGTTAATAGTGTTTACTCTGGGCCTAGAGCCGAAAGCTTTTATCATTCGTAAAGCCACTCTTTTAACCATGTTTATTATCCAGGAGTGTGTTGACTTAGAACCTCTGTTATGAATATATGTGTGTACAGACAGAGGGTTTTGGTCCATTGGTTGCATTTCGCCCTCTGAAAGCAGCCAGTGGCCATCCCTAGCCCTCTTGAATCACTGTAATGGTGTGAGAGTCATTCATTCATCCATTATTGAGTCAGGGTCTGCAAGTTAGACTTCTGCAGAAGGTGACCCACATCTCAATTAGGTCCCCAGTACCTAGCAGAATACATGGCATATGGCGGGTGGTCGGCATTCATTTGCTGAATGAATAAATTAATTGGGTGGATGATGGCAAACGTCCTATCTGCTGCCTCCAGGGTTCCTTCCCACTCTGACCACCAGTGGTCCTGGCGGTCCCTAGCCAGGGCTGTCATGCTGTTTTGCTGCCAGTAATGAGTAGAGGACTTTGAAGCGCTGTATGGGGGAGAAGGACTGGAGTGAATCCAGGGCCAGTGAGGAGAAACAAAGGACTCACTCATCAGCTAAGTGTAAGGAGAGCTCCCTTTAACCCCCTTTGTCAGAGCATGGAATCAGCTGCCCCAGAAGGGTCCACCATAAGGCCTTGCAGAGCTCAAGCATGGACCAGAAGACCCTTCAGGTGCCTTACTTTGGACTCTGTGACTTCATGAACAAGTTATTTGTATAATGAATATTTAATCAGGATATCACTGCTGTATTCCAGCCTAGAATATTGTAGATGCAGGAGGCTCATCCTGCCAGCCAAATCCTTGTTTTTCCCTCTTCCCTTTGATCTCTCATTGTTTGTCAAGAGATGGTGCAATTAATTAGACCCGGAGTTCCCCTCAAAGGTATTTGCAAAATAACAGTCATTGGAAATGTATATAAATTTCTCTTTATCAATGTGTAATTCCTTCATAATTAACTGACACTGAGTAATTAACCTATTTCTTCCATTGGTCACTAAAGAAATAAAAGTTTTACAGCATATCACAGTCATAGGGAATTCTGCTCATGAATAATGGGGGTTGAGGGTGATGCTGCAGTGCACCCCTTGCATAGGTGGCTGTTAATTCCATATGGGTGACATGGTACTCTCATGTCCTCTGCCTGTCTTTTCTGACCTCCAGCTTGTTTATGGTCCAAGCCTTTTATTTAACATCTCAGTAGTCCATTCTTATTTGCCAAGAATGAGACCTGAGGTGAACAGGAGGCCAGCCTCTGTATGCAGTGAAGCCGCTCAGAGTTCGGTCATCCCAGCCTTTCAGATGAGTCTTTTCAGGACCTGATCCTGCATCCAGTTGTTCCTGTTGCTTGTTGAATGATGGATTTTTGATGAGTTCTCCTCAAACATAAATATAAGGCCCTCCTCTGTGACCCCACCCCCCCGCAGCATCCCACCACATTTCTGTCTTGTACCCTCTGTACACGCAGACCAGCTGCTCGGAACTATTTGCTTCTCCTTGGACTGGTCTATGCATGCTCACAATTCTGTCTGTTCCCTGTGCAGAAAGAGCTTTTCCTCTGTACCATCTACCCATGTGGCAAAGTCGTGTACCATCCTTCCACTGCCAGTTCACTTGGCACCAGTCTGTGAAACCGCTCTGATCGCTCCTGGGCAGGGCAAACCACTTTGTGGACATTGCCATGGCCAAAGCCAGCTACCTTCTGTGATTATACACAGCCTGTTCTCACCCAGTAAATCATGCGCCCTCTGAAGAGGTCCCTACTGGGCCATTTTTACCTGGAACATACACTCAGCAAATCTTTGTTGAAATGGAAGGGGAAGTAATACAATGAATGCCCCTTGCCGCCAGTACCTCTGGTGATATTTTGCCAGCTGGACCGCGCTCCTTGCCCTCCACCTGTCAAAATTCTACTTGTGCTTTAACATCCAGGCCAAATCCTGTCTCCTCGGCCAGTCTTTGCTGACCTCCAAGTTCTCTATGGTCCATGTCATTTATTTAACATTTAGTATTAACCGCTTCATCCTGTTGACTATCTTTTCATGTATGAATGTCTTCACCCCATGTGGATTGTAATGTAGCCTAATCCTTCTTTCTGAAACTTTTAAGATACATCTTCCCCTCACCCTGCCACTGTGTCGTGCACAGAACAGCCACTCCATGAATATTTATGTATTGATCAAGCAGTTCGTACACCTGTTTGTACGAGCTGCAAAGTCCATTTCAGTACAGAACAAATAAGAGCGGATCAGTTGCTTGAGTCGGAAATGTCGCACTTCACCTGCCACAAATCTTCTGTTTTGTAACCTGACTCATCCACCAAAGTGTCGACACGATTGGGAAGCTGCCTTGTAACAGTACAGAGTTAAAGTTAGCTCTGTTGACTTTGGCTCTGCAGACTAAGCCAGAGAGAAAAATAAAATCTCTTCCAAATTTTCCACACAAACGAAAAGCACAGGGCTTTGGAAATCTGTGCAAAATGAGACATTACTTCGTGTTCGAAATGTAAGAGGATGGCTTAGAAGATAATGAAACAGTTGAAAAGAATGTGTTAAATATGACCAAATCCTGCCATAGCATTATGAGGGGAGGATCTAAAAAAAAAGATCATTTGTATACAATGCAAGTTACCTTCGTTGCTAAGCTAATGAAATCATGGAGATGCTCCATCCGGCGAGGGCTGGAACCAATCACATGAGACTCACTGCAGCCACCCTGCCGTGTGCACACCAGTGAGTCCATTTTGTTTTGTTTTTCGATATAATGTGGGTTCCCAACTTCTATTTCTAGTAATAATCACACTAAGCATCATGCGTTTAGGGCTCATGTATGTTGTAGCATGCATCATATCAGTGATCCATCAGTACAGAGGAGGAAGTCGAAGCTCAGATAATTTGTCTAAGGTCATTCAGGTCTTTTTGTGTGGGCCAAAGCAGAGGCGCGATAATCTTCAGCTACCTAAATAATAATACCGGTGTTAACTGCTAGCCTGAACAACACTAAACGTTTTAGCTATACATCTTTTTCATTCAATTCCTTCAAAAACTCTATCAGTTCATGATCTATATTTTAGAAGGAGAACCTGGACTAGAAACGAAGAACTGGCCCAAGACTCTGTAACTGAGAAGTGGTAGAGCTAGGCTAGTCTGCACCCCAAGCCTCTCCATGAGAGATTCCATTAGAAGGTTTCCCCAGAGCAGTTATTTTCATATATACATGCATGCAAGGATTAAGGAGCTCGGCCACATCCCCCAGACGGTGTTTGGTGGGACACACTCCCTGGGAAGTACCCGGAGAAGTCACAGGGAGTGATGAGAATAAAAACCTGGGGGTGTTTTGAAACATCCCTGAGGACTTGGCGAGTATTTGATGTTAAAAAGTATTTCTTGCCTGCAAAACGCATGTCTCTAAGGAACTCTTACATTGCCGACTTGCGCTGGCTAGGAGCTGGGTCCAGTGGGGGAGGCCCTGTCTCTCTGCCTCTGGCCCTGCCTCCGTCAAGGCCTGGATTGGAGTTGTCTTTCCCAAGGCAGTAACTGTCAGAGGAACCATCTGGACTGGTTTCTTGTGACTGACTCTGAGGAACAGAAACCCCTATGGGAGGAACTCACAGGCCCAGCAGCAGCGGCAGGGAGCAGCAACTCTGGTGTTCGCTGGCTGGGAGCTGGGGGAGGCACGGTTCAGAATGGCCCCACAGGAGCGTCAGGCCCAGGACAGTCTGTTCTGAGAACGAGGAGAACCTCTTAGCTATGGGGAGTGTGTGTACGGTATTTGCGAAATAACAAAGGGAATAGATGGAGGGGGCGGAGAGGTGTCCAGAGCATTATTACTGCTGGAGCCCCCTCATCTGCACGATGGCTTTCTCAGTGGGCCCTGCCATGCTGCCCTCAGCCCTCATTAGGCCAGCACGCTTCCCTCTGGCTCTCATCACTCAGATCATGGGCCCATCCTAGCCTTGCCCTTTCTTCCTGTATAGACTCTGGGAATGCTGGAGGATTGCTCAAGCCTAGGAGTTTGAGATTGGCCTGGGCAATGTGGCGAGACCCTGTCTCTACAAAAAAATCAAAAACTTAACCAGGCGTGGTGGTACACACCTGTGGTTCCCCCCTATTGGGGGAGGCTGAGGTGGAAAGATCGCTTAAGCCCAGAAGGTCGAGGCTGCAGCGAGCCGTGATTGTGCCACTGCACTCCAGTGTGGGTGACAGAGCGAGACCATGTCTCAAATAAGTAAATAAATAAAAGTAAAAGGATCTCTTCTGTCTTCTGAGCTGACTCTTGGGATTCTAGAGCCAGAAGGAGCCTCAGAGCCCATTTATTCCAGCCCTGTCATTGGGGTTGAAAATGAGGACAGTGGAGGCTAAATGACTCTCCCAGACTCACAGGGTCATTCATCATGGGGGCTTAGGCTGGCACCCTGGCCTCCTGCCTCCCAGGCCCGTGTCCTCTTCTTGCATTAAGCCCAGAGCAGTTCATTAGGAAAGCCGTAAGTCTCATGGTCTGAATTTCTTCTTCTCTTCCCTTTTGGTTTTCTTTAAACATAGAGAAGGGGTAAAGGGGAAAAATGATTCACTTAGTTTCCAGACCACTTATTTAATCCTGCCTAATTCTGAGCAATAATTCATCGCTTTCCCAGACTTCCACTCCTCACTTCACTGCTGCAGCCAAAGCTAACTAATGCATCCGTGCTCCCTGGGAAAGACTCGCTTCCCATCCTCAGTCCAAAGTCATAGTCCTCATCCAGAGAGAGTAAAAGAAACACAGGAAATACAAGCCCCTCAACCCCGCAGTTTGATTGTGCTCGCCAATAAGCCACAGGAGTACAGGAGGAATATGGGCCGATGAGTAGGTATTGAGCGCCTACGATGGGCAGCTGGCTCTGTATTAACTCTCTACGTGCCCCTTCATTTAGTCCTTTCTAACCCTGGAAACCAAGTGTTGTTTGCCTCACTCTGCAGATGGGGCACTGAGGCAAGGAGGGTTATGTAAACCGCCCAGAGTCACACAGATAGCAAAGGGCAGGGCAGGAATTAGAACCTGGTTTCTCTAACTGCAAAGTCTGGTTCTCCACTCCACCATGCCCATTGAGTTCTCTATTTTCAGGAGAGGCCATGGAACTCACCCCCACTTCCTCCTCCTTCTCCTCCTCCTCCTCCTCTGTCATACTGTGCCTCTTGCCTGATCCAGCCCTGCCCGTGAAAGCCTTGCGTGTACTGACCCTCGAAACCAAGCACGGTGCCTCTGACGTGGGTAGCTCCAGACTGAGCTTCTGCATCAGACAAGCAGAAGACAGATGAGGAGTGAGCCGGGGAAACCCAGTGTTTGTTACTCTGAAAATGGAAGCTGCCCCGTGATAGCATCTTCTCTCCCGTTGAGTAATCCCTGCATGAATAGATGGCAGCTGCAGTGACTGCTGGTCATATGTGAGCTATTCTGGGAGGTGCCGAGCACACCATCCAAGAACATGAAGTCGCTGCTCTGTCACAGATGGAGAAGCAGACTATTGTGGATGTTGCAGGAGCTGGGACTTGGCTGGATCCCCTGGAAAGGTTTTATTTCGAGTTCAGAGCTTGTTTGATTGCCAGAGTAAACCAAGTGGTTGTATGATAGAGGAACTCCAACCTCGCTAGCACTGACCCCTCATTCCAGCTTTCCAGCGACGCTTGAGAGCCCTGAGTTCTTTAGAAAATCTTCTCTTGGCGCACTTTGGACTGGAGAGCGGGGACGCTCCTGGCAGTGCTTTCGGTACCTGTTAGTTGTATCACTTAAGTCGATCAGGAAAAAAAAATACAAAACAAGAAAGCACTGATGAGGGACCCCTTTTAAACATTTATAGTTTTGAGAATTTATCGTTTTGAGAATCCTTCACCTGTTGGTGGAAGGGTAGAGCCAGAGAGGAACATTGGCTCATTTCATCTTTTTTTTTTAATTGCTATTACATGTATTACTGTTTTCCATGGATATTTTTGAGTTACACAAACTAACATTATCATATATATTAATAATATTGTTCTAATAATTATATGTGCCGAAGTCTGGGCAGAGGGATTTGTTCTAAGTCACTGATTTTTTAGATTAATTTATTACTGCAAATGTAAGAACCAATGGTCCAAAGTCCTCAACACATGCAAGGCGGAGGTGGTGACATTCATTCCCTGGGCCAGCACCCCTCCGCCTTATTGGACAAATAATTTACAGAACTGTCATCCATCTTTTTTTAAACAGAACAATTAAAAGAAATTACCCTTCTCCATAGCTTGCAAACCTTGTCACTTCTTAAAGAACATTGGGATTAAAGGAAGGGGAGAGACTGATCCAGACTTGACTATCCTCAGCACCTATACATCCTTGTCTTCGATCTAAGGGCTCTCATAGGAGGCAGCATCAAAGTACGCCATCGCCTCCCTGCTGTTGCATTCTGCCGTCCAGCCCAGCTCTCCCATCGACCCACATGGGGCTGCCCCTCTGGCCCTGGCTGTCAGCTTCACACAAGCTGCTGCTCTTGTCTAGGATGGCCAAGTTAGGTGGCAGTCACCCTGGAGCAGGGACTAGGATCCAAGTGAAAGTAAGTTTCAGAAAAAGTTGGAGTCATGTTTCCAGTTTGAAGAGCCAGGCTGAATCTCTCAGAAGGGGAGCTGATGGGCAGCAGTGGGAGAGTGGAAGAGGTGGGCCCTGGGCACAGCATGTACCGTGATATCGTTCATCACCTACCAATGACTGTCTTATATTCTGTTTGCTGGGCTGTCTTATATTCCGTTTGCCCCTCTTGGGAGGTAAGCTCCTAGCAGGCAGGATAATCTGAAGCCTTCTGGTGGGCCCTGTAGTGCTGCTCTGTACTAGACAAACAGCACATGTCAGTGTTCTTAGCGAGGTACAAAGGTGGGAAAAATTATGTGCTGAAGAGTAAATCTTGGGAGAACATGAGGTTCCATGTGGGGTGTGGCTGACGTTGCTGCCAAGCAAGTACCAGCCCCTCCTGCTGTCATTGGCACACTGGGGAACGGTCCTCTGCTCAGCCGGCTTCTGGATTGCTGCAGGACCTCAGCGGGCTGCTAACTCCGAGATGTGAGCTGGTTGAGGGCAGATCCTGGCTCCCCTTCATGTGCTTATCTGTGTCTAGCCAGTGACTGGAGCATGCTGCTTGTCGAATGACTAAAGGAATCTATGAATAAACTGGTGACAGTGGAAGCCCTGCAGGTTCAAACATTCTAAGATTCCTATACCAAAATATTTTTAAAATTCAAGCTGTATCCAAGGACCAACTCATTTAAGCCAATACCCCAATGCAATGAAATTGCAGCACCAAAAAACTTTTTTTTAGAATCTCTCTTCAAACTCCTTATAATGGGATTTGACCTCTCAGACTCAGTAATGGGCAGTCTCATTTACTTTGCCTATGAGTAGAAGCTGTCAAGTACATAAAAGAGAAGTTTTATTTGCTTCTAAAACTCCAGGTAGTCAGTGCAGCCTGTTCTCTCCTTGTTCTCTCTTGTCCTGATGAGTGTGCCTGATGAGTTGGGGGAGGGCAATGGCAACGTCGTGGTGCCCACCCCGGCCCCATACCCTTACCCTTCCTTCCTTACCCTGGTAGCCCTCTCATTTCCCCAGCCAGCTGTCTGGCTTCCCAGACCACCTTTAATGCCGATATAAGCAGGAAAGACATTAAAGCATCTGTGCCTCAGGCGTAGCTCACCCCACTCACTGTCATTCTTCCTCTCCAGCTGTGCCCTCTGTTGGTGGAAGGGCAGAGCAAGAGAGGAGCATGGGCTCATTCCATCATTTTTTTTTTTAACAGAACAATTAAATTATCCTTCTCCATAGCTTACAAACCTTGTCACTTCTTAGAGGATGATGGGATTAAAGGAAGGGGTGACAGTTAATAGTTGGGCTCTGAAACCAGATTTCCTAGTTCTTGTTTTCTTAATTGAGGAAAATTTTACATAACATAAAATTAACTTTTTTTTTGGAGTCTCGAACTGTCAACTGGGCTGGAGTGCAGTGGCGCAATCTTGGCTCACTGTAACCTCCGCCTCCTAGATTCAAGTGATTCTCCTGCCTCTACCTCCCAAGTAGCTGGGATCACAGGTGCCCACCACCACGCCCAGCTACTTTTTTGTATTTTTAGTAGAGACAGGGTTTCACTATGTTGGCCAGGCTGGTCTCTAACTCTTGACCTCAGGTGATCCACCAGTTTGTGGCCTCGGGGTCTTTCTGATGAGATCAACTGACCAGTGTGTCTTATCATCTGCCATCCAAATAGAAGGACCTACTGCTGTCATCTCCATGTATTCCAGAATTACTCAGCTGTTCCGTGCAAGCCAAGTCAACACCAATGTAGTGAAGAAGAGACTAAAGTAATTGTCTGCACAGCACATACATGGCATACGTGGCCTGTATGCTTCCTGGACAGCCAACAGGGGGTGCTGAGGGAGTGAGTCCTTCAGCCTTGCCTCGAGCCTTGCTGATACTGCAGTGTGCCTCACAAACACAGTTACCTTCCATGACATGAAAAAGGAGGAGGCACACTTGGGTTGACCCCTGACACTGTCTGCTTGTTGGAATCACGTGGAGAACCTGGGGCGGGCTCAAAAGCACAGGCCCCACCTCCCACCTGCTGAATCCAGATCTCCAGGGTGTATTAGGAAATCAAATTTGTCAGCTTCCTTCCCAGGGGACTTTGATTCATCCAGTGCAGGAGAAACCAGCAGCCTCCATTAGTCAAGCTAATGTTTCCCTGACTATCACCTTCTCCCCCTGTGAAAGATGCAGATTGTTAGCAGTAAGTGGTACCTGGATCCCAACCTCAGTTCTCCACTGCAGCTGGAGAGATCTGGCTGGGCGAGCCACACTACTCCTACAGGCACAGCCTCGTCCATCCCGCACTCATCTGTGTTCTCTTCCTGTCTCTGGGACGCACAATACCAGCCCCATCCCTCACTCCCCTTTGTTCTCTTCCCCACTCTGTAGGACGCACAAGACCAGCCACTGCTACCGCATCACCTACCGCCACATGGAACGGACTCTGTCCCAGAAGGAGGTCAGGCACATCCATCAGGCTGTGCAGGAGGCTGCAGTTCAGCTGTTGGGCGTAGAGGGCAGGTTCTGATGTCACCACTTCACCCAGGCTGAAGCTCTCTTGGGGTTCCAGGATTTGCTGAAAGAGAAAAAGATATGGTTTTTGAACTGGGGCATCAATCATCTTTCGATAAATGGATCAGTTTTAGGACTTTCAGAAAATAAAAGATCACTCTTGAAAAGCTGTTGACATAGCATTTGTCTTTTATTTGGGAAAGGGGGGAAGGTCTTTCCTATTCCTTTTAGAAGTGCTTTGCCCGCTGGCATTGGTGCTCAGTGTGGTTAATTGGTCCCTGGGTTCCATTAAGCACCAGGCATGATTTCTTGCCTGACAGGCTCCTCCACCCATGTAATGAGTGAAGCCACACAGAGGGACATCAGAAATTCCAGATACAATACAGGAAACTTTTTGAATCAGCTTCTATTCCTTCCACCCTTCCCTTCTTTTTCAGTTTTGCAAAGGGCAGGCTTCAAAGAGGGCACTAATGAAATGCCAGGTCTCCCCTTGAAAGTGAAGGGAGTTGCATCTTTGAGCCAGGGCAGGATATCTATTTGCTTTTCATAAACCCATGGCTTCGAGTCAGGCCTCTGGCCCCAGAACTTGGGCTTAGTCACCTTCTACCCCACTGGAGAGGAAAGGAAGGGGCAAGAGCTGCCCCAGAGTCTTGGAGACACACAGAGGGGTCAGGTCCTCAAACTCCCTTCAGGTTTTCCCAGCAGGAAGCCTCCCCTTCCAGAAGGCGACCTTTAAGGAAGAATATGGGGCTTTGATGTTCCCCCCCTTTCCATCTCAGGCACTTTGTAGTCTGCCTGCCTCATTCATGACCAGTTTTAATAATCAGTTTCCATCCCTGGCATGATGCTGGAGGCTGATGGAGGACTGCAGGTGCTAGGATAAATATTTGATGAGGAGTGGCCATTATCAGCTAGCGGCATGGGGGTGGGCAGCTGCTTTCCTAAGGGAAGGAACAGCTTTAATGTCATCTTCCCATGTGATTAATTTGGACTCTTCCCTTGGATTTGCAAGAGAATTAAGGAAGCCATACCCCAGGTTCCACACCCAATCCTGGAACCAAACCACTGTCTGGGGCTTTAGGGCCCACAGGTACAATTCCCCAGGTGATGGATCTGAGTGGGAAGGCACAATGTGATCAGTGATTTCCTCTTCAGTAGCATTTGCCAGCAGGCCATTTCTGATTCAGCACTTCAAGATGTCCCTTCATCCCCATGACTGTTTAGGCACTTATTAACGTTCTTTAAGAAAGCAAGCTAGGTGTATAAAATGCAAAACCATGATGCTGTCCTGGGACCCAGAATCTGAGCAGTATTTGTCAAATACAGTCACGTGTCACTTAAGAACAGTGAAACATTCTGAGAAATACATTGTAGGTGGTTTTGTCGTTGTGCAAACATCATGGCGTCTACTGATACAAACCTAAACAGTATAGCATACTACACCACTAGGCCACATGGCATAGCCTATTGCCAGGGCTGCCAACCTGCACAGCATGTGGTATGGTCTGGATCTGTGTCCCCACCCAAATCTCATGATTAAATGTAAGCCCCAGTGTTGGAGGAGGGGCCCTGTGGGAGGTGATTAGATCATGGAGATCAGCTTCTCATGAATGGTTTAGCATCCATATGCTCGATGCTTTTCCCATGATAGTGAGTTCTCATGAGATCCAGTTGCTTAAAAACGTGTAGTCCCTCCCTCCCCACCACCCTCTTGGTTCTGCTCCTGCCATGTGAAAGACGCCTGCTCCCGCTTTGCCTTCCTCCATGAGTAAAAGCTTCTTGAGACCTCCCCAGAAGCAGAAGCCACTAGGCTTCCTGTACAGCCTGTAGAACTGTGAGCCAATCTTTTCTCTATAAATCACCCAGTCTCAGGTATTTCTTCATAGCAATGCAAGAACGGAGTAATACAGTATGTTACTATGCGGAATATTGTAGGCACTTGTAACAAATGTTATTTGTATCTCTAAACTGAAAAGTTACAATAAAAATACTGTATTATCACTGACCCCTATGCCATCTGTTGTTGACTGAAACATCTTTATGCGACGCTATGTTTGTGCCAAACCCTATACTAAGGTCCTGGAGTAGGACTGACATTGCTGACATTCCAAAGGGTTCACAGAGGCCTTTCTTGAACATTTCCCTCAACACTCCATGAGGTGGGATCGGCTGTTACTTAAATCTTACAAGTGAGGGAACAGAGGCCTGGAGAAGTCACAGGAGTTGGCCATGACTTAAGCCGTGACTTCTTGAGGCTTCTGTTCCCTTGTCTGTGACTTAGGGTGCATACGCAGGAGGTGGCAGGCCTCCCACTGAAGTCCACAGCTTCCACATTATGAATGTCTGTCTATAGCCTGGACAACATAATGAGACCCTGTCTTTACAAAAATTTTGAAAAACCAGCTGGACATGGTGGCATGCCCCTGTAGTCCCAGCTACTTGGAAGGCCAGTGTGGGAGGATTGCTTGTGCCCAGGAGGTTGAGGCTGCAGTGAGCCATGATTATGCCACTGCACTCCAGCCTGAGCAACAAAGCAAGACCCTGTCTCATAAAAAAAGTTGCGTAAACGCTAGTGGGTTGACCATAGGGCCTGTGTCTCTTTACCGCTCCTTAGACCTTCGTTCTGTTTCTACGGGGGCTTTGCAGACTCCCTCAGGGTCCACTCTGACTGACTAGCACTTGTGCCAGAAGTGAGTCTTCCCTCCCACCAGGGAGCCAAGGGGACATCCAGCTCTTGACTTTTTCGTGTGACTCCCACAGGAGAATAAATAATGAAAGAGGGAAAAACAAGGTAAATTAATCCATTAGATGAAGTCACTTTGCAGTTCAAGAAACACATGATTCCCATAGGAAGGACAGCATGGTGACCAATGGCAGCATGATGGCTGTGACCCTCCCCTGGAGGCCCAGTTTCCTCCTTTGTCAAATGGGGATGATAATAGAGCCTGCCGCAGGGCTCGTGGTGAGGGCAGCGTGAGACATCGTGCACTGCCCTCACCACAGAACCCAGCACCTGACAAGCCGTCAAGAAGGGGCACTGCTCTGATCATTATTCAGGGAGAGAAAGATGGAAGCAGGAACCATCCAAACCGGAACAGATCCTACAGGGCATCTACATGTCCCCCCCAGTCTGTACGTGAGGACACTGAAACACAAAGGGACAAAGGGCTTTCCCAGGGGCACAGTAACAGTGAAGTACTGTAGAGCTGGGCCTTGAACTGGGGTTTCCAGAGCGTTTTTCTAAACACCACATTGAAGCAGAGATCCTGAGGGTGTCTTTAGGTGGAAGGCCCCCACAGGGCTCAGGACAGGCCAGGCTGGGGCTGCGGCACCTTGGGAAATGCTGGAGAGGCCTTTCTAAATGGCTCTTGAGCTTGACTTGCAACTCTGTGGCCTTTTGGAGAAGTTTCCCTACAGTCCTGTCATCTGGTGCTTCGAGACACAGTGACGTGAGAGAACCGCCTTCCATAGAGTTTTCCTCCTTGTAAGGATGGTCTAAAAGCCCACATCGTGTAGCTGAGGACCAAGGATCCTTCCAGCACATGTGTTAGCTGTCCCTATGATAGGCCTCTGAAGACGCTGGCGAGAATGGGGCCAGCAGGCACTAGCACTTGGGAATGTCATGAGAATAAATTCTGTGACCAGTGGAGCCTCATGTAGAGCAGAGGGCCGTGCAGGCTCAGCAGCCATTTGTGTCTTTGTCCCCTCCCCAGGTTGCTCTGTTCCTGGCTGTGCCCACGTCCTGAACAAGTCAGCAAAGCTCCACAGGGGCCCGATGCTCCCAGAGGTGGCTGGTGGTCAGGCAGCCAAGCAATGGGAAAGGAAGCCCCTCAGCTCTGGAAGTTCTACTTTTTTGGTGTATAGGAAAAGCATGTGAGTAAACTTTGTATGGTGGCCTTTGAATGCCCCATACGCCCCATATGCCCCTTCGAATGCTTACCCAGACTCCCCAGTGGGCACATGTGTGTTCTCGGTTCTCACGGCGGGAGCTCTCCACACTGCCCACTGGCCATGATGACTTGAGGAGCACTTAGTGGCTCCTGGCCAGGGCTGTCTGTGCTCTCCCCATCTGCAGGTAGGCGGGGCACTACCGTCACTAAAACAGGGATGCTAACAGGGATCACAGCCGCTGACATTTGTGGTGAGCATGTGCAGCACCCCACAGTCTCAGCCCCAGAGAGTGGAGCTGCTGTCTTATGTGTGAGAGACAGAGCCATGAGCAGGGCAGAAAGGGCCCAGCCCTGGTGGAGTCCACATGCATGGTCTCATTCCACCCCCTCCAGCAGGCCCCCATGCTCCCTGTTCTCCAAGTGAGACGTTCACGTGTTCAAGGAGCCATTGCAAAGTCAGAATTTAAGAAAGCCTCACATCCAAGTCTGCAGTCATGTCCTTGCCTCGTACTCCTCTGTGCACTTGCCCAGGCGCACCTACAGCCGGGGGTAGGGATTCACTCCGGACCAGGGCAAAAGCAGGTGGGCCACCACCGTGGTGGTGACATCCACTGCGTGGGGCTTCAACTTCCAAGACTACAGTGGTAGCCACAAACAGGCCATAGGACCCTTTCATAAGGTGCTAAGTTACGGGGCATGGGCCCTTGGGACCAGCTGTGGGTTCTATGTCAAAACCATTAGAAGCCCCACTTTACCCTCAGATGTTCAAAGTGGTCAATAGTTTTACACTTGCAACCACAGTGACTTCAGGAAGGTAAATCAGATGTCCTGAGGGACCCAGGAAACTCTGAACTGAACAATCTTCGGACCCTACAAGGTGATGGTGTCCCCAGGAGGATGCATCCTAGCACCCAGGAGCGGGGCCAGTGGGAGGGAGGGAATGAGCTTATTTCTGACCTCAGCAATCACTCCAGAGTATGCTGACTCTCCAGCTAAGTGGCTTGTGTACCCAGGAATGCCTCATTGCTTAGAAAGTCGAAAAAGCAAACGAACAAAGAAAAAAGACACAGCCAATGCCCAATTCAAAGTCAGGGGCCACAGGAGATCCCAGCAATGTGGATGAGACCATCCTGCCCTGGCCCTTTCTCTAGCCCCTTTCTGAGCTCAGGGGCTGTGCTCAGGAGGAGAGTGGGGCCAGAATGCTCCTCGGAGCCCTGGATGAAGCCCAAGAACACACTGGGGATCTAAACCCAGCTCCGCCACAGAAGAGTCACGAACATCCCTGAGCCTGCATTTCCTCAACCCTAAAACGGAGGTTATAGTCTCTCACAGTAGTGTGAATGGCTCAGCAAGGAGTTGGGAAATCGTGTGTGTAAAACTTGATGCATCTCATTTTAACCTCACAAAAACTCCGCCAAAGGTAGCCACCATATGTCTACTTGGGAGTTGAGAACATGAGGCCTGAGGACCAGGACTGAGTCCTCGATTCGTAGGTTTTGGAGATAGAATTTAAGGCACCTTCTCCATGAGACTAAAGCCCGCGGCCTTCCCTCCGCGCCATGTGCCTGCCAAGCACGGAAGGCAGATTGGAACGCTATAAATATGAACAGTGCGTTGCCCTCCATAGCCTTCCCTCCCCAAGTGAAGTGTGTCTATGTATCTGGATCTAAGCCCTAGGAAGGACATGACATGCTCTCACATGCAAAACAATGGAGAGTATGTTGAGTTCAACAGGAGAAAGCAAGGTGGGCTCTTGAGACTGCTTAAACACAAGGTTCCATCTGAAAAGGAAATCAGTGTGTTAACACTATCCCAAGGAACACTTCCCGGGCCGTGGTACCTGCTGCACCCTCGACTATTGGAAAGTCATGTGCAGGACACAGGTGCGCCCGCGGCTGTGTACAGAGCACAACTTGTCCCTGCTCTCCCAATTAAGAAAGGACTTGGCTGGGTGCAGTGGCTCACACCTGTAATCCCAGCACTTTGGGAGGCCGAGGCAGGTGGATCATCTGAGGCCAGGAGTTCAAGACCAGCCTGACCAACATGGAGAAACTCCATCTCTACTAAAAATACAAAATTAGCCAGGTGTGGTGGCACATGTCTGTAATGCCAGATACTCTGAAGGCTGAGGCAGGAGAATCGCTTGAACTTGGGAGGAGGAGGTTACGTTAAACCAAGATCACACCATTGCACTCCAGCCTGGAAACAAGAGGGAGACTCCGTCTCAAAAAAAAAAAGAAAGAAAGAAAGGATTTTACAATGCACACATATGAGCTTGACATTAGTATAAAGGAAACTTTGAAATCTATTTTTAAACAGCTGTTAATATACCAAGAGTGAATCATTTGAAGCCATCTCTACTTTATTATTAATAAGAAGTAACCAGGATGCCAGAGCAGTCCTATGGAGAGAGGAAGGCCTTTTCAACAGATGATGCTGGAACCACAAGTTATTCATATAAGGAGAGAAAGAAAAATCTCGACACCCTACTTCACACAAAATCAATTCGAGTTGGAGCCCAGACCTAAATATAAAAGCCAACAGTTTACTACATGGCTTAAAGAAAAAGACACAGGGGGCCGTCTTTTTGACCTTTGATAGACATTTTAGAAAGGACACAGAAAACGTGAATACCCAAAAAGATGATAACTGAACTTTTTCAAGATTTAAAACTTCTGCGTTTTGAAATATGTTATTGAGAAAATGAATAGGCAAACCACAGATTGGGAAAAAATATTTGAAACACATATATTCGACTTATATCCAGAATATGCAAAGAATTCCTACAACTTGATAATAATGGTTTTAAAATTCATTTTGAAAAAATGGGCAGACTTGAAAAAATACTTAATAAAAAGATCTCTAGATGGCCAGTGAAACAAAAGGAGGCTCCACACCATATGTCATCAGGGAAATGCGTTTATGAATTTACAGAAGAGATCAAACTCATCTCTAGTGACAAAAACACATTGGAGATGGTCTGCGGCTGGAAAGAGACTTACTGTAAAGGGGAACAAGAGAAGTTTTCAATGACGAGCAATGTTTTCTATCTTTTTTTTTTTTTTTTTTTTTGCTAAGCTGCCCAGATTCCCAAATAGCAATTCTTTCTATTTTTTTTTTTTTTTCTAGAAACAGGGGGTCTTACTCTGTTGCCCAGACTGGTCTCAAACTCCTGGTTTCCAGCAATTCTCCCTCAGCCTCCCAAAGTGTTAGGATTACAGGCATGAACTTCCACACCTGACCAAAAATATTCTCATCTTCATAGGAGTGTGGGTTACACAGATGAATGCATTTGTCTAAACTCATCAAACCCTAGACTTCAAGATGTATGCCTTTTGCTATATGCAAATTATGCCACAATAGAAGAAGAAAATGACTGGCTACATCTCACAACCAAATGAACAGTGCAGCTTCTGAGTAGAGATGGCAACTTAGAGCCAAGGGAGCAAGCAGAGCTTCCAGAAGAGATGGGCAGAGAAGTGGGTCTGAAAGGGCTCTGGGGACAAGGTCAGCCTTGAGTTGCTGGAGCACCGGGCATGGAGCTCTCTCCAGGAGAGTGACAGCCACATGGATGAAGCCGCAGGGTGGAGCTGGAGGTGTCTAGGGTGCAAGCCAGGCCTGCAAAGGACAAAGGGAGAGAAACAATGGGACTATGAGGCCCCAACTGCTGGTGGTTTCCTTGGATGCTGCCTTGGAGGAGGGCAGCATCCTGGGAACAGATAGGGGGGACTCAGCAGCACAGAGGGGCAAGGGAAAGGGCGAGACCCCAGTGCTGAGCGTGGGGTCCCTTGACTAGAGCAGCAGGGTGGGAATGAGCACTTCCTGAGTCCACCTCCCATCCAGTGACCACACAGCAAATCCAGGGCAGCTGCCCATGGCTCCCTGGCAGAAAACCCCTCTCTCACCCAGGAGAATCAGACTCCGTGAGCCTCTCCCTGCTGCTCTCAGGCCGCCAGCCCCGCTGTCTGCCTTGTTCCACTTAGATGGGGTGAGACCAGCACCCACCCTTAATCCAGGGCCTGACTCCACCCCACGAAGCCCCTCACCTCCGGGATAACACACCTAACCTGCCACCTGGGAGGAAACAAAAGCCCCACTGTGGGGTAGATGCCACCGGCATCAGACATGGACTGTGGCTCTGCCACTGACCAGCTGGGACCTTGAGCAGTTCCCAGAGCTCTGTGACTTGGTTTCCCCACTTGGAAAATGAGGGTACTAATCATACTCATGGGATTGTAGTGAGGCCAAAAGGAGCTAAGGCATGGGAGCTCTTGGTTTCTCCCAGTACAATGTTACAAGCAAATTAGCATTTTTCTTAAAAGCCCACATTGGGAAGTATCCTGGAATTAGACAGTGGTGACAGCTGCCCAGCTCTGCGAATCTACTTAAATGCCACTGAATCGTACACTTTAGAAAAGGGTGAGTTTTATGGTAGGTGAATTATACCTAATAAAAAGTTATTTTAAAAAGTTAAGCATACATTTACCACATGACCCAGAAAAATCCCTTTTCTAAAGTATTTCCCAGGAAAAATAAAAGCATGGGATTTGATTGAATTGGGACAAAGGTGGAAGCAGGTAGAAGTGGGGGGCCTCCCCTGAGCCTGCCAGCTCAGCCATCCTCCACTCCCTTCCAAAGACTTGGCCACGGAGAATTTAGCTGGCAGCTCCCAGCCTGGGGCCTTGGAGCAGCTTTGACCATGCTCTTGTACTAGGGAAACCGTTCTCTGTTGACTTAAACTGAAGCACTCTGCTTCCTCCTTCTAGCACTTGAAACTTGCAGCCCTCCGCCTCTCCCCAGGGACAGGAGGGGCCTGACTCCTTGGGAAGGCTTCCTGGGCTAGCTCCTTGCTGTTTAAGTGTGGTTCACTGACCAGCGGCATGGGCATCACTTGGGTGCTTATTAGAAATGCAGAGTCTTGGGCCCCTCCCCAGACCAGCTGAGTCTGAATCTGCCTTTAGCAAGGCCCCAGGCAACCCATGTGCTCAGGGGAGCTAGAGCAGTGTGTTCCTTTCAGAGCGCGCAAGACTGAACTGCTCACCATTAAGGCTTAACCAGTAGACGACGCAAGAAATGAGGAAGGAACTTTCACCCTTGGATCCTTGAGAGCCCCAGTTATGAGTTGAACTGTGTGTCTCCCAAAAGGGAAAGGTTGAAGTCCTGACCCCTAGCACCTCAGGGGGTGACTGTTTGGAGACAGGGTCTTTGCCGATGTCATTAGTGAAGGTGAGGCCATGCTGGAGTAGGCTGGGCCCTGATCCAGTGTGGCTGGTGTCCTTATGAGAAGATGACCATATGAAGACAGAGACACCCGGGGAACACCATGTGACAATGGAGGCAGAGATTGGAGTGGAGCATCTGTAAGCCAAGGAACGTAAATATTGCCAGCAAACTCCCTGAAGCTGGAAGAAACAAGGAAGGCTCCTCCCCTACAGGTTTCAGAGGGAAACCCGCTCCTGCTGACACCTTGATTTCAGACTTCGTGGCTCCAGAACTGTGAGACCAGACATTGCAATGGTTTTGACACGCAGCTCAAGATGCTTTATTATGGCAGCTCTAGGAATCCAATGCAGTGCCCGAGAGAGAGGGACTGTGCCCCCCTCCCAGATGGCTCCCCCTGTGCCTACCTGTGAGGGTGACCACAGCTAGTAAACTGGGGATTCACGCTGTGTTCAGGCTGAGGGGGGGCCTTCAAGTTTAGCGTCCCCAGGAGATGCTCAGCCTTCATGTGACCAGGATGCCCCTGAGTGTTCTGGCAGCCACTGGAGAGACACACCGAGCTGAGAGCCTGTGAGCCGGCCGAGACTCAGGGGTGTCCCAGCCTGCCGGCTCCGAATTCAGGTCAAGTCAGCTGCGGAGGGCCTGTCCATGCACAGAGGGTCCAGACCACATGTTCTGCTAGCCCATGATCTTGGCACTGGAGGGCACAAGAGACAGAAGGGCAGTGACAGCTGGGACAAGAGGAGGAGCCAATCTCAAATGCTCCCAGGCACTTGGAGGTAAGAATGTCTTCTGGATTCCCCAAGAATTTGCTACTCAATGGGGAGGAGGAGGAAGCATATGGCCGCTGTTGGCTGCCTATGCCCAGCAGGTCCACATTCCCTGCTCTGATGAGGCAGCTGCATGTGGTTCTGAGAGGGGATTTCGCAGTGCCCCCTTAGCCAGTCACAAGTCATCAGGACCCAGGCAAAGGAAATCCTGATGGTCCCAAGGAAGCCTGGATAAGAGTAACATCTTCAATGCCTTCCTCTCTCATCCCCCCACCCTACAAAGCCCTGGCCTTGGGCAGTCCAAGGGAATTTCCTCCTTCCCTCTCTCCCTTCCTTCCTCTTATCCTCCGTTTTCCTTCCTCTTATCCTCCGTCTCACTTATTCCCTTCCCCCTCCCTCCCCTATGCACCTGTGTCCTGACCAGCCCACCTGGAGAAGGCTGCTCTGGGATTAATTCAGACTTCGGAGGGAAGCGCTTTAGGCCCAAAGCACCTGTTCCTCCCCGTTTCATGAGGGAAACAATGCCTGGCAAAGCACTGCTCCCGGCCAGGGCAGCAGGCCAACCTGCTGTCACTGTGCCTTAATCACCCCCATGCCCAGGCGGCACCGTCTGCAGGGCTTTTTAATAGCACAGGGACAAGGAGCTCACAGAGCTTCTCTGTCCCCTACAGACTGGCACCCCAGGAGAGAGAAAGCTAAACAGGCCCAGCCTCGGGGCTGACTGGCTCTGACGTGGTTCAGCTGTGCTGTTCCAGCCTGGGACAGAGCACCCCGAGGCCCGGCCTTTTCCATGCCTGCACCCCCAGCAGGCTCTCCCTGGGGTTTGTTGGGGACTGACTCCAGGCCAAGAGAGGGACGCTGAGCTCTGGCAGTGCGTGCCTGTGTGGGCAACTGACCTGAAAAACACTGGTTAATAGGGTCGCCTGAAGCACATTTTCAGGTTGAACACAGGAGGACTAGCAAAGTGGTGAAGGGTTTGGACTTTGGCGTCAGGCAGTTCAAGTTCAAATGCAATGTCTTTGAGTGCCCGCTAAGCTCCCTGAGCCACACCTGCAGGCTGGGACACTGGGCTGATGTAAGAATTAAATGGCACAGTGTGTGCAAAGCTGCTGGCATCAGGCCCGAGAAGTTGGCAATGAAAGGAAGGCTGAAGGGATTGTGAGGTCTGGGAAGTGTCTGGAAAACACGTTGCATCGCAGAAGGCCTTTGGTATCAGGATATGCATGTTGGTTTTCCTCCAGGTTCCTGGCTGCCAACACCCACATTCCTTGTTAGAATGCTGGGGTGCTTTAGGACTCAGGAAACAGAATCTCTCTCTCTGACCTTCTCCTGTTTTTCTTTCACCTGTTCATGATGCGATGCTAATCTGTTTGTGGATCAAACAACCCTCATTAGGCCGGGCGCGGTGGCTCATGCCTGTAATCCCAGCACTTTGGGAGGCTGAGGCAGGAGTTCAAGACCAGCCCAACCGACATGGTGAAACCCCATCTCTACTAAAAATACACAAAAAATAGCAGGATGTGGTGATGCATGCCTGTAGTCCCAGCTACTCAGGAGGCTGAGGCAGGAGAACCCCTGAACAGAGATGGCGGGAGTTTGCAGTGAGCAAAGATCATGCCATTGCACTCCAGCCTGGGCAACAGAGCAAGACTCTGTTAAAAAAAAAAAAAAAAAAAAAAAAAAAACCCTCATTCCACAGAAAGTCCTGCCCCATACCGTAGAGGAAGGAATGCTGCTTAGAAAGGCCAAGAAAAGTCTGAGCAGGCAGGCCTTGCTGGGTTTACGTCACGTGCTTTCTGTCCAGTCACATTTCTACATGGTCAAGCATACCCGTGCATTGGAGTCCCCATAAAAACCCACGAGGACAGTGTCCGGGAGCTTCGAGATACCTGAACCCATGGTGACTCCTGGAGGGTGGAATGCCCAGGGAGGGCACAGAAGCTCCAGGCACCTTCCCCCATACTCCGTCCTGCGCCTCTGTTTATCTGTATCCTTTGCAATACACTAAAGTAAACTGGTGAACGTGTTTCCCTCAGTTCTGTGAGTCGCTCAGCAAATTAATCCAACACAAAGTGGGAGTCTTGCAAACCCCAACTTGAAGCCAATGGGTCAGAAGTAATGGAGGCCTGGACCTGCGACTGGTGTCTGAGGGCTGAGGAGCACTCTTCGAGACTAAGCCTTCCCACTGTGGGATCTGGCCATATCTCCGGGTACATGGTAAGTAGACCCATTACACAATGATCTCAGGTCTGATGCCCACACAGGGCATGAGCTGCAGGAGCTCCCAATCCATTGTCTTTGACTGATGAATGCCTGTTTGTGGGTTCATCAGTCAAAGACATTGGTATTCACGACAGGCAAGATTGCCCTCCAGAGCTGCACCTCACGGAGCTGTTTACTCACCGCGGGGTGCCATTCCTTTGAATGTTCTTAGGCTCTTTACAAATGTTAATTTCTTTATGTCTCTAACTCCAGGTTAGGTAGACGGTAAATGTTCCTTCAGGTGATGAGTATATTTAGCACCCAGAGAGGTGGAGGGGCAGGTTCAAACTCACACAGAAGCCCACTGGGGCTGACTGTATTTGTCATCAGGACCAGTATGTGTCACCAGGAGTTAAAATGTCACTTTATCACTCTTTCAAGCTAAATGTCAAGAAAGCAATTAAGGATGACCCAAAGGCTTGGAGACCGGGAGCAGCCCAGCCATCAGGGAGGCTCCCTGCAGCTGGTGCAGGCTTTAGGGAGGATGGCGGGAGGTGTGTCAGGCAGGCAGGTGTCTTGGCTGCTTCCCGACACCTTACCTTGCACCAAGTAAGGTGTGATGTGATCACACCACTGTTAGCAAAGAGGTAACAAAGATATCGGGGTTCTGTGGTGCCAGCCAGGGAAGCAGGTGATGAATGCTCAGGAGCCCAGCCTGAGGCTCAGAGCCCAGCTGGGGACCGTGTGGGAGACAGCCTGGGGACCGAGAGGTATTGATCCAGAGGACAGACCTCCAGAGATAGAAAGGGCCTGGCAACGGCCTGGTGGGACATGGGTGAGGGCAGAGGTGAGGGGTAAAGGAAAGTGGCCATCTGCAAGCCAGAGGATACAGCAGAAGAGGTCTGGAGAGAGACCAGGTGTGTGCAGGATCTCCCATCTCTGGTCACTGCTGTGTCCTGTGGGCAGCTTGGCCATCTAGAAAAAAATGAATTATCTCCCCTCTTCATTGCTGCCTCCCTTTATAGGTGGGTTAGAATCACAGGACACCACGGCTGGAAGGAAGCTTAGCAACAGCAAATCAGCCCCTCGGTGGCAGAGAAGGGGACACCCATGGTCCCTGGCACAAGGTCTGAGCTGTCAGTGTCAGAATCAAGACTCTCAGACCCAGAGCCCCAGGTGCCAGCCAAGGACATGTTCTCGATGCTTTCTTTGATGGCTTCTTATCACCAAGACACTCATATCTGATTTCTCTCCCCATGGACCCCATGTTTTAAAAGATTTTAATTCACCAAACAACTCCATTTATTAAGTAATAATTTATTCATTTTCCCATTTTTAAAATTAATCAAAGATATACATAACTGCCAGCCAGAGTCTCTGATCAGCAGGCAGTAACCCTTATTACTACCCTGGGTTGATTTAATTTCTGCCAAAAGCAAAGAAACTTGACATTTTAGATAGCCTGAACAGCTTCATTGTGCATAAGTGGAGGTTTTCCATTACACTTAGTGAAATATTCAAAATAGCTCCCAGACCCTGGTCAATAATTCATGGCGCCCTTGGCCTCCAGGGACCCCCGTTGGGAACCACCGCACCGTATTATTTATGCAGGAGGTGAGATGCAAAGGGAATCTCACTGTCCTAGAGTCTCAGCAGCAAACTGTTAAGGGATCTGTGGCCTGGATCCAGCCAGGAGCTTTGGACTAACCAGTCAGTCTTCCCTGAGCCTCAGGTTTCCCATCAGTAAAGTGGGAATACGATATCAGTCCAGGTTCCTAGTTGCCAACAACAAAAATAAACTCTGCTTATATTAAGCAGAAAATAATGTATTAAAAAAAAGTACTGGGAAAATAGCTCGGCAGTTCCTACACAAGTTAAACGTAGAATCAATACATGACCTAGCAATTCCATTCCTAGGTCCATACCGGAAAGAATGGAAAATAGATCTCCAAACAAAATCTAGTGCATGAATATTCGTAGCCGCTCTATTCACCATTGCCAAAGGATGGACACAACCCACTGTCCATCAACAAATGAATGGGTAAACAAAACGTAGCATATCCATGCAACGGGATATGGTTTGGCCGTAGGGAGGACTGAAGCTCTGATACATGCTACAACATGCATGAGCCTTGAAAACATTCAAGGAGAGAAGTCAGACTCCGTTCACATCAAACATCCAGAAAGAGCGAATTCATGGGGACAGAATGCACTAGTGGTCTCAAGGGACGGTGAGAGGAAGGGAGGAATGAGAGCGACTGCTTCATGGGGTTTCCATTTGAGTAATGAAGTGCTAGAACTAGAAAGTGGTGATGCCTGCACAACGCTGAGAAAGGGTTTAATGTCACTGCATTGTACACGTGACGTCCGGTGAGTCACAGAGCAACTGGGTGCGTGGGACCCACGCCTGTAACCGGTCCTCAGGGACACTGTTGCTGCAGCCACTGAGGGTACTGAGGGTCCCAGTTGCTGGGTGCTTGTACCTGCACCACCAACCCAGGGTCTCCATGGCCTGCAGCTGTGCCAGCTGCCCGAGAGAGGGCCTTGGGGTCCCTGGGACTCTGGGCAAACGCATCTGACTGGCTGCCTCACATCCCACCCTACACTGCAAGGAAGGCTGAGGAAGCAAGTCCCTGGCATTCCTATCTTCTCCCACTGAGACACAGGAAGGGGAATTCTCCCAAACACAGGAAGTTAGCAGAGAGGCGCTTCAGGAACACCAGCGTGTGCAGAGTTAATGCCTGCTTCAAAGACAGAAGAGAATCTGTCTGAGGAGTCTGGTTCATGGAGAATGCGCAGGAAACGCTGAGACAGGGGCAGATCACGATGTCAGTATTGCTCTCTAAAGGGTTCTTTGTGGGCGGCAACTCTCCCTCCCCTCCTCAATCTCCTCCAAAAGTCCCCCACCACCGCCACTACACAAAAACTCACTATTCAGAGACAACTGCTGTCTCACCTTTCCTATCTAGCGGTTTCTAAACTTTGAACAAGATGATAATAGCAGCTGGTCGTTTGTCTAGTGGACACTAATCCTTGCCTCTGGCTTCTGTGATGTGCTTTGCACTTTAGCACAAGGATCTTGCTGTTGTCTACTTAGAAAACCAATAATGGTGAGATGGTGCTCAGAAGTGGGTTAGGGCTGTGGGGACCTGGTCTGCCCTCTGCACTAGGTGACAAAGCCCCTGTCTGCTGTTTGGGCACAGTCCCCATGGTACCATTCACAGCCCCTCCCAGCCCGGGTTTGGGGTGAGGCACTATGGACCCTCTTGCCTCTAATCTCCAATACAGACAATTCCAGAAGAAAATAGAAGCAAAATAGGATGCGAATTAGAGTTTATTATTTTTTAAAGGGTAAATTTTGATACAATTTTAAAATTTTACAAAAGAGGCAAATATAGTTCAAGGAACTCCCATATACTATTTACCCAGATTCAACAATTGTTTAACATTTTACGCCATTTGCTTTTTCACTCCTCTCTCTTCCTTCCCCCCCTTCCCTCTCCCTCTCCCTTCCCCTACAGACTATGCCATTTGACCTCCAAATACTCCAGTGTGTATTCCCCAGAAACAAAGACTATCTTGTACATGACCACAGTGTAATTATCAAAATCCAGAGACTTAACACTGATACAATATTATTACCTTAATCCTCAGTCCATAATTAAAGCTCATCTATTGCTCAATAATGCCCATTAGTTTTTTGGAGATTTTCAAGATGTCAATTTCTAGTTTCATTTCACCGTGGTCAGAGAACATGCTCCCCAAAATGTCAGCCTTTTGAGATTTACTACATATTATTTTCTGGTTCCTCCCTTGTCTCCTCAGCACTCCAGCTGGCTCCTTCTGGATGTTTCCCTGGACTGTCTCCCACTCAGGCACAGCTAAGAGATCAGTGGAAGACCTGGGGGAAATTATACACAGGTTTTATGGCTCCCCTCCTTTGCTCCTTTTTTTTTAAAGTCTTTTCATTTTCATTACTCAAAGAAGGTTCATTTTTTATTTAGCTTTCTGACTGTGCTTGTGCTTTCAACACTTTCACAATGATTTTCTGCTCCTCGATAAGGAAAGCATGCTCGATCCTGTCACAAACACATTTAGCACACATGGAACCACCATAGGCCCAGCTGACATGTTTCTTTGTTTTGGACAATCTCATAAGAACTTGCAGTCTTACAGCACAAACCCCTCGAAGTCTGCCTGGGCACACGCCACAGGCAGATTTTGGTGCTTTCCCAAACTTCTTGGCATAAATGTAAACAATTCTATTACCAGGGGTTCGGGACAGCTTGGTTTTGTGAGAGGTTGTATTGTAGGAAAGCCTATAATATGGGTATGTCAAACACTGGACCATTCTGAGTGCCTGCAGACAACGTCCCGGGAAGAGCTCCCTTGTTCCTTTCAATCTGGTGTTTCCTCCCTCATTTTCCAGCCATTTAGGAATCCCTCTTCCATCCGTTGAGCGTTCAAGGTGGTAAGAGAGACTGTACTTTCTACATCAGCCCCAGTGGAAAGCCAAAGAAATGCTCATCTCTTACAAATGGACGCTCTTCCAGTTTCTGCCTGCTCGTATCCTCTTTCCAGTGCCTTCAAATAGTTCTTTAAGAAAACACTTTTTTTTTGGTCCAGAGTTTATGCATCAACACACACACACACACACACACAGGCACATATAATTAGGAATGCATCTTGTTTGTGCCTCATTCCATAATATGTTACTATTACTCAAAATAGTACAAACTCGACCCTATAGGACAACTTTTAATTTTGGTTGGATTCATTGGATTCAATTATTTGTTTATCTGATTTCATTGTGTCATGATCTCTCCTTAACATTTCATGAAGAGGTCTTTTGGGGACTTTAATGTAAGTGACAACAGGATTCGGTGTGATGAAACCAAACATATATGAAATGAACCAGATGCCATATGCTTAAACCTATGAATATGTCAACCAGCAATTCACTGGCGCATAAATGTGCAAATGAGGAAACGTGGTTCAAACACTTCAGCTTGTATTTTATAAAACAGTGTTTAAATATTTGACATAGTTTAGTAATATTTTAGGAAAATGGCCTACCTAGTCTGGATGATGTATTCGTTTGCTGGGGTTGGTGTAAGGAAGTCGCACGCACTGGGGCATGCACAGCAGAAGGTTATTGTCGCATAGTTCTGGAGGCTGGAAGTCCAGGATCCAAGTGTCAGGTTTGGTTTCTCCTGCAGCCTCTCTTCCTGGCTTGCAGTCTTCCCTCTCTACATGTCTGTGTCCTCATTGCCCCTTTGTTAACTTCTTTTTTCAGTTCAGGGGTACAGATGCAGGTTTGTCACGTAGGTAAACTTGTATCACGGGTGTTTGTTGTACAGATTATTTCATCCCCCAGGTATTAAGCCTAGTACCCATTAGCCATTTTTGCTGATCCTCTCCCTCCCCCTACCCTCCACTGTCTGTTAGGCCCCAGAGTGTGTTACTCCCCTCTGTGTGTCCATGTGTTCTTGTCATTTAGCTCCCACTTACAAGTAAGAACATGTGGTATTTGGTTTTCTGTTTCTGTGTTAGTTTGCTGAGAATAATGGCTTACAGCTCCATCCATGTTCCTGCAAAGGACCTGATGTTGGTTTTTCTCATGGCTGCATAGTATTCCATGGTGCATGTGCACCACATTTTCTTTTCCCGGTCTACCATTGACAAGCATTTAAGTTGATTACATGTCTTTGCTATTATGAACAGTGCTGCAATGAACATATGCATGCACACTAATGATTTTAGATTAGGACACACCCTAATGGCCTCATTTTTATTTAACCACCCCTGTAAAGACTTCAGAAGATCAGGACTTCAACAGTGAATTTGGGGGCACACAACCCAACCCATAACAGATGGACAGTCTCTACTCCTGCCTGCCCTTGGTATATTAACTCATATTTACCTAACAAAGAGTAGAGGGGACTCTATCTTAGGAATAATGGAAGCTGTGCCCTGGAGACCCAAACTCTGACAAGACAGCCCATTCAGAGGTGCTGGAGATATAGGGGTGCTCCTCACATTCTGTGTCCTGGTGACTCCCTCGCCCCAGGAGGCAAAGGTACAGGATAAACTTTCGCATGCTTCCGTGCACTATTTCTTAGGACAGGTTCATTCTTAATCTGACCAGCATCTGCTTTATGATTTTTTTCTACTTAAAAATGTTAGCAATCATGGTCAGGTGGGGTGGCTCATGCCTATAATCCCAGCACTTTTGGAGGCCGAGTCAGGCAGATCACTTGAGGTCAGGTGTTTAAGACCAGCCTGGCTAACATGGAGAAACCCCATCTCTACTAAAAATACAAAAATTAGCTGTGCACGGTGGTGGGCACCTGTAATCTCAGCTGAGGCAGAAGAATTACATGAATCCTGGAGCAGAAGTTGTAGTGAGCCAAGATCACGCCATTGCATTCCAACCTGGGTGACAGAGAAAGACTGTGAAAAAAAAATTAGCAATCATGGACATGGTAACCAATCAAATGGCACAAAAGAACTTATAATGAAAAGACCCCATATTGCATCATTTAAAAATTACATAGTGAGGCGAATTTTAATGTGGCATTAATTTGAATGAACTCTCTTTTTCCTCAGCTTTATTGAAGTGTAATTGACAAACAATGTATACATTTATGGTGAACAACATGATGTTTTGATAAACATATACATTGTGAAATAATTACCACAATTAAGCTAATTAACACATCCACCAGCCCACATACCTGTTATGTTTTGTGGGAGGAACATTTAAGATCTGCTATCTTAGTGATTTTTAAGAACACAACACATTGTTACTGACTGTACCCACCGTGATATACAATAGGTCTCCAGAGCTCACTCCTCCCGTGTAACTGAAACTTTACACCCTTTGACCAACATTTCCCCATTCCTCTCACCCTCGGGCCCTGGGAACCACTATCCTACTCTCTGCCTCTAAAAAGTTCAACTTTTTTACACTCCACGTATGAGTAAGATCACGCAGTATTTGACTTTCTGTGTCTTGCTTATTTTACTTAGCAAACTGTCCGCCAGATTCATTCATGTTTTTGGAAATGTTTTTGAATAGTATTCTGTCCTGTTAGTGAGGATGTGGAGTATATCACAAGTGTGCATAGATGACATTTTCTTTATCCATTTATCCATCAATGGACACTTAGAGGTTGACTGCATGTCTTGACTACTGTGAATAATGATGCAACAAAGGTGGGAGTGCAGATATTTCTTCTGGATACTGATTTCATTTCTTTGGATATATTCCTAGTAGTGGGATTGATTGCTGGATCACATGGTAGTTCCATTTTTAATTTTTTTAGGAACCTCTAAAGTGTTTTCTATAATGGCTCTTCTAACTTACATTCCCCCAACAGTACAAGGATTCCTCTTTCTCCACATCCTCACCAACACCTGCCTTTGTTCTTTTGAATAACGGCCTTTCTCAAGGTGTGAGGTGAAATATTTTAATGTGTAGTTCCCCAGTGATTAGCAATATTGAGCATTTTTCCATAAACCTGTTGGTCATTTGTGTGGTCATTTGAGAAGTGTCCATTTAGGTTGTCTATTTTTTTTAAGTTTTTTTTTTTTTTTTTTGAGACGGAGTTTCGCTCTTGTTACCCATACTGGAGTGCAATGGCATGATCTCGGCTCACCGCAACCTCCACCTCCTAGGTTCAAGCAATTCTCCTGCCTCAGCCTCCCGAGTAGCTGGGACTACAGGTGCGCACCACCATGCCCAGCTATTTTTGTATTTTTAGTAGAGACGGGGTTTCACCTTGTTGACCAAGATGGTCTTGATCTCTTGACCTCATGATCCAGCCGCCTCGGCCTCCCAAAGTGCTGGGATTATAGGCGCCCGGCCACCACGCCCGGCCCCTTTGTCTATTTTTGATCAAGTTATTTGCTTCTTGCTATTGACTTGTTTGAGTTCCCCATATAGTTTTGGATATGAATCCCATATAGGATACATGGTTTTCACATATCTTATCTCGCTCAGGTTGTCTCTCCACTCTGTTGTTTCCTTTGCTGTGCAGAAACTTTTTAGTTTCTGTGCTTGCTTTTGTTGCCTGTGCTTTTGAGGTCATGTCTAAAAAATCATTGCCAAGGCTAATACCAAGAAGCTTTTTTCCTATGTTTTCTCAAAATGGATTAAAAACTTAAACATAAAACCTGAAACTGTAAAGCCACACTCCATCATTTTAATCAGTTTCTGGCAAATATTTACAACTCAGTTGCCTGCCTGTCGCCCTCATACTTGCCTGGAAAAAATCCCTCCCCTGGTGTCTGCATCTCCCCACCCACCCACACATGTGAACCCAAACAGCCTGGAGAAAATGTCCAACCAATGCCAATGGGTGTCACTCTGCATGAGTGACTGAACCTCATGGCCCCTAGTTATTGCCAGTTGATCCCACTGCAGTTTATTAATCATCTGGCTCCTCCCAGCTCATACTCCTCTGTCCTGGAGCCTCCAATGCTCCTTCCTCCTGCTCTCACTTGAGGGGAGCTGGCTTCCATTCCCAACTTACCTGGGATGTGGAAGCCATCAGAAGAGAGTTTCTTCATGCTCCTGTACTTCACCTGCTGTTTCCTAGACAAGTCACTGGATGTCTACCAGAGCTTGTGCCCCCTCTCACCTATTCCAGGACTTCACTCGGTCCTTGTCCACTTTAATCAGTCTGATATGTCCATGCTTTGAAACTGCTCGACCTAAAGAGGGTGAGGCTGTGCTTTGACGCCATGAGAATTTCCTGAGCAGCTTCCTCCTGTCTCCTGTGGGGTCTGGAAGGGAAGCCTGAGCAGGAAACCCCAGGCACCAGAGGAACATACAGCAGCCAGTTTCAGTAAAACATTACCTGATGGCCTAATTACAAGCTGAAAAGAAAAAACACAAATACACAAATAAAACCCCAACCTCCCTTTTTATGCCTAATTTTACTCCTACTGGACTTCTTTGATGGAAATACAGAAATTCTGTTGTTTTGAAGAAGTATCAAGTTTCCCACATGTGCATTTCAGCTTCTCAGAACTCATGGTTGCCATAGCCTCTGGTGCAAATTCATCTGCCCATGGCCCACACAACGTCTAATGTTATATCATGGGACCCCCGCCATTTTGAGATATAAAATGTAAAATCACTCAATGCTACTTTGGGGCTAACATGGATAATATGTATTTCCCTGCCACAAGCCAGCCTCCTTTTGGCTGTGCCAAGGTGGAGGGCAGGAGCTTGCCTGGAGTAGGCAATACTTGGGACCCATCAGGAGAGCCACCCCCTGGTCTGCAGAGGACGGTTCTGTGAATGAAGAGCTTACGGGAAAGGTCAACTCCAACTCAAGGTTAACTTAGGTCATTCAGGGTATTTTGATTGAGAATTTACCACATATTGGGTGCAGTCTTAGGCAAGTGAAGGTGACATCACCTTCAACAAGGATGTCACAGCCCTGCCTTCATGTTGCTTATATTTATATGCCAGTGGGAAGAAAACATGAAAGCAAATAACTATATACAGTTGTAGTGGGGACTACGAAGAAAATGAGCACAGGCCTGAGCCAGAGTGGCAGGGGTTGCACTTTAGAGGTATTGGTCAGGAGAGTGTCTCTGAAGGTCGACATCGAAGCTGAGACCCAGAGGATCAGAAGAGGCCGCATGAGAGGAAGACATCATCCTGACCAAGGGCAGAGCCAGAACAAAGGCCCAAGATGAGGCAGAAATGGGTGATTAAGAAACAGAAGACCCATCAGTGTGGCCCCTGGAGTAGATGGACCAGGGAGAAGCAATGCAATGAGGCTGGGAGAAGGGCCTTGCAGCCAGGAGAGGAGTCTGGATTTCAATCTCGGAGAAATGGGAAGCGCTTGGAAGGTTTGAAGAAGAGTGAGCCATTGTCTGATTTGTCATCTAAGCAGTTCACTCTTGCTGCTTTGTGTGAATGGATTCAAGGGGAGAAAAGTGGATGTGGGAGACCAGCTGGAGGAGGTTGTAGTTGTGTGGGCAGGAGGTAAAGGTAACTGGAACTAGGGAGGGAGAAGTGAACAGAGTTGAGATGGGTTGATTGGATGCAAAGAAAGGGGAGGGGTGGCAGCGAGTATGGCACTTGGGTTTTAGGGTCCATGCATCTGGGTGTTTAGCAGAAAAAGCTGGAGGTGCATGAGTTTCAGGGGTAGGTATGGAGGTGATGTTAAAGAAAAATTATACTGGACAGTTTAACAGGCCAGGAAGAGTTTATTCCAGACTATTACAATAGGGAAGGAGACTGAACTCAACTCCAAATGCAACAGGGGCAGCCAGGGACTTATGGCCAATAGGCAGGGTGAGGGGCAAAATTACCTAAAGGAACTTGGTTAGGCATCAAGAGTGGGGAGAAAACTACCTAAAGGAACTTGGTTAGGCATCAAGAGTGGGGAGATTCTCACCATCCTGAGCTTGGCAGGCTGAGGAAGAGGCCTAATCCTAGAAGAGGGCCGAGCAGGTCCTGACTCGGGTTTGGCCAAGGAGGGTGTATTAGTCTGTTTTCATGCTGCTGTGATAAAGACATACCTGAGACTGAGAGGAAAAAGAGGTTTAATTGGACTTACAGTTCCACGTGGCTGGGGAGGCTTCAGAATGATGGCAGTAGGTGAAAGATGGGAGCAGCAAGAGAAAATTAGGAAGACACAAAAGCAGAAACCCCTGATAAACCCATCAAATCTTGTGAGACTTAGTCACCTGAGAATAGCATGGGAAAGACAGGCCCCCATGATTCAATTACCCCCTTTTGAGTCCCTCCCACGACACATGGGAATTCTGGAAGATACAATTCAAGTTGAGGATTTTGGGGGGAAACAGCCAAACCATATCATTTTACCCCTGGCCCCTCCAAATCTCATGTCCTTACATTTCAAAACCAGTCATGCCTTCCCAACAGTCCCCCAAAGTCTTAATTCATTTCAGCATTAACCGGAAAGTCCACAGTCCAAAGTCTCATCTGAGACAAGGCAAGTCCCTTCCACCTATGAGCCTGTAAAATCAAAAGCAAGGTAGTTACTTCCTAGATACAATGTGAGCACAGGTATTGGGTAAATACAGCCATTCCAAATGGGAGAAATTGGCTAAAACAGAGTGGTTACCAGTCCTATGCAAGTTCAAAATCCAGCAGGGCAGTCAAATTTTAAAGCCCCAAAATGCCCTCCTTTGACTCCAGTTCTCACATCCAGGTCATGCTGATGCAAGAGGTGGGTTCCCATAGTCTTGGGCAGCTCCAACCCTGTGGCTTTGCAAGGTACGGCCTCCCTCCTGGCTGCTTTCACAGGCTGGCATTGAGTGTCTGCAGCTTTTCCAGGCAAATGGTGCAAGCTGTCACTGGATCTATTGTTCTGGGGTCTAGACGATGGTGGCCCTCTTCTCACAGCTCAACTAGGCATTCCCCAGAAGGGACTCTGTGTGGAAGCTCCTATCCCACATTTCCCTTCCACACTGCCCTAGTGGAGGTTCTCCATAAGGGCCCCATCCCTGCAGTAAATTTTTGCCTGGACACCCAGGCATTGCCATGCATCTTCTGAAATCTAGGCAGAGGTTCTCAAACCTCAGTTCTTGAATTCTGTGCACCTGCAGGCTCAACACCACATGGAAGCTGCCAAGGCTTGGGGCTTCAACCCTCTGAAGCAACAATCCAAGCTCTACGTTGGCCCCTTTCAGCACAGCTGAAGAGGCTGGGACACAGGGCACCAGGTCCCTAGGCTGCACACAGCACAGGCACCCTGGGGCCAGCTCATGAAACCACTTTTTCCTCCTGGGCTTCCAGGCCTGTGATGGGAAGGGCTGCTGTGAAGGTCTCTGACATGTCCTGGATACATTTTCCCCATGGTCTCGGGGATTAACATTAGAATCCTTGCTAATTTATGCCAATTTCTGCAGGTGGCTTGAATTTCTCCTCAGAGAATGGGTTATTCTTTTCTATTGCATCATCAGGCTGCAAGTTTTCTGAACTTTTATGCTCTGTTTTAGTTTTCACACAGAATGCCTTTAACAGCACCCAAGTCACCTTTTGAATGCTTTGCTTCAAAATGCTTTTGAAATTTCCTCTGCCAGTTCCCCTAAATCATCTCTCTCAAGTTCAAAGTTCCACAAATCTCTAGGGTAGGGGCAGAATACTGCCAGCCTCTTTTCTTAAACACAACAAAATTTGCTTTTGCTCCAATTCCCAGCAACTTCCTCTCTCTATCTGAGACCACCTCAGCATGGACCTTATTATTCATATCACTATCAGCTTTTTTGCCAGAGCCATTCAACAAGTCTCTAGGAGGTTCCAGACTTTGATTTTCCTATCTTCTTCTGAGCCCTCCGAACTGTTCCAACCCTCTACCTATTACCCAGATCCAAAGTTGCTTCCACGTTTTAGGGTTATCTTTTCAGCAACGCCCTACCCTACTGGTACCAGTCTACTGTATTAGTCCATTTTCATGCTGATAAAGACATACTTGAGACTAAAAAGAAAAAGAGGTTTAACTGGACTTACAGTTTTACATGGTTAGGGAGGTCTCAGAATCATGGCAGAAAGCAAAAGTTACTTCTTATATGGCAGTGGCAAGAGAAAATGAGGAAGAAGCGAAAGCAGAAACCCCTGATAAACCCATCAGATCTCATGAAAATTATTTACCATCACAAGAAGAGCATGGGAAAGACCAGCCCCCATGATTCAATTACTTCTCCCTGGGTCCCTCTCACAACACATGGGAATTCTGGGAGACAGAATTCAAGTTAGGATTTGGGTGGGGACACAGCCAAACCATTTCAGAGGGTGTCCTTGTCCATGGGAAGGGGAGGACTCAGGTTCTTGTGTGTGTTACATTTGAGATGTCCAAGAGTAGGTGTTGAGTACATGCCTCAAAATGTAAATCTGAAGCCCAGAGGACAGTTCTGGGTGGGATATACACATTTTATCATGACTATAAAGATGGTTTGGGGAAGCTGAAACCACCATTGAGCTCTCAGGCCTGTGATGAAGAGTCTCACAGGCCAATGCCAGCCGGAACTTCTAAATCCTGTATGGTATAGTTAAGTACATAGCTATGGCTTGAATGTGTTCCCCAGAGTTTATGTGTTGGAAACTTAATCCCCAGTGCCATGGTGTTGAAAGGTGGGACCTTTATGAGGTGATTATGTCATGGGGGCTCTGCCTCTGTGGCTGGATTAATGCCATTTTCAGGGGGGTGGGTTAATTATCTCAAAAAGTGGGTTCCTGATAAGAGGATAAGTCTGGCTGTCTTCCCCTCTCCCTCTCTCTCCCTTTCCCCTACCATGTGATGCCTTCGACCATGGGATGACACAGCAAGGAGGCCCCCCTAGATGCCAGCACCTTGACATTGGACTTCCCAGCCTCTGGAACTGTGAGAAATAAATTTCTTTTCTTTATAAATACCCAGTCTCTGGTGTTCTGTTATGAGAGCACAAAACAGCCTAAGACACATACTGAACAGGTTTTAGTCTCCCCAGCCCAGAGAGAGCAGAGCCCAGTCATTCTCCTGCCTCAGACTCAGAGTCCTTATCACATGAAGGCAGGTGGAGACTTAGTAAGGCCTCTTATAAAGAAAGAAAATTCTCATGCCCCTCCCCAGTGTTAACCGAATAAAAATATTTCTATTGTAGTGATACTTAAATATATGTAATTACACGATTAAGTATAAATGCTGTCTTAGTCAGTCCAAGCTACTGAAACCAATTACCATACACCAGGTGGCTCACGAGCAACAGAAATTTATTTCTTACTATTCTAGAGGCTGGAAGTCTACGATCAGGGTTCCAGAATGACTGGGTTCTGGTCAGTCCCATCCCCATGGCTCAGCCCACCCAGCCGCTCTCAGGGGTTAGAGCTGTGTGCCTGTGGCTCTCCCCAGCTGGCATTGCTTGCTGGTGTGAGGTCCAGAGTCCAAAGGCTGGAAAACCTGGAGTTTTTGATGTCCAAGGGCAGAAGAAGAAGGGCACCTCAGCTCTGGTAAAGAGAAGGAGATAACTTTGCTGTTCTGCCTTTTTGTTCCATCCAGGCCCCCAGCTGGTTGGCTGGTACCTGCCTGCATTGAAGGCAGATTTCCCCACACTCAGCCCACTGACCCACAAGCCAGTCTCCTCAGGAAACACTCTAGTCCAAAGTAAAAGCAGCTGGGTGTCCCTTTCAGCGGAAGAGGAACAGCTCAGTGCCTGCTGAAGCATGCAGACTAAATCGGGCTTTATCAGCTTTCCGAGAATTCCTTAATTCAGTCAAGTTGACACCCAAAGTCAACCATCACAAGCATTAATCCCATTATGAGGGCTCTCCCATCATGACTTAATCACCTCCCAAAGGTTCCACCTCTTAATACCATCACCTTGGGGGTTAGGATTTTAACACATGAATTTTGGGGATACACAGACATTCAGTCCAAATGCCCTGTAGCTATTGTAAAATTATCAATCCAAAGTAAATTGAAGAACTATGTAACAACACAGCTATATACCTTCCTACTTCCAGCTGACACTAGTTTGAGAAACCTTTAATAGAAGAATTTCAGCATCTTTTACAGTTTGCATTTTTTTTTCAATGGAGAAAGAGTCTTACTCTGCCACCTAGGCTGGAGTACAGTAGTCTGATCTTGGCTCACTGCAACCTTCACTTCCTGGGTTCAAGCGATTCTCCAATTTTCCTGCCTTAGCCTCCTGAGTAGCTAGGATTACAGGTACCCACCACCAGGCCTGTATTTGTAGTAGAGACAGAGTTTCATCATGTTGCCCAGGCTGGTCTCAAAATCCTAACCTCAGATGATCTACCCACCTTGGCCTCCCAAAGTGCTGGGATTACATGCATGAGCCATCGTGCCTGGCTGCGTCCTTTACAGTTCTAACATGCAATAGTTTTCTTTTAATTTTAATTAATCAGTTAACGTTTAAGAGATAGGGTCTTGCTATGTTGCCCAGGCTGGAGTTCAGTGGTTATTCAGAGGCACAATCATCTTGCGCTATAGCCTGAAAACCCTGGGCTCAAGTGATCCCCACCCCAACCTCAGCCTTCCCAGTAGCTGAGACTACAGGTTCAGGCCATCATGCCCAGCTAACATGCAATGATTTTCTGAGCCTGCAGTGGTGAGAGAGAAGGACCAGCTTGATGCAGCCAGGATAAGAGGGTTAACTGGAAAATAGTTACCTAAAGATCTAAAGTTTGCATGGGAAGCAGCATTTAAAAAGATCAATAATAAAAATTAGCATTTAACTCAGAGAAACTAAAACAAAATGAGGGTAGAAAAAAAGAGCAATTTTACTGCTTTGGCGAAAAGAAATCCTTCTTCAAATTTGAAAAGGCTCCTTTCAATCTTTTCTGACTCACTTGGCCCCATACCTAACAGGCTTAGTTAAAATGAAATCGTAGGAATAGCTAGATTTTTCTAAATAATTATGACATTTGGTTTATATTTGAGGAAGCTCAGGGTGCTATTTATTTTATCAATTATACATCAGAAGATATTCATGTTTACAGCTACTCACCTAGCATTACTGGTGTTATTTTGTGCATTCCTTTCTGGCGCTTTCTGTATATACTTTTTACTTACTATAATCGTGTATTCTTTTAAAACTTGAGATTGTAAGATGTGTTGTTCTCTGTTGCCACATAGTGTTAGCTATACTTTTGTTCATTGCCTCATAATATCTTGCCTGGATGTTTCACAGTTCACATAATCACCTTCCCGTCATTTTACTTGTCTCCGTTTGTCACAGGTGTAAAAAAGGCTGCAATGAACATCTTCATGCATGCAGCTTTTATTATCTTATGGATTAATTTGTTTGGGCTAGATTCCCAGGTGGGAATTTCTGAGTCAAAGGGTGCTATTTTATTTTTTAAAAATGTTTCTGATGATCTAAGTAGAGATTTGAGGATAAAGTAGAAAGAAAGAGATTTGCAACAGACAGGAACAAACTCTAAAATCCAGAGGGAGAAGCAGAGGCTGTGTCACCCAGGCATAGATGGTCCTCTGAACACAGGGGTGTTTGGTGCTCATCTTTCTAAACCTTTCTTGATGCCCCCAGGCAAAGCTGCTGAGCTCTGAGCAACAAGAGTGATTCAGAAGCACTCTGCTCAGATCCACCGGAGGCAGCAGCTCCAGCCCGTGTACAGACGTAGTTACCAAGGAGACCTCTGCTTTTCCCTCTTTTCCAGGTTAACAGTCCTGAATCTGAGTTAGATGGTTGGATAGAATTAGTTCAAAATAGGGAGAAGAAAGAAAATGGCTTTAAAAGACAATTTAACTGTTAACCTCAGGAATCAGGACCAAGCGCAACACAGAACATTCTGGTCCATTCTTTTTTCTGTGTGACTTCAGGGTTTGATCTTTTCTCTGAGATGAATTTATTTCCATGTTTCTTTAATGAAATAGAACCACCAGCGTCTTCCATATGCATCCCAAAAATAATGATGGTTGTGTCAAATGTCGCTGCCACACAAGCCCACCGGGGCCCCTATGGGAAATGCGCTGAGGCCTAATAGGATGATTATTATGGCCTTGTAGAAAGTGAGAACAAGGAGTCTCAAGCTTGATGCTCCATCCCCAGCATGACTCCACAGCTGCCAGACTTGTTACTGTGGAGCTTTCAGGGCCTGGGAACACACTGCTCCTAGCTACTCACAGAGTGCTCAGAAGCCTTCATGGTTTTCTTCCCACTGAATTTCTACATTCCCACTGGCTTTTCTCAGCTTTAAAAGCCAGCCTCACAGAGGCTGAGGACTGGGTCCCGACGTGGGTCGCTGCTGTTGCTTGGGTATGTCTTTGCAAGACCAGGATTCAGGATGTTGCCACTTTCCACCAAGTGCGTTGTCACTAGTTTGCAATAACAGCCTCTTTACAGCTTTGGGCTAAGAAGACAGAAAGGTAGAATTTACCAGCTAATGATGCCTGACACGTAGCCCACAAACTGGGTGTGCAATGATATATACGTTTCACATTTTCTAACTCTGAACTTCGATTCAGGCGGATAATGATGGTTGTTCCTGGGGAGTTCCCCTCTTCCTTAGGCTTGTGCTACAATCATGGGGTTTAACAAAGCACTATTGGCTCCCGGGGGCATCCATTTGGTCTGTGGTCATCCGTACACACAGGATGAGGCTGGGATGTCTGGTGACTGTCGTTTCCATATCACACAAGAGGCAAGGAATTCCTGTGCATGTGTCTATAGCCCCATCCCTCTGGACCCCCCATGTGGCCATTTCCTTCCTGGAGTTTTTTGACCTCTCTGAGGGCATGCCTGGGCTTGGATGGGGGGTGTGTGGCAGACGTGGCAGGAGCATTTTTTTTTTTTTGTCTGCATACTTCTTTCTTCCTTTAGGTTTCATCAAGGTGCTCCATGAATTCCCTTTCCCTAAGTGTTTCGGGTTTTTTACAAAATAAGGAAGACACAAATGAGTTTAATTGGTTGCAGGCCCTATTTATAACATTAAGCACATAGCTTCTCTCTCTCTCTCTCTCTCATATTAATATCTTAAAATAGTACTCCGCCAGCTTATTCTTCTTGCAAATCCCTGTGTCCCCTTAAAGAAAGTGTACGTCGCATCCAGGTGTCCCTTCATCTCTCAATAAGGTGGAACCACTGTCTCTCCCAAATTGAACTCTCTCGCCCTCATTCTGTCTCTCTCTTTATGATCAAGTCCTGTTTATTTTAGAAGCATGAACAGTAGAAGCAAAAGCCTAGAGAATCCCCAATACCCTTGCCCAAGAGCATCCCAAGCTGGTTCTCTCTGTGCCCAGGCAAAGCTGCATTCTAGAGAGGAAGCTGTAGTGCCTGCGGGGCACCAAGAAAGACTCAGGTGTTCAAGGACAACATGCGAGGAGGCTCCGTGGCTAGTAAGCATCTCTGCAGCGCCTTTAAGGAGGGGCATCCCAGGCAGCCAGACTTCACAGCACATGAGCAGCACCTGGCTGTGTAGGAAACATGTTCTCCAGCCACCCTCAGGGTGGAGATGTGAACATAGGCACTGGGTAGATATGGGCTTTACAGCAGATGACTGAGACACAGACACAGGAGGAGGGGCAGGCACAGCCACGTAGCAGTGACCCAGCTGGGGAGGGAAGGGCTGTTTCAGATGTGAGCAAACATAGGCAGGGCTCTGTGGCTAGGGGTGGAGATTGTCTTTGAGTGGGATGGGAGCACAGAGAGGTTTGGGTTGGGAGCTAGGAACAGGCATGACAGCCTGGTCATGACACCCACCCTCGAATTATATGTGGCCTTTCAAAGAGGTTCCTGAATCTTGGAAAAGGTCACCTGCCCACCCATGACTGTAAATCCCTGTGTAAAGTTTCAGGTCAAATAGACTAACTTATAAAAATAAAAGTACATCATGACCACATTGAGCTTTTCCCAGATGCAAAGACAATCAAAGACTGTTTGTAGCCACATTCTTTGAATTACAAAACAAAATCGCTACAGCAAACTGAAAACATCTTAAATGTTCATCTGTAGAATATTATTAATAGATACATGAAGTATGATACAGTCGTATGAGAGAGTAGTCTGCAGCAGTGAAAGCATGAGCTAGTGTTATATATATTAACATGCATAAATCTGAAAAATGTGGTGTTGAGTACGAAAAGTTGCAGAATACATATATCAAGATTTATTTCAAATAAGTATAAAACATAAAAGATAATACTATATAATATAGTTTAAATCTTTGTACCCACTTAAATGACTTGTTGAAATGTGATATAGTTAGGCACTTTTCCCCACCCAAATCTCATCTTGAATTTCAATCTCCATAATCCTCACGTGTCAAGGGAGAGATCAGGTGGAGGCAATTGAATCATGGGGACAGTTTCCCCCACCTGTTCTTGTGCGAGTGTGGGAGTTCTCACACGACTTGATGGTTTTATAAGGGGCTCTTCCCCCTTCGCTCTGCACTTCTCCTTCCTGCTGCCTTGTGATGAAGGTACCTTGCTTCCTCTTTGCCTTCTGCCATGATTGTAAGTTTCCTGAAGCCTTCCCAGCCATGCTGAACTATGAGTCAATTAAACTTCTTTCCTTTATAAATTGACCAGTCTCAGGCAGTTCTTTATAGCAGTAAGAAAACAGACTAACAGCAAATGTAATCCCCTATCCTGGAGGTAAGGCCTGCTGAGAGATGTTTGGGTCAGTGGGGTGGATCCCTCATGGCTTGATGCTATTCTCATTTTAGTCAGTGAATTCTCATGAGATCTGGCTTTTTAAAAGTGTGGCACCTCCCCCACCCCACTCGTTCCTCCTTTGCCTTTTGTCATGATCGTAAGCTTCCTGAGGCCTCCCCAGAAGCAGAGGTTGGCACTAGACTTCCTGTATAACCTGAAGAACCATGAGCCAATTAAACCTCTTTTCTTATAAATTACCCAGTCTCAGATATTTATTTATAGCAATGCAAGAATTGCCTAATACAGAAAATTGGTACTAAGGAGTGGGGCATTACTATTAATATACCTGATGATGTGGATGCAGCTTTGGAACTGGGTAACATGCAGAGGTTGGAGGAGTTTGGAGGGCTCAGAAGAAGATAGGAAGATGAGGGAATATTCACAGCTTCTTAGAGACTGGGTAAATGGTTGTGAGCAAAATGCTGATAGTGATAAAGACAGCGAAGCCCTGGCTGCCAAGGTCTGAGATGGATGTGAGGAACTTGTTGAGAGCTGGAGAAAAGGACATGAGTGTTATGCCTTAACAAAGAACTAGGCTGCATTATGTCCATGCCCCAGGGATCTGTGGAAGTTTGAACTTAAGAGTGATAATTTCAGGTATGCGGCAGAAGAAATTTCTAAGCAGCAAAGCATTCACAATGTGACTTGGTTGCTTCTAATGACCTATGCTCATATGTGGGAGCAAAGAAATGCCCTAAAGTTGAACTTAATGAAACAAAGAATACAAGTTTGGAAAATTTACCACCTGGCCATGTGGTACCAAAGAAAAGCCTGTTTACAGGGGAGGAACTCAAGCAAGCTGTGGGGAAATCACTTGCTAGAGATACTTGCATAACTAAAAGGGAGTCAAGTGCTAATATCCAAGACAATAGGAAAAAGGCCTTCAGGGCTTTCCAGAAGTCTCTGAGGCAGCTCCTCCCATCACAGGCCCAGAGGCCCAAGAGGACTGAATGGTTTTGTGGGCCAGGTCCAGGGCTCCTCTTCCCTGAGCATCCTCAGTACACTGGTTATCACCTTCAGGCCACCCCATCTTCAGCCTCAGCTCAGAGGACCCCAGGTTCAGCTTGAGCTGCCATTTGGGAGGATGCAAGTCATAAGCTTTGGCAGCTTCCATGTGTGCCTGCAGCCACACAGAGTGCAAGAGTGAAGGAGGCTTGGCAGAGTCCACATTGATTTCAGAGGATGTGTGGGAAAGCCTGAATGCTCAGGCAGAAGCCCACTGCAGGAGCAGAGCCTTCATGGAGATACTCTACTAGGGTAGTGCAGAAGGGAATTATGGGATTAGAGCCCTCACACAGAGTCCCCACTGGGGCACTGCCTAGTGAAGCTGTGGGAAAAGGGGGCCACCATCCTTCAGATTCCAGAATGGTAGATCCACTGGCAGTTTGCATCTTGCACATGAAAAAGTGGCAGGCACTCAATAAGCTGTGAGAGCAGCTTCAGGGGCCGAACCCAGCAAAGCCACAGGGGCAAAGCTCCTCAGTGCCTTGGGAGACCACCCAACATACCACATGCCCAGAATGTGGGACATGTAGTCAAAAGAGATTATTTTGAAGCTTTAAGACTTAGTGACTGCCCTCATAGTTTCTGAATTTGCATGGAGCTTGTAACTCCTTTCTTTTGGCTGACTTCTCCCTTTTGAGATGGGAGTATTTACCTGATGTTTGTACCCTCATTGTATCTTGGAAGTAAATAACTTGTTTTGATTTTATAGGCTCAGAGGTGAAAGGAACACATTCTAGATGAGACTTTGGACTTTGGACTAGGAACTTTTGAGTTAAGATTTTGTGGGACAACTGAGAAGTCCTGATTGTATTTTACAATGTAAAAGGGCATGAGATTTGTAGGGGGGGGCCAGAGGCTGAATGACATAGTTTGGCTATTTGTCTCCACCAGAATCTCTTGTTGAAATGTAATCACCAGTGCTGGAGGTGGGGCCTGCTGGGAGGTGTTTTGGTCATGGGGATAGATCCCTCATGGCTTGATGCTATTCTCATGCTAGTGATTGAGCTCTCATGAGATCTGGTTGTTTAAAAAGTGTGGCATCTCCCCTGCCACTCTTGCTTCCCCTTTGTCTTCTGCTATGATTGCAAGCTTTCTGAGGTCTCCCCAGAAGCAGATGTTGGCATTGTGCTTCCTGTATAGCCTGGAGAACTATGAACCATTAACTTGCTTTTATTAGAAATTATCCAGTCTCAGGTATTTCTTTATATCAATGTAAGAATAGCTTAATACACTACAAACTATGTAGAGACACAAGCATATGTACTAAAGGTATAAAGAAAAGCATGATGATTATAAACTCTAATTTCATGGTAGTGTTTATCTGTTTGTGGGGAGGTCAATATGCACCCTGGGACTGTGTACCCAGAGAGCTTCTAATGTGCTGGTAATGTTTTATTTCTTCCATTGGATGGTGGATACACAGGAGTTCATTGAATTATTCTACATGCATTGTATACATTTTAAATATTTCACAATATTTCCAAATAAATATTAAATTAGTTATGAACTGAAAAGAAAAAGATGAAGTAATAGAGGGAACTCTCTGATTTGGATTTATTGTTGATCTATGAAGGTAAATTGTGTAAGAATCTTGGCAGAAAGGCAAATTTCAGAACAGATTCATGGTGCTGAGTACATATACCCTCGACTTTGGGAAAAGAAATTTTTAAAAGGAAAATGTATAAGAGTTACATTGACAGAGACTCAAATTTAAATTATAAGTACTCAAGTCCAAGGGATGTAAAATCCAACCAAGTGGCTGACACACAGCCCTTTTCCAGCATCCCTAACAACCCCTGGGGGTTTGTCCAGAGCATAGATTTTACAAGATCCTCTTCATAAGATGGAAATGGGGCATCAGTAAAAAGAAGCAAAATAGAGGCAGGAGTGATAGAGCAAGAAGACTAAGCCCAGATAAGCTGATGCTCACCAGCATACTGCAGACCACAGAACATACCTGCAAAGGCCTTGCACCTGCCAGCGGTGATCTCTGGTGGGAAGGTCTGGTGATCACCTGGCTCCTGGTGGCCCCTGCGGAGCTCCTCTAGCAGGACGGAGAGCAGAGTCTTCAAAGGCTCGTCACGAGCCAGCTGGCCTGAGGGACAGCAATTCCTGAGTGGCTTGCTGCTTTCAGGAACTCAGATCAGAGGGCATGGGAGGACCTCACAGAAGGCTCACACTGCTGTCAGCTGGATACCAGGAGCCAGGACATGGACCAAGAAGCTGGTGTCTGGCAAATGTATTTTGTTTCAAAAAAGGCAAATAAAAGGAATGTCAAAAATTTGATTTTAATTTTTTTTTGCAAAAGCCTTCCTCCCTTCCTATCCTTTCTTTTTTCCTCTTTCTTCTTTCCTTCCTTCCGTCCTCTCATTCTTCCTCTTTCCCCTTCTTTCCTTCCATCAGCAGTTTCTGTGCCCAGAAAATGATAGGAAGCTGCCACGCGCCACTGTGCTAGTCCTCTTATTCCTTGCATTGCCAGCTGCATTTCCGTATCATGTATCTAGACTCCCAATTATAGGCCGAGTGCTATTTTTCTTTACTATCTCCAGTGTCTGGCACAGTGTTAGTCATGAAATATGCTTTCCAAATATGTTTATTGAATGAATGAAGGAAGGAAAGAGCAACCCTCCTGGGGATAATGCTTCCTGTGTTCCTTGAAGTTCATGAGGCTATGAATAATGAATAACTAATGTGGGAACCCCCTGTTCCCCACACTCCCAGCCTTGTAATGGTGACTGGGTATGCAGGTGTGGCGGCTGTGTCTTTTGCAAAGTGTCCTCCACGCAAGGGCATGAACTACATCATAGGTCAAAACCAGTAGGGAGGCCTCCCGAGCCATCAGTGCGTGGAGCTCCATGCAGTGCTCTGTGAATGCATTTCTGGATGTGTGCAGGTACATGCGATGGGATCCATTTGATGCTATGAAGAGTGGTAATATTTGAAAAGGGATGAAGGGGTGAAGGAGAAGGAACACCTGTGGGGTGTGTGTGGTGAGTTCAGTTCAGATGGCTGTGAGTATTTGGTAGGACTGGGGTTAGTCAGGGGAGGAGGCAGAGAGGGGAAAGAAGGTGCAGTATAGAAATATAAAGAAGCCAGAGGTGGTCAGAACTGCAGGAGCCCCCTGGGGCGGCAGATAAAACAGGCCTGGAGGGGCAGGTCAGGGCTGAGGCAGGCCTCTGTGACAGGCTCATGAGTGGGAATTTCATCCTGAGAGGAGACTGCAGACAGATTTTAGGCAAGAGCCTGACACAGACAGACAGAAAGGTGTCATGTGGGGAAAAGTGCAGAGGGTAAATGCTGCTGGCCTGAGGCCACACAGGCAGTGGCTGGAACTCAGGTATGTCATGGGACCCAAAGCAAGCCAGGCATGGTGGAGCTAGGAGGTGGGCATGGGTCTGAGATGTGTTGTAGAAGGCAGAGTCTGCAGGGTTCTGTGGCTGAGAGTGGGGGAAGGTACTATGGTTAGTATCTGACATTTTAAGCTCCAGGAGACTGTGAAACATTAAGATAGTATGATGGTTACTTTTCTGTTGTGGTTTGTTTTTTTGAGACAGAGTCTCAATCTGTTGCCAGGCTAGAGTGCAGTGGCGCAATCTTGGCTCACTGCAACTCCACCTCCTGGGTTCAAGTGATTCTCCTGCTTCAGCCTCCTGAGTAGCTGGGACTACAGGAGCGCAACACCATGCCCAGCTAATCTTTGTATTTTTAGTAGAGATGGAGTTTCACCTTGTTAGCTAGGTTGGTCTTGGTCTCCTGACCTCATAATCCACCCTCCTTGGCCCCAAAGTACTGGGATTACAGGAGCAGTGAGTCACTGCGCCCAGCTGTGATGGCTAATTTAACATGTCACCTTGGCTGGGCTACTGGTGCCAGTTATTGGGTCAAACATTATTCTGGGCCTGTCTGTGAGGGAAGTTTCGGATGAGGTTAACACTGGAATCAGTAGACTAAAGAAAGCAGAGGGCTCGCCCCAATGTGGGTGGGCCTGGTCCAATTAACTGAAGGCCTGAGTAGAACGAAGAGGCTAAGTGAGAGGGAACTCTTGCTTGTGCCTGACCTCTGAGCTGGGACACGGGTCTTCTTTTGCCCTCAGACTGGAGCTACACTCACTAACTGGAGCTAAGTTTGGATCGTCCGCCTCTGTCTCTTCTCAAACCTTTTCAGGGTGTAGCATGGAGATGGGATTGCAATAAGAGATCCATAAACGTGGCTGGCGGAGCTCTCCTGTGCTGTCCACAAGGCCTCCCCATTGGGTCTGTGCCTCCCATCGGGCCATCTGTGTGTCTGTCTGATGTGGGGTCCGAGTGGCACAGACACACCAATGTGTTGTGTTTCCCTCAGAGGCAGCCTTGGAGCTTGGTCTGCTAAGGGTGAGGACAAGCAGGTGCTGGTGACGTCTTAGACTTCATCTGAGCCTTCAGTGAGTCATAATCTTTTTGCTGGTGGAGGGTCTTGCTTTACTGCAGATGGCCACTAACTGATCAGGGTGGTAGTTGCCAAATGGTGGGGTGGTTGTAGCAATCTCTTAAAATAAGACAACAGTGAAGTTGGCCTCAGCGATGGACTCTTCCTTTCACGAAAGATTTCTCTATAGCAGGAGATGCTGTTTGACAGCATTTCACCCAGAGTAGAACTTCTTTCAAAATTAGAGTTAATTCTCTCAAACCCTGCCACTACTGTATCAACTGAGTCAACGTAACATTCTACATCCTTTGTTGTCATTTCAACAATGTTTACGGCATCTTCACCAGGAGTAGATTCTCAAGAAACCACTTTCTTTGCTCATCCGTATAAAGCAACCCCTCACCCATTCAAGCTTTAGCATGAGATTGCAGCAATTCAGCCGTATCTTCAGGCTCTTTACTTATAGTTCTCTTGCTATTTCCACCACATCTGCAGTGACTTCCTCTGCTAAATTGACTGAAGTCTCTGTTGAGCCTCTTGAAGTCATCCAGGGTTGGAACTGACTTCTTCCAAACTCCTGTTAATGATGGTATTTGACCTCCTCCCATGAATCATGAATGTTCTTAATGGCACCTAGAATGGTGAATTCTTCTCAGAAGGTTTTAATTTCTTTTGTACAGATCCATCAGAGGAGTCACTATCTGTGGAAGCTGTGTCCTTACAAATTCATTTTTTAAATAATAAGAATTGAAAGTCAAAATAACTCCTTGATTCCTGGGCTACAGAATGGAGGCTTTGTTAGCAGGCGTGGAAACGTGCATCTCCTTGTACATCTATGTCAGAGCTCTTGTATGACCCATTGCTCAATGAGCAGTCATATTTTGAAGGAATCTTTCTTTCTGAGCAGCGGGTCTCAACAATGGATTTAAAATATTCAGTAAATCATATTGTAAACAGATGTCCTGACACCCAGTCTTTGTTCTTCCATTTATAAAGCACAGGCATAGTAGATTTAGCTTAAGTTTATTAAGTGCTCTAGAATGGTACATAAGTGCTGGCTTCAACTTCAAGACACCAGCTGCATTAGCCCCTGACAAGAGAGTCAGCTTGTCCTTTGAAACTCTGAAGACAGGCATTGACTTCTCCTTTCTAGCTATGAAAGTCTTACGTGGCATTTTCTTCCAATAGAAGGCTCTTTTACTTACATGAAAAATCTGGTGTTTAGTGTACTGACCTTCATCAATGACCTTGGCAAGATCTGGAGCACTGCCTCGCCTTGTACTTTGATGTTATGGAGGTGGCTTCTCTCCTTAAACCTCATGAACCAACCTCTACTAGGTTCCAGGTTTTCTTCTGCAGCTTCCTTATCTCTCTCAGCCTTCATAGAACTAAAGAGTTAGAGCTTTGCTCTGGATTAGGCTTTGGCTTAAGGGAATGTTGTGGTTGGTTTTATCTTCCATCCACATCACTCGAACTTTCTCCATATCAGCAATAAGGCTGTTTTACTTTCTTATCATTCGTGTGTTCACTGCAGAAGCACTTTGAATTTTTTTCAAGAACTTTTTCTTTGCAATTGCAACCTGGCTGTTTGGCACAAGAGGGCTAGGTTTCAGCCTCCCTTAACTTTCAACATGCCTTCCTCACTAAGCTTAATCATTTCCAGCTTTTGATTAAAGTTGGGAGACAAGCCACTTTTTCTTTCATTGAATACTTAGAGGCCATTGTAGGATTATACTGGCCTAATTTCAATATTGTTGTGTCTCAGGGAATAGGGAGGCTTAAGGAGAGAGAGAGAGACAGGAAGTGAGCCCCTGTAGACTTCCTGGATGCCACATTGCCGTAAACCTTCAATTTGTAAGAAATTGATTCTCTGCAAAGCACAATAAAGCAAAGTGCAATAAAATCAGCTATGTCTGTCTAAAAAGTGTCCAGCATATGGGAGATGCCCAATGCATGATACTTATTAATATTGGTAGTTTTCATGTGCCGACCCCAGGAATAGACAGATTAACCCAAATGAATTCTAAGGTTACGTCTTAACATTAAGACTTATGAGTCATTTCTCTTTCCTCCAGATCTCATGGGAACAGACATGTCTTGGAGAGACGCACACTGGGACCTATCCATGATGAGAAACTCCTGGAGCTTCTTTTCTTTCTTTCTTGGCTGGGCGTCTTTCTCTACCTGGTTCAGCCCAAGCCACTCAAGGCAACTGTGGCTTCGCAGCAGTACCTCTAAATTTTTCCACCCCATGGAGACCTGGGCATGCATGAAAGGCTAGAAGGACAGCTTAGAATTTGGCCACTGGCCCCTCTGGCCATGGGTAGTGGTTGGCAACAGAAGAAAGAGATGAAGGCTTGTCAAGGAGGTGCTTGAACCCTGTCTGGAAGCCTACAGAACCGAGATCGGAGGCAGTGGAGGCACTGCTGCCTCCTGGGCTCTAAATGAGCAAATGTTTGGGAACGAGGGTGCCAGAACCAAGCTGCCTGCGCTCTTGTCCCGGTCCCTTCTCAGCTCAAGTCACACATGTGCTAAGAGGCTTTTGGCTCCAAGCGGCTGGTAGACATTGGCTGACAGATTTGGGATCTGATAAGAGGCTGTTGATTTCATTCGTTTGTGCAATGTCGGAGATAAATTTTAACAGTTAAAACAGGGAAGAAAAAAAAGCCCTAGAACTTTGCCAGCATCACTACTCTGCCTGTTTCTTCTAACGGATTTCTTGAAACTGTCAACTGCCTGAGCTGGAGGAGCCTATTTACAAGGGGCATTGTCATGTGTCTTCAGGGGAGCCAGGACCATCCAAGGGGTTGGATGGCCCTTCACAATGTGACCCCACACCCATGGGCTCCCTTTTTCCTCCTGCACAGCCCCAGTGTGCTAGATTCCCTGGGAAGGCAGCAGCTTCCAGCAACTCAAGGGGCTGAAGGTCATGTGATTTCAGCATCACCGGTCTGCCCACAGAATCAGCAATTTTATCAGTAGTATTAATAGTCCTCTGCAAAAAAGAGACACTGAAAACAAAGTTTCCCTTTCTCAAAGAACTCTGATGAGAAATCTAAAAATATATTTGACCGTGGAGGATTCATTGTTTTGGAAGCCATGGAGACCTGCATCATGCAACCCAAAAGAATGATGGCATCTGTGATGTGCAGGACAGGCACAAGTAACCTCTACAACCAATTTACCCTGTGTCTTGACTTCTCTGAGAGTTGCACTGGGTTCAACACTGATCCCATTTCCTCCCAAAGGGCCACTGGGAGATCAGGCAGTATCAAGCTCTTATATCCAAAAAGATCTATACAGTTTCAAGGTGTTTCCAAAGCACCTCCTTTGATCCTCACACTCTCCAGGGTGGTAGGCGCCACAGGGCATTTGCATTCACTCTGAGATGGAGATTCGACCATAGGGTTATACCCAGACTGTGGACCAGCAGCTCTTTCCACCACATTCCAACATTCTCAAAGTGAGAAGCAGTCCAGGTTTCCTTTGGAGAGTGAATATCACTTCCAGCACAAGCTGCAGCCTGCGTCCCAGCCAGCCCTGCTGATGCCTCCAAGGATGTGAGTGAGAGTTGCCCACATCACGGGAACCCTCTGCTGATCTGCAAAATATCCCTGAGCTTGCTCCTTTGAACCCGGTGTGTGGGGAGCTTTGACTTAAATGTGCTATGCATAGAATGAACCCCTGCAGGGGTGTGTCACCCCTTGGCTTTCCAGGAAGACCACTTGCTTTTCTGACACTGCTCCTGGAATGACCAACTGTGGCTTTTTTAGAAACTGTTCAGGCTTGAGAAGTGCACATCCTTGTTTACAAGGAATATGTGGAAAGTCTTAAAATTGGACTCGAAGAGTGTGATTTCTCCAAGAACTAAAACTCCTAAAGCAGTTTTGAGAAGAGCGGGACACAGGCTAGCATGGATTTTGGCATGGATTCTTTTCCTTTGCCCTTAAAATGTGTGTGATCCCAAAGAGTTTGCTGGTGAGCTATGGGAACTCCATTCCCACACACTCAACCTCTGCCTCAGGTGGCAGGGGCCCTGGCTAGGGTTTGACTGTAACATTCAGGACCCACTGAGCATCCTGCACACTGGTGAAGGGAGGGGTCCCCTGGAGACCATGCCTCTCCTACAGCAAGCCCAACCCCCAGGTGGGAGGGATGTGCCAGTGCCTTCTCACCCCCACGTGCCTGTGTGCGGTCCTTTGTCCTGCTGTTTTCTATCACACCTGCTCTCGGGAACAGGTGCAACACAGTTCCACTAGGTGCATAGCTACTCACACTGTGATACGGACACTCCCAGGAACACCAGCCCCATAAAGCCTGGAAGAAGAGGGCTGGAATTCTAGGCAACCTTGAGCTAGGGAGGGCTCCTTTGAACTAGGGGATCCTCAATTCTTTGGAGTCTTGTTCTTCTCAGAAGTCCTTCTGGAGCAGCCTGGTCCTGGGGATTGGCCAGAAGGAAAAGCTTATGGCAGCACTTCCATCAAAAGACACCATAGCATCACTTCAACTAATGAGCAACTGCAATAATTTCACTTTTCTCAATATACAAACTATTAGAAACTTTAGAAACTGGACCACTCTTCTGTTCCACTAATCAAACACTCAATACCATGCATCATGTGAGAGGACTCTTGCCCATGTTAAGTTATGTGACCTTTTCCTTTTGGCTGGGGATGGTGTACTTCATTGATGGAGCTCCCTAAGCCCCTGTCCTTCCTCCAGGAGTCTGGAATGGAAACTGACTTGGGGGAGTCTGAATGGGGAGATGACTCCCCAGCAGTTGGGAGTTCACTCTTCCTCTCATTCTCTTGCTGGGGCTGGTGGTCTGGGGAGTCTTACTCCTTGGAGGCCATGTGGACCATAGGGTCCACCACCCTGTTGCTGCTGCCAAATTCACTGCCATCCCAGGAACAGAGCCTGACAAAGTGGCCATTGAAGGCAATGCCAGTCCTGGCATTGAAGGTAGAAGAACGCAAGTGCCACTCTTAAAGTCAGAGGAGACAACTTTGTCCTCAGTGTAGCTCAGAATGCCCTTAAGGGGAACCTCCAATACCTTTGTCACCATCTTCTCATGCCATCATATTTGCCAGCTTTCTGCAAATGGCAGATGCGAGCCACCACCAACATATTATGGGTGGGAACACAGAAGGCCATACCTGTGAGCCTCTCATCTTGCTCAGGGATGACCTTGCCCATAGCCTGGGCCACACCAGCAGATACAGGAATGTTGTTCTGCCGCAGTCATGCTGAAATTTCTCCAAGGGGCTGTCCACAGTCTTTGGGTAGCAGTAGTGACCTGAACTGTAGAAATAGATGGCCTTAGCCAAGGGTGCCACACAGTTGATGGTGCAGGAGGAATTGCTGACAATCTCAAGTAGAGAATTCATGTTTCTCATGGTTCACACCCATTACAAACATGGGGAAATCTGCACAAGAGCACAAGGGGCAGGGATGACAACTGTTCCGGATACTTCACCTGAGCCCCAGTCTTCTCCGTGGTGCTGAAGATGCCAGTGGGCTCTGTACCATATTCAGCACCTGAGTTGTCTCATTTGATGTTGGCGAGATTTTGCTCCTGGAGGATGGAGATTGGCTTCCCATTGATGACAAGCTTCCTGTTCTCTTTCCTTGAATGTGCCATTGGACATGCTATGAAATATACTGGAACATGTAGACCATGAAGTTGAGGCCAATGAAGAGATCACCGATGATAACAATGCCCATTTTGCCAGAGTTAAAAGCTGCCCCGGTGAGCAGGTATCCAATATGGCCAAATCCATTTACTCAGACTTTCACCATTGTATCCTGGATGAGGCTGACACTGCATGAGCAGATGGGGCTCTTTGTCAGATGGGGAGAAGAGAGCCAAAGCTTTTTTCTTTTAAAAACAGACTTCATTTCCTGAGCAGTTCTAGATTCACAGAAAAATTGAACAGAGTGCAGAGATATCCCATGTACCTCCACCTTACACACGCAACATCCCCCAGCAGAGTGGCATGTTTGCTTCAATTCAGCATTGACACATCTCTATCACCCAGAGTCCAAGGTTTGCCTTATAGTTCACTCTCTGTGTTGGGCATTTTATGGGTTTTGACAAATGCATTATGACATGTATCCATCATTATAGTATCAGAGTTGTCTCACTGCCCTGCAAATCCTCCGTACTCTACCAATTCATCCCTCCCTCCTGCTTCCCCCAGGCAACCACTGATCTTGTTACTCTCTTCATGGTTTCACCTTTTCCAGAATGTCATACAGTTGGAATCACACAGCATGCAGCCTTTTCAGATTGGCTTCTTTCAGTCAGTAATATGCATGTAAGTTTCCCCCACGCCTTTTCATGGCTTTGCAGCTCAAATCTCTTTGGTGCTAAGTAATATGCCATCGTCTGCGTGTACCCCAGTTTATCCCCTCACCCACTGAAGGATATCTTGGTTGTTTCCAAGTTTTAGCAAATACGAATAAAGTGGCTCTAAACATCAGTAAGTTCTCGACTCCTTTGCATAAATAAGGGGCCTGGCTGCTAGAGTTATGCAACTTTCACTTTGCCTTGATGGCGCTCAACCCAGGCTACCCATTGTAATCATCTGGTAAGCGTTGAACAAATTTCTGTGTCTACTCCACCCAGGCCAGTTAAACCAGACTCAATGAGGGTGGGGCTTGGACAAAGTGTTAACCAACCCATTGGGAGGTCCTAAAATGCAGCTGATGTTGAGAATCACCAATTCAGAGGCTGACACCAGATTCCTGAGTTTCTGCAGATTTCTACTCAGCTTCTCTACCAAGAGACATTGAGACTTAGCAATAAGAAAATGGTTAAATGACCAAGTATTTGTTATGTTTTATAAAACATTTCTTTTTAAAAATTTATATATCTGTATATATATGTGTCTGTGTGTGTATATATATATTTTAAAATTTTATATATATATATATATATATATATATATATATATATATATATATAGAGAGAGAGAGAGAGAGAGAGAGAGAGGGAGGGAGAGAAAGACTCACTCTGCTGCACAGGCTGAAGGGCTGTGGTGGTGTGTGATCATGACTCACTGCAGTCCTGAACCCAAGGGCCCAAGTGATTCCCCTGAGTCAGCCTCTCAAGTAGCTGGAAATACAGGCACATGCTATCACGCCCAGCTAATTTTTAAATTTTTATTATTTATTTATTTATTTTGAGATGGAATCTTGCTCTGTTGCCCAAGCTGGAGTGCAGTGGTGGGATCTCAGCTCACTGTCGCCTCTGCCTCCCAGGTTCAAGCAATTCTCCTGGCTCAGCCTCCTGAGTAGCTGGGATTAAAGGCATGCACCACCACACCCGGCTAATTTTTTTAAATACTTTTAGTAAATACAGGGTTTCATCATGCTGGCCAGGCTGCTCTCAACCTCCTGACCTTGTGATCTACCTGCCTCGGCCTTCCAAAGTGCTGGGATTACAGATGCCCAGCTAATTTTTAAATTTTTTTGTAGAGAGGGGGTCTCCCTATATTGCCAAGGCTGGTCTCAAACTCCTGGGCTCAAGTGACCCTACCACCTCGGCCTCCAAGAGTGCTGAGATTTCAGGGCGAGCCACTGCGCCTGGTGTATGAAACATTTCCATTTCCATTTCTAGAAAAATAAATTTCATTTTTCTGGAAAGTTTCTCTATGAAGTTAACATCTGCCCTTTTTGACTCCCTTTGACTAACAGCAGGCCCCGGAAAGTCTCCTTTTAATGAATTTCAGCATCCCTGGTCCCAGCCAGGCTACCTTGGCCATTCCAGTCAATTCCAACTTCTCCCAGCTCCTGGGGCAACAGTTCTTTGTGTGAGTAACACCGACTTGATCCAACTCCCTTCCTTCTGCGCCAGCTTTACCTGGCTAGTTCCTCATGGCTGACAGAGAGTGGACATCTGTCACTGTATGCCTGGGGCACGGTGAAGACCATGAGATGTCTGAGGTGGAAGGGTCCTCAGTGGAGGGTGGGGATGGGCCAGTCATCTGTGTGTTTATGTTGAAGCACTAGAACATCTTTTTATTTATTTTATTTTATTTTTTTGAGATGAAGTCTTGCCCTGTCACCAGGCTGGAGTATAATGGCATGATCTCAGCTCACTGCAACCTCCGCCTCCTGAGTTCGAGCAATTCTCCTGCCTCAGCCTCCCAGGTAGCTGGGATTACAGGCATGTGCCACCTTGCCCAGCTAATTTTTTGTATCTTTAGTAGAGATGGGGCTTCACCATGTTGGCCAGGCTGGTCTCTAACTCCTGACCTTGTGATCTGCCCTCCTCGGCCTCCCAAAGTGCTGGGATTACAGGTGTGAGCCACCTCACCCAGCCCCAGAACATATTTTTAATACACAAGGAACAGATATAAATTAAGCAGCTCTCCTTGGATAGCGGGCTGGAGGGTCCGGCCCCCCAATACAACATCCCCTGCTTGACAACCTGGTGGCTCAGGCACTTCTGAGAAACTTGTAGAGTCCCAAAGGCCACAAGTTGAGCCTTATTTTCTGAAGATGACAGGGGGTAGGGGGGCAGCAGTTCTGGAAGAAGCATCCCTATTTCACAAGATTTGTTGGGGCCAGCCTTTCAGTCTTCAGATGCGGCTTTTGTGCGAGGCACTGTAGCTGCTGTCCCAATGGCGTCAAGTGTCTCCCTATGCTCCCGCACCTTGTTCCTCCCACCTGTGTTCTGTCCTTGCCCTCCCTGCTCTCTCCTTCTCCTCCCCTCCCTCTACCTTCTCTCCTCCCCGTCCCCAGGCTGGTTCTGAAGGGCAGATGTCTTCCCTTGAGAGGCAGATTCTCCCAGATGAGAAGCTAACCTACAAATACATCGGATGTCCCAATGGTAGGGAAAATCATCTTGAAAGTCAGACCCTAAACATTTGGGCTCTCCCAGACTTCCCTCTGCCCGAGTGGAGCTTGGAGCCACTGAATTCAGACCCAAGTGAAAAGCAAGTCTCAGGGCAGCCGAGCAGGCAACTTTTTAAGCAAATGAGTGTGGGGCTGTGAGTGGGAGAGAGGAGGAAGTCTGACAGTAAAAAAGGAGCCTGTTGCTCTTCCATTTCTTCCTCCCCTCCTTCTACTTTCTTTCTTGTTTTCTCTGCCTTTTGTTGCTTTGACTCTCCAGAGAGTCTCCCTGGAGCTAGAAAGTGGGGTCATTGAAACATTCCAGAAATGAGCTAAGTCACTCAAGGAAGGCCTTGGGAACCAGGATTTGTCCGGTGGGCAGTGCATTGTAGACATTCACACGCGCTCCAGCACTGAACACTGTGCCACCTGGCAGGTAAGTACTCCATCTATATGAGGGCGATAATGAAGCGAGGTAACACTTCCAGTGCACACTTCCTTTCTCTGTCCCGGAACATCCCCAAAGCCGCGTGGTGCAGAATCTTTGAAGTGGTCGTTATGAAATGTTTGGCGCTGGGCTCTCTGCTCTGACCCAGGAAGAGGATTAAGAGGAACTCCGTGGAAGGTTTTCAGAGGTTATTGACCCAGGATGCTGCTGGGACCCCAGCAGGAAGGGAGGTTCGGGGAATAACGCATCACTTGTCCTGTGCAAGGGGAACCACTGGGAGCCCAGACCAGAAACTACCATTTGCTTCTTACTCCTGCAGCAAAGGAAGAGACCCAGAGAAGTTTGCAACAGGAGCAGTTGAGATGAGCACGATTAAGGAGATGTGGCTGTAGAGGTCAGACTCCAAAGGGACTCTCAAAGGTGAGTGGCTGAGGGTTGTTAGGGCTCATTCATGAGGATGCCTACCACAAAAAGCTTTAAAAGCAGCGACTCCAAAAGGTCAAAAATGAAAACACAAACGTCTCAATTAAAAAGCAGACAAAGGACTTGAAGAGACATTCTTCAAAGGAGACAGATAGCCATTAAGCACATGAAAAGGGGCTGAACTTTGATAATCATTACTAATATGCAAATCAAAATTACAATGAGATACCACCTTGCACCCATTAGAATGGCCATAGCTAAAAATAAACAGAAAATAACAAGTATTAAAGACATGGAGAAACTGGAACCCTCATGCATGGTCAGTGGGAATGTAAAATGGTAAAACCACCATGGAAAACAGTATTGAGGTTTCTCAAAAAAATAAAAATGGAGGCCAGGCGCGGTGGCTCAAGCCTGTAATCCCAGCACTTTGGGAGGCCGAGGCGGGTGGATCACGAGGTCAAGAGATTGAGACCATCCTGGTCAACATGGTGAAATCCCGTCTCTAAAAATACAAAAAATTAGCTGGGCACAGTGGTGCGTGCCTGTAATCCCAGCTACTCAGGAGGCTGAGGCAGGAGAATTGCCTGAACCCAGGAGGCGGAGGTTGCGGTGAGCCGAGATCGCGCCATTGCACTCCAGCCTGGGTAACAAGAGCGAAACTCCGTCTCAAAAAATAAAAAAATAAATAAGTAAAAATAAAAATAGAATTATCATGTGATCCAGAAACCCCACCTCTGGGTATATAACCAAAAGAATTGAAAGCAGGGGCCAAACAGATATTTGTACACCTATGTGCCTGACAGCATTACTCACAGTAGCCTAGAAAAGGAAGCAACATGTCCATTGAAGGACGAATGAGTAAACAAAATGTGTTCTCTCCAGATAATGGAGTAGGATGCAGCCTTAAAGAGGAAGGGAATTCTGCCACATGCTGCCACACGGATGACCCATGAGAACATTATGCTCAATGAAACACGCCAGGCACAAAAAGACAAATTCTCTGTGATTCCACTCACATGAGGCACCCACCATTTTGAAATTCATAGACAGGAGTGACATGGTGGTTGCCAGGGAGGAGAGGAAGGGAGGAATGGGGCATTAGTGTTTAATGGGTATGGAGTTTCAGTCTGGGAGAGTGAAAAAGGCCTGGAGCTGAGTGGTGGTGATAGCTGCATAACAACGTGAAGGTACCATGGAGCTATATCCTTCAGAGTGGCTAAGATGGCACATTTTATATCATGCATATTTTATTGCACAATAATATTAAAAAGATGAGCAGGGAAGGAAGTAGTGATGAGTGTGGGCAGGGGTTTGAATTTGTGTCCCAGAAGCCAGAACAGGGCAGGAGGCCGAGAGAGAGAACCTATAGGAGAGGCTCCCACACACGGGCCCTACAAAGGGTCCTTCCCCCAGAGCCTGTGTGTAGGTACCCAGCAGCCCAGGTTCCTTGAGAATGGTATGAACACCCCACAGGCAGGGCTTGGAAGAATCAGAGCAGCAGAGAATTCCAGCAAATGTTCCCAGGGGCAGGCGGATGAGGCTGCACTGAGGTCCCTGGCCTCATTGGTCAAGGGGTTCAGAGAAGAATGTCAGATGGCACTAGTGCTCTTGGGGCTTCTGGAGCGAGCAGTGAATCTCAGGTCAGCTTCCTCCTCAGTCTGCATAGAAAGCTGGAAGCGCTGTCAAAGAGGGTCCCGAACTCCTGGAGGCAGCTTGGGGAGTCTAGGGACAGGGAACAGAATCTCTATTGGCCACCACTACCATGATGGGAGGACCTGGGTGGGAGGTTTCTGGAACTCAGTGACAACCACCAAGTCAGCATGTGTGACTAAGGCTGGATTTGAAGGAGGAGCTCAGGCAGTAAGAGAAATGCAGCCTCAGTGGTTGAGGTCACTCTGAACCCCTTGACCAACCCACATTCATGCCTTTAACTAGCCTGACCCTCTGTAGCCCCTTAGCGGAGACAATGAAGCATCCCTGCCCATTGACTGAACTTTCTGTGCTCAATCCCACCTCGCTTTCTGCTTCTAGCTCCTCGTTTCAAGTGGAAATCTCAGTTTCCAACCCTCTTGTCAGGTCTTCTGTCTTCTGCTCTGAACTTTCCTGAGACTTCATGTCAGGATTCAGTCTCTCCAGTTTTAACCCCACTGGCTCCTCCCATCCTTGAATCCACCTTGCCTCTAGCCCCTGGGCCCACTGTATGCATCTACCTAGGCCCTGTGCTCTGCGAGAGAAACTGACCATGGGTGGATGGTGTTCAGGGCCGCCTTCAGGACGTGGCTTCAAAAGGCAACTGCCCCTGAGTCCCTGCGCTACTGAGGAAGGTTAATGGGGACAAGGGACAATCACCCTGCCCCTCAGAGCAGGCTGCTGAGGAGATGTTGTAGGAGGACTCTTCCCCTGTTATCATAGCCCTCGAGCCATGCTGGATGAGTCTGGGGGTGAGCAACAGCATGGCTTGTCTGTGTTCTTGTGGGAGGTGGAAAGAAACAAGCTCAGAGTCAGCGGGGAGTTTCCCCGAGTCACCCACAGGCCAGGTCTCGAGACCCCATAGCACCACTGGGCTTCAAGTCACCAGACGTCCTATCAGATGCTGCTCCCTCAACAGGAGAGCAGAACACTCGGTTCCACCACCTCCCCACGCCATCAGTGCCTCTTCTCAGAGCGAGGCTCACTGATCTTCACTAACTGAGCCTTGAAGCGCCCTTAGGGGAGGCAAGAAGGAGGAGCATCAGGCTCTGAGTCCTGGGGAGAAGGTGATGCTGAGCCCTGTTTCTGCACTAAATGCACATGAGTCAACCTGCCATTCCCTCTAGCTCAGGACTTGTCCCTGTCACCTTTTTTTTTTTTTTTTTTTTTTTTGAGATGGAGTTTCACTCTTTTTGCCCAAGCCGAAGTGCAATGGTGCAATCGCAGCTCACTGCAACCTCTGCCTCCTGGAATCCAGTGATTCTCTTGCTTCAGCCTCCTGAGTAGCTGGGATCACAGGAGCCCACCACCACGCCTGGCTATTTTTTGTATTTTTAGTACAGATGGGGTTTCACCATGTTGGCCAGGCTGACCTCGAACTCCTGACCTCAGGTGATCCACCCACCTCGGCCTCCCAAAGTGCTGAGGTTACAAGGGTGAGCCCCTATGCCTGGTCATCCCTCTCACCTTTAAATAGCACTGTCCACAGCTCAGTGTCTTCAGGGCCAGGGCAAGACCTCTCTCCACATTCCTGTGAAGAGCCTTCTTAGGAATCATTGCGGGCCACAGAACTTGAATGTGGTGTCTGGCTCATCCCTCCACTAGGGCAGAAAGGAGAAAGAAGCTTTTTTTAAGTCAAAGCAACAGCAACTCAACTGAATGGCGAGGAAACAAATCCAGACAGTCCCCCACTTACGATGTTTACATTTATGACATTTCAACTTTATGATGATATGAAAGTGACATGCATTCAGTAGAAACCATACTTCCATTCCCATGCAGCCATTCTGTTTTTCACTTTCAGTACAGTATTCAATAAATTAAGTGAGATATTCAACACATTATTATAAAATAGGCTTTGTATTAGATGACTTTGCCCAACCATAGGCTAAGTTCTGAGCACACTTAAGGTAGGCTGGACTAAGCTATGATGTAGGTAGATTAGGTGCATTAAATATACTTTTTAATTTTGATATTTATTTATTTTGAGACAGGGTCTCGCTCTGTCACCCTGGCTGAAGTGCAGTGGCTCCATCTTGGCTCACTGCAACCTCCACCTCCTGGGTTCGAGGGATCCTCCCACCTCAGCCTCCTGAGTAGCTGGGACCACAGGCATGTTCCACTATGCCCAGCTAATTTTTGTATTTTTAGTAGAGATGGGGTTGCGCTATGTTGTTCAGGCTGGTCTTGAACTCCTGAGTTCAAGTGATCTGCCTGCCTGGGCCTCCCAAAGTGCTGGGATTACAGGCATGAGCCAACTGTGCCTGGCCTAAAAACACTTTTGACTTATGGCATTATCAACCAACAATGAGTTTATTGGGACATAACCCCATTGTAAATCAAGGAACATCTGCAAATTAATTAACAAATGGACACAGGACCTGAATAGATGTTTCTCAAGAGAAGATGTACAAATGGCCAATAGGTGTATGAAAAAATCGTCATCAATCATCATAGAAATGCAAATGAAAACCACAATAAGGTAGCACCTCGCACCTGTTAGGATGGCTGAGGATACGCAGAAAAGTGAACCCTTGCATGTCTGGTGGGAATGTAAGTTAGTACAGCCATTATGGGAAACAATATGGAGGTTCTGCAAAAAATTAAAAATAGAGCTTCTATATGATCTAGCAATCCCACTACTGGGTATGTGGCCAAAGGAAATGAAATCAGCATGAAAGAGATACCTGCACTCCCATGCTCTTTGCAGCATTCTTCACAGTAGCCAACATAGGGAGTATCTATCAATGGATGAATGGATAAAGAAAATATGATGTATAGATACAATGTAATACAATTCAGCCTCTAAAAAGAAGGAAATTCTGTCCTTTGCAATGTGAATGAACCTGGATGACATTAGGTAAGTGAAATAAGCCAGGCATTGAAAGCCAAATACAGCATGATCCCAGTTCTATGGGGAATCTGAAAAAAGTCAAACTCATAAAAACATAGAATAGGATAGTGGTTGCCAGGGAGCAGGGGGTTGGGGGGCTTGGGGGGATATTGATCAAAAGATTAAATTTTCATTTAGACAGGAGGGAGATGTTCAAGACATCTTTGCACAACATGGTGACTATAGTTAATAACAATATATTGTATACTTGAAAATTGCTAAGAGTAGATTTTATGTGTTATCAACGCAGAAAAAGTATGTGAGGTAATGCACAGGTTAATTAGCTACATGTCGAAATATCATGCTGCACACACAAATATATACAATTTTGTCAATAAAAAAATTACAGATTTTATTTTATCTAGACAAAAACAAGACATATAATAGAACAAACCAACACCAGCAGCCACTGTGGCCATTTGAGCCCACCCATGGGGGGACGGGTACTTTACATGTGTTGTATCTTATCTGACTCTCTCTCTCCAAGCCTGCAGGGCAGGTGGCATTACTATTTAACCATGAGGGAACAGAGGCTCAGCCAGCACGTTGCAGCACCAGAATTCAAAAGCCCAGTATCCTCCCAGGACTCCATCAAAGCAGATGTGCAGAGGGCAGCAGGGCCTGAGGAGCACCAGCGCCCCTGGGGGAGGCCCACGGGACCTTAAGGAAAGTAAGACAGGCACAGGAAAGAGATGTCCAGCGTCTGAAGACAAAGCCACAATGAAAGCTACCCTTCTGGGTTTGGGAATGTAAAGAACTTCAAACCAGATACATGAAGGCTGCAGAAGAAAGAGGAAGAAATGGAAGTTGCTCTCTGACAGGACAACATGAATTTGGCAAGGGGTGGATGAGGCTGAGTGCTATCCGCGGTGATGAAACGCAGCAGCCGGTGGTCATGAAATATTTATGAATGGGGAGAGGATGCTGCATTCTGCAGTGCAGCACAGGGGAAAGCGAAGTTTCAAGAATACAGTAATAGCAAAACCCTCCATTAATTATCGGAAGCAAGCTGTAATGCCTGTTCCTATGGCAACGGGATCCCCAATGGATTTTGTGCTTTTTTTTTTTTTAAGTTGCTCTCATTTACTATGGTACATTGCATTTGTTTTCTACCGGAGGTTTTGTGCTTGTCCTCTGCCAATGAATTCATCCTGGCCTCATAGTGGCTGGCGTGGAGACCGACAGGCTGGGACCGGGGGAAAGTTAAAGATTATGCAACTTTGAGCTAAATGTTCTGTAAGGACACTGATGACCACTATGAGCACCTTCACTGCTGAGGGGGAGAGGTGGGGAGGGCAGGCAAGAGGTGTGGGAGGGAATAACTAGGGCACATGGGTAATGTGGGATCATCGATCCCAGCCCCCACAACCATGGTCTTTGCAATTCAGGTTTGCACCAGGCAAGAGTCCTTGAACCCAGCTGGGCTCTCCAACAACGTGCCTGCTGCTGCAGCTGCAGTGGAAGCTGATACTTGCACATAAAGCTCAAACAGAGTCCTCTGAGTAGGGGTGTTGGAGGGAGCAGTGGCTTGGTTCTCAGGGGAGCAGGCTGCCCCTCCCAGAGAAGCACTGCAGCCTCCTCCACCTTTAGGCCCATTTTCTCTGCATCCCCCATTACTTAACACTTCCCCCAAAGTGTGAAGTGGGAGATTAATTTGGTGGCCCTTTTAATGCAGGTCTTCCACGGGAGGTGTTTCTGTGATTGCCTGGCCATGGACTGCTGTTCACAGAAACATTCTGTCCCAGGTCACAGAAGTGCCTCAGAGAAACTCTGGGCATGGGCGAAGTGGTCAACAGTGGCTTCCTCCATTCTGCTCCAGTTGAATGACTCTGACAACTTGATGGTGGAGCAACACATCTCTCATTCAGGAGGCTGCCTCCAGGTGGGGAGCTCATGCATTTCCCTCTCAGGGAAACTGAGGCTTGAGGGGTGTCCTGTGTCTTTGGTGGCCTCATGAAGGCTGTGTGAGTCGTGATCAGTGGCATAGGATGGGGAGTCCCCTTGATGGGGGACAGTACAGGTCTCCTGTCCATGGGGCTATTCCAGGCCAAAAATAGATTTCTACCTGCAGAATGATTATGCTGGTTCTACTGTGCTTTCTGGGTTACCAAAGGGGCTCACAAGCATGTGTAAGTAGAACTGGGAGGATGGCAGAAAAGGGATGAAATCAAAATTTGTATGTATGTGTTTCTTTTTACAGAAAAAAAAGTGTGGAATTCTACCTGGAGCCATAGGAACGTGACTTCCCACTCATGGGAAAGTCTGTGCCCAGAGCCCACAGGGAGCTGTGGGGACATTTCTCCAAGTCATCCGTTCTCTCCATTTAGGCTTCATTAGGCTTCATCCTCAGGACTGACCTTCAGACACCCAGGCTCCCTATCAACCTCCCTGGCATGGGTGGGAATGCAGAGCTTGTTGGCAAGCAGGCGTATTCAGGACTGTGGACTGAACACCTTCTCCTCTGTGGCATGTGCTGTGCTGTGTCCCTGAGGTCATCTCATCACCTCTGCACAGGAAGATGATCTCCCCTGCTTGGTGATGAGGAAACAGAGGCTCCAGGGGGTAAGTCGTGGCCCAGGCCACACTGCTTCTCAGAGGCAGAGCTCAGATCAGAACTCACTTCTGTCTGACCCCAAAGCCTGCTCCAAACGCTTTGCTCGATGGCCTCTTGCAGGGAAGGGGAGTGTTCTGTTGCAGCCAGGCCTGAGCACAGTGCCAGGCCCTGCAGCCTCTGCATCACAAAGGGGGCACACCACAAAATGCTGGGGTGTAGGAAGAAGAAATCGGAAATTGTAGTTAAGATTTCCTCTCATCCGAGTAAAATATAAACTTTGGTGTTTGCTTTGTGATGCATTGATTAGCTCAGTAGCACATTTTTAGAATTTCTAAATCAATAAACCTTCACATTGTGAAATATATGCTCAAATTTATTTTGCTGATATTGGAAGTGAGCAAAAAGACTAGAGTCTCATGTTCAAGATAGTGACCACGGCCCACCCCAGGGTTCCCCGGGGGCCGGAAGGGGCGGCTTGCCGTGGGTGGCCTCTGTCTTCCCTTGCAGCATTATTTGTTCCCCAGGATGCTTCCAGACCCACTCTACTGTGATGTCAGTCCCCTGTGAATTTCTGTAGGAAGCCAGCTTTGACTAGACCTGAGAGTGCGGGAAAGTATCCTCGGGAGGCTGGCTGTGCGCTCTGCTGCTGATTGCTCTCTACGGGGGCTCTCCAGTGGTTCAGTGGGCATTACAGCGGCACAGGGAGGACAAGGGGAATGGAGAAGAGTGAGTGAAGGCCATAGATGCTTAGACCCCACTGGCCGCCTACAGAAGGCCTGAGGGGACAGCTCTTTCTGAAGTGATGCCTTCCTCTGTTGGGAAGCCAGGAGCCTCCCCTGGCGGGGTCCATGAGGTTCTGGGGGTGGGGCAGGGTACGTGGGATATGCACAGAGCCCCCTCCGTGTCCCTCTCAGGTCAGAATCATAACTGTCCACACATTCCTTAAAGGCAGAGAGGGACCCTCTCCTTCCCCATCCATCAACAGCCTTCAGAGTCAAATTACATGCATGAAGCTTCAGTTCCCTTCTCTGTGAAATGAGGCTAATACTAATAAGACCTTCTTCTTACAGGGCAGTGTGGGAATCAATGAAACTCCAACATCTCCCAAAACTACCCAGCAGGTCACACGATCTTAAAGTAAGCAAAGTGTTTGGCATACAGTAGGCGCTCATCAATGCTGGTTCCTTTCACTCTCTGCCACTTGCTGGCTGTGTGTGACTTAACCTCTCAATGCCTCAGTGCCTTCATTTTGAAATGAAAGATGATGCCTATCCTCAACTTCAGATGGGATCAGGCACGTTCAGGGTGGTATGGCGTAGACCCCCAACTTCAAAACAACAGGCACATCCATTCAGTTCAGATAGCACCCACCAACTGTGCCACGGGCTTCAGAGGCAGGTGTGAGCCCGCAGCTTCGGCTCCTGTTGCTCGCTCTCTGCTATCCTTGTGCAGTTATCTGGCTCTCTTACTGGCCATTTTGAGTCTCAGTTTTCTTATTTGTAATCTGGGGATAGTCATATCTCATTCGAGTTTTAGGAGGACTAAATGGGACACTTAATATAAAATGCTGAGCACAGAACTTAGTCTATGGTCAGTGCTCAAGAAATATTAGTCAGTGGTAGTAGCATAACCACCTGCATATGACACTGTCATTTCCAGGCGCTCATGAGGATTCTCATTTACTAGTCATACTAGCCCTGCAAAATGGACACTATTGCTTCCATTACACAGATGAGGAAACTGAGGCTCGGAGAAGCTAAGTAACTTCTTCAAGGTTGCCCAGGCTGGGCACGGTGGCTCATGCTTGTAATCCCAGCACTTTGGGAGGCCAAGGAGGGCAGATTTACTTGAGGGCAGGAGTTTGAGAACAGCCTGGCCAACATGACAAAACCCTATCTCTACCAAAAATACAAAAATTAGCCTGGTGTGGTGGCACATGCCTGTAGTCCCAGCTACTCAGGAGGTTGAGGCAGAATTGCTTGAACCAGGGAAGCAGGGGTTGAATATGCCACTGCACGCCAGCCTGGGCAATAGAGCAGGACTCTGTCTCAAAAAAAAAAAAAAAAGAAAGAAAAAGAAAAAAAAGAAAGGTTGCAAACCTGGGCTCGCTCTCCTACACTAACTACCTGGCCCCATGCTGCCCAGCCCTGGGCTGGCTGCAGGAGGCTGCTGCATTACCCACCTCAAACCACACAAGCACTGGCAGTAACAAGAGGCCGTAAAGAACCTAGAGTTCTCCAATGGGTGTAGTTCTCTGGCTGCTGTGGCCGCCCAGGGATCCCTTAGATGATGGACTCTATAGTCCTTTCTTCCCACCTCCAGAAGTGAGGCCTCAGCACCCTGAGCCAGACAGCAGGAAGGGAGGAAGTCTCGCTTCTTGCCAGACACATTGTTTGACTGCAACAGTCAATTCTCCAAAAACTCTGCCGGAAGTCCACCCCAGAAACTCAAGGGAGGAAACTCACTGCCTTCTTGGGGTTTTCTTAACTGCACTTTGATTTTCTGCTCTGTGGGGAAGATGCAACCTGGGCCGGAGGCCCCTGGAGGCTGTGCCTGACCCCAGACAGATCAGACAAACTCGAGCCGCCATTAGCGTGGCTCCTCTGTGCTGTGGGGCTGCTCCTGGGGTGAAAGATGTCTTTGTGTCTGTATGAGGTTTGGGAGCTGAGCTGGCCGACTTGCAAAGGACACGCTGTGGCCAAGCCCTGGGCAGCATCCAGCCTGCTTAGGTGGCCTTCTGTGGGCTTGGCCAAAGACACTGAGCCCTTTCTCTGTTTCACCTCCTTGTGCCAACTTGGCTGTGTGAACAAAGGAATCAAACTCATGCCTCTCTGAGTTCATGCTTGTGTAAAACTGGACCGAAGAGCTTGGTGAATCAAAGCTCAAGAAGGGTGACTTGGCCAGGCACAGTGGCTCCCTCCTGTAATCCCAACACTTTGGGAGGCTAAGGGGGAGCAGATCACTTGATGCCTGGAGTTCAAGACCAGCTTGGGTAACACAAAGAGACCCTGTCTCTACGAAAAAATTAAAAATTAGCTAGTTGTGGTGATGCATGCCTGTATTCCTAGCTACTCTGGAGGCTGAGGTGGGAGGATTGCTTAAGCCTGGGAGGTTGAGGCTGCAGTGAGCTGTGATCATGCCATTGCACTCCAGCTAGGGTGACAGAGCAGGACCCCTTCTCTTAAATTAGAAAAAGAAGAGGAAAGAGAAGGAGGAGGAGGAGAAGGAGGAGGAGGAGGAGAAGGAGGAGGAGGAGGAGGAGAAGGAGGAGAAGGAGGAGAAGGAGGAGGAGGAGGAGGAGGAGGAGAAGGAGGAGGAGAAGGAGGAGGAGGAGAAGGAGGAGGAGGAGGAGAAGGAGGAGGAGGAGGAGAAGGAGGAGGAGAAGAATAAGAGGAGGAGGAGGAGAAGGGGAAGAATAAAAGGAGAAGGAGAAAAGAAGGAGGAGGGAGGAGATGGAGAAGGAGGGCACCTTAGAAGCCCTCAATAGAAACAGGGAGGAAGAGAAGGAAAACATCAGAGCTGCAGAGTCTGGAGTCTGGCGGCAAGAGCAGGGGCCTACGAACCTGTTCTTCGGAGAGGTTAACTCAAATGAGACCTTGTCATTTTGAGTTAACCTCTGTTAACTCAAAATGATTTTTGAGTTTGTTCTGAGACTCATAAGTAACATACATAAAGCTGTTGGCTCTTGGTTTCTCTTATCATTCAGGATTAAGCTTAGAAGTGGACACAGTGCCAGCAGCTGTGGAATGGTGTGGAGGTTGCAGTGTGGGTCCTCCAGTCACAGAGAGCTCCCCACTGCCAGAGCTCGGAGCTCTCTCCCTGGAGAGGGACTTCCTGAGTGTTGCAAGCTACTTGGACAGACCAGCTGTGAGATCAAGCCCCCGGACCCCTGGGCCGAGCAAATCTAAGGTCAGGTCCTCAGGGCTCAACTATGTGGCTTTGGGGACATTATGGAGCCTTTCTGGGCCACACTCCTCTGTAAACAGGGGACTGTGGTGGTGATAATGGTACCTCTGCATACAGAGACTGACAAGTATTGATGAAACAGAGCTGGGGATGTCTGTCTCATGTCAAAAGGCTTTCAAACAGCTCTTATTTTTAATAATAATTATTAATTTTGTTATAATTAATACATAATCACATTATTATATATTAATATATAATTATATATAATTATTTTATTTTATATATAAACATATTACTATTTTATTTTATATATAATATAAAATAATAATATGTTTATATATAATTATTATACGTATAATAATTATATTTTATATTTATAATGCCCCTCCTGCCTACCCCTGCCCCCAGCCCAGAGAACCGAGCTGAGCCACCTGCCTCTGCTCCCAAAAAGACACCCTCTCCGTCTCAGCTTGATTTCCAGAGAGTAAGTTACCTGCGGGGCATGTGCTGGCCAGAGGCTAAGTGGGCTCATCTTTTGCCCAGGGCAGCATTTTATAGCAGGGAGTGGAAATAGAGTCCAGGTTGTAATGAGTTGTTGGAAGCGGAGAGGGCGTAGAGAACAGAGGAGGAGGGGCCTGGGAGCCAGAGAGAGGAGTCACCGGAGGCTTCTCCTCTGCGGCGTTTAATGGGAAAATGAGATATTTCCCAGGCAATTGCTTTTAAGTGACTATTGAAATTAATGCCTCGTTCCAGCAGCACATCTTTGTTAGAACATTAGCCTCTCAGAGGGAGCTAGAAAATGAGAAGGGAAAAAAAAAAAAAAAAAAAAAAAAAAAAAAAAAAAAAAACACCTGAAATGAGCCCAGCAGAGAACTGAGGACAGAGGACTTGGGGCCAAGGAGTGCTTGCGGGCGAAGTGACTCTGGGATCATGTGAGGAACTAAGCACTGAGGAGCCTTGGTGGCCTGGCTGCCCCCAAACTGGGGCTGCCCTCCTCTGCCACCTGGGGCTGGGGTATGGTTGCTAAGTGACAGGGTGACTTGGGGTCCACTGGACGGGGCCCTGCCGAAGTCCCTGCTCGGCCTGTGGGCTCCCTAGCTTCTGAGGTGACAGGGAGGCCCTGGGCCCACACCTGGCCTCTCACAGGCTTTGGGGCCACATTCACTGTTTCTCAGTTTCCCCGACCTTGCGGTTTCACTGAGATGTTAGGGATCCCTGTAGTGATAGCGCTATGACTTATGAGTGCTCCTTATCTGTCAGGCCCAGTCCGGGAGGGGCAGCCTGAGTGCGCGCTGGGGGGAACCCGTTGAGCGCAGCGTAAATGCTGTGACCCACTTTCCATTTTCTTATCAGCGGGGATTTCTCAGTACTGAGACACGTGCCTTGCTTCACTTGAGGCCTGAAAAGGCTCCTGTTGGTTCTTTGATTTGGGTGGGGCAGGGGTTGCATTTTCTTTCTTTCTTTCTTTCTTTCTTTCTTTCTTTCTTTCTTTCTTTCTTTCTTTCTTTCTTTCTTTCTTTCTTTCTTTTCTTTCCTTTTCTTTCTTTTTTTGCTTTGTTTCAGTGCACGTATAGAATTGAGCCAAATGGAATAGATGCTTTAAACTCTGAATACATTTTGCCATTGCTTTTCAAAAGTTTGTTCTTGTTTACAGTCATAGCATTAGTGAATGAGAGTGTTTATCTTCTGATATCCTCATCAGCTTTATATATTATGCTTTTCAAATGTGTGCCAATTTTATAGTGGGAAATGGTTGTGAATGTGGACTTATAAAAGAAATAAATATTGGCTGCTGTGAAAAATAAATATTTGTGTTTGTTTCCTAAAAACTAGAGTTGGATCCTTGAGAACACTTAACATTGTCCAACAAGAGCAGGCGGCCGGGCGTGATGGCTCACGCCTGTAATGCCAGCACTTTGGGAGGCTGAGGCGGGTGGTTCACTTTAGGTCAGGAGTTCAAGACCAGCCTGGCCAACATGGTGAAACCCCGTTCTACTAAAATACAAAAATTAGTCAGGCGTGGTGGGCAGGCGCCTGTGATCCCTTCTACTCAGGAGGCTGAGGCAGGAGAATCGCTTGAACCCAGGAGATGGAGGTGGCAGTGAACTCAGATTGCATCACTGCACTCCAGCCTGGACAGAGCAAGACTCTGCCTCAAAGAAAGAAAGAAAAAAACAGCAGCAGCAGCCACCTGCTCCTTGAGCAGCCTTGAATGTATATTCTCCTGTAAGTTCTGGTGAGGAAAATCCTCCAGGGATTTGTAGCTATGCCGTCCTCCCCTCTAGGGCTGGGACACGGGATGATTACTCCAGGCTGGATTTAATAGAGGCGCAATCGGATACCTGCAACATAGACTCCAGCTGGAGGCGCGCACCCCGTCCTGCCTTAAAAGCTCTAGAGCTAGAGTTGGGGATGAAGTCAGCACAGTTGACACAGTTGTAAGGGGAGAGGGATTGGTTGGCTGAGATTCTGGGCCACTGCGGCCATTTGGGAAGGTTGGCTTTGCTGTGCTGCTGTAGGAGCTTCTTGGACACACCGTCCACAAGGTCTGGATATTCCCTCGCTGGGCTGTGTACAGGATGAGCTAAACCCTGGTCCCACATGTTCTGACCATTGCCCTCTCTGGGGCCTCTTCCAAGCCCCAGTGCTACTGGCAGAATTGACAGAGACCCTTTTAGGCTTGAGGAAAAGGACAGTCACTGGGCAATCAGAGCTGTGGGAAATTGGGACAAGGCCTGACCGGGTGAAGCCATCAACGTGAGAGAAGGCAGGAGAAGCTTGTATCGGGTGGGGCTCCAGAGAGGGTTCTTGCCCCCAGAGGGACCTTGGACTACAAGGTCCCAGAGCTTCCCTGAGTCCCGGATTCTGCAAAAAGAATGAGCCAAGAACAACCTGGAGCAAAGGTCTCTGAATCCAAAAAGGGACAGCACCTCGGGGCACAGAGCGGGCACGGAGGGAATAGGCTGTCACGCACCTGTGTGACCCCAGGCAGTCACTTCACCTCTCTGGGCCTAGCTTCTTCACCTAGAAAATGATGGTTAGGGCAAACTCTGGGGAATGACTTCATTTTGGAATTTGTGTGTGCAGCCAGGTCTATGTGAGCCATAATGATAACTCCTCCCTCTCTGCATTTTCTAAATCTACCAAAGAAGAACCAAGGCTGACAGAATAGAAATGGGGATGCTGAGGAGGTGGGACTGGAGGCATCCTCCTTCCTTTCTTGGTATGGCTGGAGCTCCCTCTGCCTCCAGACAGGCCACTCCTGGGGTTTCCATTTGCACGTCTTATTTCTTTGATGATAGAACATGCCCTACCTGCTTGCAGGTTTGAAGAGCGGCAAACATTTGGTTCCATTTATTGATGTAGCTCAGGGCCACTGCTTCCTAGGTATGATTTCACTCAGTTCTTCACACAAATCATGAGGTTGACATCATGGTCACCTCGTAACACAGATGAAAAAACCGGAAGTTAGAGGACAGGCAGTGAGGGGGCAGAGCCAGGGCTTAGATTTGTTTTGGCTTCAGAGCCCTGACTCTCTGTCACCAATAGAATATTTTCTTCTAAAAGTCATAGCACTGTCTTTGGAGTGGGGTGGGAGCATGGATTTTCTTGTTGCAAGAGATCTAGAACTCTCATGTGGAAATGGGTCCACAGGGGCAAGGAGCCTGGCCAGAGTTGGAACATGGATGTATGTACAGTTTTGGAAGGTTCTGGGAATGGGCATGTTGTCAAAGTCACCGGCCACTGCTGTCACCTGGACATGTATTGAGTACTGGGTCTATGTACCTAGTAAGTTACCTCACAGGTCCGCAAGAGTGGGCACGTGCCAGGAGAATGGGGGTAAGGCAGGGAGGGGGAGGAGAAAAAATTGGAGAATAGTGCAGGGTCCTACTTGGGGGATTGGATATTGATTGGGAGCTCCCTGAGCAAGTGAGGCAGGTGAGACTAGATGAGGGCAGATGAGGCTAGGTGAGACTAGGTGAGCACAGGTGAGGCAGGTGAGGACAGATGAGGCTAGGTGAGGGCAGGTGAGGGCAGATGAGACCAGGGGAGGACAGGTGAGGACAGGTGAGGACAGGTGAGGGACGTGAGGGCAAGTGAGACTGAGTGAGGGCAGGTGAGGGCAGACGAGGTCAAATGAAGCCAGGTAAAGGGCTGGGCTCTAGTGATGTAGAAAGGTGAGAACAACCCTGAAGAGCAAATGGAGACTTGCTGAGCCCGAAGACATCCAACCACATGCCTTCCCCAGAGTTCCTTTAGTTCCTAGTTCCCTCTCTGGCCTCCTGTGACTCCCCCGCAACCCACGAATTTATCTCCACAGACACAGAGGGACCATGTGCTTCAGGTCTAGCCGGACACTGTGGCTGAAGAGAAACCTGTGCCCTGTCCCGAAGAGAATCTTCACAGTGAAGGAACTAGAAAACAGAGTGAAGATGACAGCTGAAGGAGTAGGTACGTGGGCCCTGCTTGGGGCTGATGGGAGGACAGGAGGGAACTGCACAGATGCCAGCTCCAGAAGGACATGAGCCAGCATGGGAACCTGCTCTGACTGCTTTCAATCCTGCATGTGTCCGCAGAGGCTGCACTGTGGCTCCTCACAGAGGTGATGCCTTCTGTCACTGCCTCAGTTATTCCACATGCCAAGCTTCCAGGAGAGACTATGGATTTTCTCAGGTTCCAATGAAATACTGAGCAAAGTAGGAAGATGAGCTAAATGCCAGTGCTGCTGTCAGAGATGCCGGGAGAAGCCAGCAATTGCTGCCCCTCCCCTAGAAGGACCTTGGGCATCCTGCTACCCAGCGGTAGTCAGCTACCGACGAGCACAGCTCTTCAGGACACTACTAGAAAAGTTTTCCCTTGCCTCCCCGCTACTGTTGCCCAAACGCAAGCTGAGTTCCTGTTTTTCTGCAAGTGACCTTCTGCCAGCAACTAGGATGTTCTGTCCTTTATAATTAATCATCCTTGAAGGGTCCTTTTACAGATCTTTCCAGCCTTCCCCGTGGAAACAGACCTGCAGTCACTCTTGAAAGAACAACCTGTAGTCATCCCTCCAGGGCTGAAAGGGATTCCGTGATTTCAAAGAAACCTGAAATGTCATGTGTGGGGGGCCGTTGTTGAATTATGAAGCCTGGATTTCCTCATACTTCTACTTACACAGCTGTGTGATCTTGGACAAGTCACTTAACTTCTCTGGGCTTGTTTCCTCATTGATACATGTACACCAACCAGATGACCTGGAAGGTCCTGGCCAAACTGAACCTGTGATTCTTTCTGAGATCATGCAGCAGTTTCTCTTCCCCAGGCCCAGGGAAGCAGATAGTGCAGAAATCTGTCACTGGAGTTTGGCTAAACGCTGGGGTCTGGGGACTGGGGGCCCTGGGCACAGTGACTCATGTTCTTCCCACCCTCACCTACGACATGCCAGTTTAGACACCACCTGTGGGCCTGTCCTTACGGATTTCCATGACAACATCGGAGCACTGGGCACAGGACAAGCTTGCTACCTCTGGGTGTGGGGCTGAGCAGGCCTGGAAGAAACAAGGCTGCTGGGCTGAGGTCGGGGCCAGCCGCTCATTTCACCAAGCTGAGCTGCAATCACATCCCCTGGTAGCACCGTGCCTTCCCCAGAATACGACCGAGCAGCATTATGTCTGCAGTGCTAAGCGGGTGTGATCAATAGATGGAGAGCTGTGACCAGCTGGGCTGTGATGTGGAGCCTGCAATCCGGCTGCCTGAGGGAAATTCAGGAGGCCAGCCATCGTCTTTAACCAGGGCAGCCCCGAGAGTGTCTGCAGGGGCTGCATGCCCTGAGCATATCCTCGCAGATGCTGATCAGGGTGGCTTCTGGGCTCTACCTGGCACAGAAAAGCCAGCAAAGCTCCAGGGGCTTTCCTTTTTTCCTGGCAGAGAAAGAGCAGGCAGATTCAGAGTCTGGTGAGGCTGTCTTGAGGTCTTCCGGGGTCTAGGGAGAGCCAGCACCACCAGCAAGTGAGTCCTGATGCATTGTCTTGGGCTCTAGGATGGAGGAGGGGACATCAGAGCTACCCACTGGTGGCTGGACAAGGACAGCAGAAGCCCAGGTGGTTACTTGCAGGAGAAGGGCAGCCACTTATGAACACTAAAATCACAGGAAGGCCTTCTCCAGAAAATGCTGGGCAATATCTGTGCCAGTGGAGGCTGGCTGGCTCCTGATGCCAACTTGTCACTTCCCAGGGATGCGGCCCTTTGGGGAATGCCTTCCAATTTCTTTCTCAGTAAAATGGGCTTAGGTTACAGAGTGTGTGGGGGTGAACTGAGATGCTTCCCATGAGCTCCCAGGGTGTAATAAATGCTCTCTTTATAAGGGACAGGGAACCTGCCTTAGAGCTTTTTCCATGACTGAGTTAGAGGAGTAAGGACTCCTTCACTCCAGCCCAGGGCTGTGTTTCTTTGAAGAATCCTTTGGTCAGCTGGGCATTGAGAAAGGGGTGGCTTGAAGAATTTGGAAAATGTAAAATGTTCCCTGTCCTCTGGTTCTCAATTTGAGTGCATGGACTTGGAGCAATTAGAAATAACACCCCAAAATGCAGGATCCAATGCCATGTGTATACAAAGTGTTCCCTAACACTTAACTCAAGTTTCTGTCCTTCCAGAATTAATAAATGAGTCAAAATAGTCGGAGGGACAATACCCCATCCATTGGAACATAGGTGATACATTTCACTCTGGACAGCAAATATGTTTCTAGAAAGTTCCACATGGCATGGGCATTTTATAAATTGAATTACATATTTTTTGAAAAGGCCTTTTTGTTGCTCTATAATGTACACGCCCAAAAGTGCACAAACTGAACATACCTATGTAACCAGTATAGATCAAGAAACAGAATATGATCTAAACTGCTAAATTTCCTCCAGTCATTCACCCCCTCAGGATAACCACCATCGTGGCTTCTAAGAACATGGATTAATTTTGCCAGGTTTTATTTTGTTTAAAAGGATTTATATGGTTTATGCTCTTTTGTGTCTGTCTTCTTTTGCTTGTGTTTGTAAATTTCATCCATGTCATTGTATGTAGTTGTAAATTCATGTTCATTGCTATAAAATATTCCATTGTGTGAAAATATCACAATTTCTTGATATCCATCCTACCATTAATTAGCATTTGTAGAACTACTAGTTTTATTCTATAACAAATAGTGCTGCTATGTATATCCTAGTACATGTGTTTTGATGAATGTATATGTGCATTTCTGTTGGGCATATGCCTAAGAGTGGAGTCTTTCAGTCAAGGTTATATGCATACTCAGTTGTATGGATATTGTCAAATAGGTTTCTACAGCAGTAACAATTCAGCATCTTGATAGCAGTGTGTAGGAGTTCCAGTTGCTCCATATTCCTGACGACACTTACTGTTTTCTGTTTTCCATTTTAACTGTTATGGTGGAGGTCTACTGGTATTAGATTATGGCTTTAACTTGCATTTTCCTGATGAATAATGAAATGTTGCATATTCTATGTTTATTGGAATTTAAAGGTTAGCTCCCCTAACCTTGTAAAGAAAATGCCTATTCAAATGCTTTGTACATTTTTCTATATGGATATTCTTATTCCTGTTGATTTGTAGGAATTTTAGGAGGATACCTCCTTTGAAATTGGAGAACTTTTTGTCCTATGAATAATATTTGAGTCTACATTTAGAAATCTGAATACTGGGTTTCTTACAAGCAGGTCACTGTATACATACTTACAAATTTCAACAGTGAGGTAAATCCAAGCATGGGGAAATTCAGCCTCAAATGTTCCCAGATACAAAGCACCCTCTCAAAGGATGAGAAGGCTACTGCTTTTTCCTCCAGTTTATTTCATGCTGGTGTGGCAAATGGGGGTGGGCAAGGTCATTCCATATGGTGTGTTGGAACAAAGAGGATAGTGAATTAAGTGGCTGATGGAAAATGAGGAAAGAGATAAATGGGTCAACCAAAGGAAGACTTATAGTTCCATGGTTGGGCTTGTTTCATAACTGGACACATCAATGTGCTCAACAAGCACTAGTGAAATGAGATTTCATCTAACACAGGATTGCTGATGAATAACAAATAAGTGGTGGGGGATTTACAAGTTAGATGAGCAAGTATCTAGAGATTCATTGTTAGCTTAGCTACGAGAAATGCCTTTGCTTAATTTGGGGACGTCTGAAAAGCCAAAACATGGAAGAAAAGTATCTCTAGAAGCCACCCAGAAGAGTGTAGATGTGCTACCAGACATACTTTAAGACTCCTCCATTATACTAGGTGTGAGGCACAAGGACTAGCACTCAGATCCTACATCCACATTTCAGAGAACGGCCCAGCCACCAGCATGTTCTGCCAGCTACCCTGCCATATGCAACCCTTGGGTGCTACTATCAAAGGAATTTCCTCTTTTAATTTCCATTTTACACAATGCAATATAGCATTATAAACATAATTGTCCTTCGTGAAATTTAAATAAAACCAAGGAAAAGTTTTCTTGGCTTTCATTCATTCAATGAATGTAAGCACCTACTGTATGCCAGTATCATGTTAGAAGATAAATAGATAGCACAAGGTCTTCCCCTCAGGAAGCTCACAGAATTGTGGAAGAAATGAAGAAATAGTTAATTTCAAGATAATGTAATGGCTGTGAGGTGGAAGTTTTCAGGGTGTTAGCAGGGATGGGGTACCTAACCGGTGGCTGAAGAGGAGGACAGGCAGGGTTGAGAAGTCTTGGGAAAGGCTTCCAGAAAGAGTTAATGCCTTCAAGTCTATTTCTTCCTATCATCCATGAAGGATATATGTGGGAGAAAAGTTAGGAATTCACAAACCCCACCATGCATCAGAGGATAAGGGAAAATTTTCCAATTTTCTATGTGATGCTGTTATTCTTAGGGTCCTCATTTCTTATATTAATGAAGTTTTTTTTTTGTCTCTCATTTTGAACATGAATTCAATGAAATTTAATTAAAATGATGTAAAATGTGACCTTGTATGAATTAATTAATGTTAATAAAACTGAGCTTTATTCCCCATTTTCTTTTCAATTACTCACATATGGAAACCTAAGAAAACATTTGCCCTCTCTTGACTAAGCCCTGTCAGGACTCATGGTTTTCAACATCTCTCTCCTGCTTACAACCATAAGAATAGGCAGATGGCCAATGGAAGAAGGAGGGTAAATGCAAGAATTTGTTATGCTGGAATTCAGCAGAGCTCTCTCTAACGTGGGGATTAAGATAAGTGGAATCGGCCAGGCATGGTTGGCTCACGCCTATAATCCCAGCACTTTGGGAGGCCGAGGCAGGTGGATCACGAGGTCAAGAGATGGAGACCATCCTGGTCAACATGGTGAAACCCCGTCTCTACTAAACATACAAAAAATTAGCCAAGCATGGTGGCACACACCTGTAGTCCCAGCTACTCTGGAGGCTGAGGCAGGAGAACAGCTTGAACCCAGGAGGCGGAGGTTGCAGTGAGCCGAGATTGCGCCATTGCACTCCAGCCTGGGTAACAAGATTGAAACTCTGTCTCAAAAGAAAAAAAAAAAGATTAGTAGATTCACGAGTAAGAGAATTGAGAGAGTTAATTACAAATCAGAGTAGGTGGTATAAGCTAAGTGTCTACCTAGAAAGCAGACTGGGCCACTAAGAAAGGGGTGGTGGGAGTTAGAAACTCTTTCTCTGCTTTTCTCAAAGAACATGGAACAAAATATTAGTTGAGTCATTTGGAATGCATTTGGCTGCAAGTAATAGAAACCCTAATTCATTGTAACTGGAACAATTAGGTGGTTCGTTATCTCACATAATAAGAGGTCCGGGGGATGGTGGTTCCAGGGTTGATTAATTCACCAGCTCACCAGTATCTTAAAGGTCCAGGTTATTTCCATTTTTCTACTCTGCCACCCCCAGTGTCTGGCTTATCCTCATAGGCTGCTCTCTTAACGGACCCAAGATGCTTTGGTTTCAGGAATAACAAACAGAGGCCAAGTTCAAAGCCAGAAAAGCAAACATTGTTATCTTGTGGATTTTGTTTGTTTGTTTTTTGAGCAAGAAAAACCTTCCCCAAAGCCCCATCAGCAGATTTCACTTTTAGCTCCCTTGGCCCAAATTGCATCCCATGCCTGAATAATCATTTGGCAGGGGGAATCATTCCCTATCTGGCTTCAACCATGAACTCTCATTCCTGGGTAAGAGAGCAGCCTAGCCTTCCCTGAAGGAGTTGCTAACTTGGAATAAGATGAACAAAATCAGAGTTCTATTAACAAGGAAATGGGGGGATGGCAGAGGGGACAGCAGCTAGCATGTCCATGTTAAACAAGAGTTCTCTGCTTTCTCTTCCTGAACTTGAGGGTTATGTGCATACTCACACAGCCTTGGGGATTTGTGGGGGTGCCCCTTCGATCATCTTATTTCTTCTCCCTTGTAGAAAATAGTTGATAGAATCATACAAGAAAAATGAGCAAAATGTGACAAAGAAACAAGTTAAATACAGTAAGGATACTGGGGAACAGACCAGGTACGAGCAGGCAGGGAGTCTTTAGTGAAATTGTGGAGTGCCCAAAGCTTGGCTTCTGATATGTGGAGCCTTTACTTTCTCAGTTCTTCCTCCTCACTCCATATCCCACTCAAGAAACCCAGTATTTTAATGTTCTCTTTGCTCCATTAAAGCATCAAACATATTCACACGATGTTTACATGACAGGGATTAAAAAATGTTTGCAGGACAGGGATTAAAAAATACACTGTAAGGCCGGGCATGGTGGCTCAAGCCTGTAATCTCAGCACTTTGGGAGGCCGAGGCAGGTGGATCACGAGGTCAAGAGATCAAGACCATCCTGGTCAACACGGTGAAACCCCCGTCTCTACTAAAAATATAAAAACCTAGCTGGGCATGGTGGCATGTGCCTGTAATCCCAGCTACTCGGGAGGCTGAGGCAGGAGAATTGCCTGAACCCAGGAGGCGGAGGTTGTGGTGAGCTGAGATCACGCCATTGCACTCCAGCCTGGGTAACAGGAACGAAACTTCGTCTCAAAAAAAAAAAAAAAAAAACACTGTAAATACCAACTCTGCCATCTGTAGCTTTCTGACCATTTTGAGCTTCAATTTCCTCACAAACAAAGTGAGAATAATGGCACTACCCAGCAGGTTGTTACCACTCTGTTTATTAGTGTTCATCCTATTAGAGCAAGCTAACCGCTGACAACTGTAAAATCACGATGGCTTAACACAAGTTTGTTTCTCACTAACACAGAGTGTAGTGTCGGTGATCCTGATCAGGTGGCTCTCTGGTGACCTGAGGAATCAAGGATACCGCCCTTGCATTTTGAGATGCCACCATCTTCAACACAGGATCTTTAAGTTTTTGCTGGAAAGTTGTGGCTGCTTTGACTTGGCTTGGAAGCCTTTCATGGTTGAGATATAGGGCCTGAGATCCAGGGTGGGAGCTGAAACAGAAAACTTTGCTATGCACCCAGGTAGAGATGTGATGAGCATCAAGCTAGTCTCTGCTACATTATGCTGTTATTGTTGCCAATACTGTTTATTAAAATGGCAGCCATTTTCCAGATGTAACTATGGGCCCTAACAGTTCACTGTGCTCATGGCCATAATTCCAGGAAGCCATTTCTGAGAGCTTATGAGCCTTAAATGCCAGTATGAGGTGTCCAGGGAATAGACGATAGTCCACTAAGGACGAGAGTGGGGAAGTCTAGTAACTTCTCTTCTCTCCACAATACCTAGCACAGTGTTGGACACAGCAGGTGCTGACCCAGTGACTGTGGACTTACTCATAGTGGACACAATACTCTACTTCCTTGGGTCCCTTTCCCATTTTCATTCCCCTTGGCTCCAAGTTTGCTTTTACTCCTGGCATCTAGAACCCATACTTTGTGAGAGGGCTACTCTCGTGCTTCTGGAGTCTATTTTGCCTATGTGCAGAGAGAGTGGGGGGTGCCTAGAAACATGCATCCCTCTGAGATGGCCCTTACCCAATGGAGGGAGGGGCTCTTGGTCTCCAGTCATTTTCTGTGGTGGGACCAGACACCCTGCAAGCATGGGGACTTGCCCGACATTGCACCCTTGCTTGGTTTTCTTCTCCCTGTCTTGCTTCCTCACTTCCCTGCAGGGGACACTGCACAATACAGCACTTTCTCACCAATCCTCATCTCCAGGATGCTTCTTGGAAACCAGCCTGAGATAGGAGGTAAGCTGAAGAAGCAGAAGTTTGAAGATTCTGGGCCCTATTTGAACCGAATAGCTGAGACAGGTCTTTGAGAACATCAGCTCTTGCCTCTCACCTCAGTTTTTACACTCACAAATTAAAAGATCACACAGGCAGACTTTGGCATGATAGGCAGTCCCTGGACAGTGTGGGGACTCAAAGACATTTATGGCAGCTCATCAGCCTGCATCCAGCACTTCAAAGTGTTCTGAGAGACTGGCTCAGCCCACTGCCAGCCAGGTCATCTCAAAATTGAAATGAAAGCAGCAGAGAGGGTTATATTTATCAACTGAGTGAGACTCACTTTTCTCAACAGGATATTTATGTTGTGAACTGGTAGAATCTGAACTGCAGAATATAAATTTCGAAACATTCTTCTTAGAGGATGCAGTCTGCCACAGGTGAGGTGTTTTCAGTTTTCTGCTGACTACGTATTAATATAAAGCCATTCCTTACTCTTCTATCTTAATATATGGTCTCTTTGGTTTTAATTAGGTCTGTCCTTGCTTCTGAACTTCTGATTTCCCCCAAAGGTTGGAGAGAATGTTCAGTAATGACCTCGGAGCAGGCACATACCAGGTACAACATGGTATGTACAAGGCTGTACCTCAAGCCACCTGAGAGGCTACCTTGGCCTCAGGCACTATGCTGAATACTGTAAAGAGCCACCCAGATACCCCTCAATGAGGACTTGTAGTCCCAGTGGTGCAGAGTGCTGCTAGCACACAGAGGTTGCCTGGGCTTCAGAGAGCAGCCTTGCTGATGTCACACCCCTGCCCATGGGGCCCAAATCTAATAACTGATTGATGTGGACACACAGAGATCTGGCCACCTCAGACCAACTTAAAACAAGTCTGAAGGACCTTTTGAGCTCCCAAGCCTTGCCAGGCCTTGCCCCCGTGGAACTGACCAAAGCTGTCCTTGATCTTGGCTCAGTTTCTGTTTCTGCATATTGCTTCCTCCTCCTTACACAGGTATTGACCCCTTAATCGGCATTCTGCACAAAAAGCTTCATCTTAGGGTCTGCTTTCAAGGGAACCCAATTGCAATAGTCACATTTCCCTCCCTCACCAGCCAGACTCTTCAGGGAGAGTCTGGCTGGTGAGGGAGGGATAAATAGAGTGGTCCTTCAGTACTGGATGCAGCTTGCCTCTTGCTTTCAAGTCCTCTGGGTGTCTGTAAAGGATAGGACGAGAAGAAAGCCTCAAGGGGTGCAGTTTGAGGATTGCGTAATGGTAGGGTTACCTCATTTTGATGCAGGGAGAGGAGTAAAGAGGCCTTTGCAGTCTCTGCAGGGGGCCATGCATGCATCACAATCCCTGAGCATCTTTAACCAGGGCGTCTCCATGTTCATTCCAGGCACCATCCCTGAGGGCTCCCTCTCCCGCATCCTCACACTTGGATGCTGAGGAGGTCAGCAAGTCCTGCCAACTCTTCAAACTGTATTTTGAATCCATCTACTCTTCTCCCTTTCCTCTGCCTCCACCCTAGCCAAAGCCACAATCATCTCTTACCTGGCTAAAATATGTCTTACCTCCTTGCAATTCATTCTCCTCACTATAGCCAGAAAGATTTTTGAATACTGATACTTTTCATTCCCAGGAATTTCACTGTTTCTTTTCATAATTGCCAGCTGTTGATGTGTAATGATCTTCTCTCATTTGATATACAGATACCCACCCACATCTCTCCAAGATACTAAGTATACAGATTTTAAGTTTCTGTTCTGATTAGACTATTAGCTTGGTTCCTTCAGTTATACGTTTTTTCCTTTGTTAAGTTTGGTGATGTTCTTGTATGGAGTTTGGCATCTTCAAACGGTCAATGTATTTAGAATGTGTGTAAACCTCTGTGCTTTCTGCTTGTTGTTGAAATGCAGCCTGGTTTGCTGCAGGTCTCTTGGGGTGGGGGTGGGGGCTGATGCCTTGGCTTACATTGTGGTGAAGGCCAGCACAAACCCCCAAGCAGGGGCTCACGGTCCCACCTGTGTGTGCAGGCTGCCTCTTCCTCCTGGGTGTCATCAGTCATCCAAAACTCTGACCTGGTCCCGGCCCCAGATTTCACATTGACAGTACTGCTGGGTGCAGAAGCATCCCTTTCTGACCTGGAAATCATTCCTCACCATGCAACCTAAAGGCCATGCCACATTTTTTTCCTTCATGACGCTGATCACAATGAAGAATCAGTAAATATTTACTCATTTATGACTGGATTTGCCTACTAAACCAAGCTCTATGAAGGCAGAGATCAAGTCTGTTTGGGCCACCGATGTGTACCTGGTTCTCAACACTACTCTTGACATACACTTATTTCAAGAAATCATTATCGGATAATGGGTTGTTTAGGCTTCCATATCACCTTTCATTTAAAGAAAGGCTTCTTAGCTCAACACAGTCTGAAAACAACCACGAGAGAGGACACCACATCAAATGAGGAGCAAAGGACCTTGTGTTTCTGTGTAGGTTCCATGAGGAAAGGTACCGGGTGGGGTCTGCTGCACAGGCCCCTTGTCCAGAGGAAGCTGCAGTCCTGCCACTGTCCTAGGCTGACTCGGGAGCCTGACTTCACCTTCCCGAGAGCAGGGAGCTCGTTTTCCTCTGAACTCGCAGCCTGCTGCCAACAGAGAGAGGCGGAGCCTGCAGAAGCTTCTGCAGGGCCATTATGGGGCATTTGAGGAGACCATAACATTAGCTGCTGGGTCCTGGGGGGCTCAGCAGACAGGAGGTGGAAGGAAGGAGAGAGGGAGGGCTTCACCCTGCACCACTTTTGAGTCATCCTGGGGTGCTGACACCTCCACCCAACCGTACCAGCACCACTATGCCATCTGCACCCACCTGCCCACTGCTTTTCATAGTGGTAGCTGCTGCAGTTGCTAAGGGACCTTCCAGAAAAGAGAATAATCATGCCACTAGAGGAGGGGGCTGTAGAGATCACAGCTTCTCTCTGCATCTCATTATATAGCTAAGGGAGCTGGCCCAGATCACAGATGACTGGCCCAAGGTCACACAGGCAGTAATAAGTGGGGCTAGGGCCAGAACGCAAAGCTACTGATCCCCAGGGCACTGGGACTGCAGCAAACTGCCCTCTCCTTTTCTCTCCTTTCACCTTGTCTGCTCCATCTTGCTCCCAGCCTCTTACCACTTCAGCCTTGTGCCACCACTGCAAAGACACTGCTGCAGCACAGACAACCCAGGCTCCTGGGCCGCCACCATGCATTTTGCCTACCATTGCTTGGGGCTGAGAAACTTGCTGGTCCCTGAGCAAAACTGTCTGTATGGTTTCAAGTAGAATCTGGGAGCTGCAGTATTAATACCAGGAAGAAGCTACACCAGCCCAGGATCCCCCAGCTTCTCCAAAAGCACCGGGCATTAATTTCACTTCCAGGCTCGCTCTTGTCCCGTGAGAACAAGAGCCTGATTCCCAGATCCCACACCTGATTCCCTGAGATGAGAACACTTCTGAAGCCCCTGGACTGTGTGTGGCTTTCATCTGACAATCTCGAACACAGACTTTTGTCTTCATCCTCTCTGATCCCCTTCTGCCACAGCCCCTCCTGCTTGCCCACCTCCCCCCTAAACAAGATCATTCCCTTTTTCTGAGTCATTCTCATATCTGACATCACTTTGACTCTTGTACCCAGCACACTGTATTGCAGTGACCTGCTTATTTCTCTGTTTCTTAGTCCAAGGAGCACCTTCAGGGCAGAATCTGTCTCCAGTACCTAAGGAGCCGGCTCTATGAAGGTCCTCAATCATTGTTGATTGGAGGGGATCTGGCCACCTGGGATCCAGCTCTGTGGTTCAAACGGGAGGAAGGGAGGCAGAGACGGGTTTCCCATCCCCAAACCCCACCTCCCACCCTCAGTTGGGACCTAAGGTGACAAGGGGCAGCCGCTCTTGCCTTGCTGTGTCACAATTCTCTAATTAACCGGAGCCTGACCCCCAAGGTGAATGTGTGGGAGGGAGAACAACCCTAGTGAGGAGGCTCTCAGAGCATTCCCGCCCAGCTGGGGATCCTGGCGGGCATTTTCTAGGGCCTGTTTTGTGGAACGCGGGACTTGTCCGGCGCTCTGTGCGTTCTGGGAATGAAAGGTTCAGAGGTTGGCTTTTGGAAAATGCCGCTTCCTCCAAATCTATCTGTCCCTGTTGTAGCTACACAGTACACTCCAGTGTGTTAAAGGCTCTGAGCGACGCTGCAGTACGAATGTGTATTGTAAAACAGTAAGAACAAAACATGAACGGCGGGGGACTGTCCTCTGCTGACCCCAAAGTTCAGCAGGTGCGGGAGAGGGAGGGGCGGGCTCTCGTGTCTACCCCGGGCTTGGGGAGCCATCTCCGCCTCGGGGCTCACAGACCGGGCTTCTCCTGCCAACGCTGCACTTCGGGGAGTGTTCTCCCACCCGTCTGTGCTCAGCCGTCCCTTCCCTGTCCTCTGGATTTTGTTTAGGCCTATTTGCAATTTCCTTAAAAAAAAAAAAAAATCTAATAAATAGTAGGAGCCTGAAAGAGAGCTGGCCAATGAAAAGCCGCGTTGGGGCATTACGGCATCGGCGAGGCCGCCCATTGGCTGGCGTGCCCTGAGGCGATGGCTGCGGCTCCGGGGCCCCGCCCCGCGTCGGTGCCCCGCCCCGCGCTGGTACCCACGCGTCTCACTCAGGCTTGTGGGAGCAGCCGTGAGGCGCAGGGGGTCGCGTGCCCTTGGCCCGAGGCCTGGTCGCCTGCCGACCCCGCCGTCCTCGGCTCGGCCGCTGCTTCCCGCACGCCTGTGGCGGAGCGAGCCTGCCTCCAGGGCAGCCTCACTGCCTGGATCCTGGGCAGGAGACCTCCCAGGTGATAACCGTGATCACGGTGTTGATGCTCACTCCTGGGCAAGGGTGCTCACGTGTTCTTGTGCTCGCGCGGAGTAGCCCCGCCTTCAAAGTCAGCCCCAGTCCCCTTGCACTGTGCAGCCCTTTCTGCCGGACCCTGCCCGCATTAATCTCCCCTTAATTTCTAAAATGCTCATTGCGATGCTCTCCCATCATTTTGTATTTGTAACAGATACTGTCTCCTGGTGCAGCGCCATCTCCGTTCCCCCTTTCTACCGTGATATAAAAACTCCTGATTTTTAGCTGGGCACATGGCTTTTGGAATCAAGACTGTGTTCCCAATTACCTTGCAACTAGATGTGACTAAGTTTTGGCCAATGAGATGTTCATGTTCTACTTCCAGGAAGTGTCTCTAAATGAGGGAATATGTCTTTTTAGGTCCCTTCCTCTCTCCAGCTGTCTGGAATGGAGCCACCATATCTGGCACTCAAGCAGCCAGCTCTGACCCAGAGGTGACACATTAAGGATTGTGGAGCCACAGGATGGAGTAGCCTGGGTCTCATGATTTTGTTAGTCAAGGCTCTCCAAAGAAGCAGGACCAACAGGAAATACATATGTTTCTGTATGTATATATGGTAGGTATATGCTACACACACACACACACACACACACACACATACACACACACACACACACACTAAAGAAAGTGGCTTATGTGATTGTGGGACTGGCAAGTTCAAAATCTGCAGACCCAGAGAAGAACCGATGTTGCAGCTCAAGTCTGAAGGCAATTTGGAGGCAGAATTCTCACTTCTTCAGGGGACCTCAGTCTTTTCTCTTAAAGCCTTTTACTGATTGAATGAGGCCCACCCACATTATAAAGGGTCATCTGCTTTACTCAAAGTTTACTGATTTAAATGTTAATCACATAAAAAAATCTTCACAGCAGCATCTACATTAGTCATTGAGCAAAATCTGGTTGCCATGGCTGTTATGGACTAACTTTTGTCTCCCCCAAATTCACATGTTGAAGCCCGAACCCCCGGTAACTTGGAATATGACTGCATTTGGAGATAGGGTTGTAAATGAAGAATTAAGTGGGCCCAGCGTGGTGGCTCACACCCATAATCCCAACACTTTGGGAGGCCGAGGTGGGTGGATCACGAGGTCAAGAGATTGAGACCATCTTGACCAACATGGTGAAGCTTCATTTCTACTAAAAATACAAAAATTAGCCGGGCATGGTGGTGCACACCTGTAGTCCCAGCTGCTTGGGATGCTGAGGCAGGATAATCTCTTGGACCCAGGAGGCGGAGGATGCAGTGAGCCGAGATTGCTCTACTGAATGCCAGCCTGGAAACAGAGCAAAACTCCATCTCAAAACAATAATAATAATAATAATAATAAAGTTAAAACAAGGCTTTCAGGGTGGGCCCAAATCCAAGCTGACTTGCGTCCTTACTTATAAGAAAAGGAGATTCGGACACAGAGGGGCACTGGGGCACATGTGCACAAAAAGATGACCATTTGATTGAAGGGGAAGCAAGAAGGTGGCAAGCCCAGGAGAGAGGCCTTTGGGGACACCAACCCTGCCAGCACCTTGATCTCAGACTTCCAGCCTCCAGAACTGTGAGAAAATAAAATTCTGTTGTTTATGCCACCAACTTTGTGGTATTTTGTGTAGCAGCCATAGAAAATGAACACACATGACCTTGCTAAGTTGACATATAAAATAATCATCTCTGAGGACTATGTGGTTTTCATACCATGTTAAAGAGTTTGGGCTTTAAAACCATCAATGCTGGTGGGTGATTCAAGATGGTAAGCAGGAGAGTGCCAAGGTCAAATTTGGATTTTAGAAAAATCTCCTGAAACCAGTAGTGGGTAGAGGAGAATGAGACTGCAATCAGAGACCAGTTAAGGGTTGACATATAACAGCAGAAGAAAGATACAAAGGGACAGTGATGGTGGGAAGAGGAGAATTGAATAGCACATTGGCAGGAGCAATAAGGAAGAGGGAAAACCTAGGAAGAATCCCAAGTGTCTAGTTTGAGAGGCTTAGGGGGATGCTGATGTCACCAATGAAAGTAGAGAATGCAGATGAGCCTGGTGAAGCATCAAACAGTTTTTGATGGTGGTGAGCCTGGTGAAGCACCAAACAATTCATTTGCTTTTAGGCATGTTGAGTTTTGTCTGCCTTTGGGACATGCGTGTAGGGATCCCAGCAGGCAGTTTGATATGCTAGCATGGAGCGCAAGTCTGGTTTGAATCCAGATTTCTATGTTTGTTTCCACCCAGCAATTAAATTTCCAAGAGCAGTGAACCTTCCCACCACACTTGCATGTCTCAGTCCCAGGTCTTCCAAACATGCATGACTATTTGCTTTTGTTTTCCTTTTTGGCCATTGTTATATCAATAAGATCAATTTTAGGAAGGATGTGAGTAACACTGAGGACCCCCTGCTGCACAATAAAGACCCAATTGTAATTTATAACAGATATGAATCATATTCTGCTGTTCTGGAGGTCTTTCTAATTTTAAAAAGAAATTCAGAATCTTTGAATCTCTCCCTCAAAGACTTAAGACTGGCTTGAAAGTTCAGAAGGATCTGTCTCTGGGTTGTATGGAGAAGTATGGCTGCTACTTGAGGGCAGATTCTCATGGAAAAAAACATTTTTCCCCCACAGAAGTTTCTCCCATGAGTCTAAATGCATCCTTGCCTAGGGTCCTCCTAGTCTCCTGCACTGAGCAAGCAGATAGGGAGAGAGCAAAGGGTGATCTGGAGTTTTAGGATCTGCATTTGAACTCTCCTCTTGACTTGTGACCCTGGCCAAAGATCTGCCAGTCTCTCTTTACTGAGCACCTGCGCTATGCCAGGTCCCAGAGCTTTTTAGTTCTATCTGGGCGTCAACATCCACATTGGACAAAAAGGGTAAATATTCCTGCCATGCAGGGTTATCATGACAAATGCAATGAAATAACAGATGTGGAAGGGCCTCTCAAAGTGCCTGCCTCAGAGTGGAAAGTCAATAAATACTAGGGCATTCTGTGTCTGAAAACCTCACCTCTAATTATTCTCTTTCCCTTCCCAATTATACAAAACAGCAGCAGCAGCAACAGCAACCACAAAATGTACTCCAGGGTACTTCTAAGCATTTCTTGCTGGGGGGAATGTTTGCATCCCTGGTCAGTTAAAAATGTTATGTTCCTCCCATGTCAGAAGCCCCTGGATCTTGTGTGAAGCTGTGCATTTCTTGATGAGTTTGTTTCTGTCCTTCTGGGGCTTGTTCTGAAGGGCTTTGCTGCTGCCTTCATCTGGGGAAATTTGCACACCGATGCACTGGTATCTCCCCAATCTATTAGGTGTGACAGCTACTGGTAAGAAATAGATTTGGGTTTAACTCTTTGTTGCCCAGCAGGAAGCTCTGGCACCCAAAGGGAAACAGCTGTATATCTACAAAGATGTGATCTCCCCTACAAGCAATAGAGCTCCTTTGCTGGCAGGTCATTGCTTTTTCTGGCTTCCAGAGAATGCAGAAATCTCAGGGAGCCACTATTGGGCTGTTTCCCCATCGGATGTTGGGCCAAGCAACATAGCAAACCTCCTGAGGCACTTCTACCTGGAAATGCCCTTTGTGGCCAGTGGCAGTCCTCTGATGAAGACACTATAGTATTTATTTTTGCAAATGTTGGTGACCATCCAGTGAACAACGCTGCTTAGCAGAGGTCAAACGTTCTCATCCTGTATTGGTAGAACCACATAGGCTGGTTCCAGGCTATCTTCTGTGCAATCCTCAACCTGACAATAATACTGATGCTGATGCTAATGATGATTGTAAAATCCACAGTCTTTCCCATTTATTGCCCTATTTGGCTTGTAAAACTTGGCAGATCACAGTGACACACACACACGTGCACACACACACACACACAAACACACACACGGTCTTTCTTTCTCTTTCTTTACTGTGTGCCAGGGACTGGACAAAACACTTTGGCATGCATTATAACATTTTCCCTAACACTCCTGTAGCAGGCAGTAGTAACATCCCTGCTTTATAACTAAGGAAGCTAGAGTTCAAAGAAGTGAAGAACCTGCCTCGAAGTTCAAGGCCATACAGTCCAAAGTGGCAGAATCAGACCTGTACCCAAGTCCATCTGCACAAAGCTGGTGCTTCCACCCTGTACACCACAGTGTTTCCAGTGGCCTGCAACTCTCTGGTGAGGGAACCGACCTTGTCAATTGCTGTCTGCCACATCCAGTTTGACCTGGCTGCCTGGGCATTCTCCCACCCCACGGGCAGCAGTGGCTTTTGCTGCCAGGGCTCCAGGGTGTGGGCAGTGGATGGGAGGGAGGGGAGGCCAGCTGTGCAGTTCTGCCCAGCTGGGACAGAGCTGGGAGGCAGGGTGCCTATTGATTGACTGAAATTGGATTTGTTGACACAAACTGCCAGCATTTCACAGTGATGAAAGGATTGCCCACCAGCCTCATAACAAGCAGAGATTTCCCTGAGGGCCACCAGAGCTGCTGGTGTGGTTCTTTTGTGAGGAGAAGAAAGCAATTAGGAAAACGGGTGAGGTTATTAGGTCTTATTGCTTCCCTCAGCTCCTGCACACACAGAGTGCTGCTCAGTGTGGGATTTTGGGCTCTCTGTCCTACGTGCTGCTGATTCTGTGTGTGCCTCTTCCACTGTGTAAAGCCAGCTGGTGGACAAACAGCTCATGTATGCTGACTCCAAGCATATGGAGAATGCACACACAGATTTGGGGCACCAAAAGTAACCAGCAGGTGGAACCAGCTTTAGCATACTTTAAAAATAACAAGATCATTGGAGAATAAATCCACGAATGCACGAGGCACACTCGTCTCTCTCTCCCTTGCTTTCTCTATCCCTTTTTATGTTTTGTCACATTAGAACTATTTAGACTGGTTTGGTTTAAAAGATCTATTCAGGAAAGTTGGCCAATGACACACGTCTGCAGATGGGCAGGGGAGGTGGGGGTGTGTTCTGTCTGGACAGCATTGGTTTAGCAAGTGTTTGTTGGGGTCTGCGCAGCAGTAGGGGTGAGCGTATGAGGGGGAGAGGTAAGAAAACATCAGGAATAATGTTACCTTGCATTGTATAAGTGGGTTTTTGTTGCAAAATACACATAACATAAAATTTACCATTTAACCATTTTAAGTGCACAGTTCGAGGACATTAAGTACTTTCACAGTATGGTGCAGCCATCACCACAGTCCATCTTTAGAGTTTTTCATCTTCCCAAACTGAAACTCTGCCCTCACGAAACAATAACTTCCTATTCCCCGCTCCTGCCAGCTCCCGGGAACCAACATTCTACTTTCTGTCTCTACAAATTTCACTACTTCAGGTGTCTCCTATAAGTGAGATCATGGAGCATTTCTCCTTTTGTGACTGGCTTATTTCTCTGAGCATAGTGTTCTCAAGGGCCATTCGTGTGGTGTATGCACTGGAATTTCCTTCCTTTAGGCGGATTAATATTCCATTCTATGGCTAGGCCACACTTGGCTTATTCATCACCCAGTGATGGACCTTTGGGTTGCTTCCATCTTTTGGCTATTGTAAATACTGCTACTTTGAACATGAGTGTACAAATATCTGCCTGAGATCCTGCTTTCAATTTCAGGAGGTATATCTCCAGAAGTAGGATTTCTGGATTGTAAGGTATTTAATTTTTTGAGGAATTGCTGTAATTTTTTCCCACAGTAGCTTCATCATTTTACTATTTTACATACCCACCAGCAATGTGGAAATGTTCCAATTTCTCCATGTCTTTGTCCACACTTGTTATTTTCTGGGTTTTCTTTCTGGTTCTTTCTTTCTTTCTTTTTTCATAATAATCATTCTAATGGGTGTGAATAGGTATCTCACTATAGTTTGCATTTGCATTTCCCTTATGATTGGTGATGTTGGGCATCTTTTCATGTTCTTATTGGTTATTTGTATATCAACTTTGGAGAGATGTCCATTTAACTTCTTTGCCCATTTATAATTGTTTGTTTTTTATTGTTATGTAGCTTTATTTTTATTTTTACAATGGCTAGGACTAGAGTTATGGATTTAACCCATTTTATGAAGAAAATGAAGGTCATAGAAGTTCAGGAAGTTGCCTGATGTCCCTCATCTGGGTGAGACTGAAGCGCAGCCTTTTGGTTTCTGATCCTGCCTTTCTGCTCTGCTCATGCTGTCTACTCCCAGATGGCGAGATGTGGTCCACACCTTTTCAGACTTCACGTTTCACTTAGGAACAATACATGATAACATAAAAGATGTGTCAAATGAAGGTTACAGATGATGAATTATATGAACATTTAAAAAAGGGGCCTGATGTCTGCGTCAATTTGGGAAGATTCTATGGCAAAGGGGAACCAGAGGTGAACATTAAAAGATAGTGTGATAAATAGATGCCGGAGAGGATGTGGCAAAATGGAAACATTTTTACCCTGTTGGTGTGGGTGTAAATTAGTTCAATCATTGTGGAAAACAGTACAGTGATTCCTCAAGGATCTAGAAATAGAAATACCATTTGACTCAGCAATCCTATTACTGGGTATATATCTAAAGGATTAGAATCATTGTACTATAAAGACACATGCACAAGTACATTTATTGCAGCACTGTTCACAATAGGAAAGACTTGGAACTAACCCAAATGCCCATCAATGATAGACTGGATAAAGAAAATGTGGCACATATACACCATGGAATACTATGCAGCCATAAAAAAGGATGAGTTCATGTCCTTTGCAGAGACATGGATAAAGCTAGAAACCATCATTCTCAGCAAACTGACTCAAGAACAGAAAATAAAACATTTTATGTTCTCCCTCATAAGTGGTGTTGAATAACAAGAACACATGGACACAGGGAGGGGAACATCACACACTGGGGCCTGTCAAGGGAGCAGGGGTGGGGTTGGGAAGAGATAGCAGAGGGTTGGGGGATAGGGGAGGGATAGCATTAGGAGAAATACCTAATGTAGATGACAGGGTGATGGATGCAGCAAACCACCATGGCATGTGTAAATCTATGTAACAAATCTGCATGCTCTGCACATGTATCTTCGAATTTAAAGTATGATAATAATGATAAAGGAAAGATGCCAAGTATACACTAAATATCATCAGTATAAATGCCTAATACATATAGTTTAAAGCCTAAAAAAAAAAAAAGAAAATGTGGCACATATACACCATGGAATACTATGCAGCCATAAAAAAGATGAGTTCATGTCCTTTTCTGGGACATGGATGAGGCTGGAAACTATCATTCTCAGCAAACTAATACAAGAACAGAAAACCAAACACCAAATATTCTCACTCATAAGTGGGAGCTGAGCAATGAGAACACATGGACACAGGGAGGGGAACATCACACACCGGGGCCTGTCAGAGGGTGGAGGGATTGGGGGGGGATAGCATTAGGAGAAATACCTAATGTAGATGATGGGTTGATGGGGGCAGCAAAGCATCATGGCACATGTATATTTATGTAAAGAACTGGCACATTCTGCACATGTACCCCAGGACTTAAAGTATAATAAAAAAGGAATAGTGTGATAGCAGCTAACATCAAACTCAAAGGGAAAAAATGGAAAGGTTTCCCACTAAGATCAGGCACAAGGCAAAGATGTCCACAATAACCACTTCTATTCAACATGGTAGTAGAAGTCATAGCCAGAACAATGAGACAAGAAAAAGAAAGTAAAATTATCCCTATTTGAGGATATGATTATATACCTAGAAACCTCTGAAGACTCAACCAAAAAACTATTAGAACTAATAAACACATTCAGTAAAGTTGCAGGATGCAAAATCAATATATGCAAATCAGGTGCATTTCTATGCACAAACAGTTAACTATCTGACAAGGAAATCAATAAAATAATCCCATTCACAGTAGTGACAAAAAGAAGAGAGTACTTAAATATAATTTTAACCAAAGAGATGAAACACTTGTATACTGATAATTATAACAATGATGAAGGAAGTTAAAGAAGATACAGATAGGTGAAAAGATATCTATGTTGACTGAAATAATTAATATTGTTAAAATGTCTAAACTACGCAACCTGAGTTACAGATGCCAAGCAATCCCTATCAAAATCCCAATGATGTCCTTTACAGAAATAGAAAAAAAAACCCCTAAAATTCATATGTGACTGCGCACAGTGGCTCTCACCTCCAATTCCAGCATTTTGGGAGGCTGAGGTGGGCAGATCACTTGAGGTCAGGAATTCGAGACCAGCCTGGCCCACATGGTGAAACCCCTCCTCTACTAAAAATAGAAAAATTAGCTGGGCATGGTGACAGGTACCTGTAATTCCCACTACTCGGGAGGCTCAGGCAGGAGAATAGCTTGAACCTGTGAGGCAGAGGTTGCAGTGAGCTGAGATTGCACCACTGCATGCTAGCTTGGGTGACAGAGCAAGGCTCTGTCTCAAAAAAAATGTATGGAACTACAAAAGACCCAGGGTAGCCAAAGCAATCTTGAGCAAGAAGAACAAAGCTGGGGGAACACCATCTCTGATTTCAAAATATATTACAAAGTTATAGTAACCAAAATAACATGTACCAGTAAAAAACAGACACATAGAACAATGGAAAAGAACAGAAAGCCCAGAAATAAAGTCACACATGTATGGTCAACAAATCTTCAATAAAAGTGCTAAGAATACACAATGGGAAAAGAGAGTCTCTTTAATAAATGGTGTTGAAAAAACTGGATAACCCTATGCAAGAAAATGAAACTGTATCTTCATCTTACACCACACACAAAGATCAAGTCAAAGACACTTAATATAGCCCTGAAACTGTAAAACTCCCAGCAGAAAACACAGGGGAAAAGCGTCATGACATTGGTCTTGACAATGATGGTTTAGATATGAAACCAAAAGCACAAAGGAACAAATGAGACTACATCAAACTAAAACGTTTCTGCATAGCAAAAGAAATAGTCAACAACAACAAGAGCAACCTATGGAATGCGAGAAAATAGTTTGCAAACCATACATCTATCTGATAGGGGGTTAATATCCACAATGTGAATAACTCATACAACTCAACAGAAAAAACAACTTGATTAAAAAGTAGACAGAGGAGTTGAGTAGACATTTTCCTCAAGAAGACATACAAATGACTAACAGGTCTATGAAAAGATGTTCAGCATCACTAATCATCAGGGAAATGATCATCAAAACCACAATGAGATGTCACTTCACACCTTTTAGGATGGCTATTATTAGAATGACAAGCGATAACAAATGTTGGTGAGGATTTGGAATGAAGAAAACCCTGTCCATGGTCGATGGGAATGTAAACTGGTACAGCCGTCATGGAAAACAATATGGAAGTTTCTCAAAAAAGGGAAAAATAGAACTACCACGTGATCAGCAATCCCATTGTGAAGTCTATAGTCAAAGGAAATGAAATCAGTACCTTAAAGAGATATCTGTTTATTGCAACATTTACCACAATAGCCAAGATAAAGAAATAACTGAAATGTCCATTGACAGTTGAATGGATAAAGAAAATGTCATATACACATATGCAATGAAATATATTCTGACTTTAAAAAGAAGAGAATTCTTATATTTATGACAACATAAACCTGAAATCCAAAAATGTCAAATTCATAGAAACAGGAAGTAGAATACTGGTTGCTGGAGGCTGACGGGGAGGGATATGGGAAGATGTTGGTCAAAGGGTATGAGCGAGGTCTGTTATATAAGGTAAATAAGGTCTGGAGACCTACGTAAAACAATATAACTGCAGTTAACAATACTGTAGACCTGAAATTTGCTAAGAAGGTAGCTTGTAAGTGTTCTCACTGCATAAAAAAAATGATAACGATGTGAGGTGATGAACACACTAATTAGCTTGATTGTGGTGAACAGTTCACAATGTATACATATATTAAATCATTGAGTTGTACATCTTAAATATATATAATTTTTAGTTATTGATGATACCTCAATAATGTTGGGGAAAAAGAGAATAGAGTGACATGCAGAATAATGGTCCCCAAATATGTCCTCATCTGATTCCTAGACCTCTGAAGATCTTATGTTATTTGGCAAGGAGGAATTAGGTTGCAGATGGGTTTAAGGTTGCTAATCAGCTGACTTTGAGATTGGGAGATAATCCTGGATTATCTGGGGACCCAATGACGTCACAAGGGTCCTCACAAATGGAAGAGAGGCAGAGGCAGGCAGGAGGGTCAGAGAGGACATGGAAACAGACTAAGAGAATCAGGCTGACGTTATGGAAGAAGGATTCTGCAGGCCATTGCTGGCTTGGAGGATGGGCGAAGCGTACTGCCAAAGATAAACAAAGTTGGACCAATTCTAGTGATTGGGACAGATTTAAATCAGTAAAAACGATTGCTGATTTAACAGGAAGAGGAGTCTGTCGTTGAACTGCACTCAACTTTGAATAAAAATGAACTGGCGTGTTGAAGGGAGAATGTGGAGTTGGGGGGAGATGCTGGAAAAAGCCAAAAAACAGATTCTTCCCCAGAGCCTTGTGTCTGGCTGAGCTGGGAGGTGAGGCCCTGGCTTTCAGACCCCCACCTTGACCATGACCCTCCACTGACTCTCTGCAGCCAGATGGGGGAGTGGAGAAGGTCCCAGTGATGAAGGGCCTCCAGTGCCAGGACCAGTATGGCAGACATTAGAAACAGTGGACTGACCTGCTTTTCAGTGCTTGCTGAAGAGTCACTTGGCAGCAAGATGCAGGAAGAATCAGTGGAGGGGTTACATGAATGTTCACAACAACGTTATTCGTAATAGCCACAAGGCAGGAGAAACCCAAATGTCCATCAGCGGGTGTGTTGGTCTGTCCACACAATGGGGTATTATCCAGACAAAGGAGCGAGGTATTGACGCATGCTACAACCTGGATGAACCTTGATAACATTACACTATGTAATAGAAGCCAGTCACAAAAGACCACATGTTATATGATTTCATTCATATGAAATATCCAGAATAGGCAAATCCATAGAAATGGAGAGTGGGTTCATGGTTGCCAGGGCCTGGGGGAGAGGATAGGGGAGTGGCTAAAAGATTTCTTTTTGAAGTGTTACGAAAATTGACTGTGAAGATGGTTGTACATATCTGTGAATATGGTTAAATCCACTGAATTGTACACTTTAACAGGGTGGATTGTATGGTATATAAACTTCATCTCAGTGAAGCTGTCAAAAAGTTTAGTTGGGGAGCTCCAAGCCAGTGGAGTGCTCTGTGCCACCCCAAGACATGACATCCAGGGATGGAAAGACTGGAACTATCATCCAAGGGCAAGAGCCAGGCTGCAAGCTGGCACCAGGTTGTCCCAGAAACAGTGGACAGACACGCAGGCTGGGGGCCTCAAAGAGCCTCAGAATCAAGGTAGGCATAGATTCAAACCAGGCAGGCCTCTGACCCTAGGTTTTCTCATTCAAAAAGTGAGAGGTCGGAGGTCACCTACAAGCTCTCAGGGACTCTACTCTGGACCTCAGGATGAAGGGTGAGGGGTAGAGATCAGTGGGAGGGCAGAATTGGGGTGAGGAGAGAGAACTGGAGTCACACATGTTCATGCCGTGGGAAGCGATGGGAAGAGGCAGATGTCCATTGGTTGGGGCCACCAGACAAGCCTTATTCTGAGACCTCTCACCGGTGGAAACAGGCTCAAGACAGAAACTGGTGGTGTGGGAGGAGCACCTCAAGCTGGAAAGGAGCAGCTCCTTGCCACACCTATAGGTGCTTAAGAGGTAGGAAGCTCCTGCCACTGTGAGGTCAGGAGGAAGGGAGCATCAAAAGCAATGGATGCATTTCTTTCATTGCATTCCTGCATGCATGCAGTAAGAAAACATTTTCTAAGGGTTAAGCACTGTTCAGGGTGCCTCAAAGAGAGAGGTGAACAAAGAGAACAAAGTCCACATCCTCAGAGAGCTTCTATTTTAGAGCTGTGCTGTCCAAGATGGCAGCCACTAGCACATGTGGCAACAAGCCCTTGAAATGTGGCATCTGAATGAGAGGTAAACCAAGTGCAAAATGCACATCAGACTTCAAAATTTAGACCAAAAAATGTAAAGTATCTCATTTATGATTTTTCATATTGACTCCATGTTGAAATAATAGTATTCTGGATATCATGGTGATATGGTTTGGTGCTCTGTCCCCACCTAAATCTCATCTAGAATTGGAATTCTCACATGTTGAGGGAAGGAACAGGTGGGAGGTGATTGGATCCTGGGGGGCAGTTTTCCTCATGCTGTTCTCATGATAATGAGGGAGTTCTCGTGCGATCTGATGGTTTAAAAGTGGCATTTTCCCCTGCGCTCCATTGCCTACCACTATATAAGATGTGTCTTCCTTCCCCTTCCCCTTCTGCCATAATTGTAAGTTTCCTGAGGCCTCCCCAGCCATGCAGAACTGTGAGCCAATTAAACCTTTTTTCTTCATAAATTACCCAGTCTAGGTATTATCTTTATAGCAGTGGGAAAATGAACCAATGCACATGATTAAGTGAAATAAATTCTTAAAATTAATTTCACCTATTTCCTTTGCCCTTTTCAATGTGGCTACTATAAAAAGTAAAATTACAGATGTGGCTTAAATTATATTTCTATTGAATAGCATTGTTCTAGTAGGAGAAACAGATAAGAAAATAAATAAGCAAATAAACAGATACAGCAATATTTGATAGAATGGTCTTTCCGGGGAGATGGTGTCTGTGGAGAGGCTTTGGAAGAGCAGCAGGCAGGATGACTGGGTATGGCGAGCATGGTAGGTGGCTGGAGGGGATGTAGGCAGTGTGACTGGTGAGCTGCTGGTTTACCTAGACTGGGATGGAGATAGGACCTGTGATGAGTTCTGAATTCTTGCCTCATCCTGCTGAGTCTGGGCTCCAGGAAATTCAAATGGAGATGTACAGTTTCCGTTGGAGACAGAGGCCTGGAGTTTAGCAGCAAGGCTGGGGATAAACACACATAGTTTAAAGTCATTTTAGAGGTGACCCTAGAGCCCACATACAAGGACGCATTACTGAGGATAATGAGAGGAGGAAAGGAAATGACAATTAGTCAGATGTAGTTTGAGTCCTGGCTCTGCCACTTCCCACCTTCCTGTACTTTCTCATCTGTGTGATGAATTAAAAATGGTCACGAATCATTTTGATGTTGTTTTTATTCCCTCTTCTTGAATGTGGGCTGGTCCTGTGACTACCACAACCAGTGGAGCAAAGAGGAAATGATGCTGCTCTGGTTCCAGGCCTGGACCTATGAGTGGCATCGTCTGCTTCACTCTTCTAGAGCCCTAAGCTACTAAGTAAGAAGTTCTACCCTGAGTCCACCGTGTTGTGAGGAAGCCCACAGGTGAAGAGGCTGGGTGGAGAAAGAGAGAGAGTTACTTAAATAGCCAAGACATTCCAGAGGAGGCTTCAGATACCATGGGACAGAGATAAGCTATTCTTCCTCCATCCTGTTCATATTCCTGGCCCACAAAATGGTGAGGTATAAGAATAATCAATTGTTGTCTTAAGATACTAAGTTTTGTAGTAGTTTGTTATTCAGCAATAGATAAATGGAACAGTATATAAAATGGGATAGTAATTTATATCTTATTTGATTTCTAGAAGTAGGATGTAAAATGCTAAGTACAGTTTCTGGCAGTGGATAGGTTCTAAATCAATATTCCTTTTCTTTCTCTTGGAAGGCTTATGCTATAAAATCAAAATCTGTGAGGTTCAGCCTTGTGGAATGACATCAAATAAGTTGAAGTCCTATTTCACGTCTATTTTTTTAAACATATGGAAATGATATCTGTGAGACCATAGGCTGTCTTCCCCATGCTAGATTGCTTATTCTCCCCTCAGTTACGTTGGTCTCAAGGCACGTTCTCCTGGTCACTCTTCCCAGAGTCTGATCTAATTTAAAATTCCCCCTTTGAGTGAGTTGCCCTAGAAGGCCCGCCATAGGTGTGGTCAGTGCAGTGCTGGTCAGGAGAAGTGTGTCTGCTCCCTTTGTTGAGACGCACCACCCCCATGACCATGCTGGCAGATGAAACCAACACTGTAGGCTTCTAGGATTTGGGTTCTATCATTCCGTGTGTTTACTATCACTTCCAGTTTCACGATATCACAGACTTGACCAATTATACTGTTACTCTTCTTTTCCAAATCATTTATCAAAATGTCCGACAATTCTGCAGTGAGGATAGAGCCAATAGAGAGCTCACTGTCTGTTGACATTTCTTCATTAATAGGCCCCGTTGGGTATGTTTGTTCAACCAGTTATGTGTGAATCACCCAGCACTTCTGTCATCCAGCCCACGTTTTTTCCCATCTGTTTATGGGAATATTCACTTTCACTCTTTAGCATATACGATCTGCTTTAGCTCTATTGCAATAGCTGGTGTTGTTTGCCTAACTGTGATAGGTGCCACTGCAGGCAGGAGCCATGTCCTATTTTTCTCAGATGACCTCTATTTGGAACATGTAGGAAGTGCTCAGTGGGCTCTTGAATGAGCTCTTTCAGCCATATCCTTCCATCAGGATGCCTGCTTTCTTACTTGTGCCTGTTCTGACCCTGCATCTTAGCATACATTTAAGGAAACTTACATCTAAAGAAGGAAATTCTATAATATGTGACAACACGAATGACTCTTGAGGACATAGCACATTTCTGTTTATAATTATCTTATACGTAGGATATGTGAAAAAATACTCAATTTGATTTAAATTCCTGTTTTAAGAGAATCAACTACATTTAACCTAGGATGAATCCTTAACAGTTGGATTATAGAAATTATACAAATCAGGAAGAGCAGCTAAGAAAGGTTTGCCTTACGCTTCTGCAGGAGGGAGCTGTACTATAAAGATGTAAGCTAAGATACAGCTCCAAAAGGTGAAGTTGCTTACTAATGATGAGCTGGAGCTCACTGAAGAAGAGTAGAGGCTGGCTGGGCGGGAAGACAAGGAGCAATCACTTGCAAGGATGTGGAGGAAGTGGAACCCTTCTGCACTGTCAGTGGGCATGCAAAATAGGGTAGCTGCTGTGGGAAATGGTATCCTCAAAAAAAAATCATGTAGAATTACCTTATGACTCAGCAATCCCACTTCTGAGTATATACCTCTCAAAATTGAAATCAGGATCTCAAAAAGATATCTGTGTCCCATGTTCTTTGAAATACCAGTCACGGCCGGGTGCGGTGGCTCACACCTGTAATCCCAGCACTTTGGGAGGCCGAGGAGGGTGGATCACAAGGTCAAGAAATTGAGACCATCCTGGTCAACATGGTGAAACCCCGTCTCTACTAAAAAAAAATACAAAAAATTAGCTGGGCATTGTGATGCGTGCCTGTAATCCCAGCTACTCAGGAGGCTGAGGCAGGAGAATTGCCTGAACCCAGGAGGTGGAAGTTGTGGTGAGCCAAGATTGCGCCATTGCACTCCAGCCTGGGTAACAAGAGCGAAACTCTGTCTTAAAAAAAAGAAAAAGAAAAAGAAATACCAGTCACAATAGCCAAGTCATGGAAACAACCTAAATGTTCATCAATAGATGAATGGATAAAGAAAATGTGGTATATATGTACAATTGAATATTATCCAGTTTTTAAAAAGAAGGAAATTCTAATATATGTGACAACATGAATGACTTTTCAGGGCATGATGTTAGCAGAATAAGCCAGTCACAGAAGGACAAATATCATGATTACACTGACATGAGGTACCTAAAGTAGTCAAATTCACAGAAGCAGAGAATACAGTTCCTAGGAGATAAGGGGAGAAAGAAATAGGGAATTGTTTAAAGTATAAAGTTTTAGTTATGTAAGATGAAGTAGTTATAAAGATATGTTGTTGCATAGTGCTTATAATCAACAATAATGTATTATTTGCACTTAAAATTTTTTAAGACGGTATATCTCATGTTAAATGTTCTTACCACACACACACACAAAAGGACCCAAGGAAGCTTTTGGAGGTGATGGATATGTCCATTGCCTTGAATATATGGTAATGATTTCATGGGTATATGCATGTGTTCAAACTCACCAAATTGTATACATCAAACGTGCAGCTTATTACAATTTATATCTCAATGAAACTTTTATTATTTATTTTGAGATAGAATCTCACTCTGTCACCCAGGTTGGAGGGCAGTGTTGTGATCTCTGCTTGCTGTAACCTCCACCTCCCAGGCTCAAGCAATTCTCCCACCTCAGCCTCCCAGGTAGCTAGGATTACAGGCATATGCCACCAGGCCTGGGCTAATTTTTATTTGTATTTTTAGTAGAGATGAGGTTTCACCATGTTGGCCAGGTTGGTCTCAAACTCCTGATCTCAAGTAATCCTCCTGCCTCGGCCTCCCAAAATGCTGGAATTACAGGCATCTGCACCTGGCCAAAAAACTTTTTTTTTTTTAAGAGAGAAACAAGCAGACCAGATGAACTTGGTGAATTCATACGAACTTAGTGTCTAGAAAACTTTTGTTAACATGCTGTTTAGCCACTGAGAGCAGAGACAGTCAAAAACAGATTCACCAATGCCAAATTAAGAAGAGATTATTTTAGTGGTTATAAATCTTTATTTTTAAATTTTCTTCTATTTTTATTTTGATTATTTATGATCAATAAGAGAATTTTAAAACTTTTGTCCAATCAAACCATATTTACTGAGATGGTTATTAAATCATGGTCAAGATCCTGGAACAGATTATCTACATTCAAATCAGCCACTTTAGTCATTAGCTGGGATGAAATATTTAATATCTTGCTGCCTCCGTTTAATCATCTGGAAACTCTTCATAGAGTTTGTTGGAGTGATTAAATCAGACAAGAGATGTAAAATCCTTAGAACACTGCCTGGCATATAGATATTGCTATTTAAGTGACAAGTGTTATTTATTTGGATACACAGGTAATATTTTCTTGGGACTGTAAGTATTCAGATCCTAACATTGTTTATTCTTAAATTGAAATAGCTGCTATGAAACTTTAAGAAATGCACTTAGAGACCATAAATTGGTCAAGAGATGATTAGGAAGAAAGGATATTAGAATTCTTTCAGGACATGCCCCAAACCTTCAAATAGCAAAGTCAGTCACTATCACTGAAAGGCACAAAAAGAATAATACTTTCTGATTTGTGGATATGCATTATTTATGCCAGTAATTCTTAAATTTTAAAACATCACCTGGGGTGCTGGTTAAAAACACAGACAGTTTCTGTTGAACTTACTTTTCCTGCCAACTTCAGAAATTAAGATTCAGTAGTTTTGGAAGTTCAGAAGCCAGAATTCTTAATGAGCACTGCAGATTATTTTTGGCCTTCCTTCCTCCTTGCTCTCTCATGCCTCCCTTCCTCTCCACATTCATTCATTCATTCATTCATTCACCCATCCATCTGCAGTGTCTATCACTTGAATTCTCTTCCTAAGTTTATATAATCCAGAAATTTAAAAGGATTAGATATTTGCTCATACAGAATCCTGGCAGCAAAAACATAGACGTGTGACTTAAGCCCATCAGAGACCTTTATCTAGAGTAAGGGTGTGAGGACACAGGGCAGCTCAGGGTTCACAGCTATGTAACTGATTGATTGCTGGGAGGTGGCCTTCACAAGCTTCCATCAGCCTGGTTTTTGACCCTGAGTCTCCAGACTTAGCTTACCCCCAGATACATGAGTTACTTCACAGATATCTGAGAAACTCTTTTTTTTTTTTCTCTTAGGTTAACCACTGTTGTTTCCTGTTGTTTACAACCAAGAATCTTGAGAAGTTTATATGTAGCCTACGCATAAGCTGAGGTATTGGCTTATGATGTATTATGAACATTCTAATTACTTTGCTGTTTTGCAAATATTTTCTAAATTTGACCATTAACTAAAACCAGTGATATCACTGTGGTAATATTATCTAGATTCTACCTGAGGCCTTTCTAGACCATACAGTATGATTAAATATGAGACATAGCTTGTAGCGGCTGCAGAACAGTAAGGGTTGCTGCCAGTTTCTTCTGTTATCTTTGTCCCACAAGGACACCCACCCCATGTCAGCCTGAGCTCTCCTTTATGAACTCAGACCTGGACCAAGCAAACCTAATAGACATTTACAGAACTCTCCACCCAAAATCCACAGAATATACATTCTTCTCAGCACCACATCACACCTACTCTAAAATTGACCACATAATTGGAAGTAAATCACTCCTCAGCAAATGCCAAAGAATGGAAATCATAACAAACAGTCTTTCAGACCACAATTAAATCAAATTAGAACTCAGGATTCAGAAATTAATGCAGAACCACACAACTTTATGGAAACTGAACAACTGGCTCTTGAATGTTGACTGGATAAACAATGAAATGAAGGCAGAAATAAAGCAAACTGACACAAGAACAGAAAATGAAATACCACATATTCTCACTCATAGGCGGGTGAGGAAAAATGAGAACACATGGACACAGGGAAGGGGGTACTACACGCTGGGGTCTATTTGGGGGAATAGGGGAGGGACAGCGGCGGGGGGAGATGGGGAGGGATAGCCTGGGGAGAAATGCCAAATGTGGGTGAAGGGGAGGAAGGCAACAAAACACACTGCCATGTGTGTACCTATGCAACTATCTTGCACATTCTGCACATGTACCCCAAAACCTAAAATGCAATTAAAAAAAAAGATGTTCTTTGAAACCAATGAGAATGAAGACACAATGCACCAGAATCTCTGGGACACATTTAAAGCTGTCTCTAGAGGAAAATTTATAGCAATAAATGCCCATATGAGAAGCAAGGAAAGATCTAAAATCGACACCCTATCATCAAAATTGAAAGAGCTACAGGAGCAAGATCACAAAAACTCAAAACCTAGCAGAAGACAAGAAATAACTAAGATCAGAGCAGAACTGAAGGATATAGAGACACAAAAAAACCCTTAAAAAATGAATAAATTCAGGAGCTGTTTTTTTGAAAATATCAACAAAATAGACCACTAGCTGGATTAATAAAAAAGAAAAGAGAAGAATCAAATAGATGCATTAAAAAACAATAAAGGGGGTATCACGACAGATTCCACAGAAATACAAACCACCATCAGAGATTACTACAAACAACTCTATAGACATAAACCAGTAAACCTGGAAGAAATGGATAAATTCCTGGACACTTGCATCCTCCCAAGGCTAAACCAGGAAGAAGTCGAATCCCTGAATAGACCAATAACAAGGGCTGAAGTTGAGGCAGCAATTAATGGCCTACCAACCAAAAAACATTCAGGTCCAGATGGGTTCACAGCCAAATTCTACCAGACATACAAAGAGGAGCTGGTACCTCTTCTTCTGAAACTATTCCAAACAATCCAAAAAGAGGGATTCTTTTCCAAATCTTTTTATGAGATCAACATCATTCTGATATCAAAATCTGGCAGAGACTCAACAAGAAATGAAAACTTCAGGCCAATATCCATAATGAACATAGATACAAAAATCCTCAATAAAATACTGGCATACCAATTGCAACAGCACATCACAAAGCTTATCCATCAGGATCAAGTAGGCTTCATCCCAGGGATGCAAGACTGGTACAACATATGCAAGTCTATAAATGTAATTCACCACATAAACAGAACCAAAGACAAAAAGTGCATAATTATCTCAACAGATAAAGAGAAGGCCTTTGACAAAATTCAACAGCTCTTTATGCTAAAAACTCTCAATAAACTAGGTATTGATGGAACATATCTCAAAATAATAAAAGCTATTTATGTCAAACCCACAGCCAATATCATACTGAATGGGCAAAAACTGGAAGCATTCCCTTTGAAATCTGGCACTAGACAAGGATGCCCTCTCTCACCACTCCATTCATTGTAGTATTAGAAGTTCTAGCCAGAGAAATCAGGCAAGAAAAAGAAATAAAGATATTCAATTAGGAAAGGAGGAAGTCAAATTGTCTTTATTTGCAGACTATACGATTGTATATTCAAAAGACCCTATCATCTCGGCCCCAAATCTCCTTAAACTGATAAGCAACTTCAGCAAAGTCTCAGTATACAAAATCAATGTGCAAAAATCACAAGCATTCCTATACACCAAAAACAGACCTAAAGAGAGCCAAATCAAGAAGGAACTGCCATTTACAATTGCTACAAAGAGACTAAAATGCCTAGGAATACAACTAACAAAGGATGTAAAGGACTTCTTCAAGGAGAACTACAAACCACTGCTGAATGAAATAAGAGAGGACACAAACAGATGGAGAAACATTCCATGCTCATGGTTAGGAAGAATCAATATCTTGAATATGGCCATACTGTCCAAAGTAATTTATAGATTCAACACTATCCCATCAAGCTACCAATGACCTTCTTTACAGAACTGAAAAAAATCCACATTAAACTTTATATGGAACCAAAAGAGAGCCCGCATTGTAAGTCAATTCTAAGAAAAAGAACAAAGCTGGAGGCATCACACTACCTGACTTCAAACTATACTACAAGGCTACAGTAATCAAAACATCATGGTACTGGTACCAAAACAGAGTATACACAAATGGAGCAGAACAGAGGCCTCAGAGGCAATGCAACACATCTACAACCATCTGATCTTTGACAAACTTGACATAAACAAGCAATGGGGAAAGGATTCCCTGTTTAATAAATGATGTTGGGAAAACTGGCTAGTCATGTGCAGGAAGCAGACACTGTACCCCTTCCTGACACCTTACACTAAAATTAACTCCAGATGGATTAAAGACTGGAACATAAGACCTAACACCATAAAAACCTTAGAAGAAAACCTAGGCAAAACCATTTAGGACATAGGCATAGACAAGGACTTCATGACTAAAACACCAAAAGCATTGGCAACAAAAGCCAAAATAGACAAATGGGACCTAACTAAACTCCAGAGCTTCTTCACAGCAAAAGAAACAATCATTAGAGTGAACCAGCAACCAACAGAATGGGAAAAAATTTTTGCGATTTACCCATCTGACAAAGGGCTAATATCCAGGATCTACAAAGAGCTAAAACAGATTTACAAGAAAAAAACAAACAAACCCATTCAAAAGTGGGCAAAGGATATGACCATATACTTTTCAAAAGAAGACATATATGAGGCCAAAAAACATATGAAAAAATGCTAATCATCACTGGTCATTAGATAAATGCAAATCAAAGCTACATTGAGATACCATCTCACGCCAGTTACAATGGTCATCATTAAAAAATCTGGAGACAACAGATGCTGGAGAGGATGTGGAGAAATAGGAATACTTTTACATTGTTGGTGAGAGTGTAAATTAGTTCAATCATTGTGGAAGACAGTGTGGTGATTCCTCAAGGATCTAGAAATAGAAATTCCATTTGACTCCGCAATCCTATTACTGGGTATATATCCAAAGGATTATAAATCATTCTAAGAACACATGCAAATGTATGTTTATTGCAGCACTGTTTGCATAGCAAAGACTTGGAACCAACCCAAATGCCCATTGATGATAGACTGGACAGGGAAAATGTGGCACATATATACCATGGAAGACTATGAAGCCATAAAAAACGATGAGTTTGTGTCCTTTGTGAGAACATGGATGAACCTGGAAACCATCATTCTCGGCAAACTGACACAGGAACAGAGAAGAAGCACCACATGTTCTCACTCATAGGAGGGTGTTAAACAATGAGAACACAAGGACACAGGGAGGGGAACATCACACACCGAGGTCTGTGGTGGGAGGACTAGGGGAGGGACAGTGGGGGTAGGGAGCTGGGGAGGGATAACATGGGGAGAAATGCCAGATATAGGTGATGGGGATGGAAGCAGCAAACAACATTGCTATGTATGCACCTATGCAACAATCCTGCATGTTCTTTACAAGTGCCCCAGAACCCAAAATGCAATTAAAAATATATATACAAACATAATAATAATAATAAATCAAACACTTATGTACCCACCTCCCAACCTAATAAACAGTGCATCATCAATACCTTTGAAGGTACCTGAAGCTCTTTCCCAGTAAAGTTCCTCTATATCCCCACAAAAATTCACCACTATCCTAAATTTTGCTTTAATCAACTTGTGCTTTTTATTGTAGTTTTATCACATACATATGCATGTTCAAATAACAAATCATCTAGTTTTTCTTTTTTGAATACCATATGTGTTCCTTATTTCTTTGCTTCTTTCATTCCATGTTTTACATCTGAGATTAATATATTCTAGAGCATGTAGCTGTGATTCATTCGTTTTCATAACTGTATGTATTTCATTGGATAAATTTGCTGTCTCTATATTTTAAAACCACTTTATTGAGATAGTATTGAAATGTTACAAAGTTATATGTATTTAATATATATAACTGGATTTTGAGGATACGTATACACCAGGGAAACCATCACCACCATCAAGGTCATAGACACATCTATCACCTCCCAAAGTTTTCTCTCACCCCCTTTGTCATCATCATCACTATTAATATTATTTATGCTGTAATATATTTATCCATTTTATTGATGGCCATTTGATGGACATTGTTTTCAAGTTTTGCCATTACAATTCTGATATGAGAATTTCTGTATGTATATTTTAGCACACAAGAAAATGTATTTTTCTGTGATATATTCCTGAGAATAGAATTGCTACATTATAGAAAATGCATATGTTTAACCTTATTAGATAATGCTATTTTTCCAAAGTGATTAAAACAACTTATGCTTCCACCAGGCATTACTGAGAGAATTTAAATATTTGTCTAAAAGTCCTTTAATATTTTGTTATATTTATTGCTAAATATTTTGTGTTTTGGTTGCTTTTATGAATAGTATTTTTTTGCTTTTCATTTTTTAACCATTAATTACTGGTATATAGATATGCAGTTGACTTTTGAATATTGAATTTATATCTAGAAACCTTACCAATCTGATTTATTAGATTTTTTTCTGGGATAGACAATCATATTATCTGGAAACAAAGCCAATTTTGTTTTTAAATTTGTAGTTCTTATAGTTGTTATTTCGTTTTCTTGTCTTGTTGCACAATGTAGGAACCTTCAGTAGAATGTTTACTATAAATGACACTAGCAAACATTTTTGCTTTATTTGATTTTAAAGGAGTTGCTTTTAATATTTCACTGTTTAATGTAATGTATTCTATAGATTCTTAAATGTTTAAAAACAGTCTAAGAAAAATTTTCTATTTCTAGTTTGCTAAGAATATTTTTTTAAAAAAAGTAAACAATTATTGCTAATTAATTTCTAACTTACACCTGTTTTAAAGGGTTCAAAAGACTTTCTGCATTCTTGTCCTTCTCTTTTTTCCTTGAAGCCTGGAATATTGTTTTTATAATTAGCTGTTAAGCTAATATTCACACTCATGTACCCAGGCATTAATTCAGTCACCCATCAAGACTTTATTGAATGCCTACAAACTGAGGTACACAGAGGATATAAGTCTACTGAGTAAGATAAGGACATCAGCAATTAATAGGGATTTCCCATCTGCATTTTGTGATTCCTTCAGGGTTTGGCATTACTCTTCAGAGGCAAGGAGCAAGAGTCAAAGGAACAAACTCAAGGAATGATACTATAGTGTGGTCCTGGGATCACTGTAGGTGCCCTGTAGAGTGGTCTCTAGCAAACATCTAGCAACAGTGAAACCAAGGAGCCGAGCAGTACTTATTCTTAGAATCATCAGCATTTAGGATTGGAAGAGACCTCAGGGCCACCTGGCTAAAACTCTCATGTGGTGCTCTTTTTACAAATGTTTAGTCATTGCTTGTGTACTTCCAGTCAAGAAGGGAAAGCTTCACAAGACACTCTGACCATTGTTTGTCCCTGTAATTGTTAGAACACCTTTTCTTAAATTGAGGTGAACTTTCCTTCCTTGTGGTCTTTTCCCAGTGATCTCACTAGGCCCCATGCTTCTACCAAAAACTTTCCCCTGCCTCTCTATATGTCGGCTCTCCACATAAGAGAATGCAGGTATCATGTCTCCTGAGACTTCTCCAATCCAGAGTAAATAGTTCCCAGTTCCTTCAACAGTTTCTCATAAGAATTCTTTCCCAACTACTCACCATTCCTATTCTGGGCACACTGCATTCATCACCATCTCTCTTCGAACTTAGCATGAAAGTCACATGAAATCACCATGAGTGAGCCAATCAGTGATTAGTGTCAGGGGAAGCTGACACCGTCTTCTCCTCATTATTACCGATTCCACCTAGCTTTCCCATATTCATCTCTGAAAGAATCCCTACTCTCTCTTTTCAAAACCGGGGCACCTTGGAGAGACATGTAGGTGTCATTGCAAGTAAAGGTGATCCAGAAGGAAATATATCCATTTATCCAGAGAGATAATGTGCTACGTGAATGGGTAACTGCTCCAGTGCTCAGAAGAGCAGTTCTTTATGGTGTTAAGACATTAAGAAGTTTCTCTCTGCAATCCGGGAAAGAAGGCACTGTATGGTACAGTGAATAATACACAAAACAACTCTTTACATTGGAGAAAATAATGCACATATTTGTTGTGATATTCATCATTGCTTTTGAAAGACAAATGTCAAATATGCATAATGACAGAATGTGGTACTGGAGTAGCTGTGGGGCCTTGGTTGAATGACCCAATTTATCCAATCTTCAGTTCTTTTTCAATGCACCCACTTTCCTCTTTGACTATGAAATAGCATGACAGTAATAATCACTTGCAAATATACCTCCCAGGAAGTATGTGTTGGACCTTCATAAACTGTGACCGGCTGTACAAATGCAAGACATCATTGTCATAGTGAGTGTGGTTTTTGTCAGCGAGTGACATAATATTGTCAAAATAACAAAATCCAATTCAAATGTGCACTGCTTTTGTGTTAAATTGCTCCAAAGGATTTACCCATATTTTTTAGATACAGAATGATCCGTAGAACATTAAAATTCTCAGAACAACCTGTTGAGTGTTATCTTACTTCCATTGCTCTTCATCGAGTATGTCACCTTATGGACTACCTGGAGCACATATCTAACTTTATATTTAGAAACAAATTTTGTTTTCACCAATTACTCCACTGGGTGGGCGGGAGTGTGGGGGGGCATTCCCTAACTCATGACCATTCTTCTTGTGGATGAGATCACTGAGAATTGGCTGTCAGCCAAGAAAACTGACACTCCATACAACTGAAGTCCCAGAGTTGCCCAGACTCTTCCAGAGGTCCCAGGTCCTACTTTTATTTCTGGTCCCTGATGACTTGGAGCTTTTTGCCAACCCATTTTAGCTTTTGACTGCAAAAGAAGAGTAAGAGGTACAAATACAGCCAAAAAAGACAATTGATTACTAATAGGAGCCAATCCAAAGGCGCTTTAAAAGGAGCATCCTAACCTTTTGAGAGTCATAAATAATGTAGATGATTTCCCCATGTTTTATGCAAGTATAATTTTTTGGTGGTAAACAGTAAGATGAGATATAGATATATGTATATTTCCCATCCAAAACTGCATGCAATTAGCATTTGGAAGACTGTAATTATAGCCTGGTTGGGCTTTTTTGTAGGTGCTAAAATTGATTTCTTGGCTGAATTATTTTGCAATAGACTTAAACTACTAATTGTACACCTAAAAGAAATTGAGTGTGAACAAATGGAATAACTTTTATTTTACCTTGGATAATAATTTATTGATTCAAATAAACTCCTTAATTAAATCTGGCATAGCCAGGTCTGCAGAGGCCCCACATAAAGGCATTCTGTCACCCAGCTTTAGTGATTATTTTAATTTTAGAATAATTCTCTGCTATTCTTAGGAAGGATTGTGTATCTATTAAGGCTAGCAGAGGTAGTGAGTTTCAGTTCAGTACCTCTTTGAGTCCCACACGGATATAGGACAGATCATTTTCGGAAGTAGTGCTGCTCATTTACAAATTATAATTAAATCCATCAAAAATTGACACATACTAGCCTCTTAATTCAGAAACTATCGAAGTCCCTCAAAAAAGGAGAACATGAGTGAAAAATGGAGACGAATTTTATCCTGATCGATATATCTTAGGTACTTGATCAAAGAGAAATCGTTTCTATAAATGTATTACTTTCTTAGGGTTTCCATAATGAAAGTACTTCAAATTGGGTGGCTTAAAACAACAGAAATTTACTTTCCCACAGTTCTGGAGGCTGGAAGTCCAAAATCAAGGTGTTGGCATGGCCGTGCTCCCTCTGAAACCTGTAGGGGATTTTTTGCTAGCTTTTCTGGTGGTTTGTGGGCAATCTTTGGCGGTTCTTGGCTTGCAGCTGCACAACCTTAGTCTCTGCCTCTGTTTCACATGGCATTCTCCCTGTGTGTGTCTCTGTTTTCACGAGGGTGCCTTTCTGTAAGGACACTAGTCATGTTGGACCAGGGTCCACCCTACTCTAGTATGACATCATCTTAATTTAAGTATACATTTGTAAAAATCCTGTTTCCTAATGAAGTCAACTCTGAGGTACTCAGAGTTAAAATTTCAACATCTCTTTCTTACAGGGGGAGTGGAGACTGATTTAGCCCTTACCAATAAGAGAAAAAATATTGTAGCACAGTCTGTACATCTATTGGATATACACAGTCTACATACCAAATTGAGTGAAAAACTGCAAATAAGAAATGCTTTATATATTCTCAACTTCCTTTAATTCTCATTCATCATTAATAACCTTAAGGTATGTAAAAGTATAACATAAAATGATGGCAGCTTCTTACTGTTCCCGGTGAGATTAGGACAAGAGGAATGAGAATTGAGCTGCAATGAGAAAGCGTTAAGGCAATATTCATCTGTGTCAAAGTGGTGCAGCACTGCAATATCTTAACAGAAAATTCTGCTCTGGTCTCCTCTGGGATATCCTAGCAAAGTGGAGGGGTCCCGTCTGTTAGAGACGACTGAGTGGAGACATTCTAGAAGAAAGGGGAGAGGTTAGCTCAGGTTTTCAAACTGTGTTTCACGGAACATTGATGTTTCACAGGCATGTAAGTGGTTCCTGAAAGTGTGGCCAGGAGCAGACATGATTAATATATGCAACTTCTCCCCTTCTGTGAATGAAAAAGGGCTTATTTCTGCAGTTACCACATATGTTTAGGTTTATCAGCCTATGTATTCACTCCAGAGGCTTTTTTCATCTTGACTCTTTGGCTTGTAGCTAGGCTATCTTCCCCTAGTGAGGTGGTTCAAATAGCCAGGTTCTTCTGTATGGATGGAGTGATTTTTTTTTAGAGTCTAGGGTATGTGTGACACACACACACACACACACACACACACACACACACACACACAGCTAATGCAAGCACATACTCTCAAAGCAAAGGAAAAAGACAGATGTCTCCTTATGCCTTTCTAAGCTTTTGTATATTATATCTCACATTCTCAGCTCTAAAGCCCTACATTACTGGCTTATTGAATGAATTGCACTTGGCAGGTTGAAGTTATCAAGTGCCCCTTGTACATGTAATATACCCACACCCACCTTACTCTTCTGAATTATTCTCTAACTTTGGGTGGAATCTTGCTTTTCTGGATTATGTCACATATTAACAAGTAGTTTCTTCTTTTGTAGGTGCAGCTATTGCCTTAATTTGGGAACTCCTGAAAGTAGAACATGAGGCAGGACTTGGGAGCAGTTACTTTAAGTGGGAGGAAAATCCAGGAGGCAGGAGTGAGAGAGCAGGGAGGGTGAGATGGGGAAGAAGAGACACTAATAGAATGGTGCACTGTTGAGATGGCTGCTGTGTGCAATGGGAGGTTCATCCTGCTGTGGCCTCTGAGAAGGGTACAGGAAGCCTCTTGGAGTTGCTCATCTGAGTGATGGGAGGTGGGAGCGTTTATCCACAGGCTTCTATCTCCCACTGCTAGAGGACTGCCCCTGCTGTGTTGAGCCTGGGCCAAATGGGCTGAGAGGTCTTTTGAGAAGGCCCTGAAGCAGAAAGCAAAATTGGCTTGAACGTGAGTTTCCATGGAACTACCCACAGCTGCTATGGCTGAAATCAGAGAGGGGCAAAGGGCATGACATGGTGTGAGGCATCCCAAGCATCTCCTGCAGTCTACCTTGCCCTGCCCAGATTTACCCACGCCCACATTAAGTGAATCCAGTTAGTATGTTCTCAAGGTGACAGCAGATTCCACACTTTTAAAAGTATATGTTCTGCTGAGTATGTTGGCATGTGCCTATAGTACTAGCTACTCCAGAGGCTGAGGTGGGAGGATCGCTTGAGCCCAGGAGTTCGAGGCCAGCCTGGGCAACATAAAGTACATGTCCCATGCTAAAGTGCCAGTGGATGCAGCCAGTTCTCTCAGTGGTACCTATGTGATTTAGGTTGTTTACCAGGTAAAGTAACCCAGTAACTTGGTGAGCAGTTCAAGCCCTTTGGTGTGCTTCCATTGCTATCTCCTGGTTGTGCAGTCTCTCCACTATTACCGGCCTTGGAAAACCAAGGGAGGCACCAAGGAATACCCCATTACTCATATACCCACTCCCGCCTCCGTTATGTAGCAGCAGCTCCCGCTGTGGATCAGCATGGCTGAGTGGCCTGCCAAGGCAGAAACTCCCTTCTTTGCCTGTTGGTCTATAGACATGAGCCCAAAGTGACCTGCTGGCCTTCACAGCTTTAGGTTTAGTGGAACCATTGCTGTATTCTCTACTGGCAACATTTCTTTTCTAGGAGGACAAGATTTCTGATCTCACAGAGTCAGTAACTGCAGGGAAGAGAAGTTCAGATTCCCAAAGTGGGTCACTCAAGGTGATGGTGAGAGGGGTTAATCCTACTTCCACCCCTTGGTTCACAGACTCATGTATTCCAGCCAGTGAGGACATAGTTTCATGCAATGGTCAGTTCAATATACACCTTGCATCTTAGAGGAAGTACTATTTCATGCAATGGTCAGTTCAATACACACCTTGCATCTTAGAGGAAGTACCTCCACCCTATAGGGTGTTGTCCCGCAGGTAGCTTAACTAAATCTTTAAAAGGCATCAGTCAGGGAGCCTCTTTCAGGGGTGTGGTATGTGGTAGATTGGTAGATCCTATGGTCCTGCCTCCCTCACAGTGAAACAGGTTCCACTGACAGCGGTGATGTCTGCAGGATTTCATGTCTGTATGCTGGGTGCCCTGCACATCTGTGGATAGTGGTGCTCTCAAAGCACTGCAACAGAGAAGGGAAGAAAAACTCATATTAGTTGAAAAACTCATATCAAGAATAGAGGTAAACTCTGGCAAAGATGAACTCTGGCCCCTCTAGGTGGAAGTGGTTTGATCTAATACATTTATTTATTTGGTAATAAATAAGTAATAAATTTACCAACTGTCTTGGTGAAAAGGAGTCCGGGCTGATGGGGCCTTGAATAATGGCCTTCTCTGCCACTATGGCCACTCCATTCAAGGATCTAGTGTACAAGCATTGGGGTGGCTGAGGACAGAGGATGACTGACATCTACTAGCCAGTTCCTCCCATCTACCTGCTCAGTGAGTGTCCCATCTGTGCCAAATCTTCCCAGTGGCATTGACGTAAGACACAAAAATCTGCACATTTTGTGGCCACTTCCAACAGGTCATCTACATACTTCTTCCCAGGCCACTTTGTCTCTGATCATCTGAACTTGCCCCTTCTAAACCCCAGACCAACCAGCCAAGTTATTTGCCACTACATGGAAGTCCACGTCTCTCTTTATCTCATACCATTTCTCCTGCCATGCAAAGTGGACAAACGAGCATACTGCCCACAGCTCTACCCTCTAGGAGGGTTTCTACTAATCACTGTCCTTTAGGGCCACCATTGAGTTGAGTTGTAGTGTTGACAGCTATCCACTGTTAGCCAGCATTGATTATCTGAACCAATACATCCATGAACCACGAATGAGCGGTGTAGTTTCTCCTTCATCAGTGAATCATGGAGTTCCCTCACTCCTGCCCCCATATTTGAGCTGAGAGAGGTGTCAGGACAGCAGAAGCAGGTGACATGGAGCCCTGGGCCACCCTATACCCTCTGGAGTTGCTCAGACCTGGTCCTGAATATACCATTTCCATCATACCTTACCAACTTGTTGGATCTGAAAATATCCAGCTCGTAATAGGAAACTCCTATCATATAATCACTTGATGACCCACTTTCAGTTGCTTGATCTCTGTTGACCCATTATCACATTAGAAGCTTGTTTTTTGAGTAGTTAGTAATTAAACAATAAATAGTCTCTTGAATGAAATAGATATGCCCTTCTCTAAAACCCTACTCGCTTTGCACCACAAATCTATTTGGGCTTGTCCAAGATTTTCTATAGCATCATTTTCTACCATAGATACCCCTAGCACTGTTGGATCTGTTGAATTATATGGCCTCAACAGCAGAGTATGTTGTACTGCAGCCTAGAATTTCTACACTTTTCTTATGCTTTGAGTTCCACTCAAAACTGGTAGACTTCTAACGACCCAAGAAATGAGTCAAAGAAATAATCTCAAATGACATAATGGCTGCCTCCAAAAATCCAAAGTGGCCCACCAAACCACTTACCTTTTCATAGGGGTAATTGTTTACCTTAGGATGTTGCAAACCATGAGACTTCTGAAATCTTCACCAATATGGCAGGACTTTGATACTGTAAATGACTTATGTTTTACCTTCATGTATTTTACTATGACCTCCAGCATACTGGCCACTTCCTGTTCACCAAGTCCAATTAGCATAATGTCAACAACATAGTATACCAGCATGATATGCCAAGGTGACACAGAGCAAGAGAATACATACAGCCTTGGAGAAAGACAATGAATGTGCACTCATATCCTTTCTTAGTAAAACAGAACTGATCTTGACCATCCTTCCTGAGGATGTTTGAAGATGACTTGTTTGCCAGATGAATAGCCACAACCCAGGTACCAAAGGCCATGCTGATCTGTTCCAGTAAAGGTACCACATCCAATTCAGCAGCTACATACAATTGGGACTACAACTTAGGTAATGTTTTGGTAGTCTGCTGTTATTCGTGAAAATCCATCTGGTTTTTGCAGAGACCATGTAGATGGATTGAATGGGGATATGATGGGGATGAACACGTCTGCATTTGCTAAGTTCTTGAGAGTGGCATCAATCTCAGCCATTCCACTGGAATAGGGTATGGCTTTGATTTGCTATCTTAGATGAGAATGGGCACTTTCTGGGTTTCCATTTGTTTTTTCCTTCCTGGTTCTTATTTCACAGGTCAGGAAAACAAAAAGTGAGGGCTCTACCAGCTGCTAAGTCTGTTCCTTTCAATTAAGTATATGGAACTGAGGAAGCAACAACAGGTGGGTCCTAAGACCCTCATCATCACTGTTGAGCCTGCCTTGACAAGAATGCCATTTATTACCTGTCTCCATAATTTCCCATCCTAACTGGCTGTTATCATGGCATTTCATGTTCAACTGCTGTCATTGTAAGGTTAGACCCTGTGTACCCTGAATAATTTGTATATTTCTGTTTTCTTAGTGTAAAGTTATACAGGTCCTTTTGGGGGAAGGTTTGTGGCATTGCAGGGTTTTTTTTTTTTCTTCTCAAGAGGGCCCAGCCTCCCCTTCAATCGCTAGGCCAGGGGCCTGAGAATGGACTCAAATCTGGGAGCTGGATGAGGGATTATCATTTTTCCTCTTGGCAGGATGCATCAGATTTCAGCTTATCTTCTCTTAATATTTTTTTTCTGGTTACAGAAGTTAAGAAATATTCTCAGTGGGTACTCATCTATCTTTCCTCTAGAAATACCCTGGTCTATTGCTACAGATCCCTGTGGGTACAAGACCCTGGTTGTCACCTTGGCCTTGCTGCCATGTGGTACCATATTCACTTTGTGGTGGTCATATTCACTCTGATGGCTGAATGCTGCTACCTGGCCTCCACTACTCCAAAATATCTTCATCTTCAGTAATATCAGAGAGGTCAGTTCTGTGGCAGCATTTCCTACAGTGAACTATAGACCCATGGAAGATGATCACCAGTGAGATTCCCAACAATGCTGGTGGCCCCTCACCAGTGAGTTTCTTATTTTTGTATAAAGGGCATGTCCTCTGGGCCTCACAGGGAACAAGATCAGGGCCCCTGGTCTTGCATAATAAATCCTCCCTGGACTGTCTGAATCCTTCCTCAATACCAGGTTATGGCAAGTATGGCATCTTTCCCTCATTGACTATAGGCTGTCATTGTGCCCAGCTTCAAGAAACCTCTGACTTGCATTATTAGGATAGGCACAATTGTCCTTTTGAGAACAGTGAGTTATAGGAGAGTGTCAGTAGACCTTTCCTAGTCACTCTTATGTGTAATACTCATACCTCTTGGCCCAACACTCTCAAGATCCGCCCCCATATGTGTTTCTCTGACTTCTGCTGGCAAGTATTAGGCCCTTCAACTTTTGATGAGTAAATCAGTCACCAAATATTTGGTGAATAGTTTTCATCAACTGCTTTTGAAATGAAACTTCATTTCTATCTCTGGGGTTTTGCAGATAATGGATCTTAACTAGTGGGCTGGAGGCAATGAGGGAATGTGAGGATGCATCTTGTGAGGGACAAGAATCATCTTGTAAGCAGTCTTCTCAGGTGAAGACTTCCTGTGGTATCCAGGTAATGGGAGGCTGCTTTCTTCCATCAAGGGAGAGGGAGCTGCTTCTGTTGCCCCAGAGATCAGGGAAATACTAGGGTTCAGTGTTCTCACACTCATCTCAGTGGGAGTGGCAATGATACTAAACTCTAACTGAAGCATTTGGTGTCTATGGTATCTATAGATTATGTAAGTTTCTTTCACAGTGTCCTCTGCCATGCTTGTCAGAAGTGGGTGGTAAGACAACATCTTTTGGTGGGAAGAGTCAATTTCCTTTGGCAGCAGCAGAAGCTCAGCATAACCATTCATTTAAAGCCAAGAGGGATGTGCGGATTTGATGGTTAAGATTAGGGGATAAGGCTGGGCGTGGTGGCTCATGCCTGTAATCCCAGCACTTAGGGAGGCTAAGGCGGGTAGATCATGAGGTCAGGAGTTTGAGACCAGCCTGATCAACATCATCTCTACTAAAAAATACAAAAAACAGCTGGGTGTGGCGGTGCACACCTGTAATTCCAGCTACTCAGGAGGCTGAGGCAGGAGAATCGCTTGAACCCAGGAGGCTGAGATCACCCCACTGCACTCCAGCCTGGACAACAGAGTGAGACTCCATCTCACAAAAAAAGAAAAGAAAAGAAAAAAAAAAGATTAGGGATCATGGTTTAGGTGGGTACTGGTCAGGGAGAGAAAGGTAGTCAGTGTAGCCAGAGCCATGAAGAACAGTGAAGAAAAGGTGAATACAAGGTTGCATGACTATGGAAAAGACTATGCGAGCATGAGCCCCCTCAGTTGTATACAGAAATGCTGAAATGTGCAAGGGCAAATATGACCATATTACTGAAAATCAAAGAGAAACAGAAGATATCTGCCTCTGACTATTATGGTCTAACTCATATCAGAGAAACAGACAAGCCCTCTTACTGAAAATAACTAGAACAGCTGAATACAATACAAAAAAGCCCTTGGAGGAGGCGTAGATAGATACCAAGGCAGTCAGACTTGTGGGACCAACATCTCAGAGAGAAGGGGAAATGTCGATGTGAGCCAGACTTTCTTCAGTACTTTTCCTCTTGAGGCATTTGGTGATTCCTAAGATGGCGCCAGACGAGGCTCTCCATGGAGCAGGGAACCTCAGTGAAGGCACAGAGAAACCAAGCAAATCTCCCCAGAATTTCACAGGACTGTAGAGAAGAAAATTGAGTTTGAAGGCTGCCAAGGCAAATGAATTATAAGGAGTCAAGATTCTGAAACAGAAGAAAACACAGTTTTTGTTCACTAGTATATCCTGTGCTTGACATGTAATAGATGCTCAATAAATATTTGCTTAATACACTTTGATGGTGCAGAAGCAAACTTAGGATAACTTGGCAATGACAAAAGAGAACCAGACCAGATTACCTTTTTTTCCTCCAGGCTGCAAGTGTTTACAAGTTGTATTTAAAGATACATGTAGATATCAATAAATCTAGGCATTCTCAATGGATCTGCTTCCAAATGCTACATTAAGCAATCCCAAGCAACCTAGCATTAGTGTAAGAGTTTTGCCATGAATTAGAAGTAGTTGTGCCTTCTCTCTCCACCGTTAACCATGCATGACCCTGAGCAAACTACCGAATCCCTTTAGTCTCAGTTTTCTTGTCTATAAAATTGGGATAATGATATCTACATGTAGGATTAAATGAGATAAAATGTGTTAACCCTTATTCATTCAGCAATTATTTAGTGAGTATTGAGTTCTTGGTACTTTCGTAGGGTGCTGTGGGACCATTCATTCTTCACTATTTGTCTAGTTATAGATAGTATACTGGTAACTAGGGAAAAAGTCAAGAGCCCCTGCTCCCATGGAGTTTGCATTTTAAAGGAGGGAGACAGCCATACTTTAAGCAAGATAATAGAAGTAGATATTACATACATTAGATGGTGTGATGGTTAATGTCATGGGTCAAATTGACTGGGTTAAGGGGTGCCAGACAGTTGGTAAGACATTATATTTGGATGTGTCTGTGAGGGTGTTTCTGGAAGAGATTAGCATTTGAATTGGTAGAAAATTTGCTTTCTCCAATGCGGGCAGGTATCACCCAATTCATTGAGAGACAAAAAGGTGGAGGAAAAGTGAATTATTTCTCTCTTTCTGGTTCTGAGGACTTCAGACTCAGACTGAACTGGCTTTCCTGGGTCTCGAGCTTACAGATATCATAGCATGGGACTACTTGGCCTCCATAATCACGTGAGTCAATTCCAATAATAAATCTTATTTTCTCTCTCTCTCTCTCTCTATATATATATATATATTATATACAATATATATATAATATATATAATATATATAATATATATATTACTTCCATATATATATAATATATATATATTACTTCCATATATATATATATGGAAGTAATGCCAAAAGATGCATGGATATATGTATATAACCAATAGGACATATACAACCAATAAGATATATATATATATCCATTGTTTCTGTTTATCTGGAAGACCCTGACTAATACAGATGGTGATAGGTATTTTTGAAAAAAAGGAATTCCAAGAAGGGGGAAAGTGGCTGGAGAGGCTGTGTGTGGTATGGGGAAGTGGGAAGTCGCAACATTCTCGCCAGGTACAACTCAGCATTGGTGACCAAGTCCTTGCCTGCCTCCAGGAGCATGCGGTAAAGCCCACTCCTCTGGTATGCAGCAGGCGCACCTTGGCACTCCATGGGTTATCTCCTGTTGTCACTTAAGGAGAAATATTTGAACCTGATGCCTCTGTGAGCCTGTGTCGTGCCTGCTGGGTTACTGGTCACAGACTCAGTTTATCCTGCTAATTCCCAAACATATGCATCCACGCAGACTTGCAGGGGGCGCCAGGTATTCAGTCTCATACAGCAGGTATCTCTATTCGATGGTGGAGGTGATAACTAAGGTTGGGTGTTTATGGCAGAGCATTGTCCTTGTGCCTATTTCTACATCTGCACAATTGGAGAACTTGGGTAGACCCAGGTCTAGAGTGTATACAATGCTCATTTTACAACTGTAGTAGAAGTACCGCCTTTCTAGAAGAGGAAAGAAATCCATTATCTCCCCAAATGGATGTTATAGGGAGTTCCTACTAAATATCACATAAAATAAACTTAAAACAATTCTCTGTGCTGAGTTTATGATGCAGTCTATGGCTCCCACAAGAGAATAAATGATAATGGAGAGAGAAATATTTACCAAACCCAAAAGTGGGAGCCATTTATTTAGTCATTAACTGTGAAATTGGCAATGTTAAAATTATTGTGCTAAAGAAATTCATTTCTTAAACACACAAATATCATGCACATAATTTAAAGGTTTCATTTTTAAGTGTTCATTTAAGAGAAGGATTAGTAGACTTTTATTTTAGGTAGACAGGAAAATTTCCATGAACAAAGAGAACTTGTTGAATAGTCTCCATGGACCTCATATAAAAAGAAAGGTTGGATGTTCCTGAGAGGATATCTCCACAGAAGCTGTCATTACTTACTGAATAGCTGCAGAAAGCCACAACCATTTTAGGTAACTTGCAATGCCCTCCTTTATTCTTTCTGGCTGTCGTCATCCTTCCCTTCTTTCCTTTAGTATTGGGTCAGCTCTCACAACCTCCCAGCAGCTGTACCTGAATATCCCAGCACACGCTCTCATCTTTTCTCCTCCCACCTGTCACATGGATCGTCTGAGCTACCTGATATACTTCCTCATGCTTCACACACAGGCATCTTGCCTTCTAACAAAGCAAGAGACAGGTTCTCAATAGCAAGGTGGAGTCATGCCTCCAGTCAGCATCCACAGCCATCCTTGATACTGAGATGGGTACTTCACTTATGTTTAATGATGTGGTATGAACTGAAAACTTAAATATGACCCTAAAACTTTCCCATGCATCGGTTTACCTTGAGTGCATGACTGACAAACGCCCTTCTACCTGGGATTGCTTTTGGGAAATAAAATGAAGATTTCTGAAGATGTCATAACTGCCTTCATAATTTGGAGCTTTAAGGGACTAAGTAGCCATAATTACCATCAGGTAAACAGAGAAATCCTTTCAGGAACATCCAACAGAGAAAATCATAAAGTGATCTAGAAAAGAGTCTCATTTTGACAAACTTAGCCTTAGGAAGGTGGGGAGGGCGATCGCATTTAAACGAATTATTTGTCTTAGTTAAAAAGCAAAGAATATTCATGTTGGAAAAAGTAAAAATTAAATATAGGCAAGAGAAGAAAATAAAAACCACTGACGGTCCCACTCCAGAAAAAAGCACTATTCACATTTCAGTTGATATCCTTCAAGTCCTTCTCAGTTGTATGTATTTTCCTACATATGTAATTTACTTTCCAAAAATAGAAGCATTTTGAGAACACTGTTTTATAACATGCTTTTCCATTTGGAAATATATTCTGAATATTTTCTCTCATCACTGAATTTTGTCCTGCACATCCTTCAGAATGGCAGATTCTTCTTTCTGTTCTTTTGTCACATCCTGTATCCAATATGGCAGCAAATCCTGTTGGCTCTGCCTCTGGAATACAGCTGGAAGTTGGCCACTGATTCAACCCTAGTCCAAAACACCATTAACTTATGCTTGGAATATTGCCAGAGCTTCCTGGCAGGTCTCTTCCTTTCTGACCCTGTTACTTGATGTCTGTCTTCAGCACAGTAGCCATGGATCTTTTGAAACCTTGGTCAGATCTTGTCCCTCCTTAGCCTTCTCTGTCCCTCAGCTGGTACCCCTTGCTCAGAGGGAACTCTGAAGTCCTCAATAGGGTCCACTAGGCCCGTGTCATCTGGCTGCCCCTTACCTACTGCTTTCCCCACCTTGCTCCACGTCAGCTGTGGTGCCTTCCTTGCTATTTCTTGAATGTGCTTCAGTCTTAGGGCCATTCATTAGCTATTTTCTACAACACTCTAAAACACCCTCCACCCACAGCTTGCTCTCTTCTGCACAGCTTGCTCCCTTGCCTTCTTCAGATTTTTACTTAATGTCACCTTTTGAATGAGCTCTTACCTGACTGCCCTACTTAATAGTTTCCTATTTCCCCATGACCCCTCCCCACCCACATTCCCCATCTCCTGCCCTGTTTTATGTTTCTCCACAGCCCGACAGCACCCTCCTACCTGACGCATATTGCACTTCTATGAAAAGTGTGTTGCGTTTGTGGCCTTTATTTCCACCAGCATGCCGGCTCCACAAGGGAAGGATTCCTGTCTTGTGTCCACTGCATTTCTCTCATTTCCAGAACAGTGCATGGTACAGAGGAAGCACTTAATAAACACTTTCTGAATAAAGGAATAGGATGCCACATTTGGATAAATCATGGTATATTTAACCAGCCCTGACGTTGGGCATCTGATGTATTTAATTTTTCTTTACTATTTTAGGTAATGCTTTAGCGAACTATCCATGCATCCACTAAACCTTTCTTGCATATACAATTTATTTCATTAGAACAAATTCTCAGAGTAGGGGATACATTTTTAAAGGCTAATTTACTTTAAAGGATGTCTGCATCCAGGTACTCTCATGCCAGCAGGATAAGGTACTGACTATTTCCCATACCCACGTCAATTCCACATGACATGCCAGGAATTTCCATATGTCCAAACAACTGTTTGTCAGGAAATGCAACAAGGTACTTTTGACACTGAGGGTGAAATAAACTCATTGAATCAAAATCTTCCAAAACGACAGGAACATATGATAGCTCATGAAGAGTGTAAGAGAGGAGAAGTACCAGGGAGGAGGATTGTCTTGGGCCGAGCACACTGAGGATGGAGAGTTACTAGCCCTCCCAAGCTGTCGTTGGCACTGAACCAATGAGAGACAGCACGTGCCTGTCTGTGCCTTGTGTTTTTCTTCTTCAACACATACTTTAGAACATCCACCCTTTCTGTGCAGAGCTCTGTGCCTAGAGCTGTTGAGATACCAGATGCATCCTGTTTCTTGCCCTGAAGACCCCAGTAGTCAAGCCAGGGAGAGAAGACGTCCTTAGACAACCCAAGAGTCATCCCCGGGGAGAGATGAGTGGTGGCCGATGAGGGATTGAATAAGACAATATGCCACCATGGGCTGCTGTGGTCAGGAGAGGCTTTGGAATAGAAACAGCAAATCTTTATAGAGAGTTTACTGGGTACCAGGCAGTTTCTAAGCACCTTCTGAATCACTTAATAGTCATAGTAACCCAAATGAGGTAAGCATTAGTAGTATCTACAATTTACCTATGAGGAAACTGAGGCACAAAAGTTGAAATACCTTGCACCAGGTTGCAGAGGTGGTAAATGGGGAGTCATGCAGATGGGCTCTGGAATGCCCTATTAATCATGACTCTATGCAGCCCTCATGTTTAAGTTACTATCAATGTGTAGCAAAACACTATGACCTTATTGGCATAAAGCAACTGTTTTATCGTGCTCCCAAATTCTGTGGGTCAGGAATTTGGATAGAACACATCAGGGACAGCTTGGCTGAGCTCCACCATATCTGGGGTCTTGACTGGGTGCATGTACACCTGGGGTTGACTCAGTATGGCTGGAATCACCTGGAGGCATCCACGTGTCCAGTAGATGATGCTGGCTGTCAGCTGGGACCTCAGCTGAGGCTGTAACTGGAACACCCGTACTTGGCCTCTCCAGGTGGCCTGGGCTTCTACATAGTATGGTGGCCTCAGAGCAGTCAGACTTCTTACACTGTGCTTTAAGGCTCTGAAGGCAAGTGTCCCAGCAAACAAAGAGGAGGCAGCATTGCCTTTCTTGAACTAGCCCTGAAGCCTCAGAGTCTCAAGCCCACCCAGATTTCATAGGAGGGGACACAGATCTCTCCCTCCATCCAAACTCTTGACGGGAAGAATGTCAAGGAATTTGCAGCCACTTTTTCTTTGGTAATAGACTGTTTTTAAGAGCAGTTTTAGGTTTACAGCATAATTGGTTAGAAGGTACAGAACTTTCCCACATATTGCCGGCCCTCTTTTGTAGGAAGACTTCTCTTCCTTGTATTTCCACATGGCAAGGTCACTTTGCTTGTCATCAGATGGAGTATTTATAAAATAAAGCCCAACTCTTCTATTTGTGCTTACTCTGGACTTTCAGATTAAACAAACCCTTAATATGGCAAAGGGCCTGACAACCATTTAGTATTAATTAATTCTTGGAAATCTCTGGGGAGAAGGTAAGTATTCTTGGGAACTGACAAAATGGATTGTTTTATTAAGCAGGTAAACCATTCCCCTAAGCCCTGCGCCAACTTCTGACCTGTGAGTTCTCTTTGTATCAGGCTGGCCAGGGGCCCTCAGGCCATGCCAAGCTTGCAGGCAGAGCTGGACGAGGGCACAATGGGTCACGTGCATGTGTCTCTTTTCTTTACTGTTCACTGCCAGGCTCTCTCCAGGCTTTTCAAATTCCAAGCTTTTCCCACTTCGTAAGTGAATTTGACCAGCATTTTCCTCCCAAAGTCACAGTTGCGTGGTAAAAATGAGGATCCACTGGTGTCTGCTGCTGACGTGGCATAAAAGTTGCTTGAGAGGAAGGAACATTTGTCCTTGATAGGCTTCTGTCATTTTCCAGGAAATTATTTTAAAATTTTACATTGTTACTTTACCCATGGAAGGCTGTGTTTGCTTTTTCTCTCTGCTCTTTCTTACTCCATCCCCAATAGGCGCAATATCCCTCAATCTAGAAGTAATCTGGAGGCATGGGTGCCCAATCACATCATCCAAATTTTCACTGCCTATGGAATGCGTGAAGAATTGGGCTTCTTGTCTGATATCCTTGTTGTGTGTTGTGTGCTTATTCTTATTGTCAGACTTAGGATTGGTTATGGAGTCTATGACTAAGGTGGATATAGACCCTTACCCTCCTAACCCACTTGCCTCGCAGCAGCTCTTTCTGCAGGTGTGTCTGTCTTGGCCACTGGGCTGGATGCCTGCTTAACAAGCCGGGGTCTCCTCTCAGCTACTTTCTTTTCCTGATCAGGGCTTTGCTCATGACTGATGGTCAACATTGTAGACATGACTTAATTCTTAATTTGCCAATGTTCAGTTCTCTTCTAATTTCGGATTACATTTCTGCACATCCTTGAATATAGGCAGGGTCAGGTGATGAGTTCTAGATTGTGACCGGAGTGTAGAAATGATGTGTGTCCCTTCTGGGCTAAGGCATTTGTTTGCCAGAACTTGCCTTATTGGTCCTCCCCTTTCCTGCCATGGGGGACACTGAAACCTCACATAGAGATGGCTCTGTCATAAGGTGTTGTGGTAACTTTGTGGAGAAAAGCTCCCTCCCCACCACCAACCCATAATGGGCATGTCACATAAAGGAGAAATAACGTCTCATTGTGTTCAGCCTCTGAGATGTTGGTGGTGTTTGTGGCTATAGTTTATCCTAGCTTATGGGTTGGCAAACTATGGCCCATAGATCAAATATGGTCCTTCACTTGTTTTTGTAAATAAAGTTTTATTGGGACACAGCCACACCCATTCACTCACATATTGTCTACACCTGCTTTCGTAGAGCGATAACAGCAACAAACAGTTGTGACAGATGTTGCATGGTCTGGAAAGCAGAAATTTATGCTATTTGGCTCTGTAGAGAGAAGGTTTGCTGATGCCCAACTATCCTGACTGATACACTCAATAAAAGTGTCTTGAATTATTAAATTGACAATAAAAAGGTGGAAGCCTAAAGCTGATGCTAAAATAATGTGAGATCACTTTGCATGATAATCAATGCAGCTTAATTGGCAAGCATTGATTAAGTGCCAGTTATGTGTCAGACTTGGGGGGAATGATTTTCCCTTGGGGTCCTATGGGTATAGGGGTGGAAGGGGGTGTTGCTGTCCTTCATAAGTTTGGGAAGTAAGGACTTGAGGTGTGGAGGAGGATGTGACAAGAGGATTCAAACCTCAAGGATTCTGCATGAGCCGAGGGATTTCTCACCACTGTCTCCATTGAAGTTCATTCATTCACCAAACATGCTGTGAGCTGTTGCCATTCGCTATTCAGTGTTAGCTGAATAGATGGCACAGAGAATTATTAGTCAATTACAGTATAGTGTGATGGGTGTTAGGATTGGAGTGTGCAAGCCACCAGGGAAGGATCTATCTTTGATGGAGCCAAAGTGGCAACTGGTGTAATTCCCTGATTCCGAAGCCAGGTGAAGGCTGAGAATTGCTGGTTGGCCAACAGTAGTACTTGGGGATTTTCTTCCCTAAGGAGAAAGCACTGGAACAATCTCTTCACACTCTAGATTTGCACAGCAGTTCTCAGATCCTTGCTTTAGGCAGAGCCCCACTGCTAAGTCTTGTAACACAAAAGAGCTTTGCCCGTGCACAGCTTTCTCTGGCTCTTTTTATCCTATCCTCCCCTGACAGGCAGCCTGGAAAGAAGCATCCTATTGATCATGACAGCACAATTGGAACTTGCGGATTTTTTTTTTTGACTCTGGGGTTGGGAGGAAGGGGCTGCTGATGCAGGGTGGAAGGTAAATGAGTGGTGGATGCCCACGTGCTGACACGATCGTCAGCGTGGATGCTGCAGTCTGCGGTTTTATGTGAAGTTCGCCTTCCCCACATTTGTACCTCCAACAAATTGATTTGGTACCCAGTTTGAGCCATCATCTTATTTCAAGTTTAGTTACCTAGGAAACCGAGGGCACACTGCTGGGACAGTCTGCCTGTGTTCTGCGCCGACCGAAGCTATTAAAGCCCATCAACTTGGCCTCCGAGAAGCACTGAACGTGGACAGTTTCAACTTCCAGCTAGGTTCTTATTTATTTATTTTACTGCCTCAGCAACAAAATGAGTTATTGAACCGTTCAGCCTATCGATTAGGGCAGCTTTTCCTCTGTATTTCTCAGACACCCGAAGCCCCTCTGGAACTGGTGGCAACCCAGGGGTCTTTTGTTGATGGTGAGTTCTCACCAGGGAAGCCAGGCAGCATCAATCCTCCAGCCAGCAGGCCTGGAGCCTGGGCTGTGGTCAAGCATGGCACTCCACACTGGTGGTTCTTGCAGAATCTTTGAAAGTGTGAAGAAAGTGATGCTCGGGCTCTCCTGCAGAGAAACATGTGCATGCACACTCATGCATGCACACACACACACACACACACAGAACTTTGCATGCAATGTAGTGGGGGAGCCAAACTCCCAAGGTAAAAACCTTTGATTGAAGTTTATTCTGTTTGGAACTAGTTTCTTAGTTTTGAAAAAAAAGGCAATAAACCTTATATGTGCCCAGAATTCGACAATCTACAGTCCTTAGGAACTTCCTTACTCAAAGGAAAATTACATTTCACTTCTGCTTCCTGAGAGACCTCAGAGTCCCTTTGGACATTCCAGGCCTCCTCTAAGAATGAGGAACCCAGCAGAGATCACACCGTAATGTCTTCAGCCTGTTTGATGTTGTACAGTCTGTGAACTAAGGAAGGTTTTTACATTTTTAAATATAAAAAAGATGATTAGCCTTTTGCGGGAGAAGGGTGGTTGCTCAAGGAGTTGAAGATGGTGCTTCTTGCTTGGAAAGCCTAAAATATTTGCTATCTGATCCTGTACAGATGTTTGCCAGCCTCTAGGTGCTTGTGGGCTGGCAGAGGGGCAGTAGGTTCAGAGGCTTCCAGTTGCCTCTTCCACTATGGTAGCTCTTACCCCACAGGCTAAGGACCCAATGTGGGTGCTGGGCACCTGTGAAGTCTGTCTATCCCAAGTGTACATTCAGGGACCAGGGAAATTACTGCCAGAAGGGGTCTGTGGGCCTAGTGGATTCACTCTGAGCGGACCTGGGCCAAGACTCTATTTATTACATGGTCCCTGTTTGTTCTGAATCTGGGGTGGGGGCAGCATTGCATTGTGTCTCCATGATGTCAGTTTAGGCTCTGTGTCCAGCAGACTTCAAAATGTCTGGGTACTTGCCTTTCCCCAGTGTACAGTTATCCAGGTAAATGTCCCTTTGAGGAAGACTGGGTGAATCATTAGCATGTTTACTTGCCATGGTACTGCCCTCCCTGCTCCTGCCGTCCCTCCCTTCCTTCTGGGAACCCAGACTCTCCTTCAGTCAGCGGGTTCTGGATCCAAACTCTGGATCAGAAAGGATGGTTTTGCAGGCACAGCTCTTGGCCTCCAGTCCACCCCCGCTTGATTTCTCTGATTGCACAGATGTAATGCTGTCCTTACTGGCTGCCTGTTTATTTTGCCCCTCGGGTCACCGTGTCTTACAAATGCTTTCCCCCACTCCCTGTGGGTCAGGCCCCAGCCTCTTGCCACTCGCTGTGATGATTGACCCCCACGGATGGTGTCATGTCCTTGGTTGCTTCAGAGTCCCTCTACCCATCAGTGAGCCCAGCTCTGGGCAGCATCTCCTGCAGAGCCACCACTGGCCTCCTGAGTGAAGCTGGTGCCCTCCCCCCAGTGAATCCCTTAGAGCTTGGTTAACACTGTGTCCCTGGGCTTCTCCATAGGCTGCATCTCTCTGCTGGGTTTCCTAGCCTTGTGGAGCACATACACTTGAGCCTCTCTTCCCTTCCTCCACCCTAAGCTGCTGATTTCTGGCATATCTGCCTCACCAGGGCAGCTGTCACTATCTCCCTGATATTTGGGAACATCCTCGCAGAATGTCTACGCCATCTCCTGGGGTTCTTACCTAGGTGTTCCATCCTGAATCTAGAAAGAGTACACCCAAATCAATAACATTTACTTGGCATTTTCCACTACTGATTATTTCCAAATCAATAGCATTTCCTTGGTAGCTGTTACCCCATAGGCCAAGGACCATGCTCTGCCTCCCATCCAGCACCCTCAGGACACAGCCCACACATACCCTTCCTGTCTTGCTGCACCAACTGGCTGGGTCCTGCAGCTGCTTCAAGGCACAGTCTCTTTGCCCCTTTTCATGCCCAGCATGGCCCTGGCTGGGTTATGCTGTGTCCTGAGTTCTAGGACCTGTGGCCAGTCGGCAAGGGGGGTTGGATCCTGAGGCAGGGGCACATGCTTTGTGGGAGAGGCCTCTGTACCATTTTCAAGCAAGGGGTTGGTAGGGAGAGTCCATTTCTGTGAGCTCAGAGGGGTCAGCCTAATCTGGGCCTTCAGGATCTTCAGCAACATCCACCTAGATGCTGTCATCGTGTGTGCCAGGGTCCCATTCTCTCCCACGCAGGGCCCTGGCCCTGGCCCAGAAAGCTTATCTTGTTAAAAGTGTAACCCTCTCTGAAACTTGGCTGCTCTTCAGATTAAGTTGTCTGGTTTACAGCCTTCGCAACAATTTCCCTCATATTTCTCAAATACCTGCTGCATTGCACCAGCTAATGTATTCCCTACCACTGATGTGCCATCCTGTCTCACCACTAGTGGAAGTTCCAACAATTGTCCTTTCTTCTTGGGCCAGGAGCTGTCCGGCCTCCACTTCCCATTAGCAATGGGGTTTTCATCATCAGTCTACTGGTAGGTGGCCAGCTCCAGTATCCTATCTTAGGTCTGCTTTCTCGGACAATGTCTGGCACCAACTGTCACATGGGTTCCCTGGGAGGCAGACTCTGAGATGGAAAATATCATGCAAGATATTTAGTAGGGAGTGTTCTGGGGAGTCATACCTGAGGAAGCAGGAGGAAGGAGGCAGAATTGGGCAGAGGAAGAAGTCAGGCTATGATGCAGCTCCAACAAAGGCCCCAGTTGGCTGCCCCCCACCCCCAGGAACTCTAGAGCTAGAAAGACCATTGATGCCATCCCTGCTGGAGTCCTTTGTGACCCTCCATCACTGGGTGTGAGCCACCCTAAAAAGGGTGAGTAACTTTTTTGAGCAAAGAGGCTCATTGTAGCTTAGATGCTTTGACATCTGGGGGCTGTCATCTGGCAGTACTTTCAAAGCTGCAGGAATAAGTCATTCATTCCTGGAGGAACTCTGGGTAACCTACTACAGTACCCACTACAACCTGATCAGATTACCTGCTTTCTCATCCCAGCCTGTCTACTAATAGATATGGCTTTGGATAAAGCCCTTAATCTGTCTGATCCTCAAATTTCCTTACATTAAAAAAAGATTTAAATTAACATATGCCCATTTAAGAGAATTATGGGAAATATGATAATGTAGAAAGAAGAGAGTCTCTTGCAGTCTCAGCACCCAGAGATACATGTTTCTTGCATTTTTGCCCCACTTAATACAGTGGTAACTATGTACAATGTTTAATTGTGTGTTCTCATTTTCACTTTACATTGTGAAATCAGCATTATCACACACTCCTAATAAACACTGATGTTAAAGGTAAATTCTTTCTGATTAAAAAAACGGCTAGTCATAACAGAACATTTTATAAAAATTAATCATTTTCTCTCTCTTTAGAAATAACCACAACTAAAATTTTGTTGCATAGCTCTGCAGTTTTACTGTGTATGTGTTTATAAATAAAATTGGGGAACGTTTTCTAATATTCTAAATGTTATTGTTTCAATCTAGTTTTTCACCTTATAGCTTGAACATCCTTCTGACATATTTGTCTATACTGTATACCACCACTTTAATCCCTGGATAATATTCTATTGCATATAAAGATACGGAATCAACCTAAGTGCTCATCAATGGATGATTGGATAAAGAAAATATGTATGTATATATACAAATATATATATACACACACATACACAAACACACATATATGTGTACACACATACACATACCATGGAATACTACATGCACACACACACACACACATATTCATACCATGGAATACTACTCAGCCATAAAAAATGAAATTTTGTCTTTTGTAACATGGATGGGACTAGATTATCTTAAGTGAAATAATTCAGAAACAGAAAGTGAAATACCACATGTTCTCACTTATAAGTGGGAGCTAAACTTGGACCTGTAGAGTGACAATAGACATTGAAGACTCAGAAGGGTAGGAGGATGGGAGGGAGGCGAAGGATGAGAAATTACCCAATGGGTGCAATGTACAATATTCAAATAATGCTTACACTAAAAACACCAACCTCACCACTACGCAGTGTATCCATGTATTCAAACTGCTTGGTACATAACCCTAAATCCATAAAAATAAAAAACTTAACTCTATTGCATATGTGTGTATATATAACGTACATATAAAACATAGTTTAACTCATCTCCTTCTAAAACATCTCTTCTACTATAAATAATTTCTGATGAAGATCCTTACATCTAGAACTTTGTGTTCATCTCTGATTCTTTCCTTGGGATAAAACCTTAGAAACAGAATTATGCGGCAAAGTTTTTGAACATTCAGGTCATTTGATATATACTGCCAAATTAACCCCTTGAAAAGTTGTCAAATTCACCCACTACTAGAAGTACATGTGGGCAACTGTCATGCTTTTGTATTTCTATATTAGTTTGTACACTAGAGATGTTAATTATGGAGCCTGCACACGCCTAGCATACCTTACAGAGAAAGCTTCTCAGCCACAGTTTATATTGAAGAGGTATGATAGGTAGTGATGTTTCTTTAATAACCCATCCCTTCCCTAGGGATGTTTTACAGAAAGGCAGGCAACCCATAGGCTTAGCAGAACTCTATGGTAAGTACTGGCACCTAGAGGCTCAGCCCTCACAGTGGGGGTTAATACTCACTAGACTGTTAACTTAGAAATATTAAATGGAGACATGAAACCTGATATTTACCAATGAGAGTTAAAGTTTAAATGAAAGTATCGGTGGCATCATGACGGGGCACAGCAAGCCAAAGTCATAAGGAACCAAAAACGATGAATAGCATAAATCAGTTAAAACTGTCATGAAAAGCAGAAGCTGTGAGGTGGGGAGAGGAGATTGCAGGTGGTAGATAAGGAAGTCATTTTTGAGGAAGATGGGATCAGAACAGAGAGGGAAAGAGTCGCTGGTACTCATTAATGACAGAACAGTGTGGCGATGAGCCTTGGTTACATGCCCCCAAAGCCCCTGGGACTGCCCGGACCAGCTCCTGTTCTCCTAGGGCCTGGCCAAGTTGAGCTCCTGTTCTTTGTTGTTACACTTACAACCCCAAGGACATTTTAATATAACCCTCCCATTCCCACCGGTCTGAAGCACCTAAAATAACATGAATGATTCAGGAGCATCCTAATTTTCTTAGCTATGAATCTACTGGAGACTTTTAGGTTGTTTACTTTTTATCTTCCTTGTTTGCCATCATAATGAGGCCAAGAGGAACATCTTTGTACATTAAATCATGTGTGTAGAGCATCCTTGCCTTAATCAAGATTACCACAGCAAGAATTCCACACCAAAGGGCAAAAACACTGAGTTTCTATTATTATTAAACAAGAGCTAATGGGAGACAGGGAGAGGGCAGGCTGTATCAGTCTCTAAGGCCTCTTTAATTTCTAAAAGACCTGTGTTCTTCGGTTGTCTTCCAGATGTGTGCGGATCTTAGACACGCCAATGCAGTCTTCAACGGAGCCAAGACAGACACGTATGTTTGTGTCTACTATAGACAAAGCATTGCTTCAGACAGTGCTTGCAATATTATTTCCCTATTCCCACCCACAAGCTACATTAGTCTATCATTTGTGTTTTTTTTTTTCCCCAAGATGGAGTTTCGCTCTTGTTGCCCAGGCTGCAGGGCAGTGGCGCAATCTTGGCTCACTGCAACTTCCGCCTCCTGGGTTCAAGCAATTCTCCCTGTCTCAGCCTCTCAAGTAGCTGGGATTATAGGCTCCTGCCATCATGCCCCACTAATTTTTAAAATACGTTTAGTAGAGACAGGGTTTCACCATGTTGGCCAGGGTGGTTTTGAACCCCTGACCTCAAGAGATCTGCCCGTCTCAGCCTCCGAAAGTTCTAGGATTACAGAGGTGAGCCACGGCACCTGGCCCATTGTTCTATCATTAAACAGCTTCTAAAATTTCATTAATTAAATTACTTCCCTTGTTGGAATGGAAGAAGGTGAGCAGAAGACTCTATTGTATATACATGTATATGTACACCAATGTCTATGTCTATGTGAATGTCTCCATCTCCATCTAGTCCATATCTATGAGTATATGTGTAATTGAAGAAGTAGATGTTTTCCATTTTCTTTTTTTTTTTGAGATGGAGTCTCTCTCCGTCACCAGGCTGGAGTGCAGTGGCGTGATCTCGGCTCACTGCAACCTTCATCTCCTGGGTTCAACCAATTCTCCTGCCTCAGCTTCCCGAGTAGCTGGGACTACAGGCATGCCATCTCGTCCAGTTAATTTTTGTATTTCTAGTAGAGACAGGGTTTCATCATGTTGGCCAGGATGGTCTCGATCTCTTGACCTCGTGATCCACCCACCTCGGCCTCCCAAAGTGCTGGGATTATAGGCCTGAGCCACAGTGCTGGCCTGATGTTTGACATTTTTAAAAGGAAGAGAGAGAGAGAGGAAGGTGGGGAGAGGGAGAGAGAGAGAGACAGGGAGGTCAGCAGAACTCAGGCTTGCTGTTTGCTTGACATCTTGATGATCATGCATTGAGGTCTGCTCTAAATTATAATTTTTAATCTCAGTGATGGTTCTCAGCTCTGAAAAGCATCAGAGGAGTTCGATTTGTGTCACAGCAGTGAACAAACTGTCTCTGGAGAGTTGTCTGCCTGTTGGTCCCAGTGTTTATATATAAGGTATTCCTGTTGTTCTGAGAGTTGAACAATGCTATACTTTATAAATCATGTTTCTTTTTCAAAAATCAAAAAATTATAATTCTCCAACCATACTTGCTTTTTATACATTGTCTTTGAATAATCTTCTCCAATATTGTTATTCGAATTCGAATTGAACACAGGATTGATCTGACTAAGCACAATAAGTGTCTTATTAAAGATTAGGATTCACTACTTTGGAGCCACTCAATAATCTTCATCTTTGTCATAAATATGTTAAGTTTAGGAGGCCAATAACTAACTTTTCTACTTACCACCAGCTTTAAGACAGAGTGGAATACAAGTACAATAAAATGGCCGCATGTGAAACCATGTTAGTGACACTGCAGAAACAGACCAGGCAGAAGCCCAGCATAGAATGTCTCAGAGTGTTTGCTCGCTAGCTGATGCCCAACAACTCAAAACTCTGAGTCCGGGCCAGGCGTGGTGGCTCACGCCTGTAATCCCAGCACTTTGGGAGGCCGAGGCGGGTGGATCACAAGGTCAAGAGATCGAGACCAACCTGGTCAACATGGTGAAACCCTGTCTGTACTAAAAATACAAAAAATTACCTGGGCATGGTGGCGCGTGCCTGTAATCCCAGCTACTCCGGAGGCTGAGGCAGGAGAATTGCCTGAACCCAGGAGGCGGAGGTTGCGGTGAGCCGCGATCGCGCCATTGCACTCCAGCCTGGGTAACGAGCGAAACTCCGTTTAAAAAACAGAAACAAAAACAAAAACAAAAACAAAAACAAAAACCTCTGAGTCCAAGGATCCGTTTAGAGTGTTGATGTGTGTAGCTGTGGATTGAATGAAGTCAGAACACACAGGAGTTAGGGACAGAGAACCACCTGATAAACTAATAACTGTCCAGGGTAGATTTAGGTTAAGCTTTCTGTAGTTATAAAAAAAATCTAAGAGTCAGAAAATTATATAATATTTACTTTACTTTTCCCAAACCATATAGTTTTTATATAAAGAAAGTTTTTCTAATAATACTCCATGTTTAAAGAAACACAAGTCCTAAGTGCAAATTAAATGCGCTTGTCACCCTGCTTAACCCTTCTAAAGGTCACTTAATAAATCATTGGCTGTTCAGGACTCTCACTCATGGACAGCATCTACCCTGGGACATTTTCACAGTCGCTTGCTCCTTCTGTTAATTTCTCAGAGAAAACTACTGATGATCTCCGCACTAACCCTCTGAGATCTATCTGCTTCCCTGCCTCCACATGGAGCCCTGCCTTGGCCTCCCAAGCCGAGGACCAGTCCCGGTACACCTTTTCTTTGTTAAATGGCTCTCATGGCTTCTGGAAAACAAAAGCACAAATGTCTCTATTGCTGTAACTAGCACCTGCCTCACTTACTTCCTGGAGTGGGACCTTGCAAACACCGTGCACTAGCTTTTATAAGGCACAAACTTTTTCCTTCACATACTTTTGAGACTCAGCAAGGAAAACAACTTCCCCTTTACAGAGGGTAATTTGGATCCCTTCAGACTTCTCTCCACCCCAGAGCATCACTCAAACTGCTCAATAATTGTTCAACAATAGCCAAAGTGGGTCCGGTCCAATGGGTCTGTGACTAGCCTCCAAGCAGGGCTTCAGGTGCCAAGCTGTTATCTTGCACAAGTTTATGTTGCCACAGTATTCACACTTCATTGTAAGCCCCTAAGAGGAAAGGGTTCTGCTTAGCAGAGAATCCTGAGACATTCTTTGTCAAAGATCTGTGTGATACAGAAAGAATTCTGTTCTCTCTGTGTCATTGAGGGAAAGACACAAACTACTGGTGAATGCCAATCATCATAAAAAAAGAAGGGCTTCATTTGTAATGGTGAATAAAGGCAGACAAGATTCTGGCAAGAGGGAGTTCTCTGGAATATGTTGGTTATCAGATCCCTTGCTTTTTAAAAACACTATCCACGTCAGCCTCCCTGGTAGGAAATGGTGTGGCACGTTCTATGGATTAGACCATTCAGCAGCCAGCCCCTCCTCCTCATGGGCTGCTCTGCACTGCAGCGCTCGAAGGCTAAAATCTATGCCTCACGTTCCCTGCTGCTAGGATTGGGAGGTGAATTAAGTCTTCCCAGTTAGACCCTGTATTATTTATCTATTGCTGAGTAACAAATTGCTCCAGAACTCAGCTGCTCACTGTAGTAAACATTTCTTCTCTCCCCTGGTTCTGCAGGTCAGCTGTCTGGGAGCAGCTTAGCTGGGTGGTTCTGGCCCAGGGCCTCTCACGAGGCTGTAGTCAGCTGTCAGCTGGAGGAGCTGCCTCCACGCTCACTCACACGGTTGTTGGCAGGAGGCCTCAGTTTCTCACCACGTGGGCTTCTCCCCAGGGCCGCCTGAGTGTCCTCAAGACCAAGGCAACCGGTTTCCCCAGAACAAAAGATCTGGGAGAGAAAGAGAATATGAGTGCCTTACTAAGATAGAAGTCTCAGCATCTTCTGTAACCCAGTCTTATAAGTGGCACGCCATCACTTCTGCTGTATTCTGTTGCTCACACAGACCATCCCTGGTACCATGTGGGAGGAGGCTACAAAAGGCTGTGGACACCTGGAGGCAGGGACCATCGGGGCCATCGCAGAAGCTGTATACCTCACATACCCACGAGGCTCAAGAGGCAGAAATGAGGCAGGAGCCATATCTATGCTCACGTGGCAGCTCTTGCTAATAAGTAGGTGCTAGAGAGGGGCCTGTGCAGCATGGATCTGAAAGGCATTCTTGTGGCTGTGGTGACCACCTTAGCTCCATCTGGTCCTCAGCTTCCTGGTGGTGGCAACACTTGCTTCCTGATCTTTACATCTCAGCTGTGGCCTCTTGCTCTTGAGCTCAGCAGTTCCAAGGCTATCTCCTGGAGTTCTCCCTCCAGCCCTTCCAATGCATTACATTTTCTTTTCTTAAAAATAGCTGAAGTGGTTACCTCTTCCTGGAACTGGACCACGGCTGATGGAGACAGGTATCACCCCGCCAGGGAATAAGAGCAAACATTATGCAATATGTAAGTATGTTACATTCATTCACCAAATTTTGCAGATGAGGAAACTGAGATGCTGGAAATTAAGTGAATTGCCCAGGCTCACACAGGTGATGAAAACTACAGCTGGCTTTCAGAGCCCATACTCTTAACACTGTCACATTGGGACAACTCAGAAAGTTGCATCTTATGTGACCTTCCCTTATAAAGATGGCAGTGGCTAAAAGAACTTTGGTGCCAATTCAAAAGGCTGATGAAGTCTTGAGTTTCTTCATAAAATCATTTTTTATTTTTATGAGACATCTGGAAGGTAATAATTTGTTATCAGGAGTCTCAAGCTCTAGGCAAAATACTGCACCAGGGTAACAGCCAAGGCCAGTAAGTAGAGGCCAAAAAGACCAATCTCTCATTTCTCCTGTTGACATCTGAGTAGGTGACCCAACATTAGGGAATACATTTTAAATAGTTTTGGAAAAATTTTATCCAAGACCCAATTTTGTTCAGACTTTACATTGACACAAATTATTTTTATTCCGCATTAAATATTATTATCATTTCTAGAGAGTCATGATGATCAAGTTCCAATGAAGCCCACTTGCTAAGACACATGCATGCATGTGTTCATCACACAACCGTTCACAGTAGCACAGACATGAAATCAACCTAGATGCCCATCAACAGAGGACTGGATAAAGAAAATGTGGTGCACTTGCACTGTGGAATACTATACAGCCATGAAAAAGAATGCAATCATGTCCTTTGAAGCAACATGGATGGAGCTGGAGGCCTGGATGCTGAGGAAACCAATGCAGAGACAGAAAACAAAATACCACATGTTCTCACTTACCAGTGGGAGCTAAATGTTGAGAACACATGGACATAAAGAAGGGAACAACAAACACTGGGGCCTACTTGAGGGTAAAGAGTGGGAGGAGGATGAGGATAGAAAAACTACCTATTGGGTATTATGCTGATTGCCTGTGAAACAAAATTATCTGTACACCAAATCCTTGCAACACTACACAATTTACCCATGAAACAAACCTGTGTATCTACCCTTGAACCTAAAATAAGAGTTGGGAAGAAAAAAAAATCCCACTTGCATATGTATCTCTTATTATGGTGATCACAGAGCCTCTAAGTCCTGAAATATAGGGCTCTATGTATGAATTCACACTCAATTTTTTCTTGAGCATGTACTATCCTCTGCACACTCAGCATACAACTAGGGTAAGGAAAGTCTCTAACACCACCCAAAGCAGGCCACAGGCCTTAAGTGCAGTGGCATTAGGCACATAGTTCTATGGGCAGACGAAGCACTTGCAGACCTAAGCTGTCACATCAGGGCGGAGATCTGAAGGTCACTTCTCATAAATGGAATACTGAATGTATTATAGGGGGGAAGACTGGATGCATTCCAGGAAACACTAATAGAAAAAAGAAGTCCTAATTATGACTCTTTTTATATAAGCAAAATCACATGGGTAATTAAGGCAACAAAGAAATTGAAGATGATAACTATGATAACCAAACTGACCACTTGTTGAGCACTTCCTGTGTACCAGGAATTAGCACATTGCAGGCATTCTCGAATTGAATACTCACTTCATGAAGTGGGTTCTATTAGTATCCTCATCCTAAGTATGGAGAAAAGGAGGCTGAGCAGTTTAAGGCAGTACAGCTGATTGTTCAGGAAGCCAGAAATGAAATTTGGGTTGGTCAAACCCTAAAGCCTACATGTTTGATCCCCAATACTGGGCTGGTTAGCCCAGATCACCCAAGAAAATTGTTCACACCAATTAATGTCATCCCTGTGCTTGTCTTGACCTCAACTGATAAATGCACCTGCTGTTAGGCCCAGCCCCAGGCTCTGCTTTAAAGAGGTTGAGAAAGCCATGATTTCTTTTAGTACCGTACAGTAAACACTAGGTAGAGAAAAGACATGATGGTAATTTTTCTTCAGCCATTTAGCTTTTCCCATCATGTTGTAGTTTAATTAAGCTGGCCTCCTGCAGAATTGCTCAGTTGAGATCATTGGTGGGAACACAAATCTTTCTGGTTTTGGGTTTTTCTGAGTCAATCTCACTCTTGTCCACCCTCAAGGTGCTGTTTCCATTCTTATAGTTGAATTAAAAAGAAGAAATCCCTACTCTATTCACTGAGCAGTACAGGGATGCATGTGAATCTTCAAGGCAGATTCCTGGGTCTCATGCCAGTACTACTGAATGAAAACCTTTGGGAGAGTGGCCCAGTGATCTGCGTTTAAACAAACATGTCTGCTGAGTCCTACTCCGTCCTGTGAAACCCTGGAAAAGGGAAACTCTCATGGGCACCTGGTAAAATGCCTAATCATACTTTAATCAGCTGGGGTCACTTGGAAGCACAGTCCTAGGTTCAAATCCTGCTTGTGCCACTTACAATCTTACATAAGTCATGTACCTTCTTTTAGCTGCTATTTTCTTATCTACAGAATGAAATTAACAATACTATCTCCCTCAGGATAAAGTTCTTATAGATTAAATGAGAAATTACATGGAACGCATTTAGCACAATCCCTAACAAATGTTGCTGCTGCTATTTTGTTATTGGCGCACTTCCATGATTCCTGATACAGCTAGTTCATATTCTTAGTCCTTAATACTTTGTCATAATACATGCTATAGTAGAACATCTTGAAGTTGTGTTTGTGTGTGTGTGTTCAGTTTATTTTAATTTTTATTTTTGAGATGGAGTTTCGCTCTTGTTGCCCAGGCTGGAGTGCAATGGAGCAATCTCAGCTCACCACAACCTCCGCCTCCTGGGTTCAAGCGATTCTCCTGTCTCAGCCTCTGGAGCAGCTGGGATTATAGGCATGCACCACCACGCCCAGCTAATTTTGTATTTTTAGTAGAGATAGGGTTTCTCTATGTTAGTCAGGCTGGTCTCAAACTCCCGACCTCAGGTGATCTGCCCTCCTCAGTCTCTTAAAGTGCTGGGAACCACCACGCTTATTTTTATGACATAACAGTAACACATCTAGGGATTCTAAAGAACCAAAAGCTGGGTCTTCATTCATTAAACCAAAAATTGTTCACCAACATATGTCACAGTATGCTGTATTGTGAGCAGAGCAAGATGAATATGACACAACAATCTTGGAGCTTAGGAGAGGAGACACACACCCCTACATATCCTGCTTTAATATGACTTGACAGGAAAGAACAATTTAGGCCTGTTTCTAGTGAAAATTTTTATATTTATTAACATAAAAACATGTCATAAAGGTTTAACACTTGGAAGCTGTGACATGGAGCACTTACTATGTACAGTTCTTGTCACACCTTTATGTTGGTTCCAGTCTTGACAATCACAACATAAGGGGACAGAAGTGACTTTCAGAGAGTTAAGAAGAGTCAAAGGCCATCACTGGCCTTGCACATGGGATGCACGGGGAGGTGGCTGTTTTCCATGAAATTACACCTTTATCCAGGTCATTTTCACTGCCTAGTATGTCTCTTTTTCTTTTTCTTCTCTCATCCACATATTAAAAATTATTCAGACCTTGCTTCCTCCATGGATCCTCCCTGACTGCCTTTGACCGTCATGGGCCTCCCTCTCCTTGGAACTCCCGTTCTGTTATATATTCACCAAATATTCTTGAAATGTGTTATTCATGAAATGCCTCCTTGAAACTCCCAATCTGTCATGTATCCATCAAATATTCATGAGCTGCCTTACTGTGAGAGCATAAGGTGGAATGCCTGGGGATGAGGTCAGAGAGGAATCCCAGGACTGGATGGTGTGTGGGCTTGCAGCCCCAGTAGGGACTCTGGATTCTCCTTGGAGTGATAAGAAAAGCCATAGTTTTCAGCAGGAACCTCTGATTTCATGACTTATATTTAAAGAAGATTCCTCCGGTTTCTCTGTGGACCCTAGACTTTAGGGGTCAAGAGTAGATGCACGAGCACCAATTAGGAGGAGAAGATCTTGCAGTACTCCCAGTGAAAGAAAACAGTAGCTTGGACTATGGTCTTAGCATCCAAGACCTTGAGAAGTCATTGGATTTGGGATATATTTTAAAGGAAGAGTAAATATGATTGATTTGATGATATTAGATACAGGATATCAAACAAATAAAGATAATGTGACTCCTTTAAGGACTTTCTGTTCTTGAGTAGAAACTTGTAAAAGATTACTATTGTTGCTGTAACAAATTGTCACAAACATAATGGCTTAAAACAACACATATTTATTATCTTATAGTTCTGAAGCCCAGAAGACCAAAATTAATCTCACTCAGCAAAAGTCAAGGTATATATGCTGTGCTAGTTTCTTTTGAAGGTTCGAGGAGAGAATCAATTTTCTTCTTTTTCCAGTTTCTAGAAGCCACCTGCAGTCCTTGGCACATGGCTTCTTCCTCTGTCTTCAAAGTGTGTCTCTCCACCTCCTGCTCCAGCCCTGCTTCTGGTGCCACCTCCCTTTTTAGGTCCCTCTGCTTCAGCTGTCATGTCACTTTCTGTGAATGCGGCTCTGCTGCCTCCCTCTTATAAAGACTCTTGTGATGACATTGAGCTCATCTAAGTAATCTAGGATAATCACAGCATCTCAAGATCTTTTACTTAATCTGCCATGTCTTTTTGTGCTGTATGACAACGTATTTGCAGGTTAGAGGGATTAGAAAGCGGACATCTTTGAGGAGGCATCATCCCGCCTACCAGAGAACCTAAAGACCTAATGGGAATGTAAATGAACAACTTACTTTCCAGTAGTGACATTTTGAAAAACATTGAGCAGGGAAATAGAAAGGAAGGGGAATGGTGTTGGTGTTAAGGGTGGGGAGAAACAAGGGGGTGGCTAGTTTTGATAGGAAGGTTGAGAAACTCTCTCAGAATGATATTCAAGCAGAGATCCCATCAATAAAAAGAAGTGTCAAATATCTTGAGAAAGAATGTTCCATGGAAGAATGAGCCAGTATAAAAGGATCCTGAAGTGGAAACAAACTTCAGGTGTTTGAGACACCCAACAGGCTGGTGTGAGGTAGAGGACAGAAAGCAGACAGGGGTAGCAGTGAAGCTGGAGAGGCTGGCATGGGTCAGATCAGAGAAGGTAAGGAGATTGAAGACTTAAGGATAATGCTGGAAGAACAGCAGTGCTTGGGTTATAATACATAATCAATACAAAGTAGTTTATTTTTGTAGGTTTTTTGTTCTTTTAAAGAATAATGGAAGCCATCAGAAGAGAGTGATATGACTGATGTGATGTGGTTTGTAAATCCCTCTGAGCTGATGGGATAGGTTAGAGAAAAAGAAACAGGCTGCTGTATCAGACCGAGTTTAGTAAGGAGACAGAAACTGTGTCAATTACATGAATAGAGGGAGTTTAAAGAAACCTAACAACAACACACAAAGAAGTCTTTTTTTGTACCCACATTTTCCATTGTTGGCACTCTTTCTTGTGTAGATGCAAGTTTCCACTGAGATAATTTTTTCTTCACCCTGGAAACTTCCTTTTCTTGGTATAAAATTTCTTTTAATATTTTTTGTAGTGTAGGTCTGCGGGTGACAGCCTCTCAGTTTTTTTGTTTGTCTGAAAAAAATCTTTATTTTGTTTGTATTTTTGAAAAATATTTTCACTAGATTTAGAACTGTAGTTTGATAGATTTTCTCTCTGTCAGAACTTTGAAGATGCCATTCCTTTGTCTTCTGATCTGTATGATCTCTGACAAAAAGCCTGCTTTAATTAATTATCTATTTATTCATTTTAGAGAAGAAGTTGCTATGTAGCCCAGGCTGAAATTTAGTTGGCTATTCATTCACAGGTGCAATACCACTGCTGATCAGCATGGGATTTTGACCTGCTCGTTTTCAACCTGGGCCAGTTCATTTGTCTTTGGGCAACCTGGTAGTCTCCCATTGCCAGAAGATCACCATAGTGATGCTGAATTTAGTGCAGACACCTGGTGGGCATAGCGCACAACAGCCCAGAACTCTTGGATTCAAGCAATCTCCTGCCTCCGCCTCCTAAGTGTCTGGGACTACATGCCTGCCCTAGCATGCCTGTTGCTGTTTCAATTTTTATCTTTGTTCTCTTGTATATAATGTATCTTTGGCTCCTTTTAAACTTGTCTCTTTTTCATTGTTTTTCAGATATTTGATTCTGATGTGTTTGGTGTAGTGTTTTAAAAATGACTTCTTGATTGGGGGTTGTTGTGCTTCTTGGCTCTGTGGATTTATAGTTTTCCTCAAATTTGAATAAATTTCAGCCATTCATTTTTCAGAGGTTTGTTCTGACTCTCCCTCTCTCCTTGGGGCTCCAATTATACATGCATTAGACAATGTGATATTTTACAGTCAAGAAGGCTTTGTTCTCTCTCGAGCTCTCTCAGCAGCAATCTCATCCCTATCTGGCTCTTTCCCCATTTTCTTGCACACGGGTGTTTCTCCTAATAAACTCTTTGCATATTTAATCACATTCTGGTGTCAGTTTCTCAAGGATCTGGAGTAATATGATTTCTGTTGACTAATTTTTTCTCCTGATATATTGTCTTCTTTAGAGAGTGTTGAAGTTTGTTTTGGCAAGCAGTTAAATTACTTGCAGGTGAGCTGGATCTTTTCAAGACTTGTTTTCAAACTTTGCCAGGGTATAACTAGAGAAGCATCTAGTCTAGGAGTAATTTAGCCCTACTATTAAAGTTTGACATTTCTGGGGTAGATCCTGAATGCCCCAGGTATTCAAACAGTTTTTTCCACTTAGACTGATTAGAATTTGAACAATTGTCAGTCCAGAGAATTATTCATTTTATAGCTCCCTGTCACTTGTTCTTTGCCTGGCCTCGTGGAGTTTCACCCCATGCATGCCCAGAATAATATAAAACCAAAGACTAAAAGAGACTTTTATGCATATTTGTGGACTTCTTTCTTTGTGTGGCTCCTTCCTGCTTGTACCCTGCTCTGCAAACTCCAGTTGCTTCAGGATCTCCAAGCATCTATCTCTGTCTCCCCAACTCAGTGAGAGCACTGAATTCTGCTGGGTCCTTTCTGTCTGTGGCACGAAGTGAAAATTACTTATAGGCAGAAATCTGGGACAATTACAGAGCGCTAGTTGTCTAAAAAGCAATTCTTAGATTGCTCTTTCATGTAGTGCAAGTCCAAAAAGAGAGAATTTAATACATAAAATTCTGAACTAGTTGTTATATTATAGGTACCTGGTAACTGGTAAAATGTGTAAAAATGTAAAAATTAACTTGAAGTGGATTATAGACCTAAATGTAAGAGTTAAAATTGTAAAACTCCTGGAAGAAAACATAGGAGTAAGTCTTCATGATTTGGGGGTTAGGCAATGATTTTTTAGATATTATACCAAAAGCCAGGGAAACAAGAGCAAAAATCCATCTCAACAAACAAACAAACAAAAACAAAAAGAATATCCACACCTCAATAAGAAGATAATTCAAATGAAAAAAGGATAAAATATTTGAATACATGTTCTCCAAAAAACATACATAAATGGTCAATAAGCACACGAAAAAGGGGCACAACATATGAGTTCTTAGAGAAATGCAAATCAAAACCACAGTGGAATATCACTTTGGCTATCATCCAAAAGATATACAGTGCAAGTGTTGGTTAGGATGTCGAAAATTGAAACCGTCATGCACTGTTGGTAAGATCGGAAAATGGTACAGCCACATTTTAAAACAGTTTGAAAGTTCCTTAGAATGTTAAACAAAGAGTTACTATGTGACCCACCAATTCTACTCCTAGGATTTCTACTTCACAGAGAAAAACACATGTCTACACAAAAACTCATACACAAATATATACTTAATGTATAGCCACATTATATGTGGTAGCCCAAAATGGGAAATAAACTGAAGGTCTATCAACTGATGGAAAGACAAAGAAAATGTGGTATCCTCATACAATAGAATATAATTCGGGCTTAAGATGAAGAAATGATTGATACGTGATTGAAAACGTTAAGCAATGTGAAAAAGCCAGACAAAAAGACTTCCTGTTTATATGGTTCCGTTATGCAGAGTCTTCACAATAACAAATCTGTAGAAAGAGAAAGTAGATTAGAGGTTGTTTAGGGCTGGGGAAGGGGAAATTTGGAATAACTGCTAATGAATATGAAGCTTCTTTTTGGGGTGATGAGAATGTTTTAAACTTAGATTGTGGTGATGCTTGCACAACTCTAAATATACTAAAAATCCCTGAATCATGCACTTGGGTAAATATTATGATATGTAAATTATGTCTCAACAAAGGTGTGTGGCTTTATTTTTATTTTAGGAAAGGGGAGTTCCACAATGGCAGAGATTTTGGTCTATCTGATGTATCCTCAGTGCTCAGACCAGTGCCTGGCAGAGTCATGCTGGGGAGAATGACTGCTGTTTAGAACAGGGTCTGTGTCAAAATTTTAAAAAATGTTGTGTTTTCTGAAACACCTACTATGGGTTGATATAGTATAGTATAGTATAGTATAATATAATAAATATTTGTTTACTAAAATAAAGGAAAAATGAGTTTAGAGAAGCCCAAGCTCATTCAGCCTGAAATCAGGGAAACTGGTGCCCAAGTCAGAACACCGAGTTTTCTTATTTTCAGGATTTTGTTGTTTAATTAGCACCATATAGTGTGATGGGCAGGTCCTTGATTTCTGCCAGCTCACTGATTTTCAAATCTGGGCTCAACGTTCCTTTAACCGGTGATCTAGGAACATTCACTTAGCTTCCATGCCTCAGTTTCCTCATCAGAAAAATGAATTAATAGAAAGGTATTTTCTGGCCGGGCGCGGTGGCTCATGCCTGTAATCCCAGCACTTTGGGAGGCCGAGGCGGGCGAATCACGAGGTCAAGAGATCGAGACCAGCCTGATCAACATGGTGAAACCCTGTCTCTACTAAAAAATACAAAAATTAGCTGGGCGTGGTGGTGCATGCCTGTAGTCCCAGCTACTCGGGAGGCTGAGGCAGGAAAATTGCTTGAACCCAGGAGGCAGAGATTGCAGTGAGCCAAGACTGCACCACTGCACTTCAGCCTGGAACCTGGCGACAGAGTGAGACTCTGTGTCAAAAAAAAAAAAAAAAAAAAAAAAAAAAAAGAAGAAGAAAGGTGTTTTCCTCATGAAGTTATGAGGATTTGATAGGATAGTAAGATAGGACTTATGCTTGGTACATCATAAATTCTCAATAAATATTAGTCATTATTCTAATACAAAAAATAACCCAGAGAAACAACAACTTGCACTCTCTGCCTGCTACACGAGATACTGGAATAGGAGCTTTTCTTCCACACCGTCTGAGACAGGTATTTTAACTACCATTTTTACAGGTATCTTAGTCTCAGACATGCTATCTGAAAGTCAGCCAAGGTCACATGAGTAGTAACTACTGTTCAGTGTAATAATAAATCAACCAGGAAAGCCCTGCCATCTGACCAGCGTTTAAGCTTTCGACCACTAGAATCCCCTTATCTTTCAGTAGCTGTTTTGTGCTCAAACTGACTTATTGGTTTCAATTGCTTTGAAGTTACATATTAAACAAATAGCACAATGCTTCCTGGGTAACAATTGGTTTAGTCTATGTGGCTGCAACCCAATACTCTTTGGATTTAACAAAGTAAATGAATGTTTCAACCAAGACTTCCTTCAAGATCTGATTTGTTTTTTTAAGAAATCCCATTTTGGGACTGACTCCTCTGTCTGATTCTGGAATATTATTATAGTGTGAGGCAGAACGAGCTCTTGCTTGTAACTAAGGTTGTATGCCTCCACGTGAGCAGAATAGCTTCCTTTTCATTGCTTCTCTCGAGCACAGTGCAGGTTTGCATCTTCCGTGGCTGTTTAAATTGGCACCACGTGATTCTTAAGTCAAGGTGATCTTCAACATTTTTAAAGCTTTTATTAACTTTTTTTGCTCTTTAATAATAAAACAATTACATTGGAAAAATTGTAATTATAAATCTCTAAAGTATAATGTAGCCTGTTTCCCCCGTCCTCTTAACACTGTAAATCATATTATGCCCTATTTTTTCCTTTGAATTCTATAATTATTTGTTTGAATTGCATTTTTTTTTCTTGTATCACACGTCACAAATTCAATGTTTTTCTTGAAAATAAGAAGAAAACTAAAACAGCTTTACGTCAAATAAAAATCATGTATTTACTTATTGAAATTTGGATTTTAATTTTACTTACTTAAAATTGTGATTTTTGTGAGCTAAAATTAAAAAGTACACAGATAGGAAATGATCTAAGTACATAATGATTGAAATTAAGGTAATCAGACTACTTCTCAAGCCCCCTTGTGTCTAAAAGTATTAGGTAGTTAAACAAAAATGTTTTTTACTTTAATTTTATTTTATCCAATTGTCTTTTTCACTAGTGTCTTGAAGTTCTTTTGGGGGAAATCAGATGGCAGCTATACTTTGAATCTGAAGAGAACATCCATATTCCTAATCCCTATGAATATGATTATTAGAAAATAGATAGAACTATACAAATGAAATAGAACCTCATTGTTCTCAACAGTGTCTGGTACATAATAAGCATGCTACTAATGTTATCTGTGATCCATTACCAATGCCACCATCACCATCATCACCACCACCACCATCACCATTATCATCACCACCACCATTGTCATCACCACCACCATCACCATTATTATCATTACCACCACCGTCATCATCATCACCACTATCACCATTATCATCATCACCACCACCATCATCACCACCATCACCATTATCATCACCACCACCATCATCACCACCACCATCACCATCATCACCACCATCACCATCATCACCACCACCACCACCACCATCATCATCACCACCACCATCACCATCATCACCACCACCATCATCATCACCACCACCATCACCATTATCATCATTACCACCACCGTCATCATCACCACCACCATCACCATTATCATCATTACCACCACTGTCATCATCATCACCACCATCACCATTATCATCACCACCACCATCATCACCACCACCATCATCACCACCACCATCACCATCATCACCACCACCACCACCACCATCATCATCACCACCACCATCACCATCATCACCACCACCACCACCACCATCATCATCACCACCACCATCACCACCATCATCATCACCACCACCATCACCATCATCACCACCACCACCATCACCATTATCATCACCACCACCGTCATCATCACCACCACCATCACCATTATTATCATTACCACCACCGTCATCATCATCACCACTATCACCATTATCATCATCACCACCACCATCATCATCACCACCACCGTCATCATCACCACCACCATCACCATCATCACCACACCATCACCATTATCATCATCACCACCACCATCATCATCACCATCATCATAATATTTACAAAATCTTTGTGCCCCAAATGAGTATTGCAGCTTTTGGTTAAAAGAGTAAACCTCTGTGCTAAAGGTGTTTAGCTAATGTGTTCAGTCTACTGACCGAGAGGAAAAAATATCTAACAACAAGAAGTAAACCATGCTCACAGTGAAATAGTGTAATCTAAGAACTTAGATTTTTCTCTTTTTAAAATGAAGTGCTTAAACTGATAGAAATGGAAAATCTATGTAAATGAAGATGTGAATCATACAAATCCTTTGCAAATTTTGCTGACTTTATTTTTATGGACAGGAAGTAAAATGCATGGTAGCTGATATTATAGTTGGTGAATTTGACTCCCACAGTATGTTCTGAGGTTTTGCCCTGTACAAACTTTTTCTCAATCTTTGAATGAAGAGAGCTTTAATAAAAAGAGTTACAAAATGTACAGATAAAATGAAGTCCAAAAGGCTAGTCAATATGTTAGATGAGAGAAATTAGATATTAAGGATCAGAAGACTTTGACTGGCTATTGGGTTGAAATTAACAAACTGGCATTTAAGGGAGATAAATATTATATTTTGCATTTGATTCCAAACTTAAAAATATACAAGTATAAGCACACACAAACAAACATTTTGTGGTTTCAGACTGAGGCACATCAGACTTCATTACAGGTCTTGATGAAAAGTTGTTGGAAATTATTCCAGGAAACAGTTTGGAATTATCTTTCAAAATTAAGCGCAACTGTCATATAACCCAGTAATTGCACATCTGAGCATTTGTTCCAGAAAAATGAACACTTATGTTCACACAGACACCCAAACACAGATTTTTATGGCAGTTCTATTACTCAAAGCCAAAAACTGAAAACAACCCAGCTGTCATTCAACAGGTGAATGGTTAAACAAACTGTGCTATATCCATTAGGTGGAGTACTACTCAGCAATAAAAGAAAATGTAACTATGATACACATAACTTGAATGAATCTCTAGAGAATTACACTGAGTGAAAAAAGTCAATCACAAAGGCTACCATGATGTGATTCCATTTATACAACATTCTTGAAATTGTAAAATTATGGAAATGGGGAACAAATTTGTGGTTTCCAGAGATTAAATGGGGGAGGGTATGGGTAGAAAGAAAATGGATACAGCTATAAAAGAGCAACATGAGTGTCTTAGTCCATTGTCTGCTGTTATAACAGAAAACACAGACTGAATAATTTACAAAGAAAAAAAATTACTTGAGTCATAGCTCTAGGGGCTGGGAAGTCCAAGAGCATGGTGCCAGCATCTGGCAAGGGTCATCTCATAACAGAAAGTGTAAGATGGAAATAAGCACATGAGAAAGAGAAGATATTGGGCCAAACTCATCCTTTTTATCACAAACCCACTCCTGTAATAATTAATGCACTCCAGCAGAAACAACATTAATCCATTCATGAGGGCAGAGCTCTAGTGGCCTAATCACCTCTTAAAGGTCTGACTTCTTAATATTATTACATTAGCCATTAAATTTCAAGCCATAGCAATGAGGGATCCTTGTGGTGAAGAAATGTCTTGTTTCTTGACTATAAAAATGCCTAACTGCAATGTCATACTATAGTTTTGCAAGATGACAAGCCACTGGGGAAAAGTAGATAATGGCTGCACAGGATCTCTCTGTATTATTTCCTACAACTGCATGCAGATCTATAATTATCTCACAATATAAAGTTGAATTCACACACACACATACAAAAATAGATGGAGTTCTTAGTCATACAGACTTGAGCTACTTTAATTGGACAAGTCAAAAGAAGATATGGTCATGCTCTATTCTTTACTGGTCAGACTACACGTAAATATCATGTTTAGTTCTGAGAATCACATTTTCAGAAAGACATTGAGAGGTGGAGTAACTCTAGAAAAGGCTTGCCAGCAAATGAAAAGGCTTGAAAATCATATAAAATGAAGGATTGAAGGAATTGTGAATATTTAGCCCGGAGAAGAAATGACTTAGGAAGCACACAAGCATTGGTTACAAAAATCTGAAGAATTGTCACCCTGATTGTTTCCCTCTGGCAAGTAGAAGAAATAATGTGTGGAAGTTGTCCCAAAATAGAAAAAAAAAGGCTTCATACAAGACTGACAGGATAAGACATAGGTTCCTTTTACTGGAAAGAAGGACCATCCTTCCGAATGAATAATCATTTTGGTTTCTATTATCGGTCCTTCATAAGTTTGGCTAATGTTAGGTTTCCTGATCCCATTCAACTCAAATACAGTCACCAGATTGAAACTATGGTCCTGTTGAGTTAAGAGTCAGTTCTTGAACCATGGAGAGCTCACAATTTTATTGATACCCTATGAATCCTGTCTTGGTAATGAGGAAATTATGCTGACAACTTTATGTCATTTGTCAAATATTATCCAGAGCCTACTAACTGATTCTCCCAGGACTAGAAAGTTTGGTTAAATTGGTTGGTATACATTTTAAATCCAATAACATTATATTACCAGTATTTTTCTTTCTATTATGTCTCAGTCTGTTCTGGCTGCTTTAACAAAATACAGTAAACTGGGTAGCTTTTGCATAACTATGAGAAATTTATTTCTCATAGTTCAGGAGGCTAGGAAGTTCAGGATCAAGATAGATTCTGTGTTTGGCAAGGGCTTGCTTCCTGGCCCACAGACAGTGCCTTCTAGCTGTATCCCCCACATACACATAGTGGAAGAGGTGAGGACTCTCTCTCAGGCCTCTTATAAGGGCACTAATCCCATTCACAAGGCTCCAGCCTCGTGAACTAATCACTTCCCAAGGGCCTCACCTCCTAAAACCGTTAGGTTTTAATATATGAATTTTGGGGGAATTCAAACATTCAGAACATAGGATACTATATTTAGAGCCTAACAATTTAAATTAATGTGGGGATTTTTCTATGATACTTTATATATAAGCAGATTTTGAAACTGCCATCTTTAATCTTCTTAATGTTTTAGGAAAATTACAGATGCAGAATATAACCATTGGTAGTGAAGTTTATAAACAAGATACTGCTAATTAATAATCAGTGGATTTAGAAAATCAAAGAATCTGTCTTGTGGGGGACACGCAGAAGTTTTCTTGAAAAATGTAGAATTAAAACACAGGGAAGGGGGTTGTTGAGGAGGGATTTTTTTGTGGGGTAAAGTAGAGAAGGGAATTTCTTTCACTCAAGCCATACCAAACTCCGAGGGCCGTTCCTTGCCTCTTAATAAAGAAAGCCACTTTTGTAGTCATGATACTCCATGCTGAAAGATTCAGTCCTCTCCTCTCTGGGCCTTGATGGATAAGCACCACCATATGCGATATCTTTTAGACTCTATATAAACAGCTCTTCTTTGATTAAGACATTCTGTCTTCAGATATAATAATTGAATTGATAAGGTTACTGCTTTTCTTTTCACTGGTTTCATTCTTGGCAGAAGATATCCCTGGTCCTTGGGTCAGATTTCATCGTCTCCTAGGCCTTCTCAGTCACTCATTTTACAGCCGTATTTTTGGATGTGTTTCTCCTACAGATGGGTGACTCTCATCCATTCCATGCCAGTTTTTACTAGTTTCACTGCAAAACTCATCAGTCTAATTCTCTGTGTCATGACTTCAGCAACCACTGTGTCAAACTGTACAAAATCATTTTTTCTCATTACTAGGATAGAGCAGGAGGATTTCTAGACAGGGTAAGAGAAAGCCTCTCCTCTCCTCTACACTCTGCTCCTCTCCTCTCCAATCATGGTTCTTTGCAGACTTGACTTCTTTGGGCTCAGGTGATCTTCCCACCTCAGCCTCCCTAGTAGCTGGTACTACACCCATGCCCAACCATGCCCAGCTGCTTTTTGCCTTTTTTGTAGAGACAGGGTTTCACCATCTTGCACAGGTTGGTCTCAAACTCCTGGGCTCCAACAATTTGCCTGCTTCAGCCTCCCAGAGTTCTGGAATTACAGGAGTGAGCCACTGTGCCTTGTCTAAAAGTGAGCATTCTAAAAAGAGACATTGACACATGTCTTAAAATATTGGCATTCAACAAATTTAATTGTATTATGTGCTCCTCTCTCCTTTATACACAAGGGATCTAAAGTCCTGCTCAGTAATGTTATTTTTAGACAAGGGATAGCGACATTATGAGCAAGAAGAAATTCAAACAAGAAGAAAGCAGCACCACCTCCCTCTTTATGCCCCAGCAATGGAAGCAGCTGATAATGCTGGAGAGTCTGGTTTCTGCTCTGCAGTGCATTAGCATTAACAGGGCTGCGTCCATATGGGTAGGATGACCCTATGGCCTGGTTTACCCAGGGTGTCTCCAATGTATGCCTGTTGTCTTGGAGTAATTATTATTCATGCTCCCTTTCAGTCTCAAAATTATCCCCAGGTTCGATGATAAATGATACGGTTGCTCTAATTATGTAGCTTCTTAACTTTAAGAGTGGGTCATGTCTCCAGACGAGGGAACAAAGACACCTAATTGAGAGGAAAAATATGCTAGGAAGGAAAGGGAGAGAGGACATATTCATCCTTCACTTCAGAGAGCTTGGGTTTGATCTTCCAAAACCCATCCAAGAAATCTGAGTTGTTAGAAACCATGTTTGGAATAAACTACCACCAACAAAGGGAAGGAATGTAACTTGCGTTCCTCAGCAGGGCTTCTGAACAGCTGTATAACATACATCCATCTGTCTGTCTGTCCAGCCTCTTCCCATGTGTTTGTATTTGAGTTGAACTAGCCAAAAGCAATCCTTTTCCACATAAGACACAAGTGATTTTCAGTTTGTAGGCTCTTGAGAAACAAGAGTTGGTGGATCTAGGCTCCAGGCAAAACTGCAAAGAAGGCTCAGGCTTCCCTTCTGTTTCCTGTTCTCCACACTGCCCCGTGATGGCACAGACAGGGAGTCAGCTCAGACTCTTCTGTTAGGAAGCCTTTCCCTGAACCTGAGTTAGGGCGCCTAACTCAGGTGCCCTAACTTAGGTGCCCTCCTCTGCCCCCATCACCCCTGTGTGCTCTCCCTCCAAGCAGTGATCACACTGAGCAGCCACGGCCTCTCTCTCACCTGCCTCCCACTGTAGGCTCTGAACCATGTGAAGGCAAAGACTGATTCCTTGTCTATAAAATGAGAATGAGTAGGCAGATGTTGTACCTACCCTGAAGCATTAACTGACAACGAGATACATAAAGAATTAAGTGTATAGTTCCCTTCCTCCCCCGAAACAATTTTCTCCATTTTGGTCTGTCAATCAGCCATGCAGGTTCAATGGCTGAAGTTGGCCCCTACATTTACATGCCAGGACCAATCACTCTCACGGGGAGTTTGGGGTTCCTGTAGCTTCTGTCTCACATCTTCAGATCAATTTTTATATTTCCCTCGACTCTGTTTCTATAAAAAAATAAAAGCTTGTAAATGTAACCTACATACCAATAATTTTTTATAAAAGTAAATTTTTACACTCTAGGGAAGATTTTTTTCTGAGTTCTCTTGCTATCTTCACTTGACAAAGGAAACACTTTCCTGCTGACTTTTACAGGCAGTCAAACTTGGCTCTTATTTTCCCTGACAGTCTGGTCACTTAGGAGTAGTTAGACATTCAGCTGAAGATTCAGATTGGAGAGACCAGCATCTCCCATGTAGCATAAATCACAGCTCTCAGTCTCAACAAATTTCATTTAACCAGCATTTGTGGAGTCCCACCATGTGCAGAGGGCTATGTTACCTCCCACCCAATTGTGGCTTTTCTATCAATAGTGACAGATTCAGTTACTGTTGTCTCCTACCCATGTGGCAGCCCTGAAACTGCCTCTGTTGGTTTTGAGGGAGCACCCGAGGAAATTAAGTAGAATTAGCAAAGGTAAAGGGGTTTTGCAGATATAATTTAGGTTTCAAACCCATTTGTTTTGAGTTCATCAAAAGGGTGAGAATGAGTTAATCAAGCGAACATCTCTGAAAGAGGGACTAGCTCTCCCTGAGGTGAGAAACTGTCCTAATGAAATAAGTGGCCATGTCAGAGAAGCCCACATGGCAAGGAACGTTTGGTGACCTCTAGGAACTGTGGGTGTCCTCCAGGCAATAGCTAGCAGAAAGTCAGTCATCAATCATGTGGCTGCAAAGAAATGAGTTCTTCCACTAACCCAGATGATCTTGGAAGTGGATTTTTCCCCAATCAAGCTCCAGATGAAAACACATCCCTATGGACACCTTGATCACTGCCTTGTAGGACACTGAGCAGAGGACCCAGCTAAGACATGACCCATGAACACTGTAAGACAGTAAACGTGAGTTATTTTAAGCTGCTAAGATCGTGGTAATTTGTTTCTCAGTCACAGATAACTAACACAAGGACTGTGGCTCTTACTCATCCAGCTTCTGTGGCTAGGTAGCTGGGTCCCTTTCTGGGAACTGTCCTTAACCACAGATAGCTACCTCCCCCAGGGCCACTTCTCCTTTTCAGTGGGAGCCAGATCAAATGATTGGTCAATGATTGGTCAGTGGGAGCAGGGGTAGAGGGACGTGAAGGGACAGCTCTGAAGGACTATGCCGGAGCTCTCTGAGCTCTCTGTGGAATTAACTGTGGCCTTTGTGTGGCTGCCCCGCAAGGCGTTCAACTCCTCCCTCTCTAACTGCTTGCTTTACTCCCCTCCGGTGTGGATCCTGAGACCACACCATGACATACTTCCTGTGTGGAAATTTCTACCTCAGAGCTGTTCCTGGAGAAACTGACCTAAAATAATCATAACTGTTTTCCTTAATACATAGCTTATTATCAAGTGGTGTCCGCTAAAGTCTAAATGAAAGGCAGTGAAAGAGGAACACATGCTGGTGACCTTGTTTTAGCTTGCTTTTGTTTGGTAAATGCATATTCCCCTATTATTTTTCAACAATCTTTCAGAGCATTTGTTACAGGAATTAGCAGGAAGGCACTGGGATGGTCTCTAGGGATTGTTGAAGTCCATTCATTTTATTGTACAGGATGGGAAATGGAGGCTCAGAGCTGTGTGTGTGTGTGTGTGTGTGTGTGTGTGTGTGTGTGTGTGTGTGTGTGTGTCTGTGTGTGGCTTGTCCAGATAATTCACACACTCAACCAGCAGATTTTTAACAGGGTTGGAGCGGGCCTTGACTATGCAGAATGTGCTGAGAATGTGCTGACAGAGGCATGGGCGGGTCTCACCACAGCCTTGCGACTTCCTGATGTGACACCACTAGTGCCCAAGCTGGGCTGCGCAGTGAAGCTGTCTGGACCGGTGACCACTCAGTGCCTCTGCCCTTGGTGCTGCCCCCACATCTATGAGGATCTCCACTTAGCTGCTTTTCCTTCTCTTGGGCTGGTAACCTGCAGAAACTCAACTTGGACCCATCAAATTGTTCTTTAAGCTCTGGTGTGTTATTGTGTAGATGGAAAGAACCATGTTCTATTTCATATGAGAGTTCTATGTAAGATGGTTTACTCTGATTTAACCATGATGATCTGTGACACTCATGTCAGTTACCATGTTCCTGGCATAATTCCCTTTACTTTACGAATACCCATTCAGTTAATTCCTACAATGATTCAATTTGGTAGCTAATATTTAAAGTTATTAACAGACAAGTGTGTATAAACGTGTTTGACTTGCACCCAGTTTTTATTTCAGAAAAAGGCTTGCGCTAGTGAATTAATGCTTGGGAAAGACAAGTGATTCTTTTTCAAATTATCTATGAAATGCTGAATTTGCTAATAATTATTTCTCTCTTTGGAAAATAATCTCTTTTAAGTGTGAATATTATATAAAATACATGTCTATTCTTGACCATTCTGGGACCAATTACCAAGGTCTTAAAATAGCCCAGGCTCATTGCCTCTTTCCCTTCTCCCTCTCCTGCCCATCTTCTGGTGTTCCTCTGTTCATAGATATGTCCCTTGCAAACAGAAAAGAAGATGAGCAGAAACTCAAATCCGTCAGACATTGTTGGCTGTTACCAGCTCTGCTAAAGACCAGGGGGCGAAGAGCTAAAAGCTAATGGGATGCCTTGTTGGGGGCTCTTCCTATACCAGCCGTGTCTCTCCTGCCACTGGGGTCTGGGACCCCCAGACCACCCCTAAACAAGAGAGCCTTGTTTATATGACAATTTTATTCCACGTTGTGAGCTTTTCCTTCAATTTACAACCAAAAAATTGCTGGCAAAACACCAGTTGAGTGCAGCTTGAGTACGTGAACATGTTCGCTGTTATCCACCATATATTTTTAACCTGTCCTTGTTTGCTGGCCATCTTCCACTGTATGGTATCACTTTGTGTGGAATACTAAAAAGGCATAAGTCCAAATCTCTGCCAGGGAGAAATGATTAGACAGAACAAAAGAAAACAAAACCCCAAGTGGATACAATAAGAAATAAAGACTTTTATTCTAATTTTTTTTAAAGTTCACCAACATCTCTTTTTCTCTATTTCACTTAGTCTCTGCAGTGTGTTAGTTTCCTATGACTGCTGTAACAAATTACACTAGACTTAGTGGCTTAAAACAGCACAGATTTATCATTTTACAGTTCTGGAGGTCAGAGGTCCAAAACGGGCCTCAATGGGCTACAATCAAGGAGTCAGGAGGGCTGCATTACTTCTGGAAGCTCTAGGGGAGAATCTAGTATCTTGCGTTTTGGCTCCTAGAGGCTGCCAACATTCCTTGGCTCATGGCCCCTCTTTCACCTTTGAAGTCAGGAATGGCTGGTGGAGTCTTTCTCACATCACATCACTCCGACACTGAGTCCCCTGCCTGCCTCTCCCACATTTAAGGACCTTGTGATGACACTGAGCCCAATGGAATAATCCAGGATAATTTCCCTGTTTAAGGCCAGCTGATGAGCAAACTTAATTCAATCTGCAACCTCAATTTCTGCCTACCATGTCACAGAACATATTCACAGATCTGGTTATTAGGTCTGAGGTCTGAGATTAGGACATGGATTAGGTTTGAGGATTTGAACACAGACATCTCTGGGGCCATTATTCTTCCTGTCATACTTAATGTGTATGCTTTTCATAGAATGCCTTGTAGAACAAATGTCATTAGATCAGTGGAGATTGCCATTAAAATAAATACAAGAAAAAAAAAATGAGAAGCTTTCTATATCTCAATGCTCATTAATGCAAAAACAATTATCCACTTTTCACATTTGGTGGGAGGTTGTTGTATGTCCTGTCATTTGCAATTATAATCCTACCCCTCCTCGCCCCCAATAAGTCAGTTGAGTTAGAAATGTTGTCACGATTACATGGCCACAATTACTGATTTCTGTGTACCATCAAAATGAGCATTAAATGTAATTAGTTGCTGAATTATGTGGTATAGACAATATGTGTTTTGAGAAGAAAGTGAATGGATTTATTTTCCTTTCCATGCTTTAAGATAATTCACATTTTCTTGAGATAAGCTAAGGGACCAAAATGCATCCACTCCAAGTAATCAACTCATGCACTAAATATTTCATAAGTGTATGACAAATGCCAGGCACTGTGCTAGATGCTGGGAAATGATGCAGGACAAACCAAACATGGTCTTGTGCTCCTTGAAATTTTAACCTACTAGAGTCCTTGTGGGAAATTCTCTAAGCCTTAAGAGGGAATTTGTGATTCAAGCCTTGACACATTAGGAGGATTTAGAGAGGTTTGGAAGAATGAGGAAGGCATTTCAGGGACAGGAGGGGTACTGAATAAAGCCACTGAGACAGAGATGCATTGGAGACTGGTGTCTGTGTTTTCACCTCATCTGATTCCTAATTCCTTGTTGGTTCCTATGATGTCACTTTCAAGCCAACAAACTGAAAATCAAGATAGAAGCAGCGATGGAAAGACATTTTCTGGACTCAAGGGAAGAGAACCAGAAATCTGACTTTGGGGAAAAGAGGACAATTGTGTTACATGAATAGAGGCACAGTCTTTTGGTGCCAAGTTTGGAAAATGCTGAATGTTGAAAGGCAGCTCATGACATTTTAGCAGAAAAGGACACATGGGGACACATTCCAAAGAGTTGATACAGAATGTTAGATAACTCAAGAACTGAAAACAGGGAGACTCAAGAGAAAACAAGGAGCATTTGTTGTTGTTATCCTAAAATGTTAGCAGCCTTTTGAAACAAACCTCTACAGTCTTACTTGGATGGCACAAACATCAGTCCTTGGATATCCAGTTTTCTCTTTTGAATGATTAATTACCAAGTTGTTATTAGTATGAGCTTTTTAATTGATTGTCTATTAATAAGTATTTTTGACAAAATGCTTTGCCCTTGGTACATTCATTAAAAACAAAATCCCAACAACAATAAAACCAACCCTGATTTTGGTAAAGCTGTTAGATTCGGGATATGACAAAGAATAGGCTTACTGCAAAAATCATAACTTTAGCATGCAGCTATATTAGAGGAAGTAATGCTGACAGCAGAAACAGACTAACCTCAAAATCTCAGCGATTTGTTGCAACAAAAATTTACTGCTTGCTTTTGTCACAGTTCAGTCTGGTCAGTGGGCTCTGTTCCATGTAGTCATTCAGGGATCCAAGCTCCTTTCATGATGAGGCACTGCCATCTTCAACGTGTGTCCTCATGGAGACCCTGACATCAGCTAGCCAGCAAAGACCCTATGAAGACACTGTTTAAGGCAGTGAGAGACTAAAAAGTCACATCCACTCTTAGCTGGCTTAGTCTGGCAGGAACATATTATATCTGCTGGCTTACCATGAGTAAGAATACAAGAATACGTCATATGGCTCCATCTAACTCTGAGGGCTCATGACCTAAGAAACCTCAAGTTTCCAAGTTGTTTTGCAAAAAGGAAACACAATCATGATCTTTTGGCTACAGCTCCATCTATGGGGTGAGCAGCTTCTCCTCTTCATTAACTCTTCTTGGTGTTTACCTCCAGATTTGTTGGAAGGAGAAAGAGGGGGAAAGGAGGGTAGAAACACACGCTGGAAGGCCCCAGGTAGATATCAGACACATTTCAAGTGATTCTCATCTCTGTTTTATTCTATATCCCACTTCCACCTGGAAAGTTTCACCAAAGGAGTCTGTATTTAACACGGTAAAAGAGAGTCTTCAAATATGGCAGTTTGTAGTTTCAGCCCCCTTAATTATGTGGTGTCAAGGTGCCACAATCTAAAATGGTGTTTTGGGGATTGGCAGCACCCTTGCCCACTATGTTCCTGCAGAACTAAGCTCTCAAGTCACAGATACTCCCTTTGAGGGTGAAGAGGAGGCTCCCAATAATGATTATCTGCATGAAAAGCAACATGGCAAAGCTCCACCCCCTGTCCTTCCCCTCTGCCCTGCAGGCATGATCAAAGCCCAGAAGCAGCCTCATGGATCACAACCACTTTCTCTGTTCACACCTTGCCACCCTGTCTGGTGGGGCAGAAAGACAGGAATTGGCACACTTAGGCTGATTTAAGGAACATTTGTTATTCTCAGGCTATTTAGCACAAAGAAGAATTGCTGCCAAATAACGGAGAGGGATGGTTACAGCTTGACGGGTCCTCAAACAGCCCCTCCTCCTTCCCCAGACTCTACTCCAGTGGCACCTTAATGAGAATTATGAGGACCATGGTTATTCTGAAGGGAATCTGGGCCACACTAGGCGGCCATTTCCTATTGAGCTGAGAGGAGCTAACAAGTGAGGCAGAGAAATAAATAGGTCTGTCCCCGCTAAGTCTCCTGGATGCTGTTCCCATTAAAATACACACATTGGAGGAGACTTCTCGCTTGTAATTGCCACCAATAAATCTATCACACCACACAGTTTTAACCCTTCCAATATAATTAAACAAGGAAAAGGGAGCAAATTTATTCATGGGGGTCATTCATCAGGCTCATGTTTAGACTTCTGCTGTCAACTACTACCACTCTGTTTTACACTGGAAACTTCCTCTTCTATAGCCATTTTGCTTCACAGACATGCTTGCATTTCCCAAGCACATGTGGGTCTCCTACAAGGGACTGCCCCTTGAAAAATGTTTTTCAAGTACGTGGATATAAGTTGCAGCCCTGATTCTGTATTAAAAGTGTGCTATCTATGTGACTTTGTTCAAATTACTCAACTCCTCTGAGGCTATTGCCATCTATAAAGTGTACATGGTGACACTCACTTGCACTGTTTTGCATAGAATAGATAAGCATAAGAAACAGTACAGAGGAGGTTCCCAATAAACATTGGCCTTCCTATTTTTTCTTTACCCTCCTAACCTTTCTATCTCTCTCCTCAGGAGCATTCAGTAGTTTTATAACCAGGACCCTAATTAATGAGCTTGCTGAGAGCTGGGTGAAAGTTGCCCAAATGGAGAGGTGATGAGTAGGTGTATATTCCACGTCAAAGCAAATGAAATCGAGCTCATTAGAAGCAGAACACCTTCCAAAGGAGCCAAACACTAAAGGCTCTGTAGAAATATAAAGGAAGTCACACTCTGGAGGCAGTGCTCTGGGGTGCCCAAGTTCTAAGGAGCTACTAGGGGAGACATCAGAGCCAGCGCTCACCCATTGGCCTCAATGGTGAACTCCCCTGGTTTTACTCTTCCTCCTTCTGATTCTTTCGGCTCCTTTGACAGCTCATCTTCCTCCACCCAACTTCAAATGTTGCAGTTCCTCAGATGCAGCCTTGGGCCCTTTTCATGCCTCACTCTACATCCTCTTCCTAAGCAATCACATCCACACCTGTTGCTTCGGTTACCAGGCATACTCTGGTGACTCTCAAATTGACTTCTTCTGCCCAGATGCCTGCTCTGAGCTCTAGACCTGTCTATCCTTCTGCCTACATTACATCTATTGGATGTCTCAGGGGTACACCTGAATGATGAAATTGAACAAAATAAACCAATGCTATTCACACCCTCAAACCTGGGCCTGCTGTAGTGTTTCCTGGCTTGGGGAATGGTGGCTGCAGCCAAGAAGTTGCCCGAGAACCGTCCTTACCTCCTCTGTTCCTCTCTCCACCCTCCATCCAGTCAATCACAAACCCAGCCACAAAGTCCAGTTGTGAAGCTGCCAGGCTCTCTCAGGAGGTTGTGATGGCCTGTGCCGGCTCTTTCACCACCCAGTTTGGCCCCACCCGTTGCATTCTCCAGACTCTAAATGGAGAGATCTTTTAAATATCTCATTGGTGCACCCATCACTCACCCTCTCATGTCTATACTTCCTGTGGAAAACCTTCCAAAGGACTCTTACTGCTTTCAGGACGAAAATCTACATCCCTGACACCATTTATTGGACCTACCGACTAGCTAACTTCATCCCTCGTTGCCTCATCTCAATTTCTGAAGACCAGCCACCCGGCATTTTTAATCTCCTGAACACATTACCGTTTCTCCCACCTTGAAACCATCATGAGTGCTCTTTCTCGGTTCAGAATACTTGGTTTGGCTAGTTTTTGCTCATCTATTAGATCTTATCTAAGATATGACTAGGTTTTATTGGTTTTAAAGCGTGTTTTCCTCATTTTATCTCTGAAGTTACGGTACATACGTTGGCATGGACTGTTGGCTGCTGGGACATGGCTGTCCGCCTGTGCACACAGCAGCAGCATCAGCATCAAAACTTGCAGGATGGGGTTAGCAGCTTGGCAGCAAGTCCTGGAGACCACGTGGAGCACTCTTTTAACTCCTGGGAAACAAATGGTTGTGGTGTGTGAGTGGCGGGGGGTGGGGGTGGGGTAGTGAATCTGATCTGTGTAGTAACATTCCCCAAGCAGGAGTCAAAAATAGGTTAGCTCTACATAATTGCAAATTTGGCTTAAGAGCAAAGAACCAATAGCTTTTAGTTCTTTTATAGATTCTTTTGAGAAATACCATATCAATGCTCTTAATGGCGCAGGGAATGATATTGTGGGGAAAAGCCTAGACATTAACCGTTATGCTTTGAAAGTGATTGAAGAAATGGATTCTGAATGTAAAGAAATTCTAGGAATTCCTTAAGAACCGATTTTGCTTATATTTTCCTTCTTAATTATGCGTGAAATGATATTTAATAAAAACATGTCAAATTAAAGGTAAAATGAATGTTCTAAGTCCTAAGACAGCCTCATGTCATATTTAATTGGAAGCATTTTTTTTTTTTAGCTTTACATACAATAACGGTGTGTCTTACATTTGGTGACCTCTGAGACTTAATGAAAAGCAGTCATCATTTAAGAGTAGGCTTTGCTGATGCCTTAAATCAGGACAGGCCATCTTTTTATAAGTTCTCTCATATTCCGGTAGCTTCTACTATCACTAATAATAGCTGTAATTAATGGTAAATTAGTCATTTGGTATCTGCAAGATTGTAAGTTTAAGATGAAAAGAGACCGTATCGTTCATGTTCACTTCTTACAAGAGATATTCTTTTGAATGAATGAATGAGTCTGATCAGAACTATTCTCTCTTTTCTGAGGAGTGGCCGGGAAATAGACAGCTGCACTAATGTGCTTTAGATCATGGCCCGGGTCACGGAGCTGGGAAGAAATTGGGTAGGGGAATAGCGAGGCTGCACAACGACAGGCCCTTAGCTTCCTGAGAGGCAATTATAACCCCTGCAGGCAGCGAGCAGGCAGCACCCATCCACTGCACACCTCATGGCAGGATGCCTTGTTGCACCCTTCTGGCCCACAGCTCTGCTCTGCTTGTACCTCTGGGCACATTCACAATTTATCTGGAAAGGACATTGGTCCTGCCCCTGGGGACTAAGACCTAAGGGTGGCAGGAGTCAGTGTGTGAAAATGAGGGTGTAACAACAAAACACACACATGTCACATAACTAGCCTCTTCCCTTTGAACAATTAAAAAATGCTTAAGAAGGCCTGTCGGCCAGTGTTCGTGTGGGTGAGGAGGTGTTTTGTAAAGGAAGGAGAGAGATGGACCACACTGCCCTGCCTGGTGGCCCTGGGACACACGCCCCTTAGTGTGCTCTTCAGTGCTCAAGTGCTACCCCAGCAGGGGACCACCTGAGAAGGAAGGTTAGCAATGAATTTACAGCCGAGCCGCTGGGGTCTTCCCTTCATCATTCCCCCAAGCAAACAAGGCAGTGCCTGTCTGCTTTCCACCGCTGTGTCCAAGGGGATGAGCAGTCACTGGCCACTGTGCCCTGGCTATTCTGTTTTGTTCTGTTTGCATTGGAAATGGCAGTCCATGGAAGGAGAAGGGCGGTCTGCTCTCAGGAGACATTCCAGGAGTTCTTGGAGGAGCTGGTCCTTTAATATTCAAACAAACAGGCTCCAATCTATCCCACCTGCAGAGGGAGCCCTGAGTTCTTCCCAGACTCCACAGGGGTGGGGATTGGTGGGGTCGGGTGGGCTCTTGCCTTCCTCACCTCATGGTCTGCTCTGCACCCTCCGGGGGAGCTCCACTTGTGGCTTGCCTCCTGATGTGGGTGGGCAGTGCCATAGGATACTACAAGGACCCAGGTAGCCACGGCTCCTCCCTGGATTCCCCACAAACTTCCTATCAAATAAAGCCTCTCCCATAGGGTAGGCAGCTGGGAGGAATGTATCCCCACTCACAGACAACTGAAATTTGAATGTTGGGCATTTCCTTTGTTGAAATACCCAGCCAGTTCTGCAAACTGCATTTCTCCTAGTTTTATTTTTGTTTATTTATTTAACTCAGAAAGCTCAGCTGTCTCCAAACTCTATACCCAAGCTGGGCTCTGAGCCTCCCTTTACACTATCGGTGCTCCAGGACCCCCACCCCTCTTTCACCAGTCTCTGCTAGGAGTGTTATTACCCTCTGATACAATTATGTCCATACCCTTTCCTCACCTTAGAAGGCAAATTCAGCCTACATTCATTTTAATAATATTTAAATATTTAAAAAATAATCATTAGGAATGTTTTAATAGTATTAAATATTTTAAAATACTAAATAATTAAAATTTTAAAATGATATTGTTTCCTCCTAGTTTTATGCATGTGTGAATCATAATTGTTAGAGCTGGGAAGGATCTTAGGGTTCTTCTACACAAGCTTCCCATTTTGCAGATGAAAACTACGATGCAGGTATGTGGAGGTGCCTTGCCTAAGGCCACAAGACAGTAAATGGCTCAATCAGGATTAGCGATGGTTCAGTTGACTTTCAACTTTTCTGTGTCATAAAGTATAGGTCTCAACCCAAACGCTTACCTGGAGCAGGCCAGTGATGCCTGAGGGGCACCAGGCTCAAGCATGTTCACAGGCATCGTATGTGTAGTGGGGCTGTGTGAAGATCAGCTTGCAAGGGGTCAGGATTTGCTGAGCTGCAGCAAGTTGCCATGTGGGAATGCCTGCCTAGTGTTGCAAACATCTTCCTGTTTTTTTTTTTTCTTTTTTTGAGATAAGGTCTTGCTCTGTCACCCAGACTGGAATGCAATGGCATGATCACAGCTCACTGCAATCTCAACTTCTTGGGCTCAAATGATCCTTCCACCTAAGCCTCCCTAGCAACTGAGACTACAGTTGCATGCCACCATGCCTGGCTAATTAAAAAATTTTTTTGTAGAGATGGGTTTTCGCCATGTTGCCCAGGCTGGTCTTGAACTCCTGGACACAAGCAATCTGCTCACCTCAATCTCCCAAAGTGCTAGAGTTATAGGCCTGTTTATTTTTTTCCCCAAGAAAAACTAGAAATATAAATTTTCAAAAAATTGTAAAATCTCCTTATTTGCTCAAAATTAAAACAAACATTGTACAGGCCAACTATGACACATCTGTAAACCAAGTTCAATCCAAGGATGGCCAATGTGCAACTTCTGCTATAAGAAACCTTACTGCCTGGGTGTAGTGGCTCACGCCTATAATCCCAGCTACTTGGGAGGCTGAGGCAGGAGAACCACTTGAACCCAGGTGGTGGAGGTTGCAGTGAGCTTGAACATAGGAGGCGGAGATTGTGACATTGCACTCCAGCCTGGGCAACAGGGTGAGACTCCATCACAAAAAGAAGAGGAAGAAGAAGAAGGAGGAGGAGGAGGAAGAGGAGGAGGAGGAAGAGGAGAAGAAGTGGAGGAAGAAAATCTTACTGCAGAATGCTTCCCCAAAGAGTCCCTCTCCTGACTGGTTCTGTGCTTTTCTCCTTGAGGTTTCCTACTACTTTGTGCCCCACCCATGTTTCTCACCATGTTTGAGCCAACTCATCCTGTTCCTCTCTATAGCCCCCTAGACCCTGACTTTTTAAGCCCACAGGAAGGGGCCTCCCCTGGAAACTGCTGACCTCCAGCCTAAAGGTCCCAGTGGTCCTGCCTGGCTTCATTTTCCCTCCAACTCACCTTCACACTGCTGGTGAGATTGAAAAATGAGTCATTAAATTACATTCCTAAATTCACTGGGGACCAGACTAGAGCCAGCCACAGTCAGCCAAATGCCTTGGAACATTGGTGCTGTCTCAAAGGGCATCATAGGGAAATGATTTTTGCCTTACATAGAATTTACCCAAATGGTAAATAGAAGTAAACAAAATGAAACACATAGCTAAAGAACAGCTTTCTTTGAATGCAGAAAGCCACGAATCTATCTGGCATACTTTGCTAAAAATACTAGGAGAGCGGTTCCGAGAAGTAGTCTGTTCCTTGCAGAATTCCTGAAGCTACAGGTGGAGTTCACATGTGTAGCCCACTTCTGAAGTGATGACTGCACCCTCAGCCAGTCCTTGTCTGAACCAGCCAATCCTTGTGTAAACACTAGTTGTTAAGAGTGCAGTAGGCCAGGAAGGGCTCTGGTGGCCTGACGAAGGGGCAGACATTACAACGATCTGGTTGACGATGAACTGCAGGCCCAGTGCTGCCCTACCTTCTGGTTTTTCATGAGAAGTTAGAAATCTGAATTTTTGTATGAACTCTGGCTCATTAAAGTTTGGAGACTAATTGAGTAAAAACAAAACACCTTTCAACCATAGAAGAGCTCTCAGAGGGCATAATTCAGCTGTGGGCTGCCAGATAGCAACCTCTACTTGAAGGAGAGGGCCAAGAAATACTCAAAAGAAGCCAGATAATTTAGGTGGCTGCTTCCAACTGCTTCCAAGGAGTTACTCATCCAGGATTTTAGATTTACACACAGTCATATAAGGATGCACTGTTTGAGGCCTCATTCTCCTAAACCTCCTTCTAAACAGGGATGCCACATGTCACCTGGTTCCTTTTTTAATATGTACCAACCTCGATTGGACATGTCCGTGAAGAAGGAAACTGACAAGTGTGATTAATGTCCCTGGATCTCATCATACTTGGTCCTAAACACCTGCAGAAGGCCAGTAGCACTCTTCCTTCTCTACCTCACCACGCTTCATTCTCTTCAAGGTTGAATTCATTCTCTTGCAGTAGCCATACTTTTCATGCAACAGAACTATGTTCTCCCTACACAGGACGACTGGGTATATTCAGGTTGAGGTTACTGTGTCTGGCATTTTGTAATTTGTGTTGTGTTTTGTATCCTGATGTGGTTGTCATACTGAGGCTCACAAGGACAAGCTTATATTTTCTCCCAAAAGGGGAGTGGTAGCTATTCCTACTGCCAGTCACATGAAGACAAGTCTGGTCCTTATTCAGAAAACCAGAATGGAGAAAGCAAGACTCTGGGAGCAGGAAAAAACACCCTGCTTTTCTCTAAACAAATTTGGTTGATTCAACAGTATTTTGTGAGTGTGTCAGTAAGGCACTCAATATGTGTCAGGCAAATATTGTTACACGTGATCATCAGAGTCAAGACTTTGGACTTGGAGACTAACCTTTCAGGTTGCCCCTCAGAGAGGGAAGTAGTGATGGCCTTCATAGGAGATGGAAGGAGGGAAAACCGATTAGGTCCCAAATGGAAGATGAGAAAGTAATAATTTGTAGGGCATATATTAATTTCTTGTGACTACATGCCTTTTCCTAGTCAAAGTCTTTAGTAAAATTCCAGCTCTGTCCCAGCCATACTATTGGGCATTGATGAGAAGGTCGTGTTTTCTCATTTGGGTCAGGGGTTTACTTACAAAGGTGAGCAGCTTCCTTCTTAAGGGCCATCATGATGGTGGTTGTGGTAATATGGAGAGGTCCAATGGGAAATAAATTTTAGCAGACCATAGCCAAGTGTTTGGAAATCAGCCTTCTCTTTGTGGATAAATTTTTTCTCTAGTTAATGGCCTTAGAGGATATAAGGTTTATTTTTTATTAAGTAAGTTGGAAATTTCCTATGCAGAGATGAAACGCTCTTATAGGAAATATCAAAGAATCATTCTTCTTTCTAGCATATGTTTTCATGCCCCAAAGTGAATTTCTCACTTTTGCTCCAAGCCTGCTACTCCTCTCATGTTCCTATCTCAGTTTTGACATCACCTTCCAGTTATTTACTCAGGATGAAAACCTCAGAGTGTGGTCAACACCTTCCTCTCTCTCCTTCACCCCCATCCCTAACTCTTTAATACTGCATTCAAACATTTGCAGTTTTGTTGAGCAGTATTTCAAGCTGATGCTCCATGAAACACAGGAGATGTTATTGGAGGCATTACATGAACAGTAGTCTTTGGCCAATAAGTTTGGGAAACACTACAAGTTATATCTGTCTTTTAGAGATTTTTCAGAGTATATTATCATATTAAATGCTTTGAAAAGTTCTGCAATTTAGAAACCTGTTTAACTTCATTAACTGCAGAATTTTCAAAACATATATCAAAATTACCAGCATTTCTGTTAGTAATCAGCATAACTGTGGTTCAGTACTAACTATAATTAGAAGTATACCCCTGCAAAATCTCTCCCAGAGGCACTTATTGCCCACTGTTTTTATGATTTCCTTTTTACCTAGACATTTGCACCAGTATCTTAATTATTCTCCTTGCTTTCAGTCTCTACCAATGTAAGTCTATTTTTCTTTGCTAAAAGTTATGTCCTCTCCAAATACAGTTGTGAGTTTCTTTCCTACTCAAAAGTCTTTCGTGGCTTTCATACTTCCAACAAAATAAAGTTTTAGCTGCTTACATGTATCTGCTACCCCTTCAAGGGCTCAGGTCAATGCAGACTGAAAACTGACTCCATTTGCCAAGATCTGAAAGAGGGTTAGGAACCAAATTTCTTAGAGCATCTGGAGCCAATGATAGTTCCATACAATAAACAAAGAGAGAAGCCAAGGCCAAGAATTTTCCAATATTGATGAGAGACAACAAACCACAGATCCATGAAGCTAAGAAAATACCCACACACTTAGGCATATCAAATTGAACTTACTGAAAATGAAATACAAAGGGAAAATCTTGAGGGGGAAAAGGAGACATTATCTATGGAGGAACACAGCAGACTTCTTATAGAAATCATGAAAGCCAAAGGTAGTGGAACATCAAAATTCCATGCCCAGTGAAAATATCTTCCAAAAATGCAGGAAAAATAAAGACTCTCTCCTACAAACCAAAACTGAGATTCATTGCCAGAAGGCCTACCATGCAAGAAGTATTAAAGGAAGCTCTTAAGGCAGAAGGAAGATGATAACAGAAAGAAGCTTTGATCCAGACAAAGATATGCAGAGTGCTTTAAATGGAATAAATAAGGGGAAAGAAATTCATTTTCCTATTATTTTAAATTACTTTAAAATATAAACTTCAAGTGTTTGAGGAGAAGAAGGGAAAAGTGTGCAGCTCTCACTTTTGGATAAGGAAGGGAGTTCAAGAATAGATTAGGCAAATAAGTATTGTGTTGGTGCAAAAGTAATTGTAGTTTTGGACCATGAATTTTAAATCATTATAACTAGGCCCAAACACATCTTTATTAGTAAAAATAGGAACCATTACAATCAACACATTTTTGCCAATGAGAAATAAGTTTGTTTATTCCTGTAGTATAAAGCATCCATCCTTCGGGATTTGGTGAACTCTTGGAAAGCATTTTCTACATTCTGCTGGTTTTTGAAAGTGTTTTTTCTGCGAAAAGTTGTTGAGGTACTTGAGGAAGTGGTAGTTGCTGGAGAAGAGGTCAGGTAAATATGGCAAATGAGGCAAAGCTTCATAGCCAGATTTGTTCAACTTCTGAAGTGTCGGTTGTGTGTTGTGTCATCAGGTGTTGCTGTGGAGAAGAATCAGCCCTTTCTGTTGACCAATGTTGGCTGCAGGTGTTGCAGTTCTCAGTGCCTCTCATTGATTTGTTGAGCATATGTCTCAGATGTAATGGTTTTGCCAGGATTCAGAAAGCAGTAGTGGATCAGATTGGCAGCAGACCACCAAATAGTGACTAGGACCTTTTTTTTGGTGCAAGTTTGGCTTTGCAAAGTGCTTTGGAGCTTCTTCTCGGTTCAGCCGCTGAGCTGGTCATCACTGGTTGTCGTATAAAATCCACTTTTCATCGCATATTGCAATCCAATTGAGAAATGGTTCTCTGTTGTTGTAGAGAATAAGATAAGATGACACTTTAAAACAACAAATTTTTTCTGGTGGGCTGATCATGAGGTCAGGAGTTTGAGAACAGCCTGTCCAATATGACGAAAGCCCGTTTCTACTAAAAAATACAAAAATTAGTTGGGCATTGTGGAACACGTCTGTAGTCCCACTAGGGAGGCCGAGGCAGCTGAATTGCTTGAACTGGGAGGCAGAGGTTGCAGTGAGCCAAGATCATGCCTCTAAGCTCCAGCCTGGGTGACAGTGAGACTCTGTCTCAAAAAAAATTTTTTTTTCACTCAGGTCATGAGGCACCCACTTATGGAGCTTTTTCACCTTTCCAATTTGCTTCAAATGCCAAATGACCACAGAATGATTGATGTTGAGTTCTTTGGCAATTTCTCCCGTAATTATAAGATTAGCTTTGATGACTGCTCTTAATTGTTGTCAGCTTCGGATTGCTGACCACTGACCACTATGTTCCTCATCTTCAAGGCTCTCATCTCCTTTGCAAAACTTCTTGAACTATCGCTGCACTGTACATCCATTAGCAGTTCCTGGGCCAAATGCATTGTCGTTGTTGCAATTTGATGTTGTGAGTTCTCTTTGCTGCTTTATGACCCATTTTAAACTCAAATAAGAAAATCACTCCAGGCCGGGCACAGGGGCTCAAGGCTGTAATCCCAGCACTTTGGGAGGCCAAGGCGGGTGGATCACGAGGTCAAGAGATCGAGACCATCCTGGTCAACATGGTGAAACCCCAACTCTACTAAAAGTACAAAAAATTAGCTGGGCACAGTGGCATGTGCCTGTAATCCCAGCTACTCAGGAGGCTGAGGCAGGAGAATTGCCTGAACCCAGGAGGCGGAGGTTGTGGTGAGCCGAAGGTTGCGGTGAGCCGAAATCGTGCCATTGCACTCCAGCCTGGGTAACAAGAGTGAAACTCCGTCTCAAAAAAAAAAAAAAGAAAGAAAAAAGAAAATCACTCCAATTTGCTGTTTGTCTAACATTATTTCCATAGTCTAAAATAAATATAAAATAAACGGCAAGAAATAAGTCATTAGCAAAATCATGAAGTGAGAAGTGCACATTAAAATGATATATAACATAACCACATTTATTTAAGACTACATTCCAATATCAAACGGAAAACTTCAACAATGCAAAGACTGCAATTATTCTTACACCAGCCTCAAAACATGGGACAATTGTCAGGTCAAGATTTTGTCTCAAACAGTGCAGGAAGCTGAGGGTCATAAGCATTTGTGTGAGGACAGGTAGTCTGGTTTACAGCCAGAGGACCCTCTCTCAACGACATTGTCCACTTGTAGACTCCAGCCCTTCTTCCTATCCTCGCTTCTTGCCACTTCTCCTTTACCAGCCCGTGATTTCAGCCATAAGAATACCCTGTTGGATCCTACATAACTTGCCTTTTTGTTCCTAAATGTTACTCACCTGTTTCCCTCCACTTCCATCTCTACCTACTATATTCCCTTCATTTTTCAGCATCCACGTAAAATGATGTTTCCTCTAAGAAGCACTTTGTAGCCCACCCAATTAAGGTATATTTCTTCCATTCCTGTGACCCATGACAATTTTGTTGTACTAGCTGTAATAATCTGACTTATATTGCACTTAGCTATTTATGAGGTTATCTCAAGCCCACAGTAAGCTTCACAAAGGCAGCCACCATGAGTTAGTCATGTTTGAATCCTCTCTTCCTAAACACTCTTTATACACCACCTAGCCCAAGTACTAATTATGACCGCTTGTGACATAGATAGGCTCAGCAAAAGTTTGTTGAATGCAATTAAGACTAAGGACCTTTGACTTCTTCTGTTCCTATGTGCTTTGAGGTAAGGTAAAAAATGAAACTGGTTTGGATGCAGTCACAGGGGCTTTTTTTCTCTGGGGTTTGACTTAAGCAGCATCTGTCCTCCAAGAGTATTTTAGAACCAGTCAGAATGTCATGGCCATTCCAGCAAGGGAGCAGAAGTGCTAGTCAGGAACCAAGAGAGACTTGTGTAAAGAGTCCTGAACCCATTCCATATGGTGAGAGACAGGGAAAGTCTCTGGCCAGACCATTCTTTCCAACTCCTAGGCTCCTGCTCTTGGGATTATAGCCATAGACACAGGATGCTCATATTCTCCTTGTGCTCAGTCACTTGGCAAGACTAAGCCTAGCTGGGCTGGCTCATATTCAGCAAATTTCACTCCATAACAGAAAAACAAGGCAATAAGGCAAGACGAAGCAACAGTTAGCAGAAAAGGGGAACAAGAGTTGGAGCAGGAAAAATTTGAGGACATATAACTGAGCTCAGTCCTTTAGAGTTGGCCTCAGAGTAGCAGAAAGCATAGGTATTCCAGGAGCATGACTAAAGTTCATAAGCCAATGAACTCAATGTTCAGACTGGAAAGGACAACAGAGTGACAGGAGGAGCTGCTCTGTTGTGGAGGAATCGGAGAAAAATAGCAGTCTCTTGATGTGGAAGTGACAGTGCTGGTGCTGTTTGGATAGGAGTCGCTCTAGGGTGCTCAGGACCTCAGTCCTTGCAAAAACTTCACTCTTCAGCTTGAGCACTGACAGCTGGAAAGAGCTGTGAGTACCCACCCCCTTATTAATAGAGCCCAGTAATGCCACTATCCTCCCAGGATACAGGCACAGGCCATCACGGCTACAGAACTCTTCAGTGACTTGATACTGAAGCAGAAAGTAATATATATGTTATTGCTTTGAGAAAATAATCAAATTATTTTCTACCCTGGATTGTTCTAGATAGAATTTTAATGTAAGCAGAATCTAAATGTTTCCATCAATCTTATTATCCTTTTCTCACAAGAATATGGTTCCAATGATCCCTGTTTTAAAGAGGATTTCTAGTGTAATTATGGGAGTATTTGCTCAACTAATCCTTTTCTTTGCTTCTTTGGCAAGGTGCTCAGTTATCATTGTTTGAGTTTAGTTCAGCTGTGGAATTTTCTTCTAACTGTACTTGGACCCTGGAGAGGCAGAACCTTAATGGGGGCTGCCTTCTCCACATCCTGCAAGGATTGCAAAGATCCAGTAAGTCAACTTTTACAGAATGCTCAGGGATCTGAAGGGTCTATTTGGGCTATAAATGTGCCAGGAAAAAAATCCTTCGATGTTCATTACTAGTGTGGTGGCTCAATGTACATCCCATTTTCCACCTTGATACCTTATTAAAAAGTTGGAAAATCTCTATCAGGGTGAGAAAGACAACTTTTACTTGTTCGGTGGGTGGTTTTTAAAAGCCTTGGAGGTTCATTCCTAACACAGGTCTATTCAAACATGTCAGAGGCATTTACCATTCACCCACACATGCAGGGAAGGCAGGAGACAGAATACAGAAGAAATTGGAGCCTCCAGGGTGAAAGGAGAAATTTTTATCTTTTGGCTATAAGGAGGCCCTTCACATACCGCAGCTGTGGGTGATGTCAAGGGAGAGCTATTGCAGTCCATCTCTCTGCACCCACTCAGTGGGGAGGAGTAATATACAGCCCAGGATTTTTCAAGCATTCAAGTTTTCACTAAAAATCTTTATTAATTCCAAGCATTCAGCGTGATTTATATAGGGCAATCACAGTTACTGATTGTTTAGATTTTGCAGAGAAATCAGGGTTTGCCATTCAAAACCAAAAACTACAAAGCAATTGAATAACTATTCAATTACACAGGAGGTCATCTGTCTCCAAACCCAAACACCTACTCTGAGTTTTGACTCGTGGGACTGATAAGATGTTAAGGTTGTATTGATAGCATTGATGTCCAGTCATCTGCATTTCCAGCTAACACGGTGGGGTCATGGAAACGGGTCTATGAAATCATCGCCTTAGTTTTCTACCTCCTTCCCATTGCTGGGGACCCTTTTGGGAAGCATCATTAAACTCTCCATCCACTGATAAGCTGAGATGATGGCTCAAGGCAGCCCCTCCTTCCCAATCAACACTTCACCAGTTTCGTTCCAATATCATTCCAATAAAACCCAACTCTTGACTCCAGACTGCTGATCTCCACTTGTCGCTCTCCTGGAGTTGGTATTTGAACTCAGCTTTTCTTCCCTCACACTTTCACTTAGCTAACCTTTCTGCCCTGAGCAGCCCCCGCTACCTGTAAAAGCAGAAGATTCCCTTCACTAACCCTGGCCCTAGAAAAAACGACCTTTGATCTTAGCAGCTGTTTTAATCTGTTTGTGTGGCTATGAAACAATACTTGAGGCTGGGTAATTTCTAAGGAAAAGGAGTTTATTTGGCTATGGTTCTGCAGGCTGTACAAGAAGCATGGCACCAGTAACTGCTTCTGGTGAGGGCTCAGGCTGTTTCCACTCACGGCAGAAGGTGAAGGGGAACTGGTGTGTGCAGAGGACGCATGGAGAGATTGGAAGCAAGAGAAGAGAGGAAGTGCCATGCTCTTTTCAACAACCAGCTGTCTCTCTCTCGGGTGCTAACAAAGTAAGAATCCACCTCCACCAGGCAGGGCATTCATCGAATCATGACCCATCTCACTAGGCCCCACCCCCAACACTGGGGATCAAACTTCAACATGACATTTGGAGAGGTCAAAAAAACCAAACTACAGCAGTCGCCCAGCCTCCGGCCCAAGAAAGAAAGAAGAAGGACAGTGACTATGTACCAGAGTGACAGAGGTAGACCTTCTATCTTTTCCCTCCACTGTCTCAGAACCTCTTCTTTTGTAGCGAGTATACAGTCAGACAATGAGACTGCAAATACTGAGACCACCCAAACAGGTTGCCTCATCCTTTAGTGTAAAGCATTGTTCAATGCCTTTAAGCTGACATTGTTGCCCACCAAAAGGAAAAGATAACCTGGATTTTGTCAAGCTTTCCATACAAATTTACTTTTACGCTGAGGAGAAATTTTGTTCCCAAAGGGTAATTTATTCAAAAAACTGCAAGTGTCTAGGAAGAGGGACTTATAATGAAGATGCCTTTGTAACCATTACTACACTGTGTCCTGACATTTATAATGAAGCCTAGAGCCAGAAATAGATTCTTCAGGAGCATGGGATGTGTCAAACAGCTAGATTAAGTCTATTCTTCTTGAATTGTGCCTCTGCCGGGGAGGAGTCTGGGGGCTTCTGTATCAGTGGGATTCTCAGTGGGCTTCTGGAACTGCCTTTGATTTACTCATGAGCTCTCTTGATGATGTAGCAATGGACAAGCTGAGACCACAAACACATGTCCTTTCTTTCACAGCAACTCAGAAAAAAAAAATACATCCATTTCTAGGCAAGGCAGAACGCTAACCTTTTGCTATCTGTTTTATTCTTCCTTGAAATTATATTGATTTGGTCTTTCACTTTGTGATTAAGAGAGAATTTTGTTAGCAGCTGAGATGTGCTGCTCTAATATTTATCATTGTTATTGAATTCACCTTGAAATCCTTGGGTAGAGAGTTGGAATGTTTTGGAAAATTAATTAAAAGAAGACTTAAAAATTTTTACAGCTTGAAGAAACCAAGAAGGGTCACCATGGGGATCATAGGCCCTTCCATATTCAGTAGGAAACTCTAGACATTTTCAGAAAGAGAGAATTAAAAAAATAACTTGTGAAGTAGGTGTGAAAAAAAAATCACTGTATAATTTTGCTTAAAAATTGTGGTTTTCCAAATGTCTTCTAAAGAAAACATACCACTTTAAGAAATCATTTAATGTAAACTGGAGAATCTAGGGTAGAGAATAATCTTTAGAGGCCTGAGTGTGGTGTGCAAAATAATTTGATATAAACTGAGATTTAGAAGGCACAAAGAAAAGTGGATGGGAAGGTGGCTGGATGGTGGCCAGGGAGATATTTTTCTAGTTGAAAAGCAGCCACCACAGGCTTTTATGCTGACACAGAGCGCGGTCTTCTCACCTATGAGGATATATGGAATAAGCTGCCGCAGAGATGGAGGGGAGAGACGCATCAATTTCACTTCTCGTGGCAGAGAGGAAGCTGTGCACAGACAACAATTACATGGGGTAGAGTGAGGCCATCATTCATGCAAAGATAGTGCAAACATGGAAGCAGGATGGTGACTGAGTGCCTCCAGCCACTCCAGCAATGTAAGCAGAGGCCCAGGGGCTGGACTGGAGAATTCATGCCCAACCTGCAGAGGGCAGCACAGCAAGACTCCAGCCAGTCATCATAACCTACAAATACAGGGTTGGAATGGCCGAATCTGACAGTCCAAGAAAAGCCAGGAAACTGGATTTTGATTTGAAATTTCACCTACTTTAAGAGGTCAGTCGCACACCTAAAACTTTTTAAAAATGTTCTGAGGGCATGAAAATTTTCATGAATACAATAGGACGAAGGGAATGGGTTTCTTACCACTGAAGACAGGAGGAAATTGTAAATGCAAGACATTAGCAAAGGCTTTTATGATAAAACGTCTCTAAAGCCTCCATGCTGGGGCCAAACACTCACAGTCTTGTGTACATCCCTGAAGTTTCTAACCTCGAGTATGGAAGTTAAAACCAAAGTTACGTTACCTAGTGATTAATAATAGTTGAAGATAAATGCAGGATCACTTCTACACAGCAAGAGGTTAAATATGTATGCTGTTGTTTGAATGAAAAGTTATACTCTGGTGGAAAATTCATGAATGACTGAATTGTGTTTTGTGTCTGGTCTCTCCGTGATTTGCATGCTTAACCACCTGGACCACATTATCATAAATCAGGTAGCACTGCTCACCTGGTGGCGGCTGTAGAAATTTTGGACCTAACATCTGGAAAGAAAGAATGAGTCCTTGCAGGGCAAGCCTTGCAAACTTTAACTTATACAATGAAGGAAATTTTCAGTGGAGTTGGAAATTCTTTCCACACTCAGTTGTGTTTGAATATTGCTTCCCTCACAGCAATTGTGCTTGCTGTAGGAAGTTTATTCTTTTTGCCTAACTTCATAACCTATGAGAATGCACCCTGTAGAGTTATGTAGGGGGAGAAAACACTTCTATTATGTCCTTGTAGGAGATCAGATTATTATCCAGAAATAGTCACTTCCACTGAAACTTCACCTTTATACTTCCCTGCCCCTGAACTTTGGTCTTAGTCTTAGGATTTGCTTTAACCAATATAATGTTAATGATGTGATGTGAGCAAAGGCTTGAAAAGCACTTGGGTGATTGGGTGCGTTCTCCTGGTTCTGCCATCTCTATGAGACTTACTTTCCATAAGTAACTACTACTTCTTTGGCTCAGAATAAACACTATATGGACTAGAGTCACCCAGACAAACCTGGCCAGACCCACAGTTGAAGCAATGTGCCCCACGAAGCCCAGTGTACATGATCTGCCCCAATTAACACATAGATCAAGGAGAATACATGAATGTTCTTTTAAGAACATTCTCAAAAGTTTGGGAAATTTGAAAATTTCCATCATTGTATAAGTTAGAGGTTGCAAGGCTTGCCCTACAGGGACTCATTATTTCTTTTCAGATGTTATGTCCAAAATTTCTACTGCCACCACCATGTGAGCAGTGCTATCTGATTTATGATAGTGTGAGACAGTTGGTTTGGTCCACATTAGAGTTTGGGAGGGCTCTATTATGCAACATTATTCCAGTAGCAACTAACTGATATACTCCTTCTCATAATGAATTAGGCTTTTTGCCCTTTAATTGGTCCCTAATTGGCTTGCTTAGCTGGGGTTTAAGCATTCCAGTCAATATTGTGGGTAAAAGGTATTTTAAAGTCTTCGGAGAACTAGACAACATTTAGAGGGTTATAGTTAAGCAGTCGGTCTACTTTCAGACAGGCTACTATGGGCTCACCTGCACCATCAATTCCAGATCAGAAAAGTAGAATCTAGGTGTCATCCTCTCCATCATCCCCTACTTCATCTGTCCCACCATCCATCCAACCATTCATTAATCATTGTGCTGATCTGCTTCTCACATCCATCTCAATCCTTCCAATGCACTTGGTTTTTATTGCCAGTCATCCTGGGCTAGTTCATCGGCATCTCTTGCTTAGATTAGTGCAACAGCCTCCACTCTGCCTCATCCAATCCATGTTGCATCTTGCTTCTCCCCTTGCCTGCCCCCCAAGCTTTGTAACACTTCCACAACTTCCCGTTTGCTTAAGAATAATGTCCAGCTACCCCACCAAGGCTTACAGGGTCCTTTGTGATCTAGTCCCTGATTCCCCTGCTAACATCTCTCACCACTCTCCCTAACCTACTCCAATCTTTACGTACTGCTCTATCAGCTGCAGCCCTGTCTCTGGACCTTCACACGATTTCCTAGGCAAGGCGCCTCTCTCACGACACCCTTCTATCTTTCTGTCATTGCAATTCTCACACTCACAATGGCTTTATGAAGAGGTCTGAAACATGAATGGAGTTTTTTTTTTAACTGCTTCCCCAACTAAATTATGCTAAATATTCTTTTCCTTCCTCATACCGACAAAGTGGGCAGATTCCATTACTATTTAATAAAATTATGCTATCAGAAACCCATTCAGGCTAAAACTCCAATCTTAAACCAGATTCCAGTTTCCTTTCCCTAAGACCCAGCAATGCTTCAGCATAATGATTTCAGAGTATGGGAAAGCCACTGGTCTGACCTTAGAGTGGAGTTGGTGGAGTGCATTGACTGACTGCCTGCAAAGACCCTCTCTTTTGGGACTCAGGGTTTTCCAGAATATTGGGCTGGGGCTGATGAAAACAAGGAAAGGGATGGTATGTCTTACTTAAATGGCATTACAGCCAGTGTCTTTATGTAGCAGACATCCAAATACTGATATTTTTGTGGTACATAGTGTGGATCTATAGGAAGATCCTTTAGGGGAAATACCTACCACACATTTCCCTGACATGGTCCACATCCAGTTATCTCTCTTTTAACTCCCTTGGTCTCTGCCCCATTTTTCTCCCCACCCCCACCACTGAAGTGCCCATTGCTTCTGGGCTGTTCTCACCAGCAAGCTGCTCTCTGGATGGGGACACCCATAATTTTAGCCAAATATTTAAGGAACTCTATTGAAGTTATTTTAACAAAGAAAACTGGACAGTATTGTTACAAATTGTTTTTAAGAATAAATTCTGCTTTTAAAACGTTTGCTGGTAAACTGGAATAGCAATGATCAAATCACTGATAAGGTAATGGATCTAGTTGTATTTTTTAATCAATTCTAGGATAATTTGGTCATTCATGTCTATCCCTGCCCACATTTTAAAAGTTTTCCTGATGTAAATGAATGGGAATGAGCATTATGGATAGTTTGTTTTGTTATCATTCTTTAAAATACCTGGAGTAGATAAGTTCTAATTCCAGCAGTCTCTTTAATCCCTAAAGCCCTGGGAAAGTAGGACAGGATGTTCGAGCCGCCCAACAATGGGGAGCCACCTAAGTAATAAGATCCCTGGCTGGGGAAATAATGCCTGACTCTTCGCCTCTTAGATGCTGGCAGATGAAACAAAATACAGCGACTTTTGACTGTTTTGTTCTGTGTACAATTGGAATTACACCAGTACAAATTGCTAGACCATGAGGCCAGGTGCTTCACCTGTAGGTTGAAGATCATGATCTACTAAACCTGTAAGGAAAAGTGTATTCAAATCCATCTATCTGCCAATCCACTCTCTTTTCATCTGGCCAGGGGGCACCCACCTCCCAACTACCCACATACTGAGATGGGCCCCTGTCTAACTCATGCTTCACAGACACGGGACATTTTGTCTTTATCCTTTAATTCTCTCAGAGTGGTAGAATCTGAAATCAAATCCCAGCTCTGTTGCTCACTACATGAGCAATCTTGTTGAGCCTCAGTTTCCTCATCTGTAAAGGAGAAATAACACTAGTGCCTACCTCAGCGTTCCTGTGAAGACTGAATGAATTAATGCATGGTTTGCAAAATTTTCTCCCATTCTGTAGGTTGCCTTTTCATTTTGTTGATGGCTTCCTTTGCTGACAAGCCTTTTAGTTTGCTGTAGTCCTACTTGTTTATTTTTGCTTTTATTTCCTGTGCTTTTGGTGTCACTTCCAAAAAATCATTGCCATACCAATGTCAAAAACTTTTTTTTCTGTTTTCTTCCAAGAGTTTTACCATTTCAGATCTTGCGGTTAAGTCTTTAATTTATTTTGAGTTAATTTTTATATGGTGTAAGACAAGCATCTAATTTTATTTTGTTTTCTTATGTGTAGATGTCCAGTATTCCCAATAACATTTATTGAAAAGTATTGCCTTTCCCCATTGTGTATTCTTGGCATACTTGTCAAAGATTATTTGACCACATACATGTGACTTTATTTCTGGGCCATCTGTTTTTTCCATTGGTCTATATGTCTGTTTTTATACCAGTACTACATTGTTTTGATTACTATAGCTTTGTAATATATGTTGAAATCAGGGAGTATGATGCCTTCAGCTCTGTTCTTTCTCAAAATTGCTTTTGTTTTTAGGGTTATCTGTGGTTCCACACAAATTTTAGGGTTTTTTTTTTTCTATTGCTGTGAAAAATGTCATTGGAATTTTAATAAGGATTGTGTTGAATCTGTAAATTGCTTTGGGTTGTATGGACAATTAAAAATTTTAATTCTTTGAATTCATGAATACAGAATTTCTTTTCATTTATTTGTGTCTTCTACAATATTTTATAGTTTTCAAGGTGCAGATCTTTCAACTCCTTGGTTCAATTTATTCCTAAATATATTCATTTTGCTGTTATTGTAAATATAATCATTTTCTTAACTTTTTGGATAATTTTTTCTTAGTGTATAGAATGATAATTGATATCTGTATGTTGATTTTTTATCCTTCAACTTTACTGAATTTGTTTACTAGGTTTAAAGGTTTTTGTTTTGTTGGGTTTTTTTGTTGTTGTTTTTGCTGGATATGGTAACTTGCACCTGTAATCCTAAGCACTTGGGAGGTTGAGGTGAGAGGATCACTTGACCACAGAATTTTGAGGCTGCAGTAAGCTATGATCATACCACTGCACTCCAACCTAGGCTACAGGCAAGACACTGTCTCTAAAAGAATAAAATTAATTTTTTAAAAAAGTTTTTTGATAGAGTCTTTAAAGTTTTCTATATTTAGTATCATGTCATCTGTAAACAGAAACAATTTCTAATTTGGAGTCCTTTTATTTCTTTTTCTTGTCTAATTGCTCTGGCCAGGACTTCCAGTACTATGCTGAATAGGAGTGGCAAAAGTGGGCACCCTTGCCTTATTCCTGATTTTAGAGGAAAAGCTTTCAGCTCTTTTCCATTGAATATGATGATATTAGCTGTGGGTTTGTCTTATATGGCCTTTATTTGTTGAGACACATTCTTTTTACACCTGATTTGTTGAGAGATTTTTTTTTTTTAAATCATGAAAAGATGTTAAATTTTGTTAAATGCTTTTTCTGCACCTATTGAGATGATTGTGTGATTTGTATTGCTAGTACTAGAAATTAATCTCACATATGTACTTAAAAATATGAGAAACGAGCCATGTATAAAGCAATTTATTCTTAGAGTCTTGCATGTAATGGCAAGGGATTGAAGACAACCTAAATGTCCATCCGAGGGAAGAATGTAATAAATTATGGTGCATACATATATTGGAATGAAATTGCAGGCATTAAGGAGAATGAAGCATGTCATTTTGTACTGATATGGATTGTTTTCAAGATGTATCATTAAGAAAAATAAATAAGTAATAAATATACATATTTATACATATACACATTTATTATATTTGCGTAACATATCTCTGGCAGAAGACCAAGCAATTGCAACAGTTGTCTTTGGGGAGGAATCTGGGCTATAGGATAAGAAAACATTTTATAATATGCTTCTTATTTTCCAATGCTTGAACATATGAAATGTATTTCTTATTCAAATAAATATGTAAATCCATTGTGAATGAAGCCATGCAAAGCCTGAGGACATCTCAAGTGAACATGTGTGACTGGTCAAGATCAGAAAACTTGCTCATGACTCCAGCAGTCGGTTTATGGCTTGGTTAATATGTCCAGTTGCCCTGAGATTTTTGACCATTGAGCGGTATCACTTGCTTGTAATCTTACCCAAACATTGTTCAGTTATTCACACAGTGGCCATGGGTTAGTCAAAAACCATAAGAAACTAATGAAGAAATACAACAAATTAATGAAGAACAGAAAAAATTATATTCATTCTGCAAATGTGCCTCAAGAGAATCTATATTAGGTCTAAAGTTGTATTCATCTTCTCAAAGTTCTTTACAACACATTGAGAAATATACTAAAATGAAACAGAAAACACCTAAGTGATGATCTTTTTCTTTTTTTGAAATTTATAATGTTTTTGGGTTTTTTTATTTTACTCTTTTACTTTTTTTATTTTTATTTTACTTTAGGTGCATAGTATATCTGGCATTTCTCCCCATGTTGTCCCTCCCCACCCCCCACTGTCTAAGTGATGATCTTATCCAGTTTGGTTTTTCACTTATTGGGCTCTGGCTGGGCTTCCTCACGCTGCACAGCAGCGTATTAAATCATGAAATAAATAAGTCCCTGCTGCTGATTACCCAAGAGCTGCACTGAGTTCCTCAGGTGAGAAGTAGCTCCACCACAAATTAACTTTAGCAACTGGGTGCATTTGTTCCATTGATTTTTAATTTGGGGCTTATATCTAAAAATCATTGCTTTTCTATTTTCCAGTCCAGTCCACCCTAGTGTGTACAACATGTTACTTCTGCCTGGTGTCACGGCATCCTCTAACTTGACTTGTCTCTGCTGCTTGGGAGAATGTCTGCCTCTGTTAGTGGTTCTTAGGGGCCTACATGGAAAACTGTTTTGCCATAAAAACTATATTTCAGGTCATGCTCTCTCAAACATACCCTCAATATTTGGTGAAAATCCGTCCAGTTATTTGCATGTGATGCAAGAGCAGACAACCCAATAAACACAATCTTATTTGTATAGACTTTTACTATGCACCCTGCAATGCATTCGTTGTGGCAAAGAACTCATAACTGGTAGTCCATAATCCTTTCTCTTTTCTTTTCCTTTGGAAACAAAACAATAAAATTATATAAATAAATCCATTTTGTCTACTTTCATGCTGTAGATATAAATTGCAATATATGTTAATATCAATTCAGTCTAAAAACAAACATAATGCAGATTTCATAGTTCATTTGTTAACACATAATTGCATAATTCATTTAAAGAAGGAAGTGCAGAAAGTTTCTTATTAAATGAGGAAAGACAGAATAATTTTTAAATTATAGTAAAAATCAGTGGCCATTTACAAAAATATATTTTACTAGTAGCTTAAAATCATTTTTTGTATTATGCTATGGAAAAAATGACAAAATGATGTTAAAATTTCTACAGATAATTTTCCTGAGATTATGTTTTTCTCTTCAAGGAATTTGTGAATCAGACACTGAAGTGCACGGGGAAAGGTGCCTCCCAAAGAAAACCCAGAAAGGTGCCCAGATTCTGAAGATCTGACAACATCCGTGGGAAGTGAATGGCCTCCTTTCTGCCCCTTCTCTCTGTTTTCTGCCTATCTCACACCTGTTCACAGCCAAAAAAACACAAAGTATTTTCCAAAGTAGTTCTTCTGAGTTTGGGGCTCTTCTAAGGTTTCATTCATCTCGGACACTTATCAAAGAGCAAGTACTGTTAAGCATGGGCTACGTGTCAAACCACTCAATACTTGAGCAATAATATGGATAATAATATGAATGGCAACACTCCTTGCCATCACCCTTAAGAACCTCCCCCTTGTTGGCTGGGCTCAAGCCTGTAATCCCAGCACTTTGGGAGGCTGAGGCAGGTAGATCACCTGAGGTCAGCGATTGAGACCATCCTGGCTAACATGGTAAAAACCCATCTCTACTAAAAATACAAAAAAATTAGCCAGGTGTGATGGTTCGCGCCTGTAGTCCCAGCTACTCAGGAGGCTGAGGCAGGAGGAGAATCGCTTGAACCCAGGAGATGGAGGTTGCAGTGAGCCGAGATTGCGCCACTGCACTCCAGGCGACAGAGTGAGACTTCGTCTCAAAAACAAAGCAAAACAACAACAAGCAGACACACAAAAACCTCCCCCTTGTTAAATAGATAAATAAGCTGATATGTTAGTTCACAAGGGAAAAAGCAGAATTTGTGGCAAAAATGAGTCAGCTGAATGCTATCTTACAGGAATTAGCAGAGCTCATTGGAAGAGAAGTGACAAGTGTGTGAGCCTCTCCACCCTAACCTGCTTCGAGACCCTTCGGCACACCAGCTGGGGGTCCTTGGGCATGCCCAGCTCTAAACAGGACTGTGGCCACCCCATCCTAGAACTTCTTCATGGAAAGATGTCACACATATGCTAAGCAATACTGTGTGGATCTTGATGAGGAATCTGTCACATTTTCAACCTCACAACTTCTGTGTGAGTTTTTAGGGGGCTGCTTTGCTCATTTGTTAGAGGGCAGAACCTTCTATCACACCCTCAGGGAAAATGAACTCTACTGTCATCCTCCCTGGGGCTCACAAACTCTAAAGAGCTGGAATTCTGGCCCTATGGGGACATATCTGTGCATCCAGTCAGAAGAGTTAATTGCTGCTGTTTCTGGCTGAAGGGGAGACAGGAGTAAAAAATGGGTTTTGCAACTTAAAAAAAAAAACGCAAACAAAAACTAAATCTTTCTTTAACAAATAATTGTTTGCTGAGTTAATTATTTAAATTGTGTGTACAGACACAAAACAAAGGGGAAACGTGACTCATCCTTTGGAATTATTATTAGTCCAAGTTCTGAACACTTAAAAATGGTCTCATTTACTTTGAGTAATTCTTGCTAAGTGTACGTGAGCCTCAAAACAAAATTCTGCTAAATGCAATGTGGGATCCTGGATAAGATCCCGGAACAGAAAAAAATAACTATTTAGGGGAAAACTAGGGAAATCCAAATAAAGTCTGGAGTTTCGTTAATAGTAAAGCACCAGCGTACCACGGTAATGTAAGATGTTCCATTGGGGAAACTGGGTGAGAGATACACGGAAACTCTCTGCACTATCTTTGCAACTTCTCTGAAAATATAAAATTGTTCCAAAATTAAAAACTTATTTAGAAAATAACAGGGTAATTCTGGAAGTTGCTTCCCCTTGTAAATGTGTAGCGAGATGCCTCATGCACGCTCCACAGGGATGGGGGAGGTGTCCTGAGGCATGCACAGGCAAAGCAAAGTGACTTGCGCTGCAGAGAGGAGAGGGGAGAAGTTCCTTGATGTGAACAGCCAGCCAGAATTGCTCAGTGTGGGCATTTTGGAAGATTTGGCTTTCTAGATCCTCTTTCTCCTCAATGACAGGACTTGAGTCTGCGTGATTTTTTTTTTTTTTTTTTTTTTTGAGACGGAGTTTTGCTCTTGTTACCCAGGCTGGAGTGCAATGGCGCTATCTCTGCTGACCGCAACCTCCGCCTCCTGGGTTCAGGCAATTCTCCTGCCTCAGCCTCCTGAGTAGCTGGGATTACAGGCATGCCCCACCGTGCCCAGCTAATTTTTTGTATTTTTAGTACAGACAGGGTTTCACCATGTTGACCAGGATGGTCTCGATATCTTGACCTCATGATCCACCTGCCTCGGCCTCCCAAGAGTCTGCGTGATTCTAAATGGGGCAGCAAACCTAAGTCAGCTGGGGACATCTGTGGGCACAATGCAGGCAGGCTATCAATACATGTATGCTGAAGCCATGAACAGTCAAATATGTGAATTGATTTTTTTTTTTTAGTGACTCCTGATACACACTATTGTTCTTTGTATGTACCTCTCTTCACATTCTCTGCCTTGATATTCTCCATCCTTTCCTCCTTCTTGTGTGCTTTTTCTCTTTGAGAGCTTGGCCAAGCACATTCATTGGTTCCTAGTGACCGTGCTGTGGACTGCAAAGGGGCTTGGAGGAGCTTGCATAAGAGAAATGGCTTTGTGGTGAGGCTGGCCAGGCTACACGACCCTGCTGTGTCTCTGAGATATGAGATGTCCCCTTCAGTTACCAAAGCCAAACTGTGACAGCTGAGAGACCAAAGCAGAAAGCCAAAACCACACAGGGACAAGATGCCTAAGAGCTTTAAACTCAGCTTCAGGAAAAGAAAGTATGGGTCACCGGAGGCAGGTGACAACCTGTCTGTGTCTGGCTGGGAAGAATTCAGCTTTTTCCTCCAAACTGCTTGCACATTGCAGGTAGGGAGCTTGGGATCCAGAAAGTGACTCTGTGTTTGTTTTACTCCGCAGGAGGGGTGGTCTCCTTGCAAGGAGTTCCTGACACTGGGCCAGCATAGAATGTGGTACCCAGGTACTGAATAAATGGGAGACTGCTGGGCTTTGGGAAGAAGGCTGGGAAGGGTTCCGCAGAGTCACAATTCTCAGGCCCTAGTCTCCAGCAAATGCTTTAGAAATGGTCCTCTAAGCCTGGGGTGGCAAGTTTTGCAGGACAAATCACCTCCATGACCTCCCTAAGCTTCTATAGAATGATGCACTCCTTCTCTAACAAAGGCGGTGCCGGTCACCGCTTCCAAGGAGAGCTGCTTCCCCTGCTGTGATGGGAGTAAGGAATTTGTGTAGTCAATTAGATGAGCTCTGAATCATGATACAGTGATGCCGTGGAAGGCGGGAGGAAGGATATGGAAGGATCTAGAACTTCCTAATGGAACTGGGAGGATGGGGTGTCAAGAAAGGATGATCCAGGAACTGACATGTGAGAAGGTTCTAGGGAATTCCCCAGATGGAGGAAAAACAAAAAACAAGCCGGTGCGAATAGGTTAAGAAATGCCTCAACATCCCTTAGGGGGTAGGGGTTTTGAGTTCTGAGTTCAAGCTGTGCCTCTGTCATTGGAAACTTTAAGACTTCATGCCCTCATGTGACTCAGAAACGTCTCTGTTTCCCCGGGTATAACATGAAACTCCCTACGGCAGCTTATCTTCTATTTTTAACATATTATGAAGGAATGTGTTGGATTGGACTGGAAACTAGATAACTTGGGTTTATGTCTGCGCCTTCCTGCTAACTTGAGTAAGGCACTTCACTCTTCTGGCTTTACTTTTTCCTTTCATTAAAATGAGCAGTTGAGTTTTTAATCTAAGTAAAAGCATTTCTAGGTTGATTTACCTTTGACTTTCATCCAAGGCAGCAAAAAGGTTAATCTTAAGGGAAGGGGTACTTCCATTATTTTTTCCTGTTCTTCGTTCTCCCTGATGCTGTCTGAAATTGGGGCAACTGACTGGTTTTACAGGTAGATTCTGGGGATACTATCCTATACAGAGGACTATGTCACAAAGTTCCCTAAATGCGTTATTCTAAGTATCTAAAGATCATCACTATTTTGGCTCTGCCAGCCTTGTACATCTCATCCCTTCTTCACACCCTACATCCTAGCCGCACTTAAGAATTTCCTGGGATCTGTGTCCTGCCCGGCTTCTCATGTCCCTGGCTTTCTTGTGCTCTTCTCCCAGGTTGAAGCATCTTTTCTCCTATTCACACCCGGCTTGCTTTTTCTCCCCCTGGGGAATTAGTTCTAGAACCTTCTCACATGTCAGTTCCTGGATAATCCTTCCTTGATGACCCCCCACCCCTAGATCCATTAGGAAGATCTAGGTCCTCCCCTATCCTTTCTCCCCCTTTCCACTCCATCTCTGTTTGATAATATGCACCATAGGACGTTGCAGCTCGATGCCCCCAGGGGGCCCCTCTGAGCCACAGTCAGTTCCTTCAGGGCAGATTGTGTGCCCTGACGTTTATCACAATACCTAGTCCCTCCACCTGAAATAAAAAGGTGAGTGAATACAACTTACAGTCATTGAGAAAGTGAAGCTAAGGGTCAGGGAAGGCAGGAGCCATTCTTCCTTAGGTCGAGTAGGGCTCCCAAGGTGAGATTCCCCAAACCGAGCTGTAAGAAACCTGCCAGTAAGTCACATGACCTCAGTCCTTCCAGTGCTGTTTTAAAGGAGTGAGAAAGCCTCGAAGACGTGCATTTTGGAGCAGAGTAGTGCAGCAGATGCGTCTCTTCCAAACCCCAACGGGGGCGGGGCAGGGGCTGGACACATCCCAGAAATGAGAGGCATGTCACACACGTGCTGTTCCATGTGGTGTCTTCAGAGATGGTGCTGCTGTGTGACTTATGGTGACATGGCCCTGCCCTTCACTCTGTGGCCCCAAATGGCGTGTGCCCAATGACAGATGTGTGTGTCAAACCACGAAAGACAGCAGCCTGGGGGAGCTTGGGGCAGCTTCATCAGCTCTGAAATAAGATGTCAAAATCAGCCCCTGGAAGCTGGGTATGGAGGACCGTCCCGCTCCTCCAGGGGTCAGTTCTCAGCCAGCTGCATGCCACCACACTGGCGGGGCACTCTGCTAGGCCTGGCAGGTGTGAGAAGGCCCTCAGAGCCTTGTGAGGGGTGTCAGGATGTAGGACACCACATCCTCCAGTACTCCGCTGTCTTATCTAGATCCTCTGGGGGCTGACGTAAGGGTGAGATGGTGGAAGAGGGACTGTATTTTGTAGTTACTCTGCTCAAAGCTCCCTATACCGAGGAGCCCCCTACACCTACACCTACACTCTATGGCATCTTCCCTTCGTGATAGTATCTCTTACCAGTATATTTCGGTGGCTGAAATTAACTGAGAACATACGTGTCAGGAACGGTGCTAGGCTCTTTATAGGATTATCTGATTTAATTATCACTGTAATCTTATAGAATAGGTGCTATTATTGCTTCTGCTCTGAAAATGAGAGGATCCAGCCTAAATGAATTTGGTACTTGGATCCACCATCCACCTCAACTAATGGGTGATGAGGCAGGGACACAGATACAAGCTGTCTCATGCTCTTAGCCACACTATACTGCATCATGCAAGACCTGGGGAGACAATGGGACCAAGGACAAGTGGGGTTGCATGGGGCCAAGTGATGCCAGGGCACCTGTGGGAGCCACATCACAGGGGCCTCGTGTTCCTCCCTTGACCCGGACAATAAGAAACTGGCTGGGACATTTCTCACTCCATTCCTTCAGATTGAGTGGAGTATTAGGCTCACATATACAGAGTTCTCTCGGCTACTAAGAGACACTATCTGAATTCAAGGAAGGAGTGTGTAACCATAATAACAAGGCTGTAACCCGATCTCTACCCCCATAGAAAGAAGAGAGCTTTATGTTCAAGAACTATTTATCTCAAATAACTGTTGAACAGGGTAGCTTGCCACTGACGTTCCACTTGGAAAGCAAAAAGTCAGTGGAAAAATTTAGTGGCTGAAATATTTTCCTTGACCACCCACAGTCTGGGTGTAGTATGCAAAGGGGACACCATGGGTCAGACAGTTCAGGCCCCCCACCGAGGAGCCATCAGGGCTGGGTCAGTAGGTTTGGCATCTGTCAGCATCACTCCATTTGCTAAAACCCTTGGGAGGGTTGTCTTGTCACATCTGTTGAAAGCTACAGTCTCCTTCCTCTTGCACTGCCTCACTTACAATGTTAGTAAGCAAGCAATTCAAGAAGTGAATTATACTAATTTTGCTTATCCTCGAAGTGTGAAATTTTAGAAGATCGTGCCAAATGAATGATCATGTATATTTCTCAGTTCGTTTGTGGCTTTTTAAAAAGTTTGTTCATTCTTAAAGACACCTCTATGCTGTGCAAATTTAACTAGAGATGAAAAATGGAAGATGAAAACAGTCGTAAAATTTCAGCTGCTTATCTGCAGTATGTGGTTATTGAGGGGAGATCCCCCAAAAATGACAGCAAATTATCTCATCTGCATGACAGATTTATTTTCTTCCACTTTTCATTGGGAAGCCCTAACTCTGAACCACACTGGGTAAAGAAATTGCAGACTTTGCTCTAGCAATGCAGAATACAGTGCAGCAGGGGTCAGGGGGATGCTGGGTTTACACAGACCATGCAGAAAATCCATCACACCCCTTTCCCACATTTAAACTTTCAAACACCCACCACCACCACCCCACGGTCTGCCTAACATGATACCTATTATGTTAAAATATACTAATTCTGTCTACCCAGTGGGAGAGACACATAATCTCACAGGTCACACTATGCTGACCAAGACAGGAGGTGACTTTTAAGATACTATCCAGATAATTACATAAATTTTAAGACTTGCTTGGCACCAGTTGATCCATTTTATATTCATTTATCCAAGTAAAGTCTCATGCTCATCGCTGAGAGATTATTTTACTAGAATATTATACCTTTTAAAATATTTGCTGGGGTTATTACGTCAACGGAACCCAACAGAATACCACACTGAAGTTTTTACAAGTCTTTTCTTATGGTAGAACCTGAAAAGACTCTTCAGTTCTACCTAAATGAGGAAGGAAAATTGTGCTGGCATTTATTTCCCTCCCATTGGTTTCTTGCCTTTGTTCACATACCATTTTATTCCAAAGAAAGCCATATTCTCTAATCATAAGTCATGCTGGAAAACATCAATAAATATAAACAATTATTCTCATCCCACCCTCTTCAGTAAAAGAAGAATCTATAAAATGTATACAGTGTGTTTGTAACATACATAAGAGAAATATACACACATAGCCTCCAAGTAAATTCAGTGATTCTTATATAGTGGTTCTTACAAAGCTAAGAAATTTGAATCCAGAGGTCTTTTGGGTTCTGGAATTCAACCATTCATCATTTACTCAACAAGCACAGATTCATACCTGCCCTGTGCCCGGCAAATTTGCATATGGATCCTACCCACAGGGGAGCTCCCAGTGTAACAGAGGAGTTCACAGTTCTGTCACCAAAGGCTTTGAATGGCCATACTCACACAACAAGCACACAAAAATTCGCCTCCCCTAATTGAGTTAAAGAGACTACCCGTGTCACTAAATAATTCTTAGCTTTCCTAAAAGAGTCACCAAAGGCTCTTTCAAACTGGTCATCAGACTGGAATTTCTAAAATTAAAAATACACTCCACTACATATGGAGAACAATACTGCCAGCAGGTGGCTCCGGCAAGGCCCTGTGATGGATGGGAGAGTCAGGTGCTGGCAGTCCAGGGCTGAATGTGCTTGGGCCTCCTCAAAGTTGCCTGGCTTTTTGGGGTGATCAGTACAGTCTCCAATGGTCAGAAATGCCTGAGTTCTGCTGACTTTGTTTTGTCAGTAACACCTTATTGAATTAACTGTTACTCTATTTTTATTAACAAGAGGTTGGTGCTAGTGATTGTCATAGGCTGGGAAACGTAGGTTCTGCATAATATAGATGGGTTCCTGTTTTAAAAGAGGCTACTGCTGTAACCAGCAGCAAAGCTGTAAAATCACGGAAGTAGATGACTCTTCAGAGAGTTGCTAGTGAACTGCCAGCAGCTGGCCAGAGAAGGCCATAGGTTGGTGCTGCAAAGCATCTTATATTTCAGAGCAGGAAACAGAGGCCGGGAGAGAAAACGTACCCCATGTCCCACACCAGGTTGAAAGCTGAATGAACCCTCAGTTGATCATTGGTTGTGCAGGTGGCCAGCATCCCTGCTGCACTACACCATAAGCAAAGACATATTCATGGGCATAGTGATGACGTAGCCATAGCAATGATCAGAGAATCATTTCTTCTCAAGATCCCAAGAAGAAATGATTCTCTAATCATTGCTCCTTTGCTCATTAGCTGTCACTGACTGAAAACCTATCTGAAACATACTAGTGATGTCATTTTACAAAAAATAAAGTTAACAGAAATATTACCATGCTATCTATAGGACAAACCTGTCAAATATACAAAAACAAAACTCCATGTGTGAAGTGGTGGGCATTAACATACAAATTAGACTGCAATTTGTTATTGAGAGTCTTAACAATATAGATAATGGTTAAGAGCATGGTGTTTGGGTTAGGCAGGTCTACTTTCAAGTACAATTTATTTTTCTTTTTTTGTGATTTTTCTTTTTTTTTACTTTTATTTTAGGATTGGGGGTATATGTGAGGGTTTGTTATGTGGGGGTTTGTTGTACAGTACAGTTTCTATTGCATACATATATATTTTTTTGAGATAGAGTCTCGCTGCGACACCCAGGCTGGAGTGCAATGGCATGATCTCAGCTCACTGCAATCTCTGCTTCCTGGGTTCAAGTGATTCTCCTGCCTCAGCCTCTCGAGTAGCTGGGATTATAGGCACATGCCACCACCCCCGGCTAATTTTTGTATTTTTGTAGAGACGGGGTCTTACCATATTGGCTAGGCTGGTCTTGTACTCTTGACCTTAAGTGATCCACACACCTCAGCCTCCCAAAGGGCTGAGATCATAGGCATTAGCCACTGTGCCCGGCCCCTATAACATATTAACTTGGAAAGTTTGGCAAGTTATTTAGCCTCTGGGAGCATCAATTTCCTCATCTATATAATGGGGATGTTGTAATGAGAGATAATCTATGTAAGCTATAAACACAGCTTTGCCGTATAGTGTGCACTCACTCATCGTTAATCATAGCTCAAAAGTATAATATGGATTAAGTAAATGGTACCATTGGGAACTGACAGAGCCTTCTTAAGATGTTGGTTCTAACTATTGTGGGTATAATTCCAGGCTGCATTTCCAACAGTGTTGACACAGAAATACTTAAAAGTGTAACCCTTTTCTACTTCCTCCTATAACTTCTGGATTTTTCTAGGTGTACTGGGAACCTGAACTCAAAGTCTTAACTCAGGAACTTCTAAACTATGCACACCTATAGCCTGTAACTCCGACCCATACACAAAGGTTAAGTTCTTTACAAATACTACTTTAAAAATTTTTCTCTAAAACAAAAATGGTGTATTTATGGAGTTTCAGTACTTTAGCACGTGAGAAACTTAAGGGACCAGGGGGCCTTTTTAGTTATGAGGAAATAGGAGTTGAAATAATGTAAATTAGAACTATTTTAAGAGGTTGGTCAATCCAGTCAATGGAACCACAAGCTGGACCCTCTCCTTCTTGTGGGCACCAAGACTTCAAGGGCAGGCTGACCAGGAAGCCCCAGTATAGAAAGTTAGATAGAGCCTGTGGGTGTAGCAGGTTCTCAAGCTCAGTTCAAAAGGAGTTGGCTTCAGCCAGGGGAGGAGCACAGAAGCACCATAGGTAGAAGTGGACATGGGTGCCCAGTGCGGTGGCTCACGCCTGTAATCCCAGCACTTTGGGAGGCCGAGGCTGGTGGATCACGAGGTCAAGAGATCGAGACCATCCTGGTCAACATGGTGAAACCCCGTCTCTACTAAAAATACAAAAAATTAGCTGGGCATGGTGACATGTGCCTGTAATCCCAGCTACTCAGGAGGCTGAGGCAGGAGAATTGCCTGAACCTAGGAGGCAGAGGTTGCAGTGAGCCGAGATCGTGCCATTGCACTCCAGTCTGGGTAACAAGAGCGAAACTCCGTCTCAAAAAAAAAAAAAAAAATGGAAGTGAACATGGGTATTTTATCGGTCAGAAATCAACCTCTATATCTGGCTTCACTTCCTACTGGCTGTGTGACCTTGGGCAAATCACTTAGCCTCTCTAAGCTTCAGCTTTCTTATTGGTAAAGTGAGATGTTCTGAGTGGGTGGCTGGCCCACAGCAAAAGCATAATTAATGTGAGTCATTATTATGAGTAAGGAACAACTCAGTGGAAACACTGAGGCCTTTATATGAAAGTCCAGCAAATCACAAGGCAACAGAGGGAATGGGTTCAGCACCGAGAGGCAAAGAGTCCTGAGCCAGCACAGTGGGAGGAGGAGAAGCCCCCTCTTTCTTGTGCTCCAGGCCCTGGCCTTCTGCTGTGGTGCCTGCCTTTTTTCAGGTTCTTACCTTGTTGCTGGGACCTCAGGGGTCCCCTGGCCTCCTGTGACCATCACCACTCAGATTCATTCTCCTCAGTGCTGCCAGGCAACGTTTCCCACAATGCAAACCTGACCAACTTGCCATTCTGATGAAAACTCTTTGACAAGGGTTTTAGCAAGAGCTAGACTGGGCTGATTTCCCGCTTCCTGAATGGGTCATGAGCTTTCACTTCCCTGACATCCTCTTTCTGAAATGGATCACCCTTCGGCATGGCTCACAAACCTTCCATGACTTGGTGATTCCTTCCATCTCTTGACTCACCTGTAGGCATGACACACGGAGAGTCCTGGAAGCCAGAGAAAGGCCAACTTTACTTTGTGGTTCCCTAGCTGATAAGACACCTGCTTGGGGGCAGAGAAACTGCACTTACCTAAGCACTTACTTTTTTCTGTTCTCACCTTTCAACGCTCATTAGAATCACCTGGGAGTGTTTATAAACTACCGCAATGCCCAGGCCATCTCCCAGACCAATCATGTCAGTCACTGGAGTGAGATGCCGGTGTCAGTATTTTTAAGCTCTTCTGGTCATCCCGATGTGCTGTCAAGCTGCGGATCACAGCTATACATTCATTTTTATCTTTCAAAGGAAAGAGTCTTATCACTCATTTGAAGTCCGAAGACAGCCTCAAATCTGAATATCAACCACCTGCTGGTTATTGCTGACTTTGTGAGAAACGTTGATCCATTTCAGAAAGAGGATGTCAGGGAAGTAAAAGTGCGTGACCAATTCAGGAAGTGGGAGATCAGCCCAGTCTCCTGCAAGGCCCGTGGTTTTACAGAAACCCTTCCTGAATGTCAGCGAGCATAAGCCCTCGTGGCCTGGGCAGCTCTCGGTGAGCAGCCTGGCCTTGGTCCAGCTCAGCACAGAAGGACCAGCACAGGGAGGGAGGAAGTGACTCAGGGCTGCCCTCTCCCCGACAACAGGACAGGACTGTAACCTTTTGTGAAAGGACAGGTAAAAATAGATGCAGCACTTTAGGAAGAACTCAGAATTTTTAGATTCTGAACCATCTGATTATATAACAGGATAAGTGATCTGGGAAAGGGCAGGAAACTATTATTTATTGTCTTTTAGTGTCCTGGGCTGGGTGCTGTATGTAGGTCCCACTTAATCTTCACAATGACCATGTGAGGTTGGTGTTTTCCTCTTCTTTTCTGTAAATGAGGAGCCTGCAGGCACTGAGGGGGAGATGATGAATTCAAATCATCCAGCTTGCAAATGACAGAGATGGGACTAACCCTGGTGCTTTGTGTCCCACACCCCACTCACTGCCTTGACTCTGGCTCAACCCAACAATGACACGAATGGGATGGACATGAACTTCTCCAGGAGCCAGGGCTGCCTGGCTGTAACCGAGGGTTCCTGCAAAGCTGCCATGAGAGACAAAAGCAGGGCTGGGTGCAGAAATGTCTTAGCTGAGGTGAATGACTTGTATTCTCTTGGTCCCCAAAGTTCACTGAAAGGTATTTAACGGTGGGATGATCTAGCCCACCAGGGGTCCAGGAAGTTTCATCTGGCAATGCTACTATGGTAGATCTGTGAAGGGTTGAGCAGAACCTAGAAAACAAGTTGGAAGACTTTGCAGGCACTCAGATTATAGATTTTATATACCTTTCATGAAAAGGAACCTAGGTTCCTTAGAAACGTAGCCATTTCCAGGTCTGGGGCAAGAAATGCATATATTGAGAAAGAAAACAAGCAGTCAAAGATCAGATTCTTGGGCTTATGTTGAAATGACACACACGTCAACTTGAAATGATACTCACTGGCTAAAGATGGACAATTTGGATAAAAAAGAAAAATGGCTGACATGGATTGAAAAATGTCAAGCATATAAAAAATCCATGAGTTTATAATAATACACCATTCCACCCTCTCACAAAAACCACAACACATAACTCATTGGTTAACTACCTTTGGGAGCTGCTTGTGCACCAACTCATTTTTCTGAAGATTGATAAATTAAGGAAAAGAATAAAACATCTATCCTGTTTTTCCTGCATTCATTTTTTTCAGGGCAACCAAGTAGCTGATGAGGAAAAGTTTTTATTTATGGAAAAATCACAATCGATATTGGAGGAGGAATGTTAGAAAATTACCAGTTTGCAACTCATTGAAATAATGGTATCAGGAATGATCATCAATGGCTATTGAAACCATGAAGCGAAAGTTAATGGACACTTTGCTAATAGATAGGTATCCATGAACCCACTGTTCAACCTTAGCCTACGGGAAGTGGAACAGTGGAACTGGCAGACATGATGTATCCCAGATGTCACAAAATACACATGACTAGCACCATCTAGATGGAATTTGAAGCTAATCAAGCCACCAGATCTGGGTGTAACCCACAAGAAATGCAGAGGGTAGAGAAATGTGTTAAATGGTAGTGAGTCCTCTCCCTTCACGGTGTAGGGGAGTGAGGTAGTTAGGCTGAAGGCACATGCTGCAGCCCCATTCTGTGACAATCCTACACAGCCTTGGGACCTTTGCAACACAAGCCAGTAAAGAACCAGCTAAACTTTAGTCATCGTTCAGTATAATTCAATGTGAGAAAGACAATCAAGTTAGCATGTAAGACAGGCGGACCTATCAGAGAATAAGACATCTAAGTTAGTTCTTGTGTTTGAGAGCTCTAAATAATATTTTTTAAATAATAAAGAAGCACATGCTGTCATGTATTTCAAATGTTTAGGTTTGACACCTAACACCTTTCACACACACTCACACAATGACCATCTCATGATGCCATTTGGAAATCACGTCCTTCATGAATGTGCACTGCCCCTCAACCTTGGCCCATGCTCCATTATGGACTGCTGGGCACAGCCCAGATTTTCCAGCTGGAGAAATAATAGAGCAAATCCCTGTCTTCTATTCTGTTTCTTTTCTATCCCACCCAAGAGTATAACTATAGAGATAATGAGGGCACAGAGAAGTAATGATTCTTTTGCAGCAATAATTGCCCCAATATTGGCTCACCTATCTGCACCTATTCGCTCTGCCTTCCTACCCAGGACCTCAGATTTCCTATCGATGCTCTTATCAAAGCCATCCTACCACTTCACACCAAACGACACCTCCTCTGGCAAATCAAAAACCTTCTTCCAGAAATCCTTCTGCTACATCATTAATTTTTCTTCTCTTTGGGATCACTGACATTAGCATAAAACATGTTGTTATCTCTCTCATTAAAAATATCTTTCCAAATGCCCATAGATGTACTTTTTGGGTGAGAGGTTCACCAGAATTCCAAACCCCAGCATTATGCAACATATCCAGGTAACAAACCTGCACATGTAAACTCTGAATCTTTAATAAAATAAAATAAGATTTTAGAAAGTTAAAATAATGAAATAGATTCCAATTGGATAAGGATTTAGAGATGAAGAACAAGATGATTTTCAAATGCAAGCATTTGTGGAGATTGAAATTTTTAAAAATAAAAATTTTGTACAATGTTGCCATGTGCAGAATAAAGCTTTCAAAGTTAGTAGCACCAAGAAAGCTAATTTATATTTAAAAAAATACATTTTCCTTAAAAGAGAATAAAACTTTCAAAGTTAGTAACTAACAATAAAGAAAGCTAATTTATGTCTTTAAAAATACATTTTCCTTAAGGAAGACTAGAGCAGAAATAAATGAACTAGAAAATAGAAAAATAATACAAAAATGTCAACAAAATCAAAAGTTGGTTATTCAAAAAGATTGACATAATTGACAAACCTTTAGCTGGGTGAATTAAGAAAAAAAAAAGAGAGACTACTCAAATTTCTAAAATTAGAAATGAAAGTAGGCACAGCAGCTGTGCATCCAGGGCTCCTGACCTCTCTCTAGGTTTGGAGCTCCTGACCTCTCTCTGGGTTTGAGGACCTCAGGAGTCATGTTGAAGCCCCATAGTGAAGCTGGGGCGGTCTTCATTCAGACTCAGCTGCATGCAGCCGTGGCTGACACATTCCTGGAGCGCATGTGCTGCCTGGCCACCGAATTGCCACCCATCACAGCCTGGAGCACTAGCATCATCTGTACCATGGGCCCAGCTTCCCCATCATTAAAGATGCTGAAGAAGACGATTAAGTCTGGAATAAATGTGGCTCATCTGAACTGTCATGAAACTCACAAGTACCATGCGGAGGCCATCAAGAAGATGCACACAGTCACAGAAAGCTATGCTTCCTACTCCATCCTCTACAAGCCCATTGCTGTGGCTCTGGACGCTAAAGGACCTGAGATCCCAACTGGGCTCCTCAAGGGCAGCGGCATTGCAGTGGAGCTGAAGAACTGAGCCCCTCTCAAGTTCACACTGGATAACGCCTGCATGGAAAAGTGTAACAAGAACATCCTGTGGCTGGACTACAAGAACATCTGCAAAGTGGTGGAGGTGGGCAGCAAGATCTACATGGATGATGGATGCTGATTTTCTGGTGATGGAGGTGGAAAATGGTGGCCCCCTGGGCAGCAAGAAGGGTGTAGACCTTCCCGGGGCTTCCGTGGACCTGCCTGACATGTTGAAGAAGGACATCCAGGACCTGAAGTTAGGGGTCAAGCAAGATGTCAATATGATGTTCATGTCATTTATCTGCAAGACATCTGATGTCCATGAAGTTAGGAAGGTCCTGGGAGAGAAAGGAAAGAACATCAAGATAATCAGCGAAACTGAGAATCACGAAGGGGGTTGGAGGTTTGATGAAATCCTGGAGGCCAGTGATGGGATTATGGTGGCTTGTGGTGATCCACCACAAGCCACTGAGATGCGATTCCTGCAGAGAAAGTCTTCCTTGCTCAGACAATGATGATTGGGTGGTACAACTAAGCTGGGAAGCCTGTCATCTTGCCACTCTGATGCTGGAGGACATGGTCAAGAAACTCTACCCTGGCTGGGCATGGTGGCTCATGCCTGTAATCCCAGCACTTTGGGAGGCTGAGGCAGGTGGATCACCTGAGGTTGGGAGTTTGAGACCAGCCTGACCAACATGGAGAAACCCCATCTCTACTAAAGTTACAAAATTAGCCAGGCATGGTGGCACATGCCTGTAATCCCAGCTACTTGGGAGGCTGAGGCAGGAGAATTGCTTGAACCTGGGAGCCGAGATTGCACCATTGCACTCCAGCCTGGGTAACAAGAGCAAAATTCTGCCTTAAAAAAAAAAAAATAAATAATAATAATAATAATAATAATAAGCAGCAGCTGCATCCCACCCGGGCTGATGGCAGTGGTGTTGCCAGTGCAGTTCTGGAGGGAGCTGACTGCATCATGCTATCTGGAGACACAGCCAAAGGGGACTATCCTCTGGAGGCTATGCGCATGCAGCACCAGATTGCCTGTGAGGCAGAGGCTACCATCTACCACTAGCAATTATTTGAGGAGCTCTGCTACCTGGCACCCATTACCAGCAACCCCACAGAAGCCACTGCTGTGGGTGCCGTGGAGGCCTCCTTCAAGTGCTGCAGTGGGGCCATAATCATCCTGCGGTATGCAGGATAACCAAGTCTGCGGGTATGCCCACCAGGTAGCCAGATACTGCCCATGCACCCCCATGATTTCTGTGACATGGAATCCCCAGACAGCTCGCCAGCTCCACCTGTACAATGGCATCTTCACTGTGCTGTGTAAGGACCCAGTCCAGGAGGCCTGGGCTGAGGATGTGGACCTCCGGGTGAACTTGGCCATGATTGTTGGTAAGGTCTGAGGCTTCTTCAAGGAGGAAGATGTGGTCATTGTGCTGACCTGGTGATACCGTGACTCTGGCTTCACCAACACCATGCATGTTGTTTCTGTGCTGTGATAGACCCTAGAGCCCTTCCTCCAGCCCCTGTCCACTCCCTTCCTCAACCCCTCCATTAGGCCAGCAATGCTTATAGAGCTCACTCTGGGCTGTAACATGGACTGGTAGGCTGAGACACTGGGATAGAAGATTTATGCCTCACTGAAACATAGCTGTTTTTAGAGCCTGCTCTGGTGTGACAGCCCAGAGCTTGGTTGCCCATCATGTGGCACCGCCCAAGCAAGGGAAGAAGGAGGAATGCAGAACGGAGGCCCCCAGAGTGTATGGCAAGAGGGTGACAGCTTCCTTTCCTGTGTGTACTCTGTTCAGTTCATGTAGAAAATGGATGCCCAGGGGACTCCCAATGCTGTCCTGGTGTCAGAAAACAGCCACCAAGAGTTAGGGGACTTAGGGCGTGGGGCAGTATTTCCAGTTTAAGCAGACTCTGGCCCTGGCCCTTACGTGGTTTCCCAACCCCCTGGGCCTTTTTCACCGACACCTGTCCCCACCCTCCACTCAGCTATCCTGTAGCAAACACTCGACCCTCCACCTTCCACCTCCCCCCCTACTGCAGTCACCTCTGGGCCTGTGGCTAGAGAGCCTAGCTGTATGTCAATAAACAACAGCTGAAGAAAAGAAAGAAAGAAAGAAGAAAAAGAGAAAGAGAGAAGGAAAGAAAGAAAGAGAAAGAAAGAAACAAAGAGAGAGAGAGAAAGAGAGGAGGAAAGAGAAAGAAAGAAAGAAAGAAAGAAAAAGAAAGAAAGAAAGAAAGAAAGAGAGAAGGAAAGAAGGTAAGAAAGAAAGGAAAGGAAGAGAAAGAGAGAGAGAAAGAAAAGACATTACGGATTTACTGAAGTAAAAAAGATTGTAAGGGAGTATTACGAGCAACTGTACACCAATGAATTGGATATGTTAGATGAAATGGACAAATTCCTAGAAACGTAAAACCTACCAAGACTAAACCATGAAGACATGGAAAATCTGAACAGACCTATGACTAGTAAGGAGATTGAATCAATAATCAAAAATCTCCAGACAGCCAGGAGTTGTGGTGCACACCTGAAGTCCCAGCTAGTGAGGAGGCTGAGGTGGGAGAATCACTTGAGCCTAGGAGTTTGAAGTCAGCCTGGGCAACATAGTGAGAGAGACTGTATCTCTAAAAAAAAAAGAAAGAAAGAAAGAAAAGAAAGAAAAAGAAAATCTCTACAAAAAGTCCCAGATCTAATGATGTCACAGGTGAATTCATCCATTGTTCAGACCAGACGTAGGACGGAGTCTGGACACTCCCCACCCCCACGCTCCACTCTGTCCTATAGCCACAGGCCATTTCTCACCCAATCCCCTACCCCTTCCTCACCTGTTTTCTTCCTCCACAAAGATTTTTTTAAAAATTCAAAAACCTGACTCTCTTTTCTATATTGAAAACCCTTCAGGTTTTCCCTTTTCTTTTTGGATAATGATGGAAATCTTTTGTGGCATCCTAATTAGGGAAAAGGAGTCAGGATGGCAAGACTGAGGGAAAGAAAAAGCAGATTGGGCTGGGCACGGTGGTTCACACCTGTAATTCCAGCACTTCGGGAGGCTGAGGTGTGTGGATCACCTGCAGTCAGGAATTCGAGACCAGCCTGACCAACATGGTGAAACCCTGTCTCTACTTAAAAAAAAAAAAAAAAAAATTAGCTGGGCGTGCTGGCATGCACCTGTAATCCCAAGTACTTGGGAGGCTGAAACAGGAGACTCACTGGAACCTGGGAGGCGGAGGTTGCAGTGAGCTGAGATCGCGCCATTGTACTCTAGCCTGGGCAACAAGACCAAAACTCCATCTAAAAACAAAAAAAAAAAAAAAAAAAAAAAAAAAAAAAAAAGAAAGAAAGAAAAGGAAAAAGCAGATAAGTTGTGTCCGACTTTCTTTATGGTCCAGGACATGTAGCCCTCCTGTGCAAATAACTCACTATCTTCCTGCACCCAGTTATCATCAGACCCTGGCCTGATAGAAAAATGCAAGTTAGTTCACTGCCACCTTGGCGTTATCAGTACTGCACAAAGACCTCTTCAGCACACAGCATAAGTACTATTCGCTAAAATCCCCAGCAAGCCTTTGTCTCTTTGCAGTTAACACCTCTCTTACTAACTGCTCATTGTCCCCTTACAACATATTTTCATACTTTCTCTGATAAATCTGCCTTTCTTTACCCACAACTGTCTTGGTAAATTCTTCTCACCTCCATGCCACTGGTCCAGATAGTGACATCTTTGACATGGTCCTCCCTCTTCAGGACTTTGCATGAGCAGCTGGTCCTAGTTGGCTCCCCCTCATCCTTCACAGTGTAGCTTAGGGCTACTTCCCTTAGGGAGCTTTTCTGACCTTCCAGAGCAGTTCTAAGCTCCCTGCTTCATACTGTCCTTAAGCACTTTTATTTCAGTGGATTTATATACATTGGTGCTATTATTTAAAGTCTGATTGACCGCTTAGATTCTAAGCCCCATGGTATAGGAACCCTACATGCTTTTCTAATCATTGAATTTCTAGCACTAACGTAGTGCATGAGATTGAGGAGACTCAATAAGTATCTAATGAATAAAAGAGGGGGAAAAGGAAATAAGGAAGATAGGTGGGAAGAAAGAAGATAATAGTCTCAGCCAAGCTCAGTGACTATGGCAAATCCTGTGTGACATGGAAGTATTCTGTTTTACCAAAATTTCTTTATGTACTTAACTACTGTCCTGAATCTGCACAGACCTGTGTCTGCTGTATGTGATCTGCACACACTGCATGGGTATAATTTTCAGTCACAGTTTTGTTTTTTTAAAAAATGGAAACATTAAATTTAGAAGTTAGGCCTATCCACACAATGTCTAACAAACTTGCTAATCAAAATATTTACAAATGCAGCTTCCAACTGCTGAAGTTAGATAATTTAATATTTCCTACTTTAGGCCAGGCAGAACACTAAAGAACACAGGAAAGGATTGAAAGTCTAAGAAAAATGGAATGAAGCTTTTTGGAATTTATATTGCTCACTTCATCCAACAAAAATGAAACCGTTACACATTGAGTAGTACTCAGGGAATGTCATGACATCCAAGCTGCAGATCCAACGGGACTCTATTTTCGGAAGAGCTTCCATTTTAAAATTGAGTCTTCCCACAAAAGAGGAGTGGAATATAGCCTCTGTGTGGGCAGAAAGCATGCTGCAGACACGTCTGGAGGAGGAACATTCAGACACAAGAGTGCTGCAAATTCCCACGAGCAGAGAGAGGCCCTCCTCTGTGACCACCACCCTCACCCTCTACTTCCGCCTTTGGATCTTGACTCTTACAAAGCTGCAACAGCATCAGTTTGGCTCACAATTAAATTTCTCCGGTTTTAAATGATGTTTTTACTTTAAAACATTTCTACTTATATGAAGAAATCCAAGTTTCCAATATTTCATTTAATCTGGGCCTACTTGGCAGAGAACAGCAGATCAAAGTCAAACTCCTTTTGCTGCCATTACAAATTACTAACAACTTAGTGGCTTCTTTTGCTGCCATTATAAATTACTAACAACTCAGAGGCTTCAGCAACACCGATGTATCTTCCCACAGTTCTGTAAGTCAGAAGACCCACATGGTTTTCTTTGAGTAAAACCAAAGTGTCAATAAGCTATGTTTCTTTCTGGAGGGTCTAGGGGGAAAATCCATTTCCTGCTAATTTGGGTTGTTGACAGAATTCAGTTCCTTGCTAGTTGTCAGTAGAGGGCCATTCCTAGCTTCTGAAGGCCCTGCATTTCTTGGCTTATGGCCTCTCCCTCCATCTTCCAAGCCTGCAATGGTGGGTTGAGTTCCTCTTGTGCTGTGAGTCTCTCCTCCTTTTTTTCCCCTCTCATCTCTTTACTTGCAGCTGGGAAATATTCTCCACTTTTAAGGACTTGTGTGATTATATTGAGTCCACCTGGATAATCCAGATACACTCCCTATTTTAAAATATTTAACCTTAATCACATCTGCAAAGTCCCTTTACCATGGAAGGTTCATATTCTGGGGGTTAGAAAGTAGACATATTGGCCTGGCCTGGTGGCTCATGCCTGTAATCCCAGCATTTTGGGAGGCGAAGGCGGGCAGATCATGAGGTCAGGAATTTGAGAACAGCCTGACCAAGATGGCGAGAACCCGTCTCTACTAAAAATACAAAAATTAGCCGAGTGTGGTGGCGTGTGCCTGTAATTCCAGCTACTCAGAAGGCTGAGGCAGGAGAATCGCTTGAACCCAGGAGGCAGAAGTTGCAGTGAGCCAAGATCACACCACTGCACTCCAACACTGGGCAACAGAGTGAGACTCTGTCTAAAAAAAAAACAAAAGAAAAGAAATAGACATATTTGTGGGTTCATTATTCTGCCTACCTCAAAGATATTCATTGAGGTGGGGGATGTGCTAGAGATTTTCTTTAGAACTTTGAGTGAGCTCCTCTGTGAATCAAAAAGATATTCTTGTAAAGTCTCTAGCCTTATGCTTCTGATATTTAAGAGCTTCAGTGATTGCCATTTCTTGGAGAATTCCTTTATATTTTAGTAAACCCTCAAAGAACATTATTATCCTTCCCCACTGAGTTTTACACACAGTCTCAATGTCATTATTTTATTCCTTGCACTCTCTTATTTTCTGAGAGTCACCAACTATAATGTAAGTTGCTTTGCCTTGTTGTATATGTTTATTCCCTTTTTTCTGGGTCTTTTGGAGAGGGTCCAGATTATAATTTTTTTCTATTTTTTCAGAGTGGGGTAAAAGTCTCCAAAAAAGAACAAAGTTTTCTCACTTTCCTTCTATTTCATTTCCCTGGGCTTTCAAATTTATACACAGTCCTTGTATTCTGATTTTTCCATGCAGACATTTTCTAACAGAGATGTTTGTGCAATTTCCTTGCATCTTCTTTTCATGTTATGAGTATAGCCAAATTTAAAAAATATACCCAACCAGAATAAATGTTGCTCTTCTATCTCTGGATTTTTGTATACAACTGGCCATTAAACTAAGATAACTGGACTTCAAAACAACTGAATTAACAAATATATTGATAATCTGATCAATTTTTTGGTTGAATAAGAGCCAAATGTTTTAAGATCTGGCATTAAAGGAAAAAAAAAGAATATATCACACATTTTTCAATTTAGTTAATTAACATCTCCTAAATTTAGTGTCCTATTTCTGGTTATGTGTTAAATTTACCCATGGTGTTGTCCTTTACATTTGAGAAAAATTTAATGAAGTCTTTCTATAGGGAAGTGTTAAAAGTATAATGCCAAGTGAAAAGGAGATTATAAAATGACGTATACATTGTAATTTATTAGTATATATTTCACAATGTAATTTTTCTATGTACATAATGTAAAAACATAATATACATGAATGATATTAGATCAAGTTGACAAACAGTGCAATCTTTCACCTTCCCTCCAGTCCTGAATCTATTAAAATAAAAAAGCTATATATTAGAAAGAATAACTTTACAACATTCGAGGAAAACATGAAATGAAATCACCATTAAAAGACCGGAAAATTCGAGACATTCCTGGAAAGAAGACAGAAAATGAATGGGAGGAGACTGAAAACAGGCTCCTCATCCCAGAACACTACATTCCAACACACCCATAAGTGAAAGGCCAGTCTGGGAAATTCCAAAGTCAGAGAGATCAAATGGAAGAAGAAGAGAAGGCACCATGGAGCAGTGCTTCTGCTGAGACAGTTCAAAAACCATCTCTCTTCTGTCTCCTGGTTTATACACACAACACATGTGTTTGATTCCCAGTTAAAGTGGAGAACTACACTCTAAAGCAAGCAAACTTCCTTCCTTGCAGAGGCGTCGTGGTATAGGGGCCTGGAATAGAAAAGCAGAGCTTAAGATAATCTTTTCCAGTCGGCTACCACAATCAGGGAGAGAAAATTGAAAAGACAGCTCTGTCCAAGAAGGAAATACATGAAAGGACTGAGATAGGAGGATCATTTGAGGCAGGAAGTTCAAGACCAGCCTAGATGATATAGCAAAACCTCATCTCAACAAAACAAAACAAAAGCAACAACAGTGCTTCACCACCAACACATTGGACTATTGCCATGGTTCCCACAGAGTTGTCTAACGTCCATGTTGCCAGGAGAAGTGCAATGCCATTTTTTTTTCTCTTTTCATTGTAGGTAACTGATTTTCTTCTCTCTGGAGATGTCACTCAGCAGGCTCTTTCAATCTGACAAATGATGCTTTTCTTCAGTTCGGAAATTTTATTTTATTTCTTAAATTACTTCCCCTATTTTCTTTGTTCTCTCCTTCTGGAGTTTCCATGAGTGAGTGTCTTTCAATTTTCAATGTCTTTCAACTATCCTATCATATTTTTCTTTTAACTGATTTTTTTACTCTTTCTTCTTAGATCCTTGCAAGCAGGAATTCTTAATTTGGTCACCGTCTTGGACTGGATGTTTGTGTTCCCCAAAATGTATATGTTGAAATCTTAACCCCCAAGGTGATAATCTTAGGAGGTGGGGCCTTTACAAAGTGATTAGGTTATGAGGGTGGGGCCCTCATGAAAATGATGAGTGTCCTTATAAATAGGACCCTAGGTCTCTCTCTCACTTCTTCCCCTTCCGCCATGTGAGGACATAACAAGAACGTTGTCTTAGAATTAGGAAAGTGAGCATTCACCAGAACCTGACTATGCTGGCCACCCAGGCTGTGGCGTATTTGTCATAACAGCTCATACAGACTAAGACTGACACCTTTATGAGCAAATGCATCTCAATGCTACCAGGACCTCCTTATAAAATGTATAGAATGTGTCTCAGAATTGTCCACTCAAGAAAGAGAACGGGGAATATTTACTCACTAATTTTCCGTCACTTTCAAATATAGGCAAGTATTCTAGATGCAGTTTAGGGTGAAAAATTTCTTTATGCATTTTGCATGTTGAAATACTGTAGTCAGTTGATACATAAATATTATTGTAAAATACTGTATTATTGATTCTTATGGAAACTCTTAATTTTATGTATTAAAACAATTATTAAAAGCTTTCCAATTAACCAAGCTGATGTATCTGAAGAGTGTAAATATTTTTTAGTAGATACTTGCTGCAAATGTTCCCCCATCAGCTGTTGGATATCAAAGGAGACTAAAGAGGCATGACAGCTACATGCAATGCATGATACTGTGTTGGATCCTGGCTCAAAGAAAAAAAGTTCTATGAGAGACATTATTGGGACACTTTGCAAAATCGGCTTCCCTCTTGTGTTTAGTCTCTTAACCTGAAGTTGTTGGCTGTTTCTTTGCAGAGAACTCCGAGGTAACTATGATCCCTAAAGACTTGCTAATCATGCAAAGGTTTATCACAGAGAAAAAAACTAACGCGAAATTACTGCCCACAGGAGAGGAGTTTGGAACTACAGGATGATAATAATGCTTGACACTAATAAATCACTCTGGAAAAGAAGTTTATAAAATCTAGCAGCTCTTGAAGCTCAACATGCTATTTATAGGAAAGAATATGAAAGAGAACTGTGGAACAAAGACTTTTTTTTGCCTTCTTTGAGCCATTTGAATCATCACACTCACCATATTACTAACTTACATTTGCAGCATTCATCCTTTGGTGGCAGAAGGCCAAAACATTCCTAGAAAGTTGTTAGGAAGGGAAAGGAGTCATCACTTCCTCGGCTTAGGTTCAGAGTTCTGCTGAAAACCAGTCTCTAGCACTCAATCTGTCCTCTTCACCTGACTCCCGGGAAGAAAGTTCTACAGAGGAGAAGCTGGAGCATAGAACAAGGCCCTTAAACTCACCAATTCTGAAATATCCTCTATCGTAGCACACATGCTTATTAATTTTTTCACAATGGATATAGAAATGTTAGTACTATTTACCCATTCATTTATGAATTAATTAATTCACTTATTCATGTACATGCCTTGATTCATGGATTCAGAGATTAATTGTTGAGTTTCCTGTATCTGCAAAAATCTGGGCTAGGTGCTGTAGCTGTAGACACATACACGAGAGATGGCCTCTGCCTATAAGAAGAAACAGGCAGTAGCCAACTGTCAGAATTCATTCATTCGGGAAATATTTATTGAGTGTCTACTCTAGATCAAGCAATATTATAGGAGCTTATATCATATTTGGGGCAGAAAGCTTTTAATTAAACAAATTTAAAAGGTTGTTCCACTTTGTGCTTAGTGCTGTGAAGGAAATGAACAAGGTGATGTATGTACCTGCTATGTGTGAGCCATGTAATTGTTATTATTTGACCAAGGGAAGCTTAAAAGATACTATCTAGTGGAGACATGAGCAAGATATTACCGTCAATATTAACAGGGTGTGGTGGCTCACGCCTATAATCCTAGTTCTTTGGGAGGCCGAGGTGGGAGGATTGCTTGAGCACAGGAGTTTGAGACCAGTCTGGGCAACATAGCAAGAACTCACCTCTATAAAAAATTTTAGAATCAGCCAGGCATGGTGGTACATACCTGTAGTCCAAGCTACTCGGGAGGCTTAGGTGGGAGGATCACTTGAGCCTGGGAGTTCGAGGCTGCAGTGAGCCATGTTGTGCCACTGCATCCTAACCTGGATGATGGGGGGGACCTTGTCAAAATAAATTAATTAATAAAGCAAATCTTCAAAACCCATTTAACCCACTATGGATGAGTTACTAAACAAAATTACCAAATACATCATTGGGCTGTGGCATAGTTTATCAGCCTGGCACTATTGACTTTTTGGGGCAGACAATTCTTTGCGGCAGGAGCTGTCCTGTGTATTATAGGATGTGTGGCAGCACGCTTGGCCTCTACTCAGGGATACTAGTGGCACTCCCTCCTCGGATATATCAGGCAAAACTGTCTCCAGACATTACCAAATGTCTCCTGGGGAACACAATTACCTCTCGTTGAGAAACATTGGTGTATGGGGAAAATTTTCCAAATGGCAATTAAGGACCCTCGAAATAGATATTCTGTCCTTCAGTGTCCTTGTCCATGAGTTTTAGAGGGCTTCTTTTCCTCCTTGTTCTTATGTTTTCTGTCTAACCTTAGCCCTGCATCAGAGACTTAATTTTCCTCCTCTCCTCAGCTTCCTGGGGGAGAAAGGGCAGGAAAAGAACTCAGGGAAGCTGCTTTCCAACTGGAGCAAGTCAACCCTGAAGACAGAAGTGGGAAACCTGAATGGTGTTGCCATTACAGGCAAAGTTTGCCTCTTGATTCCTTTTGTTGTGGATCCACACACCCCCAGTCACACTCCACACAGAGCCCTCTGGCAACATTTGCTCGTGCAGTCACAGGTTCCTGCGTCCCTCCGCAGGCCGTGAGGAAGGTGGTTTGTATCAGCTTACTTTCTGCTCTTCTGGATGGTTGAGGTCAGCCACATGAGATCCTCTGCAGGTGCTCAGCACTTGCTTCTTGATCCTATATTGAGGTCTGCTTACTGTTAAAAGCAAAAGAGACCATGACGTGAACTGAGTGGTGGAGATAAAATCTGGATGTTGAACTGTAGTGATGCAAATGCAGAGGGGCTCTGGGAAGAGGCTGGAGGTGACCACTCAGACCTTCAGTAAACAGAAAACTGCACAGAAGAGTGTCTGTCCAAGGCCTAGGGCCAAGCTTTGCCTAGGGCATCAAAACTTAGAGTATGAGGGGAGGAAAGCAGCAAAACACACTGCCATGTGTGTACCTATGCAACTATCTTGCACGTTCTGCACATGTACCCCAAAACCTATAATGCAATAAAAATTAAAAAAAAAAAAAAACTTAGAGTATGAAGCAATGTTAAACAGCTATTTTTTTTTAGGTGTGCAAGTGTCCAATGCTGTAAATGAAACAAAATTAGGCAATGTGATAGTACCAGTTTGCTGAGAGGGTTTCAAGAGAAGGTGGCTATCACTTTACAGTGAAAGGTCAGAGAAGGTATCTCTGGAGAGATATTATTGAGGTTGAAACAAAATAGCAGGAGGGAGTCTTCCATGCAAAGGTTCTGGGGAGAGGCAGAGGAAATATGAGTTCAAAAGCATGAAGGTTGAATGAGTGTAGGGCAAGCAAGGCAGGTAAACAGTGGGGTAAGAGAAAAAGGCAGGCCTTGAATCCAGTAGGGAGAGACATATGACAGAAAGAGCAAATGATGATCTTTACCTTGACGGGCTCTCTCAGCTCTTTGCACCCCTCTCAGTAGCAGACACCCACCTGTGCTTGATAGTTTTCACCCTGTTTTGTAATGTTGTACCTACTCGGAAACCACTGCCTGTATCTGTGATCTCTTGGAGTCCATCAGCTTGGTGCTGACTTTCTTCTCTTCATGGGGGCAACTGCATTATAAAAAGACCCCAAAGGGAGAGGGACAAAACCTAAAAAGACGACTCTGGTGTATATGTGAGCTTTGGAATTACCCATCCCCCTGCACTGGAAGTGAGGAGAGAAGAGTTCACAGTTGGCAGGACCCTTGAGTGAGAGAAGATGACTCGTTCCTGCTGGGTGTGCAAGGCTTCAGCAGTGATGGTTGTTTTGTAGTAGCTCCGAACTTGCGAAGAAAAACGCATTATTTAAAATAAGCCATTCATTCTGAGAAAGGCTATTGTGTAATAATTTCTTTTCTTCACCTTTTCATGCACAACCACGCAGAGACCATGGTCATCAAAATAATAGGTCTTTTTTTATTTTTACTTAGGAGATCCCAGTTTTTCTCCTGTGGCCATGAACAAGAGAAAATGTAGCAAAGGGAATGCTGATTGGTTTATTATTCAAGTCTGTAGGTGGGATAACTGTAAAACAATGAACATTATTTCTATAAACTACATGGAAACCAGTGTCTTATATTAAGCTTAAATAATTACAGCTATGTCATTCTTTATGTTCCCATGTCAGTGTTCTCTGTTTCAGATGCACTCCCAAGAGGACAGGAATTTGACTCACTTTGGGTGGCCTTGTACGGTGCTACCCAGCACCCAGCAATGTCCTAAAGAGCCTGCTGACTACTCTGGACCAAGTGGAGCATAGCCCTTCCCCACTTCACTGGAAGGTGGTGGTCAAGAAGCATCAGTGCTTCTGGTATTCGGCTCAGCGAGACCTGGGTACTGCAGATCTGCCATCAAAAATATTTGAAAAGCCATACATGCCACTACTGTCCTTCTGCTTCTTTTGAAACCTAATAGACAGGCCCAACTTGGAGACTTCCAAGAAGGAAACAGCACCTTCAGAAAACAAGGTAACTGGTACAAGAATCTGGTGCTACTATGTGATACATTCTGCCCCCTGGGCTCCTCTCTTTAGCTCTTTAGCCTAGTCTTTCTCAAGCTATAATGAGAAAGGCACTGATTTTTTCAAAATGGTGCAAATCACCTGCTGTTTAAAAAATGAGATAAATCCTGCAAACATGAAAAAAATAAAGTTGTCAAAGACACTGGAATGAAATTTTTAAAGAAACAATCTTTTCCCACTGTGTCTCACCATCAAAGGGAAAAGCTAGGCAAGCTTATTGAAATGATCATTTTCATGCATTCAGCCTGGGTACTGGATAGTGGGAAACTACACCCTAATTTTAGTGTTTTGCATGGACTGTCATCACTGTCCAAGCACATGGCTCTCGCATGCACAAGTCCTTCTTGAGTACTGGTTACTAATCCTCCTCCACACTTGGTTGGAGAGGGGTATTTCAAAATTCAGAAGGGTCTTCCAGAATTTCAGAAAAAGAGCATCAGATAATTTAATAAAATGGTGGTTTTTCCTAAAGAATTAATGGGTTGTGTGCCAGTCAACATTTGGACAAGCTGAGTCTTAGGTTGACCCTGTAGCTCAGGGGTTGGGTTTCCATAGTGCCTGTTATTTAGTTCCTTTTTGTATTGTTAATCTTTTTAAATAAACTTTGGGCATAGGTTCAACAAGTGAGAGGCAGGATAACAGAATGGTTAAGCACATGGCCTCTGAAGCCAGATTACCATATTGGGACCTGACTCTGACACCATCTCTGTGACTTAACTTCGCTAGGACTGAGCTTGCTCACCTGTAAAATGGATCACAATAGGACCAGCATCATGGAGGTGTTGATGAGCTAAATTATTTAAGTGAAAAGCAGTTAAAACAGCACCTGACCCCTCATGTGTTCAATGTGTTAGCTCTTCCTAATAGGGGTGGTCTACTACAAATACTGAAAAGGACTCTATTGTGGGATCTCACTTGAAGAATTTAGAGGTCTATGAAAGACTGGGCATTTAGGGTTCCCAGTCTTTTGGCAGGCTCCTGGGATATATCTTGGAAGATTAATGTGGGAGCATCTGAATTCTTCTTTCTCTAATCACTCAGGTTGTCTACTTCATTTTTGAGTAGAGCCCCTTCAAAAACATCCATTTTAATTTTCATTATGTCTGTTATTTTTTCCCGGTGACAAAGAATGTGTTTTGAGCTCAGCTCCATGTTGCCCTATCAATATATCCTTTCTTTATTGCCAGGACAGGAAGCCTGAAAACTACACTTCCCAGAATCCTTTGCCTACTGCTTCCTGTTAGCTTCTGCCAATGGGAGGCCCTGGCAGGAAATTGGAAGGTGGGAGGAAAGTTGAAAAGAGGTTTCTCCCTTCAGCTTCTGGGGGTGTCTCCAGCTGTGCAAAGGCAGCATAGTGTCATAATGGCCCTGTTGTGGTTGCCATTTTCCCATTTACTCTTTTCAGACTTAATCACTGCAGTGGTTCCCTACTAGTCTTTGAGTAACATTACTTCTCTTTATGACTCTTCTCCTGTTTGTATATTTAGTGCTATTTTCCTAAACCACTTCCAGATTGACAAGAATAATTGTTTAAAGACTTTAGAGGCTCAAAGAAGTTTGCTATTTGCTATAAAAAATGACTGAAATCTCTAAAATCCTTGTTTTAAAAAATCTTAAAGGCTGGGTACAGTGTGGCTCAAGCCTGTAATCCCACCCCTTTGAAAGGCCATGGCAGGAGAATCACTTGAGACCAGGGGTTAGAGACCAGCCTTGGTAACATAGGCAGACCCCTGTCTCTACAAAAAACTTTAAAAATTAGCTAAATGTGGTGGCGCACATCTGTAGTTCCAGCCACTCGGGAAGCTGAGATGGGAGAATCGCTTAAACTGAGGAGGTGGAGGTTGCAGTGAGCCGAGATCATGTCTGCACTGCAGCCTGGGTGACAGAGCATGACTCTGTCTCCAAAAATGACAACAACAACAAAAAACTTACAAACAAAACCTGTCAAAACTCACACGAACACATAGGCACAAGTGAACAAATATTACAGATTAAAATGAAAGACTATGCCAGATGCACTTTATTAGTTATCTGTTGCTGCACCACACATTATCCTTCGACAGTGGCTTAAACAGCAATCATTTATTATTTCTCATGGTTTCTGTGGGTAAAGAATTTCAGAACAGCTTGGTTGGATGATCTTGGCTCGGGGTCTCCATGAAATTACCGTTCGATATCAGCTAGGACTGCAGTTGTCTAAAGTTTTGACTGGACTTGGAGGACCTACTTTTCAAAATGGCTCACTCCTGAAGCTGGCAAGTCAGTGCTGGCTGTTGACAGGAGGTCTCAGTTCCTTTCTATGTGGGCTTCTCTACAAGCTGCTTGAATGCCTCATAGCACGGCAGCTGGCTTCCCCCAAAGAAAGTAATCCAAGAGACCAAAGAGGAAACTGCAATACCTTTTATGATTTATCCTTGGAAGTCAAATGTCATTACTTTACTCATATTCTATTGGTCATACAAGTCCAGCCCTGATTCATTGTGCAAAGTGACTACATACGGAACATATACCAGGAGTCAAGTTCACTGGAAGCCCTTTTGGAGGCTGGCTCGCATGTGCACAGTCACTGTGTATGCATTAGGTGATGAGTGCATAGTCCAGGTGAAGATGAAACATGGGAAACTCTCCTTTTCCAACAAGGGAGCAGGAAAGATAGATTTCAAGAGTTCCTTGAATGACAGAGAAGGAATGAAGGGAGGAACATGAGTCTTTCACGTTTCCCTGTAGCCTATGAGAAAATATAACAAGCTAATGAAATGTTGAGCCAGTTGTTCTGAAAGGCATTAACAGGATGTATTCAGTTGCTTCTTTTCTCTTTCCCTTTTCTTTTAGCCATCATTTTTTCATTCCCTCTTATCAGCATTACTCCAGATGTACCTACATTGGTAGGTAGGTACTCTGTGAAATGCAGCCAACAATTTTATGCCTCCACTCACCAGGAATACACGCCCAGGCTGCCAAGGGGGAGTTTCTAAGGGAGAAAAGGCATTAGCAAGAAGTAGCCCAGAGAAGCTACTTCTCTGGCATTAGCAACACCTTTACTTATTTTAAAGTTAGAACATGCAACTACATATGTGTGAGGAGGTAAGGACTGAAAATGTTCTTTACTCAATAATCATCTGTGCCAGGCACACTTGCAATACTGTGGGAGGTTCAAAGATGGGTGAGACATAGTCCCTGACCTCAAGGAACATATGGTTTAAAGACAAAATGGATCAGTAGTCATCTAATTGTGATACAAAATTAAGAACCACAAGGGGTTATTGAGGGGCATCCCAATAATTCTGACCAGGGGATCAGAGAAAGGTTCATGCAAGGTTGAGCTTGAGAGGGGTCTTGAAGGGATAGGACATGCACAGGTCAGTGGGAGGCACCAGGGTGGAAGTGCAATCTATTTTAGCCTGAAAGAATTAAATGAGCAAAGGCATGGAAGAGAAGAGGGGATATGTCAGTCGAAGGAGTAACAAGGAAGTCAGTATGGCTGCTGTGCATGGGTGGGAAACACAGAGGGCTGTGGATGGGGAGGAGGCTGGCAAGATGAGATGGAATCAGATCCTGGTGAGTCTTTGTTGCCACACAGGGCGTCAGAGTCACTCAGCTATGATTCAGCAATGGAAAGGAAATGAAGATTCTTAAAGGAGGGAAATGACATTTTCACACCCATGTAGAAATGAAAGAATTAATACCAGAGACACTGAGACCAAAATGTGTGTCTCTGGTTGAAGAAATTATGACTATTTAATTTTTTTCCTCTTTGAGTCACCTGCAGTTTCTAATTTTCCCATAGTGAGTGTGGACACGTGGTGAACATTTTAAAATAGAATACATAAAACAGTTTTTAAAGGGTAAGATACACTTCGGGGAAAAGGAGGAGGCCAATGAGAGTGGTGTGTCTGCTGTTGGTAGGGAAGAACCTGGCTCTGGAGGTCACAGTCTGGAGGCCAGCCAGGAGGAAGCTGGCAAAGAGGGGAAGGAGAGGATCTCATTCATGTATCCTCTCAATGTCTTCTGACTATCTGCCTTGGGCTGGGCACTGTTTTAGGAATTTGTTGGAGAAATGGCTGAGTGCAGAAAAGGATGGACAGGGAAGGGGGTTTTCTTTTAGGCTATGAGAGATTTGAGTGTGTTTGTAAGCTCAGGGGAAGGAGTATGTGGAAAATGAAACAGAAAATGGCAAAAACATGGAAAAGATAAAAGATGAAATCTGAGAGCCAATCAGAAGGCATAAGATCAGGTTTGCACATGCAGTGTTTGTGTGTGTGTGTGTTTGTGTCTCAGAAAAATCTCAATTTGAGAATATATCATTATGAATATCTGTGTAAGTGGGTACACACGAGCACATTTTGGGTCTGAATTTACAGTGACTACTGAAGATAAAGATTTGGGCAGAGTTGGAGGCATTTTTTTCTGCTGTCTATAAAAGTGTCTAAGAGCAATTCAGAAATAGGAAACAATATACAACAACCCCTATAAACAAAGCAAGTGAGGAAATGCAGTTTTCCTCATGTTATGTTCCAAAGAGCAGAAAATATTACAAGAGGATAGAAGAAAAATGGTTACACAGGAAAACACTCCACAGAGGGAGCGGTGGTACCGACATGACTGCCCGGCCCGCTGAGAGTTTAGAAGCCTCCCGGAGGCCTGGCCACCGCATGGCTGGACCATCATACCTCTGGACTGGGGTTGATGGATGTGCCTCCCATGGGCTTTGATGCTCATTATCCCCTTCAAAATTGCCTGTTTTAAAGAATTTGTGTTTGGCCAGAGTAAATGACCCACTTTGCTTGGGATTTCTCTCCCTGACTCAGGGAGAGCACAATCCAACTTGTTTCAGGTGACAGCCTGAGGGAGCAAGTAGAGGACTTTGAGAACTATGAGAACCATTTTTTATAGTCACTTGCTAAAGCTCAGCTGACCCTCCCAGGAAATGGAAAGGCTGAGCAGGCCCAGGCACTGCAGTCTGCGGCAACCGGGTCAGGAAGGTGCGCTGAATTTAATTATCCAGCCTGGCATCCCCTCGAGCTTGCTTGCTTGGTGTTGCTTCTTTCTTAATCAAGAAGAGACTCCTATCGTGGTGTCTTAATGTAAACAAAGCAATTTGTGACTTGATTAATAAATCAAGGATAGACAAATCTCTCCTTTTCTCCCTTCCCTTCTTTACCAGGGACTTGGACTATTTTAAGGAGTGTCTCTCCAAGTGAAAGGCAGTGGCTTCCTCAGGTTTATCTGGCTTGGTGTCTTTCTGTGTTTCTCCCTTCTTACCACATCCATAGCAAGGGATTCATTCCAGGCATTCCATAGAGGCTAGACCCATTCCTTCTGCACCCTGGGAAATGTACAAGGTTGGAAATGCCACCCCCCCCCTTGAAAGCAATCCAACATGCGATTTGTCCAGGTGATGAGGTATGTAGCTAATATTAGTCGCTGTGATTTATCAAGGGAATAACTACCTGGTGATAGATTTTTCATGAATGTATCTCAGGTCATCTATCACTGTGACAATGAACTTTTCATATCTGGGCAGGCCTGTGATGGTTACAGAAACCAAGAACTCCTTTAATAGAACTGCATGTCTATTAAATTACCAGAGGGAAAGAATGCAAATAGGAAGCTCTTGCAACTAAAAGAGGCACAACAAATGTGAAAAAATAACAAAATAATTCTATGCTGAGACATCGTGAAAAATCAACACAAGGTTTGTGTGTGTGTGTGTGTGTGTGTGTTTTGTTTGTTTGTTTTCATCCTTAGAAATTTATTCTGCAATGTCTTCTTTTACCGACAAACACCATCACCCCAGGCTGAAATGAAGCTGCCACCTCCCCTGAATACACTCGTGGACAAAGAAGGCCCTGAGAAATCCCCAGTATGTGTACGTCCTGAACTCCCAGGCCTCTCTGGATGTGATGTATTCCCTGAACTAAATTGGTACAGTGCAAATAATGACTTGTACTAGTTTTCTATTTGCAGTTTTAACAAATTACCACAAATTTGCTGGCTTCAATAATATGATTTTGTTATCTTGCTGTTACTTCTGAAGGTCAGAAGTCTGACATGGGTTTCACCGGGCTAAAATCACATTTCCTTCTGAAGACGCTAGGGAGGAATCAGTTTTTTTTGCTTTTGTCCGTTTCTTGAGGCTGACGAAATTCCTTGGTTTCCGGCCTTTTCCTTCTGTCTTCAAAGCCAACAAGGGTGGGTTGAGTCTTCCCGTCACAGGACTCTGACCTCCTCTTTCTTCCGCTTCCACTTTTTTTTTTTTTTTTTTTTTTTTTTTTTTTTTTAATTTTTATTGCATTATAGGTTTGGGGGTACATGTGCAGAATGAGCAAGATAGTTGCATAGGTACACACATGGCAGTGTGCCTTGCTGCTTTCCTCCCCTTCACCCACACTTGGTATTCATCCCCAGGCTATCCCCCCCAGCCCCCCCCTGCTTTCCCTCCCCCATTCCCCCCAACAGTCCCCAGTGTATAGTAGACCGCCTCTCTGTGTCCACGTGTTCTCATTTTTCTCACCCACCTATGAGTGAGTATATGCGGTATTTCTTTTTCTGTTCTTGTGTCAGTTTGCTGAGAATGATGTTCTCCAGATTCATCCATGTCACTACAAAGGACACAAACTCATCATTTTTGATTGCTGCATAATATTCCATGGTGTATATGTGCCACATTTTCCCAGTCCAGTCTATCATCGTTGGGCATTTGGGTTGGTTCCAGGTCTTTGCTATTGTAAACAGTGCTGCAATGAACATTCGTGTGCATGTGTCCTTATAGTAGAACGATTTATAATCCTTTGGATAGATACCCAGTAATGGGATTGCTGGGTCAAATGGAATTTCTATTTCTAGGTCCCTGAGGAATCGCCACACTGTCTTCCACAATAGTTGAACTAATTTACACTCCCACCAACAGTGTAAGAGTGTTCCTATTTCTCCACATCCTCTCCAGCATCTGCTGTCTCCAGATTTTTTAATGATCGCCATTCTAACTGGTGTGAGATGGTATCTCAATGTGGTTTTGATTTGCACTTTTAAAGACCTTTGTGATTACATTGGCCACTAGGGACGATCCAGGATAATCTCCGTATTTTAATGTCAGCTGATTTAGCAGTCCACTTCCACCTGCAACCTTAATTCTCTTTTACCACATTAACTAACTTATTAACAGTTTCCAGTGACTGAGTCATGGACATTTTTGCAAGGCTCTTTTTCTGCTTACCACAGGACTTAAATTTCTTTGACGTTGAGTTTTTCTTTTGCCTCAAAATAGTAATAGAAAAAGCAAAGCAAAGTGATCTCTTAAAACAGGATCCCAAAACAGATTAGCATTCAAATGTCAGCTCTCTCTCTTGCTACTTGCTGGTCTTGGGCAAATTACTAACCTCTCTCTAAACGTCAGCTCCTCATCTGTAAAGTGGGGCTAATATGGGATGATCTTTGCAAAGCTTTACCGTAACACCTAGCATGTAGTAAGTGCTCAATGAAAATTAAAGTTTTAAAAAAGTTAGAGGAAATGGGGTGGGGTGGGAGTGGTGAGAAAGAAGAGATGGTACTATCTGGATCTCTGTACATTGAATCCCCCCTTATGGTTCAGCCTTCCTGGTGGCTCTCTCCCTGCTTTGAATCCCACCCGTAGAAGCCTCCAAGGCACTCTGGGTGGGAGAAGAAAAGAAAAGTTCAGCTGTCATCATTGCCGCCCTTGTTCTGTGGCTGCTGTTTTCTTTTCCTTTGCTGCCTCCTTCCACTGCTGGCCCTCCACTGCAGACAGGCCAGGGGATCGCAGCCTCGGGGCATAGTTGGCTCAGGCTGAGTGTCCCTACGGAAGCTGCGGGAGCAGTGGGGCGACTCCTAGCTGAGTCCCACTTCTGCTGGTTCACAATCACTTGCTGAGCCAGCCCAGTGTAGTCCAAGCCCTAAACTCCCCAAAGCATTTTGATTAGATTAGCCAGTGGAAGCCAGGGTTTTCCAGGACTAATTATGCCTGACTTTGCACAAAAGTCATTCTGTGTGCAGCCCTTGCCACTGCTCCTGGGGAGGGGGCCCAAAGTCCAGCTGGCCCTTCCACACCAGTGCAGGAGGACACTCTGGTGGTGATCAGGGGCTGAGAGGGACCCAAGGAACCTAATGCAGATGGTGGGAAAGCCTGACCTTCCAGGGCAGCAAGGTTTACTCACTGGGTTGACAAAAAAAAGCAAAAGAGTGTTGGCATACAGTGTTGATGAGGATGCAGGGAAACTGCATCCTTTGAGAAAGTAAACAAACATTTCTCAGATTAAAAGCACACATATGTACCTTTCTGCCCAGCAATCCAACTTTAGCAACCTATCATATTGAAGAAATTAAAATACTAGCACATAATGTTCTTTGAACAGAAATATTTATGAACACAATATTTGTACAGTACAAAAAACCTTGAAAAACTTAAATATCCATCAATAGAAGGAATTATATAGCCATTTGAAAGGAAGTATTTAACAATTCCTCTTGAGGAATTTGTTGCAGAGAAACACATATTACAATTTTGCAAAAATGAAACAAAGCAAAAGCCCCAAGCCACCCTCCATATGTGAATGTGCGTATATGTCTATAGCAGCATGGGAAAAACCATGGAAGAGCATACATCAGCCTGCTACCCTTTATTAGTGGAGGGAAGAATTTTTTTTCTCCCTTGAATTGCTTCATTATTTACAATGACTTTATTATCTTTTTTTAACGTTGGGAGAGAAATTTAAGATAAATGGTTGGGCAGTGGTGAGGAAGACACACTGTCAAGGAAGATAGAGAGGAATCACTTGCAGGGAGAACCTGAAGACTCCAGTTGGGGGTTTGCAGAAAGCAAAAGCCAGCGATGTGGTCTGGGCTCTGAAGCAGGGTGTAGTGGAACAGAGTCTGGGGGTGGCGCAGTCATTGTTGAGCCACCTGGCTATTTTAACTCAAGGAGCTTATCTAGCGCATTCTTTGAGAAGGCCAGTGAGGATGGTGGAGCGCTGGGTAGTAGCCTGTAGCAAGGGGAATTTAAAACATTTTACCATAAAGAATAACTGCCCCAAAAGTATTAACGGAGTGAGGTTCTTAAGGTTATTTTGAAGAATTTGGTGAGATTCACCTGAGGAAATTAAATTAATAACATCTAGCAGGAGGCAACTGGCATGTTGTCCGAAAGAGCTTTACCCGTACTGTCTCATTGATACAAGGTACACGCCTATGAGGTAGGTATGATTATCCCCATTTTACAGAGGAGGAAACTGAGGTGTAGCGGGGTTCAGTAACCGACCCATGGTCATGCGGGTGGGAGCAGGAGTCTTCCAGCTCTGAAGTCCTGGCTCTTGGAAGCCGCACTGAAGGCTGCGTTCTTCCAGGGCGCAAATCTGGACGGAAATATTACACTCTCCTCCCCTCACCCCGTGGAGCTTGAGTGGGGTGAAAGCGCCTTCTCCGTGCGCCTGCTGGGATTGCCGGAGTTCGGTGGGTGCCTAGCTGAGGTTCCTCTCTCCGGGGCTGAGCAGGGCTGGGTTCACTTTCCTCCCGGCAGCATTCGGGTTTGGGAGCAGAGGCTGCCCAGGCGCTAACCTCAAAAAAGGGTCCCTGTGGGGGTTTTCTCTACTGTTCTCTCGGGTGATGGAGGGGTTGGTGGGGGGAACCACAAGCTACAGAATTACAAAGTTCCCAGACTCCCTGGCCTAGGGAGGTACAGTGAGTGACTTGGGGGTTTGGGGGCGTGGGGGGTGCCTTCTGGAGCCCCGCAGCTGGCGTCCTCAGCCTCTCCTTTCCATTCCCGTCCCCACCCCTCCCACCCCGGCCCACCACCTGGTTTTTACGTCTGGAGCGGGGATGGGGGTCGTGGGTGGGAAGGGGCTCGATGGGGAGGAGATCAACGGTTGGATTTCCCTTGGTAGGTGTTCTGAGGGGCCAGGAATCCTTCTCTCGCGTGGCCCTCCCTGGGTTGGGGCGGTGACAGTTTCAGAGGACCGGCCGCCAGCGCTTCAGAGCTTGATTGAGCTCGTGTGTTGGAGGGAAAAGTAGGGGTGGCCGGGAGAGAATGGTTGAATACTTTCCTGGTATTTGAGGGAGCATTCGGCAAGGGGGAAATCTCTGGCTCCATCTTTGCCTGGCTCATCGGATTTCCTGGGGTGGGCTCCGAAAGGGCTGGGGGCTGGCGCTACTGCCGGCGCTCTGGCTTGGTCCGGCACCAAGGCAGCAGGTCCCCTGCGGTCCTGGCCTTCTGGGGTTCTGATTACAGTAGAAAGATTTCTGGATCCACAGAAGGAGAATCTGTGTTGAGGTTCTTGTGCTCATTTGCTTCTCTGAGGGCCTCAAAGAAAATAAGTCCCCAAATCATCTTTGTCCCTTAGATCTCGCCCAGGGCTCTATCTCCATCTCCAAGCTTCTCCATCCTCTCCTGTGTTCAGATGATCGCCCGCCTCTCTTCCCTTGTAACCCTACTTCGGGATTTTTTTCCCTCTCGTTTCTCCTCGTGTCCCCCATTTTCCACGCTAGAGTCCTTTTTCTCTTGTTAGTTTCCTCCCTCCCTCCGATTTCCCTTCCCACTGGCCCTGGAGTTCCTTGGGCCCAGGGTGGGCTCTGGAACTGGCCTGACACGTTCACAATAAGGACGGCCAGACGTTACACTCAAGTGAACTACCCTGCCTTGAACCTACTCGATCAGGGGATGTGATGAAGAGGTCCTTCTCTAATCCCAACAGCTCCTCAAAGGCTCGAAGCCAGCCTGAGTGGGCCACTTGGAGAGCCACGGGCGGTGTGAAGACACGGAGAGGCTGCTTCGACGTGGGGAGGAGGTAGGTATGACGATGTCCTCCTTGCCTGAAGTCCACTCCGTCCCACTCCCTACTCCCACCGCCTCATCAATGGGGCATGCTCGCCCTGGTTAATTAATGTCACCTCCCCGAACTGTCAACAAGGTTAGCCGCTTTGCTGCTTAAAAACGATAACATCAACGAACATATGGAGATGTCATCATGATTAAACAGCAAATTATTGTCGAAGACGGCGCGATAATAAGCTAAACAATCACCACAAGAAGAAGAAACGTTCTCTAACGCGCCAGTTGAGGAAGCCTGCGTTTCCAAGACTGCGGCCTTGAGTTCCCGGGGATGTCTCCATGCGCACATGAGCGTGGTCCTCGGCTTGGGACAGGCGAGGGAGCCCCAGACAGAACCACCAGGTTTGGAGAATCCCAGGGTGATCTGGGACTCCGCGGCGTGAGTGCTTGGAAGGGCGTGGAGGGGCTGAGGGAGGGGATAGGGCGCCCTTTCTCTAGGGCGGCCCCGCCTGGGAAGCAATTGGAACCGCAGTAGGAGCCCGGGGTTCCTAGAGAAGAACCCTGTTGGGGGAGCAAACGAGCCCGCTCTCCCAGTCCCCGCCCCTTCGTCCCTTCTGCCCCTCCCTCAGCCTCGCCTCTTCCTAGATCTTGCAGGAGATTGATTTCTGAGTAGGAGGCCCGCGCTGCTACAGGAGGGGCGTCCTCTGTGGGTCTTGGGGGTCTCCCTTTTCCCCACAGTTGGAGCAGAAGGGCTCCTGCCTTTTATTTTGATAAGCAATGGGCTTAGTTGTGAGCACTCGTTTGCCCCAATTTGCAGAGGAAAAGATACCGTTAGGAACGGAGTGCTATGAAGGCAAAAATGGAGAAGACCCTCCCTCTTTATCCTGGTTCTCCTCCTCCTCATTATATAGATTCGTATTTAAGATAGGCACAGACATTCTAATTTGAATTCCAGGGGTTGAACTCCGGTTAGAATTATCCTATTTATATGCAGACCGAAACTAACCGTTGAAACGAAACCAACAAAATGCAGCTATTTTCCAAAACCCCCAGCGTTTGCTGGTGGGTGACCACCCCGCGCAGGTAGCGCGGATCAGTTTTGGTTTTGACTGAGAACCCGGGATCGACGGAGGAGGGAATTGGGTGGAGGGTAACGGGCGAAACAATTCCTCGGAGTGGCCCGCGCGGCGCGTGCGTGAGCGCGCGGCCGTAATATATGCTGCCATTAAGAATCCGCGCAGCTTCCAGCGCTCCGGGCGCAGGGACCCATGTGTTGCTGGAATTCAATCCGTGGGGGGAATGCAGATTGGGCTGCGACCCACTGGGTTTGATTTATGAACTGTTACACTAGCGATTGTTTACACATTGCATTTCAGAGCCCGGGTGCACCCTCCCCGCGGCGGGCTGCGGGCTTCTCCGTACGTGAACCTGCTGCAGCCTCCTCCGTCTCCCTCCATTCTCCTCCCTCCCCCACACACGCCGGGAGGTCCTGCAACTTCCTCCCACAGCCACCTTCTCCAAGAAATCAGATTTCGATTTCTCTGAACCCAGAGACCTACAAGCAGTTCTCCCCTCCCCCCCCCCCACCCCACGCACACTCCAGGCCTGCAGCCCCCGGACCCGGGTCGCTTTTGCCCCTGTTTACTCCGGAATCTTTACTTCTCCATGCAGGGCCTATAAATAGGAGAGGTGGAAGCAGCCCTTCTGCCTGATCAATAGGGCCCGTCTCCTCGCCGTTTCAGCCGAGCTGTCTTATTAATTATGAAAGGATTCACCTGATCCCTGCCAGGGAACACAGCCTCTCGGCCCCTCTGCTGAAGCCCTTAATGGCGGTTCCTTTGCAAGCTGCCTCTGGCCACCGCAGAGGAAGAGGCGAATCGTGGTTAGGGCCGGGCCTGCTAGGCTGGTGGTTAGGGCTCGGATCCGCCTGAAGCAGGGGCAGCCCGCCGGCCACTGGCATTGCCTGCCTCTGTGAGCAAGCCTAATTCCTCTAAACCTCAATCAGAGTCTCTGCTTTGTAATTGATTAATTTAAAAACAGCTTTCATTTTCTTTCTTTCTTTTTTTTTAAGGAAGCAGGATTTTGGAGAAGTGGTTGAGTGGTGTAAGTGAGGAGGGTCTGCTTGAAGGTGGCAGGTGTCCAGCGGCTTCCTGAACAGGTGAGCTTATCACCTGGAATCATGTGTCTCTTCAGGTACCCCGATAACTGGGCTAAGAAAGCAGGGTTGGGGTAGGAAACAAACGACACCCCCATTTCAAACAATAACTTTTATTTTATACTTCTCTATACTTTGTAGCAAATCTGTTTTTTTGCTGAATTTAATTTATAATAAACTTTTTAAATTACATCTCTCTCTCTCTTTTTTTTAAATCAAGGCTCTTTTATGTCAAAATCTTTTTTAGCTATATTTTAGATTAACATTTAACATCCCCCCCTTGTGATCTATACCGTTGGATAGTCAGGTATTACTGTGTGTGTAACAGCTAAAACAAGAGGGAGGAGGGAAAATAAAGGCAGTGGACTTGGACAGATGCATCAATAACAGCAGATAAAGCTAACCCCTCAGTGACCATAGCAGCATGTCTTCTGGAAGCCTTTACTCTTACCCCAGAGATTTCCTCAGCCCCTTCCCTCTCTCCCTCGTATCCTTCAAACACAAAGCCAACAGTCTGTCCTTTAGCTTTTCTTGAGGAGAAATGTGCAGTGGAAATGATCAAAACAAGATAATGTGGAAGAACGACGTGAGCGTGAATTATTCACTGTATGCTTCGCCCGTGGACATCTCTCTTGAATTCATTCCCCTGGCCTTCTCCTCTCCTCGCCTTCCTATTATGAGGAGCCCATCATTTTTCATGGTACTAGCATGATTATAGTAGGTGGCCCAGGGCCGTTCCTGAGATTCTTTTGCCAAACAAAAAAAAATTTAATAATAATAAAATTAAAACATGGGGTGGGTTTGCCGTTTTCTTATTTATGTGTGAAGACGGACTAAAGCTGAGGTCCGATTTTGGCTGTGCTTGCTTGCTCACTGATTGGGAACATTTGGCAAATAAAACACAAGAAATCAAAGGAAATGAAAAACAGAATCAGGATTTCCCACAATCCTATATGAGTGTTTTCAGCATCACAGAGAATCACAACGTCCCCAAAGAACGAATGGATCTTCCTCTCGATTTTCGGGATCATGGAGTGAGTGTGGGTGGGCGCGCAGGGGGAGCTGGCCCCGCGCTCAGAAGGAAAGCCAGGTCGCTAAAGCTGCCGAGAGAGACACCAGGAGCACGGGGAGCGCCGGGAGCAGGGACCCCGCCGCCCCGTTGCCGCTGCCGCAGAGTTCGAATAAGCTGCCTTGGATGTTGAGGTTTTTGGATTCTTTTCTCAGTTTATCCCACATATCTTTCGCCCCTTCCTGGCAATCCGTAAGGGCTGTGACCGTGCAGCTGTGGAAATCCTCCCAGTATCTGGTGAGGAACAGAACAAAACAGAAGAAGTGGGTTCACTTGGGGATCCTGGAGGACCCCGGGCCTGCGCGCCAGCGCCTCCCCGCTCGCGGTCCCGCAAACTCGCCGGGATGTCCCCTCCCTACCTCCACTTCACCGCCCCGGCCTCTAGGCTGCGAGAGGTCGGGACTCTCGGGACCTCCGCCCACCCCAGAAGCGGCTGTCTAAAGCGGCGCGGTGGGTGGGGGGTGGGTGGGGGCGCCCCCTCCTGCCTGGTTTTCCCTTCCAGATGCCTGGAGAGGACCCGGCAGCCGGGAGCCGGGTCCTGCACCCGCTGCGGCGCGCTGGCACCTCGGCCTCCGCAAACAGATTGCTCGCCCTCCTAGGGGAAAGCTAGAAAAACAGTGCTAAGCCTCGCAAGCTGCCACCCATTAATGCCTCTTAGCTTGCAATACGGGTTACTACCTCTGAGCACGGACCTCCCCTCGGGGCTTCTTACAGTCTCCTCCCCCTGGCCCCTTCTGTCTCCCTCCTTCTCCACGCCGCGGTACTCTCGCCTTCGCCCTCATTCTCTCCCTCCACCCACTACCTCTTCCTTTTGTTTTCCGTTCTCCTGATTTTCCCTTTCTTTCCTTTTCAATTCCGTCTGCTTTCCTCTCTTCTGTTCCTCACTCCCTCTTCCTCCTCCCCTGGTCTCCACAGTCCCCGAGCTCGGATTCCGCCTGGAGATTATTGCTTGCCTCCCTCCTCCCCGGGGTCGGTGAGTGTTACTGGCCGGGCACCTGGGCCCTGCTTCGTAGCCTTCATCTGCTCTTGCAAATCCTAGTGCCCCAGGCCTGAGAGTTGGGTCCCTCCTCTTTCAGCCTCACCAGTCTTTTTCGTGGCCTTGGGCGCCCTGGGGCTTCCTCCCCACAGCCTTCAGGGCGCCAGCCCGCAAGGCTGGAACTGCGGGGAGGGCGTGTTGCCACTGCAGCTAACCCTCGAGGACCACCCCTCCCAACACTCGGTTCCCATCTTGCTGTCAGTTCCCGGAGCCCTGCATCTAACTCAACCACTTCCTCCTCCCAGGCTCAGCTCCTAGACCCGCCCCCACAACCTTCATCCAACCTGTCCCTTTTGATTGTCCCCCTTTCTTCTGAAAACCCAAAATAGATCCTGAGACTAAATATAATTCCAACCCGTGATCGATTACTGGGGCGCTGTCTCCTTTCAGAGCTGGGTCGATCTGTGCCTCTCTGTCACTCCGGGCTGGCCCCCGCCTCCCCCGGGCCCAGAGCACCAGGTCACTGGCACCTGCCCTCCACACAGTTCCGTTGTATTTTCTCCTCTCTCTTCCTTCTGCTGGCTGCCTGGACTGTAAGCACGTTGAAGGCAGGCACTGTGTTGATTTATGAGGACTGGAGGGACTGTGGCACAGGGTTTCCAGGTTTCTGAACTTGTAAGAAACAGCAAAATTTGGACATCAAGAGGCCCAGAGAGGACAGCTCTCCTGTAGAGCGTCTGTGGAATTGCACCTGGTAAAATATGCCTAAATTGCTCTTTTCTTTATGCATGCCCAGATGGGGACAGGGTGCTGAGGGCCCTGGTAGAGAAGTACAGATTCCACCTGGGGTTGGGCAGAGGTGGGCTTCAGGTAGGTATTCAGCAACCAGCTCCCCCAACTGAGTAGAGCCAGGACCTAGCTGTGGCCTGTGACCTCAGGGAGGAGTTCTCACTTTCCTGTTTTCTAAGACCAAAGTTCTGCTTAAAAATTAAAATAGCTTGGATTAAACAAGTTTCGACAATTGACAGAGGATTTGGGAGCTGCTCTATGAGCAACCTTTTGTTATCCTTATAGTCTTATCCATCACCAGACTTTTAGAATTAAATGCCTTTGTCACTTTGAGGATAGGAAAGACTAGCCACTTAGCTGCTTTGGCTACTAGTAGGCACTGGGGCATTTAGGAAAGAGAGTAGCCAAATTGGAACCCATTTAATTTATCAAAACCTAAACAAACATCCCTCCTTCCACCAGTCCCCTTTGCCCCAGTTCGGGAGAGAGGAAAGACTTCATAGTATACAAATGATGGCATAGAAAACGGTCACTCTAACCTCAGGGAATAAAGGACACAGCTTGCCTTGCCTTTATTGGAAGAGTTATTGTTGGGGGTGGGGGAACACAGCTGTTTTCTGCAAAATAAAAGAATGTGTGTTGCAGAGGATGGGGCCATTTCTAAGGTCTGCAGCAGCTAAATTGCTGCAGGTCCACTGCACTAGGGCTCTGCTGGTTAACTTATAGCCAGTGGGAGCAGTGCTTTCCAGCCAAGCTCTGAGGAAACACCAGCGGGCCTGGCTCGGAACTCCTACCCATCTCTCTTTACCTTTGAAGCTGTCCAGGTCTGGGGAGCTGGTGCAGATATGTAAAGGGGCAAAGGAAACAAGAAGGATGGCTATCCCAAACCTTGGAATCTGCTATAAACTCAACAGCGAGTGTCACTGGACCATCACCTGGACTTACTCTTTTTAGGTAAAGTCACTGGCACACAATAAAATATTGTTTCACCTTCTCTCCTAGAAACGGGAAGGGAGACCCGTGTGTTCTTGCTGTACTGGCATTTCCTTGGTGTGTATTAGAGTGGGGTTTATCAAGGGAAATGAACAGAAGAGATGAGTAACTTTCCCTTCAGGCAAATATAGTATTACCCCAAACACTCCTCAAATCCAAGCCAAATGTTCTTCATAGAGCATGGCAGGTCTCTCTTTCACACAAGAGGAAAGAATGACAAAGATTACTTCAAGGCAGAGAGAATTTGCAGCACCAACAGCTGGTGGCAACTCTCCATGCCCTTTGCCCCGGGTCCCAGCAAGTTGGACTTGCGCACCTCTGTGCATCCCCATGAGGCCGCATAGACCTGCGAGTGAGTCTCTATTGAAGGATCCTCCTCTAGATCACACGCTAGGCTGTTGGATTCCCTTGGGAAGTGCAGGTCCTAACCCGGGGACCTAGTCCTAGGCCTGGAGCAGGGAGTCAGAAGGCAAGAGGGACCGGATTCGGATTCGCTCTGGTGCTGAACGCTGAGCGCAGGCGGGGAGGCTAGGCACTCTCTGACCTCAGCAGCGCCCCCCAAACCGAAGCCCAGCCGGCCAGAGAGGACACTTACGTGCACACGGTCTTGATGTTCGTCTTGTCGTCCAAACCCTGCGGGTAGTTGGCCATGCTGTCGCCCAGCTTGAGCAAACAGTCCGAAAAGCCCTTGAAGACCGCATCGCACTTGCCCGCTGCTCTCACGGCCTGCACCAGATACGCTGCGGGGAGGAGGTAACATCGGTCAGCAGCGCCACGACTCCGCCCTGCCGCCCCACTGCCCGCCTTGGCAACCCAGGCTCCGCGCGGCCTCCTCACATCTGGCGGCCTCCCCCAGCGCCCAGCCTCGGGGAGCGCCAGTGATAAAGGTGAATAAAAGACTTGACCCAGGAATGCCCGACCTGCAGCGCCGCGTCTAGTGCAGATTGGCAGTGTGTGAGCAGGTGTGGGTGGGTGGGAGGTAGGTGAGTCCATTTATTTCCTTCAGCTCGCTCCTGCATCTCGCTCCATATCTTTTTCTGTTTCCATCGCCCCCTCTTCTCACCTCCCTCATCTCTTTTATTTCTCTTTCTCCTCACTCCCAACACTTCCCCAGCAAGCCCTTGTCACAGCTCTTGCAAGGCGATCTTCCATTTTGAGGTGACAGAAGGGGTCTGGGCCGCAGCGTGCGGGGGCGAGAACGGGGTGGGGAGACGGCAGGGCGTAGGGTCACGCAGCTGAACCCAACGCCACATCTACAGAATAAGCCTCAAGCTTGGCGCTCTGTCCTTGGTGGGCGCTCAGCAAACACTGCTGAATGAATGAACGAATTGAGTCCCGGGAAGCCACCAGCAGTCACCGGAACGGATTGTTTCATTATAAAACCGATTGCCTACCGTGGACTCTGTATTCCGAGTGAGACCCTCGGATGCACCCTATCCCGCCCCACTGGAAAGAGGGCAGCCTAGGCGTCCTGAGACTAGGCGCGGGTGACGAGTGGTCTGGAGCGGACAATGCCGGAGGCCGGGCGGGGTCACGGAAGAGTCTGCCCGGGTCATCTCCGCAAAGGCCAAATCCACGAGCCTCGAGCCTCCTCTCCTCCTCCTCTGTCCGACACTCAGCTCCCCACGCACCCTTAATAACCCACCCGCCCGCCGAAAAGCCCGTCTCCACTCGGGACAGCAGCCTGGAGAGGCTGTTCTTTTCCAGGTCCCCGCCTAGCTGCTGAGAGCGAGCCCGCTGCCGCCTCGGCTCCCGGCCCCAGTTCAGGGCTACCGGCAGAGAGGGGGCAGGGATAAAAGCTGAGCGGGGGCGGCGGCGGAGGAGGAAACGCTGGCCGCACGAAGGTCCCAGCCCTTTGCCTCAGGGCGGCCAAACCCCTAGGCGCCGGACTGGAGAAACTGGCTCCAGGCTGTGGGCGCGCGGCGGTGGCCTTCTATTCCCACTCTGAGGCCAACGAACCTGGTTGGAAGCAGAGTACCTAGCGGCCCAAAGCACCCCAGGCGCTGGGAGGGCGCCAGAGAAGCACAGATCTATGCCGTTAGGGCGGGGAAAGAGAGGTACATCTCAGAATCTAAATCCACACTGGCGCCCACGACCCGGGGCGCCGGCCTGGTCCTCTGCAGCGTTCTGGCGGCTGCGCCTCTGTGTGAATGTGTCCCGGGAGGACCGGACACCTCCCTCCCCCGGTCCCCCACGCGGCCGCCTGTCACCGATCGCCCGGCCAGGCGCGGAAGAGGAAGGTGACCGAACCCGTAGCAGCCTGCGAGAGCATACCGTTTGCAGATTGCTGCAGGAAGAGCAAGGCGGGCCTTGCGCTTTTTAATCCGGAACGGGAAGCGCTGGGGAAGGGACCAAGGTTAACTTCGACCTCCGCTAGGGCAGATCCGTAAACCCTTCTTAAACCTCCCAGTTCACCTTACACGGAAAATTAAATACCCTTGCGACGACAATACTAACAAATCGAACAGTGAAGTAATATCTTAAGAATAAACGAATCTTTGTTATAAGAGAATGCGTTCGAAATGGAAATACACCCCACACATCTTCTTCTATAACGCATGTCACAAATACAGCTTTGATGCTAAGAAACGAAATAAAATAAAGTCCAATCTCCTTGTCCACGTCTCTCCTCACTCCTTACCTACACCCCCAAAACTCAGTGGCGAAAGAAGCCCCTAAAATGCATTGACTTTTTAAAGGGGAATTGGGGCTCGCCGGGGGCGGGAGCGCTCTCGTCACGTTCTGTTCCCAGGCGCTGCTGGAGAAGACCCTGCACACCGCGCATGTGTGAGTGTGTGCGTGTGTAAAATAAGAAGTCGTGAACATTTCTATCTTTTGCAACTGTGACTCCTTGGACTCTAGCCTTCTCTGGGAGGCCGGGAGGCTGCGCGCGGGACAAATTTTGCAGGCGCAGGCGTGCCAGTAGGTCTCAGTCCTGTGTCCCTCGCTGTCCTTCCAAAACCCCGTTTAGATGAGGCTCCGGCGGGTGACCCTGGCTCCTTCCCTGTCCTCTCTGCCGTCCCCTTCCTATGCAGTTTCCAATCGTTCATTCATTCGTTTTGACCTTTCATTCATTCCGAACTTCCTCCAGCTGCATCTTCTTTCGCTTTCACCACACTCTTATACCTCCCCGCCCCTCCCCAACCCCCACATTTCTTGCCAAATGTCAATGATTTGGGACAGCTCCCAGACATGAATTAATAAAGACCCAGGCTCTGGTGCAGGAAAGGGCAGACATTCGGGAACAAATATGCTCAATTTCAATTCCACAGCCAACAAATAGTCATTTTTGAATCGAGGTTAATGTGTTCAAAACGCAGTCCTCAGGCAAGACCACCGTCTTTTTTTTTTTTTTTTTTTTTTTTCTTTTCTTTTCTCCAAACCTCTCAAAGTAAGGTTATTTCCTACAGGGAAAACAGAGTCCCAAATCTTCTCCGACTAAAATTTCTGTCTCAAAAACAACTCTGTCTCCTGCTCTCTAAAAATTAAAAGGTTTATTGCAAAATGCCACATTCACTTATTTCCAACATTTAAGAAATTTGCTGCCATTAGAAATATTATTTATAGCAAGCTCTTTTCACTATTGTTAAAGATGCAAAATAACCAGATTTAAAGCATTGTCATATTTTAGAATTAAAGGAAAACACCAACATCCTGCATTCACACCCTCTAAAATCCTTATAGTGTTTCTGCAAAAGAAATCAGATACTCAAAATCTTGTCAGTTGCATAAAACCCCACTGCAAAGAATCCATTTGAATACCCTGAGAACTCCAAACCTTGTTTTCTCCACATTTCTTATGGAAAAAAACATGTTATGCATTCTCCTTTCTTGCCCCAAACCAATTACCTAAAGCACCCCCTCCCCCGAATACTGCAAGGATTTGTCTGCAAAGAATGCCACAGCCTGAACTGCTAGGAGGTAACAATGCTGTTTCAGGAGTTTCTTTTTTCCCTCCTCTTGTCCATTCTATTAATAACCTGCTTCACTTTCACTTTTAGGCCACGTTAATTAATGTTCTGATCCAGCGTCAAGAGAAGGGGGGTTTTCTAGTTTCCCCTCCTATATCTTTTCTTCATTCTGGTTGGAAAAAATGTGAACTTCAAAAAGACCCTTGACAGTGTGACAACGACTCAACATTCCTTAACATAAAATGGGGACTAAATAAATCCTCCCACAAGCAACTTCAAACAAACAAAAATAACGAACATCGACATGACATATTGCAAACACTTCTTAACCCTTTCCTATATGTAAAATACAGATATCAATGTGTAAAGTAGCAGGCAAATGCGTCTAGAAAAGTATATCCACGTATATTTGGCTGAATTCATCCTCTTAAACGGTAAGCATATTAAAATATATGGTCCGGAGTTTCCTATCACTCTCGATTTGCCCACCAGCCTGGTCTGCGGTGCCCGTGCAAACGCTGCAGCTAGGATGGGGGGGGGGGGGTTGGGGAGGAGGGGCGGGAGAATGACAAAGTTCTAAATGCAGCAGTCTGAGCCCTAGAATATCTTTGCTTTCTGCACATAAACTTTCCAGTCCTGGCTGCCTAGCCATTTTGTTCCTGCATTCACCTTTCGACCCTTCAAAATAATATCTTGCAGTATGGCAGGGGCCAGTACATTGCCCCAGAGAGCACCAAACCTGGTCTAAACCTAGAAAGGGAAACAAAAATGGATGTGTGCTTTGGAAAAAAGGGGGAAAACCCCTATCCAGAAAACGTCCGGCTGCACACATTTCCTGGTGAACATTTGGAATCTATAGCTTTAGAAAAAACCGAACTGGGACGCGCAAGTCCCCAGGAGCTGATGCCCCCACCCTCAGGGGTTTGCCGGCTTCTCCGCACCCTGGGGCGACCGCGGGCCCGCCGGTCCCCCTCCGAGCCTCGGCCGGGCAGGCTGCCTCCCGCCTCCAGCCTCCAGCCAGGCTGAGCGGCCACTTACCTATTTGCACCGCGAGGATCAGTGAAATATATCTGCCGTTCAACTTAAGTCCCATCCTACGTTTAGTCAAACCATTTGCGACCGCAGACCTTTAAATAGTTAGTTTAGAGAACGCGGGGGAAAGCCGAAAAATAGGCATTGCCAACAAGTTCCGGGAGCGACAGAGACTTTAAGCACGGGGAAGGCAGAGGGAGGAGAGAAAGAGAGGGAGCAAGGAAGAGACAGAAAGAGAGAGAGAGAGAAAGAGAGAGAGAGAGAGAGAGAAAGAGAGAGAGAGAGAGCGCGGCTGTGGGGGGGGGGAAGAGCTGGGAATGGTTCACTCCATTAGGAGGGGGCGGAGGAAGTACAGCCTCACGCCCACGAGCAGGCTTGACGTGGGGGATGACACGGAATGATTTTTTTTTTTTAATATAGACACCTTGGTAGAGAATCGCCATTTATAGTCATCAGAAGCTGAAATTAATCAGTTATCTCCAATTAATGTGCGATCTGAACGAAATCTTGCTTCCCGAGGGTGACCACTTCCCCACTCTCCCGGTCACCCCTGCCTCTTCCACGTTCCGGGGGCCCCCAACCCCTCCCCCTCCCTGCGCAGAGCAGGGGCTCCCCCTCCTTTCCCCGCCAGGAGCTGGGGAGTCCTGGCGCGCCCACTCGATTGTTTCAACCTGCTCCCCCTCCTCCATCAGCACCACAAAGAATCCAGCCCTCTCTCTCCGTTGCAGGCTGGGGGTTTAAAGGAGCCAGAGAGGGAAAAACAGCTAAGCTAGCTCGATTAATTCGAAAGCCCTCCTCGGCCGCCCGCCCCCTGCTCTTGCCTACCCTTTTTTCCTCCAACCCAGCAGCTGAGCTCTGGGCGCAGCCTGGAGCGCGTGAGCACACAGCCCGGCCCCCCGCACCAGCGCATACACACACACACACACACACGCCCGCCAGCCGCGCCGAGCGCCCCCATACACGCCCGCACACAAGGCACGCGAGCGCGCGCACACGCCCAGGCCCCGGGGGTTTGGTCTGCACACGTGGGGTCCCAGAAATATATACCACAGGCCCTCTGTGAATTTCACCACCTCCGACGCCCCAGCGGGCGTGTCCGCTTCGTGGGATACAGCGACACCTGTTTTAGGGGGCGAGTAGGGCACCGGGAAAGGAGCCTCTGGTAAGACAATTTTCGGATACTAGTGATTTACCAACTCTCAGCGCTTTAGGAAATTTCCAAGGCAAGCGCTAGTGTGCGGACTTCAATCTTGATGCGACTCTCGGGGTTTTATTTGTTGGGCTACACACACACGAACCCACACGCACACACGTACATCACGTACGCACACGCACACCCGGACGCAAACACACCTGCAATGTCGTTTGATGCTCGGGCACAGACACTGTGTAAGTGTAGCCTACGCTGCAACAAAATACTTCTGCAGCTGGGTTTGTGCTGGGTGCAAGGTGCTGTCGACTACAGCTTGAGTCAAAACCGAAAAATTAACAGGGCTATTTCCTTCCTAAACGCCGTTAAGCTGTGGTTTTCTTTCCTTCTTCTGCACCTAGAAGAAATTTAAAAAGGCTAAATTGTAGCCTCTTTAATAAAATGCTAAAGAAAGCATTGCCACCTTTAATCCTTAAACCTGTGGAGAGAAAAAAAATAAAAACGACCCCCCAAATTTTGCCAAACTTCACTAGAGGACGTCAAGCTGTCAAACTGTAGAAATGTAGACGGATTAAGAAGCGTTGAATTTGCTTCTCCAGGCAGCGTGCCCTCTTGGGCCAATCTTGCTGTCCCCATACTCAGACATTTGAAGATGCACAGAAAGAGAAAGGGGGAGAAAGGTGCAAAATAAAGGGGGTAGGACATGTTGTGCAGCCTGGGGGGCTGAGGGGGAGTCGCGGGGGTCCTACTGCAGCACTCGGTGACGTGAGGTGTCTGCAATGTGCGGCCCCTTACCCACGTCGCACGGGAGCCGCAGACTCCAGTGCAGCCGCCCTGGCTCTGGGGGTGGAGCCACGTCACCCCGCCCATGGTGATGTCACCGGTTTGCGGGCGGGGCTGTTGGGGGGGCTCGCCTTCTGGCGTCCAGGAGCAGGCTGGCGGCCCCGGGTGTTTCCTTTACCCGCGCTCTGAGGCTACGGGAAGAGCCGAAAACGTGGGCGGACGGAGGCGGGGCGGGGGCTGGTGGTGAGAGGGGGGCGTTTCTTGGACCCGCCCTCTACATCGTCCAATGGCATGGTGGGAGGCTTTCAAAGGGGCGGAGCCTCGAGGGGATTGCCACGCGGCCCCGCCCACGGCTCCGCTCCCCCTCGGGGTTGCGCGTGGGGCCGGCCCAGCTTTCCTGGACATGGCAACCAGCTGAGGGGGTTGCCGTGCTGAGCACAGGCTTGGGGGTGGTTTAAGGTTTTTTGCCCTAAACGTCCTTGCCTTTCTCCTGCTTACCCATTCGGGATCCTCACAACATCTTTATCTGAGGGTGCCCTGGGATCCTCTCCAACCTCTCCCCTATAACCCTGAGCGTGGGGGCTGGGGATGTGGAGGAGGCAGGGCTGAGGGCCTCAGGGAAGCCGGGTGAACCACTGCGCGTGCGCACAGCCGCCCGCGCCGCGCCCCTGGCGGGTCCAGGTCTTGCCCCTGGGACTCAGATGCGCCACACCGCGCCACCCCGGGAGGGAACCCTGCTGACTTTTTTCTCGCTTCACTTTCCTCCCCAGGCGTCCCAACCTCCCCTCATGGGCATTAGTCTTTTTTAAAGTGAAGAAGAGAGAGGCGAGCAGACTTAGTACTCCACATAAATGATTTTCCGGGTAGATAGAGGCTCATGATATTTTCTTTTTAAAACATTTCTTATCTTTTAAATTACAGGCCCTTCTGCAGTCAAGGCTCCATGCAGGCTTGATTCTTCCTAGTTCTTTAATTAAAGGATGTTGCAATCTATGCGCGTCAACGCACGCTGACTGGGAACACTGAGGGTAGCATCCATGGTTGGAGGTGGCTTTGGAGAAAGTTCCCTCTTTTACTAACGTGAAAAGCTCATCTCACATCATATTTGAAGTTGAAGATGCAGTGGGAAGAGCAGGGAAAAAGCGCAGGGAAACCCAGCTCACAGACTGACCACCACACCTCTCTGGAAAATGAAGGAGAGTGGACTATGAAGTAATTTCCAAGGCTGTTTTCACCTTTGAAATTTTGGAAACTAGAGATTTTCTAGAATTCTGTGATTGGGATTAGGAGTGGAAATGCACAAACTATGAAATCCGTGCAAGAGTGCTTGTTATAAGCCAACTTCTTGCAAAGAGCATATTTCCTTTTGATAAGCAATTTTGTTTAAAGAAACAAATACAGTTCGGGAGAGGGAAAAAGTCATTGGTGCTGTTTGGGTCTGCATGTTGAATTGAGCCACAGTAACCCCAAAAGCAAGTCTGCGTAATTAAGGCAATAAGTATGCAAAACTCCTTATACTTAGAACGGCCGGAAAGAGACTATGTCTAGTTTTAAGCCTGGTGGGCACCAGCTTTCTTTCTCAGTTCATGCCGCTACAGCCCCAGTATGGCTGAGGAGTATGCCAGTTGATTCCCCAGTTCCTTCTATGAATCCATCATAGGTCGGCTTTCCAGAGCTGCCATCTCGACAAATAACCCTTTGAAATTATTTGCAAAAGCAGTTGTCGAGGCCACTAGGAAATTCCATCTCTGCCTCTAGGTCAGAAAAAAAACGGCGCGGTGGCTCACACCTATAATCCCAGCACTTTGGAAGGCGGAGGTGGGTATCACCTGAGGTCTGGAGTTCGAGACTAGCCTGGCCAACATTGTGAAACCCCGTCTCTACTAAAAATACAAAAAAAATAGCTGGGCGTGGTGGTGGGCGCCTGTAATCCCAGCTACTCGGGAGGCTGAGGCAGGAGAATGGCTTGAACCTGGGAGGTGGAGGTTGCAGTGAGCCGAGATCGCTGCGCCATTACACTCCAGCCTGTGCAACAAGAGCAAAACGCCATAAAAGAAAATCTGCTGCTCTATTAGAATAGATTGGTCTAGCAATACATCACTCTCATAAATTTAGTCAGCCATTTTAATATCTTCAACTAAAACCTTTAATCAAAATGTGAATTTATATGTACATAACTCTTCATTAAAATGATAGAACTATACCATATTTAAACAATCATATGGATTAGGAGAGGAAGGAGATTTTTGTGGAGGCATATACATTGGTAGGGGTCCTAATAAAAATCCACTTTGAGAGGCCTGGGTCTACCCTTGCATCTGCTACCTGGTAAGGTGATTTTTTCACTCTGGTCTTGAAACTGTTTACAAAATTAGTTGAGACTTCAAGGCTTTGCTGGCTGGGCGCTGTGGTCACAATGGTAATCCCATCATTTTGGGAGGCCAAGGCCAAGGATCACCTGAGCTCAGGAGTACAAGACCAGCCTGGCCAACATGACAAAACCACATCTCTACAAAAAATACAAAAATTAGCCAGGTGTGGTGGTGGGCACCTGTAATCCCAGCTACTCAGGAGTCTGAGACAGGACAATCACTTGAACCCAGGAGGCGGAGGTTGCAGTGAGCTGAGAATCATGCCACTGCACTCCAGCCTAAGCAACAGGAAAGACTCTGTCTCAAAAAAAAAAAAAAAAAAAAAAAAAAAAAAAAAAAAAAAATTGAATTGGATTTTAATGCAGAGATTTGAATTCCAAGAGCAAATGGTATATTTGAAATGTAGAGGTGTGATTAAATTTTGTTTTAAAAATAAACACTTTATTCTTTAAAAAATCAGTATTTTTATTATGAAACATACACACAGAAAAATGCACAAAGCAAGCACGCACAATTCATTGACATGACAAAGGTTAAATCTATGTGGTCTCCGCTCACACTGAAACAACTGGAAGGGGCATGACAACTAAATGCAACCTATATTCCTGTGTGAGATTCCAAACAAAAAAGGACAGAGATATTGTTGGAACAGTTAGCAAAATTTGAATGAGGTCTGTGAGTTAGACATTAGTTTTGTACCAATCTTGATTTCCTGATTGGAGAATTGTATGCTGATTACAGAAGAAAGTATCCTTGTTTGGGGGCCACCCATACTGGAGTTTTTAGAGTGACGAGACATCATACCTGTCGCTTGCTCTCAAAATATTCAGAAAAAGGAATATTGCTAATGGGAAGAAATAAACAGCATTGGAATACATGTAGAAAAATGTTACTAACTGGTGACTCTCTAGGTAAAGGGGTATGCAGTTTCTTTGTATCCTTCCAGCACTTTTTCTTTAGGTTGAAAGTCATTTCAAAATAAATCATTTGAAAAAAAGTCAACTCCAGGTGAATTAAGGACATAGGTCTCCAAAATAAAGCTTTGAAATATGAAGTGAAGCACTTAGGTGAATATCTTTAAAACTTTTAAAAAGTGTGAATTGAAAAAAGGTTGATAAATTTGGTCAGAATTAATGAAAATGTTTTGTCTGTAAAGTAATACATTAAAGAAAATGAAAGAGCAAATTACAAACTGACAAAAATTGGTCTCAGGAACTTAAGAAGTTCCCATACCAATTTTGTTTTAAAGAACACACACACACACACACACACACACACACACACACACACACACACCCTCCCTAAAATAAATTTAACAGAAGAAAAAGCATATATGATTTATTCTAGGAGTATGGTCAAAACTGGTTTAACATTCAAAAATCACAACGTATCCCAGTCTTTCATGTCCTGGATGGTTTCAGGGAGCGCAGGGCTGACATTCTAGGATGACCTTACTGTGGTCCATCTGATTTTTTCCTCATGAGGAAAAATCCTCAGACCCTGCAAAGCAGGCGGGGGGAGGGGGAGGGGGGGTATTGCCTCAGAGAGGAAGCATCTCATTGGGTTGAATAATGTCAACACGCTGATCTGTTCCACTACAGGTGATGCTGACTTGGTTTGGTGTCTGCCAGGTTTCTCTTCCTTAAATTCAGTTTCCCCATTTTGTAACTGTATCTGGAACTGTTCTGGGATTATGCAGATATCCTAGCCCTCACCAGCTTCCCATCCTACAGCCTTGGTATCCACTCACCACTCCTGTGTGAATCAATCACATCCATAGTGGTTTCCAAATGGTGGTTCCTCATTTCTTTTAAATGTGTTATTTGGCATTTGACTGTAAGGAAGAGCTTTCTTTGTTCATTTCTTCCTTTCTTCCTTTCTTCCTTCCTTCCTTTCTTTCTTTCTTTCTTTCTTTCTTTCTTTCTTTCTTTCTTTCTTTCTTTCTTTCTTTCTTTCTTTCTTTCAATATAAAATCATGGATTTCTATTTTATTAAATGTGTGCTGTGGTGCCTCCTGGGTTCAGGCAATTCTCCTGCCTCAGTCTCCTGAGTAGCTGGAATTACAGGCACGCGCCAACATGCCCAGCTAATTTTTTGTATTTTTAGTAGAGACGGGGTTTCATCAGTTGACTAAGATGGTCTCGATCTCTTGACCTCGTGATCCACCCACCTCGGCCTCCCAAAGTGCTGGGATTACAGGCTTGAGCCACCGCGCCCGGCCCGGTTCATTCTTACTATTTTGATGCTTATATTTTTCCCTATTTAGCCAGTAGGAGCCCTCTCAGCTGCTTTCTGTGTTCTTTTGGTATATCCTGATAATTCATTGAGAATTCTCACTTTTTGAAGCAAAAAGATATTCTAGGCTCATTTTATCCTGACTTAGCCCTGGGTCATTTCTCCAAAAGTTTCAAAACCAAGGTCTAGACCCTGGAAGTGCTCGTTGATCCCAGTGTCATTGCTCCGAGTCCTCTCAGAAGACAGAGGCAGGAATACAAACATGTATATGTATGCACATGTTCCTATCCCTGCCACACACCTCTTTATTTCTACACCTGCAAAAGATATTATACAACTGAGATTATATGGATACTTTTGTCTGTTGGTCAAAGCCACTACCCAGTGACCACACGTTATACACGCCCGTGTCACATCAAGGATTCTCATCGTTTTCTCTCCAGTTTCTTCGGATTGACCTTGGGGTTGGGGCCAGCAGCTCACTTCTCCAGGACTGTAATATTCTGGTTATCTTTTTGATACTAATTTATAGCTAAGCTGAAATGTAGTTAGAAACTATATGTTGCATAGTTTTAACAATTTTTTAGGAAAAAATTTTGGAGTATTTAAAAATATATATATGTTCTATAATTTTTGGTCTTAGTATTTTTTGAATATTATTATGCCAAGTTTCCTGATTGTATTTTCAAATATTCCATATCTATACTGACTTTTTATGTATTCACTTTTTTATTTTTCTGTATTCTCAGTTACTGAGAGCTTTATTGAAAATATAATGACTTGGGGTTTGTGTGTATTTTTTCTTTTAGTTTCTTTTGCTTCATATTAGGTGACTACAAATTTAGAATTCTATAACTTCCTCTTGAACCTAACCTTCTATCATTAAGTTTCTATCTTTATGAATGCTTTTTGCCTTAAAGTCTACTTTTTTCTAATAATATTACTATCCAAGTTTTTGGGGGAGGGCAGAGTGTTTGTGTGATATATCTTTCTCCATCTTTTTACTTACAAACTATCTGTATCCTTTTATTTTAGATATTTCTTGTAAACAGCACATCCCTCAAAAAAAATTCAGTCAGGGCCAGATGCAGTGGCTCATGCCTGTAATCCTAGCACTTCGGGAGGCCCGGGCAGGTGGATCACTTGAGGTCAGGAGTTCGAGACCAGCGTGGCCAACATGGCAAAAACTCATCTCTACTAAAAATACAAAAATTAGCTGAATGTGGTGGTGCAGGCCTGTAATCTCAGCTACTCAGGAGGCTGAGACATGAGAATTGCTTGAAGCCAGGAGGTGAAGGTTACGATGAGGCGAGATTGTGCTACTGCATTCCAGCCTGGAAGACAGAGTGAGACTCTGTCTTAAAAGACAAACAAACAAACAAAAACCAAAAAACAAACAAAAAACAGCCAGACAATCTTTGCCTTTGAACTGTAGCACTTAGTGTTTATATCTAACTACCAATATATTTGGATTTAAATCTATCATCTCTATTTGTCTCATCTGTTCTGTTTCTTTTTATCTTCTCCATTGCTTGTTTTTGGGCTGATTATCTTTTCATATTTCATTTCCTCCCTCTATTATCCTGGAAGTTATGTACTCTTTTACTAGGTTTGAGGTACCCTATAAATTACAGCATGCACTTTAAATTTATCAGAGTCTAGTAGGTATTATTCTGTTGTTGGACAATGCAAGAATTTTTTTAACTATAACTTCATTTGCTGTCTATTCTAGTTTATATACTATCATTTTTGTGCATTTTACTTCTTTGTACATTTAAGACCTAACAGTGCATTGTTATCATTGTTTTACACGTTTAGTATTCATTCATATTTATCTACATATTTACCATTTATTTTTGTTTGTTCCTTCTTGCGTCTCAGAGGTTCCATCTGGGTCCATTTTAATCTAGTGAAGGTTTTCAAAAAAGAAATTATTTCTGTTGTTTGTAGAAATATGGTTTCATTTTACTGTTATCCTTGAATGATATTTTCCTCAAATATCCTTCGTAGTACATGGTTCTAGGTTATCAGTTTCTTTCAGCACTTAAAAATATCTCAGTATCTGTTGTCTGTTTTTTTCTGTCGAGAAATCATCATTTCTAATTGTTATTCTTCTGAAGACAATTAGTCTTTATTATTTAGGTACATTCGCAATTTTTTCCATTTTCGGTTTCCAGTTATTTTATCATGATGTGCTTGATGTGGAACTTTTTAAATTAATTTTTATTTTTAAATTCTTTTTAGAAATGAGGTCTTACTCTGTCACCCAGGCTGTGCACTGGATCACAGCCCTGAGCTCAAGCAATCCGCCTGCCTCAGCCTCCCACGTAGCCGGGATTACAGGTGGAGCCACTGCATCTGGTTGGTGTGAATTTTTTAAAATAATTTATCTGCTTGGAGTCCTTAAGACATTTTGAATCACTGGTTTAATGCCATTAGCACTTCAATTATTGCTTCTTTTCCAATTACACACATACTAGACTTTCTCATTGTATTTCAGTTCTAGTTTTATTTTATTTTTCACCAGCTTTATTGAGGTATGATTGACAAAAACTACAGATATTTATTGTGTATGATGCAATGTTTTAATGCAGGTACACATTATAAAATTATTTACCCCAATCAAGCCAGTTAACATATTCATCACTTCACTTGGTTATCTTCTTTGTGGTGAGGGCATTTAAGATCTACTCTCTTAGCAAATGCCAAGAAAACAATAGAACATTATTAACTATAGTCACCATGCTGCACATTAGGTCTCCAGAACTTGCTCATCTTGTATAACTGAATTTTTTTACGTTTTGACCAACATGGTCACCCCAGTCCCTTCCATGGCAGCCCCTGCCAACCATCATTCTACTCTCTGCTTCTGTGAGTTTGACCACGTAGAGGTAACATGTAAATGAGAACACGAAGTATTTGACTCATTTCACTTAGCGCAATGTCCTCCAGGTTCAAACACATTGTCACAAATGGCAGGATTTTCTTCCTTGTTAAGGTGGTATAATGCTCCATTATATATGCACACATACATGCACACAACGTTTTCATTATCCGTTCTTCTCTTGATAGACACTTAAATAAGCACCATATTTTGGCTATTGTGACTGATGCTGCAATAAACTTGGGAGTGTTTTGAGAGGCTGGTTTTATTTCCTTTGGATATATACCAAGAAGTGAAACTGCTGGATTATATTATGCTTTTATTTTTATTTTTTGAGCAACCTCCATATTGCTTTCCATAATGGCTGTACCAATTTACATGTCCACTAACAGTGTGTAAGGCTTTCCTTTTCTTCAAATCTTTGCCAACACTTGTTATATTTTGTCTTTTTGATAATAGCCATTCTAACAGATGAGGTATGAGGTAATATCTTATTATGGTTTTGATTTGCATTTCTGTAATGATGAGTGATGTTAAGCATTTTTTTCATATACCTATTGGCCATTTTATATGTCATCTTTTGAGAAATGTTTATTTAGATTCTTTGTTTATGTTTAAACTGAGTTACTTGTTTTCTTGCTCTTGAGTTGTTTGAGTTTGTTATATATTTTGGACATTAACCCCTTATCAGATATATGGTTTGCAAATATTGTCTCCCATTCTGTAGATTGTTCATATATGTTATGTTTCCATTGCTGTGCAGAAGCTGTTTAGTTTGATGCAATCTTACTTGTCTATTTTTGCTTTTGTTGCCTGGGCTTTTGGAATCATATCCAAAAAAACCCATCACCTGGCACAATGTCAAGGAAATTTTTCCTTATGTTTTCTTCTAGTAAGTTTACAGCTTCAGGTCTTATGTTTAAGTCTGTAATCTATTTTGAGTTGATTCTTGTAGATAGTATGAGATAGGGATCCAGTTTAATTCTTCTGCATGTGGATACACAATTTTCTTAGTGTGATTTATTAAAAGGATTATCCTTTCCCCATTGTGTGTTCTTGGCACCTTTGTTGAAGATCAACTGACAGTAAATGAGTGGATTTGTTTCTGGACTATCTACTCTGTTCCACTGGTCTATGTGTATATATATTTTAGCCAGTTCTATACTGTTTTGATTACTATGGTTTTGTAGTATATTTGAAATCAGGTAGTGTGGTTCCTCCAGTTTTGCCCTTCTCACTCAAGATTGCTTTGTCTATTTTGGGTCTTTTGTGGTTCCTTTTCACTGTGTCTTCTATATATCTTACCCTCTCTTTCATATTTCCCATTCTTTTGTTTTATGATGTCTCATTTTGGTGTTCTTTTGTTATTTTTAAACTTTCATAAATTCTCTCTTTATTTAAGTCTATACTATTGTTAAACTCTTATTAAGTTTTTATTTTGACTCATTGTTCTGGAAGGCAATTGTAGAAGAATTTCTAAATTTCTCTGTGTATTAAAAAAATCAACTGTTTACTTTTGAACAATTTTATTTTAGATTTACAGAAAAACTATGAAGACAATATACAGAATTACCATATATCCCACACCTAATTTCCCCCTATTGTTAACATATCATATTAATATGGTATGTGTGTGTGTGTGTGTGTGTGTATATATATATATATATATATATATATATATATATATATAGAGAGAGAGAGAGAGAGAGAGAGAGAGATGGAGTTCCACTCTTGTTGCCCAGGCTGGAGAGCAACGACACAACCTTGGCTCACCACAACCACCATCTCCCAGTTACAATCAATTCTCCTGCCTCAGCCTCCCAGGTAGCTGGGATTACAGGCATGGACGACCACACTTGGCTAATCTTGTCTTTTTAGTAGAAATGGGGTTTCTCCATGTTGGTCAGGCTGGTCTTGAACTCCTGACCTCAGGTGATTTGCCCGCCTCAGCCTCCCAAAGTGCTGGGTTACAGGTGTGAGCCACTGTGCCCAGTGGTATATTTTTAGAATTAGTAAATTTCATACTTATTCAGATTTCTTGTGTTTTTACTTGCGGTGTTTTCCTGTTCTAGATTTCCACCCAAGATACCACATTATATTTGTCTCTTGAGGATCCTTTTGGCAGTGGCTGTTTCTCAGACTTTGTGTTTAATGACCTTGGAGTTTTGAGGAGTATTAGTCAGGTATTTTATACTAAGTCCTTCAGTGGACATTTGTCTTATGTTTTTGTCATAACTAGACTGTGATTATGCATTTTTGGAAAGAAGATTGTAGAGGTTAAGTGCCATTCTCATCACATATCAGGGGAATGCTATCATCATGACTGTGATAAACTGAATGTTTATGTCCCTTCCAAAATTCATATATTGAAGCCCAACCCCTAATGTGATGATATTTGGAGATAATTCCTTTGGCAGATAACTAGGGGGAGTGAGGCCTTTATGATGGGATTAGTACCCTTATAAGGTCCCAGATAAGAAGAGACACCAGAGAGCTTGCTGTCTCTCCCTGTGCACACAGAAAGAAGAGGTCATGTGAGTGTACAATGAGACAGCAGCTGCATCTGAAAACCAACCTGTCCTACTGCTACCTTAATCTTGGCCTTTGCATCTGGAGGATTCTGAGAAATAAATTTCTGTTGTTTAAGCTACCCATTCTATGGTATTTGGTTATTGCAACCTGAGTTGACTAAGAAATGGTTTATCACTGTTCATGTGAAACTTGATTACCTGCCTGAGGCAGCGTTTGCTAGGTTTCTCCACTGTAAAGTTACTCTTTCTGGCCCCTTCCCATCCTGTATTCTTTGAAAGAAAGTCACTGTGCGCAGCCCTCACTTATGGATTAGGGGAGTTACGCTCCATATCCTTCAGAATAACTACATAATTTTTTGGGAAATTCTTCTGCATAGGATATTTGTCTCTTATCCCTTATTCATTTATTCATTCAATAATTTATTTATATCAGTATGGACTCACTGATACTTACTTTATGATTTGAGTTATAATCCAATACTACTTTATTTATTTTATTGCTCAAATTTCTCCAGCTTTGACCATTGGGAGCTCTTTCAGTTGGCCCTCATATCCCTTTGACATACCCCAAAATTATGAACGTTTTTCTTTTATTGCAGCACTTGTTTGCTTTCTGTCATGACAGAATTCTCTATATTCATCATATAAATTTTCTACTCCAGGCCCCAAATCAGCTATTTCTCTGAGGAGCTCTCTTTCCTTTTATTGGAAAATGGTATTAGAAACCAGAATCTGGGCACTAAATGTGCTCGTTGCTGCTGAGGTATTGTTGCTTCTAGGCTCTCTCAGCTGACTGAGCAAGGAAATGTGTTAAGAAAAATACGTGTGTATATACACAGTTTCATCAATGTCTTGCTATGTTACCATCTATATCTGTATTCAGTTGAACAAGAGCTCATACTGATGTCTCCAGCTCTGACCCATCGTAAGAGGATCATTCTATTCCCCTCCCTTTGTCTTGCTGCTCTATAACCTCCCACGCGAACGCTGGGAAACCTGGCGCCTGCTATCTGCCCATTTACTTAATTGTTCAGTTCTAGTGCACATGTGTAGTGATTTCAGAACTGTTAACTTGTTCCACTATGGGAAACAACTTTTCAGGTAAGCGAAGTGCTTCTGTGCAGTTCTTCTTGCCTTTAGTCTTACAAACTCCACTCAGTTCAAAGTCACTCTGGTCAGCACCTTTTCTCCTCACCCACTTCAGTGAGGTTGTTTCATACATTTGTAAGATAATTAGACTCTTTTGTCATATTCTGCATTCTGTCTTGGGATTCTTTGACCTCTTAAATGATTTTTAAAAATTTGCATGCATTAAGGTTCATTCTTGGTGCTATGAAGTTCTATGTGTTTTGACAGATGCAAATTAGAATTGACTGACTTTGTACAGCTTCAGAATCTGTGAGAAAGGAAAAAAACGTCAGCCTACCCAACTCTGTTCTCTAGGCCTGGAAGCCCCACAAAGCATTTAAAGCAGTGCTCTCCCCATGGAAATAGAATATGAACCACATATGTAATTTTACATTTTCTAGTAGCCACAAAATGAAAAGTTAAAAAGATACAGGTGAGATTAATTCCAATAATGTATTTGATTTAACCCAATATATCAAAATTACTACTTCAATATGTAACAAATATAAAGGTGCATTAATAAGTGCTGTTACCTTTTTGGTACCAAGTTTTTAAGACCAGCATGTACTTTACGCTTCTGGCGAATGGCAGTTCTGAATAGCCACATTTCAAGACTTCATTAGACACATGGTGGCTAGTGGCTACCATATTGAATAGTTAAGACTTAAAGGTACCCTTATATTCAGCAGTTTTATCTCAGATTGTGCTGAAAATGAGGCCCAGGATTTAATTTTAAGGAACCAGAGCCAGCAGAATGGATGCATCGGCTTGATCAGTTTCCTATGTCCAAGTTAGGACCTTGGTAGGGAAAGAGTAGTAACCTAACATCTGAGATAAAGACACTTGGGTGGTTGAGTCCAATAATATTTACCATGAAATTACCCTGAACTCCCCAGGCCAGCAGAAGGATATCCCTTGCCCATGTAGGATGAGAACAGTGTTCCTTAAAAAATCTGAAAAACCCTCACCCAATGCAAGTGTACTGCACAATGATGCTTATTCTCAACCTTTAGATGACCGTGGCTCCCTCAGCTCAGCATTTCCCATCATCTCATTGCAGGTGGCTCAGCCTCTACCTTGCAGGCAGCCCTCTCACTTGTGGAGATGAGAGCCTGCAGGTTTCCACATTCATTTTTCCTAGTTATTTTACCTGCTGAATGACATCAGTTTTCAGGGGATTTATTAAATTTGGCAACTCTTCTTTCTTTGCTTCAATGGAAGATAGTTTGATTCTATCATTTCATTTTACACCTAGAAGATTTAAAAGTGGCATTTACAAAGTGGCTATTTGTCATTAGGGACCGAAAGCTTCACTTGCCATCAAGACCCTGTGGCCATACAAAGGAAAGAGAACCACTTCTGACAGAGCTGGTTTGGTGTCATCTTACCTGCTCTTAAGGTTTTCTGTGACTTTTAAAAAAATAGGTTCAACTGATTCATCCTTTTGAATTAAATCCTTTTAAATATATATATATTTCCCAACTATAATTCTGAAAACTGTCATTATATCTTTTAGAACTTATGCTACTGAAACTCTGAGATAACCCTTATTCTGAGGTTAACCTGGCCACAAATGCCAACAATTATTTTGTGAACCTGGAAAAGAAGCTTGGCTTGTGTGGAGGCAGCCACCACAAGGGCATTCTGGCTTTAGCCCTGTCCCTGGTGTGAGGCTGGGCTCCAGTACAATCTTTACAAAAACTTTTTGGATACATTTCCTTTCTTTCCAGAGTCTCCTGGTAATAAACTTTTGGAAGTTAATCTGTCTAGCCCTGAAAATAACGGGAAATTCAACCACACAGTTCACAACCAGTGAATTCCTGATCATTATGAATCATTCATTAACACAAAATGGAAATGATCACACTGTGGGTCACAGCTTGGAGTCAGACATCCCAATGTGGGATTCAGTTTTGGCTTCCTCCCTAAATGTATTGGCTCTGAAACATGGTCCAATTATATGCTGTCTCCAGGCGTTAGGTTCCTTACCTCTAAAAAGGGCATAAATATATCACCAAATGAGGGTTGTTGGGAAAGTGTGATGTTGAATTGAAAGAGCTCATGGTAGGTGGCATGTATTGTAGGTGGAACTGAGACGACAGTAAACCTTCTCTGTATCCTCAGTCTTCAGTTTTTAGACCACTGTAGTCTCCTCACTCAGGGAAGCATTAGTGCAACACTTTTGGTGTCTCGGCTGTTCAATTCCCTGCTGGTTCCTCGAAGCTTGGTATTTTCAAGTCACTTCACCCAAGGGGGTCAGGGCACTCACTGTGCTACCAGTGAGTTTTTAGACTGGGTGATGGCCTTTGTGTTTCCAGGTGCTTCCTCAGGTTGGCCTATATTGCGCCTGTGGAAAACTTGCTGTGTACATGAACTTGGAATCCACTCTGCAACCTGCTCATCTCTCTCTGTCTTTCTCTAGAGACAGATAGTTGTGGTATGTTAACTCCAAGATTTATTTGGAGTGGGAAGAGAGAGACCCACTTAGACCTTAGGCTTAAGCCACCCCTCCCCTAATCCAGGTTTTATGAGCAGTTTGCTATGAGGTGCTGAGTGTTTGTCTGAACTGATGAAGCTCTTCTTTGTCTCCTATTCAGTGTATTGTGCATGTGTGTCCTCTGCTGTTCAAAAATGTGGGCAAAGGAAGAGGTGATCAGCACCCCACACCCCAATACACACAATCACTGTTCAATGTCACATAGTCACACACTGTTCAAAGCATTTCATGTGTATGTGTGTGTGTGAAACATGTAACCCTGGGTGAACCTGCACTTCAAAGTTTTTTGAGGGAGCGCTGAACAAGAAACTTGAATGAGCTTGAAGCAGTGGAATCAGGACTGGGCAGTTGCTGAGGTACTATTTCAAAATTAGTAACTCAGACTTTGAGAAATAGATAGATATGAGACTATGGTGTGATTCTCTTGCTGGGGTTAGAGGGGATTACGGGTTGAATTGTCTCCTCAAAAAGATATGCTGACGTCCTTACCACCAGTACCTCAGAATGTGATCTTATTTGGAAATTGAGTCTTTACAGAGGATGTAAAGTTAAAATGAGGTCATTAGGTGGGTCCTGATTCAATATGACTGGTGCTTCTAAGAAGGGGAAGCTTGGACACAGGCACAGACATGCGCAGAGGGAAGACACATGGAAGACAGCACGTGTCAATGGAGTCGGGATTGGAGTGATGTATTCTACACCAGTAAATGCCAAACACTTCTGACAAACCTCCAGAATCTAGCACAGGGGCCAGGAATAGATTCTCCCTTCCAACCCTCAGAAGGAACCAATCCTACCAACACCTTGACCTTGAACTTCTAGCCTCCAGCATTGTGAGATAATACATTTCTATTTTCAAAGTCACTCCGTTTGTGGCACTTTATTATGGCAGCTGGAGCACCCACATACAGATGACACCATGGAGGGTGGGGTAGTGCTTCCTTAAAAGGAGTGAAATTTTTCGGAGGCATTCATCTTGGAGCAGAAAGTGAGGTGGGCCTGAGGCTGAGCTAAAGGAAGGGCTTTCTGCCTTCTCTGTGGAGGCCTGAAGTTCTCCCACTGGTGATAGAGACCTGTAAGCTTCGCTGACCACAGGAAGGCAGGCTGTGGCCAGGCAGGACCTTGAACAGCTGTGGACAGGGGGCAGCAGTTGTATTTTGTTTGCTATGTTGTATTTCCTTTCTATTGTTCCTGCACCTTTGGGAAAGTCTCACTACCAGTTTACAGCCCAGCATCAGCTGTATTGTGAAGAATGAGGTTCCATGTTTGGGATAAGTAGAGGAGAGGTCAACAGAAGGAAGCAGAAGAGGCACAAGAATAGAGCTGTGCTAGGGCCACCCCGGCACAGTCAGCCCCAGGTGGCATTCAAACTGAGGAGTCCAAGGGGTGTGTTCTTGGCCTATTGGAGGCAGACCTTTGGGAAATGCTCAGGAATATCTGGAGAACTTGAGAGGAGTGAAGTGGGTAATTTACAGCAATCTTTCTTTCTTTTCTTTTTCGCTCTTTCTTTCTTTCCTTTTCTTTCTTGACAGGGTCTTGTTCTGTCACTCAGGCTGGAGTACAGTGGCACAATCACAGTTTATAAGTGACCCTCCTGCCTCAGCTTCCCAAGTAGCTGGGATTATGGGTGAGTGCCACCATGTCTGGCTGCTTAAAACATTTATTTTTTTGTAGAGGTGGTGTCTTGTTACGTTGCTTAGGCTAGTCTTGAACATCTGGGCTCAAGTAATCCTCCTACAGTGGCCTCCCAAAATACTGGGATTACAGGCGTGAGCCACCAAGCCCGGCTCAATCTTGTTACTTTAAAAAAAACACTTTATTTATTTATTTATTTTGAGATAAGGTCTTACTCTATCACCCAGGATTGAGTACGGTGGTGTGATCTTGCCTCCTTGCAACCTCTGCCTCTGGGGCTCAAGCAATCCTCCTTCCTCACCTTCCTGAGTAGCTGAGATCGCAGGCATGCACCACCACACCCTGCTAATTTTTGTAGAGATGGGATTTCACCATGTTGTCCAGTTTGGTCTTGAACTCCTGGGCTCAAGTGATCCTCCTGCCTCATCTTCCCAAAATTCTGGGGTTACAGACATCAGTCACCAGGTCCAGCCACAGTCTTACTACTGTTAAAGTATGTATGACTTGAGACTTTCCTTACTCCATTAAATGAGGGGATGATATTTCTCAGATGATATCAAAGGACTCCTCAAGGCATAAAATTCCATTATTCTAATAAAACATAAATGCCACTGAGCAGCTAATAGTGACAGAGCCATGTGCTTTCTTCTGCAGGTGAGGGGAAGCCACCTCCAGACCCTCAGGCTCAGCAGCCAGAACCAATACAGGGCTGCTGTCCAGCAGCAGGAGTGACTGACAGCTGTAAGAAGTGACAGCTGGTGGCACATGGAGAAGGCACAATTTTTCATCTGAAAAACCAGTGGGGGCTAGCACTACAGCTCCATGATTCTGGGAGCGTAGAAGGACTAGTAAGTATCAGGCCAGCAACCCGGGACTATGTTGTTTTGCCCAGACATCTCAAAAGCCAAAAGGAGTGTGAAGTATTAAAGCACAGGGATGCTGCCGTGAGCATCCCTGCAGGACTGGTACTGTCCCCGAATACGGACATGAACAAAATGAGCATGGTTTCTGACCTTGTGCCTCTTACAGCCTGGTAGGAGAGAAGTATTTGACACAGGTAAACAAGCCAATGAGTAATACAAACTGTGACAGGTACTCATGACTTCTCAAAGTCTGAGAAAGAAGTGCTAACAGGAGGAACCTACTTTAGATTGGGTGGTTGTGCCAGTTTCATAAGAATTGCCGTAACAAAGTACCATTAACTGGGTGGCTTAAGCAACAGACATTTATTCTCTCACTGTTCTGGAGGCTGGAAGTCTAAAATCAAGGTGTCGGCAGGGTCCTTTCCTTCTGAGAGCTGTGAGGAACAGTCTGTCCTATGTCCCTCTCTGACTTCTGGTGACTGCTGGCAGTCTTTGATGTTCGTGTCATCCCCATCTTTGCGTTCATGTTCACATTGTGTTCCTCCTGTGTGTGTGTCTGTGTGTCCAAATTCCACTTTTATATGTCACATTGGAATAGGTCCCATGTTGATAAAGTCATCTTAACTTAATCATCTGCAAATACCCTATTTCAAAATAAAATCACATTCACAGGTACTGGGGTTAGGACTTCAACATATCATTTTGAGGGACACAATTTACTCCAAGTCTCAAATACTCAAACACCCATCCACTGCCACACAAGTTCACAAAAGGAGTGTGCAGAGGCATCACCAAGGAAAACCACTCAGCTTATCATAAATAGGCAGATGAACAAACTCAACCCCGCCCCCCACCAGAGGAACCAGGTAGATGCAGAGGTGAACTATGGAGATCACAGATGTTTTCTCCAAGGAGATAATATTTATATTGAGACAAGAAGGATAAAAGGGACAAATGGGCAAAGAGCCAAGAGAAGGAAATTCCAAGAAAGGATAAAACCTGTAACAGGGAATTGTGGTGGGAAGGAGCTTGTCACATGTGAGAGTCTGAAAGAACCCAGCCAGTGAAGAGGACGGATAGCAAAGCAGAGACAGGGACAAGACCAGGTGGCACAGAAGCAGGGCCTTGCACTTCACCTTAGGGGTTTCAAGTTTATTCTAGGAGTGATGGGGTTTCAAAGTATAAGGATTTCAAAGGAGGTCAGTATCACGAGGTTAAGAGATCGAGACCATCCTGGTCAACAAGGTGAAACTCTGTCTCTACTAAAAATACAAAAATTAGCTGGGCATGGCGGTGCACACCTGTAGTCCCAGCTACTCGGGAGGCTGAAGCAGAATAATTGCTTGAACCCAGAAGGCAGAGGTTGCGGTGAGCCCAGATCGCACCATTGCACTCCAGTCTGGGTAACAATAGCGAAACTCCGTCTCAAAAAAAAACAAAAAACAAACAAACAAACAAACAAAAAAACAAGGATAGAGACAGGTTTGCAGCAATGAATAGCTCTGGGGAGCATGGACTGAGTGGGTCGTGGGGCATCTGTGCAGGAAGCTGTAGAGGTGGCAGGTGCATATTCTTTTTGTGAGCTTGGGTCGTAGGGGATGGGTCTTTGAGCATTCGGGATTTGGAATGTCTTTCTCTCTTCTGAGGATGGTGGTAGCTGTGGAAATGGAAAGAAGTGGATGGATTCTGAGACATTAGGAGGCTGGACCCACAGGACTGATTGGACTGATTGGGATTGATAATGATATTTCTAACGTAAATTTTGGTCCAGGTGCACCAAATGGAAGTTTTGGGGCTTGCACATGGCTTCACTCAGTTGACCAGTTTCATTCACAAGAACTCAATGGTGCTTACATAAGAGCTTGAGTCCAATGCCTTTCACTAGATGTTGACAAAAGACAGCCCCCAGTTCTCCTTTGAGCTGAGACAGCTTTTGTTTATTCCGCCTAGTATTTAAATAACAGGGACTTGTCACATAAAAATCTAGACTCTTAGCCGCTCTTGTAAAACCAGAAAAGCTGGCAGCAAGGGGGCCTGCAATCTTGCTTGGTCCCAGTGAGCCTGAGGTGAGCAGCAGCTTCCCCCTTTAGAAAGACACTATCTTGCACGTTCTGCACATGTACCCCAAAACCTAAAATGCAATAAAAAAAGAAAAGAAAGAAAGACAACGTGCTCTCCAGCACCTCAGCTCTCCCTCTTGCTCTACCCACAAGCACTTCCCTTATTTATCTGACTGTAGCTCCCTGGTTCCTCTGGAAGTTTGGGCTTGCTTGTCTGCCTAATGACAATAAGTGGAGTGGTTTTCCTTGGTGACTCCTCTACATATTCCTTTCGTGAGCTTGTGTGGCAGTGGATGGGTGTTTTTGATTTGGAATAAATGTCTTTCTTGCCAGAGACTTTATAAACTTGAATGAGAAGGGGTATAATAAATCCCAAAGGTGGACTCCGTGATTTCCATGGAAGGGTTCAAGTTTTGAATACAGTTGGTTTCTCACTTCATTTTAGTCCTTCTCCCCAGAACTACCTGTAGTAAAGTGTTGGCAGCCTTTCCAGTAACCAAGGAGAGTATTACATACACATTATATTCTGTTTAAGAAAGCAGAAAAATATATAATACATGTTTTGGGGATCCTCACAAACATGAAGGTATTCTAAGAAATAAAGCTCATATTCAACTCTAGTGTTTAGGGAAGTTTAAGCTTTGTAGGAAGCTAAGCATTTCCTAGTATTGCTGGAAAAAATGGGAAATACTAGGAAAGCAGGTATTTCCCTGTTTTGGAAAGATGAGGCATTTCAGTAATTATAAGTGCACTAGAAAATTAATTTGGATATATTCCCCATAAACTGATCTCTAAATTATGAAACCACTAGTAACTATAAATTGCAGAAAACTTTAGCTATGGGAAAAAACGTCTTAGCAAAGGTTTATTTCTAATGCTTATTTCTTTAGATGTATTACTTAGCTAAAGTGAAAGTCTTACCTAGTCTTTTAGAAGCATACTGGCTGGGATGTGTGAGGCTTTATTCACAGGCAAGCAGCTAAAAGGGAATTCTTGTTTCTGTTCTTTTAGAAGTAACCACTGCCATGTGTGTACCTATGCAACTATCTTGCATGTTCTGCACATGTACCCCAAAACCTATAATGCAATAAAAATTTAAAAAATTAAAAAAAAAAAAGTAACCACCATTACTAGGACGATCGCAGGAAGGAAATGGCTATTTCCACTTACATGCTCCCTAAACAACAATGAAATGTTAATTAGCAGCAAAATAAAAGGACAGATGACGGTTTTGAATCCTGGATCTTTATTGAGCTTTAACTTCCTGTACTCGTTGGCCTAACTGTTTGCCGTTAAACCACAAAACAGAATAAAATGTATCAAAAGCCTACCGCAGATAGTTACTAGTTACAATCTGCCACCAACTGAGCCTTACCTCCAGGTGCCCTTTGTAATCCCCCTCAGTGGTGGTAACAACGGCATTTTGATGGAAAAGTAGTAGTTTTATTAATATCTGTATTTCATTTTCCTTTAAAGTGGAACTCCTCAGTGATATTTGTGTTGGAAAGTAGGACCCATCTTATTGAAGTGCCTTAGGAAACTCAAAGAATAAAATGGGGAGAAGGGGAGGGTGATATGATTTGACCAGCAGTTTACTCAGGTTTCTGCCATTCTATGAAATACAATGAATTGTTGACAATGCCCTTTCAACCTGACCATATGAAGCAACTTTTCTTTCTTCCCTCCTTTAATATAATGCCAAAGTTATATCACATTATATATATGCAGAGGTAAATAAACAAACGTCAGCTATCAGGAAAACTGGTTGCATCCCAGAAATACCTCTTAAGCAATAGGTTATAAACAATGTTATAACAAATAACAATTATAACATTATAACAGATAACAATTATAACATTATAACAATCAGCAGAGGTTCTATCTCAGATTCAGCAGAACTGGAGAACATTCTTGTCCCGATTGGCAAGAAGTCAGGATTGGCTTGATATCTAAATCGAAAGACTCATTTTGGGTCACCACAGGTTAGTTCCCTTCCCTGCCTGCAGCATTCCTGTCTGAAGTCTAGGTGCTTACTACGGCTTGCTTCATTGGTCTTTCCCAATGTTCACCACTCCATCTGGACGCTAGAGGGTCCAAAGATAACATTTTGCAGCAAGGTTCTCCCCACCCCAGCCAGAAATTTGCTGCCTCAGATGAGATGCTAAGGGTGGAATTCCTGCTTTCTGAGCTTCCACATGACAGTGAATGTAACTGAACAAGAGATATCGTGGATTTTCTCTTGGACCCTCCCCGCTGGTTACAGAACAGTGTTGGAAATACTTTACTCAAGCCAATGAATATTGGAGCAGCACATTGCGGGTAAGGGAGGAAAGTGATGGTGAGTGTAATGAGCAATTTTCTTTCTCACAGCTGAAGACAAATAGCGTTTACCTCTACTTGGCAATGTAGGTGTATAAATGTGTTGGACGGTTAAGTGACGATTTGGGATGTTGGCAAAGCCTGGTAAATGAGACTTTAGTTCACTTTCCTCTCCATTAATCAAAAATAGAAATGCTTTCCTGCTTGCCTGAAAGTATTGACATTATACTATTGCCCCACTACTGAGCATTTGCTCAAAGGCCATTACAAAATAATCGGAAAATGGATGCGTATTTTGGTTGGTTTAGGGGAAGAAAATTGCTCAAGCAACATGTATTTATTGTGCTTTTTTTGTATCTCCCACACTGCCCAACATTGTGAGAGATATAAAAGAATGATGTTCTTTCCTTTTGATTCTTTAAAAGGCTGTTGTTTTCATTTGTTTTAACCCTTTGTTGACACTCTAGAAAAAAATAACAGGTAATGTGAGATAGGTTATAGTGTAGTTTTTTTTAACAGGTGATATGGGTTGTTTAATTGAGAAAAGAGAAAGCACACTGTAGGCCCAAAGAGGTGGAAAGATTTTTCTTCTCCAGAATTTTTCTCATCTGAAAAATTTTTTCTCATCCCACCCACTGAGTGAGATGCTCATTCTCTGAGCCTGAGATGTCCTAGGCACGTCCACTCCTTTACTTGCCACATTTTATTATGATTATAAGCTGGTGACTGGATATCCTGGTTTTCCCAGCACAGTCCCAGTTTATGCCTGTCGTCCCAGAATAATCGTTAATAGTTTCCCCTTTTATTCTCAAGAGTAACTCAGTTTAGGTGATAAATATAATTATAACATAAACATAAACTGAAGACCACATAGCTCAGGTTTTTTTTTAATGCTGTCACATTCAAAAGAGCAAAATCTAATAAACAAAAGTAATTAGAAATGTTTCTTGGGGCTCACGATCGTTAAAGGGGATCTAATTTTTAACCTACAACAACACTCTTCAGAAGTTTATTTCTCTCTTCTCCAAGAACCTCTGATAGCTGTGGCTGCTCTGAAGCTTTTCAAATATAACAACTCTAACTTTACTGACACCCAACCCACATCTCTTATTTTGTCTCTTTTGCCTCTCTTAACTATTTTTTTTTAAATCATGCATCTTCTGTTGTCTCTTCTTTTTACCCTATACATTCTCTTAATTCTGCATTACAAAGACCCCGATGCCAGCTTCGCAAAGACTCTCTTTGGAAGGTGAGGAAGGAGAAGTATCCGAACTGGTGGAGAAAGTTGTTCTGAGTGGGTTGGAAGTGGGAGGAGGGAGGCAGGGAACTCTCATTGATGAGTAAATCTCATCTCTGTCACAAGTTATCTGAGAGAGGAGCTACAAGGTTTGCATCTCAGTGTACAGCACAGTGCTTGGCACAAATAGGAATTTGAAAATGTGAGTAAATGGAGGCAAATTAGGGAGACCCTGGACCTGGCTCAGATGGAGGAAGACTAGAGGCAGTTGGAGGGCATTCCAGGGAAAGAAGGATCAGGGAATATGGGTTTATTTTTCTGTGGTGGAATGTGCATGAGGATGGGGGACAGTGAAGAGACTTGGCAAAGCATTGGAACCCCTCAATGGGGAAAAATGAGAATCTGTTTTTCACTTAATAGTGGTTTAATAGTGGAAGCCATCTGTTGGCTTTCAAAAGCGGAGACACTCAAGAAGGGCTTGAAACCCCTGGAAAAATACTGTATGGCAGAGATCCAGGATAGAGTCATGAAGGAGGCAATCACTGGATGGCAGTGCTTTATTAGATAGATTAATTCACCAGTTTTGTTCAGTGTACTTTGTATGCTTGTTACATTGGATTGCATTGTGATGGATAAAGAGCATATAGCACACAGAAGAAACTCAATAAATGGTGACTAACGTCATCACCACCACTATCATCACCACCATCAACATCATCATCATCATCACCACCACCATCACCATTATCATCATCACCATCATTACCACCACCATCATCATCACCATTATCATTATCACCAACATCACCACACAATCATCATCATCATCATCATCACCATCACCATTATCATCACCATCATTACCACCACCATCATCATCACCATTATTATCACCAACATCACCACAATCATAATCATCATCATCACCATCACCATCATCATCACCTCCATCACCATCATTACCACAACCACCATCATCATTTTCTTCACTATTGTTGTTTGCATTATTGGGAAAGTTCTGAGACAGAAAAAAAGCTGGAGGATTGTTAAAGGGAGATATTGTGGAAGACAATAGAGAAGCTTCTCTGGAAGAAAGGGGATTCCAAATATCAGAAGGGCTGTGTGGTGAAATAGGGAGGAGACACCTGCTATAGCACTTTCTTTGTAAAGTTAGTATGAGAGGGGGAATCAGAGAAGCTGATTTCAGTTTGGCATTAATGAACTATCTCATGTGCAAAATGTCTGACTATGGGATAGCTTATCTCCTGAGGAAGTGAACTCCCTGATGTTGGAAGAGCCAAGCAGAATCTAGGTGATTGCCTGCCAGGGATGTTACACATGCTTTAATAAACATGTGGAAGAGAAGATTTATTTCCTCTGAGATCCCTCTGAACTGAAAGAGGCAAGGGACTTGTAGACCTCCAGGGGCTGGACTAAGTTGGTAGTGGTTGGAATGTCAAAAAAGGATCATGGTCTGTACCAGTGGTTCTCAACTAAGGGCAATTTTGCCGGGCAAAGAACACTTGGAAATGTCTGGAAACACTTTTGGTTGTCAAAACTGGGGGGAGGGTGCTACTGGCATGTAGTGGGTAGAAGCCAATGGCCTGCTAAGCATCCTACAATGCACAGGACAGTCCCCACACTCCACAATAAAGAACTATTTAGCCCAAAATGTCAATAGTGTCAAAGCTGAGAAAACCTGGTCTACATTTTTTTTTTTTTTTTTTTTGAGACGGAGTCTCCCTCTGTCACCCAGGCTGGAGTGCAGTGGCATGATCTCGGCTCACTGCAACCTCCACTGCCGGGTTCAAACAATTCTCTTGTCTCAGCCTCCCAAGAAGCTGGGACTACAGGTGTGTGCCACCATGCTGGGCTAATTTTTTGTATTTTTTAGTAGAGACAAGCTTTCACCATGCTGGCCAGGCTGGTCTCAAACTCCTGACCTTGTGATCCACCCGCCTTGGCCTCCCAAAGTAATGGGTTTACAGGCGTGAGCCACCATGCCCAGCCCCTGGTCTACATTTTAATAAGTCCATTGTCTTCTTGTATAGAGTGAAGAGAGTTGCTGGGTGGATAATTGCTGACTCACATTCACTAGGTCATATTTTCCTAAACAATAAGCCAGAAATATTGCCACGCATGCCCTTTATGTTGTAGTTTTCACACGCATCTTAAAGATTCCTCATTTTTTTCTTCAAAGCTTCTTTGAAGTCAGTTCAACTGGCTAAGAAATGCAGTAGGTGATAAGGACAAACTCACTCTTCAATCTTGTCTGCGATCTAATTCTGGCTGCTGTCCAGTAAGCTCTGTGGAGTGCAGTTTTGTATTTATCCTCCTTCCTGGAGGGTAACGGACTTTTTTGAAGGCTGGAGATGGATAAACAGGATTCTTGCTTCATAGATTTCTTCTTGGTAGCCTAGCCGATTTCCTCACTTGGTACACAGCTTACAAATATTTAGGGTAACCGCATGTCCAGGTTTACCTAAAATCATCATGGTTTACTCATATTGTGGTGGGATGATTATTAACAGTGACTTCGTTTACCATCAAAAGTGTCTTGGCTTAGAAAATAAGTTATATGGCCACCTACTCTATTACTTGGCCAATGAGTATTTTGATGATACCTTCATACCATTTTAATATCTATAACCTAGGAGGGGTTGGTTTAAAACAACTCACCAACACTAGCTAATCTAATTCATCATCACCATCATCATAAAAGCTAATCTGTATAACTTTTCCAAAATAGTTATGACTTCTGTCCTTCAAACCACATTTTTACTCATAAGTCACAAGCCACATTTGTGACTTGTGTATATCAGCAGGATTAAATCTGTGGCCAGAGATAGAAGTAAATTATTTGCATATGGTCCTTTCTCTATATATCTTTATTGACTTTGGATGTAAACTTTACTTTGACCCATTGCCCAACTCAGAAACACACTTCTGTAAGAAACAGCACTTTGATAACCTTTCAGGCAACTTCTTCCTAAATCATGACCAGTTCTTTATTAATTCGTACATCCTATTTTGTCTTTGCTATCCACTCTTCAACTCTCTCCTAAACCACTGACATTTTTTCAACTTTGATTCCCAAAGAGATGATTTCAAGCTGTAGTTTCATTGGTTTCCTGAAGCACATAAAAATGATAGATCTGATTAGGTGAAACCATATTTCACAAATACAATGTATAGAGTCTCATCATTGAATACTTCAAACACAAAATGATATCTGTTGTAGGAAAGTTTCTGGCCATAAAGACCACAAACTGCCTTCCCTTTGTCTTGATTATGTCTTTCCTTCATTGTACTGTTCTATGTTATACTCTTCTCAGCTCTTTGGGGCAGGGAGTCAGGGAGTTGTTTGTTCAGCAGGTGCTATGTATAGTAAATTGCTGCATGCATTTATGTTGCTATATAAATAATGAACAATTCTGCACTCACAGACACTTTGATAGCCACAGTGATAATATATATCCCTTATTTTAGAAAAAAATGTACAAAAGAGTTTTACCTTGCTTCAGCAGATAAGACATACCAGATTGGCACATGACCTTATTTTTCTTTTTCAAGACCATAGTGTAACAGTTTATCAGATTGCTCATAAAACATGCCAATTGCTTAGAATGCAGATAAACATGATGTTTTCGGTATTCGATCAATCCCAGAAATCATCCAATTTTCTCTTCCCAATTAAATCCCTAAATTTGGGGGTTATAGGTTAAATAATTAGGAGGTTCCTTTCCTATTTCTTCTTTCTGCCCACAAAGCTTAATATGTCACAGAAGATATGTAGTCAGAAGCGTGGGCTTGGGAGTCAGTCATGAATTGGGAAACTGAACCTATCACTTACCAGCTGTGTGACCTTGGACTTGTTACCTCAGTTGTCTCATATGCTTTAGAGGTTAACAGAGCTTATCTGAAAGGGGCATCGCGGCAACTAAATGAGATAGTGTGTGTGTATACATCTCTAGCACTTGGAACAGAGTAACTCAAAATAAGGCAACAATTCTTTGTAGGTGTTCCCATGTCTCTACCCTTAACTCAACTATCATCATCTGTCCAAATGCCTGTCCTCATCACTACACAGTGAGCAACTTAAGGCCAGGCACATTGCTTCTTTATCCATGTAGCTCCAGAGTCTAGCCTAGCAAATATGAGACATTCAATACATATGTTCTGAATCAGTAAACAATGGATGAATTTGGCAGTTTTGGAGGGTATCAATTTATTGTTACTTTCCTTGTCTAGACTTAAAAAAAAATGCCCTCTGAAAATTTCAAACTGGGAAGTGTTCAGGGTCTCCCATTGTCCTGAGTACAATGTATGATTTGGCTTTGGGGATGACTGCTTGTCTCTTCCCCTAGCACCAGAGATTGTTTTAGGCTACAGTTGTGGAGTAGATGCTGTTGGTGCCCTGCCCACATCACCTTTGCTAGGCAGGTTCCTCCAATCCACAGCTGCTGTGAATGTTGGCTACTGGAAGCACACAGCTGTAGCTTTTTAGAGATTTCCCCTCTATTAACAGGAGCCTCCTGTTCACAGACATTGGGAGGCTAGACCCACCCTCTCAATCAGGTAGTCTGCTGTAGCCAATGACTGACTGATACAGGAGTGCAGAAGCCTGACCCATCTGGAATCATGCTTAAACTAAAGCCAGATCAGCTTGATAGGACTGTGGAGCTGGTCAGTCAGCCATGAGGCTGTCAATATTGGGGCTGCACATCTCAGCCTTCCATCAATGCACACATATGGGGTAACATGAAGGCCTTTCTACAGTTTTCTTATTAGTGCCCCTTCTGACCTGAGTCTTCAGACCCATGATCACCTCTGGTAGTTTCCTCCTTTTTTTTTGTACTTTGTTCACATTTTGAAAAGACAGGTCATATTTCTGTATTTCCAATGTGAAGATTATTAAACTTACCAAGACTTACCAGGAAAAGGATCAACATAAGTTTCCAATGAATGTTTAATAATTCTTGGTATTTTCTAAGATAATTAACATTAACAAAATGTTGCCTTAAAAACTTAAGTCTGGAGTGCCAGAATGTTCTCTTTGTATCACTGACAGAAGTATAGGTTAACTTATTTGTGGTAAACCATTTTCCAGAATGGTTAGAATATAATGTTCTGATAAGATAGGGAGGGAAATGATAGAACCGATTTTCCAAACACTGTGTTCAAATTTGTCAAAAACGAAACCAAATGTATTTTTCTCTCTGACAATATAAAGATTTTGCAATGCTTCAAGTCGGAAAGTATGAACATCTGTTAACTTAGCATTAGAGATACATAGCAAAAAAAATTTCTAATAATAGAGATTGTTCACTTGTTACCATGTTGTAACAGAGAGCTGGGATTCAAGACGCAAAAAGCTGATTTGATCAGTTTGCACAATGCCCAGGAGGTTTTCAGAAATGGATCTGCATCACATCCACCAACACCACCCAGATATTGTCTATAAGGTTGGTCCTGGAATGATGTTAAAGACCGTTTATTCTAATTTCCCTGTTTTACTTCCCAGGTGGAGAAACTGATGACTGAGAAATGCAGTGGCCACACATTTTTAAAACCACATAAGAGTCCCTTCCCTGTGCCCTTGAGATGGAAAGACCAAGGGGCTGTTGCTAAGCCATCTACATTGGTAAGGATCTGAATGAGCCAGGTGGACAGCTCAGGTGCGAGGTACGTAAAGGTTGTGTTTTCTCCTATCCTCTAAGTGTAAGGTAACAGGCTGTTCTGTATTACCACAGCCCCAGATACAAGAGGGGAAGTGCACAGTGACAACTGATATCTTTACCCACATTCTCATACTTGGGCTGGTTCTGGGTATTCTAGGATCACTTACGGCAACCCTATGCTGATAAGAGTCCATGCTGCCAACACAAAGCTGGAAGTAGCCTGGGGTGGTAGAAGGAGTGGTGTGTGTTTTGGGCCCTGTTATGAACACCTCTGGGGGTCGAGGATGCTGATTTTAGATTTCAGTCCTGGGAGAGCCTAATGTATTTTAGAGGTAAGGAAATGTGGGAGAAGTTCAGATTTGGGATTTTTAACCATCCATTCCTGAGGAGACTGGATGCCAACAAAAACCACCTGGGGGATGTGTGTGGTCCAGCTGGTTGGGGTGCATACAACCCTATGGGTGGATCCAGTGCAGAGGCAGGGGCTGTGACACATGGCATGGTGGCCCCTCAACCATGTGTATGCTACGATGACTTTCAGGAGCCATCTGCTCTCTCCCAGCCTATGTCAATGACCAAAATACTTGAGAGCATTTAGAGACCACCACCAAAGAGTGGAGCCAGGCAAGGAAGGGAAGACTAAGGAAGAGAGAAACAGAATCTAGAATGGTTCTGGTGTAGATCGAATCCTAACTCTGAAGGACACTCATTTGCATTGTATTCAGAGTACTGCTGATTGGGGTCTCTGCACCCCACAGAATGGGCACAGACTCAGAGTGCTGACTCCAATACACGCAAACCTTGTGTGTAGAAGGGGAGCTAAGAGAAAGAATAAAGTAGCAACCAATAAATAAGTAAACCTGCAACAAACAAACAGACCCCCCGCTCCACCATTACCACTTGAAATGGCCTCATTTTTTAAAAATACCAAACATGGAAATAAAACCCACAAATAGCTTCTCCCGTGCAATTCTCTCTCAAGAGCCATAAGCAGCTGGAGGAGATGGAAAATAGATTGTGTTGGTAGCAAAACAATTGCCTGTGACATTTTCAGAGGGAATGGAATTCTATCTGAGAAGTGATACAGCTGTGAGAAAACACAGTGCTTAATGCATTAAGTTTATTTCATGAACTTCTTTTTAATACTAGCAGGCAGAGACTTTTAAAAATGACACTGTGCCCTTCCTAAACTCTGGAGTCATATTACTTAGTATTTGTGGTAATTTTCAATCAGGAGAGTCATTGCCATCACTGCAGATATTCAGACAGATGACAAGTAATAGTGATATTAGATTGGAACAGGAAACAGCCATGGAGTGTTTTCCAGTCTATCTACAGGGAGCTGCTCCATCACCAGATTCCTGATTGAGTTTGGGTGGAGGGCACAACCCCCCTACATCCGTAGTCACCTCATATGTGTTTGATTTGAGGACCTTTGAAGTAGAGCTTTGGTCTAGCAATGTTGGCATTACAACTATATTCTGATGGAGGATGGGAGCTAGAGAACCCAGCACTGTAGCGGGGACTAAGGCTGTGTGCGATGCCAAATGTATAGCTCTCACCTCTGTTTGTGGGACCAGCAGCGGTTCTGAGCCTTTTCTTCTCTCCTCCTTCTGTACACATGAGGGCTGGTATTCTCATGCACCACATATTGCCATGCATATTTCTGAATTTTGATGAATCCCCACAAAATGTTGTAGAGAAGTAGAGCAAATAACATTACAATTTTTATGGTATTCATAAAATATATTTTATAAGCATGTGAGTAATGAATCAGCCCTTTTGGAGGTCTCAAAACTTGTCATTCTACAAAGAAAATATGACTTAACCAATTAAAAAAAAAATGATTGAACTTATAAAAAGAGACTTGATGCTTCCAGACTGTCACTCTGTAAGTAATATTAACCAGCTAGAAAGTATGTGCTGTTAAATAATGAACACAGATAAAACTTATTTCATACAAAAATCACAACATCCAGATTTATTGGTTTTCAACATACTCATTACTATGAGTAATATTATTGCTGATTTCATTTGATAATCATTTTTTCTACCTTTGATTTTGAAATGAGAGTTGGGATGCACTCAGCAGCACACTGGTAGCATCCTTCTTACCTGTGTGCACTGAAGCCCTGGATGTGCCTATCAATCACGCTTCTTCAGTTACTGGTGCATCCTTACTTAGGTCAACTAAGAAATAAAGCAAAATTAACTATAAAATCACAACTCAGAAGCACTGTAAAATGCATTATTCCCAGAGAAAATTTTAAATGGAATTAAATGTCTTTATGTTTTTATTATAAAGTCATACATGTGTGTCATATAATCTAAAGGCAAAGTATAAAATGGAGAAAGTTGACTTCTGCACATGATCACACTCTACAAATAAAACACTATTAATACTAGAGGCCCTCATTCCATCTATCGATCTATCTATATCTACCATGTATATATGTGGTAGATATAGTAGATTACAGGGTGATTGCTTTATTAAAAAATATATATTTTATTGCACTTTAGGTTCTGGGGTACATGTGAAGAACATGCAGGATTGTTGCATAGGTACGTACATACATGGCAATGTGGTTTTCTGTCTCCATCCCCATCACCTATTTCTGGCATTACTCCCCATGTTGTCCCCACCAACTCCCTACCCCGCACTGTCCCTCCCCTAGTATCCCCCCAACAGAACTCAGTGTGTGATGCTCCCCTCCTTGTGTCCAAGTATTCTCATTGTTTGACACCCACCTATGAGTGAGAACATGTGGTGTTTGATTTTCTGTTCTTGTGTCAGTTTGCTGAGAATGATGGTTTCTGGGTTCGTCCATGTCCCTACAAAGGACACAAACTCATCGTTTTTTATGGCTGCATAGTATTCCATGGTGTATATGTGCCACATTTTCCCTGTCTAGTCTATCATTGATGGGCATTTGGGTTGGTTCTAAGTCTTCTAAGTCTTTGCTATTGTAAACAGTGCTGCAATGAGCATGTGTGTGCATATGTCTTTATAATAGAATGATTTATAATCCTTTGGATATATACTCAGTAATGGGATTGCTGGGTCAAATGCAATTTCTATTTCTAGGTCCTTGAGGAATCGCCACACTGTCTTCCACAATGGTTGAACTAATTTACACTCCCACCAGCAGTGTAAAAGGGTTCCTATTTCTCCACATCCTCTCCAGCATCTGTTGTCTCTAGATTTTTTAATGATTGCCATTCTAACTGGGGTGAGATGGTATCTCACTGTAGTTTTGATTTGCATTTCTCTAATAACCAGTGATGATGAGCATTTTCTCATATGTTTGTTGGCTCTATATATGTCTTCTTTTGAAAAGTGTCTGTTCATATTCTTTGCCCACTTTTGAATGGGTTTATTTTATTTTATTTTAGTTTTTGTAAATCTGTTTTAGTTCTTTGTAGATTCTGGATATAAGTCCCTTGTCAGATGGGTAGATTTCAAAAATTTTTTCCCATTCTGTTGGTTGTCAGTTTGCTCTAATGATTGTTTCTTTTGGTATGCAGAAGCTCTGGAGTTTAATTAGATCCCATTTGTCTATTTGGCTTTTGTTGCCAATGCTTTCAGTGTTTTAGTCATGAAGTCCTTGCCTATGTCTATGTCCTGAATGGTTTTGCCTACGTTTTCTTCTAGGGTTTTTATGGTGTTAGGTCTTATGTTTGAGTCTTTAATCCATCTGGAGTTAATTTTAGTGTAAGGTGTCAGCAAGAGGTCCAGTTTCTGCTTTCTGCACATGGCTAGACAGTTTTCCCAACACCATTTATTAAACAGGGAATGCTTTCCCCATTGCTTGTTTTTGTCAGGTTTGTCAAAGATTAGATGGTTGTAGATGTGTGGCATTTCCTCTGAGGCCTCTGTTCTGCTCCATTGGTCTAAACCTCTGTTTCAGTACCAGTACCATGCTGTTTTGATTACTGTAGCCTTGTAGTATAGTTGTAGTATAGTTTGAAGTCAGGAAGCATGATGCCTCCAGTTTTGTTCTTTTTGCTTAGAATTGACTTGACTATGTGGGCTCTCTTTTGGTTCCATATGAAGTTTAAGGAGTTTTTTTTTTCCAGGTCTGTGAAGAAGGTCATTGGTAGTTTCATGCGGATAGCATTGAATCAATAAATTACTTTGGGCATTATGGCCATTTTCATGATATTGATTCTTCCTAACCACGAGCATGGAATGTTTTTCCATCTGTTTGTGTCCTCTCTTATTTCCTTGAGCAGAGGTTTGTAGTTCTCCTTCAAGTGGTCCTTTATATCCTTTGTTAGTTGTATTCAGTTCATTCTTGATTTGGCTCTCTTTAAGTCTGTTATTGGTGTATATGAATGCTTGTGATTTCAATACATTGATTTTGTATCCTGAGACTTTGCTGAAGTTGCTTATCTGTTTCAGGAGATTATGGACTGAGACAATGGGTCTTCTAAATATACAATCATGTCATCTGCAAATAGAGACAATTTGACTATCTCTTTTCCTAATTGAATAGCCTTTATTTCTTTTTCTTGCCTGATTGCTCTGGCTAGAACTTCCAATACTATATTAAATAGGAGTGGTGAGAGAGGGCATCCTTGTCTAGTGCCATATTTCAAAGAGTTTGCTTCCAGTTTTTGCCCATTCAGTGTGATATTGGCTGTGGGTCTGTCGTAAATAGCTTTTATTATTTTGAGACATGTTCTGTCAATGGCTAGTTTATTGAGAGTTTTTAGCATAAAGGGTTGTTGAATTTTGTTGAAGGCCTTCTCTGCATCTATTGAAATAATCATGTGATCTTTGTCTTTGGTTCTGTTTATGGGGTGAATTATGTCTATAGACTTGCATATGTTGAACCAGCCTTGCATCCCAGGGAAGAAATCTACTTGATTGTGATGGATAAACTTTTTGATGTGCTGTTGCAATCAGTTTTCCAGTATTTTATTGAAGATTTTTGCACCTATGTTCATCAGGGTTATTGGCCTGAAGTTTTCTTTTTTTGTTGAGTCTCTGCTGGGTTTTGGTATCAGGATGATGTTGGTCTCATAAAATGATTTGGGAAGGATTCCCTCTTTTTGGATTGTTTGGAATAGTTTCAGAAGGATTGGTACCAGCTCCTCTTGGTATGTCTGGTAGAATTCAGCTGTGAACCCATCTGGACCTGGGCCTTTTTTGGTTGGTAGGCTATTAATTACTGCCTCAACTTCAGCCCTTGTTATTGGCCTATTCAGGGTTTTGACTTCTTCCTTGTTTAGGCTTGAGAGGGTGCAAGTGTCCAGGAATGTATACATTTCTTCCAGGCTTACTGGTTTATGTGCATAGAGTTGTTTATAGTAATTTCTGATGGTGGTTTGTATTTCTGTGGAATCTGTGGTGATGTCCCCTTCATTGTTTTTTATTGAATCTATTTGATTATTTTCTCTCTTCTTTTTTATTAATCTGGCTAGTGGTCTATTTTGTTGATCTTTTCAAAAAAGCAGCTCCTGGATTTATTCATTTTTTGAAGGGTTTTTTTTGTATCTCTATCTCCTTCAGTTCTGCTCTGATCTTAGTTATTTCTTGTCTTCTGCTAGGTTTTGAGTGTTTTTGATCTTGTTCCTCTAACTATTTCAATTTTGATGATAGGGTGTCGATTTTAGATCTTTCCTTGCTTCTCATGTGGGCATTTATTGCTGTAAATTTTCCTCTAGTCATTGCTTTAAACGTGTCCCAGAGATTCTGGTACATTGTGTCTTTGTTCTCATTGGTTTCAGAGAACATCTTTATTTCTGCCTTTATTTCATTGTTTATCCAGTCAACATTCAAGAGCCATGAAGTTGTGCAGTTCTGCATTAGCTTCTGAATCCTGAGTTCTAATTTGATTTCATTGTGGTCTGAAAGACTGTTTGTTATGATTTCCATTCTTTTGCATTTGCTGAGGAGTGATTTACTTCCAATTATGTGGTCAATTTTAGAGCAGGTGTGATGTGGTGCTGAGAAGAATGTATATTCTGTGGATTTGGGGTGGAGGGTTCTGTAAATGTCTATTAGGTTTGCTTGGTCCAGGTCTGAGTTCAAGTTATGGATATCCTTGTTAATTTTCTGTCTGGTTGATCTGTCTAATATTGACAGTGTTAAAGTCTCCCACCACAGTTGTGTGGGATTCTAAGTCTCTTTGCAGGTCATTAAGAACTTGCTTTATGTATCTGGGTGCTCCTGTATTGGGTGCATATATATTTAGGATCATTAGCTCTTCTTGTTTCATTGATCCTTTTACCATTATATAATGCCCTTCTTTGTCTCTTTTGATCTTTCTTGGTTTATACTGCATTTTATCTAGGATTGCAACTCCTGCTTTTTTTTTTTTTTTGCTCTCCATTTACTTGGTAAATCTTCCTCCATTCCTTTATTTGAGCCTATGCATATCCTTGCATGTGAAGTGGGTTTCCTGAATACAGCACACCAATGGGTTTTGACTTTTTAACCAATTAGCCAGTCTGGATTTTTTGATTGGAACATCTAGCCCATTCACATATAAGGTTAATATTGTTATGTGTGAATTTGATTCTTTCATTTGGATGCTACCTGGTTGTTTTGCACATTAGTTGACTCAATTTCTTCATTGTGTTGGTGTTCTTTATCATATGGTACGCTTTTGGAGTGACTGCTACTGCTTGTTCTTTTCTATGTTTCATGCTTCTTTCAGGGACTCTTTTAAAGCAGGCCTGGTGGTGATGAAATCTCTGAGCAATTGCTTGTTCATGAAGGATTTTATTTCTCCTTTACTTATGAAGCTTAGTTTGGCTGGATATGAAATTCTAGGTTGAAAGTTCTTTTCTTTAAGGATGTTGAATATTGCCCCCCCACCTTCTGGCTTGTAGGGTTTCTGCTGAGAGATCCCCTGTGAATCTGGTGGGCTTCCCTTTGTGGGTAACCCAACCTTTCTCTCTGGCGGCCCTTAGCATTTTTTTCCTTCATGTCAACCCTAGTGAATCTGATGATTATGTGCTTTGGGGTTGCTCTTCTTGAGGAATATCTTTATGGTGTTCTCTGTATTTCCTGGACTTGAATATTGGCCTGCCTTGCTAGATTGGGGAATTTCTGCTGGATAATATCCTGAATACCATTTTCCAGCTTGGATTCACTCTCTTCATCACATTCAGGTATACCTATCAATTGTAGATGAGGTCTTTTCACATAATCCCATATTTCTTGGAGGCTTTGTTCATTTCTTTTTACTCTTTTTTCTTTAATCTTGCATTCTCATTTTATTTCATTGAGTTGATCTTCAACCTCTAATATCCTTTCTTCTGCTTGGTTGATTCAGCTATTGAAACGTGTGTATGCTTCCTGATGTCCTTGTGTTGTGTTTTTCAGCTGCAACAATTCATTTATATTCCTCTCTAAGCTGTTTATCCTCATTAGCATTTCATCAAACCTTTTTTCAAGGTTCTTAGTTTCTTTGCATTGTGTTAGAATATGTTCTTTTAGCTCAGAGACGTTTGTTATTATCCACCTTCTGGAGCCTGTTTCTGTCAATTCTTCAGACTCATTCTCCATCCAGCCTTGTTTCCTTGCTGGTGAGGAGTTGTGATCCCTTGGAGAAGGAGAGGCATTCTGGTTTTGGGTGTTTGCATCCTTTCTGTGCTGGTTTCTTCCCATCTTTGTGGATTTATATACCTGTGGCCTTTGTAGTTGGTGATGTTCAGATGGGATCTCTGGATGTCCTTTTTGTTGATGATGAAGTTATTTCTTTCTGTTTCTGAGTTTTCCTTCTACCAGTCAGGCCCCTCTGCTGTACGACTGCTGGAGGTCCACTCCAGATGCTGCTTGCCTGGGGATCACCTGCAGTGGTTGCAAAACAGTAAGGGTTGCTTCCAGTTTCTTCTTCTGCTATCTTTGTCCCAGAAGGATACCCACCAGATGTCAGCATGAGCTCTCCTTTATGAGGTGTCTCTGGATATACAGGGGTCAGGGAGCTGCTTGAGGAAACAGTGTGTCCCTTATAGGAGCTCAAGTGTTGAACTGTGAGCTCTGTTGTTCCATTAAGAGCTGCTGGGCACGTATGTTAAAGTCTGCTGCAGTGGAACTAATAACCACCTTTTTTTCCCCAGGTGCTCTGTCCCGGGAAGGTGGGGTTTCATTTATAAGTTCCTGTCATGTTTCTGCCTTTTTTCAGAGGTGCCCTGCCCAGTGAGGAGGTAGCCTAGTCACAGTTTGCCAGCAGAGGTGTTGCTGAGCTGCTGTGGGCTCTGCTCAGCTGCTGTGTGAACTTCCTTGCAGTTTTGTTTATAGGGATATAGTCAGAACTGCCTCGGTAATGGCGGTCTGCCTCAGTAATGGCAGACTGTCTCTTTAATGTCAGACTGCCTCAGTAATGGCAAACTCCCTTAATGGTGGACTGCCTCAGTAATGGCAGACTGCCTCGGTAATGGTGGATGCCCTTCCCCCCCACAGAGCTTGACCATCCTGCGTCCAGCTGTGTTTGCTGTGAAGTTCTCAGTCCAGAGCGTTTCAGATTGCTGGTCTTTGTGGGGGTGGGACCAGCCAAGCCAGATCGCCTGGCTCCCTGTTTTAGCCCCCCTTTTTTTCAGTTGAATGGGCAACTCTGTCTCCCAGGGGTTTCAGTTGCCAGTTGAAATGGTGCCCAGATTTGTGTGAGGTTTTGCATGGAGACCCACTGCGCCTGCTGAAACAGCTACACTGGAGGTTCGTGGTGGTTTTTTGCATGGGAATCTCCTGGTCTGTGGGCAGTAAAAATTCATTTGGAAATGCAGTGATCACTCACCCTCTGCCTTTTTGCTGGGTACTGCAATCCAGAGCTGTTCCTATTCGGCCATCTTTCTCTCCAGGTGATCTTATTTTTAAGTATATAGATATGTCTTAAAATTTATCTATATGTCTACATATTTATACAGATATCTATATATAAAAGTTATACATAAATTTTATATAGATATATATCTCTCTATAAAAATTATATATAGATAAATTTTAAAACATATCCATATACTTAAAAATGTGATCACACTGTACCCTACTTTACAACATCATAGTACAGCATGGATATTCCTCCATGTCCATGCACACAGGTCTAACACATCTGTCTAATCACTGCCAAGCAGAAAAGTTTCACAGGAAACCATTAAGGCAGTCAGGGGACACCTAGTGCAGGGCGTGGTTACTGTGGACTTGATCCTAAGAGCAATAGGAAATCCTGGGAAGACTTTAATCAGAGAAGTGATTGACCGTATTTGCATCAAAAGGACCATGATGGCTGCAGTGTGATGAATGGATGGAAAGGGGACAAGAGCAAGTTTGAGGAACAACCTAAAGTCATTAAAGTAATTGCCGTTTCCATTGCAAAAACAGATGGAAGCTTAGACCGGGGAGGTGGTAGTGGAGGTGGAGAGTAGTGGATGGATTCAAGATGTATTTAAAAGATGGAATAGAAACCACCTGACTGTTGGCTAGTCATGAGTATGGAGAAGAGAAAGGTGTGGAGAATAACTTGGAAGGTTCTGGCAGGTATGGTGGACTAAAGAGGGATTTGTTTGCCGAGTGAGGAAATGATGGGGAATCTTGCTGGGGAAGGAAATGACACTATGAATCCACTTTGATTCTTGAATTGGCAGCACCTGTGGAATATCAGAGTGAATATGTTCCACTCTGGAGTACAGCTCAGTGCTATATTAGAGGCAAATTGGTGATGTAGGCTAAGGCAGTGATCCTCCCTCATGGAGAGACTAAATGAGAATGGGTTTGGGCCTTGGGGGAACTCCAGGACTTAATGGCTGGGTGGAGGCAAATGAGGAAGGCTAAGAAAGAGAAGCCAGAGAGAGGGAAAACTGTAGACTTGCAAGCTCCCTGTGGTTAGGGACCAGGTTTGTTTTTACTCACTATTTTACCTCTAAGGCTTAGCACAATTCCAGGAAAACACACACACACACACACACACACACACACACACACACACACACACACATACATATACATACACATAATGTATGTGTATATATATGTATATTTTTGAGATGGAGTCTTGCTCTGTTGCCAGGCTGGAGTGCAGTGGTGCCATCTCCGGGCATTGCAATCTCCACCTCCTGGGTTCAAGCGATTTTTGCCTCAGCCTCCCGAGTAGCTGGGACTACAGGTGCGTGCCACCATACCCGGCTAATTTTTGTATTTTTACTAGAGACGAGGTTTCACCATGTTGGCCAGGATGGTCTAGATCTGTTGACCTCGTGATCTGCCCGCCTTGGCCTCCCCAAGTGATGGGATTATAGGTGTGAGCCACCGAATCTGGTCAGGAACATATATTTTTAACTAATAAATGAATGGAACTACGGGGGTCATGTAAGCCAAAGCAAGAAAGGTGTGGCAAGCAGGACACAAATTGAGAAGTGGTCCTGAATTCGTGATGTGGGAGTCATTACCAACTTTAGCAGAAGCAGCTTAGCAGAGGTGGTGGGGTCAAAGGTATCGGAGCAGATAATACTCATTTCTGTCCCCGCCACCACCACTTGTGTGACGTGCCATTTTGCTGGCATTCTCAACAACGTTAGGCATTACCAGTCTTGCTGATTTGAAAGGCAAAAATATGTGTTATTTGACTTTGAATTTCTCTAAGGCCTTAAGCATTTTGGGGGTTGTTTTTTTGGGGGATGAGGAGTAAATTATTTGTTTATAAATGTTTCTTGCTTTTCTATTCTTCTGTTTTATTTTTTTCCTTTCTTTAGTTTAAACAGCTTTATGTATAGTAAGAAGTTTAAGCCTGTCATCCAGGTGATAACCAGTTCCCTGTACTCTCATTTGTCTATTCAATTCAATTCATTAATGATATCTGCTATAGGAAAAATGTTTGAGGTTTTTAAACTCAAATTTATTTTTCTAACTTTTAAAGTGAGCATTGCATTCATATAATTAAAAAAGTGAAGAAAGGGCCGGGCGCGGTGGCTCAAGCCTGTAATCCCAGCACTTTGGGAGGCCGAGGAGGGTGGATCACGAGGTCAAGAGATCGAGACCATCCTGGTCAACATGGTGAAACCCCGTCTCTACTAAAAATACAAAAATTAGCTGGGCATGGTGGCGTGTGCCTGTAATCCCGGCTACTCGGGAGGCTGAGGCAGGAGAATTGCCTGAACCCAGGAGGCGGAGGTTGCGGTGAGCTGAGATCGCGCCATTGCACACCAGCCTGGGTAACAGCAGCGAAACTCCGTCTCAAAAAAAAAAAAAAAAAAAGTGAAGAAAGAACACAAGGTTTTTGGAATGGAAAATCTCGTTCCTACCCCTGTGCCCATCCGTCCAGTTCCTGTGCCCCCTCGATCAATGGTGACAGATACCACTATTGTTAGTGGCTTATGCACTTTCCAGAGTTTACTTTTGTGTACAGACACAAATGTAAATATTGATGTCTATTTTTACTTTTTATATACATAAAATGTCGAAGACTATACACATTCTATACCTTGGTGCTTTTCATTTAATAGCATATTTTGGAGTTCTTTCTATTTCAGAACATTGTGCTCTTTATCACTCTCTATAGCTGTAGAATATCTTGATAAGAATGCTTTGTACTTTTTAAATGTTAAAAAATAACTTCTCATATTTCTTCTTTTTTTTGAGGTCATCCATTTTTATTTATTTTTATTTTATTTATTTATTTTTTATTGCATTTTAGGTTTTGGGGTACATGTGCAGAACGTGCAAGATAGTTGCATAGGTACACACATGGCTGTGTGTTTTGCTGCCTTCCTTCTTCTATTTTGATAGTTTCAATTTTTACATTTATGCATATAATCAGTCTGGCAACTGTTTTCACAAAGGTTGAATCAAACATTCATTGAAAAAAAAATAGCGATCCAGTTGTCTCCGTGGTGCTTCTTGGATAATCCATCTTTTCCCCATTGATTTGAAATGCCATTTTACCCTATAATAAATTTTTATAAACACCCATGGCGGTTTCCAAAAAAATCTCTATTATGTTCTATTGATTGATTTGTCTGGGCCAGAACAGTACTGTACTGTTTGAATCTCACTAGGAGTATTTTAGTGTATTTTGTTAACAGGTGAGGCAAATACCTTTCTTCTTAATTATTTTCAAATATTTCTTTATTATTATATTTTCAAATATTTCTTCATCTTCTTATCTTTTACTTTATGGGTGAACTTTATAACTAATTAATCAAGTTCAAAAAAACTGGTTAAAATGTTGATTGACATTGTGCTGCATGTATAGATAAACTTGTGGATAAATATCTTTAAATATTGGCTTTCCATTTAGAGCATCAAATGCTGTCTCCAGTGATTAAACTTTTCTATGATTTTCTGTCAAGTTTTATAATTTCCTTTTTTTCTTTATATCTTTTACATTTTTAAAGTTAATTTCTAGGTATTTTACGTATTTTTTTGTTGCCTCTTTTTCTGATCAGTATATCTGATTCCTTCTGGAATAAAGTTTGCTACTGATTTTAGAAATTTATCTATTTTTGTTTTGTTTTAGCTTTTATTGTAGAATATTCCAAACATACATAGAACTAAGGGAAGATATGATAAATCTCTGTGCTCCAACCACCCAGCTCAGCACCCATCACCCTGAAGCCAGTCCCTCACAATCTATGTCCTGTGCATGTCTCCCACCAACTCCAAGTTATTCTGAAGCAATGACTAGATATATTTCAGTATAAATTTCTAAAAGACGTGGACTCTTTCTTAAAAAGCATACCTACAATACCATTCCAACACTTTTAAGTAATACTAACAGCAATCCTTTCATTTCATTAAATATCCAGGGTTCACATTTCCCAAATACCTTTAAATTATTTTTTAGCAGTTCCTTTAAATAAAAATATAAATAAATTCCATGCATTGTAATTATTTGATGTCTCATAAACGTTTCTTAACCTACAGGCTCGTTCTCCCTTTTTTTGCTTATTGTTATTGTTGAAGAACTCAGGTCTTTTTTTCTCTAGAGTTCCCCATATTCCATTTTTTTCTATTTGAATTCAGTGGTGTAATTTAACTTCCCTGTGTTCCTTCCAGCTCTATTATCAAGGTCTCTCTAGTCGTTTTGGTTGGTTGTAATTTGTTCTCCTATGGATTTCCAAGAAGGGCTCATGGAAACATTCTCTGAGTTCATGCACGTCCATAGTAGCTTCTCTGCAGACTTCCTGTTTGAAGGTCAGTTTGCCTGAATGTGAAGTTCTTGGCAATTGTGAGGCTCTTCTATTCTCGAGGCTGACAGACACCATATTATCTCCCTCTGCTTGCTTATGCAGGGCTGCTAATACCACGTGGATCTTGTGGACGTCTGTATTTGCCCCCACCTGCTTCTGTTTGAGGATCTTGGGAATGTCATCTCCTCTCATTTTGTTGTAGATACTATCTGTGGATTTTTGGTTTTGGGATCCTATTTTTTGTTTTTATGGAGGATTCAGAAAGATTAAAGAACTCTAAAATTATCTCTTAACTCAACAACTTACCAAAATGTATGGTTTTTAAAAGTTTTCCAGCTAACTCCTATGAATTTTTCTAGCTGGAAAAATCCTACCATCTGTTTTTTATTTTATTTTTTATTCCTGAGAGTTCTTTCTTGTTCTCATATTGTTTCTTTGCTGATTCAGTTTTGCCTTCCCAACCTTCTCAAATCTCATGCAGGATTCAAAGTGGAATATTTAAGAAGTTCTGTCCTTTTCGGCTTTAATTTCATTTTGGTGGGAGCCAACTATTCAGCTTGCTGAAATATTTTATTTTGTGTTTGTATGCTTACAGTTAAAATCTACGTTGATTAGTTTGCGAAGATTGTGTAGTTTCAGCTAGCAATTATGTGGACCATAGTCGGACTTCCTGGTGGGTGTCTCTCCCTTCCATCTGCTCAGCCGGAGCAGATGTCTTCCATGGTCTGTCGTCTAACTTTTCCTCAGAGTGGATGGGCTATAAGAACAGCTCCACAGCTGGCTTACCTTTGGAAAATATCAGCTGGGAACACTGTAGGGGATCCCCTGTGTCGTCACAAGAGCCCTTTTAAATGCAATTGATGGCGTTTATAATTGTTTCTCATTGATTATGCACAGAATTGACTCAGTCATTTCTCCATGATCGCTTTTGTCTCCTTCTTTCTCTCTCAAGACAACAATTCGGAAGGAATGTAAATGACAGTGATGACGTATTAGAAGTAATCTTGAATTTGCTTTAACATACATGCGAGCAAAATAAAAGGTGAATTACTTAAAAGCTCAAGTACTTTATTAGTCAAATGTGATAAATTATATGTGATGCACCTCAGAATTGATATTGACAAGACAAGCGCCTCAAAATCTCAGCATCTGGTGTGAAAATCATGGATTTTGTATAACATAATCTATTGTGCATGACACATGATATGCAGTGCTGTAATAACAGAAATGCTGTCAACTAAAGGAACTTTGAGATTCTTCTGTTGAACCTAGCTCTGGTGAACCTTCAGTAACAGTTACAAGTTGCAATATTTGTGTTGACTTATTTAACAACATTAGTTGATTTACTCTGAGTTTGATCAAATAATCATCACATCCTCCTGTTTAGTCATGCTATGTACACAGACAGAGTGGTACTACGAGAAAACATTTTCATACACCACATTTAATGACTTTTGTGGTGAAGACACTTTTCAGGACAGAGCTCATTTAAGTGAATAAGCCACAGTTGATGACAATGAGGTTTGTTCATGGTCCAATTAACGAGTTCCTAGATGGCTGTAAAAATTCTCTTCGTTTTGACTTACTATAATATCCTCAAATTATGATCCACATTGTTTAGAGTATTTAGATACCAAGGTAGAAATGGGATCTGAATATATTTCAGTGGAGGTTCTCAAAGCAAAGTAGAAAATCGCTTCATAGGCAAAGGTGGGGGAGAGGAGCGTGCCCATGGTCCTCCCAGGTAACAAACCGGTATTCAAGCAGTGCATGAGAAAGACAGATTCTGATCATGATCCTTTTCTCTCCAGTTTTTCAAATTTGCCTTCTCTGGAAAGGCTGCTGAAATGAGGACATTTTATTTGCCTTTAAACCAGACAGAACACCAAGTGTCGTTAAAGATGGTTCTGCTCCTGAATCATTAAAGGCCAGAGGAGGAGCAGCAATGAAATATGCCACTTTTTGACATTCCATAACATCGCCCTTCACCGCAGCTGCCAAAAGTGAGCAGCTGCTTCTTACATTCCCCTGCCATTTCCTAGCTCTGTTGGAAGAGGTCAGCTCTGTTTTCTCATTACTAGTCTTTCACCGGCTGGGCATCCGGCTTCATAGTCCTGCTATCTTAATTCAATATTTCCTTTATCTCGTAAATGACACGGTGGGTAGATTGAGCAACCTATAGCAACAGCTTTTTCTGGTGAGGCCCCAGTGACCCAGGCCCAGAGGTTGAACCCCAGAAATCCAGCCCAGGTGATTCAAGAACCATTGTATGTTTCTGTTGAGCTAGGAGGTAGGGGTGCTCTTGAGGACACAGAGTAGAGAGGTGAGGAAATTGAGGTCTGCTATCTGTTCCCACTTCTCACTTGCTGACATTTCTGACAATGAGAAATACATAGACGGCTCTCCTACCTTCAGCTGTAGCAGAATCTGATGTTCTATAGCAGTGAGATTTCTTTTGGGGGATTTCTAGTTCCATCCATTGCCTCTGTAAATATGAATAAATAAATCTGAGATTAGAAATTCCCATTTAGATAATTTGAATAAAATAACAAGAATGCAATACCTGACTAGGCATCAGATGCCTGCATAAAACCAACCTTGAGGTGTTAGCCAGGAGCCTTTGTAGACTGTGGTGGCCCTACGTCAGGGTATAGGACCACTCTGGGGACAGAGGCTCTGTCTGGGGTGGGGCTGAGGGATACAGGGCCATAGAGGGGGGTCTGGACGTAGACTCAAGTACACTGGAATGGATCCAGACCATTGCTGGAAAGACTGTGATGCTTCTGCATGTTATTTTCTCACCTCTGCCTAGTATTTGGAGTTCTGCCTCTAGACAGCTATTCTTTTAGCTTAGGTTGACACCTCATTAAGCTGTGATTGTGCATATGAAGATGAATTGGTCAGAGTTTTCTCCTGAAAGATTTTTTTTAGGGGCAAAGGAATTGAGGAATAAGATTGAGAAGTACTTGATATGGATGAAGGTGGGAAGTCAGCTTGAGGGGAGGGATGGGAAAAAAAAAAGGGAAAGGAGAATGGGCATCATGGGATGGGAGATACCTACAGCATATGAGCAACAGTAACACCAGAGATAGAGCCCTGTGTTACCTGAGGATCCAAAGTATGGTTTGCCCAAACAATTGTGTAAGAAATTGTGATGATTCGTAACCCTTATCCAGTTCTAAGAGACACTGCATGCAGAGAAAGAACCACACATCTCAGATATTCTGGACCACTTAAACATCTTAATGTTTCTGGATGGATGTCTGTTACCACTGAAAAAATCTCAGAAACACTGCTGTTTTTTTTTCTCAATATATTTGAGACCCTTGAGACTTAAAAGTGTGTTCTGTGGATCTGCAGCACTGGCATCATCTAGAAGCTTCTTAGAAATGTCGAATCTCCAGTCCCACCACAGACGTAGCGAAAGCAAACTAACACAATCTCCAGTTTGTGAATCATCGTTCTAGAGCACCTCTCATAATTGGCTGCACGAAAATGATTTGTCAGAGCAGGACAAAGTGACCTTTGTAGAGAAACCCAGAGGAGGTTGTATTTTCTCATTACCAGAGCTGAACTCCTCCTTGACTTGGCCCTGCATGGGACCCGGCTAATGTTCATTTAGTACACATCTGCCTCACTGGGAAAAAAGGATTAAGAGCTTTGAAAGGGAAATAACATCACAATATGTCTGCCACTGAAACTCTTTAGTCCTTAGATAAAGATATTTCATTCTAAATCCTAGAGCGATACCAAACACTTGTTTGTGATTTTTTTTCTTGTTGTTCGTGAGCCCATGTGGCAGCTGGAAGGTCATATGCACTCTTCCAGCCCGGGAAGGATGCAGGCAGCATCTGCAGCCCCACCAGCCAGCCCATCCCTCTCACTGGCTCCTTAAAATAATTTAGGAGTCAGACTGTCATGATGATATTGATCGCATTAGTTGAGTACTGTTAGATTCCCAAGTTAATGCAATCTATTGAAGAACTCTGTCTTAATATAAAATGCAGACAATCTTCAAAAACATATAAGGCATTCTTCATATTTAAGAAGTCACATACCTTGCATCTTTAAAATCATGTAGGGACTCAAGCTCTCTTGTTCACTATTGAAGAATTAAAAAAATAAGGACTGATTAAGGAATTCACATAGTGGTCAGTATCATCAATCATATATTGAAAGATTCCAACCTTCCATTCAAGAAACTACTATCTTTTAAATCAAGAAAATGCCTAGGAGAGCCTTTCCTTGTGAGGAAAAAAGAACTCAAAGACAGCACTTCAAGGTTTTGTCCTGAAGTATTTTTCCCTATGCCACTAGCTGCTAAAGTGGATGAAATCCTCAACGCGAAGACTTCCTCACTAAGAGAAGGAAGACACGAATTAAGGAACCTGATCACCAAGCCTCAACACCCTATGGCTAGAGTGGTCATCTGGTTTGCCCCAAGACAGCCCAGGTTTATGTCTCATGTCCTGGTATGACTACTACTAACTCCTCCCTCATTTGATATGGACCTTAAATTGTTAGATTTACAAAAGAGCCAACTGTGTAGGCTATGGAAAGTCATCAGATGATCATCTACATATGGCTTATCTTCTAAATCCCCATTCATTACTGGGGCCCATGTGGTCCTTCAGGAGCTGACCCTGCCTACCATTCCAGTGTCACTTCCAGCATTCTCCAATGTACTCTGTGTTCCAACTCTGTTGAACTACTGGGTTCCCAGAATGTGACATGTTTGATTTCTCTGTGGTTTGTATGTGGCGGTTCTCTCTGCTGTTGGGAATTCATTTTCCCCACAATCTGCTCAGCCAACTCTTCTCCCAGACTCTTCTCATACTAGCCCTTAGTAAAATCTCACCTGGCAGCCTCCATTTTTGGCTTTGTAGAGCTTTGACTCATTGCTGACTGTGTGTGGATTGTACCATCAGGTCCATTACGCTTTATGCCCAGTACAAGTTTGTGCAAGGGAGAAAGAGAGAGAGGAAAGAAAAAGAAAGGAAGGAAAGAAGAAAGAAAAGAAACATGGAGAGAAGGAATAAAGTAGGCATTATCACTGTAGAGTCAATAGTTGCTAAAAGGGAAACTGGAATTTGGGAGTAACTTTTGCATGACTGTGAGATTTCTCTAATTCTCTGTTCATATTTATTTTCCTCTTCTCTTTTCCTCATTGTTTATAATAACAGCTTCAAATGTCTTGTGCACTTCTTGAGACAGGCTAGGAGAGGGAAGCAATGAGATTGCATATTCTGCAGTACTGCAGGGAGAAGAGTCTGGTTGAAAAGAATCAGTGAAGGTCCTTTTAAGACAGGAGTAGAAAATCCAATCCTGGAGCGATAGAGAAAATAAAAAGCATGGCAGGGGCTAGCCTGGGATCACAAAGTGTCCCAGGGGTGTCTACACTGGCAGAAGATCCTGTATACTGTCATCTAGTTGAATTTCAAAGTAATAGCTACATTTATTATAATACTGTTTAGGCAAGGACAGAAATCAGTACAAAGGAGTTTCTATTCCATGAGGATCTCATTAAAAGATGGATGCTTATAAAGAGAAGGTCTTAAGATGTCAGTGTATTTGGCCAAATATGCTTCATCACTTCTTCAGACAGTTTCTAAAGTGTAGTCCATGGATCACCTGCACAAGATGATGCTGGTGGCTTGTTAAAATGCAGATTCTTGGGCCCTTTCCCAGACCTGCTGCACCAGAACCTCAGGGAGCAGGTGTGGACTCCAGGTTTTTCACAGCTCATAGGGGGTTCCTGTATTTACTACACTGTGAGAACCACTGCCCAAGGAGGGATTGGTGGCTTTTCCTCACTATATTCTACCTTGGACAGGAGTGAACTCCATGGGAGAGTCAACATTTTCACACAATGGTTGAGTTGTAGAGCTAAAATGCCCCATATTACTGCCTTAGCCTCCAATGGGAAACTTGGGCAGAGGGGGTGGGCCTCACCTCCAGCCATGTTTCTTTTGCCAGGGATGATCCTCGAGGTTCCATGTTAATGATAGGGATGGCTGAGAGGCTCTAGAAAATTCCTCTTTGCAGCAGAGGTGGGGATGAGATTGCAATCAGCCTGACATCTTTTTGAATTTCTTGCATCAAGGAGACAGGCATCTGATTTCCCAGCTGGCTTACTTTGGCTGTGTTGGAACTTCTATAATAAGCTCTGTCCAGGTTCTAAAAATTTGTGGAAGGTCAACATAGTGGGTCTTTGTACTTACTGGCCAGGAGATGAGATGCAGATCAGCACAAGGGACAGGCAAAGTCTCCTTAGGAAAATGAAGCACTGGTGTTTTCAGTGCCACAGCAGAGAAGACGCTTAGAGTGCAATGGTAGCCATTTTCCAGCTGTCCTTCAGTGTCACATACACATTACACTGAAGTATGTGGCATTTTGGAAACTATTAATATTTTTAAATTGCTTTTTCCTATCATTTAAAATCATTTTCTATTCCACAGAATCCCTAAGTTCGTTACTATTCCAAAATGTTGGGAATCTACCTAAGAGCTTTGATTACCAGCTTATTTGGGAGCATATGCGTATTTCCTATGGAATCTTTGTATTACTTAAGAACAAATTATTCAGGATGATAATTTCTGTATTATTTAAGTCATCTCTATAATGCTGCTTTTAAGCCAATACTTCTCAACTTGCCTGATGGCTTGAATTGCTCAACTTTTTGAGCATGGATACGGTGCTTGAATTCCTGTTTTTAAAAAGTACATCTGATTTGCTCAGAGCACACAATACAGAAAGTTTATTTTCAGTTTGGGAACTGCAGAGTCTGGATTGCTCAGATGTTTCCAACAAATTAATCCGTCAAATGTCCCTTTACTTTGTGTGTGCACTGTCCTCCTAAGACCCCAGACAGTATATTTGTGGAGTGAATTTGAATAATCCTGTTAAACATGGATGACTGGAAGGGCATTTTGCTTGCTACTAGTGCAAACCAGAGAAGAATCACTTGATATGAAGAATCATCTGGTGTTAAGGCTTATATTCTGGTGTTGATAGCCACTTAAAAGGTGTTAAATTAACTATTTCAAAGGCGAGGTTCATCAAATTCACTTTGATCCAGTAGAGGGCACTGTATCTCTGTCCTTATGCATACGTTTATCTGTATATTACATAGTATTAAAGATACCCTATATTATAATATATTACTATAATGCAATGTAGTCTATTTGCCTATTTAAAACTCCTTTGGAAATTTACCTTTTATCTTCCCCAAAGGACGAGAGATGGCAATAATCTCAAAGGATGAGAGATTATGTGTGATAGAGCATTTAAATGTGATGCAAGTACCCATTCTTATATATTTATCAGTCTGTATCAACACACGTGTGGAGTAAGCAAAGCAGGGATTATTTTTTTAAAAAGCAACATTGCTTTTGAAGATTCTGGCTCTTCAGGGGAGGTATTACTGCATTTTCCCTCTCCCGTAGGAATATGAATTTCTTGAAAAGGACTTTGACAGCTCAAATCCCAGAATCCAGAATTCGGATTTTAAGTTGTTTTCTGTTGTGCCTGCCCCAAGCACCCAGCTGGGGTCGCTCGGGAAGGTCACCTCGCGGCGTGGGGCAAGAGTTTCGGCGTCCAGGGCTCCGGGCGCCTCCCAGGCGCCTGGGTGCGCAGTGCGGGGAAACCTGCTTCTGCGCGCAGTGGTCCTGCTTCAGTTCCCCACGCGGTCCGTCGATTTCAAACGGCCCTCTAGAAAGCCTCCTGGTGGGATGTGGCGGTGGGAAAACGCCTTCCCGCCCTGGCTCGCGCTCCTGGCGTCTGGGATCGTCGCCTGCTGTTCCACCTTCCCAATCCTTCATGTTCAAATACACCCCGCAGACAAGCAAGTCGGAGCAACCGAGTATTAAACACAGCAAAACAGTTCGTTAGAGCTGAGAAATCCGGCTTTAAACCTAATACAGAGCAATGAGGCTTTGCAGTGCAGGGTTAATTTGCCTGCAGTGACTACAGAAGGGAAACATCCTTTTTGTCCAATTAACCTGGAACAGGCATTACTCTCCTCATGGTAAACATGATGACTTCTGGAGAACGGAATCTAATTATTGAAGTTTTTGGAATTTCAGCCCACTTGAAAAGTGAATGTGTCCTTCTCTGCCTCTATTAAAAGGGAGCTTGCTTTTTTAATTCTTCTGGAAGAGCTTATTAATTCCTGTTAGAGAATTTGCTGCTGCACTAAGGACTTTAAACCATGACACTTTCTGAAAGGGTAACAAGATAAAGGAACGTGTTGGATGTCATCCCTCTCCGTATAGTTCTAAAGTTTTAGTAATCAGAGTGCCGTGCAGAAGGCCTGGAAATGAGGGAGAAGAGGGAGTCTGGCCTCTACAAGATTGCAGATAGTCCAGAAAGTCTGCAGAAGAATAATTATTTTCATGCCTCCTTTCATGTTAACTTAAAAAAAAAAAAAAAAAAGCAGTTCCTTTTCATTTCTTCTTTACCGAGAAGAAGGGCTCAATTAGCTACTACTGCATCTTTAGCTACTAATATCACTAATATTCATTTAATTGTAGAGGCTCTGGGCAAATAAATATGTATTAAATGAATGAGCTGGTTTTCTACTTCTGTGCCTTTGCTGAGGCTGCTCTGCTGCCTTGGACATCCTTTCTCCTTGGCTGGGCCAGACCAAGGGGTGTTTATCTTTCTGCACTGCACCTATAAGAGATTTTATAGAAAGAAATGACAACCCCTCGTTGGCAAGGATGTGGTGAAAAGGGCACCTTGTCTGTCACTGGATGGAATGTACCTGGTTTAACTTTTCTGAAAAACAATGTACCTTATGAATTACTCTTCGGTAAACTTATCATAATAAGGTGAGCAAAGATTTAGGGATTGGTGTGTTTGTTGAAATGTTATTTTTTGTGTTGAATCTTGGCTAGACTACACAAGGAGAAGAATGGAACTCAACCTAGATAAGTAAGCCTTGTCTGGGCATCTGTTTACATGTAATTAAATGGAAACTGAGATGCTTATTGGAAAACAAGTGAGGTTGAAATTAAAGAAAATTATTATGAAAAAATTTTAAACACACACAAAAATAGAGTAATAGAATAAACTTTCATATTCCTGTCACCCAGATTTAACAAGTATCACAATTTTGCAACATTTGCTTCTAACCCTTCAGTTTCTTTGCTGAAATATTTTAAGGCAAATCCCATTTCTCATGGCATCTCATCTTTACATACTTCAGTAAGCATCTTTAAAAAATATTAACACTTTCTTATGTCTGCAATGCCATTATTTACACCTAAAAATTTAATGTTTTCTTAGTATCATTTACTATTTTGTTTTTATTTTTTATGGGGGTAGTGTAGTAAGAATCCAAACAAGATCCTTCCATGACATTTGGCTGTTGGGGCTGAAAGGCTTTTTGGTTTTCTGTTTTAAATTTTTTTATTTCCATAGGTTTTTGGGAAGCAGATGGTGTTTGGTTACATGAATAAGTTATTTAGCAGTGATTTCTGAGATTCTGGTGCACCCATTATCCGATTCCCCAAAGTTCAATGTATCATTTTTATGCCTTTGCGTCCTCTTAGCTACCACATGTGAGTGAGAACATATGATGTTTGGTTTTCCATTCCTGAGTTACTTCACTTAGAATAATAGTCTCCATTCCATCCAGGTTGCTGTAAATGCCATTATTTCATTCCTATTTATGGCCGAGTAGTATTCCATGGTACATGTATACCACATTTTCTTTATTCACTTATTGATTTATGGGATTTTGGGCTGATTCCATATTTTTGCAATTACAAATTGTGTTGCTATAAACATGCATGTGCAAGTATCTTTTTCATAGAATGACTTCTTTTCCTCTTGGTAGACACCTAGTAGTGGGATTGCTGAATCAAATGGTAGATCTACTTTTAATTTTATTTATTTATATACATTTGAGATGGAGTATCACTCTATCACCAGGCTGGAGTGCAGTGGTGTGATCTCAGCTCACTGCAACCTCTGTCTCCTGGGTTCAAGTGATTCTCCTGCCTCAGCCTTCCAAGTGGCGAGGACTACAGGCACGTGTCACCACACCCAGCTAATTTTTAAGTAGAGACAGGGTTTCACCATGTTGGCCAGGATGGTCTCAATCTCTTGACCTCGTGATCTGCTTGCTTCAGCCTCCCAAAGTATTGGGATTACAGGTGTGAGCCACATTGCCCAGCCTACTTTTAATTCTTTAGGTAGCTCCACACTGTTTTCTATAGTGGTTGTACTAGTTTACTTTCCTTCAAACAGTGTAAAACTGTTCCCCTTTCACTGCATCCATGCCAACATCTATTCTTTTTTGATGTCTTGATTATGGCTATTCTTGGAGTGAGGTGGTAGGTATCACATTATAGTTTTGATTTGCAGTTCCCTGAGAATTAGCAAACATTTTCCATATGCTTTTTGGCCATTATTTTGTCTTCTTTTGAGAATTATCTACTGATGTTCTTAGCTTACTTTTTGGTGAAATTGTTTGTTATATTTTTCTTGCTGATTTGTTTGAGTTCTTTTTAGATTCTGGATGTACTAATATCCAGAGTAAGAGTTCCATCACTCTTACTCTTGACAGTTTCAGTGGGTATATAATTATAAGTTTGCACACGGAATTTTAGATTGACTCAAAAATGTCTTTCCACTGTGTTCTACCATCCATGAGTCCAGCTATCTTTCTTTGTAAGTAAACTGTCCTTTTTTCTTCAATTGCTTCTACAATCTTCTCTTTGTCTTTGATGTACTGTAGTTTCACAACAATGTGCCTAGATGTTCATTTCTTTTTATTTATCCAGCTTAAGATTATTTAATCATTCTAAATATGAAACTTAGAGTCTTTCAACAATTCTGGAAAATTCTCAGTTATAATTTCTGTGAATATTGGTCTAAGTATCAATCTTTTGTCTCTTCTAGGATTTCAGTTGGATGTAAGATAGATCTTATAATTTTATCCTCTGTATCTCCTAATTTCTATATTTGTTTTTTATCTCTTTGTCTTCATAGAGTGCACTCTGGAAGTGGTTCCTTGGACCACTCCCAGTTCAGTAGCTCTATTTTCAGCTCTGTCTATACTTTTGTTTTAGTCATCCTTGAGTTTTATATTTCTAGTTGTTCTACTGCATTGTTTTTCAAGTCTTTGGTTGTTATTAAGATTTCATATTTCTTGCTCCTATTTTAAAACTCAATTTTATTTCTTGTTACATATTGAACATACTAATTTTATGCTCAGAAATATTTGTAATTCTGAGTTTGATGTCTTTCTTTTTTTTCTGCTGGCTGTCACTCATGGTGCTTATTCTCCATGTATGTTTCTGAAGGATGATGTTGAACACAAATTAATTTCCTTGAAATTTTACTTTTAGAAATGCTTTGAGACCTGCCTTGAGGTTACAGTCTTTCACAGAGGATTTTCATATCTTTCTGCTAGCTCTCTGGGGGCACTCATTATCCTAGACTATAGTAAATTAAATAATTCACTTGACAGTTTTTAGGATTGTACAGGTAGTGTGAACTTGGGACCCAAACCCCATGGACAAACTTGTTACAAATTCTCAGGGTAATTTTTTTTGCCTTCTATCAAGTATAAGAATCAAGAGAAAAGTTTCCTGCTGAAGGTTTATCTCTTGTTCACCTGTATAGTGAACCTCTAGACCTTTGAAGGTTCTAGCTTTATGTGGGGGATTTTCTATTTGGTTGGGCCCTGGTTTTTACCTGTGGTCCATGTAGCTCTAAAAAAAAGAGTTAGAAGATCACTAGAGGTTGTTTGAAGGTCCCTAGAGTTTTACCACAGCAAAAATCAGTTTGGGTGCTCCTTTCATCTATGACTCTCACTTTCACGTCTTTTTCTTTGAAGTTCCTTACTTGTTTGGCTAGTTTAGCAACAAACCTAATATGATGTTTCTTATATTTTACTGAGCTTTTATATTATTTACCTTTATATAGCTTTATTATAAAACATTTGGCAGTATGTATCAAAACAAAAATCTGTATGTTCTTTGAATCAGCAATTCTTCTAGAAATTTATTTGGCAGAAATACACATATGTATAAATATATGCATGTCTTTTTGTTCACTGATGCATTATTTATAAGAGTGAAAAACTATGAGTGTTCATTAATGACCACTCCATGCTATGAAGTAATACTGAGTAGTCATTAAAAAGAATGAATAGACATATGTACTGGCATAGGATGATCTCCAAATTTATTGTTAGGTAGAAAAACACAAAGAAGGATACTGCTTAGCTCTTCAGTATACCTTCTTATTTTTATATTTTATTTTTGGTGTCTCAAAAAATTCTTAGCAGAAGTGGTCACTACAGCATTATATGCAAAAATCATAAAATATAATAAAAATCTGCTCTGCTATATGACTTTCATCTCTTGATTTCAAAGAGCATAAGTTATAACATCAAACCATTAATAGACTAAGCATTTGTTATATGTGTAAAAGATATGATTATTTAAAAATTTCAAGATAGGATATTAACTTTATGAAAAAGCTTTTGAAATAAAGCAATCTAATCTTTTAGAATTTTTTGGAGAGGTAGATAATTTCATCCATTATTATATTTTTCCTTCTAATACTCAGAGACAATTTATCTTTCAGAAAAGACTATAATTCTGTCTAGCATAATGAATGATTTTTTTCCCTTAACTTTTATTTTAAGTTCATGTGCAAGTTGTGCAGGTTCATTAAATAGGTAAACATGTGCCATGGTGGCTTGCTGTGCAGATCAACCCATCACCTGGGTATTAAGCCCAGCATCCATTAGCAATTCTTTCTGATCCTCTCCTTCTTCCCACCCACCCCACCAACAGGCCACAGTGTGTGTTGTTCCCTGCCGTGTGTCCGTGTGTTCTCATCAATCAGTTCCCACTTATAAATGAGAACATGCGGTCTTTGATTTTCTGTTCCTGTGTTAGTTTGCTGAGGATAATGGCTTCCGGCTCCATCCATGTGCCTGCAAAGGACATGATCTCATTCCTTTTATGGCTGGATAACATTCCATGATGTATATGTACCACATTTTCTTTCTCTGGTCTATCATCAATGGGCATTTATAAATGATTTTAAGTCAGTAGAATGTAATTATTTCTTATGATAGACATTTTAGGATAATTGGTTCTGTGAAGCACTGATGCTACATTTTACCTACTAGGTGCAAATGATATTCAAGTTACACAAATGATATTGTAAAGGAGATAAGCAAGCTTGTTCTCCAGGCAATTGTCATATAAGTAAACTAAATCATTAGTACATAGGAAATTTTATAAAATAATTCATTTTTTTAAAGAAGAGAATATAGAAAAATACTCAATAATCTTGATTAGTCATTCTTGAATAGATTAAACTGAAATTTTAACTACATACCCTGAGCTTTTGAAAACAAGTAAAAAAATAGTCGCTAAAGTTTTACTATGATGGGAGAGACAGCATAGAAGATTTTGGGAATGAACATAAATTTGACCCAATTTATCTTCCAACAAAAGCCATATGTGTCAGTATGCTGTGTGACACACCTATGATAGCCTGCAAAGAGTAGACTGTCTTTGAAAGCCAAGTTTATATCTGAGTAGTACTCAGTCCTCAAGACTGAGAGGCAGGCTGTTAGACAGAGTTAACAACAACAACAAAAACCCAACAAACTATCAATCTAACAGCTAGAATGGGATTTTGAGAGAATAAACTCAAACATCTATAACATATTCATGAGTAAACTGTGTAGAATAACAGTGACAGCACATACATAAGGAGGATAATAATGATACCATCCACATTCAAAGTTTATTTATAGCTTCTTGAGTCTTTTGCTTTTGAAACCTTTTGACTTATCTCCTTTATTTTCTGAGTTTCAAAACTGTTTATATAGGTTGAGAATTTTATTTTCTAAAAAATTGAGAAAGTAATTTGTAAAACATTCCAAACCTGGGACCTTTGGGGAGATACTTATTTTTCTCCTATTTTCCCAAAGTTACTAAAATCCATGCCAGTTGCAACTTCTTCGCAAGCGGTGTTGGCAGCTTCTACTTTTGAACAAAATGGTCTATTTTGTTGTGATCTTAATATTTTTCACAGAATTGTACATTGTGTTCTATTATAATTTTTAATCTCTTTCATACCTGTGTTGTGCATTTACTTGTTCATAATTTGACTTTTTTAAATGGCATAACAGCATTTTTATTTAAATATAAGTAAGGGATAGGACACAAATCTGGAAAGACAGAAACACGAACATTAACAGGAGGTATCTCTGGGTTGTTGGGCTATAACTGATTTATTCTTTGTTAATATTTTCAATGAATTTTAGGGAAAATATAATATAAAATATAACTTAAGTAATATGTCCTGGCTATGAAATTTTGTTTTCCAGTGGTACTTGAGTTGCTTGCTGTTCTGTCTCCCAATTAAAGGGCGTGATCATGGAGAGATGGTACCATCAGTCACTGCTGTGGAAGTTTAAATTAACACAAACTTATGGAGCCCAACTTAGCAATAAATCAAAAATGCAATAGTTTGTATGTTCCTTGTCCAGAAATTGCACCTCCAGGAATGTTTTAAATGAACTAGTGAAATTGAGAAGTAACAATATCTAAATATGAGTGTTTAGAGCTGCTGTTTTAATGATACCTGGGATTTGTTTTAATCAGGTATGAAAGACATGCAGACATGAACATGTTTGCTATGAAGGAAGAAGTTTTTATTATGGTTAGAGTGCTCTAGAAACAGGAGGCACGATACATTATGCAGGCCACATGGAGAAGCACTGAGGTGGTGTGAGCTGGCAGGGGTGAGTGGGACTCTTTACTATTGTGGTTTTCATGGGAAGAGTTGGAGAAGACAAGGTAAGTAGGCTAAGCAGGATTATGGTGGAATAACTTAAATAATTTCCCTGGGCTCTAGGCTGTAGGGGCTGTTTCTAGTTGTCAGGTGCCTGGTTCTGGAGTGATTAGGGCACAGGGATCAGTGACCCAAACGTGATAGTCACAAAAGAAAGAAGTGGAAGTATGGGCTCTGAATTGGTTTATTTGCATCTAATAGATGTGTTCGCAGGCAAGTCCTTTACTTTCTCTAGAGATTAGCTAGTCTCCAGAGTCATCAAGTTCTCAGATGTCAAAACAACAAGAATGCAGAAAGTCTTATTAATTAGAATCACCCTACAATGTTATTAAACTCCAGGATTAATTGCTTCTATCTGACTAGTTTTGCACCCATTAATGATCCTCTCTTTATTCCCCTCTTCCCCTTAGCCTTTCCAGCCTCTGGAAACCATCATTCTGCTGTCCCCAAATATGTACAATTATTATGTATTGAAAAAGAATACAGAAAATAGGAAAACATGATTAATATAGCTACACTGTCAAATCTAGTAGTCAGTCATATAATGCTGTTGAGTACAATCATCAACTTACAATAGTTTGACTTAGTGTTTTTTTGACTTTATGGTGGTGTAAAAGTGAGGCATTTTCAGTAGAAACTGTGCTTTGAGTACCCATACAATCATTCCATTTTTCACTTTCAGTAATGTATTCAGTAAATCACATTAAGAAAATAAGCCAAGGATTCCACCAAGATGGTCAAATAGGAACGGCTCCAGAGCACAGTTCTCAGTGAGAGAGACACAGAAGATGAGTGATCTCCACATTTCCAATGGAGGTACCAGGTTCATTTCAATGGGACTGGACAGTGGGTGTGGCCCAAGCAGGGCAAACCAAGGCAGGGCAGGACACTGCCTCACCCAGGAAGTGCAACTGAACTGAGGATCAGGGACTTCCCCCCCCACCACCAGCCCTCTGGTTCAGATACTGCACTTCTCCCATGGATTCTGCAACCCACAGACAAGGAGATCTCTGCTGGGCTGAAAAGTGCTGTGAATTACCAGCACAGATCTGAGTGACAGCTCCCACTGGTGCCACGGGTTCTCGGCACAGATCTGGGCAGACTTTTTGACTAGCACCAAGAGTGCCTGTGGGATGGAGCTACCCACTCCCCAGAAAGAGGGGGAGCTGAAAGCAGGGAGACAGGTGATACGGCTGGGCAGGTCCCTCCCTAACAAAGACCAACAAGCTAAGCTATCTTGCTTGAGAGTTTCATGGCCAGCACATTAGTTTGAGCTTGACACAGGATGATCAAGCTTGGTGGGGGAAAGGGCATCCATCATTGCTGAGGCAGGTCTAAACCTATCTGTATAAACAAAAGCCAGAGGACACTTACACAGCAGCTGGACTGAGTCCATGACAGCCCAGCAGTGCCTCTACAGGCAGACAAAAGACAGACTGCCTCCTAAAACAACTCCCTGACCTCTGTATAACTAAAAAGATGCCTCATACAGAAGAGCTCTGGCTGACACCTGGTGGGTACCCTTCCAGGATGAAGCTATCAGAGTAAAATTCAGGCAGCACTCCTTGCTGTTCTGCAACCCCCATGGGTGATTCCCAGGCAAGCAAGGTCTGGTGTGGACCTCCAGCAGTCCTACAGCAGAGGGATCTGACTGTTAGAAGGAAAACTAAAAACAAAAAGAAATAGCTTCAACATCAACAGAAAGGATGTCTACTCATAGACCCCAACTGAAATCACCAACTTCAAAGATCAAAGGTAGATAAAACCATGATAATGGGAAGAAGCCAGCGCAAAAAGGATGAATTCAAAGACCAGAATGCCTCTGCTCCTCCAAGGGATCACAACTCATCACCAGCAAGGGAACAAAACTGGATGGAGAATGAGTTTGATGAATTGACAGAAGCAGGCTTCAGAAGGTGGATAATAACAAACTTCTCTGAGCTAAAGGAACATGTTCTAACCCAATGCAAAGAAATCAAAACCTTGAAAACAGGTTAGACAAAATGCTAACTAGAATAATCAGCTTAGGGAAGAATGTAAATGACTTGATGGAACTGAAAAACACAGGATGAGAACTCTGTGAAGCATATACAAGTTTCAATAGCCAAATCGATCAAGCAGAAGAATGGATATCAGAAATTGAAGATCAACTCAATGAAATAAAATGAGAAGGCAAGATTAGAGAAAAAAGAGTGAAAAGAAATGAACAAAGCCTCCAATGAATATGAGATTATGTGAAAAGACCTAATCTATGCTTGATACGTGTACTTGAATGTGACAGGGAGAATGAATCCAAGCTGGAAAACATTCTTCAGGATATTATCCGGCAGAACTTCCCCACCCTAACAGAGAACACCACAAAGATATTCCTTGAGAAGAGCAACCCCAAGGCACATAATCATCAGCTTCACCAGGGATGAACTGAAGGAAAAAATGCTAAGGGCAGCCAGAGACAGAGCTCAGGTCATCCACAAAGAGAAGCCCATCAGACTCACAGTGGATCTCTCAGCTGAAATCTTACAAGCCAAAAGAGAGTGGGCACCAATATTCAACATCCTTAAAGAAAAGAACTTCAACCTAGAATTTCATATCCAGCCAAACTAAGCTTCATAAGTGAAGGAGAAATAAAATCCTTTATGGTCAATCAATCACTGAGAGATTTTGTCACCACCAGATTTGTCTTACAAGAGCTTCTGAAGGAAACACTAAACATGGAAAGGAACAAACAGTACCAGCCACTGCAGAAACATACCAAATGGTAAAGACCAATGATGCAATGAAGAAACTGAATCACTAATGGGCAAAACAACCAGCCAGTAATGAAATGGCAGGATAAATTCACACATAATAATATTAACATTAAACATATATGGCCTAAATGCCCCATTCAAAAGGCACAGACTAGCAAATTGGATAAAAAGTCAAGACCCATTGGTATGCTATATTCAGGATACACATCTCATGTGCAAAGACACACATAGACTCAAAATAAAGGGATGGAAGAAGATTTACCAAGAAAATAGACAGAAAAAAAAGCAGGGGTAACAATCCCAATCTCTGATAAAACAGACTTTAAGCCAACAAAGATAAAAAAAGACAAGGGCATTACGTAATGGTAAAAGGATCAATACAACAAGAAGAGTTAATGATCCTAAATATATATGCACCCAATACAGGAGCACCCAAATACATAAAGCAAGTTCTTAATGACCTGCAAAGAGACTTAGACTCCCACACAATAATAGTGGGAGAGTTTAATACTCCACTGTCAATATTAGACAGATCACGAGGCTGAAAATCAATAAGGATATCCAGGACTTGAACTCAGATCTGGACCAAGCAAACCTAATAGACATCTACAGAACTCTCCACCCCAAATCCACAGAATATACATTCTTCTCAGCACCATATTACACTGTAAAATTGACCACATAATTGGAAGTAAATCACTCCTCAGCAAATGCAAAAGAATGGAAATTATAACAAATAGTCTCTCAGACTACAGCGCAATCAAATTAGAACTCAGGATTAAGAAACTCACCCAAAACTACACAACTACATGGAAGCTGAACAACTTACTCCTGAATGATGACTGGATAAACAATGAAATTAAGGCAGAAATAAAGATGTTATTTGAAACTAATGAGAATGAACACACAATGTATAAGAATCTCTGGGACACATTAAAGCAGTGTCTAGAGGGAAATTTATACCAATAAATGCCCACATGAGAAGTGAGGAAAGATTTAAAATTAACCATTCATAGTCAAAATTAAAAGAGCTAGAGGAGGAACATCAAACAAATTCAATAGCTAGCAGAAGACAAGAAATAACTAAGATCATAGCAGAACTGACAGAGATAGAGACACAAAAAAACCTTTCAAATAATCAATAAATCCAGGAGCTGGTTTTTTGAAAAAATCAACAATAGACAGACCACTAGCCAGATTAATAAAAAGAAAAGAGAGAAGAGTCAAATAGATGCAACAAAAAATGATAAAAGGGATATTACTACTGATCCCATAGAAATACCAACTACCGTCAGAGATTACTACAAACAACTCTATGCACATAAACCAGTAAACTTGGAAGAAATGGATAAATTCCTGGACACTTGCACTCTCCCAATACTAAATCAGGAAGAAGTTGAATCCCTGAATGGACCAATAACAAGGTCTGAAGTTGAGGCACAAATTAATAGCCTATCAACCAAAAATAGTCCAAGTCCAGACAGGTCCATAGCCAAATTCTATCAGACCTACAAAGAGGAGCTGGTACCATTCCCTCTGAAACTATTCCCAACATTACAAAAAGAGAGAATTCTTCTTAACTCATTTTATGAGACCAACATCATCCTGATACCAAAACCTGACAGAGACATGACTAAAAAAGAAAACTTCAGGGCAATATCCATGATGAATATCGATGCAAATATCTTCAATAAAATACTGGTGAACTGAATGCAACAGCACATCAAAAAGCTTATCCATCAGGATCAAGTAGGCTTCATCCCAGGGACACAAGGCTGGTTAAACATATGCAAACCTATAAACATAATCCATCACACAAACAGAACCAAAGACAAAAACCACATGATTATCTCAATAGATGCAGAGAAGGCCCTCAACAAAATTCAACAGCACTTTATGCTAAAAACTATCAATAAACTAGGTATTGATGGAACATATCTAAAAATAATAAAAGCTATTTACAACAACCCCACAGCCAATATCATACTAAATGGGCAAAAAACTGGAAGCATTCCCTTTGAAAACTGGCACCAGAAAAGAATGCCTTCTCTTACCATTTCTATTAAACATAGTATTGGAAGTTCTAGCCAGAGCAATCAGGCAAGAAAAAGAAATAAAGGCTATTCAATTAGGAAAAGAGGAAGTCAAATTGTTTCTATTTGCAGATGACATGATTGTATATTTAGAAGACCCCATTGTCTCAGCCCAAAAACTGTTTAAGCTGATAAGTAACTTCAGCAAAGACTCAGGATTCAAAATCAATGCGCAGAAATCAGAAGCATTCCTATACACCAATAACAGACTAACAGAGAGCCAAATCATGAGTGAACTCCCATTCACAATTACTACAAAGAGAATAACATACCTAGGAATACAACTAACAAAGGATGTGAAGGACATCTTTAAGAAGAACTACAAACCAATACTCAAGGAAATAAGACAGGACACAAACAGATGGAAAAACATTCCATGCTCCTGGTTAGGAAGAATCAATATCATGAAAATGAACATACTGCCCAAAGTAATTTATAGATTCAATGGTATCCCCATCAAGCTACCCTTGACCTTCTTCACAGAAATGGAAAAAAACCACCTTAAACTTCATATGGAACCAAGAGAGAGCCCATATAGCTAAGACAATCCTAAGTGAAAGGAACAAAGCTGGAGTCATCACGCTACCTGACTTCAAACTACACTATAAGGCTACAGTAATAAAAACAGCATGGTACTGGTACCATAACAGTGGTATAGACCAATGGAACAGAATGGAGGCCTCAGAAGTAATGCCACACATCTACAACCATCTGATCGTTGACAAACCTGACAAAAACAAGCAATGGGGAAAAGATTCCCTGTTTAATAAATGGTGTTGGGAAAACTGGCTAGCCATGTTCAGAAAGCAGAAACTGGACCCTTTCCTGACACCTTACACCAAAATTAACTCCAGATGGATTACAGATTTAAATGTAAGACCCAACACCATAAAAACCCTAGAAGAAAACCTAGGCAAAACCATTCAGGACATAGGCATAGGCAAGGACTTCATGACTAAAATATCAAAAGTATTGGCAACAAAAGCCAAAATAGACAAATGTGATCTAATTAAACTTAAGAGTTTCTGCACAGCCAAAGAAACATTCATTAGAGTGAAACTGCAACCAACAGAACAGGAAAAATTTTTGCAATCTACCCATCTGACAAAGGCTAATATCCAGAATCTACAAAAAACTAAAGCAGATTTACAAGAAAACAAACAAACAAACCCATTCAAAAGTGGGTGAAAGATATGAACAGACGCTTTTCAAAAGAAGACGTTTATGAAGTCAACAAATGTGAAAAAATGTTAATCATCACTGGTCATTAGAGAAATGCAAATCAAAACCACATTGAGATACCATCTCAAGCCAGTTAGAATGGTGATCACTAAAAAATCTGGAGACAACAGATGCTGGAGAGGATGCAGAGAAATAGGAACACTTTTACACTGTTGGTAGGAGAGTAAATTATTTCAACCATTGTGGAAGACAGTGTGGCAATTTCTCAAGGATCTAGAAATAGAAATTCCACTTGACCCAGCAATCCATTACTGGGTATATACTCAAAGGATTATAAATCATTCTATTGTAAAGACACATGCACACATATGCTCATTGCAGCACTGTTTACAATAGCAAAGACCTAGAACCGACACAAATGCCCATCGATGATAGACTGGACAAGGAAAATGTGGCTCAGATACACCATGGAATTCTATGCAGCCATAAAAATGAATGAATTCATGTCCTTGGTAGGAATGTGGATGAATCTGGAAACTGTCATTCTCAGCAAACTGACCCAAAACAGAAAACGAAACACCTGATATTCTCACTCATAATTGTGTGTTGAATGAGAACACATAGACACAGGGAGGGGAATGTCACATACTGGGGTCTGTTGTGGGATGAGGGGATAAGGGAGGGACAGCAGGGGATGGGGACATTGGGAAGGCATGACATTGGCAGATATGCCTGATGTAGGTGATGGGGGAATGGAGACAGCAAACCACTGTGGCATATGTGTACATATGCAACAATCCTGCAAGTCCTGTACATGTACTCCAGAACTTAAAGTACAATTAAAAAGAAAAAGAAAATAAGCAAAAAAAAAAAAAAAAAAAAAAATCTCACACAGTTAAATTAAAAACACAAAATTATTGCCTCGTTAAAACTATTGATTTGCATAAATAGAAGTCAGAATGAAAAGTAGAAAATCTTTAGAAATGAATGGCACCATAATCTCTACAGATCAAAATTTTGAGGTTGTAAAGTAGTATTTAGAAATGAAATCATATCCTTAAATGCACGTAGTTTAAAAGAGAAAGAATAAGAAAATGCACAAGTATACAATCAAAAAATTAGAGAAATGAGAACAGAGTTAATCTAAAGAATAAAATAATAAGGACAAGAACAGAAATTAAAGAAATAGAATATAGACCCTAGAGAAGATGAACTCTACTGAAAACTATTTCTTTGAAAGAAAAAAAAAAACTCTTAATGAAAGAGAGAAAACTTCCAGGTTAGTGAAGGCACCAAAAATGACATTAGAAATAAAAAAGGAGTGGGCCCGGCGCGGTGGCTCATGCCTGTAATCCCAGCACTTTGGGAGGCCGAGGCAGGTGGATCACGAGGTCAAGAGATCAAGACCATTCTGGTCAATATGGTGAAACCCCATCTCTACTAAAAATACAAAAAAATTAGCTGAGCACGGTGGTGCGTGCCTGTAATCCCAGCTACTTGGGAGGCTGAGGCAGGAGAATTGCCTGAACCCAGGAGGTGGAGGTTGCAGTGAGCCGAGATCATGCCATTGCACTCCAGCCTGGGTAACAAGAGTGAAACTCCGTCTCAAAAAAAAAAAAAAAAAAAAAGAAATAAAAAAGGAGCTTTAACTGTATGGTAACAGCCATGCAAGATAAAACATTTAATAAAGCAGAATATAAAGGCATTTCCTTAGGATGATACATTAGAATCAGTTGGTGACAAGACAAGGATGCCTGCAATTACTGCTTCTACTGAATATGTACATAGGGCCCTTATCAAAGCAATAAGACCAGACACTGGAATACAACAAATATGTGCTGGAAAGCAAGAGGCACATTGCTTTTTTTTTTTTTTTTTTTTTTTTTTGCAGATGACATAAGTATTTATACGGAAAATAATTTTTACAGATAATCTGTTGAAACGAATGAAAGAATATTGAGCAGTTGTTAGATTTAGCATTCTTGAATAGTAGTACCATAATGGTTGATGATGTAATGTTAAAAAAGATGGCATTTACAGTATTATCCAAAACTGTAAGGTTATCTGGACTATAACCACAAAGAAAATGACACCATCATGAAGAAATTTAAAAATCTTTATTTTGCCGTGCGTGGTGGCTCACACCTGTAATCCCAGCTCTTTGGGAGGCTGAGGTGGGTGGATCACGAGGTCAAGAGATCGAGATCATCCTGGTCAACATGGTGAAACCCCATCTCTACCTAAAATACAAAATATTAGCTGGGCGTGGTGGCGTGTGCCTGTAATCCCAGCTACTCAGGAGGCTGAGGGAGGAGAATTGCCTGAACCCAAGAGGCGAAGGTTGCCATGAGTCGAGATTGCCCCATTACACTCCAGCCTGGGTAACAAGAGTGAAAACTCCGTCCCCCCACCAAAAATCTTTATTTTAAGACCTAAAGAAAGATGTAGTAAATGTTGAAAGAGATCACATTCCTGAATGAGAAGACAATATTGCAATGGTTTTAATTTTCCCACAATTCGTAGCATCAATGTGATTCCAATAAAATCCCACTCAACAAAAAATGTCTCATAAAAGTATTCATAGAACTCAATTGCTTAAGATTCATATACAACAGCTTATACAAAAAAGAAAAACTTAAAATAAACAACCTAGCAAAGCATCTTAAAGAACTAGAAGAGCAAGAGCAAATCAAATGCAAAACCAGTTGAAAAAAAGACAGAAATAATAAATGAAATTGAAATAAAGAAAACAATAAAAATATCAATGAAACAAAACTTTGATTTTTGAAAAGTTATAATCAACAAACTTATTGCCAGAGTAAGAAGAAAATAGAGAAGATACAAATAAATAAAATCCGAGATGGAAAAGGGGGATATTAAGTAAATTTCTCCTATCAATTGATGTCACAGAAATTTAAAGGATTATTAGTGGTCACCATGAGCAATTATATGCCCAATAATTGGAAAATTTAAAAAAAGAAATGGACAAATTACTAGACACACAAAACCTACCAAGATTGAACCACAAAGAAATCCAAAACCTGAAGACACCAATAGCAAGATCTACTATGAGATTGAACCTAATGAGATTGAATCCTGATACCCAAACAAAAGACACTTTAAAAAAGAAAACTGTAGGTCAGTATCACTGATGAATATTGATGCAAAAATCCTCAACAAAGTACTAGCAAACCTGATTCAACAATATACTAAAAAAACCATTCATCATGACCAAGCAGGATTTATCCTTGGGATGCAAGGATCATATGTAAATCAGTCAATGTGATACATTGTATCAACATAATGAAGAACAAATAGATATGCAAATCTATCAATGTGATACATTGCATCAACAGAATGAAGAAAAAAACATAAGAATTTTAATTGATGCTGAGAAAGCATTTGATGAAATTCAATATTTCTTCACGATAAAAACCCTCCAAAAACTGACTATAAAAGGAACATACCTCAACATAATAAAAGTGGTATATGACAAGACCCATTGCTAGTCTCATAATGAATGGCAAAAAACTGAAACCCTTTCTGTTAACATCTGGAACATGTCAAGGATGACTATTTTCTCCACTGTCATTTAACCTGGTCCTAGCTAAAGCAATCAGACAGAGAAATAAATAAAGCATATTCAAATTGGAAAGGAAGATGTCAAGCTATCCTTGCTTGCAGATGCTTTGATCCTATATTACAAACCTAAAGATTTCACCAAAAAACTATTATAACATCAAATTCAGTAATGTTGCAGGATACAAAATCAGTAGCATTTCTATAAATATATACCAACAGTGAACGATCTGAAAAAGAAATAAAAAGTAATCCCATTTACAATAGCCACGCTTAAAATTAAGTACCTAGGAATTAACTAAATAAGTCAAAGAGGTGGGGGATTTCCAAGATAACGTGGTAGGAACAACTCGGTATTGCAGCTCTCAGTGAAGGCGCAGAGGGTAAGTCCTAGTTGCATTTTCAGACACACCTTTGTTGCCCACAGAACGGGGAAATTCCCAGGTGTAGGAGAGATGCAGGACACCTGCACAACTCTTTTGGCTTGCGTGGCCATTTCAGCCAGTGTCGGGCGCAGCGGCAGCCCGAACAAAACTCACTGGTCTGGGTGCCCTGTTAAACCAGCAGTCTAAGATTTGGGAGGGCAGATTAACATATCCATCTGATTGAGTGGGACTTGGACAGTGAGCCCGACCGGGAGATTCCTGGGAAGTGTAGCTGGTGCAGTGGGTAACGGCATGGGAAATCATGCAGATCCTGGCGCCCTGTCAGCAGGCGCCTGAGGGACCTGTGAGAGAGTCAACCACTCAACTTAAAAAGGAAAAGACAGAGAGAGAGAGAGAGAGAGAGAGAGAGAGAAGGGACTCTGAGGCAGGGAGCTGGGTGATCAGGCTCGGCGGGTCCCACCCCCACAGGGACAAACAAAACAGCGATTCAAAACACTCGGGGTTGGGAGTTTTACTGCAGGCTCAGCTGAATCCAGGACGGTGTAGCTCGGTGGGGGAGGGACGTCCACCACTAGGGACGCATTCTGCCCCTACTGAGGTACACGCCCATTGCTGAAGCAGCCTGCCATTGCCAAAGCAACCCTCCACAACAGAGAGACTCAGCCAACAGGGTGTAGCCCAACACAGTAGGGCGGAGCCCCATGGCAGCAGGGCGGACCCCATGGTAGGAGGGCAGAGCCTCAGCAGGCAAACAGTGACTAGACTCCCTCCTAGCTGGGCAGGACACTGCAACGGATACTCATAAAGAAAGCCACAACTCCCTGAGACAGAGCATCTGAGGGGAAAAAAAAGGGGTTTTATAAGTTCTGCTGCAGCAGAGCTAAACACACCCACCCAACAACCCTGAATGAACAACGGAGCTCACAGCTCAGCACTTGAGCTCCTATAAAGTACAGACCGTCTCCTCAAGCAGCACCCTGACCCCTGCATATCCAAAGAGTCACCTCAAAAAAGGACTAATCAGACTGACATTTGGTGGGCATCATTCTGGGGCAAAGATAGCAGAAGAAGAAACTGGTAGCATCCCTCACTGCTCCGCAGCTGCTACAGGTGTACCCCAGACAAGCAGGGTCTGGAGTGGCCCTCAGCAGTCATACAGCAGAGGGGCTACCCTGTTAGAAGGAAAACTAAGTAACAAAAATACTTCATCATCAACAATCTGGGCGTCCACTCAGAGGCCCAATCAAAAAGTCAGCAACTACTAAAATGACAGGTGGATAAATCCACAAAGATGGGAAGAAACCAGTGCAAAAAGGAGGAAAACACCCAAAACCAAAACACCTCACCTCCTACAAAGGACCAAAACTCCTCACCAGCAAGGGAACCAAGCTGGATGGAGAATGAGTGTGACGAAATGACGGATTCAGACTTCAGAAGGTGGATAATGAGAAACTTCAGTGAGCTAAAAGAACATGTTCTAAATCAATGCAAAGAAACTAAGAACCTTGAAAAAAGATTTGAGAAAAGATTTGAGGAAATGATAACAAGAATGGACAACTTAGAGAGGAATATGAATGAATTGAAGGAGCTGAAAAACACAACATGAGAACTTCACAAAGCATGCACAAGTTTCAACAGCCGAATTGACTAAGCAGAAGAAAGAATATCAGAAGTCAAAGATCAACTCAATGAAATAAAATGAGAAACCAAGATTAGAGACAAAAGCGCAAAAAGGAGTGAACAAAATCTCCAAGAAATGTGGGACTATGCAAAGAGACCTAACCTACGTTTGATAGGTGTACCAGAATGTGAGGAAGAGAATGAATCCAAGCTGGAAAATACTCTTCAGGATATTATCCAGGAAAATTTTCCCAACCTAGCAAGGCAGACAAATACTCAAGTCCAGGAAATACAGAGAACACCACAAAAATATTCTGCAAGAAGAGCAACCCCAAGGCACATAGTCGTCAGATTCACCAGGGTTGAAATGAAGGAGAAAATACTAAGGGAAGTCAGAGAGAAATGTCGGATCACCCACAAAGGGAAGCCCATCAGACTCACAGCAGATCTCTCGGCAGAAACTCTACAAGCCAGAAGAGAGTGGGGGTCAATATTCAATCCTTAAAGAAAAGAACTTTCAATCCAGAATTTCATATCCAGCCAAACTGAGCTTCATAAGTGAAGGAAAAATAAAATCTTTTGCCAACAAGCAAGTACTCAGAGATTTTGTCACCACCAGGCCTGCTTTACAAGAGCTCCTGAAAGAGGCACTACACATAGAAAGGAACAACCAGTACCAGCCATTATAAAAACATACCAAACGCTAAAGAGCATCAACAAAATGAAGAATCTGCATCAACTAATGGGCAAAACAGCCAGCTAGCATCAAAATGGCAGTATCAAATTCACACATAACAATATTAACCCTAAACGTAAATGGGCTAAATGCACCAATCAAAAGACACGGACTGGCAAATTGAATAAAAAACCAAAACCCATCAGTGTGCTGTATCCAGGAAACCCATCTCACATGCAAGGATACACAAAGGCTCAAAATAAAGGGATGGATGAAGATTTACCAAGCAAATGGAGAGCAAAAAAAAGCAGGAGTTGCAATTCTCATCTCTGACAAAATAGACTTTAAAGCAACAAAGATCAAAAGAGACCAAGAAGGTCATTACATAATGGTAAAAGGATCGATACAACAAGAAGAGCTAATGATCCTAAATATATATGGACCCAATACAGGAGCACCCAGATATATAAGGTAAGTTCTTAAAGACTTACAAAGAGACTTAGACTCCCAGAAAATAATAGTGGAGACTTTAATACTCCACTCTCAATGTTAGATCAACCAGACAGAAAATTAACAAGGATATCCAGGACTTGAACTCAGACCTGGAACAAGCAAACCTGATAGACATTTACAGAACTCTCCACCACAAATCCACAGAATATGCATTCTTCTCAGCACCACATCACACCTACTCCAAAATTGACCACATAATTGACAGTAAAGCACTCCTCAGCAAATGCAAAACAACTGAAATCATAACAAACAGTCTCTCAGACCATAATGTAATCAAGTTAGAACTCAGAATTCAGAAACTAACTCAGAACTGCACAGCTTCATGGAAACTGAACAACTGGCTCTTGAATGCTGATTGGATAATCAATGAAATGAAGGCAGAAATAAAGAAGTTCTTCGAAACCAACAAGAATGAAGACACAACATACCAGAATCTCTGGGAAACATTTAAAGCAGTCTGTAGAGGAAAATATATAGCAATAAGTGCCCACATGAGAAGAGTGGAGAGATCCAAAATTGACACCCTATTGTCAAAATTCAAAGAGCTAGAGGAGCAAGATCAAAAAAACTCAAAACCTAGCAGAAGACAAGAAATAACTAAGATCAGAGCAGAACTGAAGGAGATAGAGACACAAAAAACCCTTCAAAAAATCAATAAATCCAAGAGGTGGTTCTTTGAAAAGCTCAACAAAATAGACAGACCACTAGCCAGACTGATAAAAAAGAAAAGAGAGAACAACCAAATAGATGCAATAAAAAACAATAAAGGGGAAATCACCACAAATTCCACAGAACTTCAAACCATCATCAGAGAATACTACAAACAACTCTATGCACATAAACTAGTAAACCAGGAAGAAATGGATAAATTCCTGAACACCTGTGTCCTCCCAAGCCTAAACCAGGAGGAAGCCTAAACTATGAATAGACCAATAACAAGGTCTGAAGTTGAGGCAGCAATTAAGAGCCTACCACACAAAAAAAGCCCAGGTCCACATGGGTTCACAGCCGAATTCTACCAGACACACAAAGAGGAGCTGGTACCATTTCTTCTGAAACTATTCCAAATAATCCAAAAAGAGGGAACCCTTCTCAAATCAATTTATGAGACCAACATCATTGTGATACCAAAACCCAGCAGAGACTCAACAAGAAAAAAAACACTTCAGGCCAATATCCATGATGAACATAGATGCAAAAATCTTTAATAAAATACTGGCAAACCGATTGCAACAGCACATTAAAAAACTTATCCATCATGATCAAGTAGGATTCATCCCGGGGATGCAAAGCTGGTTCAACGTATGCAAGTCTATAAATGTAATTCACCACATAAACAGAACCAAAAACAAAACCACATGATTATCTCAATTGACACGGAGAAGGCATTTGACAAAATTCAACAGCCCTTTATGCTAAAAACCCTCAATAATCTCGGTATTGATGGAACATATCTCAAAGTAGTAAAAGCTATTTATGACAAACTAAGAGCCAATATCATACTGAATGGGCAAAAACTGGAAGCATTCCCTTTGAAATCCGGCACTAGACAAGGATGCCCTCTCTCGCCACTCCTATTCAGCATAGTGCTGGAAGTTCTAGCCAGAGCAATCAGGCAAGAAAAAGAAATAAAGGGTATTCGAATAGGAAACGTGGAAGCCAAATTGTCTCTATTTGCAGACGACATGATAGTATACCTAGAAGACCCCATCACCTCAGCCCAAAAACTCCTGAAACTGATAAGCAACTTCAGCAAAGTCTCAGGATATAAAATCAATGTGCAAAAATCACAAGCATTCCTACACACCAATAACAGACTTAAAGAGAACCAAATCAAGAATGAACTACCATTCACAATTGCTACAAAGAGAATAAAATACCTAGGAATACAACTTACAAGGAATGTAAGGGACCTCTTCAAGGAAAACTACAAACCACTGCTTGACGAAATAATGGAGGACACAAACAGATGGAGAAACATTCCATGTTCATGGTTAGGAAGAATCAATATCATGAAAATGGCTATACTGCCCAAAGTAATTTACAGAATCAACGCTATCCCCATCAAGCTACCATTGAATTTCTTCACAGAACTGGAAAAAACCACCATGAACTTCATATGGAACCAAAAGAGAGCCAGCATAGCCAAGTCAAGTCTAACCAAAAAGAACACAGTGGGAGGCATCACACTACCAGACTTCAAACTATACTACAAGGCTACAGTAATCAAAACGGCATGGTGCTGGTACCAAAACAGAGATATAGACCAATGGAACAGAAGAGAGGCATTGGAAGCAACACAACATATCTACAACCATATAATCTTTGATAAACCAGACACAAACAAGCAATGAAGAAAGGATTCTCTGTTTAATAAATGGTGTTGGGAAAACTGGTTAGCCATGTGCAGAAAGAAGAAACTGGACCCCCTTCCTGACACCTTACACTAAAATTAACTCCAGATGGATTAAAGACTTAAACATAAAACATGGCACCATAAAAACCCTAGAAGAAAATCTAGGCAAAATCATTCAGGACATAGGAGTAGGCAAGGACTTCATGACCAAAACACCAAAAGCATCGGCAACAAAAGCCAAAATAGACAAATGGGACCTAATCAAACTCCACAGCTTTTGCACGGCAAAAGAAACAGTCACTAGAGTGAATCAACAACCAACAGAATGGGAAACAATTTTTGCAGTTTACCCATCTGACAAAGGGCTGATATCCAGAATTTACAAAGAACTCAAACAGATTTACAGGAGAAAAACAAGCCCATTCAGAAATGGGCAAAGGATATGAACAGACACTTTACAAAAGAAGACATACATGAGGCCAACAAACACATGAAAAAATGCTCATCATCACTGGTCATTAGAGAGATGCAAATCAAAACCACATTGAGATACCATCTCACGCCAGTTAGAATGGCAATCATTAAAAAATCTGGAGACAACAGATGCTGGAGAGGATGCGGAGAAACAGGAACACTTACACTGTTGGTGGGAGTGTAAATTAGTTCAACCATTGTGGAAGACAGTGTGGCAATTCCTCAAGGACCTAGAGATAGAAATTCCATTTGACCCAGCAATCCCATTACTGGGTATATATCCAAAGGACTATAAGTCGTTCTACCATAAGGACACATGCACACAAATGTTCATTGCAGCACTGTTTACAACAGCAAAGACCTGGAACCACCCCAAATGCCCATTGATGATAGACTGGACTGGGAAAATGTGGCACATATATAGCATGGAATATTATGCAGCAATCAAAAATGATGAGTTTGTGTCCTTTGTAAGGACATGGATGAATCTGGAGAACATCATTCTCAGCAAACTGACACAAGAACAGAAAGCGAAATACCACATATTCTCACTCATAGGTGGGTGAGAAAAATGAGAACACATGGACACAGGGATGGGGTACTACCCACTAGGGTCTATTGGGGGGAATAGGGGAGGGACAGCAGTAGGGGAGCACGGGAGCGATAGCCTGGGGAGAAATGCCAAATGTGGGTGAAGGGGAGGAAGGCAGCAAAACACACTGCCATGTATGTACCTATGAAACTATCTTGCATGTTCTGCACATGTACCCCAAACCCTAAAATGCAATAAAAATTTTAAAAAAAATAAGTGAAAGAGCTCTCCAATGAAAAGTATAAAACACTGATGAATGAAATTGAAGAAGACACCAATAATTGGAAAGATATTCCATGCTTGTGGGTTGGAAGAATCAATATTGTTAAAATTTCCATACTAGCCAAAGCAATCTACATATTCAATGCAATTCCTATCAAAATACCAATGATGTTTTTCACAGAAATAGGAAAAACCATCTCAAAATTTATATGGAACCACACAAGACCGAGAAGAGCCAAAGCTATCCTAAGTGAAAAGAAAAACTGAAGGAATCATATTACCCAACTTCGAATTATACTAGAGAGCTATAGTAACCAAAACAGCATGGTACTAGCATAAAACCAGACACAAAGACCAATGGAGCAGAAGAGAGGACTCAAACAAATCCACATACCCACCACAAACTCATTTTCGACAAAGGTGCCATGAACATATACTGGGGAAAAGACGGTGTCTCTTCAACAAATGATGCTGGGTGAACTGGATATCCATAAGCAAAAGAATGAAAGTATATCCCTATCTCTTGCCATATACAAAAGTAAAATCAAAATCTATTAAATACTTAAATCTAAGAGCTCAAACTATGAAACTACTACAAGAAAACATTGAAGAAATCTCCAAGACATTAGTCTCAGCAAAGGTTTATTGAGTAAATCCCCACAGGCACAGGCAGTCAAAACAAAAACAGACAAATGGGATTACATCAAGTTAAAAAGTTTCTGTACAGCAAAGGATACAATTAACAAAGTCAGGAGACAATCACAGAATGGGAGAAAATATTTTCAAACTACTAATTTGACAATGGATTAGTAATCAGAATAAATAAAGAGTTCAAACAACTCTACAGGAAAAAATAATTCAATAATTCAGTTAAAAATGGGCAAAGAATTTGAATAGGCCTTTCTCAAAAAAAGACATACAAATGGCAAAAAGACCTATGAAAAGGCGCTCAACATCACTGATCATCAGAGAAGTGGAAATCCAAACTACAATGAGATGTCATCTCACCCCAGTTAACATGGCTTGTATGCAAAAGACAGGCAATAACAAATGCTGGTGAGGATGTAGAGAAAAGGGAATCCTTGTACACTGTTAGTGGGGATGTAAATTAGCACAATCACTATGGAGAACAGCTTAGAGTTTTCTCAAGAAAATAAAAATAGGGTTATCATAAAATCCAGCAATTCCACTCCTTGGTGTATACTCAAGAGAAGGAAATCAGTATATCGAAGAGATATACTACACACCCATGTTTGTTATAACATGGTTCACAACATCCAAGATTTGGAAGTAACCTAAGAGAAAATGTGGTACTTATACACAATGGAGTAGTATTCAGCCATAAAAAGAATGAGATTCAGTCACTTACAACAGCATGGATGGAACCGGAGATTACATTAAGTGAAATAAGCCAGGCACAAAAAGACAAACATGGCATGTTCTTTCTTATTTGTGGGATCTAAAAATCAAAACAATTGAACCCATGGATATAAAGAGTAGAAGAATGGTTTCCAGAAGCTAGAAAGGGTAGTTGGGGATGGGGGGAGGTGGAGATGGTTACTGGGTACAGAAAATTGAATGAATGAATAAGGCCTAGCGTTTGATAGCATAATAGGGTGACTATAACCAGTAATAATTTAATTGTCCATTTAAAAATAACTAAAGGAATAGAATTCAATTGTTTGTAACAGAAAGGAGAAATGCTTAAGGGGATGAATATCCCATTTTCCATGATGCGATTATTAAGCATTGCATATCTGTATCAAAATATCTCCTTTATTCCATCAAAACATCTCCTAGTATTCCATACTAGGTATATATACCTAGTATGTACTCACAAAAATTAAAAATTAAAAAAAAAAACTAAAATTTATATAGAGCAGTAAAGGGCCCCAAACCTGTAAAAAATGGTAGCTGCAGTGATCAAAGTGAAAGCAGAAATAGTATCATTTGAAGAAGAAGGGCAGTATAAGAGATAAATACAGCTGTAATAATTAACATGTACAGTTGTGGGAGGGAATGGCAGTAGAATAGACAAATAATGAGACAGAATAAAGAGTCTAGAAACGGCTCACAAATATCTGGGAACTTAATAAATGATAAAGATGGTATTTCAAATCATTAGGAGAATGATGGATTATTTAATACAGCTATAATTGGTTACTTATATGGAAAAAGATGCAATTAGATTCCTATCTCTTCCTACACACAAAAATAAGTTCTTAGTGGCTTAAAGACTTACCCTGAAAAACAAACTCTAAGCCTTTTAGAAATAAACCCAAGATGCCTGTTTTTAGTTCTTTTCTACATGTTTAAAATATTTCATGGCTAAACTGTTATTTAAGAAAAAAGTAAATGGACCAGAAATTTGAGTGACCTATACTATTTATGGTTAGTTCAGAAAAACTAAGTGGTAAAATATTTATTTTAATCATAAAATTCGTGTTTTCCAATTTCCCATGGTTAAAATGGCACTGGAGGCCAAAACCTAAAGATACTAGACTCTAAAGAGTATTACCTAGCTTCACTAACTCGCTGTAAAAACGAGGAAAATAAAACCTACTTTGTGTGGTTGTGTCTTTTACGTCTTTTATAATCTTCATTTTTTTTTTATGGTAGGGTCTTTTATGGCAAGGGGACAGGAAGCCAATTCAGATTTGCTTGAGCAAAGATAGGGCATTTGGTTCATGTAACTGGGAAGTTCAGGGGCATTGACAATAAACGTGTATAGTGCCAGGCCGTAGTCTAAGCACTTTACATCCATCCACCCATTTAATCCTCAAAACGACCCTAACAAGGTGGGGTTCTGTCATTATTCTCATCTTGTTGATGAGCAAATCAACAGAGAGAGGCAAACAGAGAGCAAGGAGGTAAGCAACGTGACTGAGGTCACCTGGTTAGTAAATGGCTGAAGTGAGGTTTAAATCCTTCCAGCTGGTTCATGAAGTTAGGCTCATAGACACTATGCATTGCTGCCTTAGTAGAGCTGTCTTGCTTTGGACACTGAGCAGGAGACAGAGAATCACTGACAGGATATAAGTCTGGTAGACGATATTAGGTGGAGAAACGGTCAGACAGGGAAACGTACATAGACACACACACAGACACAGACACAGACACACACACACACACACACACACACACACCTGATGGCTCCATGGCATTGGGTACAAATTTCCCCTTTACATAGGGGTGTGCAATGTGAACTACTATTCTGTATCTCCTGAGAAATCTTCAAGGTCTTAGTTGGTCACTGACACTTTGCAATGTTGGTTTGTTTGGGGAAACCCAAACAAGAGCTAAGCTGATGTAGTTTGATGTGGGTTAAAAATAAAGACAGTGAGCGTAGAAGGAAGAACCCAAGGTAAAGGGCCAGTTGGCCTCGGGGTGATGCCAAAGTGTTTGGAATTTACTCTGTGGAATTAGGGAGCCATATATAAGAACGAATACAGTGAAAAATAGTGATATGGACATTTCAAGTGACTCACTTAGAATGAAAGGTGGAAAACTCAAAGGGAGGGAGACCAGTTAGAATGCTGCTTTCCACATTAGTATAATGCTAAAGTTAGATTAAATTAGAAGAATAGGGTTGTGGCCAGACAAACAAAAAAAGAAGACATGAATGAGGAAGGCATTATCACGGCAAAGCAGGCAGCATCTGCTGCTTGAACGGATGTTTGGGGGAAAGAGAGTGGGGAAAGTTAAAGATAACTCTGAAGTTACAGTCTTGGTGACTGGGAAGATGATGTCATTGTAAAGAAAAGGAAAGTTACAATAAATAACAGGTTTTAGGGGAAAAACAGAATTCAATTTTAGACAAGTTGAATTTGAGATGATGGATAAGAAATTGTATCAGTTAGGATTCTTAGTTGGAAGCAATCAACACCAACTCTGATTTAAGAGGCAAAAGAACATTTTAAAAGAAGATCGAGTCATTTTCAGAGTCTTCAGGAAATGCACAAACTGGACTTAGAGCTTCCCACCTTGAAATAATGCTCCAAATCAAGACTTCTTCCCTGGAAGTTGCCTCTGAGCCCTGGACACCGTGATCAGACCTCCTGACACCTATGGCCACTGCTGCGGTCACCTTTACTGCCAGGCTTCTGGGTCCCTGCTTCCTTGGATTATGAGCTCCTGATACAAGAGACAGGTGCACCAGAGGGGCACGGGCTCTATGGGCATGCCTAGCTGCAGGGGTGGCTGGGAAAGTGAGTATTTGGCTTTTTCAGCTTATTTATAGTGTGGCACAACCTCTGTATCCCATCAAAGCTTCTTCAATCTTTTAGTCTCTCAAAATAGGAAAGGGCATCATATGCCAGGCAGCCAAAAGATCATTCAAGTGCAAGAACCTATCAGGAGCTTACAACATTTGGACTGGAGCTCAGGTGAGAGGCTGGCATTGGTGATACAGCTCTAGAAGAGGATGTTCTCTAAGTAGAGAGTCTGGGGCATGATGGGGAAAGAAGACGGCAGAGAACGAAAATTTATAGGAAATGGTATTTAGGTGGCTAGGGAGTAAAGAAGGGCATCAGACAAGTTAGTCAAGAGAAAAGAGAACTTCCATGGAGTGAAGTAGGGTGAATGAGTACAGGAGAGAGATCCATAAAGCCCCAGGAAAATGTCAAACTTTTGGAATTAAGAAGTTACTGTCGGCCATTCCAGGCATTCAAAACAGTTACAGGGAAATACTGAGTGAGAAGTAAAAAAGATGTGGGAGGTACAGTCAACCTATTTATGAGCATCGTGGAGAATACATACTATACAGTTGGAGGCAATTTTATTTGTGCTGTAAAATTATTCACATGTTCCATTTACTGGCCCCTTAAGGAGAGTCCAACGCTGGAGTGCTGTTTAGCAATTAGCTTTATGTATTTTCCTGAATACTTAATGCTCTCTTGGCCAGGGCTTGGACAGTGAGGGGCAAGCTTTATCAGTATTTGAAATCTCTGGTTAAGTATACAAGGGCTGCATTAGTTTCTGTGGCTGTCTGCTAGATCACAGAATCATAGCACATTAGAGATGGATTCACAGGCAAGACACCTGAAGTGAAGATGGGCAGATGATCTTCCTCAGGGTCCATAGAACCAGGTTCTTTTAAATTCTTGTCAAGCCAGAAATTTTATTTGAACTCAATCAATATGAGGCCATTAGCTGTGTTCTCTGGGATGGTACAGGAAAAAGGTGAGATCTTGGGAACAGATGAAATCCCCAGGTGTCTTAGTGCTGTTATGACAAATAGCAGACCGGGTAATTTACAAAGAACAGAAATTTCTTGCTTATAGTTTTGGAGGCTGGGAAGTCCAAGATTAAGGGGTCAACAGGTTTTTTGTCTGGTGAGAGTCCAGTCTCTGCTTTCAAGATGGTACCATGAAGGCTGCAGTTTCGAAAGGTGAGAAACGCTGTGTCCTCACATGACAGCAAGTGGAAAGGCAAAAGGGACAAGCTTCCTCTGTCAAGGCCTTTTTAAGGGTACCTAATCCCATTCATGAAGGCTCTACTCTCATGACCTAATCACCTCCTGAAGACCCCACCTCTTAATACTTTCAGATTAGCTGTTAAGTTTCAATATAAATTTTGGAAGGAACACAAGCATTTAAACCTTAGCACCATGGTTTCTCTGTTACATAGGAGTTTAGACCTGACTGGGTCTGAGGTGTGGTCAGGACATGAAAGTCGGAATGTTATAGATTGCCCATGGGCCATGCGTGTTCAGCCCCCAGCTGGGAAGCATGATGTGGTTTCCTTACTTCTGTCTCAGTACAGATTCTCCAAAGTGATGGTTTGGCAGCTGGTGTCTGTTTTAAGAGAGTCTCAAACACTATTCTAAATTTTGAGAAGCATTACAGGAGAGGTGAAGTGCTGGGATCAGGAATCTCAGAGAGATTGCGAGAGGCAGGGAGTGAGCAGGGAGTTCATGGAAGACCAATGGCCTGTCTGAGTGGCTAAGTTATCCTGAAGGCTTAGTTATCGAAGTTTCATGAAGAGAGTCTTTTCTGAATGAATTTGAACAAATTCTGAATTGCTATGAATATCTATTAATGGTGACTCAGTACCCCCAGATGAAAGTGCTCTTTCTCACTTTTAAAAATTCTAAACTCTAAACATCTCTTTGTCTCATATGGATCCTCTTCATTTCCATTAAAGCCATTATGTATCTTATCATATCAGGGAGCACTTTATTAACAGGGAAGCACCACATAGTATTGGTTATTTATGGGTGTAGTATATAAGGATGTTAAGATCAAACAGCCTCAATTTCTGAGATCCCACAGGCCTACATGTCAATCAACCGCACTTTTAAAAGTGAGGCATGAGAATATCTGTTACAGACTGAATGCTTGTGTCCCCCAGATTCACATGTGGAAACTACCTCCTAATGTGATGGCATTAGGAGGTGGAGTCTTTGGGAGGTGGTTAGGATTAGATAAGGCCCTGAAGGTAGAGTTTTCATGAATGGGATGAGTGTCCTTACACAAGTCCCAAGACAGCTTGCTTCCTCTCTCCTCTATTTGAAGACACATCAAGAAGACAGCAGTGTATGAACCAGAAAATGGGCTGTTACCAGACACTGAATCTGCTGCCGCCTTGAGCTTGGACTTTACAGCCTCTAGAACTCTGAGCAATAAATATTTGTAGTTTATGCCTCCCAGTCTGTGGTATTTTGTTTTGACAGCCCGAGCTAACTAATACAACACTCATGTGAGTTTGACCAAGGTGATTTCTGAAAATAAGTTTTGTCAGTGTTCACACATCGCCTACCTTGCAGGCCATATAACTGAAAGCCAAGAAGTCAGAGAAGGAGGTTAGAAATCAACGAGAGGGTTCCTTCAAAGAGAAATGTTGGAGGGCTGTGGCAGGAATCAGGGGGAATTGACTTTAATCTTCTGGGTACATAGGACCCAGAGGCTAATGTCTATTTATATCTCTGGAAGGTTAAAGACTATGCTTTGGGATGAACAGAGGTGACTAGTATGGATGCGAACATCATTCCAGAGAAGGTGGGCCACAAAGAGTTCTGTGATTCCACAAAGAAAATGGCCTGTAGGAGTGAGATGGCTTCAAAATGGAAGTATCCTGGCAGTTACTAGGGGTGGGTGAAAAATCATAAGTTTCTAGGTGTAGTCCATATGAAGGGATTGAAGACTGAGGATTCAGTGGGGGTACCCATCACATCTAACCTGCTTCGTAAGATCTCTCTCACTCTTCCCTTCACATCCCTATCCATATCTCTACCCTGGAGAACCAGAGACACCTTGGTAATTGGAGAAAGACGGATAGGAGAACTTGGCTGGCAAAGGAGAAGGGAACTGTTCCCATCCTTCCTTACTGACTTTCTCTTTGAAGCAAGACAGAGCTGGAGGGAAGGAGAGATTACGAATATGGTCGTGGGTGATTTTGACACTCAACTTGATAAACTAAAATAGACCCAAACCTTATTATTATCTTTGTGGGGGTCTGAAGAAAGAATTAGTTCTGCAGGAGCTCTCATCCAGGGAACAGGAACACCCTAGACCACAGTTGGGTTTGAGCTATCTTTGAAGGGACAGTGGGAGGGAAGAATAGAGTTTTCTGATTGAACCTTGTAAGTGCCACTAGTACCAAAGAAATGGTTGCAAATTAATTGACAATTGCAAAGATATGGAAACAGTCTCTGTGCCTATTGACTAATGAGTGGATAAAGAAAATGTGGTATATATACACCTTGGAATACTACTGAGCCATTAAAAAGAACAAAATAAAGTCTTTTGTAGCAACTGGGATGGAGATGGAGGCCGTTATTCTAAGTGAAGTAACTCAGGGATGGAAAACCAAATACCATATGTTCTTGCTTAAACGTGGGAGCTCAGCTGTGGGTACACAAAGGCATGCAGAGTGATAAAATGGATACTGGAGACTCAGAACAGGGAGAGTGAGTAGGAATGAGGGATAAAAAAAATAAATATTGGGTTCGATGTACTCTACTTGGGGGACAGGTGCATTAAAATCTCAGACTTCACCAATTCATCCATGTAGCCAAAAATCGTGTGCACACCAAAAGCTATTGAAATAAAAAAATATTTAAAAAGAGAAATGGTTGCAAAAGAGTCCTTGAGGGCAGGGAATGTGTCAGATTCACCCTGTAGTGCTAAAAATGTGTTGTTCTTGAATGGTAGATTTTCTGTTGAAACCTGAGAGTTGCCTAAAGCAGAGGTTCTTGAACTTTCAGCATGCATCAGAGTTAACAGCAGGGCTTAGTAAAACACAGATTGCTGAGCCTCACCCCTAATGTTTTGGTGATGGGGACCTTTCCCTATGAAAAGTTCCTTGGTGATGCAGATGCTGCTGATCTGGGGACCACACTGATAGTACTGCCTAAAAGAAATAAGGAGGGCAGGGCTGTCATCAACTCATCTATTCATTCACTTGTTCATTGACAAATTCAACAATTATTTACAAAGGACTTATCATATACCTTGTGCTGAATGGGCCTGAAACTACTCAGCTGATCTAAGTTGCCCAGTGAAGCTGCAGCATTTTCAACAGGAAGGAGGAATGAACAAGCTTCAAACCAACTTCTTTCTCTCCCACTCACTTCAATCTTGCACAGTGGTTTCAGTTTCCTTGTTCGGCCTTGTCCTGGTTGGAATTGAAGCCCTGCTTCATATTTAATAGAGGCTTTTGTTTTCTCTTCACATAATGTATTGATTCTTATAATTAGGTCTTTTTGCTTTTTCCTAAACTACATTACCAACATTAACAGCTAGCTTAAAATGCCATTATGAAACCGTATGAGTCTTAGCAGAAGAGAAAACAGGAAATGAGCCTTTCTGAGCTCCCCCTCTTCCCGTAAGACACTCCTCAACTGGGCAGTCTGGCAGCCTGCCTCTCTTCCCCTCCTCGGCTGCAATCCCCCAGAGCTTTCTGGCCAGTAGGCTAACTGCTTATTCAGCTCTTCACTCACTGCAGAGCAGAAGTGTCAGGATGTGGTGGGCTGGGGGAGTCCCCTATTTCCTTATTTTTTGCACTGAGACCTCTGTGTTTTGAGCTTTTGTATATACATTTGTGTGCTGTCCTGGGCCTTGATCTGCTCCATGGGTAAGTCAAGAGGGGCTCTCAACCCTGCACAAGTTGCCAGGTTAGCAAACTAGCCCTAGTTTTAGTGGCTTTCTCTCTTGTGTCCTTAAGTTTGTTTAGCCAAGGGCATATTTGGACATTCTGAGGTGCCCAAGTTGTGATTTGAGATTTTCATTAGGATCAAGGAGATTTTGAATGTGGGCAGATACTTTGATTTGAGATTTAAAAATATTTATTTTGTATTACTTACAGGCAAATGCAGTCTGGAGAGAGGAGAAAACCTCAAAGGCAAGGAAAGTTTGGCAGAAGGACAGCACCTCGCATATCTAGTCTGGGTGACAGAATGCTGGCTTTCCTTCGCAGTCAGGGCCTCTGCATATGTTTTGATTGGGCTCAATTCATCCCACGTTTACTGAGGGCCTGCCATGAGTAAGCCATCATGGCACTGTGGTGGGGCAATTAGATGGGGGTGCAGTGGGGAAAAAGTAATAGTCTTTGCCCTCTGGTGCTCAGAGGTTGTGATGGTTAATTTATATGTCAACTTGCCTATGGTACCCAGATATTTGCTTAAACATTATTAATGTTTCTGTGAAAATGTGTTTTTGGATGAGACTAACATTTAAATTAGTAGTCTAAGTAAAGCACATTGCCTTCTATATTGTGGGTGGGCCTCATCCAATCAGTTGAAGGCCTGAATAGAACAAAAGACTGACCTTCCAGGAAGAAGAGGGGATTCTGTCAGTAGATAGCCTTCAAACTTGAATGGCAGCATTGGCTCTTTCCTTGGTCTTCAGCCCACCTGCCTACTCTGCAGATTTTAAAACTCCCAGCTTCCATAATCATGGGAACCAATTCCTTAAAATAAATCTCTCTTTCTCTCTGAATACACATACACATCCTAGTGGTTGTGTTTCTCTGGAAATACTGACTAATACAGAGGTCAAGACACAGACTGAAAGACACCAATCAGAGTGCATCCTCAGATGGATTAGTGTAGGGAGGTCCTATGATAGTTGTCGAGAAGAGCCAGGAAATGAGGGTAAAATGTCTACTCATGATGTGAAGGAAGTGAGCTCCACCTGGGCAAAGTGCAGAATGTCTTCTCTCCAGGGAATAACAGAGTCTAGTTGGCCAAAGGACTCTACATGGGGATAGGAAGTGGGAGAGAAAAATGCAAAGGGAATTGGGTCACATTGTGGAGGATGTTAAAGACCTTAGATTTTATTCTGTGTGTAATAAGTGTGGAAAGAAGAAAGAGAGGGAGAAACGTTTTCTATTTAGGAGGAGCATTCTGGTAGCGAGCATTTGGTGGGATTTGTACTAAATTTCAGAAGGGGATGGTTGAAGTTGAACTGAGACTATGGGTAACAGACATAATCTAGTGACCTAAGAAAGCAGGAGAGTAGAAGGCAGGCCGACCAGGTCATAGGGGACCATCTTCATAAGAAAGCGGAGAGACCCAGGAATATACAAAGCAGAGAGAAAAGTGTGGCAGAAAGGAAATGTAAACAGGTGACAGGGAAGGTTTGCAAGAGGCTGCAAAGGAGTTTGGTGTTTCAGGGTTCAAGGACCATTGTATCATTTGGACTTGTCAGCAAAGTCACTGTTAAGAGGTCACAGTTTCTCTTGGAAAATGAGTTTATCCTGAGTTGTTTTTCTGGAATAGAATGGATTTGCTCAGATCTAACTGCAGCAATGCCTATCCAGTGTTATTAAAAATATGCATTTGTGTGTTTATGTGTGTGTGTCTGTGTCCCCCGAATAGTCATCAGGCAGCATGGGATAAAAATTTTGACCCTACAGCTCTTCCATAGCAGCTTCTCCCACTAACCATGGACAGAAAAATCCAGAATGTTCTGGTGTATTTCCTGGTACACAGCAGGTATTTACTAAATATCTGGTGAATGAGAAGATATGAGTGAATGGCTCTCAGAGCCAGTCAGAAGGCTCAGAATTTACATTGAGTATTATGTGTTCGAATGCTGAAAGCTAAATGCCCATACCTTTGTACACACACACACACACACACACACAGAGCACCTACCATTTTTAATGCCTAGCATGGCACAACCACTAAGCCTTTGACACCAGAGAAATGGCTCTGAATCTTGAAAGAGAAAGTGGGGGGGGATGTCCCAACTGCATGGAAAGAACGAGATTTATTCTTGCCCTACCCTGAAGGGTCTCAATATTGGCTACACATTGGAATCATCTGAGGAGATTTAAAAAATTACTGATGCCTAAGTTCTGACTTATTTGGAATGGTATATGGGTTGAGAATCAGGATTTTAAAAAGCTCCTCCAGAGAGGATTCCAATCTGCAGCCCAAGTTCAGAACCCTTGCTGTAAACCTCTGCTATCCATTTTGGTAGCTACTGGCCACATATGTCTACTGAGTCCTTGCAATGTGACTGTCATTGAAATTGAGATGTGCTCTAAGTGCAAAATACACATAGAATTTTGAAGACTTTGAAGACAAGTGAGAAGAAACCCAAATAATATTTTATTAATAATTTTTATATTGACTGTGGCAGGCAGAATGAGACCCCTCTCCCTGTGATGTGCATGTCCTAATCTCCAGAGCCTGTGAATATATTTTGTTACATGGCAAAAGACAATGCAGGTTGCAGATGGAATTAAGGTTGCTAATCAGTTAACTTTAAATAAAATCATCCTAGATTATCTTGGTGGGCCCGATGTCATCAAAAGTTTCTTAAATGTGGAAGAGAGGCAGAGTCAGCATCAAAGTGCTGTGATCTAAGAAAGACTCCACCAGCCATTGCTGGCTTTGAATACAAGCAAAGGAATGTGGGCAACCTCTGTAGGCTGGAAAAGGCAAGAAAACAGGTTCTCCTCTAGAATCTCCAGAAAAGAACACAGCCCTATCGATGCCTTGATTTTAGCCCAGTGAGAACCATTTTGGACTCCAGATAATACATTTGTCTTGTTTTAATTCACTAAGTGTGTGGTAATTTAAGATATATTAATAGCATGATTTTTATCAGTTTCTTTTTACTTGTTTTTAATGTGGCCACTAGAGTATCCCAAATCACGTGTGGCTTGCATGTTTCTATTAGATAAGGCTGTTTTAGACCTTCCATCCTTTGGACGATTACTTTGGGGGCCTCCAGTGCATGCTTCTGACACTAGGCAATGTGGGAAGAACAGCAACCTCTATAGGAATGTCTGCCCTAACTGAAAATAGTTTACATTTGCACCTCCTGCTAGCTTGCTGGTAATAAGAATAGAAATTGTGTCTCATACCTGATTGTCAAATGAATAAATGACCAGGGATTTTTTTTAATGAAAGCTTTGCACATTTGTAGAAACTATAAAACTTGCCCAACCAAATAATTGATTAGAGTTTTAGAAAGAAGTGGGCATGAATTAGTGTGTCCATTGAACGTTGAAACCTGAGTCTCGGAGTTCTCACAACAACAGTGCAACCGTCACAGTAAAGTAGTGTGGACCAAGACCACCATGGGCCTTTGGTGAGAAGTTTCCTTTTTGTAACTAGTGTCTTTTTGGTAACAAGTAGTAAATTTCATGTTTGGATGGCTAAGGGAGTTGTTTTTGCTTTTAGCAAATCTGTAAGAGGAAAAAAATCAACCTAGAGTTGACTCTCTGGATGGGAGAGAACAGGAGTGAAATCAGAGTAAAATTGGGACCTAATTCCTTAGCACCCTTTCTTGGCAAGAGAAAAGTAAGGGGGTGTTGTTTTTCCTCTAATTTGGTCTTTAGCTTTCTCTGCAGAGTGGTTATAAACTCTAGCCCCACCCTGATGGGACTCTATGGGATTTGATCATGGGTGTTTACAGTGCGCCTTTCATGGAGTACTTCTTTATCCTGGCCCAAGTGTCTGATCTGTGACCAGGTGTCTCTCTCATAGGAAACTTGGTCAGATTGGTAGATACCCTTGTGTCCTTGTCTGACCTGTGTCCTGCTGATTCCTACCAAAATAACCACTCCTCAGGAGAGCCCTAACTGGGTAGGAAGTTAGGTTTGAGTGTCAGTCAGATAAGACACGGAGGAGGCAATTCAATAAAACACATGAAATACCAGGAGCAGTATATTACTGACAGGCCCCCAGAGAGCACAGGGCGGCATGCCTCCCAGGGCCAAGGAAAGGGGGAAGCCATCCTGGACACACTCAACTAACAGGTGGGGATCAAGAGGTAGTAAGGGACTTGTGGGCCAAAGCCTTTATTGGGCTCCAGGGTGCTACCAAGCAGATCCCCTATGGGGAGTGCTAACTGGTGGGTTTACAAGCAGCAGACCTGAGTTCTGTGGGGTCACACTGCGACTGAGGGGTTGTCACCACAGCAGTTCTGCACAGTCCATGTGGGGTGTATGGGTCAGTGGGGTGAGTCAAGTGGGCTGTATCTAGCTTATCCATAGGCAGGCGGGCACAAGAAGGTGGTTGTTTGGGGCAGATATTTGAATTGATCACTCTGAGGAACTGGAGGAGGTGGAGAACTGGAAACTGTGTCCATGGTGACTAAGGTCTTCTGGTGTAAGAAAGTTAAACCTATATTCAAAATAGATACCAGGGCAAGAAAAAATTATAGAAACTCATCTCCACTAAAGGAGGGTGAATAGTCACTTTCTGAGGGGCCATGGCTAGATAGAAACCACCAGTCCTTGCTGCATTTGGATATATAGGTAATTTCTTACCCTCAAACAGACAAATGAATACTTTGAAAAATGGGGAGAAGTTGACTCATCAAGTGAAAGCATCTAAAAACACAATCAGTTTTTTTTTTTCTGTTGCCATGAAACAATGCTTTCTTCTCAAATAAACAAACCTAGAGTTCCGGAGAAATTGTAATCAATGCCTTTCAAAATCAGTAGTAATAATTTTGGATTTGAAGTGCTGGAAATATTTGGAAAGTCTGATAACAACATTTGGAGCCATTTTGTGAACCAAAGGGCTTTTGTTCTAACCTGAAAAATGCCCAAATCAATGACCAACAATGTGTAATGTTCATAGCACAAAATGACTCTCCCAATGTGACTGAGGAGCTCAGATGATGGACATCAGTTTTGCCCGGTTCAGCTCTTGGGGACCACAGAAAATGACCAACACCCCCTGTAGTTGAATGGGATCCAGGAAAAGAGAAAAACCTCACCACTTCCAGTTTGAGTGCTTCCTCCCTCAACCCTGATTATGCTGAGTGAAACAATGAATCTAGAGGAGAGTGTTTTCTGCACCTTCTTCACAGCCTCATGCCAGTATCTAAAACACTCAATGCTACTTTATATTTCTGGCCAACCCCTATAATCCACTTACAATAGATTTTTGAACTGCTGTTGGTGCCCATGCCCTGGCTCATGCACTAGCGGTGATGGACATGTCCTCCACAGCTAATAAAGAGAAACAGTTATCAGAACTATTTTCTAGTTGGAGGAAATTCTCCTGTGTGAGTAAAGCTCTCTGTGAAAAATGAACTGCTTATGCTGTTCAGCAAGTTCACAGTGGTGGAACTATGATGGTACCTTCTGTGCTTTAATTCCCCCAAATTCAAGATCCAACTATGAGGAGTCCCTCACAGTGATAATGTTGAGGTTGAAAACCTTTCCAGCATTTTTGTATGTTTCCTTCTTTGTAACTCATGATGAAGGCTTCTTACACAGCCCAGTCTTTCTAGGTCAGCTTCCTAACAAGATTAAGTCATAGGATTTTCTTTCACCCTTGTACATCCCTCTAGGATTATCTCTCCCACTTTATAACTCACCTTTCCTAACTCTCTTTGGTCCTTCTTAGGAAACTTTTCTTTCCTTTTGAATTCACAGATTGATAGAAGGCCAGCAGGAGTACCACCAAATCACAGATTCATTCCTTCACCTCAAATGTCATGTCAAAGACAAAAATGCCACCAGTTTAGGTGAGCATGGAAAGCTTGGCTAAAAAGAGATAGAATGGTGAAGGAGAACACTCTCTTTACTTGCCCCTCAACAATTTTTATGATTTGTTACCCAAAAAATGAGATAAATTTGTTTTGAGCTGCTTTGCTCTTTCTTTTCTGCTAATAGCTTAGATGTATAAAATTAGGGACCAGAGGCTGGGGGAAATAAATATCTAGTCAAACCTCATTGCATTTAATGTGGACTTCACTGGCCTTCCTATGTATGCCCTTGACCTCCTTTGGTTTTTGTCAACAGAGCAGCTGGAGTGATTCTGTTAAAATCAGAGTCAGGTCACATGACTCATACATACTCAAAAGCCTCTGGTAGCTTCCCACTTCACAGTAAATGCCACTTGGAATAGCTCTAAAGCCCTATATGATAAGGTCTACACAGCTTTTTGACTTCAGCTTCCAGACTTTTCCACTTACTCACCTCTGCTCCAGCCACCTGGTTTTCTTATGTTCTTTGAATGTGGCAGATACTATTCTGCCTCCAAATGTTGCTCTTGCTATTCCTCACTTTGGAAAATGTTTACCCAAGAGATGTACATGGCTCACATCCTCTTCAGGTGTTTACTAACTTGTCTCCTCTTTGCTGAGACCTTCCTTGCCTAGTTCCTCTAAAATTACAATACCTACCACACTGTTATTTAACTAAATTGTTTATTACCTGTCTCCCTCAACCAGAATCTATGCATCATGAGGGCAGATACTTTGTCTGCTTTGATCACTACCCTGTGGCTGGTGCTCTGGTGCAGAGGAGGTAATGATGTAATGTATTGAAAGAGCAGGTACATCACATCCCCCTATTGGGGGCCAGTCAAGCCATGAGATGGGAATAAATTAATTGCTCCCTCAACTGTGCTCTGTCTTAACAGTTGTTTTGTGGCTGTGACTACGGTGTTTGTGAAAGTTGACCTTGATAGTCTGTGAATAAAATTGATTTGTCACTAATAGAATTGTAAGTCACTAATGGGCAGCTAAATGGTACAGGGAGTGAGAAAGAGAATCAAAGCATCTGGATAACTGTTATTAACCAGGAGTAATGTCAAAGTAGCTAATTGAATCACAGAAAATGAAAGTATAGCAATGTCAGCATCAGCCTTCCTGTGCTAAAATCCACTATCATTGAGAGGTTGCGTTTCTGGGTATATTTTAAATATTCCCATCTGGTACATGATCAGGGTCTGTTAAGAGATGAAGCTTGAGCTGGAGGGATTCAAGATGGCCAAATAGGAACAGCTCTGGAGTGCAGTCACCAGTGAGAACAAGGCAGAGGGCGAGTGATCACCACATTTCCAAACGAGTTATTACCGCCCACAGATGAGGAGATTCCCAGCTGAAAAGTGCCACAAATTTCCAGCATGCCTGTTTCAGCTGACGCAGCATGTCTCCACACATAAACTCACACAAATCTGGGTGGCCATTTCAACTGGTGCCTGGAATACCTAGGAGACAGAGCCACCCATTCAATTGAAAAAAAGGGGGCTGAAACAGGGAGCCAGGTGATCTGGCTTGGAGGGTGCCACCCCCACAAAGACCAGCAATCTGAAATGCTCTGGATTGAGAGTCTCACAGCAAGGACAGATGGACCTGGGATAGTCCAGCTGTGTGTGGTGAAGGACGTCCGCCATTACCGAGGCAGTCTGCCATTACCGAGGCAGTCTGCCATTACAGAGGCAATCTGCCATTACTGAGCCAGACCATCATTATTGAGGCAATTCTAACCATATGTCTATAAACAAAACCAAAAGGAAGTTCACACAGCAGCTAGGCAGAGCCCACGGCAGCTCAGCAACACCTCTGCTGGCAGACTGTGACTAGGCTACCTCCTTGCTGGGCAGGGCAGCTCTGAAAAAAGGCAGAAGCATATCAGGAACTTATAAATAAAGCCCCACCTTCCAGGATAGAGCACCTGGCAAAAAAGGTGGTTATGAGTTCCACTGCAGCAGACTTAAACATACCTGCCCAGCAGCTCTGAATAGAACAATGGAGCTCACAGCTCAGCACTTGAGCTCCTATAAGGGACAGACTGTCTCCTCAAGCACTCCCAACCCTAGTACATCCAAAGTGACACCTCATAAAGGAGAGCTCAGGCTGACATCTGGAGAGTATCCTTCTGGAACAAAGATAACAGAAGAAGAAACTGGCAGCAACCCTTACTGTTCTGCAGCCACTGCAGGTGAACCCCAGGCAAGCAGAGTCTGGAGTGGACCTCAGCAGTCCTACAGCAGAGGGGCCTGACTTTTAGGTTTTAGGAGGTAACCTAAAAAACAGAGAAATAACTTCATCATCAACATAAAGGATGTCGTCTCAGAGACCCCATCCTAAAGTCACCAACCACAAAGACCACAGGGAGATAAATCCTAGTGTTCAGCACATATATATCCTATGAACCAGCAATTCTACTTCTAGGTATTTACTGAAGAGAAATAAAGAATGTATGTATGTAAAAAGGGTTGTAAATAAACGTCAATAGCAACTTTCTTCATAACAGCAATAAAACTGGGTGGGTGGGAGGGAATGTTCTCAAGATGAGAATAAATAAGCAAATTGTGGTTACATTCATACAAGGAATAACTCTCAGCAATAAAAAGGAACATAACACATGTATATGCAACAACATGAATGAATCGCAAAATCATTTTGCTGAGCAAAAAATGTCAGACACATAGTATGATTCCATTTAAATGAAATTCAAAGATAGGTGAAACTAATCTATGTTGGTAGAAATCAGAAATATTGCCTCTTGTGAGTATGGGTAAAAGCAAGGACTCACTTTGAAGGGAAATAAGGATTTTCTGAGGTGAGGAAATAATCCATTTATTTAAAAAATTTTTACTTCAGTGGTTCTTGGGTTATTATTCCATACCTTGATGAATGTGTAAGTTACACAGAAAAAAGTTTCTTCAGTATGAGGTAGTTTACTCACAGTCAAGCATGAGTCAGTTCTCTGATGAACATGACAAGGTTGCATGGCTGGCTTGACCACTTTGTGGATTAACACCCCAAAAACAAACAAATAAGCCTCCAAATTTGTATTGTGTATATTCTATACAAGTTAGAAGGTGAAAATGAAAATAATAAATGAACATGATGTTCCATAAGGATAGACAAAATCTGGTACTAATGCAGTATTTCCCCCTTATCCAAATGTAATGGAGTGAAAGAATCTAGGATAAAAATCAAGCTTCATCTCTCTTTTTTTTTTTTATGAGGCAGACATTTAATAAGCATATATTCAAGTAATCTACATGAAGGCAGGGCTTTCTGCCCATTGAGTTATCTGCTTTATCCCTAAGTGGGTCTGGAACAATGTCTGGTACACAGAAGGACTTCTTTTTTTAATATATGTATTTTATTTCACTTTAGGTTCTCAGGTACATGTGCAGAACATGCAGGATTGTTGCATAGGTACATACATGGCAATGTGGTTTGCTCCCTCCACTCCGCTCGTCACCTATATCTGGCATTTATCATCATGTTAGCCCTCTTCAACCTCCCTAACCCACACTGTTGAACTCCTACTCCCCCCCAAAACAAAACCCAGGGTGTGATGCTCTCCTTCCTGGGTCCATGTGTTCTCATTGTTCAACACCTGCCTATGAGTGAGAACATGTGGTGTTTGACTTTCTGTTCTTATGTCAGTTTGCTAAGAATGATGGTTTCCAGATTCATCCATGTCCCTACAAAGGACAAGAACTCATTCTTTTTTATAGCTGCACAGTATTCCATGGTGTATATGTGCCATATTTTCCATGTCCAGTCTATCATCAATGGGCATTTGGATTGGTTCCAGGTCTTTGCTATTGTAAACAGTGCTGCAATGAACATTCGTGTGCATGTGTCTTTATAGTAGAATGATTTATAATCCTTTGGATATATACCCAGTAATGGGATTGCTGAGTCAAATGGAATTTCTATTTCTAGATCCTTGAGGAATCACCACACTGTCTTCCACAATGGTTGAACTAATTTACACTCCCTCCAACAGGGTAAAAGTTTTCCTATTTCTCAAAATCCTTTCCAGCATCTATTGTCTCCAAATTTTTTAATGATCACCATTCTAACTGGCGTGAGATGGTATCTCAATGTGGTTTTGATTTGCGTTTCTCTAATTATCAGTGGTATTGAGCTTTTTTCATATGCTTATTGGCCATATGTATGTTTTCTTTTGAAAAGTGTCTGTTCATGTGTTCATGTTCTTTTCCCATGTTTTAGTGTTTTTTCTTTTTTTTTTTTGTAAATTCATTTAAGTTCCTTGTAGATGCTAGGTATCAGACTTTTGTCAGATGCATAGTCTGCAAATATTTTCTCCCATTCTGTAGGTTGTCTGTTTACTCTTTTGATAGCTTTTTTCCTTTGGCTGTGCAGAAGCTCTTAATTTGAATTAGATTCCATTTGTTAATTTTTGCTTTTGTTTCCATTTCTTTTGGTATTTTTGTCATGAAATCTTTCCTAGTTCCTATGTCCAGGATGGTACTGCCTAGGTTGTCTTCCAGGAATTTCATATTTTTAAAATATTGTCTTTAATCCATCTTTAGTTGATGTTTGTGTATGATGTATGGAAGGGGTCTAGTTACCATCTTCTGCATATGGCTAGTCAGTTATCCCAGAACCACTTATGAAATAGGAAGTCCTTTACCCATTACTTGTTTTTGTCAGCTTTGTGAAAGACCAGATGGTCATAGAAGTGCAGCCTTATTTCTGGACTTTCTATTCTGTTCCATTGGTCTATGTGTCTGTTTTTGTACCAGTATCATACGGATTTGGTTACTTTACCCAAATAGGCATCCAAATAGGAAGAGAGGAGTATAGTAATATAGTTTGAAGTCAGATAACATGATGCCTCCAGTTTCAATCCTTTTGCTTAGGATTGCTTTAATTATTAGAGCTCCTTTTTGGTTCTATATGAATTTCAAAATAGCTTTTCTAGGTCTGTGAAGAATATCACTGGGGCCGAGTGCTCACACCTGTAATCCCAGCACTTTGGGAGGCCAAGGCGTGTAGATCACCTGAGGTCAGACCTTCGTGACCAGACTGGCCGACATGGTAAAACCAGTCCTGACTAAAATACAAAAGATAGTTGGATGTGATGGCAGGCACCTGTAATCCCAGCTACTCGGGAGGCTGAGGCAGGAGAATTGCTTGAATCTGGGAGATGGAAGTTGTGGTAACCTGAGATCATGCCACTGCACTCCAGCCTGGGTGACAGAGTGAGACTCTACCTAAAAAAAAATGTCATCAGTAGTTTGATAAGAATAGCATTAAATCAGTAAGTTGGTTTGGGAAGTATGACCATTTAAACAATTTTAACAATATTGATTCTTCCTATCCATGAGCATGGAATGCTTTTCCATTCGTTTGTGTCATCTCTGATTTCTTTGAGCAGAATTTTATAATTTTCATTGTAGAGATCTTTCACCTCCCTGATTAGCTGTACTCTAGGCACTTATTCTTTTTGTGGCAATTGTGAATGGGACTGCATTCCTGACTTGGCTCTTGGGCTTGGCTATTGTTGGTGTATAGAAATGCTAGTGATTTTTGTACACTGACTTTGTATTCTGAAACTTTGATGACATTATGTATTAGTTCAAGAAAATTTTCAACTGAGACTATGGATTTTCTAGATACAAAATTATGTCATCTGCAGAGATAGTTTGATTTTCTCTCTTCCTATTTAGTTGCCTTTATTTCTTTCTCTTGCCTGATTGCTCTGGCTAGGACTTCCAATACTGTGTTAAGTAAGAGAGGTGAGAGAGAGTATCCTTGTGTTGTGCCAGTTTTCAATGGCAATTATTCTAGCTTTTGCCCATTTAGTGCCATGGTGGCTGTGTAATAGATGGCTCTTATTATTTTGAATTATGTTCCTTCAATACCTAGTTTAAAGGTTTTAACACGAGAGGATGTTGAATTGTATCAAAAGCATTTCTGCATCTATTGAGATAATCATGTGATTTTTGTCTTTAATTCTGTTTATGTGATGAATCACATTTATTGATTTGCTCATGTTGAACCAACCTTGCATCTAAGGAGTAAAGCCTAATTGATCGTGGTGGATTAGCTTGTTGATGTGTTGCTGGATTTGGTTTGCAAATATTTTGGTGAAGCTTTATGCCTAAATGTTCATCAAGGATATTGGACCAAAGTTTTCTTTTTTTGTTGTGTTTCTGCCAGGTTTTGATATCAGGATGATGCTGGCCTCATATAATGAGTTGGAGAGGAGTCCTTCCACCTCAATTTTTGGAAATAATTTCAGCAGGAAAGGTACCAGCTCTTCTTTGTATGTCTGGAAGAATTCAGCTGTGAATCCATCTTGTCCTAGATTTTTTTTTGGATTGGTAGGCTATTTATTACTGATTGAACTTCAGAGTTCATTATTGTTATGTTCAGGGAATCAATTTCTGCCTGGTTCAGTCTTGGAAGGGTGTATGTGTCCAGGAATTATTCATCTTTTCTAGATTTTCTAGTTTGTGTGCACAGAGGTGTTCATAGATGCCTCTGATTGTTATTTGTGTTTGTGTGGGGTGAGTGGGAACAGCCTCTTTATCATTTCTGCTTGCAGTTGTTTTGATCTTCTCTCTTTTCTTTAGTTAATGGCCTATTTATCTTATTAATGTTTTAAAATAAATGATATTTCCAGTTCTAGATCCATTAGGAATTGCCACACTGTCTTCCACAATGTTTGAACTAATGTACATTTCCATCAACAGTGTAAAAGTATTCCTATTTCTCTGCATTCTCTCTAGCATCTGTTGTTTCCTGACTTTTTAATGCTCACCATTCTAACTGGCATGAGATGATATCTCATTGTGGTTTTGATTAGCATTTCTCTAATGACCAGTGATGATGAGCTTCTTTTCATATGTTTGCTGGCCACATAAGTATCTTCTTTTGAGAAGTGTCTGTTCATATCCTTTGCCCACTTTTTGATGGGGTTGTTTTCTTTTTCTTGTAAATTTGTTTAAGTGCCTTGGAGGTTCTGGATATGAGCCCTTTGTCAGATGGATAGTTTGCAAAAATTTTCTCCCATTCTGTAGGTTGCCTATTCACTCTGATTATAGTTTTCTTTGCTGTGCAGAAGCTCTTCAGTTTAATTAAATCCCATTTGTCAATTTTGGCTTTTGTTGCTATTGTTTTTGGTGTTTTAGTCATGAAGTCTTTGCCCATGCCTATGTCCTGAATGGTATTGCCTTGATTTTCTTTGGGGGTATAAATAACATATGTACAATTTTATATTTGTATAAATATAAAATTTATATAATGTATGTATTAAAATATGTATTGTTATATATATAACAAATATATAGGTTATATATAAAATATATAAACTTTTATATCCTCCTGCTGAATTGGCCCCTTTATTATTATTATTATTATTATTATTTATACTTTAAGTTCTGGGGTGCTTGTGCAGATCTTGCTGGAGTGTTACATAAGTATACACATGCCATGGTGGTTTGCTGCCTCCATCCCCCCATCACCTACATTAGGTATTTCTCCTCCCTAACCTCTTCACCCCCTGCTATCTCTCCCCTAGCCCCCCATCCCCACCAGACCCCAGTGTGTGATGTTCCCCTCCCTGTGTCCATGTGTTTTCATTGTTCAACACCCACTTAATGGTGAGAATATGTGGTGTTTGGTTTTCTGTTCTCGTGTCAGTTTGCTGAGAATGATGGCTTCCAGATTCATCCATGTCCCTGCAAAGGACATGAACTCATCCTTTTTTGTGGCTACATAGTTATTCCATGGTGTATATGTGCCACATTTTCCCTTCCCAATCTATCATTCATGGGTATATGGGTTGGTCCCAAGTCTTTGCTGTTGTAAACAGTGCCTCAGTGAACACATGAGTCCATGTGTCTTTATAATAGAACAATTTATAATCCTTTGGGTATATACCTAGGTAATTTGATTGCAGAGTCAAATGGTATTTCTATTTCTAGATCCTGAGGAATTGCCACACTCTCTTCCACAATGGTTGGAAGAGAGTTTTGGGAATTTATACTCCCACCGACAGTGTAAAAGCATTCTTATTTTTCCATATCCTCTCCAGCATTTGTTGTCGCCAGATTTTTTAATGATCGCCATTTTAACTGAGATGAGATGATAACTCAATGTGGTTTTATTTGCATTTCTCTAATGACCAGTGATGATGAGCATTTTTTCATATGTTTGTTGGCTGCATGTATGTCTTCTTTTGAAAAGGGCCTGTTCATATTCTTTGCCCACTTTTTTATGGGGTTGTTTGTGTTTTTCTTGTAAATCTATTTCAGTTCTTTGTAGATTCTGGATATCAGCCCTTTGTCAGATGAGTAGATTGCAAATTTTTTTTCCCATTCTGTTGGTTGCCAGTTCACTCTAATGATTGTTTCTTTTGCTGTGCAGAAGCTCTGGAGTTTGATAAGGTCCCATTTGTCTATTTTGGTTTTTGTTGCCAATGCTTTTGGTGTTTTAATCATAAAGTCTTTGTGTATGCGTATGTCCTGAATGGTTTTGCCTAGGTTTTCTTCTAGGGTTTTTATGGTGTCAGGTCTGATGTTTGAGTCTTTAATCCATCTGGAGTTAATTTTAGTGTAAGGTGTCAGGAAGGGGTCCAGTTTCAGCTTTCTGCACATGGTTAGCCAGTTTTCCCAACAGTATTTATTAAACAGGGAATCCTTTCCCCATTGTTTGTTTTTGTCAGGTTGGTCAAAGAACATGGTTGCAGGTGTGTGGCATTACATCTGAGGACTCTGTTCTACTCCATTGGTGTATATCTCTGTTTTAGTACCAGTACCATGTTGTTTTGAATACTATAGCCTTATAGTATAGTTTAAAGCCAGGTAGCATAGTGCCTCCAGCTTTGTTCTTTTTGCTTGGAATTGTCTTGGCTATGCGGGCTCTCTTTTGGTTCCATATGAAGTTTAAATTGATTTTTTCCAGTTCTGTGAAGAAGGTCAATGGTAGCTTGATGGTGATAGCATTGTGGGCAGTATGGCCATTTTCACGATATAGAATCTTCCTAACCATGTGCATGGAATGTTTTTCCATCTGTTTGTGTCCTCTTTTATTTCCTTGAGCAGTGGTTTGCAGTTCTCCTTGAAGAGGTCCTTCACGTTTTTTGCTAGTTGTATTCCTGGGTATTTTATTCTTTTTGTAGGAATTCTGAATGGGAGTTTGCTCATGATTTGGCTCTCTGTTTGTCTGTTATTGGCATATAGGAATGCTTGTCATTTTTGCACATTAATTTTGTGTCCTGAGACTTCACTGAAGTTGCTTATCACCTTAAGGAGATTTTGGGCTGAGACAGTGGTGTTTTCTAAATATAGAATCATGTCATCTGCAAACAGAAACAATTTGACTTCCTCTCTTGCTGTTTGATTATCCTTTATTTTTTTCTTTTGCCTGATTGCTCTGGCCAGAACTTCCAATACTATGGTGAATATGAGCAGTGAGAGAGGGCATCTTTGTCTTGCACCAGTTTTCAAAGGAAATGTTTCCAGTTTTTGCCCATTCAGTATTATATTGGCAATGAGTTTGTCATAAATAGCTCTTATTATTTTGAGATAAGTTCCATCAGTACCTAGCTTATTTAGAGTTTTTAACATGAAGGGATGTTGAATTTTGTCAAAGGTCTTTTCTGCTTCTGTTGAGATAATCATGTGTTTTTTGCCATTGTTTCTGTTTATGTGATGGATTACATTTATTGATTTGTGTATATTGAACCAGTCTTCATTCCCATGGATGAAGCCAACTTGGTCATGGTGGATAAGCTTTTTAATGTGCTGCTGGATTCAATCCATCAGTATTTCATTGAGGATTTTCACATCAGTGTTCATCAGGGATATTGACCTGAAGTTTTTTTTTTTTTTTGTGTGTGTGTGTGTCTCCTTCAGGTTTTGGTATCAGAATGATACTGGCCTCATAAAGCGAGTTAGGGAAGAGTACCTCTCTTCAGTTGTTTGGAATAGTTTTAGAAAGAATGGTACCCGCTCTTCTTTGTACTTCTGGTAGAATTCAGCTGTGAATCCATCTGCTTCTGAGATTTTTTTGTTTGGTAGGCTGTTAATTACTGCCTCAATTTCAGAACTTGTTATTGGTCTATTCAGAAATTCAGCTTCTTCCTGCATTAGTCATGGGAGAGTGTATGTGTCCAGTAATTTATCAATTTCATCTAGATTTTCTAGTTTATTTGCATGGAAGTGTTTTTAGTATTCTCTGATGCTAGTTGTCTTTCTGTGGGATCAGTGGTGACATCCCCCTTACCATTTTTTATTGTGTCTATTTGCTTCTATTTCCTTCTTTATTAGTCTACCAGCAGTCTATCTGTTTTGTTAATTTTTTCAAAAAACCAGCTCCTGATTCATTAATTCTTTGAAGGGGTTTTTGTGTCTGTATCTCCTTCAGATCTGTTCTGATCTTAGTTATTTCTTGTTTTCTGCTAGCTTTTGAATTTGTCTGCTTTTGCTTCTCTTGTTCTTTTAATTGTGATATTAAGGTGTCAATTTGAGATCTTTCCAGTTTTCTGATGTGGGCATTTAGTGCCATAAATTTCCCTCTTAACACTGCTTTACCTGTGCCCCAGAGATTCTGTTATGTTTTCTCTTTGTTCTCATTGGTTTCAAAGAACATCTGGATTTTTGTCTTAATTTTATTATTAACCAAGGATTCATTCAGAAGCAGGTTGTTCAATTTCCATGTAGTTGTATGATTTTTGAGTGAGTTTCTTAACCCTGAGTTCTAATTTTTTTGCACTGTGGTCTAAGAGACTGTTCGTTATAATTTTAGCTCTTTTGCATTTGCTGAGGAGTGTTTTACTTTCAATTATGCAGCTGATTTTAGAATAAGTGCCATGAGGCACTGAGAAAAATGTATATTCTGTTGATTTGGGGTGAAGAATTCTGTAGATGTCTATGAGGTTCACTTGTTCCAGAGCTGAGTTCAAGTTGTAAATATCTTTGTTAATTTTCTGTCTCATTGATCTGTCTAATATTGACAGTGGGGTGTTAAAGTCTCCCACTATTATTGTGTGGGAGTCTAAGCCTCTTTATAGGTCTCTAAGAACTTGTTTTATGAATCTGAGTGCTCCTGTATATTGAGTGCATATATTTTAGGGTAGTTAGCCCTTCCTGTTGCATTGATCCCTTTACAATTATTTAATGCCCTTCTTTGTCTTTTTTTGATCTTTGTTGGTTTAAAGTCTGTTTTATCAGAGACTGGGATTGCAACCTCTGCTTTTTTTTTCCTTCCCATTTACTTGTTTAATCTTCCTCCAACCCTTTATTTTGAGCCTATCTATGTCTTCGCACATGAGATGGATCTCCTGAATACAGCACACTGATAGGTCTTGACTCTATCCAATTTGCCAGACTGTATCTTTTAATTGAGGCATTTAGCTCATTTACATTTAAAGTTAATATTGCTTATGTATGTATTTGATCCTGTCATTGTGATGCTAGCTGGTCATTTTGCACACTAGTTGATGCAGTTTCTTCATAGTGGTATTGGTTTATATTTCGGTGCATTTTTGCAGTGGCTGGTACTGGTTTTTCTTTTCCATATTTAGTGCTTCCTTAAGGAGCTCTTGCTAAGCAGGCCTGGTGGTGATAAAATCCCTTAGCATTCATTTGTCTGGAAAAGATTTTATTTCTCCTTCACTTATGAAACTTAGTTTGGCTGGATATGAAATTCTGAGTTGAAAATTATTTTCTTTAAGAATGTTAAATATTGGCTCCCACTCTCTTCTGGCTTTCAGGGTTTCTGCTGAGAGATCTGTTAGTGTGCTGGGCTTCCATTTGTAGGTGACCTGACTTTTCTCGCTGGCTGCCCTTAACCAGAGGACCATCATTTGGACCTTGGAAAATCTGATGATTGTGTGTTTTGGGGTTTTGTAATAGGCTAGCCAAGATTTCATTATAGTCTAAAAATTGAACTTTTAGAAGGAAACAATCCAAGATGGCTGACTGCTAACATCTCAAGATTGTAGCTCCCAGTGAAAACGCAGAGAACGAAAGGACGCCACACTTTCAAATTTTGGTCGCTCACGGAGCAGAAGATTCCCAGTGGAGGAGCTGCACGGGTCGCCAGCGCTACTCTTGTGGCCAGCGCAGCAGTTTTGCCAGCACCTCAGTGTGGCAGCTCTTGGAGCAGAGTAAACAGGACTGGCTCCCCTTCTGACCGAGGTTTGGAGGAACAGCACGGGTCTCCAGCGCGACTCTTGTGGCCGGAGCAGCAGTTTTGCCAGCACCCTGGCACGGCAGCTCTTGGAGCAGAGTAAACAGGACTGGTTCCCCTTCTGACTGAGGCTTGGAGGAGCAGCACGGGTCACCAGCGTGACTCTTGTGGCTGGAGCAGCAGTTTTGCCGGCACCTCGGTGCGGCAGCTCTTGGTGCAGAGTAAACGGGACTGTTTCCCCTTCTGACCGAGGTTTGGAGCTCCGGGAAGGCAGAGTCGCCTATACGGACTCAAGAAGGAAGTCAGACTGGAGATTCCCGGGCAGAAAAGCACCATCAGTCTTAAGGCCACTGTTTTGGCCAGCGCAGTGGGTTGCTCATAGTTCGGCCCTGGGAACTAACAATTTGGACCTCTACTCAGAGACCTAATTTGAAGGGTGGTAATTACAAAGATGACAGGTGGATAAACTTACAATGATGGGAAGAAACCAGTGTAAAAAGGCTGAGAATCCTCAAAATCAGAATGCCTCTCCCTCTGAAGAGGATCACAGTCCCTCATCAACAAGGGAACAAGGCTTGATGGAGAACAAGCACATCCCAATAATAGAATCAGGCTTCAGAGTATGGATAATAAGAAACTTCAGTGAGTTAAAAGAACATGTTGTAGCCCAATGTAAAGGAACTAAGGACTTTGAAAAAAGGTTTGACGAAATCCTAATGAGAATAGACAATTTAGAGAGGAATATAATGAATTAATGGAACTGAAGAATACAATACGGGAACTCTGAGAAGTATGCACAGGTTTAAACACTCGAATTGTTCAAGCGGAAGAAAGGATATCAGAGGTCGAAGTCCAACTTAATGAAATAAAACGAGAAGACAAGAATAGAGAAGAAAGGATAAAAAGGAATGAGCAAAGTCTCCAAGAAATGTGGGACTATGTGAAAAGACCAAATTTACGTTTGAAAGGTGTACCTGAATGCGATGGAGAGAATGAATCCAAGCTGGAAAATATTCTTCAGGATATTATTCAGGAAAATTTTCCTAAACTAGCAAAGCAGGACAACATTCAACCCCAGGTAATACAGAGAACACCACAAAGATATTCCTCAAGAAGAGCAACCACAAGGCACATAATCGTCAGATTCACCAGGGTTGAAATGAAGGAGAAAATACTAAGGGCAGCCAGAGAGAAAGGTCAGGTTACCCACAAAGGGAAGCCTATCAGACTTACAGCAGATCTCTCAGCAGAAACTCTACAAGCCAGAAGAGAGTGGGGGCCAATATTCAACATCCTTAAAGAACAGAACTTTCAGCCCAGAATTTCATATCCTGCCAAACTAAGCTTCATAACTGAAGGAAAAATAAAATCTTTTATAAACAAACAAGTACTCAGAGATTTTATTACCACCAGGCCTGCTTTATAAGAGCTTCTGAAAGAAGCTTACACATAGAAAGAAACAACCAGTATTAGCCTTTCTAAAAATATACCAAAAAGTAAAGAGCATCAACATAAAGAAGAATTTACCTCAACAAATGGATAAAACAGCCAGTTAACAACAAATGACAGTAATCCTAAATTTAAATCGACTAAATCCCCCAATTAAAAGATGCAGCCAAAACCCAACGGTATGCTACATCCAGATCCATTTCACTTGCAAGGATACACAAAGACTCAAAACAAAGGGATGGAGAAAGATTTACCAACCAAATGGAAAGCAAAAATAAATAAATAAATAAATAAATAAATAAATAAATAAATAAATAAATAACAGGAGTTGCAATTCTTGAATCTGATAAAATAGATTTTAAAGCAACAAAGATATAGTGGTAAAAGGATCAATGCGGCAATTAGAGCTAACGATCCTAACACCCAGATACATAGAGACTTAGACTCAATGAGACAGAAAATTAATAAGGATATCAAGGACTTGAACTTAGATCCAGAACAAGTAAACTTAATAAATATTTATAGAGCTCTCCACTTTAAACACACAAAATATACATTCTTGTCAACACCAAATCACAGCTACTCATAGCTTTAAATAAAATATTGATTGGCCATTATTAATACCCATTTCTTTTAGAATAAAGCAGCGTTTCTGTTCTCTCTCTCTGTTTTTTCCTCTTTCTTCCTCTCTTTCACTCTTTTTTTTTCTTTCATTCTCTCAAAAAACAGAAAAAAGAAAAAAGAAATCAACTTGTAGACCTCTAGATCCAGGTCGGCAATGTCTCTCTCATTGCCTGATTTCCTTCCTTCTTTTCTCTCTCTCTCTCCCTCCCTCCCTCCCTCCCTTCCTTCCTCCCTCCCTTCGTCCTTTCATCCCCCGCCAAAAAATTGAACTTTTATCATTAAAATATGTATCTGAGAAAGAACTTTTAATAATTCATTGACTATGATAATTGATCCTCTGTAAACATTTTTAGGGTCATAGTTTTTTTTAAACCAAACTGTCTTTTACTAAAGAAAGTTGATTAAAATTATGTCTTAGTATACACGTCATAAGGAAAGATCAGAGTACAAATAGAAATTTAAAAACAGCCAAGTGTGTGTGAAGGGGAGGAAGGCAGCAAAACACACTGCCATGTGTGTACCTATGCAACTATCTTGCACGTTCTGCACATGTACCCCAAAACCTATAATGCAATAAAATTTTTTTTTTTAAAAAGAAATTTAAAAACAAATTTATGAAATAAAGTTGTGGTTGATTTTTGTGCATGTTCTGTGCATGTAAAATTGTGTAAATTATTACTTTCATCTTTTTTCCTGATTTTTACTTATCTTAATTTTTTAAATTGTTGTTTCCTGGCTGAGAGAGTGTACAATTTCTCATAATCATCTTTACTTTCTCTGTTGTCATTTTCATTACCCATGTTTTTTTTACCATCCTGTTTTGTTTTGTTTTGTTTTTTTGAGATGGAGTCTCACTCTGTTGCCAGGCTGGAGTGCAGTGGCATGATCTCAGCTTACTGCCACCTCCACCTCCTGGGTTCAAGTAATTATCCTGGCTCAGCCTCCTGAGTAGCTGGGAGTACAGGTACATGCCACCAAGTCCAGCTAATTTGTTGTATTTTTAGTACATAGGGGTTTCACAATGTTTGCCAGGATGGTCTTGATCTCTTGACCTCATAATCCACCTGCCTTGGCCTCCTAAAGTGCTGGTATTACAAGCATGAGCCACCGTGCCCAGTCCTTTAAAAATATTTCTCATATTGACTATTACAGGGTTTATTTTCCCTTGTGATAACATTAACAAGTTTTGACATTTGCCTTTTTATTTTGACATCATTTCAAACATAAAGAAAAGTTGAAAGTACATGCACAAACACCTTTCATTCTAAACAATTTCTGTGTAAGTTGCTGACAAGATATTCCATCACTGCCTGTGTACTTTAAAGTCCATTTCCTTTAAACAATGGCATTCAACTACATACCTATAACAGAATCATCAACATCAGAAAATTAATTCTCCATATTAATTACTTTATTAATATCATTAACTTCCAATCCTAAGACTCCATTCACATTTCAACAAGGTCCCAACAATGTTCTTTTTTTTAAAATTGCATTTTAGGTTGTGGGGTACATGTGAAGAACATGCAAGATAGTTGCATAGGTACACACGTGGCAGTGTGATTTGCTGTCTTCCTCCCCTTCAGCTATATCTGGCATTTCTCCCCATGTTATCTCTCCCCAGCTCCCCACCCCCTGCTGTCCCTCCCCAATTCCCCCCAACAGACCCCAGTGTGTAGTGCTCCCTTCCCTGTGTCCATGTGTTCTCATTGTTCAACACCCGCCTATGAGTGAGAACATGCAGTATTTCATTTTCTGTTCTTGTGTCAGTTTGCTGAGAATGATGGTCTCCAGGTTGATCCATGTCCCTACAAAGGACAGGAACTCATCGTTTTTGATGGCTGCATAATATTCCATGGTGTATATGTGCCACATTTTCCCTGTCCAGTCTATCATTGATGGGCATTTAGGTTGATTCTAGGTCTTTGCTATTGTAAACAGTGCTGCAATGAACATGCGTCCTTATAGTAGTCCTCTCTCCAGCCCCCCTCACCCTCACCAGTCTCTGTTATCTATCTTTTCACTGTGTCTCCATGTGATTAAATATAAGTGAGAACATGCAATATTTGTCTTTTTATGCCTGGCTTATTTTATTTAAGGCAAATACAGTCAGTTCCATCCATATTGCTGCAAATGACATGATTTTATTGTTAAATAGCATTTCATGCTGTGTATATACCACATTTTATTTATCCAATTTATGCACGTTTTATTTGTCCAATTTATTGATGGACACTTGGACTAATTCTATATTTTGCTGTTGTAAATAGTGCTGCAATATACACAAGTGCAGGTATCACTTTGATATAATTTTCTTTTCTTTGAGTACATATTTAATAGTGGAATTGCTGGATCTAATGGTATTTTTTTCTTTAGAAATTTTCATACTGTCTTCCATAATGGCTTACATTACCACCAACTGTTTATAAAAGTTCCCTTTCCCCCCCATACATACTTGCCAGCATGTGTTATTTTTTGTCTTTTTAATAATAGGACTAACACCTGTTTCCCATTTGTATGTAGTAAGTTTACCTGTGTTTTTTTCTGTTAAGTTGTTTGAGTTTCTTGCATATTCTGGATATTAGTCTCCTCTCAGATTAATAGTTTGCAAATGTTTTTTTCCCATCTAATAGGTTGTCTCTTCTCCATGTTATTTGTTTTGCTATGCAGAAGCTTTTTAATTTAACTAAGTTTCATAACTCTTTTTGTTTTCATTGCCTGTGCTTTTGAGATCTCAACCATAATTTTTTTGTCTAGACTGAAGTCCAGGAGAGTTTTTCCTAGGTTTTCTTCTAGTATTTTTAGGGTTTTTGGTTTTATGTTTGTCTTTAATCTGTTTTGAGTTGATTTTAGGATGTGGTGAGAGATGTGGTTCACTTTTATTTTTCTGCATGTGGTTATTCAATTTTTCTGGCAACATTTATTGGAGAGGGTGTCCTTTCTCCAATGTAAATTTTTGTTAGCTTTGATGAAGATCAGTTGACTAAATATTTGACTTTTTCCCTAAGTTACTGATTTTGTTTCTTTGGTCTATTTGTCTATTTTTATACCAATCCATACCATTTGGTTACTATAGCTTTGTAATATATGTGTAAGTTAATTAATGTGATGTGTCCATCTTTGTTCTTTTTGCTCAGGATTGCTTTTGATATTTGGGTTTTGTATGAATTTTAGGCCTGTTTTTGTCTAATTCTGTGAAGATTGAAGTTATTTTGATAGAGATTGCATTAAATCCATAGATTGCTTTGAGCAATATGGTTATTTTAATGATATTATCTCTTCTGATACTTGAACATGGGATATTTATTTCATTTGTTTGTGTCATCTTCAGTTTCTTTTATCAGTGTTCTATGGTTTTCCTTATAGAGAACTTTTACCTCCTTGGTTAAATTTATTTCTAGGCATTTAATTTTTTGTATTATAGTTATCATAAATGGGATTGCAGTTTTTATTTTTTTCCAGACTAGATCATTATTGATGTATAGAAATGTTACTGATTTTCATATCTTGGTTTTGTGTTCGGTAACTTTCCTAAATTCATTTATCAAATCTAAAAGCTTTTTGGTGAAATCTGTAGGTTTTTCTAGATATAAGATTATATCATCAGCAAAAAAAGGAACAATTTGGCCTCCTCTTTTCCAATTTGGATGCCTTTTAGTTTTTTCTCTTGCTTGATTGCTCTGGCTAAGACTTCTAATATAATGGTGAATAGGAGTTCAACCTATTCTGTTCTAGTTCACAGAGAAAAGACTTTCAACTTTTCCTTATTCAGTATGATGTTGGTAGTGACTCTGTCTTATATGGCCTTTTTTGTTTTGAGTCATGTTCCTTCTATGCCTTGTGTGTTGAGAGTTTTTATTATGAGGAAATGTTGAATTCCATCAAATCCTTCTCCTGTCAACAGAATGAAAGACAAAAACCATATGATTATCTGTATTGAGATAATCATTCTGTAAATGTGATGTATCACATTTATTGATTTGCATATTGAATTGTATTTGCATCCCTGGGATAAATCCTACTTGGATGTGGTGTATTATCTTTTTGACATACTGTTAGATTCAGTTTGCTAGTATTTTATTGAGAATTTTTGCATATATGTTCATGAAATATAGTGGCCTGTAGTTTTTTGTTGTTGTATATGTGGTTGGTTTTGATATGAGTGCGATGTTGGTAACATAGAATGAGTTAGGGAGAATTCCTTTCTCTTTGATTTTTTTTTGAATAGTTTCAGGAGGATTGGTATTAGTTCTTCGTTGTATATTTGATAAAATTCACCTGTGAATTCATCTGGTCCTGGGCTTTTATTTGTTAAAAAAATTTGTATTGCTAATTCACTTTCACTACTCATTATTGGTTACTTCAGGTTTTCTGTTTTTTCTTAATTTCATGGTTTGCTGTATGTTTCCAGAAATTTATTCATTTTCTATAGATTTTCCAGTTTGTCAGCCTACAGTTTTTGTAACAGTCTCTGATGATCTTTTGAAATTTCTGTGGTGTCAGTTGTGATGTCTCCTTATTCATTTCTGATTTTGTTTGTTTGAGTCTTCTGTCTTCTTTTCTTAATTGGTACAGCTAGTGGTTTGTCAATTTCATTTATCCTTTTGGATAACCAACTTTTCATTTTTTATTGATCATTTATATTATTTTAAAGTCTCTGTTTCATTTAGCTATGCTCTGATCTTCATTTATTCTCTTCTACTAATTTAAGGTTTGGTATATTCTTCCTTTTCCCATTTTTTGAGGTACATTATTAGATTGTTAATTTGTAATTTTTATTCTTCTTAATATAGGAATTTGATATGGTTTGGCTGTGTCCACACCCAAGTCTCCACTTGAATTGTATCTCTTAGAATTTTCATTGTTGTGGGAGGGGCCCAGGGGGACGTAATTTCATCATGGGGGCTGGTCTTTCCCACATTATTCCCATGATAGTAAATAAGTTTCATGAAATCTGATGGGTTTATCAGGGGTTTCTGCTTTTGCTTCTTCCTTATTTTCTCTTGCTACTGCCATGTAATAAGTGCATTTTTGCCTCTCATCATGATGCTGAGGCCTCCTCAGCCATATAGAACTGTAAATCCACTTAAACCTCTTTTATCAGCAGCATAAAAATGGACTAATATAGCATTTATTCCTGTAAAATTCTCTCTTAACACTGCTTTTGCTGTCTCATGTTGTGGTATGTGGTATTTCTGTTTCCAAATGTTTTAAGAATTTTTTGATATCCATCTTAATTTTTTTCTTAACCCAGTGGTCACTCAGAAGAACGTTGTTTAATTTTCATGTGTTTCTATAGTTTCCAAAGTTCCTCTTGGTATTGATTTCCAGTTTTATTTCACTGTCATCTGAGAAGTTCACTTAATCTGATTTCAGTTTTTAAAAATTTGTTGAGACTGTTTTGAAGCCTAACTCTTCAACTTGGAGAATGTTCCATGTTCTGATGAAAAGAATGTATATTACACAGCTGTTAGATAGAATGTTCTGTGAATGTCTATTTGGTCTATTTGCTCTAAAATCTAGATTAAATCCAGTATTTCTTCATTGACGTTTTTGTCTAGATAATCTGTCTAATGATGAGAGTAGGGTGTTGAAGTTGTCCACTGTTACTATGTTGCTATGTCTCTCTTAAGACATAGTAACATTTACTTTATGAATCCAGGCACTCTAATGTTGGATGTATATAATCTAGAATTGTTATATCATCTTGATGATCTGATCCCTTTATCATTAGACAGTGATTTTCTTTGTCTTTTTTGACTGTTTTTTGATTTAAAAGTCTGTTTTATCTGATATAAGTATAGCCACTCCTACTCAATTTTGGATTTTATTTGCATGGAATATCTTTTTCTACTCCTTTACTTTCAGTCTATGTGTGACATTACTGTTGAGTTTCTTGTAAGCAGCATGTAGTTAAATTATTTTAAAATCCAGCCAGTTAGCATTAAATGGCAGTATTAAACTCACATATATCAATATCAATCCTAAATTTAAATGGACTAAATGCCCCAATCAAAAGACATAGACAGGCAAATTGGTTAAAAAAGCCAAAACCCATCAGTAAGCTGCATCCAGACCCATCTTACATGCAAGGATATGCAAAGACTCAAAACAAAGGGATGGAGGAAGATTTACCAACCAAATGGAGAGAGAAAAAAAGAGCAGGAGTTGTAATTCTCATCTCTGATAAAATAGACTTTAAAGCAACAAACACTAAAAGAGACAAAGAAGGACATTACATAATGGTAAAAGCATAAATGCAACAAGAAGAGCTAACGATCCTAAATATATATGCACCCAATACAGGAACATCCAGATACATAAGGCACGTTCTTAATGACTTACAAAGAGACTTAGACTCCCACACAATAATAGTGGGAGATTTTAACACTACATTGTCAATATTAGACCGATCAACGAGACAGAAAATTAACAAGGATATCCAGGACTTCAACTCAGAACTGGAACAAGTAAACTTAAACAAACATTTACAGAACTCTCCACCCCAAATCCACAAAACATACATTTTTCTCAGTATCACATCACACCTATTCTAAAAGTGACCACATAATTGGAAGTAAATCACTCCTCAGCAATTGCCTAGCATTTCACAGGTTTAAATGAAATATTGGTTGGCTGCTTGTTTGTTATTTTCCTCCCTTATTTTTTCCTGACTCCATTGTTAAGCACATTTATTGGCATAAAAGAGGTTTTTAATACCCATTTTTAGACTGCATTCTAGCCTGGGCAATAGAGCAAGATTCCCTTTCTCTCTCCATCTTTCTCTTCCTCTTTCTTTCTCTCTTTCATTCTTGTTTTTTCTTTCTTTTCTCCTTTTCTTCCTTTCTTTTTTCTCTTTCAAAAATAAAAATAAAATTCATTCAATCATTCTATATCATTTAAATGGATAGCATAATCTGTTTATCTTCTAGGTTATTATTAATATGTGAAGCTTTGTTCCTGTCATATTAGTTGTTTTCTGGTTGTCTTATATATCTTTGTTCTTTTATTTTTTTCTTATTGTTTGCCATAGTGGTTTGATTGAGTTCTGTCTTTTTTTGAGTTCTTTCTTTTTTTCCTTTGTGTAACTCCTTCTTTAGTGAGATTTGAATTTTATATGCTTTCATGCTGGTAAGTGTTGTTCTTTCACTTCAAGGTTTAGGACTTCCTTGAACACTTCTTGTAGGGTTGATCTAGTGATACGAATTCCCTTAGAATTTTCTTATTTGAAAAATACTTTATTTCTTCTTCATTTGTGAAGGATAATTCTGCAGGATATAGTGTTCTTGGCTGACAATTATTCTCTTTAAGCACATCGAATATATCATTCTATTCTCTTGTGGCCCTAATGTTTCTACTGAGAAATTTACTGTTAGTCTTATAGCATTCCCTTTATAGGTGACTAGGCATTTTTCAATTGCTGTTTTTTAGGATCTTTTCTTTACCTTAGATTTGGGAGTTTTCCTCAATTATTTTGTTAAATAGGTTTTCTGATCCTTTCATTTTCTCTTCGCCATTGGGGATACAAATAATTAGAACATTTAGTCACTTTATCTTGTTCCATATATCACAAAGGCTTTGCTCATTTTGTAAATTCTTTTTCTTTATCTCTGACTGGATTATTTCAAAGACCCACTTTCAAGTTCTGAGATTCTTCTGCTTGATCTGGTCTGTTGTTAAACCTTTTGAATGCATTTTATGTTCATTCAACAAATTATTCAGTCCCAGAATTTGTTTTGTGTCATTAAAAATTTATATCTCTTTAATAAGTTTCTTGTTCATCTTCTAAATTGTTTTTCTTATTTCTCTGTATTGCTTTTCAGAATTCCCTTGTATCTCACTGAGTTTCTTTAAAATCAGTATTTTGAATTATTGATCTGGGATTTCATGAATTGTTTTTTTTTGGTTGGGATCTATTGCTTGAGAATTATTGTGTTCCTTTGCTGGTGTTTCCTGTGTTTATATGTTGATATCTATGCATCTACCATAGTCATAGTTTCTTAGAATTTTTTGAAATTGCTTTTGTAGGGGAGGACTTTTTCCTGAAGATGTATGTATGTTGTTGTTTCAATAAGATTATTTTAATTTTGAGTTCATGCTTTAGTGTGTTCTCTGTATGATATATTAATCTATAAATAGTGTCAGTAATTTCTGTGTTTTCCACAGTGGTTTAGAGTGTTGTTATTAGTGCAGGATGTGGTGAAATTTTTCTGGGGTATAGGATGCCAAATAGGTCAGTCTTTATGCTCCAGTTTTGGCAGTAGTGGGACAAACATGGTTGTTCTTGGGCCCTTATGCTAGCCCCAGTGTTAGAGGGTCCAAGAGGGCTGAATCTTGGACCTCTAGATAGCTTGCTTGGATACTGAAAGTGGCAGCAGCAAGCTGGACATGAGTGCGGCTTCTCAGGTCCCTGGGCAGCTGGCGTGATGTGAGTGGTGGCAGTAGCAGTGGTATAGCAACTCACTAAAAACCAAGTGGTCCCTGCTGATGTGCAGTGGCTGTGACAGGTTTGGTGGGCCAGTCCCTGGCCTGCTGGTGGCATGTGTAGGTGGGTGCCAGCTATGGTGGTGTTAGTAGGTTGTATCCACTCAACCTCAGTCCCTGGGAAGAGTGTTAAAGTACCAATGGTGTCTATAGACTAAGCTGGGTGATTCCCAGCCTGGTGGAGCTGTGGAAATGAGGTCACTACACTCCAGACACCTGAATGGTATAGCCACTGGCAGTTTGCACCCTGAGCCTGGAAAAGCCAAAGACATTTGACTCCAACCTGTGAGAGCAGCCATGAGGACTACACCCAACAAAGCTATAGGGGCAGATCTTCCCAAGATTTTGGAAGCCCCCCAACATACCAGTGTGCCCATGATGCACGACATAGAGTCTCAAGGGAGATTATTTTGGAGCTTTACAGTTTAATGTGTGTTCTGCTGGATTTCAGACTTGCATGGAGTCTGTAACCCCATTCTTTTTTGCCAATTTCTTCCATTTGTAATGAGAATGTTTACCCAATGCCTGTATCAACTTTGTATTTTGGAAGAAAATAACTTCTATTTGATTTCATGTGTCACAGCTGTAAGGAACTTGCCTTGAGTCTCAGATGTGACTTTGGACTTTGAATTTTTGAGCTGATGCTGGAACAAGTTATGAGTTTTGGGGACTATTGGGAAGGGATAATTGTATATTGTTCTGTGAGGAGGACATGAAATTTGTTGGGGGAGCAGTGGCAGAATAATACGGATTGGATATTTGTCTCCTCTAAATCTCATGTTGAAACGTGATCCCCAGTGTTGGAGGTGGGGCCTAGTGAGAGATTTTTGGCTTAGGGAGGTGGATCCCTCCTGAATGACTTGGTGCTGACCCAGGACGAACAAATGAGTTTTCACTCTGAGTTTCATTGAGATCTGGTTGTGAAAAATAGTCTGAAACTTCATCGTCTCTGTATCTTTTGCATGCTGTCTCACCATGTGACACATCTGCTCACCCTTCACCATCTGTCATGAGTAAAAGCTCCTCGAGGCCTCACCAGAAGCCAAGCAGTAATGAGTGAGTTTTCACTCCCTCGGTTACCATGAGATCTGGTTGTAAAAAATAGTCTGAAACCTCCTCCTCTCTCTATCTCTTGCATCCTCTCTCACCATGTGACACACCTGCTCCCCTTTTACCTTCTGTCATGAGTAAAAGCTCTTTGAGGCCTCATCAGAAGCCAAGCAGATGTTGGTGCCATGCTTTTATATAGCCTACAGAACTGTGAGACAAGCCTCTTTTCTTTATAAATTATCCAGTGTCAAGTGTTCCTTCATAGCAATGCAAAATGGACCAGTACGTCCCACAGTGGCCCACAGCAGTGGCAGTGGCAGGATTTGTCATGGGGTGCATGATAGTGCCTGGCTGCCTCCCTTTCTTCTTGGCCTGGTGGAAGCAGCAGAAATGATGGCATTGGCCCCAGGGCAGGACATATTCCTTTGGGAGCTTGACTCCTAGAATGGCACCAAGCTGTAGCTGTTCAGGTTTTGGATGCCTGTGGGATTCTGTGTGAGTTTTCTCTCTGAGCAATGCCTCTGTACAATCTCTAGGAAGCTCTCTATATTAGTCTTGAGTCCACATGGGTTGAGAGATTCTCCTGTAGCTAAGATTTTAAAAGTCCATGGCAGTAATGGGAAGCCCTGGAAGTCTCTCTCTTACCCTATCCCATGTCTGGGAGCTTCTCTTGGCTCCTTGCCAACCCCAGCCAAGCAGGAATTGTTGTTTCTCTCTCCTTATCAGCGGTCAGTGCTTCCCTTCACATCTGTGTTGAATCCCAGTGTCTCTCCTAGACAATCTATTTTAGGTGTGAATATCTACTTGCTATTTTGGTTCCTCTCGTGGAGGAGGAGTGTACAAGCTGTATCTAGTCAGCCATCTTGAACCTTTCCCCGCTTCTGTAAAGTGTTTCTTAATTTAGGTTTTCTTGATGTTTCTTTATGATTCTGTTCAGGTTATGATTCTGTGGCAGGAATATCACAGGAGCATTGTTGTTCTTTTCTCATTGCATTATATTAGGTGACACACGATTTGGATTTGTTCTATTATTGGTGATGTTAACTTTGACCATTTGATCAAGGTGATGTCTGTCAGGTTTCTGCCCTGCTAAGTTACCGTTTTCTCTTTTCCAATTAATATATGTTTTGTGGGGAAATTTTTCAAGACTCTTTAAAAATATCACCTTTGTCATAAAACTTTCACACACTAGTTTTAGTATCATTGGTGCTTCTTGACTAAATTAATTATTACTATGATGATTGCTAAATCGTTATTTTCTAATTCAATTTTTTATTCTATATTTATTACTTGGTGTAAGGCAAACACTTCTATCTATCTGTGTGTGTGTGTGTGTGTATGTGTGTGTGTATGTATGTGTGTATGTATGTATGTACGTATGTATAGCTCCAAGGACTCCTAGCTTACTCAATGAGTTACAATCTATTACTATCATTGTTATCAGATGCTGAAACTGTATCAGGTCTTTTGTCATGTCCCTATTATTCTTTGAGCACTTCACCATTTTCTGCCATAAATAATCCAGGCTCATCTTGTATTTTCCCTGCCCTGCCTTGAAATTGGCCTTTTCTTCAAGGAGTGTTGGTATCTTTTCTGGGAAATGCATTTAGCATCCACAGTGTGTTCAAGGTGTGCTCTTAGCGATTGGGTGTCAGTAACAGTAGACTTAGTGGGGGAATTAGGTACATAGGTACGTACATAAATACACACATTTATATTTATTTTCATGTCTATCTATAAATGGAATGTTGTGAATTCACATCAGAACTTCCAGTTTTAGTTCAATACTACAGAGATCATTCTTGTTTTTTCCCTTTTCCTATTTGTAACTATCTTAAATATATTTACTTAGTCACCAGTACTGACCCCCACTTGCCCGCCACTGCAAAAATACTTTCTGCTCCCAGCTTGGGCTCTAATACCCTGTCCTGGGCCACCACCAGCATGCAGTGGGGCTGCCTTTCTTGCTTGTCTTGGTGCTTCCACACCCACATCATGCCACCCTCCCCACCTAGCATGGTTCCACTGGCCTGTGCCCAGGCTTCAGACTTCACCACCCTCTCATTACATGGACACCTTCTTCACCTTTGCTCTGTCTCCAACAATCTGTGTTGGCCTGATGCCAGTCCCTGTAAAGGTCACTCCTCATCCTGCTTGGGTGCTGATACTATTTTCTAGGGCTGCTTCCATCATGCCATCCCATAGGAACCTCTTCCTCTTCCTGTTCAGGTTCTGACAGCCCATGTTGTACTGTCACCATCCCCCACCTAAGGTACCTGGTTCACCCCAATCCTCCACCCCATTTGGCCTCACTTAATGATATTTTTCCTGAATCATTCCAGAAGAAAAAACAATTTGAAGTAGAAAGTAAACAGAAAGGCAGGAAGAAATGATTGAAGAACATTTTCACATTTTTTTTTTTTTTAATTTTTATTGCATTATAGGTTTTGGGGTACATGTGCAGAACGTGCAAGATAGTTGCATAGGTACACACATGGCAGTGTGTTTTGCTGCCTTCCTCCCCCTCACCCACACTTGGTATTCATCCCCAGGCTATCCCCCCCAGCCCCCCCCGCTGTCCCTCCCCCATTTCCCCCAACAGTCCCCAGTGTATAGTAGACCGCCTCTCTGTGTCCATGTGTTCTCATTTTTCTCACCCGCCTATGAGTGAGTATATGCGGTATTTCTTTTTCTGTTCTTGTGTCAGTTTGCTGAGAATGATGTTCTCCAGATTCATCCATGTCCCTACAAAGGACACAAACTCATCATTTCTGATTGCTGCATAATATTCCATGGTGTATATGTGCCACATTTTCCCAGTCCAGTCTATCATCGATGGGCATTTGGGTTGGTTCCAGGTCTTTGCTATTGTAAACAGTGCTGCAATGAACATTCGTGTGCATGTGTCCTTATAGTAGAACGATTCACAGTCTTTTGGATAGATACCCAGTAATGGGATTGCTCACATTTTGAAATTTCTGCAAGTCTCCTTTTAGTTTACATTTTCGCTCCTACTAGGGTTCTTCCTTTCAGTCACATTTGAATTGTAGTATAATGTCAAATTTTGAATATATCTCAAAATTTCTCTGACATTAAGGCATGAGCAAGAGCAGTTTAAATGCATTTTAAAATTACTGCTATGTTATACTTAAGGTTGTGTAATTGCATAATCAAATTACTATTACATCATACATTTAACTTACTGATGAATATGTGTAGGAGTTTGTCATTGAAACTTTTTTTTTAGCTTGTTTTCATGCATCAGTAGGAAGTTTCATGACATTTCATCTGGAACTATCAGACTTTATTTGGATTAGGTGCAACAAACTGGTAAGATGTGATCTGATACGCTGGGATGCATATGCAAACTCACATGCTGATGTTATTGCTTGTATGCTTAAATGCAAGATTTTTCATAATTGTATTTTATAATTTTCTCACAAAGCAGTCACATTATGTGTTTAAAACTATACATGCAGTATTATTTAGTATACATCTGCCAAAAGAGTTCTTTCATTTTGAGTTGGTATTCATCAGAACTGAATCCTTAGTTTACAAGCTTACACAGAATAGCTTTCAGCTCTCTACATATTATACCTTATTTCTTCCACATACATTCAGTGCTGGACACCATAGGTCACATTCGCCTGTGCCATAGCAGATCTTTGGCCCTGCACTTTTGTAAATATGAGATGGCAGTATTCCTGGAAGCCATCCTTATGCTGAGGCAGCTAGCAGTAACTTCACTATACACCAGAGAGGTGATGAACCACAGAAGTATATTCAACTAAATACAAAGTGAATCTATCCCCAATATATCCTTCCCTTATCTGGATCCCCAGAATGCCTGTGTGTAATCTAATGCCATCGAATGCAAAGAGAAGTGGGCTGTTGGAAAACTGATCATTTAACTGACTATGGTGAAACTATCTTTCTTTTTCAGAATTTAAAAGAAGTTATGACCATGTCAAAACAACGCCAGGCCTCCTTCAGGGCTTTAGAAGGGGATAATGCAGGTGAGGGGCCCTGGAGCATGAGCTCGTTAGTTTCATGGCTCACCTTCCTGAGCAATGGCTGAAGTGGGGTCTCTGTTACAGCACACATCTTTGGAGCCTTGGAGTGCATTTCACCCTCAACTTATATGTCCTGGGCCCTGAGATTTTGTGATGTCCTGAGTCTTGGACCTTAAACAGTTTTCATTCTCAATAAGTTCATAGATGTTGGGAGAAATGCAAAGAAGTAGTAAAAACTAGAGTTATGCTTTTAGTTTAGTGTAAAGGAGAGTTTAAACAGTCTTTTCAATGTGGATTATGAATCTCTCCAATAAGTGAAAATGAGATTAAATTCAACTTACATTTACTTGAGAACTTACTACAAGTAAAGCATTATATAGGTGAAATGGAAAAACACAGAAGTTATACAAATCATGGATTAGCTAATCTTATCGAAATGGACTTATAAAATGGTACATTAAACCTGGCTTAGGTAATTAAATAAGAAAAATAATTTATTTTGCAAATTGGGAAGTAAACTTTGAATTTGTAACCCTTGGTATCTAATGGCAATCTGTCTTCTTGAGACGAATATTAACCGAAGAGCAGCTGTAATAAATTGGCATTTTAAGACTACAGTGATTCTGTGTTCCAACAACTAACACGCAATGGAATAATCAGTGTGGGTTTACAAACTGCCTAGACCACCAAAAGATCATGAATAATCAAGAAGAAGATTTTTATTATTTAAGTTTACATAGTTCATAAGTTTATATATTTTAAGTTTCTATGTCTTTCCTTTCTCTTCAAATATAAGAAACAGACTTAAATGTGATAGAATTAAAGGGAAATTATCATAAAAGTCAATGAAAATAGGTCTAGCTAAAAACAAGTGCATGTTGAGAGAAAGAGAGAGAGAGAGGGTATTGTGTTTATCTTAAGCTCTTTTTTTAAATTTCTTTATTTTTGTGGATACATAGTAGGAGTATATATTTATAGGCTACATGAGATATTTTGATAAAGGCATGCAATGCATAATAATCATATCAGGATAAATATAGTATCCATCACCTCAAGTATTTATTCTTTGTGTTTCAAACAACTCAACTATATTCTTTTACTGATTTAAAAATGTACAATTACATTATTTTTTACTCTAGTTGCCTTGTTGTACTATCAGATACTAGGTCTTATTTGTTCTATTTTTTTTTTGTACCCATTAACCATCCTTTCTCCTGCCCCTTCTCCCTGACTATGCTTCCCAACTCTGGTAACCACCTTCTGTTCTGTATCTCCATCAGTTCAATTATTTGAACTTTTAACATCCACAGATAAGTGAGAACATGTGATGGTTGTCTTTCTGTGCCTGGTTTATTTCACTTAACTTAGTGACCTCCAGTTCCATCTATGTTGTTGTTACAAGTGACTGAATCTCATTCTATTTTATGGCTACATGGTACTCCCTTGTGTATATGGACTATTTCATTTATCTGTTTGCCATTTGATGGACACTTAGGTTGTAAACAGTGCTGCCATGAACATGAGACCGCAGATACCTCTTCGATATACTGATTTCCTTTCTTTGGGTATATGCCTAGGAGTGGAATTGCTGGATCATATGGTAGCTCTATTTTTAGTTTTCGTGAGGAACCTCTAAACTGTACTCCACAGTGATTGTACTAATATACATTCCCACTAGTGTGCAAGGGTTCCCTTTCCTCCGTGTCCTTGTCAGGTTTTGTTATTGCCTGTTTTGTGGATATAACCCATTTTAACTGGGGTGAGATGATACCTCATTGTAATTTTGGTTTGTGTTTCTTTGATGATCACTGATGTTGAGCATCTTTTCATATGTCTGCCATTTGTATATCATCTTTTGAGAAATGTCTATTCAGATCTTTTGCCAATTTTTAAATCAGATTATTATATTTTTTCATATGAAGTTGATTGAGCTCCTTATATATTCTTGTTATTAGTCCCATGTCAGATGGGTAGTTCGCAAATGTTTTCTCCCACTCTGTGTGTTGTCTCTTCACGTTTTTGATTGTTTCTTTTGCTGTGAAGAAGCTTTTTAACTTGATGTGATCCCATTTCCCCCTTTTTGCTTTGGTTGCCTGTGCCTATGGGACACTGCTCAAGAAGTCTTTGCCCATTCCAATGTTCTGGACAGTATCTTAAGCCTCTTAACATCCACATCTAGAATACTTTCGGTAAGCTCTATATTTGATACTGCTTTTGTTCTCAGCACTGTTCAGTTTTTTGTTTGTTTGTTTGTTTGTTTTCTTGAGGTGGTATCTCTTTATGTTGCCCAAGCTGGTCTTGAACTCCTGGCTCAAGTGATCCTCCTAACTCAATCTCCCAAATATTTGGGATTACATGTAAATGCCACCACACTTAGCTACCCAGATTTTAGTTCGGGTCCCTTTAAGGATCAGCCAGAGCCAGACTGCATCTGCTTTTATTGTCTTTTTCTAGAATTATGGAATCTTATATTTTTCACATGCACATGCAAATGATCCAAAGTAAAGAGGAGATGTGCAGGGGAGACAAAGATGCTGAAAACCCTTGCTGAGGGCCAGTAGAAGGCAGGGGAGAGCTACTGCAAATCTGAGAAGTCTGTGAAAAGAGCATCAAGTGATGGTGTGCCAGGCCAGCTTGTCTGCAGAGAGCTACCTTACCAGTTCCCAGTCCCTTCAGCCTGCTCACACTCTTTCTTAGAACTTCATGCTAATGCATTTAATATAACGAGATATGGGTATTGGTACAAGTCTTCTGAAACATAAGAAATTTCTTTTGTTAGTAGCATTATTTCTTTTAATTCAGATTTTGCAGAGACCAGAGTTCTTATGCATGTAAAGGACTATTTGGAAATAATAAACATCCATCTTCCGTTCTAATTAAGACATGTGTATATCTGGTTTTATTACAGGCTTTCTCTTTCCCAGAAAACTACTTCAAGGGAGGCAGAGACAGATACAAGAAGAAATCTGATCAAGTACTTTTTCTGAGCAGTGCTGATATTTCCTGGGCTCTGTGAAGATGAAGGGCACAGCAAGTGGTAATTAGATAGCCAGCCCTTAATGCCTTATTCTTTATGCCTAATGTATAATGTCAGAACAGACAATCCTAATTTTCTATGAACTTAAGTAGGATTATAGACTGTGTGGGCTGAAGGCTCAGCTCTTCCACTAGAAGAGACTCTTTACCGCCTCCTGGTGGATAGAGTAAGAGAAACACGTTCCCCTAGGACCAAGGCCAGATAATCAGTTCATTGGTTAAGTACTATTTTTTTTCCCAGAGGGGAGAAAAAAGGTGTAGCAATATTAATTGAATGTGGAGCTGTAAGGTAGGAAACACTTTAGTACCTTCTTTAATCGAATGCACTGTCTGTTACATAGTGTCATCCCCAGTTGAGCCTAAATACTTCATTTTGGTAATCATTCCTGCCCACTCTTCCTGTTTAGGGGATTCTAACACTTCCCATGTTTCAAGAGGAGCTCCTGTTTTAGCTAACTTTGATAGAGGGGAGCCTCTGACTCATGGCACATCATTTAGCTGTTTTGCTCCTGACAGCATTTTATCCCAGCCTTGTCTTCTCATTTCCAGCTATCTCAAAGCTTGTTAATTTCTAGGCAGTGCTTAGCCAGGAATGGGTCTATGCAACACCGAGTATCCCATGTTTTTCCATAAATTTATGCTTCTATACCTCCTCCAACCATTTGATATAATTAACAGTCACTTCTGGAGCTTGGATTGTTATTAATTGTCCAGTCCTCAACTGGACAGTTTGATTCCAGGCCTTTATTTCTCCTGCTTTTTTCACTGGCTTCCCATGGCTGTTAATTGAAAAGCAATTATCATTTAAAATTAGGCATCCGGTGTTGTGGGAAAAAGTCTGGGATCCAGCTAATACATTGAAAAGTCTCTCTTTCTTTTTGTTACTTCTGCCATATTTCATTATTGGTACTCCAAGAGCATATTGTCTTTATCTGATAAAAACCATTGGCTACAAGGGCATATTGATGAGGCTTAAGTTGTGGGTTAAATTCTCACCTGGGTAAGGTAACAAAATGCTTCTTTTCAGATACACACTGTGAACAAGACCCACAGTAGGCACCTTGGTCACAGGAAAGGCTGAATGGCACAACGGCATGTTTCAGCTCAGACTGTTGATGGGAAAAACGTTAGGTGTGATATCAAATAAAGACTCTTAGAATAATAGCTTCTTAGACTTGGAAGTGACTTTAGTAACCCTCTTTTTCATTCTCTTGTCTAGTTTAGCAACACTCATGAAACCATTCCTGACAGATAAGCTGGGTCATAGCTTCTGCTCGGGGATTGCCAGAGTTGGGGATTACTACCTTGAGTGGCTGGAAACTGCATTTATGAGAAGGTCAGCACATGGTGCTGCATTTTGAGATAGAAAATGAAAGTTCAACTTCTCTCTTTTTCTGTATCTTTATCTCTAACTTTTTAAAACCTAACCTTATCCTGAACTCCAATCCCAGTAACAAAAGGCACTCTGAGTGATTGAATGTTTCCTGCAGAGTTGTTTAAAGCTACTTTGGTGGTAGTACAGGAAAGAGAAAAGGACCGTTTCTGGTTTTCTGATTGTTGTCTTCTGCATGGGAAAATGGGAGGTAGGTTGTTGGGAAACTTGGTAGGATAATCATTCATGTTAGAACGATTTGTGTCCAGAGGAGAGCAGATAGATAATGGGATATGTTCAAACGAGCTATGCTCAATAGTGAAGTTCTGATTCTCATTTTCTCTTGACACCTGTTGTCTTTGATATTGTTTGGACTTGGATGCTAAGGCCCCAGTGTGGTGTAAAAGGAAACAAACTGCCTGAAGAAAAAGGGCTTTGGGATTTTGGTGTCATAAAAAATTCTTAAATGGGAGTAACCAACAACAAGAGCGAACTATGGATTACCAGGGAGAGTAACCATTTCCCCCTACTCCATTAGGTGGCCATTAGGATAATTCATTCATTCAACACATGCTTATTCTGTACCAGGTAGCAATGTGTACACCAGAACCACAGAGCTCCTACAAAAAGGAGATGCTTGCCTAAATAGGCTCTATTTTTGTCATTTGTCATTTGGGACTGTTAGTCATTATTGGGAAAGGAAATCATTGTGATGGGTCAGCCAGATACTACAACTCTTTCAACATTTGATAGAAATTGCCAGGGAAGCCATGCCAAGGCACAACAGAGGTGAAAGGGATAATCAGCGTTAGGCATAGAGGGTATTATTTTCTGTGGTCTGCCATACAATCTCTGCTTTATTTACTTATTTTTATGTACACTGAAGCAAATGACAATTGAGATGGGCAAATATCAATAATGAAGAGTGTTGGTTTTCCAAGTCATTTCCCAAGCTGTATCTATAATGTGCTACTAAAGTGAGAACAGCAGTGCCTCCCTCTCTGGCATCCAGGTATTGCTTTCTGAGCTGGGAACTTAGGCTTTCGACTAGCAGGCCAAAGCAGCTCATTTGGGTCTGGTCAGACAGTGGCCTGTCAAGAAGTAAATCCTGAAGCTTGATGTCAAAAAGGGAAAAGCCCCAAGAAAATGAAATAGGACTCAATAAATATTCATGGACAGCTTCTTAAGCCAAGGAAGAACAACAATATGAAACAAATTAAAAAAAAAAATGCTTGTATAGTCAGGCCCTGTGGCTTTATCTTGGGAATTCTAAGAATAATTTTCTTCTGTCACTGTTACTGAAGCATAACTAAGATGGTCTCCAATGATCCCTGCCTCCTAATATCCATGCCCTTATATAGTTCCCTGCCTTTGACTGTGGGCTGGACTCAGTGACTCACTTTTAGTAGATATAACAAAAATGATGGGCTATCACTTCTGAGATTAGGCTACAAAAAGATTTTGGCTTCTCTCTTGCCTGCCCTATCTTGCTGTCTTGATTTCTCACCATGATGATAACCAAATGTCATGAGGTGAGCTACCCTGCAGAGAGACTTATATGGCAAAAAAATGAGAGTGACTGCTCACCAACGGCTATCAAAGAACCAAGGCCCTCAGTCTACAAGTCTGTGTGGAACCTGTGAACAAGCTTGAAAGCAGACCGTGTCGCAGTTGATCCTTCAAATAAGATTACAGCTCTGGCTAGCTGATGGCAGTCTTGTGAGCAACCATGAGCCAGAGGACCCAACTAAGTCATGCCTGGATTCCTGACCTACAAAACTGTGAGATATAAATATTATTTCAAGCAGCTAAGTTTTGGGGTAGTATATCAAAACAGCAATAAATAATGAATGTAATAATAAATGCGTATTTCTTTTTTTTTTCTTGAGATGGAGTCTCTCATTGCTCAGGCACAATCATGGCTCACTGTAACCTCAACCTCCTGGGTTTATGCAATTCTCTTGCCTCAGTCTCCCAAGCAGCTGGGATTACAGGCATGCACCACCATGGGTGGCTAATTTTTGTATTTTTAGTAGAGACTAATTTTCACCATGTTGGTCAGGCTGGTCTTGAACTGCTAACCTCAAAGAATACCCCTGCCCTTGTCCTCCCAAAGTGCTGGGATTATGGTGTGAGCCACTGCATCCAGTGGCTAAATGTCATTTCAATGAAGTTTTACAACACCCAGATCAAGAGATGGAATACTTCCAGTCTCCCAGGAGCTTTCTTGGGTCCCTTGAGTCCCTCTTCCAAGGGTAACCACCATCCTAACTTCTAACCTTATATATGAATTTTGCCTATTTTTGAACTCTAAATAAATAGAATCATGTTATGACATGTACTTTTTAGTGTCTGGTTTCTTTCTTTCAATGTTAGGCTGCAGTTCTTTTGTATTATAATATTTTATATAGTACTGCATTTTATGGAGATATTTATCTTATTATATATTTTTAGGATTCTCATTGCTGTATATTATTTAATTGTAAATATGCCACAGTTTATTTGTCCATTCTATTCTAGCATATTTCTGTTGGAAATATAACCGGGAGTAGAACTACTGGGTCATAGTCTTTGTTCAGATTTAGCAGATAATGCTAAATAGATTGCCAAGGGGGTTGCACCAATTTGTACTTTACCAGCAGTGTCCAAGACCGACTTTTATTTCACTATTTCAGCAGGACTCTCTGCTGCCTGTCAATTTAGCACAGGATGAAGTATGCCATGGTATTTTAATGGCATACTTTATTGGCAATAATACTACCACTAAGAAGAAGAATAGCAGTGATCATAATCTTTTGGATATCTAATTATCTGGTAAAGTCAAATAGGGGTGTTTTTTTTTTGCCTCCTCAGGTAAAAACTGTAACATACCATTTACATTATATTTGTGTGTACATGTTTTGAATAAGTGCCCCTCGGCATTACTATTTGTGGTCATGCTGATGTTTAATACAAATATTTTTTCATAAAAAAATTGTCTGCTATGTTAATTTTCAAAAAGCAAGACACAGTCAGTGCTTCATTATATCTTATTATTTTATCTGTACTTAGAATGAGTGGATACCAAGGTTATCCTTAAATTAGACTTTTAGGAGAAATCCAGGATTAAAGAAAAGAAATGGTAGAAGTAGAATGTTTTTATATTTAGGTGATTTAAGTGAGCTTGGGCTTTTCTCTTTTTTTAAGCTTAACTTTCCTAGTGAATAGCCTTCATTTTCTGGTTACTACTGCTAGTGAAGATATCACCGAAGTCTATTGTTTTTCATCATAGAGAGGTTTTATTGTATTATATCTGTTCTTCAATTTTGTGTCAGTAATAATATTTTGTTCATCTATATGAGTTTTTAGCATTGTGTACTCGATAAAGCTAATTGGAATATTATTGAAGATACCCAGCATTTCTTTTTAATATTCAGCATAAAAGGCAGATTCCTTTATTGGAGCTATAAGCCAAGACAACAGAATCATATGAGCTTAGCCTTGCATCTATAAGAAATGTAATGTACATAAAAGGAAATTCAGAAGTAGCAGGCCAATACATGGGCGCTTCAGCCTCGGTAGGCTTGGTTTGGGTAGGAAGATGCTCAGTGGTTGTGTATATTTGTCACCTGAAAGTCCCTGGAAGATATAGATGTTCAAATTTGGAATGTGGGTAACATTAGCCATATGGGGCTAGCGGCTGAAACTGTAAAGACCAAGTGTGGGTGAAGGGGAGGAAGGCAGCAAAACACACTGCCATGTGTGTACCTATGCAACTACCTTGCACATTCTGCACATGTACCCCAAAACCTATAATGCAATAAAAATTAAAAAAAAAAAAGAAACAGTGAATAATAAAATGTCATTAAAAGTAGGAAAATAAAAATGTCATTGTGGTAGGAAAACATTAAAAAAACACATTAAATGCTATGTTTCACAATGGAAGCACATCCTGTGTGAAGTTTAGGAATCTTTCTTCTGAGGAAAAAGATATGGAATGGCAAATCAGATGCCCTTCCCCTTTCCGAGGGCTGTGTCACACTGATTAGCAGGGAAGAACAATGAACATGAAGATTTGCCAGAGAGAAGCACTCCCAGTACATTCTGTAAGGGACCTCAGGAGATCACCTAGACATGGGCCTTCTGTGGGTCTTGGGCAGTGCTCTGATGAAAGAGTTTACACAAAAATGTGGGGTCCTAGCTGTGGCACAAATTGTCCTTGTAGAAAGAGTCTGGGCAGGAGAATGGCTGGCCATTGTGGCCGCCAGTGAGGGCTGAGGACACATTGCTGGAAAGCAAAACTGATCTTGGATCATTGCTGTCAGTCATGGCAAAGCACAACTGACATCTTACACTCATGGCTGGTTTCTCACTCACCTTTGTTATTATAATTTTTTTATTTTTTATTTTTATTGCATTTTAGGTTTTGGGGTACATGTGCAGAACATGCAAAATAGTTGCATAGGTACACACATGGCAGTGTGTTTTGCTGCCTTCCTCCCCTTCACCCACATTTGGCATTTCTCCCCAGGCTATCCCTTCCCAGCTCCCCTCCGCTGTCCCTCCCCTCTTCCCCCCAATAGACCCCAGTGTGTAGTACCCCCTTCCCTGTATCCATGTGTTCTCAATTTTCCTCACCCGTCTATGAGTGAGAATTTGTCGTATTTCATTTTCTGTTCTTGTGTCAGTTTGCTGAGAATGATGTTCTCCAGATTCATCCATATCCTTACAAAAGACACAAACTCATCATTTTTGATTGCTGCATAATATTCCATGGTGTATATGTGCCACATTTTCCCAGTCCAGTCTATCATCGATGGGCATTTGGGTTGGTTCCAGGTCTTTGCTATTGTAAACAGTGCTGCAATGACCATTTGTGTGCATGTGTCCTTATAGTAGAACGATTTATAGTCCTTTGGATATATACCCAGTAATGGGATTGCTGGGTCAAATGGAATTTCTATTTCTAGGTCCTTGAGGAATCGCCACACTGTCTTCCACAATGGTTGAACTAATTTACACTCCCACCAACAGTGTAAGAGTGTTTCTATTTCTCCACATCCTTTCCAGCATCTGTTGTCTCCAGATTTTTTTTTTAATTTTTTTAAAATTTGTATTGCATTCTAGGTTTTGGGGTACATGTGCAGAAGGTGCAAGATAGTTGCATAGGTACACACATAGCAGTGCACTCTGCTGCCTTCCTCCCCTTCACCCACACTTGGCATTTATCCCCAGCAATCAGTCTCCAGATTTTTTTATGATTGCCATTCTAACTGGCATGAGGTGGTATCCCAATGTGGTTTTGATTTGCATCTCTCTAATGACCAGTGATGATGAGCATTTTTTCATGTGTTTGTTGGCCTCATGTATGTCTTCTTTTGTAAAGTGTCTGTTCATATCCTTTGCCCATTTTTGAATGGGCTTGTTTTTTTCCTGTAAATCTGTTTGAGTTCTTTGTAAATTCTGGATATCAGCCCTTTGTCAGATGGGTAAACTGCAAAGATTTTTTCCCATTCTGTTGGTTGCTGATTCACTCTAGTGACTGTTTCTTTTGCTGTGCAAAAGCTGTGGAGTTTGACTAGGTCCCATTTGTCTATTTTGGCTTTTGTTGCCAATGCTTTTGTGTTTTGGTCATGAAGTCCTTGCCTACTCCTATGTCCTGAATGGTTTTGCCTAGATTTTCTTCTAGGGTTTTTATGGTGCCAGGTCTTATGTTTAAGTCTTTAATCCATCTGGAGTTAATTTTAGTGTAAGGTGTCAGGAAGGGGTCCAGTTTCTGCTTTCTGCACATGGCTAACCAGTTTTCCCAACACCATTTATTAAACAGGGAATCCTTTCCTCATTGCTTGTTTGTTTCTGGTTTATCAAAGATTATATGGTTGTAGATATATTGTGTTTCCTCCGATGCCTCTGTTCTGTTCCATTGGTCTATATCTCTGTTTTGGTACCAGTACCATGCCATTTTGATTACTGTAGCCTTGAAGTATAGTTTGAAGTCTGGTAGTGTGATGCCTCCCGCTGTGTTCTTTTTGCTTAGAATTGACTTGGCTATGCTGGCTCTCTTTTGGTTCCATATGAAGTTCATGGTGGTTTTCTCCAGTTCTGTGAAGAAATTCAATGGTAGCTTGATGGGTATAGCGTTGATTCTATAAATTACTTTAGGCAGTATTGCCATTTTCACGATATTGATTCTTCCTAACCATGAACATGGAATGTTTCTCCATCTGTTTGTGTCCTCTCTTATTTCATCAAGCAGTGGTTTGTAGTTTTCCTTGAAGAGGTCCCTTATGTTCCTTGTAAGTTGTATTCCTAGGTATTTTATTCTCTTTGTAGCAATTATGAATGGTAGTTTGTTCTTGATTTGGTTCTCTTTAAGTCTGTTATTGGTGTATAGGAATGCTTGTGATTTTTGCACATTGATTTTATATCCTGAGACTTTGCTGAAGTTGCTTATCAGTTTCAGGAGTTTTTGGGCTGAGGTGATGGGGTCTTCTAGGTATACTATCATGTCATCCTCAAATAGAGACAATTTGGCTTCCACCTTTCATATTTAAATAGACTTTATTTCTTTTTCTTGCCTGATTGATCTGGCTAGAACTTCCAGTACTATGTTGAATAGGAGTGGTGAGAGGGCGTCCTTGTCTAGTGCCAGAATTCAAAGGGAATGCTTCCAGTTTTTGCCCATTAAGTATGATATTGGCTCTTAGTTTGTCATAAATAGCTTTTATTACTTTGAGATATGTTCCATCAATACCGAGTTTATTGAGGGTTTTTAGTATAAAGGGCTGTTGAATTTTGTCAAATGCCTTCTCTGTGTCAATTGAGATAATCATGTGGTTTTTGTTTTTGGTTCTGTTTATGTGGTGAATTACGTTTATAGACTTCATATGTTGAACCCAGCCTTGCATCCCCGGGATGAATCCTACTTGATCGTGATGGATAAGTTTTTTAATGTGCTGTTGCAATCGGTTTGCCAGTATTTTATTGAAGATTTTTGCGTCTATGTTCATCATGGATATTGGCCTGAAGTTTTCTTTTCTTGTTGAATCTCTGCCAGTTTTTGGTATCAGGATGATGTTGGTCTCATAAATTGATTTGAGAAGGGTTCCCTCTTTTTGGATTATTTGGAATAGTTTCAGAAGGAATGGTACCAGCTCCTCTTTGTGTGTCTGGTAGAATTCGGCTGTGAACCCATCTGGACCTGGGCTATTTTTGTGTGGTAGGCTCTTAATTGCTGCCTCAACTTCAGACCTTGTTATTGGTCTATTCATAGTTTCAGCTTCCTCATTGTTTAAGCTTGGGAGGACACAGGTGTCCAGGAATTTATCCATTTCTTCCTGGTTTACTAGTTTATGTGCGTAGAGTTGTTTGTAGTATTCTCTGAAGATGGTTTGAATTTCTGTGGAATCTGTGGTGATTTCCCCTTTATCGTTTTTTACTGCATCTATTTGGTTGTTCTCTCTATTCTTTTTTATCAGTCTGGCTAGTGGTCTGTCTATTTTGTTGTCTTTTCAAAGAACCAGCTCTTGGATTTATTGATTTTTTGAAGGGTTTTTCGTGTCTCTATCTCCTTCAGTTCTGCTCTGATCTTAGTTATTTCTTGTCTTCTGCTAGGTTTTGAGTTTTTTTGATCTTGCTCCTCTAACTCTTTGAATTTTGACAATAGGGTGTCAATTTTGGATCTCTCCACTCTTCTCATGTGGGCACTTATTGCTATATATTTTCCTCTACAGACAGCTTTAAATGTGTCCCAGAGATTCTGGTATGTTGTGTTTTCATTCTTGTTGGTTTCGAAGAACTTCTTTATTTCTGCCTTCATTTCATTGTTTATCCAATCAACATTCAAGAGCCAGTTGTTCAGTTTCCATGAAGCTGTGCGGTTCTGAGTTATTTTCTGAATTCTGAGTTCTAACTTGATCGCACTATGGTCTGAGAGACTGTTTGTTATGATTTCAGTTGTTTTGCATTTGCTGAGGAGTGCTTTACTGTCAATTATGTGGTCAATTTTGGAGTAGGTATGATGTGGTGCTGAGAAGAATGTATATTCTGTGGATTTGGGGTGGAGAGTTCTGTAAATGTCTATCAGGTTGGCTTGTTCTAGGTCTGAGTTCAGGTCCTGAATATACTTGTTAATTTTCTGTCTGGTTGATCTAATATTGAGAGTGGAGTATTAAATTCTCCCACTATTATTGTGTGGGAGTCTAAGTCTCTTTGTAAGTCGTTTAGAACTTGCCTTATATATCTGGGTGCTCCTGTATTGGGTCCATATATATTTAGGATCATTAGCTCTTCTTGTTTTATCAATTTTTTTGCCATTATGTAATGACCTTCTTTGTCTCTTTTGATCTTTTTGCTTTAAAGTCTATTTTATCAGAGATGAGAATTGCAACTCCTGCTTTTTTTTTGCTCTCCATGTGCTTGGTAAATCTTCATCCATCCCTTTATTTTGAGCCTTTGTGTGTTCTTGCATGTGAGATGAGTTTCCTGGATACAGCACATTGATGGGTTTTGGTTTTTTATCCAATTTGCCAGTCTGTGTCTTTTGATTGGTGCATTTAGCCCATTTAGGTTTAGGGTTAATGTTGTTATGTATGAATTTGATACTGCCATTTTGATGCTAGCTGGCTGTTTTGTCCATTGGTTGATGCAGATTCTTCATTTTGTTGATGCTCTTTAGCGTTTGGTATGTTTTTATAATGGCTGGTACTGGTTGTTTCTTTCTATGTGTAGTGCCTCTTTCAGGAGCTCTTGTAAAGCAGGCCTGGTGGTGACAAAATCTCTGAGTACTTGCTTGTTGGCAAAAGATTTTATTCTTCCTTCACTTATGAAGCTCAGTTTGGCTGGATATGAAATTCCGGGTTGAAAGTTCTTTTCTTTAAGGATGTTGAATATTGGCCCCCACTCTCTTCTGGCTTGTAGAGTTTCTGCCGAGAGATCTGCTGTGAGTCTGATGGGCTTCCCTTTGTGGGTGACCCGACATTTCTCTCTGACTTCCCTTAGTATTTTCTCCATTTCAACCCTGGTGAATCTGACGACTATGTACCTTGGGGTTGCTCTTCTTGCGGAATATCTTTGTGGTGTTCTCTGTATTTACTGGACTTGAATATTGGCCTGCCTTGGTAGGTTGGGGAAATTTTCCTGGACAATATCCTGAAAAGTATTTTCCAGCTTGGATTCATTCTGTTCGTCACATTCTGGTACACCTATCAAATGTAGGTTGGGTCTCTTCACATAGTCCCACATTTCTTGGAGATTTTGTTCATTCCTTTTTGCGCTTTTGTCTCTAATCTTGGTTTCTCATTTTATTTCATTGAGTTGATCTTCGACTTCTGATATTCTTTCTTCTGCTTGGTCAATTCGGCTGTTGAAACTTGTGCATGCTTCGCGAAGTTCTTGTGTGTTTTTCAGCTCCTTCAATTCATTTATATTCCTCTCTAAGTTGTCCATTCTTGTTATCATTTCCTTGAATCTTTTTTCAAATCTTTTTTCAAGGTTCTTAGTTTCTTTGCATTGATTTAGAACATGTTCTTTTAACTCACTGAAGTTTCTCATTATCCACCTTCTGAAGTCTGATTCCATCATTTCGTCACACTCATTCTCCATCCAGCTTAGTTCCCTTGCTGGTGAGGAGTGTTTGTCCTTTGTAGGAGGTGAGGTGTTTTGGTTTTGGGTGTTTTCCTCCTTTTTGCACTGGTTTCTTCCCATCTTTGTGGATTTATCCACCTGTCGTCTTAACAGTTGCTGACTTTTCGATTGAGTCTCTGAGTGGATGCCCAGATTGTTGATGATGAAGTATTTCTGTTAGTTAGTTTTCCTTCTAACAGTCTAGCCCCTCTGCTGTACAACTGCTGAGGTCCACTCCAGGCCCTGCTTGTCTGGGGTACACCTGTAGCAGCTGCGGAACAGTGAGGGATGCTACCAGTTTCTTCTTCTGCTATCTTTGTCCCAGAATTATGCCCACCAAATGTCAGTCTGATTAGTCCTTTTCTGAGGTGACTCTTTGGATATACAGGGGTCAGGCAGCTCCTTGAGGAGATGTTCTGTACTTTATAGGAGCTCAAGTGCTGAGCTGTGATGTCCATTGTTCATTCAGGGTTGTTGGGTGGGTGTGTTTAGGTCTGCTGCAGCAGAACTTATAAAACCCCTTTTTTTTCCCCTCAGATGCTCTGTGTCAGGGAGTTGTGGCTTTCTTTATGAGTATCCGTTGCACTGTCCTGCCCAGCTAGGAGGCAGTCTAGTCACTATTTGCCTGCCGAGGCTCTGCCCTCCTACCGTGGGGTCTGACCTGCTGCCATGGGGCTCCGCCCTACTGTGGTGGGCTCTGCCCTGTTGGCTGAGTCTCTCTGTTATGGCGGGTTGCCTCGGCAATGGCAGGCTGCTTCTGCAATGGGTGTGTACCTCAGTAGGGGCAGAATGTGTCCGTAGTGGCGGACGCCCCTCCCCCACCGAGCTGCACCATCCTGGATTCAGCTGAGCCCACAGTAAAACTCTCAACCCCGAGCGTTTCAAATCGCCGTTTTGTTTGTCCCTGTGGGGGTGGGACCCACCAAGCCTGATCACCTGGCTCCCTGCCTCAGAGTCCTTTCTCTCTCTCTCTCTCTTTTTTTTTTAAGTTGAACGGTTGACTCTCTCACAGGTGTTTCGGTTGTCTGCTGATCGGGCACTGGGAAATCTGTGTGATTTCCCGTGCCATGACCCACTGCACTGGCTCAAATCACGCTTCCCAGGAATCTCCTGGTCTGGCGCACTGTCCAAGTTTCGTTTAATCACATGGATATGTTAATCTGCCCTCCCAAATCTCAGATTGCTGGTTTAACAGGGCACCCAGACCAGTGAGTTTTGTGCGGGGTGCTGCTGTGCCGCGGTGCCGGCCGAAATGGCCACACAAGCCAAAAGGGCTGCGCTGGTGTCCCGTGTCTCTCCTACACCTGGGAATTTCCCCATTCTGTGGGCAATAAAGGTCCATCTGAAAATGCGGCTAGGACTCACCCTCTGCACCTTCACTGAGAGCTGCAATCCCGAGTTGTTCCTACCGCGCCATCTTGGAAATCCCCCATCACTCACCTTTAACCAGAAACACTTGGTTCCAGGCCTTTACTGGGTTTACTTATTCCAGTGGCTGCAAATTTTGGGATTAGGTGTAACTAATATAAAAGTAAATTATACTATTTTGTTTCATATAGTTTGAGCTATGTCAGTATAAATCTGAGTGCAAATCAAGACATTTCTGAATATCCGAGAAGAAAAATATAGAATGGGCACTTGTGATCAGACTGGGCAGTCCTGCCTGAGTACCTCAGCTCACAGGTAGGCTGGGTTCATGGGGCAGGTAGAGAATCTGATATCTCTTCATAGTTCACCACGGGAAGGCCTCAGTTCCCAGGATTTTGTGAAAGAGTAATTTCATCTTTCATCACTGTGCTCTCTCTCATTTTCAGGTTATTCTTAATGGCATCTAACCAAATCTTGATTGAGATAAGGATGGTGAAAGGCCCACAAAAACCACAATTTAGCAAGAAGAGTTGAAGGAAATGGCAGTTTTTAAACTATGATGCTTGGGAGTACATATTAGGTCTCCTGACATATGTGAGTCTTCTGAGAGACCACAAACTGCATACCTGTACATATTTTTCAGAAAGAACAGATAACGTTCAAAAACACTAAGCATTTCCTTGAAGCAAAGAATAGCACTAACCAGTAAATTGCTCTCTTTCCTGAGACTGTTAGGCTTAGTGTTCTGGTAATGTTTTACTGCATTACCAACGACCTCAAACCTACTGGCTTAAAATAACACTTAACAACAACAAATTGCACATTTCAAAATAGCTTGAAGTGAGGATGTGAAGTATTCCCAACACATAAAAATGATAACTGCTCATGGTGATAGATATCCTAAAAGTCCTGACTTGATCATTACACATTCTATGCATGTAACCCCATAAATATGTACATACGTTATGTATCAATTAAAAGTTTAAAACCAACTATTTAATCCTATCTCATCATTTGGTGGAAGAGGAATTTGGGTAAGGCTGGGCAGGGTGATTTTTAAATGACATTGACTCAGGTCACTTGGCGATATCCAGCTGGTGGATGGGCTGATCTGGAGGGCCCAGGATGTTGGGGGAAGCAGCAAAGGAGAAAGGACTTATGGAGTGCCTACATACATTGGTATGAGTAACCTATAAACTGGGAACAACAAATGCCTGCAAACTGTGGGAGGCCTCTGGGGAGGCAGACTTTTTCATGCCTCATGTCCCAGTGCAGGGTGACCGAGGCTCTGTTACCATAAACATTGTGCTCAAGAATGTAAAACCCCTTCGTAGCGCTAAGATGTAACCAGACTTGTAGGGACTCTGTAAGTTCTTTCCCCTTTGCTACTTCCCCCATTAGCCTTGGTTTTAGGTCTGGTGCCTTGGCAGAGGTCTCTGGAAGTCTGAACTCAGAGGAGGGTTGAAGTATGTTTTCATGTGGCTTCTCCAGCATGGCAGTCTCAGAGTAGTTGAGCTTTTATGGAGAAGCTGAGGCCTTCTATGAAGAGAATTTCGAGAGACAATAAGTGGAAGCTGCCAGTTTTCCAAGGCTTGGAGCTGAGAACTGGCAGCATTGTTTTTTATCACATTCCTTCAATCACAGCAGTCACAGCCCACCTAAAATCAAAGGTGGGAGAGGGAATGTGGGTCTCATCTCTCAATGGAAAGAGTGACAATCATTTTACAGTCATTTAAAATCTGCCACCTTCATAACAAATTCTAAATCTGGTGGTAATGTATTTTTCATACTGTACCTTCCCACTGTCTAAACTTTCTCAAATCAGCGAGAAGAGGAAAGAATCTTCTTTGTTTATAGGTACATGCTGTTTATGAATAGGAAATACTCATTAGGACCCCTTATGTTAGTTTTGGGACTGTTGAAATATTACTTAGATAATTATGTAAGTCCTACAACAATGATGAGTGTGAAAATGAATGGGAGTTCATGAACAGTATCAGCAGCTGGTTTACCAAGTATCTTTTAAAAATGTCCATTGTCTTTAGAGCTAGAAATGTTGAGTATAATTCCTGGCAACTGAGGTGAACACAATTCCCTGTCCCTTTTCCTGATGCAACTGAGGTACTTTGTTTCTCATTTATTTGTTTCTTTCAACAAAATGATTTCTTACAGACACACTAGAAAGCTTTTTGTTTGTCTTCTTCATTCTTATGTAGAAAGGATTGTGTTGGGGTGGTGAGAAGGAATGTCTCTGGAAGCAGTTCGTTTAGGTATTGGGTTAGATAACTTTGCCTCAAAGACAGATGTGAGCATGATCTTAGCGGCAAGATCCTGGGCCTTCAGTGGGGCCCTGCTCATGATGATTACTTGGCTGCCCAGAGTTTAGCATCTAGGAACTTGTACGTCCAAACTTCTATGGTTTCTGACATGGACAGCCCCCTACATGCTATCTCTGCCACTTTAGCCACTTGAGCTCTTGAATGTCTCATTTCGCATCCTTGACCCCACTGTGGCCACAACCCCATTTCACTGACCTGAATTAGGTCATTCATCTGCATACTATCTTGGCCCTGTCACTCCTTGAGCCACCAGTAACTTTTAGTTTTGTATCCAGTTTGTTTTCAGCAGCCTCTATTAGTTCTCTAAAATATATACCAGAAGAAACAAATTCTCATTTCGGGAAATGCTCCAACTCGGACCCATTCCTGCATTTCTGGCCTCACCTCTTCTCTCTATATACTTACCATCTCTCATCCCAAGCCCATTGAAGGCTATGTTCGTGTTCTTCTCTCTAGGTTGTTACATGAGCTGTTTGTTAAGTGGTCTCAAACTTACCTATTACTTACTCAAGATTCAATCCAAACCTTTCCTCCTTTATTTCTGAGAACATCATAGGAGACTTCTGGCATCTTTTGTCTTTATTCCTATGGTACTCCGAGCATAGCTCTATTATCTGGTTGTGGATTATCTGTTTAAATATTATGCTACTCCTCTGCTTTATGAACTCTTTCTGGGCAGGAACCATGGAATTTTTATCTTTGAATCCCTGTGCTCCAAAATATACCTGATGTATGCTCAGATGGATAACTGAAAAAAAGGATGGATAGATGGCTGGAAGGCTAGCAGGTTGCCCAGATGTAGGGGGATGGCTGGATTGTAGAAAAGGTGAATGAATGGATGGTTGGGTTGGTTGACTATTAACTTTTTAACAACAATAGACGAATGTTCATAAACAATGACTTTCCCCCTGAGATTCTGTGACTTTTGATTGCCAATGTGTCTAGCACAAACTCCATTTCTCATGACATTTCTAATATAAATTTATACATATTTTATTTGTTGTTATATTGCAGCTCTTCAAAGAATCCCGAAGTTGGTCTTAAGTTCACATTGTTAAAACTCTGACGAAGCAACAAAAGATTTAAACAGTGTACAGCAAGCAGTGATTCTGAAGCCAGAGTTGTTTCACTGCCCACTCCCACCCCTGGCTTGATTTGCCGTGATGCATCGCTTCCTAGCCTCAATTAGCTTCTTAATTATGGAGATAACGATATTTCTTCTGTCTCACAAGGCTGATGAGGGGAAATTATTTGGAAAAACTATCTATCATCTGTCTGTCTATCTATCATCTTATATGTGTTGTTGTTGAGGTTTGTTTGAGACATTCCTCAGGAGAAACAAAAGAAATGAAAATATTTATGTTTCTTAGGTTTTCCCTCTTTTGTCATTGACGTTCTAAACATCGATAAGGATTTGTTTAAAAGCATTAAGGACTAGCACAGGAAGAAACTCAGGGAGAGTTAGAACTCATAGTCTCTGCTGCTATTGCTTGTTACCATTGCTAAATTATAATTCTTAGAGCCATAGCATTAACACATGTGTGAAATACCAGCTATCAGAGGGGAGGGGCTGGTCTTAAGGGTAAGCATGACAAACACGTTCTGTCTTGGGTGCTAGTTTCAAATCAGTTGCTAATTGCTACCTGGATTTGGGAAAGATTCTGAGGTCTTATCTGAGCTACAATTGTTCAGTGATGTCTGCCACGAATATAGGATCTCTTACACATGATCGTCATATATTTTTCATCCCTATTGTAAGACCATAACAGTTGTTCATTATGCTAGGCCTCCATGCTGGCTATCCACTGATTCACCACAATGGTTCATGAGATTGTTCAGGAGAAAATATCTACAGAGGTTTTACAGTTTCTGGAAGCTTGTTTTTGAACTAAATATGCAACTTGATCCTTCAGTGAGTGTAGCTAATAAAATGTGGAAAGAGAGAGGTGAAGAAAACTAACTGTGGCATTAACACCTGTTAGAGTCCTTTTCTTCAGAAGACAAATGCTTGTTTTCCTGTCCAGGGTGGGTTGTCTACTGTGGAGGAAGGATGGTTTTTCAAGAAGTTGTAGTTAGTAGTATTTTATATTGAAAATTAAGAGCATTCACTTCTGTGCAGATGCAAATATAATCAGATTAACTTTATTTTAAGCTTCTATGACATTCTAATTAGTAATAGTATACTAAGTTAAGCCAGTTTATCTAGCAAAATGCATTTCATTTTGAAATTGGGTATTGGGAGACTTGGCAAATGCTGTGAGGTTACTTAGTAAAGTTAAGTACGATGTATCTATAGAGGAGACCAGCTCACCCTCATAGGTTAGTGCTGCAGGCTCAGAAACAGTCTCAAAGGCTTGGAAATGTAGTTATATAGACCAGAGCATTCTATTCTGATTTTTCTCCCAGTGTCTTACCACTGTTCATTTTTTTTTTTTTTTGGTAAGAATCACAGTCTGCTAACCTAACTCACACTCTAGACATGTCAGTGGGAAACTCTGACCATAAATCAGCCTTGCAAATAAATAGCATGTAGCCTTGTCTGTAGTAGCCTTGGAACATAATATAAATGATGTCAGCATCCTCTGTGGTTGGGTCAGAACTAGCACTGGCTATTTGTAAGGCTGAGTCCATGTTACCCTTCAGCACCTGAGTGCCAAGCTGAGGTCTCAACATGGGTGATGTGAAGGACAAGAGATAATCAGTGGCTGCTGTCCTTCTATACATCTGGCCACTAGATCCGCCAGCTTCTCCAACTTGTTGGGCTTATTATACCTCTGAAAAGGAACCTGAAGCTGTGTCATTCTGCAAAGACGATTCCTGAGAGATAGGTGAAATATAATCACTAACTAAAGAGATAAATTCCTCACTTTACTTCCTAGAATTGCACCCCAGAAAGGGTTAAAGTAAGGGATTTGGGTTCGTGCTGATCAGGCCACAGCATGACACCTTCTATAAAATGCATCATAAAACTACATTATTTAATAGACCTGAGCATTTCACCTGCTTTCTTATCTCCTTGTAGGTGATTAAGTTTCTCACAAATGTAATTTGTTAATATGGGGCCACATTTTCTCACAAGGTAAATCTGTGAAATTTGGCAGGCATTTGCTTGGCCACAGGTGCAAGATGAAAGACCTTTTCCTGGCTTTGCCAAAAATAAAAATTATGTTGTGCTCCAGTCCTGGGAAAAATATTCTGACATGGAGGGTTGAACCTGACTCCAAGAAAGAGGAATAGAATTCCAGAGCCCAAATCATGTGCTATTATTCCCAAAAGGCTGAGTGGGGAATCTGAAGTCTTGTTTTAAATGAGGCCAGCTATTGAGCAAATCTCCCTGGTAAGACAGCCCACTGATATTTGGATCTGTAGCCATTTGTGATGATAAATGATAACTGTTACTCTTATGAGCTATGAGAGCTTAATTAGAGCTTAATTAAAGCTAATGCTCAGCATTCTTTGGAAGGTGGAGTGATTAAAAACTAACTGCCATGCCAAATAGCCTGGGTTTTGAAAAGTATGTCTTTGAAATACATGAGATCCCCGCTCTGGGGCTCTTCCATTCCTGTCTGGGTCTTCACCCTAAGCCAAAGCAAGAGCTATTTTTGCATTCGAATTTCCTTAGCCAAGACTACAAGAGACCAAATTCCTGGGTTCATCTCAGCGTCCTGTGCATTCACATGGAAGGTTGTCTTTGAATCTGCACGTCCAGCTCACCATACACATGTCTCAGGGAGTCACTGCTCATGCTGGCTATCAGCTTCCGAGGCCCAGAGACCCAGGGCCGGCACACTTCTTCCCATTGCACGGTGGAGTTGGGCAGAATTTCACTGAAAGGATGGAAAAGAGAGCAAAGGTTGGCAGAACCAGCTTCCCACCTGGATCAGGAAGCAATGAAAACTCTAGGCTGAGTCACTTGCTTTCTTTCTCTCAGTTGGTGCTTAGGGGATTGAAGACTCTGGCAGATTCAGCAAGTTCTGCCCCAAATGAGGACCCCACATGAGGCTCTGCAGAACATGTCACTGACCTTCCCGGTGGAAAGGTCATGGTTCCTTCCACTGGGATGCATCCACCAGCCTCCCAGTGGCTATCAGGAGCCGGGCTGAGCCCCACCCAACCATTAATCAACTGAACTGTAGCTTGTCCCCGGGTACTCCATAGTAGCTTTACCTATGTGACTGATCTTCTGAGCCTCAGCTCAGTTTTTGCCACTAGTTTCCTCTTGGGATTAGAGTCCTATCTAAATCTCCCAGCTGCCGTTGCTGAGGCCCTGATGCTCGAATTAGTTTTTGCCAACTCCCTTGGGCTAGACCTTGTTCCCAGGCTCAGCATCTGAAATGTAGCCTTGCCTGCTGCCATGTGACTTTGAGAATCTTCATGTGCTGTAATTCACATTCCTATTTCAACCACCAAATTGGGTCCCTCCACCTATGCAACTTTCTGTTAATTATTTGTTGCCAATGCCCTAATCAATCTAGCTAATGATATAGCTTTTAATGGTTCTGGTGTTCTCTTCCTGCCAGCTTCTGAAGACTTCAGCCGAAGTCTTCCTGAGTGTCATGAACAAGTCCACTTTAGTGCAGACTGAGGATAACCAGGGTTGGGAGATTTAGGGTTCTCTGGGGTGCTTCACATATAGCCTCCCCTATAAACCTTGGGAGGAGATTATATTCAGGTTTTATATGTATGACAGTTCTTTGAGACAATAATATTCAGTACATTTTTTTAAATGGTTATTCTTTTTTTAAATTGCATTTTAGGTTTTGGGGTACATGTGCAGAACGTGCAAGATAGTTGCATAGGTACACACATGGCTGTGTGTTTTTTTGATTAAGAGAAATGGAAGCTTAACCAGTGAAGTCCTTTTTTCAATATCATAGTTAGTAAATGGGCAGAGATAAAATTTGAACCCAGGTTTTCCATATTCCAACACTTTCTGCTACTATTCACTACATTTTATACAAGTGTACACCATATGTTCTATAAGAAAAGGCTTTTTCTAAGATATTTGCACACACATATCTATAGCAGCACAATGTGCAACTGCAAAAATATGGAACCAGCCCAAATGCTATCAATCAACAAGTGGATAAATAAATTATGGTATGTATATAGCATGGAATAGTACTCAGCCATAAAAAGGAATGAAATAATGGAATTCACAGTGACCTGGATAAAACTGGAGACCATTCTTCTAAGTGAAGTAATTCAATGGAAAACCAAACATACTATGTTCTCACTCATAAGTGGTAGCTGAGTTTTGAAGATGGAAAGGCATAAGAATGATACAATGGCCTTTGGGGACTCAGGGGAAAGATGGGAGGTGGTGAGGGATAAAAGACTATAAATTGGGTACAGTGTATACTGCTCGAGTGATGGGTGCACCAAAATTTCAGAAATCACCACTAAAGGACTTATTCATGTAACCAAACACCACCTGTTCCCCTATGAAAATAAAAAAAGAGAAGCCTTTTTTCTGACCACTGCGATTACTTTTTCATAGGTTTTATTTCTTAAGCAGGACAGATGCCTTTTGACTTAGTATTAAGAATGTCCTGCAAGTGTTTATGGAGGATTCTTGATCTCTGCTCTCTGAGCCTCAGGAAGAGCAGGTGCTGGGTGGGCTGTCACGGAGTTCTGGGCCAGCCCTTTTCAGAAAGAGTGGGAGATGAACTGACCACCAAGAGTGTCTTGAAAAGGGAATAAAACAGAAGTGACTATTTTCCTGGGATTGTTGAGGCACTGAATGTCAGAATCCGAAAGGCATTTAGAAATCACTTAATTTGTCTAATTTTACGGAGGAGAAAACTGAGGTCTGAAGAAGCCTACGCCATCTCCAAGATCCCAGAACCTAATGGCTCAGGTCATAGAAAAACTAGAGTTAGAGCCAGCTGCATATTCTTTCTCTAGATTACTGCTAGTAGCATAGAATTTATGCTATTTTAAATTTCATGAAAACCTGAGCATCAGGAAGCAAAGTGAAGGACAATAAGAAGACCTGCCACATAGCAGAATATTGGCTGCTTCCCCCTGGAGATGACGTGGCACAATCTGCTCCGTGTGTTTTGTACAATGTGGTGCATGACTCGCTCCATATATGAGTTGTTCAGATGTAAACCCAGTTGATTCTCAAAGATACTTTATGGTAACTAAAATTGGCATGTAAATTACAACGGGTTTGGGGACCTATAGCCTCTGTCAATACTTAGCAGTTTTGGGTGCTCAAGAGTTATGAAATGGAGATTTTGATATATATGCAATGAAGAATACCAAGAAAAATGGTTCTTGTTTATAGTATTTTATAGTATGGCTGCATAATAAACACTGACATGTGAGGTTTATTTCATTATTACATTGGCCTGTCAGAGCTATAGAGGAGAAAAGCTATACAGAGAGAAAGAGTTACAGAGAGAAATTGGAATAAATGTGTTTTTAAAAATCAGACACTGCTATCTAAGTGATGTGTAATGACTAGTGTCTGTGTAATGAAATATTGTCTACTGGTTACAAGCTCCATAGACTCTGGAGTCAGAATACTTGGGCTTAGGGAAAAAAAAAAACAAATTTGATTCTCCCACTTATTAGTTGTGTAATCTTAGCCAATTTATTATCCTTCCTTAAGCCTCAGTTTCTCTTCTGCATAATAGGAATTATTCAGTGCTTACTCCATAGAACTGCCTTGATAATTAAATAATCCAAGCAAAGAGCCCAGGGCAGGATCTGGTAAAATACTAGCTGTTGTCATCTTATTGTACCAGTTTCTTTCTTTGTTTACATGACAAAGGAGTGGTTTTGCTGTTCCTCCATCTCTAATCCTCACCAAATGAATTTATCATGTGACAAAATTTTGCCAGATCAGTAGGTTGTGGTGATATCTAGGTGAAGGCAATCCCTGTGTTATATCCAAATTTTAGGCTAAGTAGAAAGTGAAGGGAATGTTACCCATGTGGCTAGTTTACTTAGTTTCCAGAGATGAGCAAATCTGGTAACTGCAGCCTTAAAGCAGTGTGAGTAGGCTGAAATCTGTGCCAAATGCTTTCCCCCACAATGGTGTGTGGACTCAAAGGATGGCTGGGGTCTGCATCACAAACTATTGCTGAGTTTCAGTGATGTTTGTCTGAGCACACAAGGGATCTGTGGTTCTCAGTTCTCTCTGGATGGCCTGTATCCAGAGGAATGAAATGGTACAGAGAAACACTGAGGAGGAAAAGGGAATTAGCAATGTTAGGTACTGGGCTGAATTTCTAATCCACCCAATAAGAAAGGCATTTTTGTCCCCTAGATTATTGATAAGGAAATTACATTTCAAACACATCAAGTGGCTTCTCCCAGATTGTACAACTGATATGTGGCCAAGCAGACAAGAATCCCACTGTTCATGCCAGCATCCACAACATGGAAGCTTATGAAGGGAACTGGGGCTGTGGGAGCAACTGAGTTCAGAAAAGGATGAAGGAACGTCAAGGAAAGAAACAAGACAATGCCTATGTTCAGAAAAGAGGAACGTGTTGTGCAAAGAAATTCTGTGGCCGGATCCACAGACCCTGAGAGAGTGCTCAAGGGCTGGAGTAAGGCACTTCCTACCAGGCACCATGGGGTCATCTGGGGGCGCCAAGGGAGTTTGGGTGACTCTGAGCTTTGGACTAGTGTGGCTGTGTGAAGAGTTGCAAGGAAGGGGAACTGCCAGGGGAAGCCAAGAGGGGCTCAAGGGCTTTGGCTATACCAGCCCGCATTTGCCCTTTGGGGTCTGGGGCTAAATGGCATCACTTCAAACAAACCTCAAGTGAGGGGGGAGATATGGGGTCATATACCTGTATGTGACCTGCCCTATGTAAAGTTAGAACCCCAAGATTTCCTCAAACATCAGTAAAACAATGGGTATTCCAGCTGGCTGTGGGTGTATGTCCTTTGGGATAATAAGGGAAAAGTTCTCAAATCTCAGAAATTCAGACACTAAATAAGAAATCCCTTTCTCTGTCATATCTGTGGTTAGTGAATTGAAAAAGGCATCTATGGCCTTGAGGAGCTCTATCTATGATGCTGTTTCAAGCACTGACTTTGACACTGATAATCTAAACTGTCTAATTAATTTGGTATTTGCTAATGCTTCTCTTAATTTTTGTTCTTTATAAATGTGGCTATAGAATTATTTTAATCAGTTATTTGAAAGCCCAACTATGTAAAAAATGCATATGTATATGACCTATATATGTGAATATTTTGTCCAACCCAGTGAATTGATTTTATGATTCAAGGTTTGGAAAACATTGACCTCATCATGGTTTTCCTCACCTGTAAACAGTAGACACTATGGAATATTGAATAGAGCGAGGAGAGAATAGGGTGTGTTAATATTTGTACCATACTTAGAAACAAGGTAAGATACAGTAAGTGCCAAGTAGTGTTAGAAATTTTCTCCTCCTCCTCTTCCTCTTCCTCATCCTTCTTCTTTTTCCTCTGCTTGAACTCTCTGCAAAATAATTTAGAAAAGTTTCTCCTGCCTGTATACAGAGAGAAAATTCTCTGTCCTTAATTCACAATCCTCAATTCAATACGAATATAGGTTCCGGATGTTTATTTCTCAAAGCTGTGCTGTTGTTACCTGTATCCATTCACACTCTCTCCTCTGGTTTCCCCAAGTGATCAATCAGAAGCACTTTGTGAAACAGTGGCTCTGGCTAAGGACCTGACCTGAGACCATGTACTGAACATGACCGCCTAAAATAGAAACTAAATCTTGAGCTCCTCCTTATCATTTGCTCTTACTCATCAAACTATTTGGCATAATGATGTGTACATGTGAAAAACTCATACATGAGGATGCATATGCATGCTATTTTACATACGGATAAATTCATAACAGAAAGAAAGTCATTTTGGTAAGTGGGGCAATGTTGGAGTAATCCTATTTTCTAGGAATGGATGTTGTGATAAATGATTCTCAGTAATGTGCTGAGCCATCAGGAGATACCAGCCATTTATCATCTTGAATGCACAGAGGCAAATGGGATTATTATTACAATAAACTGCAGCTACCCATGGTTTGCCCTCTGTGTGTCTAGCCCTCAGCTTCTGTCTTCTTTGAGAAACTTATAATTTAAGCCCAAATCACAAAGTGGGAGAATTTTTCTCTTGAAATAACTTATTGAACTGGATTATTTTCTAAAGAGCAAAATCAATCTGGAAGATAAATTTGATGCTCTGGAGGCATCAAGTGCAGAAAGCTGAGAATCTGTGGAGGTAAAACCTCTGCACATCTGAGATCGGCAGGAGGCGGTGCAGGAAGAGCAGGAAGGTAAACCATTTCAGAGTAGCGTTGGCTCACAGAGAGTGAGGGGCGAGATACAGCACCACCTTCTTTGTTTCTGGCTCCAATTCCCTGCTTACCAGCTCCCCACCTTTTGGGCCTCTGCTTTGGGCTCAAGAACCCCTGACATCTAGATACCACATTTGGAAGGGGGTGGGTGAATGAGTGGCAGTGGTGATTCCCCGACTATTTAGGAGCTGTATGCTAGAAAGAAACAGTCTTGTAAAAGATTTTGGTTCTATGGAATTACACTTTCTAGGCATCCAAGTTGTTACATGGATCTGGCATTCCTAGATCAGATCTTGGCAACATAGGGCACAGTGGAGTGTTTCTAATTATCTGACCATATGGAAGTGGGCACTCACTGGCTCAGGTCTTGGTTGTAAAGGTGTGTGCTGGAGTGAGGAGTAAACAGAGAAAGTAGCACTTGCTCCAAGTTGTAAACCCAGCCTAAATAACAAATGTTTTTTGTCATGATTTTTAGCCCAATTTTTGACAGTCTCTGAGAAATAAAGCTTCTCTTGCCTGGGAGACATTCTACCCTGAATCTGGGTTTCTATAACTATTCAGCCATAAAAAAGAATGAAATCAAGCCATTTGTATCAACAGGAATTAGACCTAGAGGAAGGGCATCATGGTAAGTGAAATAAACCCGACATGGAAAGACAAATAATGCATGATTTCACTTACATATAGACACTAAAAAAATTGTTTTTAAAGTTGATATCATAGAAGCAAAGGGTAGAACAGTGGTTGCCAGAGACTGGGGAGGGGAACATGGAGGAAAAGATGGGAAGAGGTTGGCCAATGACAACGAAATGACAATTAAACAGGAGGAATAAGTTCTGGGGTTCTCTTGCATGGTAAAGTAGCTGTGGTTAACGGTAGGTATTGTATATTACAAAAAGCTAGAAGACAGGCTTTTGGAAGTTCTCACCACAAAGAAATGATAAATGTATGAGGTGATGAGAATACCTGATTTAATCATTATACAACATATATTATGTACTGAAACATCAAATTATACCACATAAATATGTACAATTCCAATGTGTCAATTACAAAAATTTAAAACGAGAGATTAACAACTTTTATGGACTGAATGCTTGTGCTCCTCACAAATTCAGTTGTTGACACCCAAACCCCAGTGTGATACCATTTAGAGATGGAGCTTTTCGGAGGTAATTAAATTAGATTGGGTCATGTGGGTGGGGCTCATGATGAGATTAATGCCCTTCTAAGAAGAGGTGCCAGAGAGCTTGCCCTCCCTCTCTCTGTCCCCATGTGAGGACACAGTGAGAAGACAGCCATCTGCAAGCTAGGAAGAGAGACCTCATCAGGAACCAAATTGGTTGGCACCTTGTTCTTGGACTTCCAAATGTTTGTTGTATGAGCCACCCAGTCTACAGTATTTCTGTTACAGCAGCTCAAACTGACTAAGACCAGCTAACTGTCTGTCTACTTGTCTGCCTAGGCTTAGGTGTTGTTGTAGTAACTGCTAATAGTACCTTAAGCCAGTGTGTGGGCAGGACACCTGTGTCTATGCAGGGACTGGCCTTGTTCAGCCTTTCTCCCCATTCACTCCACTTTGCTCCACCCCAATGTCAGATATAAAGAATAAACAAAGCATCTGGAGATTTAACCTACTTTGAGCCTGAGGCCTCCCACATGGTGGGTCATAGCACTGTGTGATAATTCATCTTTTGTCTAAGACACGGAGTGTCCTTTTTCATGTGTTGGCCTTGACTAAGGTGAGAGTCTGGGGATGGCCAAGGTGTAAAGATAGAGGAAGTTCTAGTACACTCAGATGAAGCTTGTGGGGTTACTGTCTAGGAAAGAAAAAATTGGATACAGCAGGGGGCTGTTTGGAAGAGGAAATATGTTTCGCTTTGCCTGAATGATGCTTGCATCTGATTCGAGTGGGAAGGTGTGAGAACGGGTGAGCAAGACTGTCGTTTCTGACGAAAGCAGGAGTATGGCTGCTGACCTCTCCATCTACCTGGGATTGATTATTAATTTACTTCCTTTTTTTCCCTGCAACTTTCCTATTAGCACAGGAAGGTTGTTATGTTTTGTGCTTGCATTGTTTCAAAAGCACTCAGATTATTTTCTCTGTTGTTTATTGCATCCACAATAAGGCATCTGTTAAATAATAAGATGCAGGAGCTATGAGCATTGTAATTTGAAAGAAATGCAGAGAGCCCTTCATGGGTAATAAAGGTGTCCCAGAGGGGACAAGTGAGGCCTTGCATTTATTCCACACATTCCAGAGTGGGGTCGCTTCCATAAAGGGTGTCTGGAAAATTCTTAACATATCTAGTCACGAGGCAGTTTCCAGAGTCCTCTACCTCCCTTTCTATGCCTTAGAAGGTCACCCCACAGGAAACGTGCTAGATTGATTGATGCTGACAAGGACTTATTTGTGGTACAAATGAAAGTAATAAACCTCAACGACTGGGATCCCTTCTGGTGTCACACTTTAAGAGGAGTAGTGACAAATTGGAATGTGTATGGAAGAGAGAGAGAGCTGAAACCATGTTAAGAGGAGAGAGGAATAAAGTCAGGGCAGAGTTTTAGCCCCAGGTAGAAAAGATTCAAGGAATATGAGACAGCTATTTGCAAACATTTTCAAACCATAAGATGGAAGAGAGATGTCAGTCCAGATGGCAGAATTAGGATCATTAGTAGGATCAAACGGTAGAAAAACATTTCCTTACCATTAGAGCTACCTGATCATGTAATGGGTTATCTTGTTGGGTCACACTGTTTGTTAGTAGAAGTCACAGAAACTAAGACCTGTCAAGCACATTTTGACGGGGTTTGTTTCTGGAAGAGGCTGAGCTTCATTCATATCATTACCGAGCCTGGGGTCGTCTTTGGTCCCCTGAATGGGGAACCATCTAGAACTCTTTAGGTTCAACTAAAAATCAAAACAAAACAAAACTGAATTCAACAGTTGTAGACACTGATTGGGTTGGTAAAATATGTGAGGTGAGGCTGGAGACAAAGAACCCATGAAAAGGGGCATCTCTCAGTACCGTATCTGACACATGTTAGGACCTCAATAAAGATGAGAAGAATCCATACATGAGTAGGAAGTATGGCAAGATGGTTCAAACTTGGGTTGTGGAATTTGCCAGCCTGAGTCTAAATCTTGGCTCTGCTTTCACAAACTCTGTAACTTAAGCGCCAACCAGTCAACCTCTCAAAGTCTCAAATTCCTCAGCTACAGAAGGGAGATAGTAGCAGTATCTATATCAGTAGTGTGGCTTTAAGGATTGAATAATGGAAGTGCAGGTCAAGCCAGTCCTAGTTTTACTCTATGCCCCACAGAAATGGTCAGCAAGGAGGAGGCAGCTTCCCAGACATTTTCACTGGGGAGCAGATCTATGCTTGGAAAAGACACACACAGAGAAAGCTTCCCACAGCTCTGCACTGCCTGCCCACTCTCCCCAACCCAGGGCTTACCCAAACATCTTCCTCATTGGTCTTGTTATTCCAGGACCATCCAGGTATATCCAGACGTTTTGCAGGGTTGTTTTTAAAGGATTGGTAAACTCAACTGTCACAATCATGTCAGAACCAACTACCTGAGCGCCACGGACCTAAGAGAGAGAATGCAGCTCATTAGCAGCAAATAAAACCTCATTCCGCTCTCTTGTTGCCTGAACCATCTTCACTTTTGCTAGAGTTTTACAATACAGTTATTTTTTTGGCAATGGAACCAGTGTGATGAGGATAGCTTATTGCTTTGACTGGGGATACCTATCAAGAAAGAGATGGAAATTTACTAATTAGAATCGTACTCTTTTCCTCATTATAAAATGAGCTTAATTAGAGCTCAGGTCAATAGCAGTGGCAACTGGCTGCTCTCAGTCAGCAGGAGGGGGAAGTGCATTTGGTGTGGCAACACATTTCCACGGTGAGGGCGGCCAAGTGAACTTTGCTTCTGGATAGACATCAAGTTTCCTGCCAGGACATAGGGGATTCCTGAGATCAAGAGGTAGAAAATGCTTCAGGGCACTTGTTTCTTCTCACTTTTAGACACATTAGGAAGAAATATGCCAAGCATGGAGTCCTTACTGTTGAACATAAAGAAGAGGAGCCTGGATGGTAAAATAAGGAAAGGAGATTTTTCTTCTGCAACCACAGTGTCTTGAGTCCAGGAGAATAGAAGGTTATTTGTTGGTGAGTTTATCTATAATGATTCTCAGAAGTATCAGGTATTTGGAAGAACACCACAGGAGACAGTCAGAGCTCAGTGCCAGTTTCAACACTTACTAACAGTGAGGTCTCAGGTGACCTAGGCTTTCTGACACTCAGTTTTTCTTGTCTTTAAAATGGATTGACACTTTTATGGGTGATCTACATAGAATGCTCTTATTATTACTATACCTTAAGCTGCATTTACTGTATGCCACATATTTTAGAACCATATGCTTTTCCAATGTACGCACAGTGCTACAAAATGCCAGGTGGCTATAAGACTTATTTGTTCGTTTAGGAGCTATGTACGCCAAATGAATGGATCTGTATAAGCTCTAAGTAACTTGGGAATAAGATATGGATAATAGTTCTTCCCTTGCCAGAAAGGTTTGGCATGAGATATGCTCACAAGACAGCTAACACATTGCGAGGCACATGACAAAGGCTCAATGCATTGCAGTTGATGCTTTTTAGAGTAGTGCAGCTCTGACTGCTTTGTCTTATTCACCTTATGTTTTAGCCCACTTTAACTCCAGTACCTAGTACTTCAATACCAATGTCCAATATTAAATTAAGTCAGTGGCTCAAAAATGGAATTTACTGGATGTCTGGATTTTCTATTTAACAACCCAGCCATTACTATACCATGTTTCTTTAGCCACTATATTATATAAGAGAAAACATATGGAAATGAGCCCTTTTTAAGAATGGAGGTAAAAAGGAAGGACATTGCTCAGGGGAGAGGACCCTCGATTACTGACTCTACAGTCAAGAATAAAATCTTGAGGGAGGACTCGCAAGATGGCATCGTAGAAGCGACTCAGGATTGCAGCTCTCAGTGAAGGCGCAGAGGGTGAGTGCTAGCCGCATTCTCGGATGGACCGTTTTTGCCCACAGAACGTTGAAAGTCCCAGGTGTGGGAGAGACACCGGACGCTAGTCCCAGCTAGTGCAGCCGGCTCGCGTGGCCGCTTCAGCCGGTGCCGCAGTGGGACCCGGCACGGAACTCACTGGTCTGGGTGCCCTGTTAAACCAGCAATCTGAGATTTGGAAGGGCAGATTGGCATGTCCATCTGATTGAACGGGACTTGGACAATGAGCCAGACCAGGAGTTTCCTGGGAAGCGTGATCTGAGCCGGTGCAGTGGGCAGCGGCACGGGAGATCGCACAGATCCCAGTGCCTTATCGGCAGGCTACTGGGGCGCCAGTGAGAGAGTCGACCTTTCAGCTTGGGGAGAGGAAGAGAGAGAGAGAGAGAACGGACTCTGAGGCAGGGAGCTGGGTGATCGGGCTCGGCGGGTCCCACCCTGATGGGGACAAGCAGGGCAGCGATTGGAGGCGCTCAGGGCTGAGAGTTTTGCTGCCGGCATCTAGGACGGTGCAGCCCGGTGAGGGAGGGGCGTCCGCCGCTACTGACGCAATCCGCCCCTACTGAAGTACCGCCCAGGGCTGATGCAGCTTGCCGTTGCCGAGGCAACCTGCCATAACAGAGAGACTCCGCCAGGAGGGGGGAGCACTCCACAGCAGAACGGAGCCCAGCAGCAACAGGGCGGACCCGCGCTAGCAGGGCAGAGCCCCGGCAGGCAAATAGTGAATAGACTGCCTCCTAGCGGGGCAGGACAGTGCAACACATACTCATAAAGAAAGCCCCAACTCCCTGAGACAGAGCATCTAAGGGGGAAAAAAAAGGGTGGTGTTTTATGAGTTCTGTTGCAGCAGACATAACCTCCCAACAATGCTGAATGAACAACGGAGCTCACAGCTCAGCACTGGAGCTCCTATAAAGCACAGACCATCTCCTCAAGCAGCTCCCTGACCCCTGTATATCCAAAGAGTCACCCCAAAAAAGGACTAATCAGACTGACATTTGGCGGGCATCCTTCTGGAACAAAGACAGCAGCAAAAGAAACTGGTATCATCCCTCACTGTTCCACAGCTGCTACAGGTATACCCCAGACAAGCAGGGCCTGGAGTGGACCTCAGCACTCATACAGCAGAGGGGCTAGACCATTAGAAGAAAAACTAAGTAACAGAAATACTTCATCATCAACAATCTCAGCGTCCACACAGAGACCCAATTGAAAAATCAGCAACTACTAAGACGACAGGCGGATAAATCCATAAATATGGGAAGAAACCAGTGCAAAAAGGAGGAAAACACCCGAAACCAAAACACCTCACCTCCTAAAAAGGACCAAAACTCCTCACCAGCAAGGGAACAAAGCTGGACGGAGAATAAGTGTGACGAAATGACGGAATCAGACTTCAGAAAGTGGATAATGAGAAACTTCAGTGAGCTAAAAGAACATGTTCTAAATCAGTGCAAAGAAACTAAGAACCTTGAAAAAAGATTCGAGGAATTGATAACAAGAATGGACAACTTAGAGAGGAATATGAATGAATTGAAGGAGCTGAAAAACACAACATGAGAACTTTGCGAAGCATGCACAAGTTTCAACAGCCGAATTGACCAAGCAGAAGAAAGAATATCAGAAGTTGAAGATCAACTCAATGAAATAAAATGAGAAACCAAGATTAAAGAAAAAAGCACAAAAAGGAATGAACAAAATCTCCAAGAAATGCGGGACTATGTGAAGAGACCCAACCTACGTTTGATAGGTGTACCAGAATGTGATGAAGAGAATGAATCCAAGCTGGAAAACACTCTTCAGGATATTATCCAGGAAAATTTCCCCAACCTAGCAAGACAGGTCAACACTCAACTCCAGGAAATACAGAGAACACCACAAAGATACTCCACAAGAAGAGCAACCCCAAGGCACATAATCATCAGATTCACCAGGGTTGAAATGAAGGAGAAAATACTAAGGGCAGCCAGAGAGAAAGGTCGGGTCACCCACAAAGGGAAGCCCATCAGACTCACAGCAGATCTCTCGGCAGAGGCTCTACAAGCCAGAAGAGAGTGGGGGCCAATATTCAACATCCTTAAAGAAAAGAACTTTCAACCCAGAATTTCATATCCAGCCAAACTGAGCTTCATAAGTGAAGGAAAAATAAAATCCTTCATGAACAAGCAAGTACTCAGAGATTTTGTCACCACTAGGCCTGCTTTACAAGAGCTCCTGAAAGAGGCACTACACATAGAAAGAAACAACCGGTACCAGCCATCCTAAAAGCATACCAAATGCTAAAGAGCATCAACAAAATTAAGAATGTACATGAACCAACGGGCAAAACAGCCAGCTAGCATCAAAATGGCAGTATCAAATTCACACATAACAATATTAACCCTAAATGTAAATGGGCTAAATGCACCAATCAAAAGACACAGACTGGCAAATTGAATAAAAAACCAAAACCCATCGGTGTGCTGTATCCAGGAAACCCACCTCACATGCAAGGATACACAAAGGCTCAAAATAAAGGGATGGAGGAAGATTTACCAAGCAAATGGAGAGCAAAAAAAAGCAGGAGTTGCAATTCTCATCTCTGATAAAATAGACTTTAAAGCAACAAAGATCAAAAGAGACAAAGAAGGTCATTACATAATGGTAAAAGGATTGATACAACAAGAAGAGCTAACGATTCTAAATATATATGGACCTAATGCAGGAGCACCCAGATATATAAGGCAAGTTCTTAATGACTTACAAAGAGACTTAGACTCCCACACAATAATAGTGGGAGACTTTAACACTCCACTGTCAATATCAGACAGATCGATAAGACAGAAAATTAACAAGGATATCCAGGACTTGAACTCAGACCTGGAACAAGCAAACCTGATAGACATTTACAGAACTCTCCACCCCAAATCCACAGAATATACATTCTTCTCAGCACCACATCACATCTACTCCAAAATTGACCATAATTGGAAGTAAAGCACTCCTCAGCAAATGCAAAACAACTGAAATCATAACAAACAGTCTCTCAGACCATAGTGCAATCAAGTTGGAACTCAGAATTCAGAAACTAACTCAGAACCACACAGCTTCATGGTAACTGAACAACTGGCTCTTGAATGTTGATTGGATAAACAAAGAAATGAAGGCAGACATAAAGAAGTTCTTTGAAACCAACAAGAATGAAGACACAACGTACCAGAATCTCTGGGACACATTTAAAGCAGTCTGTAGAGGAAAATATATAGCAATAAGTGCCCACATGAGAAGAGTGGAGAGATCCAAAATTGACACCCTATCGTCAAAATTGAAAGAGCTAGAGGAGCAAGATCGGAAAAGCTCAAAACCTAGCAGAAGACAAGAAATAACTAAGATCAGAGCAGAACTGAAGGAGATAGAGACAAGAAAAACCCTTCAAAAAATCAGTAAATCTAAGAGCTGGTTTTTCGAAAAGATCAACAAAATAGACAGACCACTAGCCAGACTGATAAAAAAGAAAAGAGAGAACAACCCAAATAGATGCAATAAAAAACGATAATGGGGAAATCACCACAGATTCCACAGAAATTCAAACCATCATCAGAGAATACTACAAACAACTCTATGCACATAAACTAGTAAACCAGGAAGAAATGGATAAATTCCTGGACGCCTGTGTCCTCCCAAGCCTAAACCAGGAGGAAGCCGAAACTATGAATAGACCAATAACAAGGTCTGAAGTTGAAGCAGCAATTAAGAGCCTACCACACAAAAAAAGCCCAGGTCCAGATGGGTTCACAGCTGAATTCTACCAGACACACAAAGAGGATCTGGTACCATTCCTTCTGAAGCTATTCCAAATAATCCAAAAAGAGGGAACCCTTCCCAAATCATTTTATGAGACCAACATCATCCTGATACCAAAACCCGGCAGAGACTCAACAAGAAAAGAAAACTTCAGGCCAATATCCATGATGAACATAGATGCAAAAATCTTCGATAAAATACTGGCAAACCTATTGCAACAGCACATTAAAAAACTTATCCATCATGATCAAGTAGGATTCATCCCGCAGATGCAAGGCTGATTCAACATACGCAAGTCTATAAATGTAATTCACCACATAAACAGAAGCAAAAACAAAAACCACATGATTATCTCAATAGACGCAGAGAAGACATTTGACAAAATTCAACAGCCCTTTATGCTAAAAACCCTCAATAAACTTGGTATTGATGGAACATGTCTCAAAGTAATAAAAGCTATTTATGACAAACCAACAGCCAATATCATACTTAATGGGCAAAAACTGGAAGCATTCCCTTTGAAATCCAGCACTAGACAAGCATGCCCTCTCTCACCACTCCTACTCAACATAGTACTGGAAGTTCTAGCCAGAGCAATCAGGCAAGAAAAAGAAATAAAGGGTATTCAAATAGGAAAGGTGGAAGCCCAATTGTCTCTATTTGCAGACGACATGATAGTATACCTAGAAGACCCCATCACCTCAGCCGCAAAGCTCCTGAAGCTGAGAAGCAACTTCAGCAAAGTCTCAGGATATAAAATCAATGTGCAAAAATCACAAACATTCCTACACACCAATAACAGACTTAAAGAGAACCAAATCAAGAATGAACTGCCATTCACAATTGCTACAAAGAAAATAAAATACCTAGGAATACAACTCACAAGGAACATAAGGGACCTCTTTAAGGAAAACTACAAACCACTGCTCAACGAAATAAGAGAAGACATAAACAGATGGAGAAACATTCCATGTTCGTGGTTAGGAAGAATCAATATCGTGAAAATGGCAATACTGCCCAAAGTAATTTACACAATCAATGCTATCCCCATCAAACTACCATTGAATTTCTTCACAGAACTGGAAAAAACCACCATGAATTTCATATGGAACCAAAAAAGAGCCCGCATAGCCAAGTCAATTCTAAGCAAAAAGAACACAGCAGGAGGCATCACACTACCAGACTTCAAACTATACTACAAGGCTACAGTAATCAAAACAGCATGGTACTGGTACCAAAACAGAGATATAGACCAATGGAACAGAACAGAAGCATCGGAGGCAACACAACATATCTACAACCATATTATCTTTGATAAACCAGACAAAAACAAGCAATGGGGAAAGGATTCCCTATTTAATAAATGGTGTTGGGAAAACTGGCTAGCCATGTGCAGAAAGCAGAAACTGGACCCCTTCCTGACACCTTACACTAAAATTAACTCCACATGGATGAAAGACTTAAACATAAGACCTGGCACCATAAAAACCCTAAAAGAAAATCTAGGCAAAACCATTCAGGACATAGGAGTAGGCAAGGACTTCATGACCAAAACAACAAAAGCATCGGCAACAAAAGCCAAAATAGACAAATGGGACCTAATCAAACTCCACAGCTTCTGTACGGCAAAAGAAACAGTCACTAGAGTGAATCGGCAACCATCAGAATGGGAAAAAATCTTTGCAGTTTACCCATCTGACAAAGGGCTGATATCCAGAATTTACAAAGAACTCAAACAGATTTACAGGAAATAAACAAACAAGCCCATTCAGAAATGGGCAAAGGATATGAACAGACACTTTACAAAAGAAGACATACATGAGGCCAACAAACACATGAAAAAATGCTCATCATCACTGGTCATTAGAGAGATGCAAATCAAAACCACATTGAGATACCATCTCACACCAGTTAGAATGGCGATCATTAAAAAATCTGGAGACAGCAGATGCTGGAGAGGATGTGGAGAAATAGGAACACTCTTACACTGTTGGTGGGAGTGTAAATTAGTTCAACCATTGTGGAAGACAGTGTGGCAATTTCTCAAGGACCTAGAAATAGAAATTCCATTTGACCCAGCAATCCCATTACTGGGTATATATCCAAAGGACTATAAATCGTTCTACTATAAGGACACAGGCACACGAATGTTCATTGCAGCACTGTTTACAACAGCAAAGAACTGGAACCAACTGAAATGCCCACTGATGATAGACTGGACTGGGAAAACGTGGCACATATACACCGTGGAATATTATGCAGCAATCAAAAATGATGAGTTTGTGTCCTTTGTAAGGACATGGATGAATCTGGAGAACATCATTCTCAGCAAACTGACACAAGAACAGAAAAATAAATACCGCATATACTCACTCATAGGTGAGTGAGAAAAATGAGAACACATGGACACAGAGAGGGTGTCTACCACACACTGGGGTCTATTGGGGGGAATAGGGGAGGGACAGTGGGGGGGTCTGGGGAGGGATAGCCTGGGGATGAATGCCAAGTGTGGGCGAAGGGGAGGAAGGCAGCAAAACACACTGCCATGTGTGTACCTATGCAACTGTCTTGCACGTTCTGCACATGTACCCCAAAACTTATAATGCAATAAAATTTTTTTAAAAAAAGAAACAACCAAAAAAAAGAATAAAATTTTTTTGATCTGATCATTACATGCTGTATGCATGCATAGAAAAATCACATATACCCTATACAAATGTATTGTTGTTATATATCAATTAAGAGAAGACTACAATCTTATGGCTCTATGCATCAAGCCATGCTTTGTGACTAAAGTTATGGCTATGGGATTTCTTAAGTCTGTAAGAAATTATTTCATTTATTCTGTAAGATAAATGAAACTTTCAGCCAATTCCCCAAGTTTGTTACATTTAAATCCTCATATCCTGGAGGGCAGTGGTGGAGAGCTGGGTTCAGGGGAACTAGGAGAGGGGCAGACAATGGTCATGGTAGCAACAACAGCAGGTGCACCTCGACAGCATGGATCATGCGCCAGGCAAGGAATCCAGCACTTTAACCAGCAGTTCTCAATCTGGTAATGAGTAGCTCCTCTAATTCATTTATTTGAAGTACCTGTGTTGATTACAAAGAACCAGCCCCAGCTGACAACCGTAATTCACATACATTCTCACATAAGCCTCACAACACGAGAGCTATATTTGTATTAGCTCGATCATACTATAATAATAGTTATTCCCTTAAGAAGAAGATTTTTCTGGGGCAGGATTGGTGCCAGGCATTGCATGTGGATTTGAAGCTGCTAAATGACCAAGCTGAGATTCAAGTTCAAGTCTGTCTAACTGGAGATTTTGGATTCTAAGATATAGTCCTACTCTGAGGCCAGAGGAGCTGGAAAAAGCCAACAACTCAGCAATAACAAAACAACTAAAACGGTTTTGTACTGAGGTCCAAAATGCCAGACAGGAAGTAAGGGAGATTTTCAAACCGGTGGGAGCAGTGTTGAATTTGAAGCCCAGTAACAAGACTGAGAATAAATAAGGTCCCATGGGGAGGAGGCTGGTTAAACAATTCACAAACTGGAACATGAACTGGAAGTTACTTTTATGGCTGGCTGGCAAGTGGGCTGCAGAGGGATTAGCCTGGTTTGAAGACTGTGGCAAAAACAGTAGTCACGCTCTAGATCAGGGCTCCTCAGCCTCAGCACTACTGACACTTTGGGCTGGATGCATCTTTGTTGCAGAACTGTCCTGTGCAACGCAGGATGTTTAGCAACATCCCTGGTCTCTGCCCACTGCCTGCTAAGAGCAGCCCTGCACCACAGCCATCAACAGCAAGTGTCTTCAGCAATTGCCAAATATTCCTAAGGAAACAAAATTGCCCTCCAGCTGGAGACAACTGGTACAGAGAAAACTTGTGGAAGACGAACTGAATTTTTCACTTTCTTCCCAGATGCCCTGCCTCAATCAATTCAGATATTGAGGGTGTAGAAATACATCAGCATACTTTACATGGTGTCCTTGATTTAATTCTCAAGGGCGTTTGATACATTTTTTTTCTGCATTAAGAAAAATGTCCCATATTAAGAAAAATCTTTGAATTAAAAAAATACAAAATGAAGATACCATTTACAAAAGTTCTCTACATTGGAGAAGATGGAGCTGCTACAGAGACATTACTGGCAAAAGTGTTTGCTATGATCACTTTATTCTTTCTGGAAAAAATATTTTGGAGCCATCTGTCTTCTCCATGGTATGCTATATAAGGATGGGCATACGCCCTTTAAAAAGTAAATCTGATAGTAGCTACTGACCCTTCCTCCACACAAACATACACAGTGACAAATACAAGGTATATACAATATAGAGATGTATTTTTAGGGGATGAACTATAGACCTACAAAGTCTGTACATGGCTTTCTAGGGGCCCATGAAACCTAGATTAAGAACCCTTTCCATATCAGGAGGCTGGCTCTACATGAAGCCTCCTATGCTGTAGAAAGTGAAATATACCCTTCCAGGTCACTGGTGACAGTGATAGGGAATGTTTAGTGTTTGAGAAACTGGCCCATGCATTGGGCCTTCATAGATACGCTTCCGGCCTGAATATAATCAGAAGATTAAACTTTCTCAGGTAATTTAATATGTCATACCTAATCAGTTTGCTTCCAGTATTGCCTCTGTAATTAGATGCTGACATGGGTGTATCAATTCTGGCCAGATTTCCCTGAAGCTGGAGTGGGGAGCAGGGAGAACCCTGGGGAGTGGTGAGAGGAGAAGCCCTTCTCGGGTTGTCTGTGTTTCTTTTGCAATTAACAAAGACTGGTGTCCCTTTACCGACATTTGTCTCCTGCACTGAGAATGTGAACTTCCCATCCCTGACTACTGATGATAATGAACCTTAGACACTCAAATCCACTAAATATAAAAGGCTGCCCATGCTCAATATCACTGTGTTCTGCTTGGGAAATGTAACTGGAGGTGTCTCCCTCTCCTTGCTTCATTTGAGGAAAATGCTGCCAACACATAGTGTTTTCATGTTATGTGTTGATTTCAGTGATGCATCATGCTGTGGTACCTATAAAATGCTGAGAACAATGACTATTTGGGGAGAAAATGTCTGTTTGCATCGCATTATTTTAGGAATCTGCAAAGCTCCCTTTTCTTTATTACTGAAAACATAATTCCATATCTGCATAGCCATATTTTTCATTTTCTTGCTCTCATAAAACCTTAAATAAAGGGAGCCTTCAGGCAATTTAGAGAAGTTTAGTTCAAGAAGAAACTTTTATGTGTATTCACTTTACAGAAGAGTATTCATTACTTGGGCCAGAGAAAAGAATAAAGCATATGTCTTACTTGGTGACATCGAATGCTTTTGCATATACTTGATGGCCTTAAGTTTTTCTCAATATTCCACTTAAAATATCTCTGTTTAAAAAAAATCAACCTGTAATATGATGCTTTTCCAAGCTATGAATCACTTACTGATATTGACACAGTGCATTTCTGTCCTTTACACTATTTTATGACTCTGATTCTTTGGTAAACAGGAAAATTACTAACACCTACATATTCTCTTTCTCTTATATACACTTTTTGGGAAGAAATTACTTTTTTAGAAATCACAAGATATCTTCCACTAAGCATATGCTTTAAAAATACATAACTCTGGCTGGGCACAGTGGCTCACACCTGTAATCCCAGCACTTTGGGAGGCCAAGGTAGGTGGATCATGAGGTCAGGAGTTTGAGAACAGCCTGACCAATATGGTGAAACCCCATCTCTACTAAAAATATAAAAATCAGCTGGGCGTGGTGGCGTGCACCTGTAGTCCCAGCTACTCGGGAGGCTGAGGTAGATGAATTGCTTAAACCTGGGTGGCGGAGGTTGCAGTGAGCCGAGACTGCGCCACTGCACTCCAGCCTGGGCCACAGAGTGAGACTCACTCTCTCTCTCTCTCTCTCTCTCTCTCTCTCTCTCTCTCTCTCTCTCTCTCTCTCTCTCTCTCTCACACACACACACACACACACACACACACACAAATATGTAACTGTATTCAAAATCAAAACTGAAATGAAGGAAAACGTTTGAGAAAGAGTAACAATAAATGAAGTTGGCAATTTGGTACACAGGATTTATTAGTGCACCTAACAGCCTTATTTCAAGTTCTTTCAATCACATATTGCACATATTACTGGAAACTGAATTTTTCCCTCCCCCTTGGCCTATGATCACTGTTAATAATAAGCAATTTCTTGTTTGTAAACTCTGCTCATCACCACAGGCACTACCCTTGCTTTTAGCTGACATTTAAATGAGTATTTACTAACTAATGCTACTGGTTCTGGGATGACGAGGAAGTGTTCTCAGTCTATGTTTTTAATATAGTAGCCACTAGTCACCTGTTGGCTATTTACATTTAAATTAATTAAAATTAAGTGAAATATAAAAAAATTCAGTTTATCAGTTGCACTAGCCACATTTCAAGAACTCAACAGCCTCATGTGACTGGTGGCTACTGTAGTGGATGGAGTAGATTTAGAATGTTCCCATTACCCTAGAAAGTTCTATCAACTCACTTAATCCTCCCAACACTAGGTAAATGTTAGGAGTCTTCATTTTAAAGATGAGGAAACTGAGGCACCAAGAAGTTAAATAACTTTCTCAAGTTCACACCATTAGTAAGTAGGGTAGGAGAGACCCATATGTAGACAGTCTGAGGCCATAGCCTTTGCTCAGCCACATATGATCCCGACTGATTAATGACAACAATAACAACACGTGACTTGCATTTACGTAGTTAGTGTTTACATAGTAATGCTGCATTCTGTTCATCATCTTACTTACACTACATTATTTAGTCCTCTCTACTGCCCAATGGTCTCTGGGTTGGACATGATTATTAATCCCATTCTGTTTATATGAAATTGAAATTGAGAAGATAAAAAGCTTCCAGAGTTAGGAATCGGGCAGAACTTGGATATAAATCCATGTCTTTCTGACTCTGAAACATTTAACTTTAAAACTACATACACTGTGATCTCTGACAGAAGAGAGGTAAAAATAGAAACTTTTTTTTTTGCTGGCATAGCTTATTTATTTTCTAAAATCTACCAAAGAATCATTTGCAGCATCACCTTTTCAGTTATCACTAAACGATCAGTTGAGGATGATGATTGTAAGTTGACCCTGAACTAAATTAGAAAACATCTATAACTCACCTCTTTCTTTTTGACTCTATAGAGAAGGAATTAGATTTCTACGCCAGAGAAAAATGTGACAAGGTAGCCTTGGGGCCTTGATATATATTATTTGATGATAATAGGAAACACTATCCAGTATGTTCTATTTTAAAAATGACAGTGATGCCATTTTTAAAAAGAGAACCAGTAGCCCAAACATACTGGGATTACATGACTTGAAAGTGAGACTGGTTATTCTCATGTGTGTCTCTTTTTAAGATTAAAAAAATAGCAAACACGAAATGCACAGAGCAAATTATGTTTTAGGTTCCACAGTTACCAGTGACTCCTCATTTTCATTCTAAAATGTGCACTGTTCTATAGCTGTCCTGAAGGGAGAGATGGAAATGAACATCTTTGATGAGCAGGGCTCACTCATGGACATAGTCTAGGATCATCTATCCTGGCTGACTAAGGACACCCATGGTGTGGCCCTATGGCCACAATCCTCTGTGAAAGCAGCCACAGAGATGGATGGAGAGTCAGCTATGAGAGCAGGGCTGAAGGTGTCTCCTCCCGGCATCCCCTGGGGTAAGCAGGCTTTCCTTGGTCAGAGTCCCTTATGTCTCACAGATAGATACCTCTGATTTTCTCCACAAATAACCTCAAAGTGTCAGGGACATAACTGAGGTGACTGGGATGCACACAGTGATGCTACGCCAGGCCAAGCTGAAGGGAGAGCAAGCTGGATGCAGGGGCTGAAGACCAGGGGCTGCCACAATGAGTGCTTAGACAAGTTCCTTGACCCCTCTGGGCCTCAGCTTCTTATGCAGTTAGTGGGCTGACTCAATGTAATATCACACAACAGAGCTTCTGACACATGCTAGCATTGATGAAATATGCGGTTTAAAGGGAGCACAGGTTGCCAGGGTGACCATGAGAACCTCCTCACTTATAGGGTCTTCTATGGGGAATGACATGAATTTGGTTTCTCAGGGACTAGCAAAGAGAACCACAAAGGGGAGAGGTGAAGAAGCCCACCTCCTGGTTCCCGTCCCCAGCCTCCCCTGAAGGGTGTGGGGGTGGGCAGGGAGGAATCCTGGTGACAGGAGTGTGATGGAGCCACAGGAAGCACAGGAGGCTGGAGAGAGAATGTGCTCGGTTGTGGACATGGAGGGGAAAATGGTCAGTGTTCAGGGATAATTAAACACATAGCCTTTGTTCCCATTTTCTGCCTTGATGAAAAGTTTGTGATATTTACGGAACTAAATGAAACTATAATTAGGTCTCATGGTGTAGCCAATCACTGTCCTGTACACTGTCTTTACATCTCAAGTGGTTTCCCCAATTTTAACTTGTCCTCTGGGATACAGTTCTATGAATGGGATGTGGAAGGAGTGGGGCCAGAGCCACCACAGCCGCCCACCCTTCCTTGCTCCATACTGGTAGGTTTCCAGGGTGTGAGCTGTAGGAGACTGAAGAGGATTCTACTGTCAACCTCGGTAAAAATTGTGGGCATCTCATGAAAAGCTCTGGTTAGAACACAGCATTAGGATGGTTGTTAAGAAAAAACAGGCTAGTGTTCCAAGTTGAAAGAGATCTGGACATGGAGCTGGAGCCAGGATGTAACTGTGCAAAGTGGAAAAGGGACCCCCCTTTTCTGAGGTGATGAGGCTCCACACCAAGCTGCAGGGCTTGGTGGTTGGTGAGTGGGCTGGACTGGGTCCCCTCACTGTCTCCTTCCCACCCCCAAATGGGCACAATCTGCACAGGGGTAAATGCTGGGCTAGAGGGAAGCCGCTCAGAGGAAGATCCCTGCCCCCTCTCTGGGGTCAACAGTGACACTTCCCATGGGTCCTGTGTTACCTATACAATGCCCAACCAGTCAGCACTGGTCATGCAGCTATTCTGCTTCTTGAAGTAGATTTCTATGGATGAAGCCTCTTTCACAGGCCCTATATACACTGTCCCTACAAGAGGAGCACCCCAGGCTCTCTGTGTAAGTGCTGGTTAAAACACAGCAACTGCCCACCTTACACAGCTGGGCCAGTGCTGAAAGAAAGTAGCAGCAACCTCTTCCCATTTCAGAAAAAGGCAATGAAAACGTTCTCACGGTTGAAGTTTTCTCTGATAATGTTTTGTTTTGTTTTTTTGAGTCTTGCTCTGTCATCCAGGCTGGAGTGCAGTGGCAGGATCTTGGCTCACTGCAGCCTCTGATTTCCGGGTTCAAGTGATTCTCCTGCCTCAGCTTCCTGAGTAGGTGGGATTGCAGGCACATGCCACCATAGTCTAGCTAATTTTTGTATTTTTAGTAGAAATGGGGTTTTGCCATGTTGGCCACGTTTGTTTCAAACTCCTGACCTCAAGTGGTCCACCCACCTTGGTCTCTCAAAGTGCTGGGATTACAGGCATCAGCTGCTGTGCCTGGCCTCTCTAATAATGGTTTTCAAAGTTCTAGGCATTTGCTACAGTTTATTTACAGAGTGGGCACCAAATAACTATCTGAAGAACAGATGAATGCAAGAGTGACTAAACAAAGAGATAAATAAATACTAGAAAGTCTTTCAGCTAACGGACAAAAAAAGTACGGAGCAAATGCTTACTTTTAAAAACTCTTGGAAACAGTCAATTGCCCTTATTTTAAAAGTTTTTTTTCTTGAAAAATTTGGAGATATTCCTGTTTGCTTATGGTAGTAACTTTAAAAATCACATACATAAAATGGTTACATTTTCTCCCAGCAAAAGTGTTCCCAGTTCATAGGAGAAAATTAGTTCTGTTGGGGCTTGCTGACATTCTGCAAAGGCTGCAGGACTTTTTCCACTTGATAATACCACAGGAGTGCTGGCTCCTGAGCTGCTTTAGAATGGTGGGTACCGAGAAGAGGTCATTAGAGGAACATGTGAGTGCCTTATCTCTCCCCCAAGCCTTAAACCAGGCTCTCCAAGATGGTTCTTTCTGGCATGAGGAAGTTTCCGTTCCACAGGGAATGCTGCATACACTCAACACCTGGAGACCAGAGTTTCAAGAGATCCCTTGCCACTTACACTCTGCCCTAAGTAACCCCCAGGCATTGATGAGACTATGGAGGACAAAGGGAGCGTTTACCAACAGCTACTAGGTCTGGACATGGGCCACACATTCTCACAAACATTGCTACAGATGTGAATCCCCAAAATGCTGTGTTTTAGGAGGAGCAGTATAATCATAGTGTATTAATTTTGCAAAGGGGATACTGAAGTTCAGAGTGTGTGTGTGTGTGTGTGTGAGAGAGAGAGAGAGAGAGAGAGAGAGAGAGAGAGAGAGAGAGAGAGAGAGAGAGAGAGAGAGAGAAAGAGCGGGAACAAGCAACACATGGGAAGGCAGAGAAAAATTCTGTGTCTGATTGTAATAAAATTTTCTTTTCTTGTCAAAATATTTTGATAGTATGGGGAAAGAGACATGTGCTCATTAAAGTTTAATGACTGCCTCTTTCTTCCTGTTCCCATGTGAGGATCCCACACTCTGACTCGCATATGGTGGGTGTTGGGAATGGTTAATTGGGAGCACAATTGAGCCCAATCTCCATCTTTGTCACCACAGGGACCAGTGAAATCCATAACTGGGTCCATTGGGATGCAAGAACAGGAAGCCACTGGCCTGCTTTGGTTGACTGTGATGTGGATTCAGACAGGTGAGACAAATATTGTTCCAGATTGGCCCAGATTTGCTCTAAAAGGGAATCAGGTAAGAATAGCAGGAAACTAGCTAGGAAACTTCAGTTTCTGGGCTGAGCTGGGTACTGCCTGGAGAAGACAGTGCTTTGGGCAAAGCCTTTGAAGAGCAGGGAGGAAGAAAAAGCAGCTCCGACTTGTGGGAAAGCAGAGTTGACAATCATGTTACATTACTACTCTAGAAACTTCTTTGAAGCCTCTTTGTCCACAGAGTCGATGATAAAGCTCTCATCCCAAATTGCAGAGTCCCTTCAACACAGCCTCAACCTATCTTTCCCAGGTTACCCTTACTCATCCCAGCTTCCAGCCTCCACTCTAGCTAAACTATACTTCTTGTTACTCTACCTACTGCAGTCCACCTCCCTGCTAGCCCTTGCTAACATTTTTTCCTAGTATCTGGAGTGGTCTCTCCATCCAACTCTACTGGTTGAATGTTATCTGTTTTTTGGGGACCATCTATCTTCCTATAGCCTTAATTCTTGATGTCCCACACCACTGAAGCATGTGCAATCTCTTTTGTTTTGAACACAAAACCCTCTGTGAAGTCAATGACCATCTCTTTTTTCTGTGATAGTTCCACCGTAGCCTAGCAGTTGCCAGCACAGACTTTTGAGTCAGGAAGACCTGGGCCAGAGTGTCTTTCCTTCCTTCAGTAGGCACTTAATCATGGGCAAGTTATTAATAAGCAACAATAATGGCAATAATAGCACCAACTAACATATCCTAGGTATGCATTGTGACTCAGGCATCCACTGACTGATAAAATACTCACAAGAACCCCAGGAGGTGAGTTACCATTGCCTTTGACTCACAGATGAGAACACAGAAGCCAAGAGAGGTGAAATGATCTGTCCAGGCTTACACAGTTACGATGTTCAGAAAACAGGCTTCAAACTCAGATAGTTTGGTTCCAGAGCCCATGCTCTGACCACTGTGCTACAAGGCACTACCTTCTCTGGTCCCCTCAGTTTTCTAGTCTTTAAAACAGGGGTTATTGTAACGTCCTCCTTGTAGGATAGTATAGAGGGTTAAATAGGATAATAGAAAAGAGGTTTTTAATTATGTAGTGCTTAATAAATCATAGCTGCTGTCATCATAATCACCAGGGGCTGGTCCCAACCCTTCCTTTGACTGAGCTGAGCAGGAAGGGTTGTTGTATCCTCTCTGTCTCTCACATAATTCCCCCCTGTGCCTGGCGCATGTGCCCACAGCAACCTTGAGGCTCAGTCAGCAGCATGCCCACCTAGGCTCAAAGAGATTTAAAGAGGGTATAGCATTTTCCTAGAATTTAGAGGCACATGTCCTAGGTAATTCTGGACCTCTGGGCCATTGTGGTTTGGTACTTTTACTGCATTTAGCTCCCTTTCCAAGTCCTAGATTTTTTTTAACTTTTATTTTGAGTTCAGGGGTACATGTGCAGGTTTGTTATATAGGTATACTCATGTCATGGAGGTTGTACAGATTGTTTCGTCACAAAGCTATTAGACCTAGTATCCATGAGTTATTTTTCCTGACTCTCTCGGTCCTCCCACTCTCCACCCTCCAATAGGTCCCTGTGTGTGTTGTTTCCCTCTGTATATCCATGTGTTCCCATCTTTTAGCTCCCACTTATAGTGAGAACACGCAGTATTCGCTTTTCTTTTCCTATGTTAGTTTGTGAAGATAATGGCCTCTGGCTCCATTCATGTTCCTGCAAAGGACATGATCTCATCCTTTTTTTATGGCTGTGGCTGCATTGTATCCAGTCTACCACCGATGGGGCATTTAGGTTCATTCCATGTGTTTGCTATTGTGCATAGTGCTGCAATAAGCATACATGTGCATATGACTTTATGATACAACGATGTATATTCCTTTGGGTATATACCCAGTAATAGGATTGCTGGGTCAAATGGTAGTTCTGTTTTTAGCTCTTTCAAGAATCATCACACTGTTTTCTACAATGGTTCAACTAATTTCACTCCCACCAACAGTGTATGAATGTTCCTTTTTCTCCACAACTTCACCAGTACCTGTTAGTTTTTGACTTTTAATTATAGCCATTCTGACTCGTATGAGATAGTATCTCATGGTGGCTTTGATTTGCATTTTTCTGATGATTAGTGATGTTGCCAGTATCCAGCATTTATAAGGAACTTGAGCATGTTTACAACAACAACAAAAAACATTAAAAAGTAGGCAAGGGACATGAACATATATATGGCCAACAATCATACGAAAAAAAAAAAAAAAGCTCATGGAGCATGGAGCCTATAATTCTTAACGAACTAACACAGGAACAGAAAACATGATACCACATGTTCTCACTTTTAAGTGGAAGCCAAATGATAATAATTTATGAACACACAGAAGGAAACAACAGACACTGGGGTCTACTTGAGTGTGGGAGGGTGTGAGGAGGGAGAGGAGCAGAAAAGGTAACTATTGGGAGCTGGACTTAATACCGGGTGGTGTAATGAATGTACAACGAACCTGTGACACGTGTTTGTCTATGTCACAAAACTTCATATGTGCCCTCAAACCTAAAGTAAAAATGCAAAGGAAGGAAAGAAGGAAGGAAGGAGGGAAGGAAGGAAGGAAGGAAGGAAGGAAGGAAGGAAGGAAGGAAGGAAGGAAGGAAGGAAGGAAGGAAGGGAGGGAGGAAGAAAAAAAAGCAAACTCACACTGAGTTCTGCTTTATGCAATGTATCTGACTCCTCTTCCCAGGTCTCCTTTGGAATATTTCAACTTGAATTTTTCTTATTACTCTCCTCTCCCCTTTTCCCTGTTCTCTCCACATTCTTTCTCCTTTGCTCCTCCTGTCCCTTCCTCCTCTCTTCTGTTCTCTCCTCTCCCCTCCTTGCCCTCCTCTCTTCTTTCCTCTCTTTTTCTCCTTTTACTCCTCTCATTTTCTCCTCTGTTCTTTTCTCTTCCCTCTGCTCCTCTCTCCTCTCCCTCTCCTCCTCTCCCTCCTCCCCTCCCCTGCTGTGGCTCTGCATTTCACATCTCCAGGAGGCTGGGTGTCATCCCAGGTCCCCAGTCCACAGGCCAGAGTTTCTGCATCCAGAGCCTCTCACCCAGTCTCTCATTCATGGCTCCTGGGTGGTCCTTAGGTATAAGTCCTTTACCCAGGAGAACTTCTACCCCATTGGGATTTAGGTTACCCTTGGAGTTAATGGGGCTAATGGTTAAGGAACAGTTTATGGGATGATCTCTCATTCCACCTTTTTGAACAAAGTTGGCATGGATACAAGCCAGAATTTCCATCTCTCTCATATTCTCTTCCCCATCAAATGTCCCTACCTCTACATAAGTTTCCTCCAGGAACAGCATCTCTGATTTCTTTGTGGAAGGAAACACAAAACAAAGTAACTCTCCATTTAAAGTACTCTCTCCATGCCTACGCTTGCTAACTTGTGGAATAAGGTATTCTGATTCCGCCCCTGGGGAATTAAAACTGTTCTTTAAGTAAACCCAGAAGATAACTAACAAATAATCCTTCAAATTAATACTGCCTAAAAGATGAAAGTTTCCTTCGTGCATCTAGTTTATTATCAGTGGTGCAATTAAATTCTATTTTCTGCTGTGGTTTGAGCACTTCACAGCTTGGGAAGGCTCTCTCCTGAGACCTTTGCAGGGGCAGGCCATCACTTCATAATTAGGTAAGCATGCAGGCCTTGCTGCTGGTAGGGAAGGTTCCGGGTTGAGCTCATAAATGAAACCTGCTCAATGGCCCACAAAGGTAGCAAACGCTGCTTCCACCGAGCAGCTGGGACAGGCCCGCAGCAGGGGCTGCCACATGTCTGTAGGAAGAGCCAGCTGTGAAGGACAGCTTCTGGGTTATGGCATCCTGTACCTTATGCTATTGACTTCACGTTCTCATGGATGATGGTATCTCTGCAGCAACCTCAATTCCCACTCCTCCATTTTGAACTTGTTTCTGACGTTGCCTGCCAACCCTGCACATCCTCATTTTCATTCTTTTTTTTTCAGGCGTCCTGTGCAGATAATGCCATGGTGGGCCTGTGGGCCATGACAGGGGCAAAGGAACCAAAGAGATATGACAATGCAGGCCTTCGTAGAAAAGAAGGGCCTGGTGTTCTCCCTGATGGGTACTACATGCCTGTGAGTTTGGGTGAACCTTGCCTTGGGGTAGCTCACTGTTTCAGTCACATAGGACCAGACCATAAGAACAGCTGAAGGAGCTGGTTCCCAGCCCTGCCTTTGCATCCAGCCTGCTGGGGTTGAAAGCCCAGCTCCACCGTTTGCTGGCTGTATGGCCTTGGAGGAGCTATAGCACCTTTCTGTGCTTCAGTTTTCTCATCTGTAAAGTGATGCTGGTACTGTTTACCTATGGGATTGTTGGTGGTTGAAAATGCAACGACATAAAGTGCTTTCAGAACAGTGTCTGGAGCCCAGTAGGTACCCAAGGAACACTGCCATTCTGAATGCTACACAGCAGTGATTCGCTTTCCAAATGACTCTCAGCAAAGGATTAATGAGAAGCAAGGCCTGCCCTCACCCTGGCCACCTCTAGGACCATTAAAATATGATCGGCTTTATAAAACTTTGATTTATCTACCACTTTAGAGCAATGTAGTTTAGCAGGATCTGTGCTAATCACTCTTAATAACTTCAAGAAGATTGTTCTCCAGATACTAGGCAAGGGCTCTAAGCCCTGGATAAGGGCTGCGTAAGATGTCACTTCTCAGTGTCCCTGCTGGAGGCCTGGTTTCCTGCTTCCAGGGCAGGAAGGTGTCTCATGGATGCAGCCATAGATGCCCCTAGAAGTTACAGCTGTGGGTCTGAGAAGTAAGAGCACACGGGCTTCTACATTTGTCTCCAACTCTCATCCACCCTCGACCTTCCTCTGCCAAGTCTCTTGAGCCATTTGGGCAGAGATTTCTGGTAATCACTGGAGAGACACCATGAAGACTACTGGTCAAACAGGCAAAATAAACCTATGGTGATAGAAATCAGAAAAGTTATTTTCTTGGTGATGGTCCAGGGGGTTATTGGCTGGAAAATGCATAAGGGAACTTTCTGGGGAGTTGGAACTCCTTCATTTCTTCATCTGGCTTGTGGTTGCAAAGTACACACACATACAATTTATATATTATACAATATATAAAATACAATATACAAAATATATATATATATTTTGATGTGTACAACCTACTGTCCGCAATTATACCTCCATGAACAAATTACTGTCCAAAGTGTTGCAGGTAGTTCATCTATCTCTTACGGCATGCCTGACCCACTTTATTCTTGAGATACTGAAAATTCTAAGTATCTGTAGCCATTACATGTCTTCACCTTCCTCCACAAGTGTGTTTATACCCACAGCTTATATTTATATCTGCAGCCACATCTATATATTTAAATCTGGAGAGGAGAGAAAAGTGTTACATGTATGTTCTATATATAGGGCAGTTTACTTCTTTCAAAGAGCAGGAGGATCCTAGCACTGTTTTTTTTTAGCAGGATGTTCATTCACACACACATACATGCACACACACACATACAAGCACACATATCCACATTCATTCACACATGCACACACACACGCATGTACAAGCACACACATGCACATGTGAACACTAAGTCTGGGTGCCTTTCTCTCTTTTCTAAGTTGAGACGTCAAGACTGACCTTGATGATGACCTCAGGGATTATTAGCACGATGGACTTCTGCTTGACAAGAACATCTTTGGTCTCATTGACACGAGCTGTGACAAAGAAGTGTAGGGACGCCTGTTCCAGCAGCTGACCCAGGTACTCGCCGGCTCGGATCTGCACCTCCTCTTTCTTGACTGGCAGGAGGAAACACACACAGACCTGGCATCAAGACTTGAGACAGGGTCTGCGTTACTTTTCCCCAAGTTTCCCCATCCTTCCCGCATCAGCCTAGAAGCCACAAGGAGCACAGCAAGGTAAGGGGCAAGTGGAACAAGGAGTCAGCTGGGGATAAGCTGTCCTGCTTCTTTGGTAAAGAATGTGCTGGAAATTTAATATTCACTGAAGTCTTACTGGAGAAAATGTGTCAAACTTACCAAACAGTTCTTTTGCTGTTGTAAAAGAAACGCTATGGAAAAGATGTGATTTTCATGGCAACGAAACACAAAGGGTTTTTAATAGTGGATTTGATTTGGGCTGGGATAATTCCCAAACGGAACATGTGGGATGCAAATGGAACATGAAATCCAAGGCCACAATTCCACACGCAATCCGCTTGTCGAATAAGAAGTGTCTCACCTAGACCATGGGCCACACTAAGACAAAACTGTCAACTCCCTAAATGTTGTTTCTATAGCATTCCATATTTTCTCTCTAATCTGATATCATAATTTTTCTATTTAAGAGAAAGAAGCTGTTGAAACCAGTTTCTACCAAAGGCATTCAACTATCTCCAAATCTATTTTTGTGATTTAGAAGACCTCTGTCCCAAACAATTGTTTTCTCCATGGAAACCAGTCACTGATGTCAGATTTCTAGGTCCTGGGGACAAGCCAATGAGAATGGCATTTCGAGGATGGGGAGTGGCCCTGGCTTTCCTCTAGTTACCATCTGGGCTGAAGATGGTGAGTTCTATCTCATGGCTCTGGTTTACTTTCTCTCAACTCCCATTTCCCACAGTCCAGGATTCTAGAGAGCAATGGGCAGTTTTTCTGTACACTGAGCCTAGGTGTGTACCCGCTGCTACCTGGTCAGAGCCAGATGCCTGCATGTGCTGACAGCTGGCAGACCCAGCAGATGACTGGGTGACTCATTCCTCCATCCCCAGCCACAGGGAACTGACTCTATGAACCTTCACAGAACTGAATATCTGTACTGCTTTCCTTCTCAATGTCTGGCTTTTACCAAAGACTTCTCCTTCCTGTGGAAGTTACTGAAGAAAACAGCTTCATGGCCAACAGTCAGTGCAGAGGGTAATTCATGTTAGCCTGCTGTACTGAACAGCAGTTTTGTAGGAGGGTGGAGTGCCTGTGGATGTGCATGCACCAGAGCAGAGGGCAGGGCCCCTCACTCCCCATTGCTCAAAGTTGTGGGTTCACTGAGCCATGCCCATCATCTGTGGGAGGAGCTCACACACCTGTGCTGGATCTGCAGCAATTTGCCCTGGGCCTCGAAGACCAAGAGTCTCGGAAGGCCTCTGCCTTGGCAGTACTTTTATTTGGAAGTCTCTTTACAGATATATAAATGCTGTGCCTGCTTCCAAGCCTTCTGACTGAAGACTTCTCAGTCTTGGGTCCATATCACAATCACCTGGGGACCTTTGGAAACCTGCCATGCTGGATTTCATTCCAGGCCAATTAAATCAGAGCCTTGGAGGACCCAGACATCTGTATTTTTAAAAGCTCTGCAGCTGACTCAGATGTGCAGCCAGGGTTGAGAAGGCCCACTCTGACAAGCAGGGGCATCCCTGCAGAATCGGCCCTGCAGAAAGCCAGGGTTCCAGTGGGAAGGATGGCTTTCCAGGCTAGGTCCTTGTCATTCCTCCTGTGGTCTGAAGACCAGCAGCACCATCGCCTGGGAGCTTGTTACACATGCGGGTTCTCTGACTCCTCACTGCACCACTGAAGTCAGGAACTGCTTTTGAATAAGATTCCAGACAACGCCTGTTCAACTGTGAGATGCTCTGAGAGACAGGAGGTTCTACCAGCAGAAGGGGTAAGTTAGTGCCAAAGTAGGGTGGACTGAGGACTGCCTGGGTTTTAAATTGACAGGCCTGCATCCTGGGAACCCCATCAATCCCTGGAAAACTCAAAAGGTTGGTCATCCTAGACTAGTAGTTGTTAATAGGGGGCACTGTTACTCCTAGGGTACATCTGGCAATGTCTGGAGAGCTTTTTGATTGTCACAACTGGGGTGGAGGTGGGTTACTACTGGGATCTGGTGGATAGGAGCCAAACATGCTTCTAAATATCCCATGATGCACAGGACAGTACCACACCAAAGTATCCAGCCCACAATGTCAGTGGTGCTGCACTAGGGCAGGTGGATTATTAGAATGTATTGGTCTATTTTAGTCAAGTATTAAAGAGCTAGCTTTGTTGGCTTGATTCCTGGGGCAGCGCTATACCATTTAGATCTGGCTCGTTAAAGCTATGACCTTGCCTTAACCTTGGCCCCCAGGTCTTGCCTTCTGGGATGACCCACTCGTGTTGCCTTTTTGGACCTAGGCCTGGACCTTGCTTCCTCCATGGCTCCCCTTGCAACTAATTGTCCAGATGAGTGAGGTTCTGGCCCTGTATTGCTGACAGCCTCAAATGAGCACAAACGGTCAGTTTGTCATGTCTCCAGACAGGATGGAGGAAGTGGCAAAGTGGAAGGCCTCGAAGAACATGGATTTTGCCTCCAGCTGCTTCTAATAATAATTTTAAAAAACCCGGCTTCCTGTGACTATTTCTAGAGGACTGTGTTTGACCACTGGATTTATTTTGGCTCCTGGGATATGACTTCTTTACAGAGGCTTTGCTACCTTTATAATCTCGGTATCAGGACCCCTTTCTTCTCTGAGGTAGAACACTCCCTAAACCATAGCACCAAAGAAACCAGGCTGTGCCTCAGAGCCCAAGAGAACAGTGCTTCTGAAATAGTATGTTATGTAAGTGCTGTGTTTTGCCACTGCACAAGAAATTGTTCTAGATAAAGTTTATTAAACGTGGCAAGAGAAGGAGGAATAGATTTTCACTCTGTGAGTGGTGGGGCTGGGATGCTGCCAATATCATTTACGGTGTCTGGGGAAAGCCAAGGGAGACACAGACTGGAGCTGCCTCATCTCTTTTCCAAGAAGCAAAGAAAACTAAATATAGCCAAGTGGAAATGATAGCACCTTTGAAGGTACTGAGAGGTTTAAGTTATTCAGATCTCCCAAGCTGATTCTAGCACACGCATTCCCTTTAATCATCAATCTGGAAAGTATGCCTCCCATTCTACTTGGAAAACTTTCTTTGCAACAGAGGTGTCTAAGAATGCTTGATCAAGGCCTAAATTTATGTGGCTTTTTGCAATATACCACAATTTATTTTAGATTTCAATTTTCAATTTATTGCATGCAGTGAATGCCACCTGCCTGCAGGGCAAAGGAACAAAGAATCTCCAGTTCCCTTCAAGTTATTCAGGACAAGCTGGGGCTGGCCAAGTGAGTGGGAGATGTGTTCCTATTGACTCAGGCGTAGGTTCGGTCAGCTGTCCCTAGATCAGTGACTGAGAGAATGATTCTCAGTCTACTCACCCATACAAGCTCATTCTTTAATTGGATTAGAGAGGGAAGGGGAAGGAGATTATCAGACAAGACTCTGGTGAGGTGGGAAAAGGGCTGGCATTTGGTTCTTTGTCTAAGGATCTGTGCTGGACTCCAGGTAATGGGGGCACAAGGAAGGGAACTGGCCCAGTTGGGGCCAAGGTTACACTGAACCGGCTCTCTGTCACTGCTATTATCTATTACCTCATTGAGCACACAGATCGCCTCTCATTGCTGTTGGGTCTTGAACACATCGACTCATCTTTCTAGCTTCAGTTTCCCCAAATGCAAACATGTTGGAAGTCACCATTTACTGAGAGTCTACCATATGCCAAACACTTCACATGTATCACTCATTTGGTTTCCTCCACACCTTCCTTCTCTCACACCACATGTCCAATCTATCAGCCAATCAGGTGGGCTTGACCTTCAGCACATGCCCAGATTGGGCTAGTTCTTGCTGCTTCCATCACTACTATTAGCACCTCTCAGTGGAGTGATTGCAGAAGCATCCTAAGCTTCAGCCCTGCTTCATCTTTAATCTCTTCTCAACAGAGCAGCCAGTGATCTTATCAAAATCTAAATTAGATTATGCCACATTTCTGCTCAGACCTCTATAAAGGCTCCTCTACTCACTCAAAATAAAAACCAAAGGCCTCATAAAGGCCTACAATTATTTATATGGCCTGTGCCCAGCATTGCCCCCTTGCCACCTTTGATCCTGATTCTGGCTACTTGCTGCTCATTGAACACATCAGACATGCTCTGGCCCCAGGGCCTTTGCACGTACAGTTTCTTCTGGCTGGAATGCTCACTTTTGACCTTCACTCAGGTCTCTGGTAAATGTCTCCTATTAGAGAGGTGTTGTTTTCTGAGCACCTCCACAAGAATTCCCTGTTCTCCTTAACCGGATTTACATTTTTCTATTACCCATGTGACTATACTATAGATTCACTTGTTTGTTTGCTTATGTGTGGTTCCCCCCTGAGAGCAGAAATTCACTAAGGATAGGCATTGCTGTGTCTCCAGCATAAAACGGAACCTGTACTTGCAAACACTAAATAAAGTGTTGGAAAATGAATCAAGAGCCCTGTGGTGTGCGTGGTATTGTTCCCCTTTGCAGACGAGGAGACAGTGATCAGAGTGCTCAAGTAACCTGCACAGGAGACACAGAGGTAGGTGACATAGTCATTACTTACACCCAGAGTTCTCTATTTGCAAAACTCTCTGAAATCGAATGTGGCTGCCTGTTTTAAACAATCTGGATGACTGTCGTCTTCCTCAGTCCTTTATACTGACTATTCTTTTCTACGAAAATTACCTTTACCACCCTAGGAATAGGAAAAGTGTCAAATCTTTTCGTTTCTAAAGAAAACACTATAGTGATTTATTTATTTATTTATTTGAGATGAAGTCTTACTCTATCCCCCAGGCTGGAGTGCAGTGATGCGATCAGCTTACTGCAACCTCTACTTTCTGGGTTCAGGCAAATCTCCTGTCACAGCCTCCTGAGGAGCTGGATTACAGGCATACACCACCACCCCTTGTTAATTTTTTGTACTTTTAGTAGAGATGGGGTTTCACCATGTTGGCCAAGCTGGTCTCAAGCTTCTGACCTCAGGTGATCCACCCACCTCAGCCTCCCAAAGTGCTGGGATTACAGGCGTGAGCCACCATGCCCAGCCCCACTATAGTGATTTCTTAATTATTAGCTCCATTACTGAAGCTAGGGAGATTTGCTTATTTCAAATTTGAGTAAGTTCCTTGGAATTAGGATTTTTAAGCATAGTTTCGCATTTTTCTGGGAACATTTTCTGAAAGCTCAGCAAGGGTACCATGATCTGTGACAGCCACCAAATCCAGAGAGCTTGAGAGCAATTGAGATTTGTGGTTTGGCCATCCAAGGAGACTGAATTAGTTTTGCTTGCCTTTGCTTTGTCAAAACTGTTATTTGTATACTTTTCTTTTCAGTGCCACATGCCAGGCCAACAGAAATTGGTGCCCCAAAGTACTGAGGTCCTTTGCAACCTGCTCTAACTCATGCTCTGCCGGGAGACCAGTTTCTTCCAATTGATTGGTGTTGCCTGTCAAGTGATCAACTGTTGCGCCCACCAAATGTAAACACCCCAGAAAACGTGATTGTTGGCCATTGTAATCCCCAAGGCAAGCTGCAGCACGTGGACCCCGATCTACTTTAAATATTCTGAGTTTTTATAGTGATGAAAATGCTGGGAAGGATGTATATGCAAGGACAAGAAAGAGGCCCCACGAGAGATGGCAGAGGCAGAAAACCCCTTCACAGGCCTCTTCTAGATGACACATCTTTGTCTCCAGTCTCCTTCTGTTTTTGGGATGGAGTCTCGCTCTATGACTCAGGCTGGAGTGCAGTGGCCTGATCTCGGCTCACTGCAACCTCTGCCTCCTGGGTTCAAGTGATTCTCCTGCCTCAGCCTCCTGAGTAGGTGGGACTACAGGTGCCCACCACCATGCCCAGCTAATTTTCGTAATTTTAGTAGAGAAGGGGTTTCGCCATGTTGGCCAGGCTGGTCTCAAACTCCTGACCTTAGGTGGTCCACCCACCTTGGACTCCCAAAGCTCTGGGATTACAGGTGTCAGCCACCACGCCCAGCCTAGACACAGCATTTTTAGAAGCGGCCTATGTGCAGTGCCTAGATCTCCCTGCCTTCTGAACGGGAAAGCAAAGCACACCTTTCATTCTGGGCAGCCCCCAAAAGACTTTCCTAACTTGGGAGAGAGGCACCAGCAGAGGGCCTGTTTCTGAGATGGGTCCTTTAGATCCGTGCTCCACAAACTCTCCAGTACACTCCAGTCCCCTTGGGATATTGTCAAAACATGGGTTTTGATTCAGAAGGTGTGGGGTGGGACATGAGAGTCTGCATTTTCAACAAGCTCCTGGGGGATGCTAATGCAGCTGGCTCATGGAACACACTTTGAGTAGTAAGAAGTTATATTTAATTCTCACAATTTATGGGGCTCTAGGCTTTTAAAATTTCAGTGTTCACTTCTGTGCATGAGATGTGAAGATGAAAGTGGAGGCTTTTGGGCTGGGCGTGGTGGCTCATTCCTGTAATCCCAGCACTTTGGGAGGCTGAAGTGGGCAGATTACGAGGTCAGGAGTTTGAGATCAGCCTGGCCAACATAGTGAAACCCCATCTCTACCAAAAATACAAAAATTAGCTGGGCGTGGTGGCATGTACCTGTAATCCCCGCTACTTGGGGGTCTGAAGCAGGAGAATTAATTGAGCCCAGGAGGCGGAGGGACCAGCCTGGGTGTCCGAGCATGATTCCATCTCAAGAAGAAGAAGAAGAAGGAGAATGAAAAGGAGAAGGAGAAGAAGAAGAAGGAGGAGGAGGAGAAGGAGGAGAAAGACAAAGAGGAGAAGGAGAAAGAGGAGGAGGAGGAGGAAGAAGAGGAGGAGGAGGAAGAGGAGAAGAAAATGGAGGCTTTTGCAGAATAAGTGAGTTCTCGCTGTGAGGCTCACACTTCTGAGGTCCTGGGAGAACCTTAACTTTGACATTAAGCTATAATGGGCATGAACACGTAGCAAGACGGGGACCAGACATCAAGTCTAAGAGAGAACCACACTGCTGTTAGCTTACAGGACAAGGGCTCCAGCATCACACTGAATGTCTCCTTCTTGAATTCTGCCTTCGAGACCCCGGTGTAGAAGATAATGTTGGCTGAGAGATAAGCTGTGGTGGTGTAATGCCTGTGGCTTTTGTTCTGAAAGGTGATGGTAAGCTTCAAGTCTTGTCCCAGAACGGCATTTTCCACTTCAAAGTCCATGTCAACATTGGACCTCGATTTGATGACACCTTCTGTGTTGAAGGGCTTTTTAACTCCGTACATCAGAGCAGTTTCTAGGGCCAGTCTCTCTTCTTTTTGACCTGGGGGAGATCCAGAGATAATGACAGGGAAAAATACAATCCACCAGAGAGAAAGTCACATTAAAGGATGCACTGTATACTGCACTTGTTGGGGTGTTTCTGTAATACAAGCTTCAGACCTCCCCAGGAAGCAGGTACTCTCATTATTCCTGTTATACATTCTGCAAAGTCAGATTCCCAGAGAGTCAGTGACCAGCCTAGGCTGTGAGTTAGCAGGTGACAGTGTTGGGACCTATTTAGAAAGGAGTTTCCCCGGAGGCACTGTTTTAGGGGTTGGGAGATAAAATTGACCATGTCTGTCTCTTCTTAAACTGTGGTGTTGGTTTGCTTGCCTTCCTTAGTCCTAGCCATGTGGCTAGAATCTGGGGACTTCTAATAATTAGAAATTATTGCCTCTTGCCATTCTATCTCGTGATATGTAACTTTTCCCTCTGATTTGGAAATCCCCTCCAATAAGACCTGTCTTCCTTATCTCTCCTTCCATTTGGGCCTGTTCCACTTGCTCTTTGCTGAGCTGACCCTGGAGGGCTCCTGCTTCATTCTTCCCTACTCTCCTCAGTTGCCATTGCCCCCAATGCCCAAGCCATGGCAGAAGGCATAAATCACTTTTTACCAAACCTTGTATCCCCCAGTCCCCATGGACACTGGGCTCTGGTAAGACATTAAAAAGCCAACTCTACCCCAGGTGCTCAGGTCAGATCCCTTGGAGGGGCACTAGTGGCCCAGCGTCTCCTGGGAATGTTCTCCACCTTCATTAGGGCATCAGAGATTCTAAGTGAAGCCCACGAGCAAAGACACGTCTTTGCTTTTCTTCACACAAGGCCTCCCGAACTCATCTGACACTGAGTGCAGTTTTGTGAGGGACATCTGTTGACATGCGGTGGTGCACCAAAGTTCTAATGAAGTTTGAGGTGTATGTGCTATTTTTTAGGAAAATGTTTTGTGCAGGGTTTCCAAAGTGGCTGTGGCAGAGATGAAGGAAGGGGAAGGTGAGCTCTGGAAGAAGAAAAACATAGCTTTGTCTAGGTGAGGAGGCAGAAAATACAGACACAAGGCAGGCCTCAGAGGGAGCTTGTGCCTCGGACACTGAGGAGCTGGGAGGATGGTCCTTACAGAGCCTTGGACAAAATGCTTGGCTTTGGAAACAGGGCTCGTGCAGATGTGAGGGACGGTTGGTAGTCGCCATCCTCTTTTCCATCCTAAATACCTTTGGGTTTATCTTCGTGCATCCCTAAGGATAGAGATGAAAAGATGAAGGCAGATTCCTTGGCTTGTAAAAACTAGGCTTGAGAATGGCTAGTGAAAAAAAGTCACTTTAAAATAAGAATGCTAGCTTTTATAATTATGCTAATTTGAATGTATTGTCTTCTAGTTTATCCAGTTAATAATGAAATTCACTGGTGACTGAGAGGTCAATGAATCATAAGTGCTAGCTGTGTGCCAAGCACTGGGATAAGTGCTTACTGTGCATTGTGTCATTTAATCCTCCTAACAACTCTACAAGACAGGCACTATTATCCCCGTCACTTTCCTTGTTTGCAAAATATGGGTGTCTACGTCCTAGGTTTCGTTAGGTGAATTAGAGGTACTAGATACATAATAAATGGAAGCTACTCTGCAAAGACAGATAAAATGCCAGAAGGCATTGCATACAAATGTCAATGTGTATCTGTACGTGTTTGTGTATGTGTGTGTGTATTAACGATTTCCCTGATTGTCAAGACTGCAAGAATGTGCCAGAAACAGTTGGTCTAGGGCAAGCATCCGCTACAGCACTAGAGATAACAAAAAAGGAAGGAGGGGTGAGGACAAGGGAAGCACAGAGAAATGCAGAAATCATCTGCCTATGGATCCATGAGAAAGAGAGCACTAATGATGATCACTTTGGATGGGGGCCAATTAGCATTGAGGCAAAATACAGCAGGCAAATTCTAGCAGCAGGAACATATCAGAGAGGAGCTGAGCTGGCCAAGGTGAGGGGAATGGGAGAAGAATGAGGCCAGCTATGAGCACCTTCACAGCCTGCTATGGGTGGAGGAACCTGGAGCTTCCTTCTGGGGAATTGCCGGCCTTTGTGAGCAGGGACTGCCAGGCAGAGACAGGCTGGGGCTGTTCCAGGAATCGCAGGCTCAGAGAGGAGAAAACAGGGCTTTCCCAGAGCCTGACAGAGTAATTCCTGTTTCTCTACAGTTCTGTTCCGTGCTCTGGAGTCTTACATAATTCAGGGCCACAGGCAACATTTTAGTGCTAGGAGAGATTTATCCAAAGCCAGATTACATTTTCTGAGATTATTCTGCAGCTTCTGAGTGCAAAGTCAAAAGTATCTTTCCATTAAATAGGATATAGCAAAAGAGTCTTTTTATGTTGGTCGAAGCATCTTCTCATTGTTCCGGCTTTAGCTCCACTGTCACCTCCCCTGTCCTCCCACTCTTACCTTGTGTAATGTGACCCCAAACCCGAGTCCTCTTGGCTCTCCCTAACACATAGCTGGCTTTATTTCCTCTTCCTTGTCACAGTACTGGTTATTGTGTGACATTATCTTCCCTGCTGGAACACAAGCTCCATGAGAACAGAGACGTGGTATGACTTGTCCACCTTTGCATCCCCAAGCCCTGAAAGCCATCCTGGCACAGAGGATCTGAAGGATTGAGGTTTGGAGAAGCACATTGCTTTCAGCCAGAGACAAAACTTTCCTCTTCATAATAGGTCCTAAATAGTCCAGTATAGGACATTTTATGTTCTCAGCCCAGCTGAGAGAGTGCCTCCCCGGTAACCATTCATTCAAATCATCTCATGCTTTGGAGACCCCATAGTGTTCCAAACATCATGCTAGGCACTAGGCATAGAGGGGAGACACAGTCTTTCCCTCACAGGTGCAGAAGGAACAAGTGAAGAACAATCGCAGCACAGATGTGCTCACCACAGATGCTGGGACAGAGGTTGGCCTGCAGTGCCTGGGGACATGGTGGGGCAGGGGAGGCTTTTTGGAGGTTTAGGGAGTGAGGGCAAAGCCAGGGAGGTAGGTGAGGTGTTGGCTAGTTGGAGGAACTTCCAGCAGGTCCCTGGCCTCTGAATACAGTACCTGTGGGGCATGCTCAGGAGGTGCAGCGACCAGGTGCCAAAAAAACACTTAGCAAGAGGCTTTGTGAGTTAGGATTGGATGCCCTGGAGGCCACAGAGAGAGAGGGAGGCTTTTAAGTAGTGCTGGAGCAGGCTCAGGTTTATATTTCAGATATTATTTTAGCAGCAAGGCAGGGGCTATACTGAGGGAGGGAGGGCCTGAAGAGGTAAGGTGGAATTGGGAAGCTAGAGCAAGTATTTTTCCAGGAGAAAACTAATCATAGCTAACTAATAGATGCGTCAAGGCAGGAATAATAAATTTAATAGCAATAGGGGAAACTTTTATTGGACACTTATTATGTGTCAGGTACTATATTAAGAGTTTTACAGATCAGATAATGTTTAATTTTTAGGCTACCTAGCTGGAGGGGAGGGTATGCATTTGAGAATGATTTCAGAGGGGACATTTAGAGGATGTCTAAATGCTTGACTCATTACTAAGTAGCTGAATTTGTGGATGGTGGCTCTCTTCACCAGAGTAGGGGGAGTAAGAGAAACAGACCTGAGGTGAGGGAGGGAGGGAGAGGTGATATTTGGGAAGTTCCATGTCAGGTTCCTCTAGGACATTTAGGTAAAGTCCTAGTGGAGACAGACATGAGGTGATCAGTATATACGTGAACATTAACACCAGCTATGTGAGAAGAACATAAAATGGGTGGGAATGAAGCCCAAGGATAGATAAGTGGCATTTGAAGGCGGTGAAGAAGGTGAAAAGCTTAGAGTCACAGGAAGAGATAGGAAGAGAGCGTCAGGTAGGTGGGGATGGAACCAGGAGAAAGTAACATTGAAGAAACAAAAAGAAGAGAAAATTGCAAGGAAAGGGAGTGAGCAACAGCACCAGGAAGTGTAGGAAGGTCGAGTAAGCTGAAGTCTGCAAAACGTTTCTTCCCTGTGACAACTGGGTGGTCTTGGCAACCTTGAGAACAACTTCAAGGGTATGCTGGTAGCAGAAATCAGGACGGAGTGTTGTGGGAGTGGAGAAGGAACACAGCAGGACGCAAGTCTAGGCAGCGCTCCAGGACAGCGAGGAGGCGAGGAGGAAGAAAGAGTGGTGAGAAAGATTTTTGTAAATTTTTTTTTTGACACAGCAGACATTTGAGCTTGCCTAAATGCTGATTGGAAGGAGAAAATAGAGAAGGAGAGATGGCAATACCAGTGACCCTGGGAGTAACTGATGGAGCAGAGAGGGAATGGGATCAAGACACCTTAATCAAAGAAGATATATTGCCACAGAAGAAGTCTTTGGAATTCTGGTTTTCAAAGTCTTATCGTTTCTTAATTGGATATTTTGAAAAAAGTTATAAAATTAATAATAACCTTTAATAAGTTGAATTGAAAAATGTTCTTTCCATGATTTAATTCATTAAAATGGTTAATTCCTAAATCTAATAATGATTTGTTTCATGCGATTCTACTCATTTCCATATTTTGGTGTCTACACTCAGCATTTGTGGATCAGGGAAACTGTGAGAGATTCAACGGTGAGAATCAGGGTGGTAAGCACCGAGCCATGGGCACAATGAGCCCCCACTGCAAGCCAGTGGCCAACAGTGCCAATCAATCCCTCTATTCCACTATATTCAGATGCAGTATTAATGTTTTTCTCAAAACGACACTCTTCTCGGTCATTTCCAAAGTTCCAGTTTGAAATGTGTGTGCCATCCTTGATTAAGAAACTAATTATCCACGTGGGGTCAAACTCCAGCCCAGAAGCAGGATGAGCTGTCTCTCACAACCATCTATGTGGATTTAGGGATTCTTCCATCTATGTGGATTTAGGGATTCTTCCAGTTGAACCAGATCCCCACGCCCTCTCCCTCAGTCTTGCCTCTTTGCTAAGCTCTAAAGCCCTGCACCTCAGATGTCTTCCTCATGCAGTATGCACACATTTTGTTTTAATTCGGTATCCACCCCCAGCCAAGCCCCTGACTCCTCGTTCGTGGAGTTTTGGTCTTTCCTCTCGTGGCATCTGATTCTGTCCCATTCCTGTTGGCTGTCACTGTCACCTCCATGCTGACAGATAACGGCAGCTGTGCTCAGCTCCGTGGTTTCCACGACACATCTAGCTGTATGTAGACAGCTGGCTTCCTGCTGCCCCTCGCTGCCTGTGGGTACACCTTTTGTTCACCGCTCTGTCTGGTCAGGACTTTTACCAAATAGAAGAGTTCACACCACAATCCCTGCCGTGCTGACTTTTCTTGGGGATCTCTTTCCCCAGCTTCACCTGCCAATTCTTGTGTGTCCTTTGGGCTTAGTGAGCCCATCACTAACTTCCTTCAGGAGGCCTTCCCCTGCTGCCGATTCTCAGCTGGGAGCCTTTCTCTGTGCCTGGCAGCACCTGTCCACCCTGTGCTAGAGCAATTCTCAGCCAGCACAGCGAGGGCTGCCTTCTGCTTCTCTCCCCGGCTGCATGGGAAGGCAGGGCTGTGCATGTGTCCAGCTCTACACAGCGCTGGAAGATGGTAGGTGGCAAGAGCTAGCTGTTGTGTGGACGAATGTATGAATGAGTGAATGCTGCAGCTAGCTTTTCTATCAACTTTCTTTTTTGTTTTTTTTGCTTATAACTCTATAGTAAGAGGGCATTGCTTGTTTGTTTTGTTTTATTTGCACTTACATTGTTTTAAATTTTCCTTTAAGCAAAAGGGCAAACGACAAAAAGAAATACCACCTTTGTATCTGTGTTGTGCAATGGATGATAATAAACAGAAGAGGAAAATGAAACATTTCAAAAATACAGTGAAAATTCACTAGTTCAGATAATAAAAATTCTGACTTTCTGAGACTAGGCACAAGAGTTCTCAATTCAGCAAGCTTCTTTATAGTGCAAATTACTTTTGTAAATAAGAGCAGGGAGACTATCTAAAATATTTAAAACAAATTCTGCACTCCTTAGCACTTCATGGATTCCAATGAATATTTAGGCATATGCTAATTACTTGTCATTTTTATCCATTCACTAAAATAAATACTCCTAAAAACCTCTGGCAGTGAATCATTTGCAAACTATTCCATGTTCCCCATCAAGGCATCCAAGGTCCTCCACCTCCTGGCCGCTGCTGGCCTTGGGCAGCTTTGTCCCCAGTCACCGGGCATTCTGAGCCTGTAGGACCCTAAACATACCTGGCTGCTTCACACCTTGTGACTTTGGTCATGTTCCCACTGCCTGGAAACTTCTGCCCAGCTTTCTTTATCTGAGGTCCATGACTTCTCAAGTCTTTCTTTTCCTGAATCAGTTGGATTAAATGTCCCTATTTTTTTGTTTCCAAAAGCCCCTTGCACGATAACCCTTTCACTCGGACCAGGACAGGAACTGGGTCCTGCTCACTGCTGAGATCCCCAGTACCAAACCAACTGCAGGCGTAGAGTGGACACTCAGCACTGATTGAGACAGAATTAAGCTCAGCAGTGCCATTTGAAGCATTCTATACAATAAAAGTTAACAAAACCCCACCATGACATTATTTTTTGATTAAAACTGCCCTTTGACCTAATTGTCCTGACTTAGAGAGATTGTATTGTCCCATTAATATTGTATCATCTACCTTATAGTTTTCTTTGATAGTGTAACAGAACAATGTATGTGAAAATAATTGGTAAAGTACTAAACAAATATGAAGTGGTTATTTAAATTTCTATTATTTAACTAGAATTACGTTCGTTGTACAGTGTTTTCTAAATAGAATTATTTAAAATTAAGGTTCTTATAAGCAAGAACATATTCTATATTCTGTTAAAATAGTTAAAATAGATATGACTTTAAACCAAATCATTTCACAAGCCACATGGATGAGAATTCTGCCCAAAGCAAGCTAGCAAAGAAAGCCACAAGGAAAAGCTGCATATGTTATGTGTCTTTCACGCATGAGAGTTTATACTTCTGCTGTTGCTACCAAATGCTGCAGATGCCAGGGTATTCTCTGGAACTCATCTCTGAGTGACGAAGAAAAAGTACTAAATGGACTTGGGCAAATAAATCTTCATTCAGAGGTAGTAAATTACCTTCTTGGAATTTGTAACTATCAGTAATATCCTTCATGCCATCTCCTCCAATTTGTTTTGTCACAATTAATTTCCCAATGTGGGTGGGATCCACGGCTTCCACCACATGAGTGCCATCTTTCTTAGCTGTAATGTAAATGAGGTCGCTGTTGACCTGGAAACAGGAGAGGAGAGCATTAGCCATGACCACTGTCTGTTGTTGCTAAAGTCTTTAACTGTCCATAGCACAGTCATCTAGAGATCTCTGGAGCTAACATGTCCTCTTCTGAGACAACACTGGATTCGTATCATAGGGAAAAATGTGTTTTGAAAATATTCTAAGGGGGAATATCTAGTTTATTTAATAGTATTTAAAATAAAGGTTATTTGAGGCTGGGCACGGTGGTTCATGCCTATAATCCCAGCACTTTGGGAAGCCAAGGTGGGTGGATCACGAGGTCAAGAGATCAAGAGCATCCTGGTCAACATGGTGAAACCCCATCTCTACTAAAAAATACAAAAATTATCTGGGCATGGTGGCGTGTGCCTGTAGTCCCAGCTACTCGGGAGGCTGAGGCAGGAAAATTGCTTGAACCCAGGAAGCGGAGGTTGCAGTGAGCCGAGATCATGCCATTGCACTCCAGCCTGGGTAATGAGCGAAACTCTGTCTCAAAAAAAAAAAAAAAAAAAGGTTATTTGAGGCTAAGAGAATAAGTTGTCTAAACAGCAACATTTTTTTCTCTCCACTGTCTTCCTGATAAATCCTACCTCTCACAGGAGAGAAGACAACACCTTGCCACCATGCCCATTGCTTGCTTCCCTGAACTTTTTTGGGCTAACAGTGGCTATATGACCTACTGCAAGGAGGAACAGGAAGTCTGTGAGGTGGCTTCTGTGAAACACTTTTCCCCTTTGAAAAAGGAGAGAGGTACATGGATGAGTTTTGTCCTTCCCTTTCGGCTGTCAGGTGTTTTCTGGTGAAGCAAAGGGATGCTTGAAGCTGCTGTGGTTATCGTGAGAAAGTGAACCGAAACACTGCCAACAATGAGAAGGTGGCAGAGTAGAAAGCTGAGAGGCTTTTGGAGATTGGGGGACTTAATGATGCTAAGCCAGCCTCAGGACCACCTACTTCAGGATTTCTTATATGAGAAAAACGAGTCCCTATCTGTTTCAGCCACATTAGTTCTGCTACTCGAAGCCAAAAGTATTTAAATTGAACAATAATATTAGATGATCTAGGAGGAATTCAGGCTATTTTCTAGTGGTTCAGCAACTAAAATGTGCTACTTGTGGGATTCGGAAGTAGTGTCATGGGGCCATGCTGGCTGTCCCCAAGCTCTCCCAAGAGTCTGCTTTACCATTCTACTTTCTAGAGACAATGACTAATGTGTGCCTGAAAGCTGACTGTACCAGAGTCCTTTATTACATATTTTACAATCCACTTTCTTGAGGGTTCCATTTATTAGCATGAAAGCAGGTAGGAAGCATGAATTGTGCTGCTAATAGTCATTGATGTAAACATTGATGATGTTTCCCAAGCTCCTTTCCAAGCCTCAGTGACCTAGTATTTAAATAGGGTGATAAGAACTCCTTCTTCATGGGATGATAGATAGAATTAACAGAAACAAATGCATGTATATTACTTATCACAGTATCTGGCATAGAGTAAACGTTCAATAAATGTTATCAAAAATAATGTATTATTTCATAGTATTGCCAGATATTGTTCCAAGATTCAGAAACCTAATGATGAACAAAACAGATATGGTTACTTCCATTATAGTTTATGCTCTAGTAAGCATGTTTCTGTGCATCAGAATCACCTGGTTTTTAAAAAATAGATGCCTGATTTTTAAAAAATAGATGCCTGACTAAGGAGGTGGGACTTTTTAAAAAATAGATGTCTGATTAAGGAGGTGGGACCTAAATCACATGGGACCCTAAATCCATTATATTTTACAAAAGGTCTCAGATAATTCTGTTGGACATTCAGGCTTGAGAAGCCCTGTGATACAGTACAGTAAGTACCTTGAAAGAGTAAGTACAAGATATTTTGGGAGCACGTGGCTCATTGGGGTCAGGGGTTGGCTAGAAAGCAACAGCCAAGGTGAAACCTAGATGGCATTTGAGAGGAATGCTGGATTCACTGCAAGAAACCTGGGTTCTCATAGTGGATGTGTCCTTGTAGAAAGTGCATGTCAACCTCTATGAACTTCAGTTCCTGATTCTATAAAATAAAAATGATTAAATTTGTTCTGCCAATTTTATGGGAGCATTTTAGGTTGGAGTGAGATAAGATCTATGTGATCATGACTTGTAAATTTCAAATTTGGGTAAAAATATAATAGACATCATTAGGTAATTAATGGGGAAATTGGAAGATATATCTCTAAGTTTTAAGGTTGAGGTTAAAGAGAGCAATTTTACTTTCTCACAAAATGTTCTGAGTGCACATGAAGTCAGATTTCTACTAAGGAGGAGACAGCCAGCATGTATGGCATACCCACAATGTTTCAGAGACTTTTTTTTTTTTTTGAGACGGAGTTTCGCTCTTGTTACCCAGGCTGGAGTGCAATGGCACGATCTCGGCTCACTGCAACCTCCGTCTCCTGGGTTCAGGCAATTCTCCTGCCTCAGCCTCCTGAGTAGCTGGGATTACAGGCACGCACCACCATTCCCAGCTAATTTTTTGTATTTTTAGTAGAGATGGGGTTTCACCATGTTGACCAGGATGGTCTTGATCTCTTGACCTCTTGATCCACCTGCCTCAGCCGACATTTTATAAAGGATTTAGTTTGAGCCTCACAACAAGCCTGTGAAGTATGTACTGTAACTGTATTATATATGAGGGCATCAAGACTTAGAATGGAGAAGCAAAGTGTTTGGTTTCTTGGTTGGGGGCTGGTGGAAAAGAAACGCAAGCCCTGGGCCAGCCCATAGCCTGGCCCTTGGCCTTCATGGCACACTGACTCTCTCACACCACCCTGCAGAAGCATGAGCACCAGCTTGAGTGGTGAGATGGTTCCATGCTTGTGGCTCAGCTTTCTTAGGGTGATATATGGTGGCCCTCTTCCTCAGCAGAGTAACCAGAACTCGGTGGTGCTAGCTACCTGTTGTGAGAGACTGAAATGTGAAGTCAGGAATCAGGACAGGAGAGGAAACAGCAAATACCTGTGGAATATTTGTCATTTTAGAAACTTTAAATGAACTGCATGAGAATTCTGGCATTCCCTCTGGAGGAAGCCATGCCAGCACAAACAGTGACCTCCTCCACTTTCAAATTGTAGCAACAGTAATCAAAACTATCTGCTTAATGACAACCCTTACAACAGCTTATGGTTTTGCAGGGACATAAGCTAAATATTAAAGTAGCTAAATCCTGGGCTCCTTTTGAGTATGGCTTAAGAAATTTGTGTAAGCTAAAATCTCAGGACAGATCAATAGCATTGCCCTTTGTGGAGAGAGGAGACAAGAAACAACTGTGTGGGATGGATTTTGCATATGTATGTTGGGATGGAGTGTGGAGGGAAACTATTCTTTCCAAGTGACATTAGCAAGCTTTCATTTTGGTTTCAGCCTGTAGTGTAATGGTTCTCTATTCTGGCTGCACTAGAGAATCATCTAGGGGCTTAAAAAAGCATCAAATGATTGGCTCCACCCAAAATCAATCAACTCTGTATGGTAGAACAGTAGCTAAGTTCAGAGTGTATGGCAAGGAATATTGGTCTTAGGCTATGTGGCTTTGGATGAGTTACTGAATCTCTGTGAGCCTACCTTCCTTGCAGGGCTGGTGGATTGGCAGCACTTGTGACAAGCCTACATTTAAGGCTAGTTTCTCTTTTGAGTGTAATGTAATGTTAGTGATCACCTATTCCTATCTCTACACTTGAAGGGGCTATTGCCACACCAAATCTGGGCGTTGGTGCATGAAATTGGGTATTCTTTTATTCTTTTCACAACAGCACACTCTTGCCTCTCTAGTACAGGCACTTCCTATGTAGCAGCCTCTACTATCAGTCAGGGCCATAGGTTCTCAGCAAGGGTAGGGTGGGCAGGAGGATTGGGGTGTGCTCTCAGCAAATGTCCGCTTGGGCCCGTAGAGTGTGAATATTTGTCCACAGGTGGCAGTAGATATGCTCTTCACCACTGAGGATAGAGGTGTGCTCTTGCTTTCAGGACCCTGGACAGAGTAGAGATAACCTCATCTGCATCCTCTGCAGAGAAAAGGCTGCTTCTCAGAAGGCATATGGAGGCAGTGAATGCCCTCTTGGGCCAGGAGGCCTTCCTGTTGCCAGACTCTAGACCCTGCTCTCAGCAATGAGAATACAATAGCCCCTACCTTCATGGAGTTCATATTCTAGAAGGGAGAAAAGGAATACCCACTAAGGTAGGAAGATGAAACGAGAGGGCAGATGGTTGTATTTTTGGTGGAGGTGGGTCAGATGAGTGAAGGCCTCTTTGAAGAGGTGACCAGAGCAGAGACTTGAGGGCAGAGAGGGAACAAAGCATGCAAATTGTTCTTCCTCCATAGAGTGAAAGATAGCGAGGGGAGTTTTCCTAGCAAAAGAACAGTATGTCTAAAAGTGCTGAAACAAGAGCATGTCTGGATGCTTTCAGAAGAGCAAAAATCTCAGTATGGCTGGAGGGAAATAAGCAAGGGATGAAGTGGATGGGAATTCATGGAATCTTATAAGAATTTATGTTCAATTTTATTATAAGGGTGGTGGAACTCCACCAGAAGGTTTGGGTCAGCAATGTGATTTTTTATTTGCATTTAAAGAATAATTCTGGCAATTCATAGAGAATAGACAGAAAGGGAGTAAAAGCAAGATCTGGGAGACGAGTTAGGAAATGACTTCATGGATCTCAGTGCTGTTCAGAGCTCAGAGGGTAATGACAGAGATTGTAGAAATGGCTGGATTTATGATAATTTTTGGAAGGTATTTTTGGCAAGATACATAGGTAGGTTAAGAAGAAAAGCTAAAATAATCCCAAAGTTTTATATGCTATTTGAATAAATGATGGGATTTTTTATAGTCAAGTAAAAGATGACACAAATGGGCTGTGTCTGATAAGCTAGTAGCAAAATAAACAAGTTTGAGTTGAGAATGAATAATCTATAAGAAAACATCTATACATGTTGTATATGAACTTCTGGCCCACAGCTGAGGAAGGCTTAGCTTCTGGAGCAATGAGGTGGTTGCTGGAGTCCCAGGAAGCCAGTTATTGCTGCTGTGAAAATCATCTCAATGCCTAGGAGGTGCCACCAGGCAGGATTATGTGCATGTGTGGGTGCATATGGGTGCATGCATGCATGTGTGTGTGTGCACAGGTGTGTGTGTATGTGTGTGAGTTTGGGGTGGAGTGGTATGATGAGGGCAACAAAGTTAATGAGAAGTTCATGAGAACCAGGGACAGAAGCGAGTTATCTTGGCCAAGAAGGAGACAGTTCTTCTCTAAGAACCCCTGAGGGCTTAGTGAACATGGGATCTTAGAATACGACTCCAGACACTTAGAGCAGCTCTACTCTCCTCTCACCTCTTTGGAAGCCCTAAGCCACCATGGCTTGGGGAGATAAAAGGCAGATGAGCCTTCAGAACTACAGGAACTCACTGCAGCAGTGAGGGCATGGCAAGGGAGGGGTAAGAGAAATAAGCTTCAAACCCCAGCAGAAATCCAGAGATGTGGAGGGTGAACTTCCAAAGGGGAGGAGGAGAGAAAAAAGGAACAGAAGGTAAGACATTTTCCAGGCATACCCCTCTTCTTTTTAGGCTCTGTTTTCACTCACAGAGACTAAGGCCTTGGGAAAACTAAAAAATAGTCAATAAACAGGATGCTTAATTGAGCCCGGAAATGAGTAAGTAATGACCAAGAAAGTCAGCATGCTGGGAGGCAAGAGAAGGCGAGCTGACGCAGCAAGGAGGAAAGAGAGCATAGAGAGCCAGAGACTCCAACCTGAGTCATGTCGACTCATATGACAGTCTCCATGGGGTCCCAATGCAGGCACCCTTGAGAAAAGATTCCTCATACACTTTTCATCAGCTCAAACATCTCTTAAAAATGGCTCAGCCCTGGAGTGCAGCCCATGCCAAAGCAACAAATTGTACCCTCTGTCAGACACGCCTCTGCAGTTGGTGAGAAAGGAATGATTATAATCTGCAAATCCTGATGACATTCATAACACCCCAATCTATATTTAATAATAGCAAAAAGCATTTGCATTTACAGCTATTAGGCAGCTCAACTGTAGGGGGAGGTCCTTCTCTCCTTCGCAGCAATAAAGCATAATAAAAAGATGAAAACGAGGCTTTGTGGGTTTAAAAATGATCTCCTTGTAACAGGTTCTCTTAGTATCATAAACTATCAAATGGCAGCTGGGGAGGTTTGTGGAAATCTTCAAATCCCAAAGTGAAATTGAGGAGATAAAATTCCAAGTCCAGTAAGCTCAGCCTCTCAAGTCTTCTATAAGCCACTATGGCAGATACAATGAGAGGAACAATGGTCCTTTCGTGTGTTTCAAATTCCTGATCTTGCTCTCTGAATTTTGATGCTCATTTTGCCTTCTAAATATTAATATTTCTCAGTCCTGCCTCCTCTTTTCCTCGTTATGGACATTTGTCTAGCTCATGCCCTTTCCATCTCTGGCTTGGAGGGATGACCAGCCCTCTAGATGTTCCCCACAACTTTGTGAAAACCCCTCCAATCCGTGTTCCACAACGCTGCCAGCACCCCGCCCAAGTCCCCACCCAGTGTCCTTCACATACAGGAAGGACAAGGAGCGAGTTTCTTATGGTGTGAGGTACCCCACACTGAGTTCCTTCAGCCTCCACCTTCCAACACCCCGATGAATTCTTGGTGTTCTAGTGAATCTGCACAGCTCTATCTGCTGCCCCTGCACAGCATTCAGATGCTCAGATCATCCCCTGTGTAGCACTCCTCCCTTCCTGTGGCTTGTTTCTAACCCTTTGCCTAATCCCTCCTTCCCATGTGGTCCCACAGTTCTCTGCTCTTGCTACCTGGGGACACTTCCACAGGCATCCTCACCGTCTGTTCCCAGGTCACCCTTCCTTCCTAGATGCTGTCTTGTGGTCTTTGCCATCCTGCTTCAGTTCTTGGCCTCTACTTCTCAACTCATGAACCCGTACGAATGCAGATCTGTGTTCTATAAACCACCCACCTAACAACTAAATCCATAGCATCACTAGTATTGCTGTCATTTCATGTTTGGTGTGTTCATGCTGTCACACCAAATATGTGTGTATTAGAAATGTTTCTTAAAGAGTTGAACCTCAGAATTCCCCCGAGTACAGTGCCTGGTGTACATTAACAATAACTATTTATTCCTCCTAAAGTATACAGTGCAGTAGTTACCCATGCACTTTGTTATCTGCCTGGCTTCGACTCTTAGCACCGCAATTTATTAGCTAGATGATTGTGAGAGTCACTTAATCACTGTTTGCCTCAATTTTCCTTTCTGTAAAATGGGGACAATTATATTATCAGTTTTAGAGGGTTGCTAAGGCAAAGTGAGCAATATTATTTCAGTGTGTTTACTGGTGCAAAAATACCCTGGGGAAATCCTGCCTCTCAGTCTTTCAAGCCTTCCAAGGCTGGCAGCCCAGCCTTCTCTTTTACCCAACATCTTTTACATTTAATTTGATATTCAGAGCTCTCCTTAAGTATCCTTGACTGACCTCTTCTGCTTCCATCCCCTGCCTAGTTCCTCTGAAATTTCAGAGCCTTTGCCCAGGCATTCTCATCAACCCTGTAGTTGGGCTCCCTGAGAGCAGCCTCCAGGCTCCTCTTCCTCCTTTGGCAACTCAGCCTCCCTCCCTGGTCACAGGCAATGGTGTGAGATGGAGGGACATAGATTTCCAAGCCCAGGATAAGACCGTGATTCAGTGTGTATATATGGATTTTGTCCTACATGGATTGCTGGGCTAGTCCCAGAGGGAAGTAGCATGTCCTCAAATTTCAATTCATGACCTGCCTCTACCAATGGTTAGTTAAGTCATCCATTAGTCACATAATTTCTCTGGAATAATTGATACCTACTTAATGCATGTCAAGAACTAAGCTAATGTTAGTAAAGCATTTACTTTTGTGGGTAGGGAATCCCAAAACATCAAGGAAAGAAAAATGTTAAACAGGAACTGCATTTACCATTAAGAGCCTGGAAGTTGGAATGATGCCTAGTTAACTTTGTCAACACGAAGCATATATTATGTAACTGGAAAACTTAGAAATAATAACTTTTAGTTTATTATTTCACGTGTTAAGAGGTTGGGGAGGAAAACAGCACTTTCCTCCAGCTTCCCGCTTACCTCTGCAAAAACAAAGGGTGCATCAAATTGGAAGCAGACATGGCCGTGCTTGATAGCTTGAACTGAGGCGGGGCCACACCGAAACATGCCTGCATTACACAGAGGAAAGGTGGCGTGAGTTTGTCATCTCCAGTTCTGTCCAGATACTGCCAGATTCATGACACTGAGGGTGACTCTACAGAGACCAGTGTTCCCAGCTTCATTGCTGACTTAGCCCAAATGCTTTCCAAGGCTCAAGAGGATTTTGTTGGCCATACCTCCTCAAGTCAAAAATTGAAGCCATGGAAATAAATAAAAGGCAACACTACTTCTGCATCTACTCTGCCACCCACAGACACATACCCAGATATGTTCCTGCCGAGCAGGTGTCTTACACAAGTATTTATCTCTTGTTCAGGTGGTATCTGAAATGTTGGAAATGTTGACATGTCCTCTGTGGTTGTGTTGCTGTTGCTGTTTGTTTTGCTTTTTGTCTTTTGTTTTTGGATATTACGAACTTATGTCAAGTTTAACAAGAGAATTTGGACATTACCTATGCATTTTGGCCATGCACACCATGCATTTAGGAAGTTAGAAGGCCCGTGTTACTCTTCTAAAATATTTCAAATTTTAACCACCTATCCATGGTTAATAAAAGATTAGCTGCCATTAGTCCCCTCTAAAGTGTTCCCATAATATATATACCAGAACACCAGAAAGTGCTAAACTTTCTTCCTTAAAGCCTAGGGTTATAGTATGGTTCTATATTATATGAATATGCACTGAATGTTTATGCGTATGTCTGTGTGTATCCATTAATATATCAACACCTGAGGAAATAAACATAATATCCACAGTCTACTGATTCTTTATATTATCAAATTAAAGAGAGATGGAGACTTATGATGGGATTTTATAAAAATCTGGAAGAGGTCAGAGCTGCAGCTGTTTAGCATAGTTGGCAAGTTAGAAGACAAATACCCACATACTCAAGATTTGGAGGAAATCACACGACATAAAAGTAGGCCATGTTCTGGAAAAACAACAATTTACAGGATGATCTATAATTATGTTTCAAGTTTTTTATTTTCTCTACTGCCTTATATCTTATCAGTGCATACCATGAAGGGCTGAAGTATATTTTATAGCCTAGTAAAACTGCTTACAGATATTTTCTCTCCTGTCTTCAAAACTGCTTAGCAAAGCAAGAATGGACGAATTATGTTGTTTTATATTCTTTTTCTAAAATTTGTAAAATAATCAGGGGAAAACTGACTATTGAAATGAAATTAAACCTGATTGGAAGGTAGCTTACAGATATTTTCTCTCCTGTCTTCAAAACTGCTTAGCAAAGCAAGAATGGACGAATTATGTTGTTTTATATTCTTTTTCTAAAATTTGTAAAATAATCAGGGGAAAACTGACTATTGAAATGAAATTAAACCTGATTGGAAGGTGCATGTGCCCAGGAAGCACGCTTCAGATGTTGGCTCCCAAGAGGCATGGTTCCCACACATCAAATGCAAGCAAAAAGCAAAACAAAGATCAGCAATGAAGCAATTTCCCTGAGGGAGGACACGGCTTTACCATCGCTATTTTCCTGGGGGGTGCTATCCACAGCTTGCCAGCCTCCAAATCCAACAGGAAGGTCAGGCCTTGTCATCCATGCTTCATTCCAGCAATGGTAGTTCCTTAGAAACACAAGTCCAGAGAGGTTAAACTTCCCTTCACAACCAATGCGCCAAGAGATCAAGAAGTGATGCCAAATCCTGTGCATATGCCATCTACGGATAATTGGAATGGATTAAGCCAAATCTAGGGGTTCCTGGAAATATTCTGAGGCTCTAGACTTGAGTTATCTGGGCAGATTCATTCTCGTTGGTATCTCTGGGGGCACTCACATGGCTTGATGTCTCTCCCCCCTGCTAAGAGCAGCTTCAAGGCCACCCAAAGATATTTGAATCAATGCATTAAACAATTTTCATCTTAACCATTCTCTGCTGACTGATGAAACAGAACTTACTATATACTGAAGGGGTGGGGAAGAAAAGTTAACCAAAACTGAAATATTTATTTTGAACTTTTTAATGTAATTCCCATTGAGAAAAAGCATTTTCCTTTGTGGCAATTAAGCAATAAATACTTGTGTTTATGGTCTTAGACCACTGCCATAGAAACTATAATAATTATCACTGATTATAATTTTCTATAATTTTCATCTTGTGTCCAACAAGAAGAATAGGTTGTCAGGGTGAATATCTCTTTACCCTTTATTAAAGGTGGGAAACTCAGGAGCTAAGGGCCATGGAAAACTTCTTAGAACTTTGAATATGACCCTGGAAGCAAGAGCACTGAATAAAATGTCATCATGAATTGTATTATTATGTCCTTGGAAAGACCTGAAATTATATGACAGTACAGAATCAAATGAGAGCACATTAACCCCTCAGCACTATAGAAAATGTTCATATAGTAATAAAGATTTAATAATGCAGTGAGTAGTTACTGCAGTCTTTGTTTATGGCACTGATGAATTTCAGGTTCAACTACCATGGGTCCTTTCCCTAGACGCCCTTCAATGTCAGTTGTTTGCCATGCTCCCATCTTTCTCTGACTGCAGCCCATTTCTGATTAGCTCGAGAGATACTAATTTCACTATGTACCCCCTATGCACCAAGCACCTTGCTAGGTGCTGGAGATTCAAAGATGGTCAAAGCATAGATTCTTACCTATAAAGTCCCTCACAATCTAGGAGAAATTACAAACCTGTAAACCAATTATCAAAACTGTCATACGTTTGCTGTGAGACTTAAATAAGTTAATACATGTATTTTAAACGGGAACTAGCATGTGTTAAGTGCTCAAAAATGGTAATACTCAAGGACTTCAAAAAATAACTAATTTAAGTGATCCATGGTAAAATGGAAGTTCATTTGGGGTGCCATGGAATCTCAGTGGAGCAAACTGTCAGGGTGTTTGGGAAGTGGTATTTGAGCTGAGGCTCAAAAGATAAATGGGAGTTTAGGAGGTCAAAAAAAGGAGGAAGAACAAAGCTGCAGTGGCATAAAATACCAACCATGGCATGTTTTGGGAACTGTCTGCTGTGTGTTGTGGCTGAAGCAGAGCACATGTGAATATTCAGGTGCATAGGAGAACAGTGATGGCAGGCAATGCATAGAGCCAACAAATACACATAACACTTCCTTAGTGCCAAGTGCTGTTCAAAAATCCTCATGCATGTTAACACATCTGATGTCCTAGTACCCTATAAGAACCGTCTATTCTTTGAAGATACACTAAAGGCTTTGGAAATTGAAGCTGCAGAAATTCTAATAGTCTATAAATATCTGGATATAATGATATATGTTCTTCATTGCCAAGGCACAGAAGAGGAGAAAATTCTCTAACTTCAGAGCAAGAAAAGGATAAATCTCATTTCACAGACAAAGAGAAAAGACAGGAACGTGAGCTTATTGAGAGCATGCCCCTGCTGGAATGGTTTGCTAACAACTATAAAAAATTTGGAGCTACATTGGAAATTGTCACAGATAAATCACAAGAAGGGTCTCAGTTTGTGAAGGGATTTGACAGAATTGGAGGTATCCTGCCTTACTGAGTAAATTTCCAGGGAATGGAATACCAAGGAGGAGATGATGAAGTTTTTGACTTTGATGACTACTAGGTAGTCGACAGGGGTCCAGCAAAACGGGCCTCACCCTCCAGCATCCAACCCAAGGAGCATAGCATACCCATGGTGGAATCCAAACAGATACCTGCCTTACAATTGGCACATTTCCCAAACTGAATTCGTGAGCATTGGATACTGAAAAGAAAACTGAAGCAAAACCAGACCCAAGCCTACACTTCTGTTTGTCATGGTGTTTGTGCAGCAGCCTCAGTGGAGCAAAGTGTCCAGGTATTTGGGAAGTGATATTTGAGCTGAGGCTCAAAAGATAAATGGGAGTTTAGGACTAAGTTCCTCAATGCCACTTTGGACTAATTTTAAAAAAGAATCCCAGTTTTTACTTTGACTTGATAGTGAAATTGGTCGCTCTTGTATTTTATGAAAAACAAAATGATTTTTTTAACCTTCATACATAGAAGCAAAAATACTTTAACTGCTGTAAACAAAGTTAATAGAAATGAGATCATACTGGGTTGTTTCTTATATTGATTGGAGAACAATTAAATTGCTGTGTTTCGCAGTGACCCATTTACATGGCATTCTTAGCTTAGAATGCATAAGAAGAAATACATGTGGTGAAATGTTGGAACCACTTCTCTCTTGGTCTCTGTTTAATGTTGAAAGGGTGAGCTAATAGGAGGCAATTTCAACTTCACTCCCTCATGCTACCCATCCCTCCCGCCCCGCCCCCCAGACTGGCATTGCAAAATCAAACTGACTCATGAAGCATTTGGGCCAGTATACTGTTTACTTCCATCTGTTTGCAGACATATTTGTACCCAGCTTTTGGGAACCCTTTGTATTGATGTTCTGACAAAGGTCCCTATAACCTTAACCCACTCAAAACCAGTCTGGGATGGATATGACGGGGCTTCTGTGCTCTTGCTGGGATTGGGAGAAATAAAACATGCAATTTAAGTGGAAGTGAAGAAATTTAAAGAGGGTTTTATTTTGCTTGGGTCAATCCTTGTTAAAAGGGAGGTGGACGTGTTTTCCTTGTGTTGGATGGCATGAGATCATGTGAATGTTTTGATTTATTAAAATGAACTGCAAGGTTTTCACAGGAACAACAGACGTGTATGAATGCATGTAATTATAAACTGCTGACTGCCCGGTGGGGTTGGGGCATCCATTTCAAATGTGAGACTTACAAGAACCTCTCACATGAGAAATTAGGGACAGGTTGGAAGAGATGAGACACAGCTTCTGGCACCATGGACTTAAGACCATGTTGGATCCAAAAGTTAGCCTGAAACCCTGAAACTTGTGCTTCACAGCTGGCCTGTAAGTCAGATTTGAACCCAGCCGACATGCAAGGTCATGGCGTGCCAAAGGTGGTGACAGTGAACAAAGTGTATATAGTATGTGCCCAGTGGAAACAATGGAAGAAAGTATACCAAATGGACTTTGAAGGACCAAAGCTTTTAAAAGTCAACTGGTATCACCTCCACACTGACTAGGGTAGTGGGGTGCATTTGGTTTTCAAAGTGATTACTTCTAACACTTTAGTGCCTGACCGCAGTTCATTACTGACTTGATTCAGTCACTCGTAGCTGTATTGGTCTGAACCAGCTCCTTGTTCCCAGGTTACAGTCCTGCCTATTGTTCCAATAATCCTGTTTCCCTTGAATGAAGGGAGTATGTCTTAAATGTAAAGTTTCTGGTTCTCACACTGTTCTCTGAGGTCCAAATACTGTCTGTCAATGTGTAACCTGATGTCTCAACCCCCGGTGAGAAGAGTCGATTCTTTGGTGTTCATCAACGTGGGAGACTTCACCATAACAGGCTTTTTTTTGCTTTGGGCTATGCTATTTGTTTGCAGAACTCCCAAGAGCAAGCAAACATGTTCTCTTCACATCAGTACCTTAGAGTTTTGCCTCTGTAAATTAGTCTGATGTGATATGACAAGAGCAGAGAAATTGGATGTAAATTTACATTTTTGAATATGCTTATCATGTTTCACACGATACATTTAAAGTATATAGCTCCTTTTGTAGTTTTTATTTTTACTATTTAAGTTTGGAAATGGTGCCAAACTTTTGTATTTCTTTAATCAATGTGTTCTCTTCATTGATATATATTGCAGTATATACTGAGGTGTGTATCAAATACACTTACACATACAAAGGCAAATAAGAGGGGGTGAAAACCATAGGCTTTGCAATCTCTATTGCCTCTACAGACAGATTCCAAACAACAAAATCTTGGTGTTGTGATGTACAGAAATCGAGAAGAGTATTAAACCATATTTAAGAGAAGACAAAACCATTCTATTATAATTATCCCCAGTTTATAGGGGAGGAGGAAGTTGAAACCTGGGAAAGTTAAGAACCTTGCTGAGGTCACACAGCTAGTTAGTGATAGAGCTCTGAAATCCATGCTCTTTAACACTGAGCTATGATATAGGTGAGGAGAAGATTGCAAAATCCTTTAATGTCAAATTAAGCATGTGGGCTTTATTCTTAGGCAATAAAAAGCCATTGGAATAGTTTAAGAAGAAGAGGTAAACTTGTAAATCTCTGTTCATGAAGATGGATGGAGAGACAAGGCTGGAGGTTCAACTGAGTCCTCCCTTGCTGTCCCCCACCCTTGAAGAGCTGCAATAGTCTGCAGTGGACCAGAAAGGCATTCAGGTTGCCATCATCATGAAGAGAGAGAGGAGCTATTGGGAGGTACAACCCACAGGTTTAGGGAGATGTGAGGGACTTGGATGAGTTGGGGAAGACTTTTGCCTCTCCAAGGAGTATGATGGTTTTGTTTACCAAGACTGTGAATAATAATGGAAGTAAAGAAAGTCTGTGTTGAGGCTGGTGGTGATGGGTGGGTGATCAGCCCAGTTCTGGACAGGATGAGCTTGAGTGCCTGTGAGAAATCCAGGAGGTGAGGTCTAAGAGGCATTTTTGTCTACACTTATGCTCTGGATTGGATGAAGAGGAGGAGGAGGTTGCAGAAGGATTGGTGGGTGGTGGAGAAGGGTTGGGCAAAACCAGCTGACGAATGAGGAGGGGAGAAAGAGGTAGGTTCTTCCTTAACAGTGACCTAGAGGCTGGGCACAGTGGCTCACACCAGTAATTCCAGCATTTTAGGAGGCCGAGGCAGGAGAATTGCTTGAGCCCAGGAGTTTGAGACCATCCTGGGAAACATGGTGAAACCCCGTCTCAACTAACGATACAAAAGTTGGTTGACCTGTAGTTTCAGCTACTTGAGGGGCTGAGGTGGAAGGATCACTTAAGCCCGGGAGATTAAGGCTGCAGTGAGCTGTGATTGCACCACTGCACTCCAGCCTGGAAGCCAGAGTGAGACCCTCTGAAAATAAAAAATGAAAATAAAAAAGAAAAAAATGTGATCTAGGTTGTAAGAGAAGAGAAAAGATAGGGCAGGGGCTAGCATGTAATTCAATGCATGGAAGGCTGTTTTGATTATTTTTAAATTAGAAGAAACTGAGGTATGTTCATGGAGGAAGAACTGGTAGAGAGAGTGGGAGTAAAATGGAACTCAAATATCAACGATGCAAGAGGATGAGGCTGAGAGCAACACCCTAGACAGGTGTAGGAAGCAAGGCAGGGTCTTCAGGGAGAGAGGGGTACAGATGTGGATTGAGGTGAAGATGTGAAGGTCTCAGAGCAGGAACATGGGATCAGTTCCCACCTGAGAGCTTCCATCTTTGCTTAAGAGCTGGAAGGAAGGTCACTGTGCATGATAGACAATGACTGCTAGCCTCTCTTCAGAACAGTGAAGGCCACCCCATCAGGCAGAGGGACCCAGGGAAAAACAGCAACAAACATTTGCAACCCTGGATCCTGTCCTGCTTCCTATACAACCTGAGGTGTTTAGCGACCCTGGCTTTCACTGCTACACCACCACCCTAGATTAATAGGCTCCAGAATAGCCTTATTTAAATTCAAATCCCCTTGGCAAGGTTAGCCTGGAACAAGATAAATATGCTTTGCACTTCAGATCTCAAGTAAAGACTTTTCTTTGAGGATAATATTTCTTTTCAAATGACCAGGATCTGGGGAAAAGTTTCTTTTCTCTCACTCTGACATCCAATTAGATACACGTGATCTCTCCTAGTTTCACTCATGGCTGAGATGTTATCTGTGTATTTCGGGTGGGATAGTTTCATAATAGGGTCAGGAATTTGCAGGCAGTGGGTGAGGTGGGGAGGAAGCAAACGCTCCCAGTGGAGCTGGGCCTCCATCAATAGGTGGAAAGTTAATGGCAATGGCTCAGCTCCTAGACAGGCCATGAGCAGAGCGAGAGGCACTACCTCCACAGCCTTAGGGATCTCTTTCACCATGCAATCATCTCTACTCAGGAATGGCTAGAGGAATTGTGTCCTTAGTCACCCATGCCTCTATAGTTTCCATTTGGCTGACATTACACAATTCTATTTAAGCACGCTCAGTTTTATACCCCAAGTTCCTCCATGAACGGGGCTAATGTTTACAGACATTTTTTGTCTTTCTTTTTTTTCTTGATACAGGGTCTCATTATGTTGCTCAGGCTGGTCTTGAACTCCTGGCCTCAAGTCATCCTCCTGCCCCAGTCTTCCAAAGTGCTGGGATTACAGGCATGAGCATTTTACAAAGATATTTAGCATTTGTGATGCAATTCACAGGTCAGAGGATCCAAATTTTGACATACAGTGGTGTCATTTCCCTTTGGGTAGGAAAACTTCCTTTAGCATGTCTTTAATTTTTTTAAATGGACACATAGTAATTGTATATATTACGGGGTACAAAGTGATGATTTCATATATATATGTATATATATATACTTACGTATATATGATGATTTTATATATATATATAATTTATATATAAATCATATTGTGGGATAATTAAATTAAGCTAATACCATATCAACTACCTTCCATTTTTTTTGTGATGAGAACATTTGAAATTTACTCTCCTGGTGAGTTTGAAATATACAGTACATTATAATTAACTATAGTCACTATGTTGTATATTTGATCTCAAACATGTATTCCTTCTTTACAGACTTTTCCCAATTTCATCTACTGACTCTCCAGGTTAGAAAATATCCACTGATTCTGGAAATGCTACTTTTTATTCTAAAGCTTATTTGTCTAGATCCATGATAGTTCTCCCTCTTCACCTTGCAATTTCATCATGCATTTGTAGAGTGCATGAATCCACTTTGGGGGCTCTGTTTGTCTTATTCTTCTCCACATCTCCAGCACTAGAGCACGGCCCAGCCATTAGGAGGTGCTCGCTAAGTGTTGGCTAAATAAATCGTGAGGACATCTAGTGAGGAAGGTCTTATTAAACCTTGGCTTATTCATTCCTCTTTAAGATTCATGCTTTTCTATTTTCTCAGAGCCTTCATTTGAAACTTGAGTTCTCACTATACAGTCAAAATGTACGGTGTCCTTTAAAGTAAAAAATTCTAAATCCCCAAAATGATCTAGTTTTCTTATTGCCTCTTTCTACAGAAGCAGCATAGAGATTACAATAAAGGTCTCGTTTCATTGAGAGTTGTTTAATCAAGATGAGAACAACCTTTTTGGAAGATAACGATGGAGATGACAAGTGAAGAACACATCTCTGTTTTATGTTTCTTCCTGTGCACTCTGTGCAGTGACAGCTCATAATTTTTAGAACTCTTCTCAAGGATGCTAGTAATTCAGCAGTATTGGTACAAAAGGACTCACAGAATCTTCACCAAAGACAGTGATTCAATAGAATAGCAGCACCCTCCCCTGCTGGGGGGCCCTACATGGGACGTCATAGCATTGGTTTAGTTTATCTTGTGATTCAATATATCTATGTGCTTTGAATTTGTGCACAGGAAATACTCACACACATGCAAAGACAACTGTGTTATGTAAGAATGTTCATCGTAGTACAAGAAGGGGAAATTGGAAGCAGCCTAACTGTCCAACGTGTGAGCAAGTATTTTGAAACAGAATAGAATGCTACTCAGCCATAAAAATGCAGGTGTATATTGACCAGACAGGAAAAATGTCCATGGCATATTAGTGTTTCAAAGTCATACAATGGAACAGAATTTTAAATGACTCCCACTACCCTTCCTTTTCTATTATTCCCTCCCTTGAGTGTAGGTGAAATCTATAAGCAGAATGGGATAGTACTCCTGTGACTATGTTACTTTATGTGTCAAGGAGGATTTTGCAGATGTAATTAAGTTTACTAATCTGTTGACTTTGAGTTAATTAAAAGGGAGATTATCAGGTGGGTCTGACCATATCAGATGAGCCCTTTAAATCTGGGTCTAGAGGTCAGAGACAGAACAAGTTAGGGATTCAAAGCAGCAGAGACATCCTCCTGCTGGCTTCAAAGAAGATAGAAGTGTGTATGAATTCTACAGCTGCAAGGGACTGAATTCTTTCAACAACCTGAATGAGTTTGGAAGAGGACTCTGAGATTAGATGGAACAACAGTCCCAGCTAACACTGATTGCAGTTATCTGAGACCCTGAGCAGAGAACCCAGTTAACCTGTGCTCAAACTTGTGACTTACCGAAACTGATGATAAGTTGTGTTGTTTTAAGCTGTTATGTTTGTGGTACTTAGCTATGCAGCAATAAAAACATGCATATGATATACAAAGAGACATATCATGAAAGGGTTAAGGAAATGTTACAAATTTTCTGAGTAGTTAGAAATAGATACTTCTTACTTTGGTACTTTTTTTGCAAAATTTAGGATATTGTATAATAAATAGGTATTAGGTTCCCTCTGAAACACTGAGGACTATTTATTTATTTATTTTTACCAAAAACCTTTAGAGCACAGTGGTTCAAAATCTGCCTTGGTTCTGGCTAAGGTCATATCCAGAGGTATAGGAGCCCATGGGCTGGTGAAGAGCTAGACAGAGAACACAGCTGAGACCAACATGAGCTTCAGGGTGCTATGTGTTTGAAGAAAATAAGGTGGTTAATTTAAACAAAGAGTCCTTTACTGCCCTTAACTTGGCTAACTGCTTAAACACTCCACAGAGTCATTTCATTTACAGTCTGCCCAGAAAGTTTCAGAGAAAAGTAGTACATAAAAGGGAAGAAAGAGATAGGGGCTTGTAATTTTGTTTGTGCAGCTTTATTAGGGCTCAGGGGAGAGCACAAACAAGATCAAGAGAAAGCCCCAGAGGAGATGTCTTGGACCAACTTCAAGTGTAAACCAAGTGTTTGAATTCTTTTATAGCAAAAATGGCAGGGGGTGAAAGACACTGTCTATCTTGCAAATCATCTGTGTATTTGTAGCAGATGGGTGTAGCCCTTCTTCTCTGGTTCTGCTAATATATTCTGAATACAGGCAACAATATTGCTGACAATAATGACAGCACATCCTGGGATTATTAAACTCTGGCCATTTCAGAGGCAGTGGGGATAGAATGGGATTGGAGTTGTTAGAAAGAAGTGGGAATAATTTGGTGGACTCTGAGGCTTGTCTAGCAAGACATTTCAAAGTGGAAATGAAAGCCTGGGCTGAGAAAAAAAGCTTGTCAGTTAGGAAATATAATGAAGGAAGATGACAGAAAGGAATTATTCAGAGGAAAGGAGGCATGCTGCAGGAATCTTTGATGGAGCTGGGAGCATGACACTATTTCAGAATGAAGCTGTTGATTGAGGCTGTTGGAGTGCTGAAACCAGCAAGGGCATTTTTTGGATGTTCACTGGCATCATGTCAAAGGCCAGCAGTTCAGTCAGGTGGAGACCAGGCCAGTGCCCCTGTCCTCTCTGAGGCTGGGCTGCTTCAGTTCCCTCTGGTGGGGAGTTACCTGAAGAAGCCCTGGGCAGGCAGTCATGAATGGCCTCATTTGCATAGCAATGCTATACTGGAGATAAATGGAGGGTGCCATGAGCATCCCAGCTCAGTAAAGGATGCTGTTATAGGAATCAATTGACCACCAAGAAAAAAGAAGAAATGAATGGGTTTATTCTTGCTTTTTCTATGAAGGCAAGGGATTTTATAAGTCTCACTGAGAAGTTGAGGTTTAAGTACAATCTACCATGGCACAAGAGACCCTGATGGAGGGGGTTGCGATGGGGGTGCACTTGGAGAGGTGCTGTAACTCACACCGTGAAACTGTGAGGTATATGTACAGCAGGCATGATAGTCAAAACCATTAATAAGTGCTCAGACACAGGCATGAACCAAATGGATGTGGCAACCAACTGGGAAGGACACCAACTCTAAATGCGGTTCTACCGGGCATCCTGGCTGAATACCAGTCCAGATATCCCCTCTCACATACACACTGCAGAAGTACTGAATGAGTTTCCAGCCACAGAGTCTTCTGGGAGTCAGTCCCTCCTTAATCCTAAGAGTACAACCTTCCCACTCTCTTCCTAAGCTTCCAAAAACAGATTTCTTGGATATCTATCGAGAGAATTTTACAGTAGCTTTGTTAATAGCAACTTTAGAATATTAGAGGCTGGTTATCCAGGTTTCTGTTTTTCCCTCCTTTCATTTTTTTCCCCATAGTGTGATTATGTGGTTTTTTTTTTTTAATTTTTCAGTGTATTATCCCCAAATGGAACAGGAAAAGAATGAAACCAAATTTGGCAAAAATAAAACACAAATTATAAAACAAAGAAAACCAACAAAAATTAAAGTAAAACGTGTTCAGAAAGTAGACAGCACGTCGTCATATACACCACATTTGCCATCATCGGTTAGCAGAAAGCCCTCTCTCAGCACTGCTGGGTTCCTTCTGCTGGGTTCATTTTGAAAATGAAACACTAACTCCATTTTACCACTCTGGCCTAGCAAGCTAGGAATTAATATCCTGAAAATGAAGAAAACACTGAATTTTGTGAGAATTTGTTTGTATAACTCTAATGTATAAAAAAGTTTCTATCATAAATTCTGGACAAGTGTCTCCATAATTATTGAAGAAGGTTAAAAAAATTCCAACCAATAGGCCCAGTAGGTACCAAAGTTACTGTTTTGCATTATAAAGCTATTTATGAATATGATATTCTACAGTTGATGGCTCTTATTTTTATAACGTGTTCCTAGAGGTATTATTAATTACATTACAAAAGGAATTAAATTACATTCAGTATTGCTTAGGTGGTGCATACTTTATTAGTTTCTAATTATTTGAAAACTAGTAACCTTCAAATGGTATATATGATGACTCTTTTAGGCAAAAATTATGATTAATCAGAGCATGACTCGTTTTCTACATGGTTTATTAAATGGGTCCCACTTTTTTCCTGCTTTCTGCCTAATTTCATGAGAAGTAATTACAATGATCTCTGATGCTGTACCCCCAAACTCCCCTTTGTTTACTCTCAAGTAAGACTTGAGTGGAATGAGGGCTGTAGGCACTCTTTGGAGACATTCCAGCAGCAGGAATGGATGAATGCCTGAGAGGAATGGTAGGAGAATCTAAGGCAGTGATTTCTAATCTTCAGAGAGCAATGCCCCCATCTCTTTTTGAGCAAATATTTTTAACATTCCATCATTATGATGAAACAAAATCCATAGATGGCTTTCTACATACATAGTTTCTAAAAGATCAATATCATGCCCTATAATGTATAGAAGAAATGGAGAAATAAAAGGATATATGTATGATAATATGTGTTTCAGGAGGTATACATCAGGAAGACTATACTAGACGCCAAAAATATTCTTACAAAATGTAAAGCACCTGAAGGTAGGCCTCCATTTGGAAGCACTTGTGTAGTGGTTAAGAGTGGGCTCTGGGAAACATTTCCAGAATGGCAGAGTAAGGACCACTGGAAATCTGCTCCTCCATAGAGCAATGAGAACACTTGTAAATATGATCACAACCGACTTTTCCAGAACTCTGGAAGTGAAGCAACGACTTGCAACAATCTGAGGGGCATTTATTAAAAAAATAAAACATAAATGTCAGTAAGAAGATGAAGCAAGAAGAATGATTTTGTGAAGTTTTAATTTGCCTTGTTTTCACCCCTCCTCCACAGCAGTCTTAACAACCAGTAGCCTCAGTAGCTTTACAAACTTGCAGCCTAGAAACCAACAAAGGGAAGAAAATGAACACAACAAAACCTCTTTTTTTTTTTTTCCAAATTGCCACTGTTTAACTTGCCTGGTGGCTCTCTGAAAAACGCCATTCTCAGGGTTTGTTTTTATTTTACCTGATTCATAGCTCATTCTGAATCGGCCCTATTCCTATGATGCATAAAAATAAAAGGGCCAGACGCGGTGGCTCATTCCTTTAATGTCAGCACTTTGGGAGGCTGACTCGGGTAGATCACAAGGTCAGGAGATCGAGACCAGTCTAGCTAACATAGTGAAACCCTATCTCTACTAAAAATACAAAAAATTAGCCGAGTGTGGTGGCACGTGCCTGTAGGTAGTCCCAGCTACTCAGGAGGCTGAGGCAGGAGAATCTCTTGAACCCGGAAGGCGGAGGTTGTAGTGAGCTGAGATAGTGCCACTGCATTCCAGCCTGGAGACAGAATGAGACTCCCTCTCAAAATAAGTAAATAAATAAATAGAAGCAAATGTTAACATTGTAACGTCTGAAGGGGCAATACCACTTGAGACTAAAAAAGGGCTACCTGAAAGACTTAGAAAGAAAAACCAGGGAATAAGATGTCCATAGGAGGCTTGGCAAAACTCCGACATAGACGACCATAAGCATGTGCAGGGCTGTGAGCATGCCCAAAACAAAAGCCCCAGAAAGGTCCTAATCTCTCATCTCTGGTTGATCTCGAGGCTCTGTCCACACAGGAAGTGAAGGCTAAAGAAGAATTATAAACTGCCTGCTTGAGAATTAAAGGCTTTCCCCAACAAACACACAAAGCTACTTGCTAAGTACTTGGGTTCAAGGTACTTAAGGAACTCTCTGTTCAATTGTTATATGACCCCTGAGCTAACTCAGCTCACTTCAGTGGCCATACATGACAAGGGAAATAAACTTTACAGAATTAGTCCAAGAAGGTCACTGAATAAACCACCACCACCAGCAGCAGCAGCAGTAACAACAACAAATATCAACAATAGATACTAGTGAACAGGAAATCTGATTTTAAGAGTTGCCACATTATATGATTTTAAGTGTCCAGTTTTCAACAAAAACCACAAGACACAGAAACAGAAAAGTATAGCCTATACACAGAAAAAAAGAGCAGCCAAGAGAAATTGTTATTAAGAAAGCAAAGATACTAGCCTTACAAGACAAAGATCTTAAATTAGCCATTATAAATATGTTCAAAGAACTGAAGGGAAACCATGAGAATTATGTCTCATCAAATAGAGAATATGATGAAAAGACAGATATTACAAAAAGGAGCTAAATAGAAAATCTGGCACTGAAAAGTACAAGAACCAAAACGCAAAATCCACTAGTTTCAACAGTAGACTTAAGCAGAAAGAAAGAAGAATCAATGAACGTGAAGGTAGGCAACTTGCAGTCATCCAATTTGAAGAACAGAAGAAAATAAAAACAACCAAAGCCCCGGAAAAAGGTGAGATGTTTCTGATGCAGTTGATGAAGTATATTAACATTTTCCTAATAGGAGTCCCAGAAGAAGAGGAAAGAGAGCAAGCAGCAGAAAGAATAGATGAAGAAACAATAGCCAAACATTTCCCAAATTCAATGAAGGATATTATTATATACATTGAAAAAGTTCAAAAACTCCAAGTAGGATAAACTTGAAGATAGCTACACTTAGACACATCATATCCAAACTGTCAAAAGCTAAAGACAAATAGAGAATCTCTTTTTTTTGCTTTCTATCTTTTTTTCAAATTTCATACTGTGTGAGACAAAAAATCTCTAAGACGGCATGAAAAACGTGATTTACCATGTGCAACAGATCATCAGCAAGGTGATTTAAGTTTTCTCTCTTATTAGCTCTCTTGTTTTTTCTCTCTTCTCCACTTCTATTTATACTTCATACATATATAAAAAGTTAACTCAAAATGAATCCCAGACCTATATGTAAGATCTAAGACTGTAAAACTCTTAGAACAAAACAGAGAAGCAAATCTTTGTGACCTTGGCTCAGATTATGGTTTCTTAGATATAACACCAAATGTATAAGCAACCGAATAAATAATTGAAAAGTTGAATTTTATAAAAATTAATGTCTTTAGTGCTTCAAAGGACACCATTAAGAAAATGAAAAGAGAGCCCAAAGATGATAGAAAATATTTACAAATCACATATATGATAGAGAGCTTATATGCAGAATGTATCAAGAATAGTCACAATTCGACAATACAAAAGCAGGTCAATTTAAAAATGGAACAAAAATTTGAATAACCATTTGCCAGAGAAGATACACAAATGGCCAAGAAAAACATAAAAAGATGTTCAATGTCATCGATCATTAGAGAAATGAAAATGAAACCTACAGTAAAATACCACTTCATACCCACTAGGATGGCTATAATAATAATTTTAGAAAACAGAAAATTTTTTTTTGGCAAGAATATGAAGTTGAAAGTTTTGTGTATTGCTGATGGGAATATAAAATGGAGTAGCTACTTTGGAAGACAGTTTGGCAGTTCATCAAAAAAAAAAAAAACTTAAACATACAGTTATCACACAACCCAGACATTCCACTCTAAATATATACCCATGAGAAATAAAAACATATGTTCACATAAAAACTTTTACCTGAATGCTCATAACAACATTATTCGTGAAAGCCAAAAGTGGAAACAACCCAAATGTACAGCTGATGAATGGATAAATAAAATCTGGTTTATGCACACAATGAAATATTATTCATCAATAAAAGGGAATGAAGTACTGATACATGCTACCACATGGATGAACCTTGAACATATTACACTCAGTGAAGGAAGCTGGACACAAAAGGTCATATATTACATGATTCCACTTATAGGAAATGATCAGAACAGGCAAATCCATGGAGAGAGAAAGTAGATTAGTGGTTGCCAGAGTTGTAAAAATAGGGAGTGGTTGCTAATAGGTATGGCAGAGAAGAGAGAAATGTTTGGGAATCTGATGATAACGATGGTTGCACAAGACCACAAATATACTAAAAATGGTCTAGTGCCGTGGCTCATGCCTGGGAGGCTGAGGCAGGAGAATCTCCTGAGGCCAGGAGTTCAAGACCAGCCTGGGCAACATAGTGAGCTCTTGTCTCTTGTCAAAAAAAAAAAAAAAAAAAGCCTCCTATGCACTTTGGGAGGCTGAGGTGGGAGAATCTCCTGAGGCCAGGAGTTCAAGAACAGTCTGGACAAGATAGTGAAATTTTGTCTCTTACCCCCCCCCAAAATAAAGAAATTAAAAATTAGCCAGCTGTGGGAGTGTGAGCCTGTAGTCCCAGCTGCTAGGGAAGCTACGGTGGGAAGATTGCATGAGCCTGTGAGGTCGAGACTGCAGTGAGTCATGATCTTGCCATTGCAATTCAGCTTAGGTGACAGACATGCTGTCTCAAAATAATAATAGTCATACATACATAAAAATATACTAAAAGTTACTGAATTATGTACTTTAAGAGAGTGAATTTTATAGTACGTGAATTATATTTTAATAAAGATGTTATTTATTTTTATTTATTTATTTATTTTTGAGACCGAGTCTCATTCTCTTACCCAAGCTGGAGGAGGGCAGTGGTATGATCTTGGCTCACTGCAACCTCTGTCTCCCATATTCAAGTGATTCTCCTGCCTCAACCTCCCAAGAAGCTGGCATTACAGGCATGCAGCACCACATCCAGCTATTTTTTTTTTTTTTTTTTTGTATTTTTAGTAGAGACAAGGTATCACCATGTTGGCCAGGCTGGTCTCAAACTCCTGATCTCAAGTGATCTTCCCGCACTGACCTCCCAAAATGTTGGGATTCCAAATGTGAGCCATCATGCCTGGCCAATAAGAATATTTTAAAAAGAGTGGGCTCTGGGGTCAGCCTCCTTGCCTTTGTAATTCAGGTTCTGTCATTTATCGGCTGGGACCTTGATTAAGTTACTATGCCCATTACCTTAACATGCTGTTAAGAGGTTGAACTAAATTAATACATGTCAGCATTTAAATCAGGACCCAACGTAAAAAAAAAGTATTTTGTAATCATGAGCTACTTTACTCTTTGAAGGTGGCAAATAACTTTTTTTTCCAACACTATTGTGTCCCTTTAGTGTATATTCTCAGTCCTCTAATGATAAAGCTCATGGTCTAACTCCAGGTGATTTGCCTAAAACCAATTTAGAATGGCCAGAAATATGGCTAACAGGAAAATGTTTGAAAATAAACATCTTCAATAACTGTCCAGAACTGACAACTGTGATGCATCGTAGGATGATTTTACAAACCCTTAAGCATCTTTAAGCAATGTGATCTATATTCAGAATTTTTCTTCTACACTATTTTATTTGGAATTCATTTTTAGATCATTCTGTTTTGCAGACAGTGATTAAAATTGAAGATAGTTTCACAATATAAAAGTCCAACTAGATGACTGATAGAGAACATCTAAAATAATGTAAAGGAAGAATAGTCTCAATTTCGAAAATGCACCTACAATGTACAAAACACGGTATGCGTACTGAGGACATAATGAGAATTAGGTTAGGGCAGTATCCCAGGTGTGAAAGCTGGTTAATATCTGCTGAAAAATGCGCTTTGAAAAAGCTTTGTTTATAGATTAAGACCACCCATTACTGCATGGAGTTTTTATGCATTAAAATTTTTTCCAACCAATTCCGTTTATTCAGTGCTAGCTCTGTGCCCTGCACACTGTTACACGCTGACAAAACAACAAAAATATAACAGATCAAACACTGCTCCCCCTGTGTGTGGGTGCATTCTGGTGTGGAAAAGCCAAGAGGAGGACACCAACCCTCACCCAGAATCATCCAATCAGACCACACTGACTCCAGCAAAAGAACACAGGGAGGCGTTTTCATTTAGGAGTGAAGCCTTTCATTGAAAAACCTCTCATGATCCTAATAAGTGCCACCATCTCTGTCTTTTAAAATTGTTTCCATTTGACTGTGACTTTTGTATAATGAGGTGATCAAGCTGAGCTCTTCTAAGGCAAGGCCAAACCTTTGCTGTCCCCCTGCCCCTCTGGGTAACCCTGACTCCCGCCTCACTGAGCCCTCATATTTCTATTTGCTGTTTGGACTGCAGCTAAACATTAAGCAAGCGTCTTCATTAAACTGTCCAGAGTGATTCATAGCTGTCTACCCCCAAGAGGTTACACATAATTCAGAACTCATCAGCACGCTGGGGACAGGCGGCCGAAATTGCTCCTTCCGTGATCTACTACTTGGCATTTTCCCACTTGGGGTTTCATTTACTACCCTGGGATCTAATGACTCTGGCCTGCTGTGCCCTTCTGAGCATCCTGAGTCCCCAGCCCTCTTCTGAACAGCTAAGGACCCTGGACCATGGCCTCTGTTGACATCAACAGTGGGGCTGCCCTATGCAAAACTGCAGCCCTCTGAGATGAGGCTCTCTCTTGGAGGGGAACAACCGTCATTCAGGAGACCTACGGTGACAAATCAGGAAGCAGTCTGTCCTTGAGGGTCTGCGGAAATATGGGGAGAAGGGTCACAGCAAGAGACAGAGCCAAACTTGTCACTTCTGGCTCTGGAGTGCGGGGAGCAGAATACACCTCTCACACACTCTTGAGCTCTTCCTCTGAGCCTCCCTACTGGCTGATTCTGGTTTTGGCAGACTGGTATCTGGCTGAGTCATGGAGAAGAGGACACCCTGAGTCATTGAGACCTAACTGGACAAATTGATTAATCACAAACAGTGGAAACTTGGGAGCTGAGTGTTGAAGAGAAAATAGATGGTGAAGGACGAGAGATCGTTCTCAGATCTCCTTTACCTGGAGAGGAGAGGGGCCCCAGCCACACCAACCAGGAGCAGGGAAGACAGTTTGGGGTGGGTGGGTTTGACCAGAGCCCGCAGAGGGAGGTAAGTGTGAGGCCAATGGTTCCTGAGACCCTTACTAGGAAATCCATCAGGCCACATGTTGCCAGCCTACACTGTATGAACCTCACAGAGGTCAGCTGATGCCTAGCAAATCATTCCCACCCCCACCTCAGCCTCTGTTTCGCCTCGGTGCCCCACCCTCACACTTCTAAACCAGCCCCACTGCTCAGGCAGCCCCCACTTCTTACCAGCGACCAATACTAACTGAATCAGCATCAGGCCTACCTCTATGGTAAGCACTCTCCTTGGATGACCTGATTTAATCGTGATAGCCACCCCATCCGGAAATGGTAACTACTAAGATTACTTTCATTCTACTGATGAGGAAACTGAAGCTCAGAGAGGTGAAGTCATTTTCTCAAAGCCACACAGCAGGTAGCTGCCCAAGCCAGAGCCTGACATAGGGATATGGCTGTTGTGATCATGCACTGGCTGACATGTCTGGAACAGCCTGCACCAGCCTCCTCAAACCAGGAGGGTTTTAGTCATACTCCTGTTTTCGTGGACCACCTATAACTTCCAAGGTTCATGGGTGTTTGCACTGGTGAGGTCAAGTTCTGCTTTTTCTTTAAAAATACCCCAAAGTAATAGAAATAGTGCGGTCATCTTAGGACACTGGGCATCCCTCTTTCTCTGATAGCTTTGATGTGCTTGGGTTGATGGCAACATATTGCCTCCAAGAAATTCCAGCTGTGTGACTAATAATGAAGGCAATAATAGCAGCTAACATTCATTAGGCACCTGCTATGCTCGACTCTGTGCTGAGTGAAGCAGGGAATATTGTTCTCTCTGCTTTAGAGGAGAAAAGAGGCACAGAGAGGTTGTGCCTTGCCCAAGGTCACACAGCTTGGGGAGCAGCAGAGCCAAGCCTTGGCCTTGGGTTTCACTGTGCCCTTTATTCCCCGTGCTCCATGGTCCGAGCACGTCCTGAGTTGTGCTGGCCTCAGCCCTGCAGTCAGTCAGAGCATTTGATCAGGCATCATTCATTGAAAACCTACTACAAGCCAGGCAAAGGGAGGGAATAGGAGTCTTGGGCAGTGGTCTACAGTGGAGGGTGGCTGAGGGTCCCAGGCCAGGAAGCACAGTTCCAGGGTGACAGGATATTTGAGTAAGGCACCAAAGTAACAAATGGTGTAAGGGGAAAGGGAAGGAATTTGGAGCAGGAACCTGAAAGAGGACAGGGTTACCCAGAGCGAGATCTAGCAGCTTCACGATTTCTGAATGATTAATTCTGTTTAGGGCCTGGAGGGTTATTTGTTGGAGTGCCCCATGGGGATTTATTTGATGATGGGAGGTATTTGAATCAAGGAGCTGGGAAGGATAACTTTGGCCTGCATTTAGCTACTAAAGGCATTGTGTACGTGTGTGTGTGTGTGTGTGTGTGTGTGTGTGTGTGTGTGTAAGGAAGAGATACGGAGACTGCCAAATAACTCTCTTTTTGTCATTTTTAACAATCGCAATGAGTTTTGGGGGTGCCTATTTTGGTCTGTTTTTGTCATCCCATGTACATGTAGGGCTGCTATATTATAATGCTGCAGGCTTAAAGAATTCTTTGCATTTCTGTTCAGTTTACAGAGACAAGGTTTTGTCTTACACATACCCTTCAGCTTACTATGGCTCAGCTCATTCCCTTCCAATGAACTGTACTATTTTTAATTCATGGTAGCACTTTGCTACTCATTCAGCAATTTCCTTTTAACATTCATTCCCCAGTGAATGTTTGCCCCTACTGGTGAGTTAATACTGCTGCTACAACTGTGACCCATTCCTGTAACATGAGGAAGTTCAGGCACTTTTAACTTTTCATTTTGCTTAAAATGAACTTATAACTTCCTACCATCCACATTTGGATGCTTTTATAATAGATGTTTTAGCTTTATTATTTGTGTGTGAGACTCATTTTGGGCTTGGAAATTCTACCTAGCTCAATGCCTGACCACAGAGGAAATTATGCCCAAATTTCCTCCCACACAGACCTTGATAAAAATTCTATTTAAACTTAGGATATTTTTTTCCTTTCTTTTTAGTGTATTGATTTGGACTTGGGGGTCTCAAGGACAAATGGAATTTCTCTAGGATCTTAAGCTTTCTCTAGCCAGCTTGTGATAAAGCTGCTCAGAGCAGTGAGAGAACCCCACGGTTGGTATTTGGAAACAATTTCAGCTTTACTCCCATTTCTATATCTCAATGAAAGGTGACAATGTAATCAAGGAGAATCTCATCTTTACATTCAAAAAGCAATCCTATTCTGATGAAGTTATTTAAAAGATTGTGGTTAAGGGTCAGAAGCACTTGGATTTATTCCTAGTTCACCAGATGTATGACCTTGAGCAAGCCTTTTTGGGCCTCGGTTTCCTCATCTGTAAATGGGGATATTAATAACATCCACCCGAAAAAACTAAAAAGGATTGGATAAGATCATGCATACACAAAGACTGGTGCATAGTAAGTGCTTAATAAATGTTAGCTATGTTACTCCTAGGGCACTGACCCAGAGAATGCTTGGCTCTGATACTTCTGCTATTAACTGTAATTTTAATATATCAAGGTAGAGAGGAAATAGTATAGGCATATGCAGTAGCTAAAATCATGACCTTTTTTGATGGTTGCTATTATAAGGAATGATTGATTTTTATCACTAGGAACCCAGACTGTCTCTTCAGTAACATTTCTAATTCATTTGCTAAAACATTCTTGGGCAATCAGATTTTTCTGCCTATGCTATTGAAAGGTCCTCAGAATAGAACAGAAAGAAACATCAGATCGAGTCTATCTTGTGGTAAATGTATAAAATTACTACAATCAGCCAATGTCACTGTCAATCAAACTTACCACACGGAATCCTTGGTGAGTTTGGAATTCACATTCCCATCTTCTTCCAGGAAGATGTCCATTTGCAAATTGGCATCATTATCGTGGGCCGAGAAATAATTGGTAACAACTCTTGCTGGTATTCCAAGACATCGTAAAACTACAGGAAAGGACAGACCATAGCTAAACACATCACCAGCATTTAATAAACAGAGTGATTAAACCCATTCTCGTAGGGGACTTTCTTCATGACCAACGTGAAAAGCCCTTTGAACATGTTGTCCTCAAATGTTCTATGCTGGAAAAGGGGGCGATAGAGAGAAATCTTGCTGTATGATCCTTCAGAACTGTAGCTGGTGTCAAATGAAGCCAGCTAGAGTAGAAACCCAAAGGGTTCTAATTGTTTGGTTTCTAAGCATATGATCATCAATGTAGTATTATTTTAGTCTGGCGAATGGGACTATGTTCCTAAAAATACAATTTCACAAACCCACTAATAGGAAGTTAGGAATTTACAGAGCAGGTCCTTGATGGAGTTTGCTCTCCTGGCCAGAATTTGCTCTTGTGACATGCTTTGGAGGGTGACACCACAGATTCATTTTAATTGTTAGGTAATAAATTACTTGGATACCTTTCTTGCCATATGTACCTATTGATTAAACTTAATCCAAATGGCCTCCCTGGCTCCCAGGATGCCAGACATCAGGGCTCATTGAAAATAATTCAGCTGACAATTTTAAGATTAATGACTTGGCTTGCCTTTTTATTTTCTCCTTCAGAATAGTTTAGCATTTTTAACCAAAGACTACCCACCTCCTTCAACAGAACAACCTTGGAAATCCAAACTGGAGTCTGGTAGAGACTCAAGGGTCCCCCTCCTTAAAGGACTTGATCTTAATGCCCCAAACAACAGTGGCAGCTGCCACGGGCCTCCCATTCCCATCTTCCTCTCTTGATTTGCAGCCCTATTCACCCAGGGTCTTACCAATAAAACGATTGCCACTTTCATTCTGTTTCTGACTGAACATTAATTCACATTATCCAGAACACGTCTTGGTCAAGAGTCTGCCTTATTCATAATTTCAAGAAAGTGAGGCTTGACATTAGGGCACCTGTTCCTTCTCCCCATTTCCATCTTCAGGTTTATTCTCACTGTTTCCCCACAGTGTGCTTCTGCCTTTTTCTTAATTTACCACCAAAGTTTGCTTTCCAGCATAGATTGGATAACCTTTTTATGCCAAAGACATGAATGGATGTAAGGTGCTCACTATTTTTTTTAAAAGAGAGTTTCGCTCTTGTTGCCCAGGGTAGAGTGCAATGGTGTGATCTCAGCTCACTGCAACTTCCATCTCCTGGGTTCAAGTGATTCTCCTGCCTCAGTCTCCCGAGTAGCTGGGATTACAGGTGCCAGCCACCATGCCCGGCTAATTTTTTTTTAATAGAGACAGGGTTTCATTATGTTGGTCAGGCTAGTCTCGAACTCCTGACCTCAGATTATCCACCCACCTCAGCCTCCCAAAGTTCTGGGATTACCGGCATGAGCCACCACACCTGGCCAGAGTTCACTATTTTGTCTGACTATGAGCATGAAGGAATTACACTGGATAGTGAAATTGTAAGCATGGGGAAGACTTGGGTCCTTTCTGTCTTCCTAAAATAATTTCACAAGAGTGGTTGCTGCCTCTGTTGGGCAACTTCTACTTAGTTTTGACTTGGGAGCCTTGTGGGAGGAGGACAACCTCCAGCCTTTAACCTATTATGAAGTACAGGCTTCTATCTGGAATTTCAGAGACCAGTGCTTCTAGGGGACTACACTTGTGATTTTTATTGCTCCCAAGAAATATATATTCCTTCTGCCCTTGGTTATATTAAAATGGCTAAGAAAATAATCTTATCCTTTTTGATACTATGGGAAAACAAACAAACAAAAATCTCATGACTCTTTTTTTTTTTTTTTTTTTTTTTTAATTAGACTGTTGTGACTTTGAGGTAAAACAACTGGGTTTCGTAATCATTTTTTAAAATGGCTTCCCTCCAGCCTCCAGCCCCTCCCTTTGTTTTTGATTTTAAAAATGTTAACTAGGTAAAACATTATTTATTAATGAGCAGGCAGAAAGGACACCCCAACTTGAGCTTAATGTTTCTTCAAGGCTGCAAAAATGGCTTGTGAATGAAAATCGTTATGAATGATGAAGACATACTGAAACAAATGTATTTTTAAAAATTTTCACTGAATTAATTGTAATATTGTCTGGGTCTAGAGAGGCAAATGCCACTTTGAAAAATGATGCATGACACTGGAGAGAATAATTCTGTTCTCACATGCTTTCCTCTACAGATTGGATGTTGGGTGGATTAAAAGCCAGAGGGGAAACTGGAGAGGAAAAGACTCTTCATTATGTTCTGATCTCTAATTGCTCAGGGGCATTGAGACACATGTAAAAATGAATACGAGACCACCTGCTGTAATACCTTCCGTAACTGGGATAAAAATTTAGTGCATATATTTATGAAAGTCTCAATAATAAACATATACACATATTTATACAACTTCTCAGTAACAAATAAGCAGTATATATCTTTCCTTATTTATTATTTTAGTTTTTACTGTTTAGGTTTTTTAAATGTGCTGCCTGAAAACAAAACAGCTTTTTTCCCTATATTCTTACTGTAACCCTCTATTTCTTTGGGTGTTAAATGACGGATTACACAGGAAATAGTCTATCATTCTTTCTAAAAAGATTCTGCAGTCAAAGAGAAACCATAAGCATATTTGGCCCACTACAATTTAATTATGCATTGCCTACATCCCAGAATACTCATGCATGAATTCCATAGTGCCAACAGAGGCTGCTATGTCTCTTTTAGGTTATATAATGTCTTAAAGTGAAATTTCCTTTACATTAAAAAGAAATTACTCAATGGGATACTTACATGTGTTAAAGACACCAGCAAAAACCCAGCATTGGCCGTATCGAACTGGATTCTCAGAGCTCCGGTATTCCAATAGAATGTCAACACTTCCAGTCCAGGCTGATGGGGGGACGCCGTAGGCATAGACATTGTCCCAGGATCCAACGACGACACCTTCGTCATCTTTGGCATTCACCTAAATGAGTCCATGAGAAGTGAGAAGGAAGAAAGTTCATTTAAGTTTGTCCACTCCAGACTATGCATGGCACAAGCTTGGCTTCCAGTGCCTTCTATATGTTCTGCCCAGTGAAAAGAGCTCCTTTTCTGTTCTACTTACCATTATATTGTCAGAGAAAATGATGCAAAAACTAAGTGTACAAAAGGAGACCACATAATCAAGACTGCCTGTTTAATAGCATTTTATTATAGCGAGGCAAAGTTGAACAGCCAATGGGAGGAGTTCTGACAGCTACCTGATTGGAAGAAGACATACATAGAACACTTGGCTTGGGCTAGAATAGTGCTCAAGAATGATATGGAGAAGAGAGGAAGAAATACAAAAGATAAAAGCTCAAGTAGGGATCTTGTCTTCATGGAAGAATAATTCAAAACTCACAAATGAGAAATTAGTGGTCTAATGGATTTTAACTTTAATTTTGAGTGGTAGACTCTAATGATTAAAAAGTTAATGGATTTCATGGAATTATTAAGAGTTAAGAAAATAGATTCCCATGGGACACTTACAGAGGTTTTCCTTTTTTGTTTCTTTCTTTTTTATTTTTGAGATAAGATCTCAATCTGTCATGCAGGCTGGAATATAATAGCATGATCATGGCTCACTGCAGCCTCGAACTCTCAGGCTCAAGCCATCCTCTCACTTCAGCCTCCGGAGTAACTAGGACTACAGGTGCATGCTCAACTAATTTAAAAAAAAATTGTTTTTGTAGAGCTAGGGTCTCCCTATGTTGCCCAGGCTGGTCTTGAACTTTTGGGCTTATGTGATTCTCCTGCCTTGGCCTCCCAAAGAGTTGAAATTACAGGTATGAGTCACCATGCCTGGCCCAGAGTTTTTTTTTTCTTTCATAAAATTCATTTAAATATTCTCTTTATGATTGTTTAAACTGATTAAAGTTTTAAAGTTTCTTTAGAAGGTATTTCTATTTCCATAAAGAACCTGGGATGTTATGGTTTATATATGGGAAGAAACTTAAGCAGAAAAAGGCAATCTTGAATATCTGGGAAAAACTTACTGCATATTCAGACTACACTCATCTGGTAGCAGCAGACCTAAAGTGCAGGAGCAAAGACCTTTGGTGTTTAGATAATAAAACAAAGGCCAAGAGGTAATAACACCGAGACATCTTGCCAGTCTTTTTCTGGGCACTGCTGAATCTACCTCTCTTGGTGTAACGTTGATCATGTTCAATTACAGTCAGAAGAGTCTAGGTAGGGAGACCAGAAGCTTTTCCCAAAACTGGTGCTACTTCAACAGTGTTTACGTCGACATTACAATGGTGTAGAGCCTTGCTACTTGAGGCATTCATAGATCAGCAGTGTCAGCATTCCCTGGGAGCTCGTTAGAAATGCAGAATCTCAAGCCCCTCCCAAAACTCCTGAATAAGAATTTGCATTTTAACAAGATCACTGGGTGATTTGTGTGCACATTAGTTTAGAAGCACAGGTCTGAGTTCTAATGCAAAGACATTAGAAAGCAGTGTAAAACATTGCAGCATGTGTGTTTTGATTATGAAAATCATAGAAGAGACATTAAATCACGGTGAGCTTTTATGTGTTTGCTGCCTCACCAACTAACAGCTCAGCCTCATCACCTGCATAGACCCCTCTTTTTGGCTTGCTGTGTCTAGCTGTAGAGAAGTCTGTCTTCCTCACTGGTTTATCAGAACAAAAAAAAAAAAAATTGAGAACAAATAAAAAAATCTCTGTCTTTCTGAATTTAACCAAGCATTAGCAAAGACTAGGTGCTCAGCAGTTGTTCAATAATCACTTGCATAGTCAACAACTGTACAGCAATTGTACAATTCATTTGAGTAAGAATAAGACCTGGCTGGAGAGAGATGGATAAGAAATCAATCAAGTAGAAGTAAAGATTACTGGTATTAAGACAGAAAAATGTACAGGTAGAGTGAGAAACTGAGGAAGGGAGTTATCAGTCAGGTTGGAGTCTGGATGATGGTGATGTTGGGGGCCTAATGGAGGAGATGACATGCAAGCTGGCCAGAAAAGGTCATCTACATAGTGGAAACAGTTTTAATAAATGCTTAGTGTCATGAAACAATATGGTAGGCTCTGGGACCTACTACAAGCTCTGCATGGGTATTATGTAAGTAAGATGAAATAAAAAATACTAGAAGAAAACATGCAAGATGTGCAAGCATCTTTTACTGTGAACGACAAGCCCTTCATGAAAATGTGAGATTTACTCTAGCATTGAGTGTCATTTCCCAAGGAGGGTTCTTCGGGGGAGTGTTGTCTAGAAGATGGCTATTCAATTTGATTTAAACATGCTATTTTCCCCCTTTGACTCTGTGTCCAGTCAGGTTAAAGTGAAGAAGAACTTTAGTAACCACACAGTTAATTTGTTCAATGTAAGAAAAAAAATGAACTCTTTGGGGGTCTCTAAAAGACCTTGTTCAGCTAATTGCAAACTCATGTCTTTGAAATAAATTTTGACTTTAGCTTATAGATTCATGAAATAACTGGAGTGCAACAGGCTTTAGCCAAATATTCTGGCTATATTAAAGTTCAGTACTTCTCTTTGCAGTTGGATTGATTATTTAAAAATCTGTATCCATTATCAGGAGGATTGAAGAATGTGTTGGTAGGCTATGATGTGGGTTGGTATTGGTGGGTGGGTAGGGTTAGCTTTGAACTCACATTATCATTCCCTTATCACTGAGACACAAAATAGTCTCTATGAATTTCAAAGGTAAAGGCTCCTAAACTGTGGTCCTGATAACTGATTTTCAAATAGATAGCCATTAATTAGAAGGGCTATTTATAGCATAGGGCTGAACTCAATCAGCTAAGGGGAAGAGTAAGAAAAAAAAGCTCTGTCCTCTACAGACCTTTTAATTGTTAATGCTGAGCTGTTTCCCTGCTACTAGATAAATCACAACTCTCATTTATTAGCATTTGGCCAGATTAGCTACTATTTTCTAATTAGAACATTCATTTCTGTGGAGTTCAGACCCTGAAAGAGATAAGTTTTTAGTGAAAGATGTAAAGGGTTAAAATAATACCTCCCCTCCTAAACAACAAGATACGTTTGGGGGACACTTCAAGGATACATTTGTCCTTTTTCATGCCACAGTAGGCTATTTCAACACCCTATCATGAACTTAGTGTTTGACCAGTGGTAGAATAAAGTGTCTTGGTCTTGGGTCACTGGTGGTCAAGTAGGCAATACAAGTCCAGGACCATGGACAGGAGGCATTATTCAACTTTGTTAAGGCTGCACTAAATTGCCCTCCCATAATTCCTACAAAATTGGAAAGAATTTTAAAAACCCTTAAAAGTCACTATCAGTAACCTCAGAGGCATAATATAATGTAATAAACTTCAAAACATGGTGCCAAGAAAAGATGAGGATTGTGGAGTGAAGCAGGAAAGCAACATAGCTCAGCTCCTAACACTAAGTATCCTAATGGCTAGTCAACAAAAACTTGAGATTTCTAATTTATATTTCAAAATCTGGAAAGTGACAAATGGAATTAAAATGCTGATCTTTTTGGATGGGCATGGTGGCTCATGCCTGCAATCCCAGCACTTTGGGAGGATGATGCTGGTGTATCACTTGAGGTCCAGAGTTCGAGACCAGCTTGGCCAACATGGTGAAACTCCATCTCTACTAAACATGCAAAACCTAGCTGGGCATGATGGCACATGCCTGTAGTCCCAGGTACTCTGGAGGTGAGACAGGAGAATTGTTTGGACCCAAGAGGCAGAGGTTGTAGTAAGCTGAGATTGCACCACTGCACTGCACTCCAGCCTGGGCAACAGAGCAAGATCCTGACTCAAAAAAAAAAAAAAAAAATCTGATCTTTTTATTGTTCTGAACAGAGTGGTAGAAACACCTGCTGTGGTGAAATGAGTGTAAATGGGTCTGCATCTTAAAAGAGATAGAGATTCTGGAACACAATTGGGAAACAATACAAGCTGAGAGTATCCCCCAATGAAACTGAGATACACATTTAGGTAGGCAAAGTGAGTTCTGGAATGACAGATTTAGCAAAATCCTAAGAGAAAGAGCAGAGCCTAAGTGTGCTAATAAAGATTGTTTATCTCCTTAAACTGTGTTCCTTACTCCAATCTCTTCTAGAGCATTGAAGAGTAGACAGAATGTGGTACATTAGCATCAAATTGTAGTTCAGAGGAGAGATCAAAATAATCTTAGATTGAGAAGAGAGAATTTCATTTATTACAGCAAACATAACATCTAGAGACAAGAGTGATGCAAGTATGAGCATAAATAAAGGGAAAAGAAACTGCATGCAGAGGAAGAGACACACACAGAGAGAGAGATCATGAAAAAATACACATAGAAGAAAAGAAAATTAAGAAGCATAAGTCACTTCCACACAACCTTTTAGATCCCAGACCAAAAGCAACAAATTGAAGACCAAATCATACCATTACAGAACTAATAGTAAATTATAAAATGCAAGAAACAGAATATATACTATTAAAAGTAAAAATTAATGACAGAAAAAAACTTGAGACAATCGAAGAAAATACTAATTAAAAAAACAAACTGACGAATTATTTAGAGAGATGCTAATAGTTCCATAGTTATGGAAAACAAAGATGATGCAACATAAGGATAATTAGTGTCCTTAAAATAGAGAACCCAAGGATTTGGATCTTATGGTGGATGAGAAGAAGGACTAGATTGCAACTCTGCACAGAGCAGCATGTGGAGGCTCACACTGTGAATTTTAGCTCCAGGTCGACTACAAGAACAAACCAGCAATCCTGAGAGAACCCACAGACCTCTGAAGGAAGCAGACTCCTCCTGCAGGACCCAGCAGGACCCAGGAGAACACCCCAAAATGCAGTGAGTGCCCCACTATGGAAGTGGGAAAGGTAGACTCTCCTCTCCTGAACACACATCCCCACTGCAGAAGCTGAAGTTCTGTTTGCAGGAGAAGTTTTCAACTTCACCTGGAGCAGAGTCAATTTGGAGAGCTGAGGGAAACACGAGGGTAGAGGAAGTAGCAGAAAGGCCCTGGGAACTTGCTGGGTCCCCTAGCAGGCCATTCCTGTCTGGCGCCATAGAGATCCATCAGAAGGGTGCACAGAGGAGCAGAGGGTAAAACTCCACATGGAGAAGAAAATCTCTAGCTGAACTTTGTAACAATTTGAATGGGGTGAGAAGCCTCCTGGCTGGAATGTGGGGGAGGGTGCAAATCCAATGTGCAGACTCCACAGGTGGTGCAAGAACCAAGCCCTTTTCTTTTACAGCTGGGAGGCAGGTAGCTTGGGGCAGGTTTTCAAGCCTATCTTGCCCTCTGCATGGAAATGGACTCAGGGCTGTTGAAGGGTGCACAGTGGGAGTGAGAAAAGCCCTTTGGTTTGCATGAGAGTTGGATGAGGCCTGTGATTGCCACCTGTCCCCGACTCAGCGGAGCAGCCATAATCCTCCTAGGTACACAACTCCAGTGATCTGGAAATCTCACCCCCATCCCACACAGCAACTGCAGCAAGACCCTCCCAAGGAGAGTCTGAGCTCAGACATGCCTAGCCCTGCCCCCAACTGATGATCCTTCCTACTTACCCTGGTAGTGGAAGACAGAAGGCATACATTCTTGAGAGTTCTGGGGCCCCGCCCGCCACTGGTTCCTCCCCATACTACCAGAGCTGATGCTGTCTGGAAAACGCCACCTCCTGGCAGGAGGCCAACCAGCACAAAAGTAGAGCATTAAACCACCAAAGCTAAGAACCCTAACAGAGTCCATTGCACCCCACTGGAGTCCAGCTACCTCCATTGGAACAGGCACTGATATCCAGCCCTGACAACTTGCTTCACATCACAGGACTCTGTGCAGACAACCCCCAGTACCAGCCCAGAGCTGGGTAGATGCGCTGGGTGGCTAGACCCAGAAGACCGACAATCACTGCAATTCGACTCACAGGAAGCCACATCCATAGGAAAAGAGGAAGAGTACTACCTCAAGAGAATACCCATAGGACAAAGTAATCTGAACAACAGCCATCAGCCTTGGACCCTCCCTCTGACAGAGCCTACCCAAATGACAAGGAACCAGAAAATGATCACTGGTAATATGACAAAACAAGGCTCTTCAACACCCCCAAAAATCGTGCTAGTTTACCAGCAATGGATCCAAACCAAGAAGAAATCCCTGATTTACCTGAAAAAGAATTAAGGAGGTTAGTTATTAAGCTAATCAGGCAGATACCAGAGAAAAGCAAAGCCCAGTGCAAGGAAATAAAACAATGATACAAGAAGTGAAGGGAGAAATATTCAAGGAAATAGATAGCTTAAAGAAAAAAAAAAAGCAAAAATTCAGGAAACTTTTAACACATTTTAGAAATCCAAAATGCTCTGGAATGCCTCAGCAATAGAAGTGAACAATTAGAATAAATAAATTCAGAGCTTGAAGACAAGGTCTTCAAATTAACCCAATCCAACAAAGACGAAGAAAAAGGAATAAGAAAATATGAACAAAGCCTCTAAGAAGTCTGGGATTATGTTAAACTACCAAACCTAAGAATAATTGGTGTTCCTGAGGAAGAAGAGAATTCTAAAAGGTTGGAAAACATATTTGGGTGAATAATTGAGGAAAACTTCCCTGGCCTTGCTAGAAGCCTAGACAGCCAAATACAATTAGCACAAACAACACCTGGGAAATTCATCACAAAAAGTTCTCTGCCTAGACACATTGTCATTAGGTTATCCAAAGTTAAGATGAAGGAAAGAATCTTAAAAACTGTGAGACAGAAGCACCAGGTAATGTATAAGGGAAAACCTATCAGATTAACATCAGATTTCTCAGTAGAAACACTACAAGCTAGAAGGAATTGGGACTCTATCTTCAGCCTCCTCAAACAAAAGAATTATCAGCCAAGAATTTTGTATCCGGTGAAACTAAGCATCATATATGAAGGAAAGATACAGTCTTTTTCAGACAAATGCTGAGAGAATTCACCATTACCAAGCCACCACTACAAGAATTGCCAAAAGGAGCTCTAAATCTTGAAACAAATCCTGGAAACACATCAAAACAGAACCTCTTTAAAGCATAAATCACACAGGATCTATAAAAGAAAAATACAAGTTGCATTTCATGCAAATGGACACCAAAAGCAAGCAAGAGTAGCTATTCTTATATCAGACAAAACAAACTTCAAAGCAACAGCAGTTAAAAGATACAAAGAGGGACATTATATAATGGTGAAAGACCTTGTCCAACAAGAAAATATCACAATCCTAAACAAATATGCACTGAACACTGAAGCTCCCAAGTTTATAAAACAATTACTAATAAACCTAAGAAATAAGATAGACAGCAACACAATAATAGTGGGGGACTTCAATATTCCACTGACAGCACTAGGCAGGTCATCAAGACAGAAAGTCAACAGAGAAACAGTGGACTTAAACAATACCTTGGAGCAAATGGACTTAACAGATATATAAAGAACGTTTCATCCAACAGCTGCAAAATACAGATTCTATTCAACAGTGCATGAAACTTTCTCCAAGATAGACCATATGATAGGCTGCAAAACGACCCTCAATAAATTTAAGAAAATTGAAATTATATCAAGTACTCTCTCAGACCACAGTGAAATAAAACTGGAAATCAACTCCAAAAGGAACCTTCAAAACCACGCAAATACATAGAAATTAAGTAACATTCTTCTGAATGATCATCGAGCCAAAATCAAGATGGAAAATTAAAAACTATTTGAACTGAATGACAATAATGACACAATCTGTCAAAACCTCGGGGATACAGCAAAGGTGGTGCTAAGAGGAAAGTTCAAAGCCCTAAAGGCCCACATCAAAAAGACTGAAAAAGTACAAACTGACACTGAAAGGTTACACCTCAAGGAACTAGAGAAACAAAGACATACTGAACCCTGACTCAGCAGAAGAAAAGAAATAACCAAGATCAGAGCAGAATGAAATGAAATTGAAATAAAATACAAAAGATAAATGAAACAAAAAGCTGGTTATTTGAAAAGATGAATTAAATTTATAGACCATTAGCAAGATTAACCAAGAAAAGAAGAGAGAAAATTCAAATAACCTCACTAAAAAATGAAATAGGAGATATTACAACTGACACCACTGAAATACAAAAGATCATTCAGGCTACTATGACCACCTTTACACACATAAACTAGAAAACCTAGAAGAGATGGATAAATTCCTGGAAAAATACAACCTTCCTAGCTTAAGTCAGGAAAAATTAGATATCCTGAACAGACCCATAACAAGCAGTGGCATTGAACTGGCAATTAAAAAATTACCAACGTCCAGGACCAGACAGATTCACAGAAGAATTTACCAGACTATCAAGGAAGAATTGGTACCAATCCTTTTGACACTATTTCACAAGATAGAGAAAGGAGGAAACTTCTCAAGTTCATTCTATGAAGCCAGCATCACCCTAATACCAAAACCAGGAAAGAACATAACTGAAAAAGAAAACTACAGACCAATAACCTTGATGAACATAGATGCTAAAATCTTTAACAAAATATTAGCTAACCAAATCCAGCAACATATCAAAAAGATAATCCACCATAATCAAGTGGGTTTCATACCAGGGATGTGTACAAGGTTTAACATATGCAAGTCAATAAATGTGATACACCACATTGACAGAATTAAAACCAAAAATCACATGATCATCCCAATAGATTCAGAAAAAGCATTCAACAAATTCCAACATTGCTCTCAGCAAAATCGGCATACAAGGGATACACCTTAATGTAATGAAAGTCATCCATGACAAACCCAAAGCCAACATGATGCTGAATAAGGAAATATTGAAAGCATTCTCTCTGAGAACTGGAACAAGACATGGTTTCCCACTCTCATCACTCCTCTTCAACATAGTACTGGAAGTACTAGCCAGAGCAATAAGACAAGAGAAAGAAATAAAAGGCATTCAAATCGGGAAAGAAGAAGTCAAACTGTCACTTTTTGCTGACAATATGATTGTTTGCCTTAAAAACCCCAAGGACTCCTCCAGAAAGCTCCTAGAACTGATAGAAAGAATCCAGCAAAATTCCCAGATACAAGATTAATGTACACAAATTGTTAGCTCTTCTATACACCAACAGTGACCAAGTGGAGAATCAAATCAAGCACTCAACCTTTTACAATAGCTGTAAAAAAAAAAAAAAGAGAGAGAAACTTAAAAATAGACCTAACCAAAGAGGTGAAAGACCTCTACAAGGAAAATTACAAAACACTGCTGAAACAAATCATAGATAACACAAACAAATGGAAACACATCCCATGCTCATGGATGGGTAGACTCAATATTGTGAAAATGACCATACTTCCAAAAGCAATCTACAAATTCAATGTAATTCCCATCAAAATATCACCATCATTCTTCACAGAATTAGAAAAAATAATTCTAAAATTCATATGGAACCAAGAAAGAGCCTGCATAGTCAAAGCAAGACTAAACAAAAAGAACGAATCTGGAGGCATCACACTACTTGATTTCAAACTATACTACAAGGTCATAGTCACCAAAACAGCATGGTACTGATATAAAATAGGCACATAGACCACTAGAACAGAATAGATAAGCCAGAACTAAACTCAAATATTTATAGCCAACTGATCTTCAACGAAACAAATAAAAACATAAGGTGGGGAAAGGACACCCTTTCAACAAATGGTGCTGGGATAATTGACTAGCCACATGTAGAAGAATGAAACTGGATCCTCATCTCTCATCTTATACAAAAATCAACTCAAGATAAATTAAGGACTTAAACATAAGACCTGAAATTATAAAAATTCTAGAAGGTAACATTGGAAAACCCATCTAGACATTGGCTTAGGCAAGGATTTCATGACCAAGAACCCAAAAGCAAATGCAATAAAACAAAGATAAATGGCTTGGACTTAGTTAAACTAAAGGGCTTTTGCCTGGCAAAAGGAACAGTTAGCAGAGTAAATAGACAATGCACAGAGTGGGAAAAAAATCCTTAAATCTGTACATCTGACAAAGGACTAATATCCAGAATCTACAACAAACTCAAACAAATCAGTAAGAAAAAGACAAACAATTCCATCAAAAAGTGGGCTAAAGGACATCAATAGACAATTCGCAAAAGAAGATAGATATACAAATGGTTAACAAACATATGAAAAAATGCTCAACATCACTAGTGATAAGGGAAATGCAAATCTAAACCACAATGTGACACCACCTGATTCCTGCAAGAATGGCTGTAATCAAAAAAATTTTTAAAAAACCAACAATAGATGTTGGCATGGATGCAGTGACCAGGGCTACATTGCTGGTGGGAATGTAAACCAGTACAGATTATTTGGAAAACAGAGTGGAGATTTCTTAAAGAATTAAAAGTATAACTATCATTTGATCCAGCAATCCCACTACTAAGTATCTACCCAGAGGAAAATAAGTCATTATTTGAAAAAGGTAATTGCACATGCATGTTTACTGCAACACAATTCACAATAGCAAAAACATAGAACCAAGCCAAATGTCCATCAACCAATGAGTGGATAAAGAAACTGTAGTGTGTATATATATGTGATGGAATACTACACAGCCATAAAAAGGAGTAAATTAACAGCATTTGTAGTGACCTGGATGAGATTGGAGACTATTATCCTAAGTGAAGTAGCTCAAGAATGGAAAACCAAGCATTGTATGTTCTTACTGATATGTGGAATCTAAGCTCTGAGGACACAAAGGCATAAGAATGATACAATGGACTTGGGGGACTGGTAGGGAAGAGTGGAAGGGAGGTGAGGGAGAAAAGACTACAAATAGGATGCAGTGTATATGGCTCAGGTGATGGATGCACCAAAATCTCATGAATTACCACTAAATAACTTACTAATGTAACCAAACACAGCTGTACCCCAATAACTTATGGAAAAACGTAAAATAAACAAAAAATAGGGAACCCAACAAATGAAACAGGAAATAGATTTGTGATGTAAGATGGAAAAATTGAATATATACATTGAAAGAATAATCTGTGCTTTAGGGTAATTTGATGAGAATGCCCATTGTCTAGGAATTTTAATTAATTTGAACATTAAGGTAAAGGAATAATTGCTCAGTCATCTAGACCTTAGATGCAAATTAGCATTAGCATTAACAAGTAAAGGAATGAGAATGCCTTTAGACTTCTCCACAGTACTATTCAGTGGCAGAACACTGTTAAACGTTATTTACATAGCCCTGAGAAGGAGAAAGGTAGACCCAAGAACATTATGCACAGCTAAGATGGCGTGCAAGTAGAAAGGGGACCAGCACACATTTTCAAACATGAAGGACTTCAGGGAATATAGTACCTGTCATAACCAAACTACTAATAGTTGAAAAGTGATATCAAAATAATTAGGGGCTGAATCAAGCAAAGAACCCAGGAACAGAGACTCTGTGATAAAAGATTCAGTGGTGAGAAAAATATATACAGGTTAAGCATCTTTGAGATTTATAGTTACAGATGAATCTTAAAACTTGACAATGTAAAAACAGTAATCATCCTGAGAAAAAAATTAGACGTGATAGGAGCAAGAGGAGAGGAAGATTGAAAATGCTAATGGTTTAGTGTGTTGGCCTTTCAGTTAATTGATACCATGTAACATTAAAGTATAATTTAAAAGTATGTAACTACTTTATTCTGTTAATAGATTTTATAATTTTTAATAACTTTGGGGAGACCTGTTAAAAAATGATATCTCTTGTAGCGAAGAAATATTTATTTAAAGTTTAACAATTTCTTCTGTCGCAATTTAGTTTCTTTTCTATTAAAGTAAAATATAATAAAACTTAAAATTAAATAGAATTTGGGTACAACTATATGTAATACTTTTAAATTAAGTAGCATGACATCATTTGGTATAAACACAAACAGATCAATGGAACACAATAGAGAGCACAGAAATAGACTCACACAAATGCAATTAATTTGCGATAAAGTTGCAGAGGAAATTTTATGGATAAAGGAAAATCATTTCAACAAATGGGGTGGCATCAATTGGATATTCATATGCAAAAATATGAGCTTTGATTCATACCTTGTACCATATGTAAAACTTAAAATGTATCTTAGACCTAAATATAAAACCTAGGGTTATAAAACTTCTAAAATGAAGCAGAGGAGAAAATTGTGTGATCTTAGGTTAGGCAGGTTCCTTAGATAGAATATGAAAAGCATGATCTATAAAAAAAGTATAAATTGGCTTCATAAAAATCAAGAGCTTTTGTTCTTTGAAAGACCCTGTGAAGAAAATGAAAAAATAAAACCAGAGTGGAAGAATAAATTTGTAAATCCTTTATCTGATTTAAAAAAAAAACTTGTGTCCAGAATATGTAAAGAACACTTGAAACTCAGCAGTAAGAAAACAAGCACAACCTTAAAAACAAGAGAAAAATATTTGAACAGATATTCCATCAAATAAAGTACATGGATGGCCAATCACAACAAAAGATGCTCAGTATCATCAGCCATTGCGGAAATACAAATAGAAACCACAGCAAGATAACATTTCACATCTATTAAAAAGTCTAAGATTAAAAAGACTGATCATATCAAGTGTCAGAAAAAATATGAAACACTTGAGACTCTCATAGGCTGCTGGTGGGGATGTAAAATGCCCATCCACTTTAGGAAATAGTTTGGTGGTTTCTTAAAAATTAAACCTATGTTTAGCTTATGACGCAGCCATCTCTCTCCAGGTTATTTACCTAAGAGAAATAAAAGCTTATATCTATACAAAGACTTTTACAAAAGTTTTTTAAGCTACAGTTTCTGGCTTTATTTGTAAGAGGCAAAAACTGAAAATGGCCCAAATGTCCATCCACTAGCAAATACATGGGCAAATAGTAATTCATCCATGCAGTGCAATACTACTACTCAGCAATAAAGAGGAATGAACTACTGAAACAAACAACAGCATGGATGAAGCTCAGAATACAGTAAGGAAGCATAAAAGCCTGACAAGGAGTACATACTGCATGATTATATTTGTGTAAGAGTCTAGAAAATACATATCAATGTATAATGACAGAAAGCCAAGCAGTGGTGGGGGATGATACACAAAGCAGGGAGTGGGTTAAGGAAGAAATTACAATAGGGAAACTTCTGGGAGCAATGGATATATTCATTATTTTGATGTTAGTGATTGATTCATGGGAACATACACATGTCAACATTATCTACTTGTATGCACATTTTATTGTCAACTATATCTCAATAAAGCTATAAAAATCAATGAAGACTTTTAAATTAAACCAGCATCTATAGTATAACATTATTTTTGATTTAAAAACTATTTCTCCTGTATAGTTGAAATAATAGAAAGAGTCTTAAAATATGGCCCATACTGACTCTAATTTTGGTCATTGGAATATGAGCATATTCTAACTTGATACTGAAAAAACAGAAATGTGACATTTCTTGATCTTCGATTTCCTGTAGCACAGATCTTAACATTTTGTATAGTTACTATTTTTTTTCTGCTTTTAAAAAAAAATGTGCAAAGGTATTTTTCTCCTGTGCGCACATTTTATATGGCTATGATAAAATGACTTTTCTCTGTTATAAACCTATTATATTCCATTAAATTTCATTGTTCAAAGTTATGTCCTCAGAAAGGGTAGGATTTCTATAACTCTTTTAGAAAATAGTCTTATACCTAGTTTTGTTCATAATAGTTTCTCAAAGACCATTGGAAATGAATTTTGATGTTGGGTAACATGAACTGACATCAAAGTCCTAGCATTAAATTTGGCAAAGAGAAGAATTATTTCCTGTAGAAAATTGTTTCCAGGTTTTGCGAACCACAAGTCCCCAGCTACAGTCTGGTGGTGAACAGACTCAATCACAGGTGGAAGTGGAATGGTAGATGTCAAATTATGCTTCATGGCATGCTTGGCTGTAGTTATGGTGTTGTGGGGTGGGGCAGAAGAGAACCCAATGTTGGTAGTTGAGGCTGCAGTCACCACCTTTCTTTAATAATAGGTGCTCTGCTTTTTCTCTTTTATGTGTTCGAATTCAATTGCTATTTGAAAAAAATAGTTCTAAAAAATAAAATTTAAAAGGTCACTGGTCTGGGAATGTAGAGATCTGTTTTTGTGCCTGCTCTGCCATTTGCCAAGTTATGTTGTAAGGAAGGAAAGGGAGATCAGCTGAAGGTCAAGCACTCAGGTTGTTCCATAGGCAGGCATCCCAGAAAATGCACAGGGAAAAAGAAATAGGATAGCAGCAATTCTGTTTCTTCCCTTGCCTCGCTCCTCATCCTTAATTTTTTTTTCTGGGCTTTCATGCCACTTAAAACAGCCAGGGTCACATGCTTGGTCCAAAGGAAAGGAAAATAATCTACCTCTCTTTGGTTTTTCATACTGGTTTGCTTAACAACAAGCTGTTTTCTGCCTTGCTGCTGCTGGAAAATTTATTCTCTCCCTCTGGAATGTCCTTCCACACTCAAACCTCTTCTTTGTCTGGTGGCCTATTGGTCCTTTAAAATTCAGCTGGTTTCACTGTGGGAGTCTTTACCTATCACTCTGATTTGGATGTCCTTACTCTTTGATCACATAGTACTATCCATTTGTCACATTGCATTGTGTCGTTGGTTAGACTGTCTTTGTCCTTTTCCCAGACTATATGTTTCCAGAAGGAAAGAAGGCACCATGCTGTTTTGACTTTGTATTCCCAGGGCTAGCACAGAGTGAAAACTCACTGAGTTCCATTGAATAAATGGATGTGCTGTCACTGGAAGATGGGTATAGGCTACCTTTTAATATTTCTTTGCTAGATCAAGACAATGGGATAGTTAGAATGCCAATAGGCATTTGGTTAAAGTTGACAAGTTGTTTCCAAAATTTAAATAGCAATGCAAAGAATCTAGAATAACTAAACATAATATTGAAAAAGAAGAACAAAAATGAATGACTACCTGATTTGAAGATTTAATAGAGAAAAGCAGTAATCAAGGCAGTGTGGTATTGTCATATAAGGACAGACATATAAACCAATGGAACAGAATAAGGAGTATAGAAATATACTCATACAGACATTTAATATCTGACAAAGTCACCAAAGCAATTCAGTTAAGAAAAGGATAGTCTTTTCTTTTCTTTCTTTCTTTCTTTTTTTTTTTTTTTTTTTTTTTGAGACGGAGTTTTGCTGTTGTTACCCAGACTGGAGTGCAATGGCACGATCTCGGCTCACCGCAATCTCCGCCTTCTGGGTTCAAGCAATTCTCCTGCCTCAGCCTCCTCAGTAGCTGGGACTACAGGCACACACCACCATGTCCAGCTAATTTTTGTATTTTTAATAGAGACGGGGTTTCACCTTGTTGACCAGGATGGTCTCGATCTCCTGACCTTGTGATCCACCCGCCTCGGCCTCCCAAAGTGCTGGGATTATAGGCATGAGCCACCATGCCTGGCCATCAAAAGAAAGTCTTTTGAAAGCTTTTCCAAGGGTCTTTTCAACAAATGCTGCTGGGGTAAATGGATAAATTTGGAAAAAAATATTTGATCCCCACCTCACACAACACAAAAAAATGGTTCAAGATGGATCATAGACCAAAATGTAAAAGTTAAATTTTAAAGCTTCAAAAATAAAACATAGGAGAATCTCTTCATGTGAAAATAATATTTACTGGGGAGGACTATTAAAAAAACAATGAAAAAATTTGACTTTTTAAACTTTAAAAACTTTTGTTACTTAAAATATGCCATTTATAAAATATAATTCTAAGCCAGTTTGGGGAAAATATATTCTATACATGTCTGACAAATGAGAGGTATTCAGAATATACACAGAGCAACTATAACTCAGTAATAAAAGTACAAATGACTCAATAAGAAAATCAGTAGACTTGAAAATATGCTACATATGTGTATACATATATATATGTCCAATAAATGTATTAAAATGTTCTCAACACCATTAGCCATCAGGGAAATAAAAAAAATTAAAACTACAATGAAATGCCAGTATATACCCATTCGATTGGTTAAAATTAAAAAGGTTCAAGACATCAAGAATTGGTGAAGTTGTGGAGAAACTGGAACTCTCAGACATTGCTGGCAGGAATGTAAAACAGTAGAGCCTCTTTGAAAAACTAGCAGGTTTTTATAAAGTTAAATACATACATATCTTCTGATCTAGGCATGCTCTCTTTACCTATTTATTCCAGACATGTGAAAACACTGTACGAGAATGTTTATAGTAACTGTATTCATAATAGCTCCAAATTGGAGACATCTCAAACATCCATCAGTAGGTGAATGGATAGACAAATTGTGATATACAGTACAATAAAATACCTCTTAGTAATGGTAAGGAAAAGATTAAAAACACATGCTACAATTGATGGAGTAAGAGAAGCCAGCCCCATCTCTTTGTGAAGTTTAAGCATAGACAAATCTAACCCGTTGCAAGAAATCAGAATAGCAGCTGCCCAGTGAGGTGGGAATTGACTGGAAGGAGCACGAGGGAAACTTTCAGGCTTATGGAAATATCTATATTTTTATTGGGGTGGTAATTACCCCAATGAACACTCATTGAATTGTGCATTTAATATCCATGATTTTTTACTCTATGCAAATTGTACTTCAATTTAAAAAAATAGGAACTAACCCTATTGAATAAAATGAAGCATATAACTACTGATGTATGAATGTCCTTTGATATATATATGACCAAACCTCTGACAGGGGTGGGTGATTAGACTCATTTTTTATGGTAACTATTAAAACAAGAAATTATTAACCTTGTCTCCCTTAGTAACTGAGGATGCTCATTTGGTCAAAACGTATTTTACTAATTGACAATAATGAGAGAAATAACCAAATGTGGACTGAGAGAGAGAAACTGAGATTTCAAGGTCTCCAAGTGTGGCCTGCCTTTTTCATTGCTAGATCACTGCTGCATGATATAGAGCTAGTATAAAACAGGCCTTCAAAAATGTCTGAATGAAAGAAATGGATGGATGGGAGAGGGAAAAATGCAGCGCAGGAGAAGGAAAGAGGAAATGTCACATAAGCGAGAGGGGGAAAAAAGAAGGTATGAAGGAAACCCAAGGTACATGAAGCTGTGCATATCCTAAAGGGCTGAACTGGCTTTTCTCCTTTGTTATCCATCTGTCCTGGGGATGCTGGCCCCAGGAGACCAGAGCAGCACCAATTGCGCAGCTTGGAGGAAGTGCCGTAAAGCATCCCCGTGTTTCAGAAAATAGCCTGTGTGATTACAAAATAGCTGCAGCATTGAAACCTCATTCCAGGAAGCAATTCATGGAAAGCAGACATTTAGATTGCCTATGATTATCACGTTCGAGAGATGGCTTGTAATAAATGTCTGTTTTTCTCCAAAAATATGGGGAGAAGAGGCATAAGAAATGTAAGCTTAATAATTGAGAAACCAAGCTGTTTGGCCACAAATGGAAACTTCATTACATTGCTGGCTTTTACCCTAGGAGAAAAAAGATAATGTCTGAGCAGTTCATTGTCCCCCACTGCCCCCACCTGAAAGAGAAGGATTGAATCAGACAGGACATGTAAAAGGCATTATATTTGTGCCCACGGAGCTCATGAGACCTGGGCACAAGTATAACGAGGACAGGCAGAGGACAGGCAGAGGACAAATCCAGGGGAAATAGAACATTTTGTGTGAATCAGTGGGGCCAGACAGCTCATGACCCACCTTCAGTGCTATCAGGAACCTTGGATAAAGTTACTTAACTTCCTGATACCTGTCTCTCCACCTGCATATTGGTTATTTATGGAATGGACTTACGCAATTTCTCAAAAGTGGCTTTGAAGATACTTTCTGCTAGATAAGTTCCATTTTTCCACTGGCTTCCAATAGATTTGTCAATTTTTTAAAAATCTTCAACAAACAGAAATGAAAATCCCTGGTGAATAAGGTGACTTACGTTTTTGTTTACTTTGAATATATTAGAGAATTGCCTTGAGTCTGTACCTCCAATTCATCAATGAATTCCCTGGGTCATTTTAGAGTTTATAGAAATGACTTTCATTCTTAGAAATACATTGACTGTAACTTTAACGGTTTTTAAAAAATCTTTTTAGAGTTGCTAATTAGTACTTTACTCTGTTGGACTACAGAAATATCCTTCATTAATACCAGTCAGTGGATTCTCCAAAAGTTGTCACCGTGAGAGCTTTTACTAATTGATATGTGTTACAATTAGAAAAGTTGCAAGGAACACCCGAGACGTATGCCTTTTCCTGCCTTTCCAAAGTGAGGAATTTCATTCCTGATGTGAATCATGGAAAGAGACAATAATGCTTTTAGGTAAACGCTGATAGGGTTGGAGACCCAGAAACTCTGGATGGAGACTCAAATTCTTCATGGAGCTTACATCTGGCAGTGGTCACCAGCCAGGGAATTTTGACCTCTAGGCATCTGCGGATTAGTAATGCAGGTGTGCTGTTGTCACTTTTATAAAAGACCAGATGGAAGTTGTATCTTTACCCCTACAAAGGTGACACCGAATCATATTCAGTGTGGTCATACTCATTATCTGGTAGAGATAATTACTACTCTCACCACCATTAGAAGTTCTCATTGGCAGTTATATAAATCTGACACAAGAATGGGGAAGCAAGTTATTATTACATAATCATGGTTTTTTTTTTTGATAGGTAACATTTTTCAAAAAATAAGATCCATATGCGTAAATGTGAAAAAGTTTCTTGGTAATTGGGGACAATGGCCACTGAGCACCTGGGTCCTATAACCGTTCACTCCAAAAAAGGATGTTTTAGCTGCTTTATAAACCAAAGGATGGGTTAGATATTGCTTTGTAATTAAAAAAATTTTAAACAAAACTGTTATGAAAGTACACTGTGACTGGTCTGTATGATCAAGGAATAAACTTTATGAATTTATTTCTGACTTTACAGCTCATTTGGGATGACTCAGGTGTGAAATTTCTAATTAAAGTGAACATTTAAGTGTAATCTGAATATTTATAATTACGGTTTGTTGCATAAAGAGGTTTGCTCAATATGAGGCTTCCCATAAGATGATCAAGTAAACAATTGAAAAAAAATGAACAAAACATGGTTTTATAGTAAGCCCCCTATGGTATTGCTTGGCAAGTTATCAAAGTAGTTATGTCATTACTGTCTTTTCCATGCATAGAAAGAAAAAAATTTTTCTAAATACTGGACAAAAAGAAGGGGAGGAAAAGATGGACAAAGGGAAAATAACTATTTTCTGTTTATCTATAGGATCACAGATGCAGGAGGACCAGAAGCACTGAAGTCCATTTCATCTCAGAGGTCTACAGTCATTCATCTTTTACTGGGCTCCTAGGAAAATCCAGGGCCTACTCCCAATTGTAGTCAATTTGATTTACTAGCTGAAGTTCAAGATTTTTTTTAAATGCTAAAGAGTACATTGAACATCGATTGGTTAAAAAAGTTTAGTCATGAGTTAGTTCCCAAAAGGCATAGTCAGAGCAAAGTATTAATGGGGATTAATGATGGCATTCTGGTTCGATATTAGAAAAAGGCCAGGGTTAAAAATAAATGCATACATCTCAAGGGAAACTGGAAAGTCCAGGATGGCAACAGTACAACACTGAAGTTTAAAAATATGTAACTATATTGACTTTTTTTCTCCCCTCATGTCTTCCTAATTTCCTCATTAATATTACCTTTTTTCTTACCACAACTGAATGAGAATACCATGGAATCAAGTAACTGTAAATATTGAGATACTGTGGAACAAACTTCACTTGTGTCAACTTTCGTTTTCCGAATTGCAAAACAAACAAGCCCCTAGAAGAGCAAATAACCCCCTACTACATTTTTCTGCAGTGCTTATGGCGACTAGCTGTTTATATACAATTTCCACCATGGAGAAAGGGTTTCGTCAAATAATAGCATGGTTAGTTATTGCTGTGAAATCTCAGACATCCTCTATCTTTTGATCCAATATCCCCACACTGGTTAAGTTAATGTTTAGTCCTGGGAAAACTTTGAGCTAAATTTGAGAGATTTTCTTTCCCCTACAATCTTATGCTTATTTCCATCAGAGAATTTGCCATGCTGAGCTAAAATTTGCTATTTACTACTCTGTGTTCTCTGTAAGCTCTGTGAAGGCAGAAACTTAATTTTGTTCGCAATTGTACTCCTGTGCTTAGACTGGTAGATTCTCAATAAACACTTGTTGAATAAATGAGTTAATAAGTGTTTTACCATCATCACCACCACCGCCACCACCACCATCACCGTCATAATCACCACCACCATCACTCCTACCATCACCTCCACCATCACCGTCACCATCACCATCACCGTCATAATCACCACCACCATCACTCCTACCATCACCTCCACCATCACCGTCACCTTCTCCACCACCACTGCCATCATCACCATTACTATCACCACCATAATCACCACTACCATTACCACCATTATTATCACCACCATCACCATCGCCACTACCATCATCACTACCTCTATCACCACGACCACCAAACACCACCACCATTATCATACATTTAGTACCTGATTTTCTTTGGAAACTCATTCTCCAGGGCCCCAGTGCCTATGGCTATTTGGAATGCTCTGATTTATACCTTTCTTCGCTTATTCCCCAATTTCAAAATTCACCTCATCTGGGCTCCATTCCCTTGGGGCTCTGTTCTTTTCTAGGAGATAGCTACTCAATTTGTTATAGTAATTGTGTTACTGGCAATAAGGTGTTGGTGGTGGTCCTCTAAGGTAATATGATCTGAGAATAAGGACAACATTTGGTTTCAGCTCAGCCATTTATTCGCTGTGTGACTTTGAGTGAGTGACATCACTTCCAAGGGCTTCTGCTTCTTCACTGAGAAGACTCTTGGAGTCTTCCTCATTGCACATGCTGGTTCTTTGTGTGTTTCAACACAGATCCTCCACTGATAATGCCTTAGTCCACTGGAGCAAATATGGATGGAGGTGGTATATGCAAGGGTTTCACAGTGAATAACAAGCCATTATCTGCAGTAGCAGCAGCCTTTGCAGAAGCAGCTGCATCTCCTTGGGGGAAGTTCTCTGCCCTTAGTTGCTGCCAGATCCAATCAGTCAGGAGGCAGGAACAGGCATGGACAGGTAACCACCCCACAGTAATGACAGGTGGTTGCACAGCCTTCCCTTTTCCCCAGAACCATGCTGTCCTTGTCACATGTCATGGCCCACCTGCTTTGATAGTCTGACTCGGGGCTCCGAGTCCGTGTCTGGCTTATTCACAGCAATTTTAGGAGCTAGCGATAGAATCCTTTATTAATGCCATGTGAGTAAAGTAAGTGTTCAGATGGCACAAAGTTAAGCATTTTTCTTAGCTTTCCCTGGCAATTTTCCTGGTGGGGACTGTCACATCAGAAATGCATTGGAGGGAAAGCAGCAATCAAGCAATGCAATTTAAAGGAAGAAGTATAACTTTGGGCAAGTTTCTTCATTTTTCCTAATTGCTTCTCATTTTTCCTTACTCTCTTAAATCTGCCGTATGGCTTGGTAGAATGCACCACTCAGTATTTAAAGAAGCTTAAGCAAAGCTTAGCTTATGTAAGGTTATAACATCTCAGGCCTAATCCCCAGACAATAAGAATACAGGACTTTGGACTTGCTTTCTCCTGGGAAACTCCAGTAGCCCAGGCTGTCCAGATTGTCATAACTTTTCCTACTCTTACATCCAAGTGAAATAACAGCAACTCAAAATAAGAACAAGGGAAGATACTGAATTTATAAAGACAAAAAAAGAAGAAGAGAGAGCAGTATTTTGAAGGATAAAAGAATATTCTTGCTTCCAATGTAGTTTGAGTACAGAGACAAAATTTCACTTTAAAGACAAAGATGTGAAGCCAGCAGAGGTGAATTATTTACCGTGGGTCACACAGTAAGTTAATAGCACAACCAGAATCAAGGTCCAATCTCTCAACGTGAGCTGAGTCGCTTCCCAAATGATGTTGCCTTCACTTTCCTTTTAGTAAAGGATGAAAACCAGCAAGTTTTGAAAGAGTTAGGAAGACAGATTCTCTATAAAGGTGAAAAGAGAGTGTTACTTACATTCCACTGGCAGGGAAACTGAGTCACAGAGGGGATTAGTGCTGTGGTCCTCACTAAGGGTGATATTTATCCCCAGTGGATGTTTGGCAATATCTGGAATCATTTTAGGTTGTCACAACTGGTAATGACAGTTATGACAGCTTGCATCCCCTGAGTAGAAGACAGGGATGCTGTTAAACGTTCTACATAAGACAGCCCTCTACAACTAACAATTATCTAAGGTCACGTACAATAAAGATAAATACACTGAACAATAAATATTTTTATCTGAGGATTGTGCACTTAAAATCAGATTTAGATTCTTATTATCATTGAAAGTTTGCACAATTTGGGTTATTTGTGCTTTTCTTTTTTTCAACATACACCCACCTGTTTCCTGAAAACTCCCTGCCAACCTTCAGTGCTATTCTTGGTCTTGACCAAAGTAGGCAAATTTGACTTTGGGTCCCTAGTCATGTGCTCTGTGTCTTGTCCCCACCCAGCTCCACTCTCTTCAGATACCCAGCAAGGACTGGGCTGCTCATCCTCACTGTTTCTCTGCAATGAGTGCCCTCAGGAAAGTTCTGCCTTCCTTCACTCTCACCTGAACATGAATTGAGGTTCATGTGCTATTCCTTCTGGAGAGTCCGCATGCCACCTTTACCTCTGTTCTGACATTTGCATCCTGCAAAACGGATTTCCAGCCTCTATGACCAGACTGGGAGGAGTTTGAGAGGAATTCAGAAAAATTGTGCATCAGCCTCTGTTTTACCTGATGCCTGAGCCGAAACCCTGAGAAAACACACACAGCCCCGACATCCTGTGACAGGATTCTGGCTAGTATTCCACAACTTCAAAACATTTTCTTTTGGGCTCTCTAAGCACATCTTTCCATACTAATAAAGTCAAATTATTAATTGAGAAATTAAAAGATTTTTTTCTTTGCTCTTTGTTTAACTGCATTCAGAAGTTTCATGATAGATTTCCAGAATTTGTGAAAGGGAGAGTTAACTGCTTGAATGACCAAAAAACAGTTGATTTTTCTGTGTCATTTTAAAAATTGACTTTTGGAGGCTCCGTATATTAGCTTTTAAAATGATTAAAACTGAGCAGATTTTGGAAGGATTCACAGAGGTATTCTAAGGCTTAAAGGAGCTAATAGAGGTGAAAGTGCTTTTGAAAACCATGGAACATTTCGTGTATGTAAACAAGGGTGTGATGGAGATGGAGATATTGCCCAAAATGGCTAGGATCAGGACCTCTATCCCTTAACACCCAAGTCTTCCCCCTCCAAAAATAAAAAAAAAAAACATTTTCCAAGTAGATTTTCTTTGTCTAGTTTTAAACCTTTGAATTGGGATATACATTTCAAACTTAGAACTTCATAGGCTTTATATGATTAATAAAATCTTAAGGCAATTTGCATTAAGAGTATGTGTGCTCATTCAATACTTAACAGCTTCTGCTTGGCCAGCCGCCACCACAGGCAGCATTAGGTTAGCTGCTCCCTGTCTGCTTCCCTCTTGCACTGGCTTATGTTAGGCAGTGATTTCTGACTTCTGGGTGTGTAAAACTACACACAATGTGTGAGCAAGCTTATGCTGATGAGCGAGAGTATCATTTTAGAATACTCAAGAAGGATTTAAATGTAACTGCTAATTTAAATGTAACCGCTGCTAGCTGTTGCTTCCCCTCTCACTGCAAAATTGTTATAGTAACTTCAAAAAAGAAAAAGAGAAATCTTCACTCTAGTGACTGTTTCTTTTGCCGTGCAGAAGCTGTGGAGTTTGATTAGGTCCCATTTGTCTATTTTGGCTTTTGTTGCCAATGCTTTTGGTGTTTTGTTCATGAAGTCCTTGCCTACTCCTATGTCCTGAACGGTTTTGCCTAGATTTTCTTCCAGGGTTTTTATGGTGTCAGGTCTTACGTTTAAGTCTTTAATCCATCTGGAGTTAATTTTAGTGTAAGGTGTCAGAAAGGGGTCCAGTTTCTGCTTTCTGCACATGGCTAGCCAGTTTTCCCAACACCATTTATTAAATAGGGAATCCTTTCCCCATTGCCTGTTTTTGTCTGGTTTATCAAAGATAATAAGGTTGTAGATATGTTGTGTTGCCTCCGATGCTTCTGTTCTGTTCCATTGGTCTATATCTCTGTTTTGGTACCAGTACCATGCGGCAACCATCAGAATGGGAAAAAATCTTTGCAGTTTACACATCTGACAAAGGGCTGATATCCAGAATTTACAAAGAACTCAAACAGATTTACAGAAAAAAATAAACAAGCCCATTCAAAAATGGGCAAAGGATATGAACAGAAACTTTACAAAAGAAGACATACATGAGGCCAACAAACATAGGAAAAAGTGTTCATCATCATTGGTCATTAGAGAGACGCAAATCAAAACCACATTGAGATATCATCTCACACCAGTTAGAATGGCGATCATTAAAAAATCTGGAGACAGAGATGCTGGAGAGGATGTGGAGAAATAGGAACACTCTTACACTGTTGGTGGGAGTGTAAATTAGTTCAACCATTGTGGAAGACAGTGTGGCAATTCCTCAGGGACCTAGAAATAGAAATTCCATTTGACCCAGCAATCCCATTACTGGGTATCTATCCAAAAGACTATAAATCGTTCTACTATAAGGACACATGCACACGAATGTTCATTGCAGCACTGTTTACAATAGCAAAGACCTGGAACCAACCCAAATGCCCATTGATGATGGACTGGACTGGGAAAATGTGGCACATATACACCATGGAATATTATGCAGCAATCAAAAATGATGAGTTTGTGTCCTTTGTAAGGACATGGATGAATCTGGAGAACATCATTCTCAGCAAACTGACACAAGAACAGAAAAAGAAATCCTGCATATACTCACTCATAGGTGGGTGAGAAAAATGAGAACACATGGACACAGAGAGGGGGTCTACTATACACTGGGGACTGTTGGGGGAAATGGGGGAGGGACAGTGGGGGGGGCTGGGGGGGATAGCCTGGGGATGAGGATGAATACCAAGTGTGGGTGAAGGGGAGGAAGGCAGCAAAACACACTGCCATGTGTGTACCTATGCAACTATCTTGCACTTTCTGCACATGTACCCCAAAACCTATAATGCAATAAAAATTAAAAAAAAAAAAAAAAGAGAAATCTTGTCAGCAAAACAGTAAAAATAGTGATCAGCCACAGGTCTAAAATATGTTGGTTATAAATGGTCATGACACTTTTGTAAACATTTCCCCAATTCTACATTCCTCCAAATCTTTGGAATTAATTGTCTTATCATTATAGAATGTAAATGCACAGAAAGCAAAACTGCCTTTATATTTTGGTTTCTACTTTCACTTTTTAAGCTCCACTGTTTCTTAAATTTACATGTAGCTTAGTTATTAATAAAAGCAACTGTTCTTAAAAGATAACCAGAAATTATATTTCATATCATTCTCAGTCTAATTTTTCCATATTAACAATATTGATTTAATTTAACTCAAAAGAATATACAAACCAAACTCAAGCACAAAATTCTTTCAAAGAGAGAATTTCATAGATAACCTAAGGAAATCAGTAATATAAGTATTTCTTCTTTTTTTAATTGCATTTTAGGTTTTGGGGTACATGTGAAGAACATGCAAGATAGTTGCATAGGTACACATGTGGCAGTGTGATTTGCTGCCTTCCTCCCCTTCACCCATATCTGGCATTTCTCCCCATGCTATCCCTCCCCAACTCCCCCCACCTTGCTGTCCCTCCCTTATTCCCCTAATAGACCCCAGTGTGTAGTGCTCCCCTCCCTGTGTTCATGTGTTCTCATTGTTCATCACCCGCCTATGAGTGAGAACATGCGGTATTTCTCAGTTTGCTGAGAATGATGTTCTCCAGGTTCATCCATGTCCCTACAAAGGACACAAACTCATCGTTTTTGATGGCTGCATAATATTCCATGTGTATATGTGCCACATTTTCCCAGTCCAGTCTATCATCGATGGGCATTTGGGTTAGTTCCAGGTCTTTGCTATTGTAAACAGTGCTGTAATGTACATTTGTGTGCATGTGTCCTTATAGTAGAACAGTTTATAGTCCTTTGGATATATACCCAGTAATGGGAATGCAGGGTCAAATGGAATTTCTATTTCTAGGTCCTTGAGGAATCGCCACACTGTCTTCCACAATGGATGGACTAATTTACACTCCCACCAGCAGTGTAAAAGTGTTCCTATTTCTCCACATCCTCTCCAGCATCTCTGTCTGCAGATTTTTTAATGATTGCCATTCTAACTGGCATGAAATGGTATCTCAATGTAGTTTTGATTTGCATTTCTCTAATGACCAGTGATGATGAGTATTTTTCCTATGTTTGTTGGCCTCATGTATGTCTTCTTTTGTAAAGTGTCTGTTCATATCCTTTGCCCATTTTTGAATGGGCTTGTTTGTTTTTTTTCCTGTAAATCTGTTTGAGTTCTTTGTAAATTCTGGATATCAGCCCTCTGTCAGATGGGTAAACTGCAAAATTTTTTTTCCCATTCTGTTGGTTGCTGATTCACTCTAGTGACTGTTTCTTTTGCCGTACGGAAGCTGTGGAGTTTGATTAGGTCCCATTTGTCTATTTTGGCTTTTGTTGCCAATGCTTTTGGTGTTTTGGTCATGAAGTCCTTGCCTACTCCTATGTCCTGAATGGTTTTGCCTAGATTTTCTTCTAGGGTTTTCATGGTGTTAGGTCTTATGTTTAAGTCTTTAATCCATCTGGAGTTAATTTTAGCATAAGGTGTCAGGAAAGGGTTCAGTTTCTACTTTCTGCACATGGCTAGCCAGTTTTCCCAACACCATTCATTAAACAGGGAATCCTTTCCCCATTGCTTGTTTTTGTCAGGTTTATCCAAGATTGTATGGGTGCAGATAAGTTGTGTTGCCTCCAATGCTTCTGTTCTGTTCCATTGGTCTATATCTCTGTTTTGGTACCAGTACCATGCTGTTTTGATGACTGTAGCCTTGTGATGCCTCCTGCTCTGTTCTTTTTGCTTAGAATTGACTTGGCTATGCGGGCTCTCTTTTGGTTCCATATGAAGTTTAAGGTGTTTTTTTCTAGTTCTGTGAAGAAGGTCACTGGTAGCTTGATGGGAATAGCATTGAATCTGTAAATTACTTTGGGCAGTATGGCCATTTTCATGAAATTGATTCTTCCTAACCATGAACATGGAATGTTTCTCCATCTGTTTGTGTCCTCTCTTAGTTCGTTGAGCAGTGGTTTGTAGTTCTCCTTGAAGAGGTCCTTTACATTCCTTGTTAGTTGTATTCCTAGGTATTTTATTCTCTTTGTAGCAATTGTGAATGGCAGTTCGTTCTTGATTTGGCTCTCTTTAAGTCTGTTATTGGTGTATAGGAATGCTTGTGATTTTTGCACATTGATTTTGTATCCTGAGATTTTTCTGAAGTTGCTTATCAGTTTCAGGAGATTCTGGGCTGAGACGATGGGGTCTTCTAGATATACTATTATGTCATCTGCAAATAGAGACAATTTGGCTTCCTCCTTTCCTATTTGAATACACTTTATTTCTTTTTCTTGCCTGATTGCTCTGGCTAGAACTTCCAGTACTATATTGAAAAGGAGTGGTGAGAGAGGGCATCCTTGTCTAGTGCCCAATTTCAAAGGGAATGCTTCCAGTTTTTGCCCATTCAGTATGATATTGGCTGTTGGTTTGTCATAAATAGCTTTTATTACTTTGAGATATGTTCCATCAATACCGAGTTTATTGAGGGTTTTTAGCATAAAGGGCTGTTGAATTTTGTCAAAGGCCTTCTCTGCATCAATTGAGATAATCATGTGGTTTTTGTTTTTGGTTCTGTTTATGTGGTGAATTATGTTTATAGACTTGTGTATGTTGAACCAGCCTTGCATCCCTGGGATGAATCCTACTTGATCATGGTGGATGAGCTTTTTGATGTGCTGTTGCAGTCGGCTTGCCAGTATTTTATTTAAGATTTGTGCGTCTATGTTCCTTATGGATATTGGCCTGAAGTTTTCTTTTCTTGTTGAGTCTCTGCCAGGTTTTGGTATCAGGATGATGTTGGTCTCATAAAATGATTTGGGAAGGATTCCCTCTTTTTGGATTATTTGGAATAGTTTCAGAAGGAATGGTAACAGTTCCTCTTTGTGTGTCTGGTAGAATTTGGCTGTGAACCCATCTGGACCTGGGCTTTTTTTGTGTGGTAGGCTCTTAATTGCTGCCTCAACTTCAGACCTTGTTATTGGTCTATTCATAGTTTCGACTTCTTCCTGGTTTAGGCTTGGGAGAATGCAAGTGTCCAGGAATTTATCCATTTCTTCCTGGTTTACTAGTTTATGTGCATAGAGTTGTTTGTAATATTCTCTGATGATGATTTAAATTTCTGTGGAATCTGTGATGATTTCCCCTTTATCGTTTTTTATTGCATCAATTTGGTTATTCTCTTTTCTTTTTGATCAGTCTGGCTAGTGGTCTATTTTGTTGATCTTTTCAAAAAACCAGCTCTTGGATTTATCGATTTTTTTGAAGGGTTTTTTGTGTCTCTATCTCCTTCAGCAGTTCTGCTCTGATCTTAGTTATTTCTTGTCTTCTGCTAGGTTCTTAATTTTTTTGATCTTGCTCCTCTAGCTCTTTGAATTTTGACAATAGGGTGTCAATTTTGGATCTCTCCACTCTTCTCATGTGGGCACATACTGCTACATATTTTCCTCTAGAGATTGCTTTAAATGTGTCCCAGAGATTCTGGTATGTTGTGTCTTCATTCTCGTTGATTTCGAAGAACTTCTTTATTTCTGCCTTCATTTCATTGTTTATCCAATCAACATTCAAGAGCCAGTTGTTCAGTTTCCATGAAGCTGTGCAGTCCTGAGTTAGTATCTGAATTCTGAGTTCTAACTTGATTGCACTATGGTCTGAGAGACTATTTGTTATGATTTCATTTGTTTTGCATTTGCTGAGGAGTGATTTACTTCCAATTATGTGGTCAATTTTAGAGTAGGTGTGATGTGGTGCTGAGAAGAATGTATATTCTGTGGATTTGGGGTGGAGAGTTCTGTAAATGTCTATCAGGTTTGCTTGTTCCAGGTCTGAGTTCAAGTCCTGGATATCCTTGTTAATTTTCTGTCTGGTTGATCTAATATTGACAGTGGAGTGTTAAAGTCTCCCACTATTATTGTGTGGGAGTCTAAGTCTCTTTGTAAGTCACTAAAAACTTGCCTTATATATCTGGGTGCTCCTGTATTGGGTCCATATATATTTCGATAATTAGCTCTTCTTGTTGTATCAATCCTTTTACCATTATGTGATGACCTTCTTTGTCTCTTTTGATCTTTGTTGCTTTAAAGTCTATTTTATCAGAGACAAGAATTACAGCTCATGCTTTTTTTTTTGCTCTCCATTTGCTTGGTAGATCTTCCTCCATCCCTTTGTATTGAGCCTTTGTGTATCCTTGCATGTGAGATGGGTCTCCTGGATACAGCACCCCGATGAGTTTTGTTTTTTTATCCAATTTGCCAGTCTGTGTCTTTTGATTGGTGCATTTAGCCCATTTACATTTAGGGTTAATATTGTTATGTGTGAATTTGATCCTGCCATTTTGTTGCTAGCTGGCTGTTTTGCCCATTAGTTGATGCAGATTCTTCATTTCGTTGATGCTCTTTACCATTTGGTATGTTTTTGGAGTGGCTGGTACTGGTTGTTCCTTTCTATGTGTAGTGCCTCTTTCAGGAGCTCTTGTAAAGCAGGCCTGGTCGTAACAAAATCTCTGAGTACTTGCTTCTTCACAAAGGATTTTATTTTTTCTTCACTTATGAAGCTTAGTTTGGCTGGATATGAAATTCTGGTTTGAAAGTTCTTTTCTTTAAGGATGTTGAATATTGGCCCCCACTCTCTCCTGGCTTGTAGAGTTTCTGCCAAGAGATCTGCTGTGAGTCTGATGGTCTTCCCTTTGTGGGTGACCTGACCTTTCTCTCTGGCTGCCCTTAGCATTTTCTCCTTCATTTCAACCCTGGTGAATCTGACGATTACGTGCCTCTTCTTGAGGAATATCTTTGTGGTGTTCTCTGTATTTCCTGGACTTGAATATTGGCCTGACTTGCTAGGTTGGGGAAGTTTTCCTGGATAATATCCTGAAGAGTATTTTCCAGCTTGGATTCATTCTCTTCGTCACATTCAGGTACACCTATCAAACGTAGATTAGGTCTCTTCACATAGTCCCACATTTCTTGGAGACTTTGTTCATTCCTTTTTGCGTTTTTTTCTCTAATCTTGGCTTCTCGTTTTATTTCATTGAGTTGATCTTTGACCTCTGATATCCTTTCTTCTGCTTGGTCAATTCGGCTGTTGAAACTTGTGCATGCTTCGCGAAGTTCTCATGTTGTGTTTTTCAGCTCCATCAATTCACTCATATCCCTCTCTAAGTTGTCCATTCTTGTTATCATTTCCTCAAATCTTTTTTCAAGGTTCTCAGTTTCTTTGCATTGAGTTAGAACATGTTCTTTTAGCTCACGTAAGTTTCTCATTACCTACCTTCTAAAGTCTGATTCCGTCATTTTATCACACACATTCTCTGTCCAGCTTTGTTCCCTTGCTGGTGAGGAGTTGTGATCCCTTGTAGGAGGCGAGGTGTTCTGGTTTCGGGTGTTTTCCTCCTTTTTGCACTGGTTTCTTCCCATTTTTGTGGATTTATCCACCTGTCATCTGTGTAGTTGCTGATTTTCTGATTGGGTCTCTGAGTGGACGTCCGGATTGTTGATGATGAAGTTATTTCTGTTTCTTAGCTTTCCTTCTAATAGTCTGGCCCCTCTGCTGTAGGACTGCTGAGGTCCACTCCAGGCCCTGCTTGCCTGGGGAACACCTGCAGCAGCCTCTGCACTTTCACTGGGAGCTGCAATCTTGAGCTGGTCCGACAGCGCCATCTTCTCTTCTTCTATCAATATAAGTATTTGTTTTCCTCAGTCTTTGATTGGTTGAAATACCACCCAGCTTAACATTTCTTCAGAAATAATCTACTCTTTAGCCAGATTGGATATGCTTCTCTGTACTGAAGTCTGGCTCTCCATGCTGATTACATTAGTATAATCCAGGACTGCACAGGTCCTGGATTGTCCCATTTAATCAACATCCCATGCCTGGTCCCACCCTTCCTACCCATGGGAGTTCTATCTCCTTTCTCAGAAAGTTGTCCCACTTCAGGATCTCTGCATTCTCAAATGTGTTTCAAGATCTCCTGCAGAGAGCAGCATCGAAGGTAGAAAATGTCTAGATTTGAAGTCAGCAGACTGGAATCCTGCTGCAGCTTTGTTACTGAAAGCTGTCCTTACCCTGTGTCCTAACTTGCAAAAGGGTATGAGTAATGCCTGCCCTACTTACCTCACAGGATCCTGTGAAGAATCAATACCACTTCATAAGTGAGAAAGCCCTACAGTGACACATCCTTGTAGCAGGAGTTAGGATAAGATGGAACCGTTCATTTCTTCACTCTTACTATCAGTGTGAAAATAGAGAAAAGCGGTGCCTTGCACATCTTCTGTGTGCCTTGGTGTTTGGTTGATTGACCGTTTGATTACAGTCATTGACATTTTTGTCATGATCACTCCTCAGTCCCTAGGCAAAGAGGTTCTTAACAATAACTGGTCTGTAGTATGATACCTATCATTATTTGTCTGAAACCAATGAAACAAATGGTATTGAGATAATGATTTTGTTTTATAGCACATAATAAGATCAGAGAATTCAAGAAGCTATACTGGGTGTCAGAAGCTAGAATCTTACAAATGAAAGTTTATTAAGCGTTAGTCATCATTTCAGCAGCTCTTAATAAACCAGCATCTATTCTGAGGCAAATGATGGATGTAATAGATTTTAGGAATCAGTAGTTGCTGCTTACCATTGCAGACCCCACACGGCTGACTTTGATGGGATTTCCCCTTCCAGAGAGGTCCATTTGTGCTCTGTCCATCACGTACAGGCAAATGTCCAGGATGCCATCTTCAAACTATTTGGAGGAAAAAAAGAGTAACCACTTAGTGTTCACTCTGCAAAGAAATTATTCTCTGATGAAAAATAAAAGGAAACCACAACCTAATGTTTAAAAATGTGTTTCCTATATAGTGATCTCCCATAATCTTTAGTATGAAATATTAAAGTAGAAAGAAGAAGACATCTTCTTTTATTTTCCATTAAAGTGAATAAGAACATAAAAGCAAGCCAGAAACACAAACAGAACTAGAGAGTTGATATACTCAGGGATCATGAGCTGAGTTGAAGTTCTTCAGAAAATGGTTCAAGTTAATTTAGAAGGTCTTTTCAACATATTGGCTCCTGTACCCAAGAAGAAGGAATGAATGATTTACCAAAGTCAGGCCAGAGTCTTAGGACCTCAAAAGTAATGTAAGTCTTCAGGCATTTTGAAAATAAAGAGCTCTCAGGTATATCACAAGAAGGCACTTCACACTACTTAGTTTGCATCCAAACTAGTAGGAAACGTCATATAGTGACTGTCCCTCTGAGGTTTCCCCTCTTCTGAAACAAGGTAGACCCCAGGATCAAGGAGAAGCCAGATGGCCTGCAGAAAGTAAATTACACTATCAAGGGAAGAGTCTCATACCAGTTCAATTTCCTTAGAAAGAACTGCCAGCCACAGGCAATACCAGACTTCTTTTAAAAAAGGCATAAAGATCACATAGCAAGACAGGAAGATTTTACCTATACCTCACTGTAGTAAGAGATTTCCCTGAATACAGAAACCTTGCCTGCTATCCACCCAAGTACTTGTGACAGAAACCACAATCATAATGGCTAATTACCACGCAATTGTTTATTCAGCCCAGTTAGAATACACACTCTGGGTGTATCCCAAACTGATGGGATGGATGCAGTAATGGGTAATTGCACTAGTTCTTCAGGTATGCCAATAGCTCAGTATTTTGGTTCTTATTAAGTAGCTTCTCTCAGCTGTTTTTGCTGGGCATGATAGCAACTAACTGGAGAGTTAAAGAAATAGTCATAGAACTGATTGATTCCCTGTATCACTGCAAAAAGGCTTGGCTGGTTATTTTGGCCAAAGGGCACAAACAAATAGCCTCTTTGAATAACAGAAAATACAGTCAGTGACTGTGCTCCAGGGTGTCTATCCAAAGCCAAGCTGGCTGAGGAGTGCCCTGACTGGGCTTGGGACACCTTTCCAGACCTCCTTGCTGCCCACCTTGATGAATTTTCTTCTTGTTAACTATCTATAGATTGTCACATTTGGGCCATAAATAGAATCACCAGGCTAAAGGCTAGAAATAAAGGACTCCAGGTAAGGGAATCAGGAAGTAGGCAATAGTCAAGGGTTGCATGTCACTGAAGAGGAGATGGCTTGATAAGAGGGAGCCAGGCAGGAATCCAGAAACAAGGGGTGCCAACATAGCTCAAGCTTGGCAGGACATCAGAAATGCAGGCGGGCAAGCCTGAGCACTGGGCATGTAATTCTCTGGAGTCAGGGTGAAGAAGGTGGTCACAAAGCCAGGCAGGCAGGATGACACAGGTACAGGAGCAGTGGGTGAGGAACACAGGGAGATCCCATATGGAAGTTAAAGCAAGGCATCCAGAGCCAAGAAAGTATCCTGTGACCTGGGGCAGCCAGATTCTGCGAAACCTCCCCACTGGATGCCTAGAGCAATGATGCACAATTCCAGCCATCCCAGCCAAAACTCCCCAAGAAATGGCATTCACCTCCTCTTGTGTTGCTAATTAAAAATCATTTTGAGATGAATTTTATGGAAAACCAGTAAATTATCATTCATTTGCTCCATCGTTAAAGATACCAAGCTGAAATAGTTTGAATAATTGAACATCTTAAAGAAATGCCATTTGCTACTTTATTTCTAGACAGTAACTTGAGTTTGCAGCTGATAAAATGTTTCTACGTAAAAGCCCAGTGGGCTATTCTTTGATGAAATAACACTCTTTTCTAATTAGCAGTACCCTAGGCTAACACTTTTTTTGGAAAAAAAAAAAAAAAAAAACAAAAAACTATTTGTTTAAATTGGGCACGGCCTTTGCGATATTCTCTCCATCACTATCAAAATAACTTTCTTTCTAAGAAAAGGAAAACTTCAGTCCATTCCAGGTTGAGCTAATGAGATTTCACTGTTCTAAGTGGCCAAAGCATTTCTCAATAGAATGTCACATTTATTCATGGAATCTCTCATTTCTGTAACACTGTAATACCCAGAGATATGTGGTTTCAGCTGATAAATTATGCAGTTGTCTTTATGAGTCCCTACTCCTGTACTCTCTGCCTTGGAGTCTCTGATCCTAAAAAGCAGGAAATTGTGTTTGTCTAATATCGATATATGGCACCCTGCAGGGATACATGTGACAAAATATATGAAGTAAAAATGTCCTTGACAATAACAAAATTTAAATGGCTCACCTGACCATAGCTCCAGCTCCTAGTCTTGATGTCATTGACCTCTCCATAAAAAATTACCCCGATGTCGTTCAGGACATATTCTTCTCTTTCTTTCTCATCATCCAGATACACAGCGTCATCTGCATCAGAATTTAAACATAGTGACCATTACCAAACCAGACTGTTTCCAAACACTTTTAAGTTTATTTTGTTTCTAAACTGCATTTAACCAACCAAATTTTTTTTCTTTTTCTTTCTTTCTTTTTTTTGAGACAGAGTTTCACTCTTGTTACCCAGGCTAGAGTGCAATGGTGCTATCTCGGCTCACCACAACCTCTGCCTCCTGGGTTCAAGCAATTCTCCTCCCTCAGCCTCCCAAGTAGCTGGGACTACAGGCATGCGCCACCACGCCCAGCTATTTTTTTTTTTTTTTTTTTTGGTATTTTTAGTAGAGACGGAGTTTCACCATGTTGATCAGGACGGTCTCGATCTCTTGACCTCGTGATCCACCTGCCTCAGGCTCCCAAAGTGCTGGAATTATAAGCATGAACCACCGCGCCCAGCCAACCAAATTTTTAAAAAATGCTCTTTGTTTCATCAAGCATAGCTCATTTTCCAATATTTTAGTAACAGTGAAGATAATCAGCATCAGAGTTCAGTCTATAAATGATGACATTTGTTGCAAAATGCTGGCAAACTCTGGCTCTTTAAGTTCCAAGCAGCAGAGTTAAATTGATATATCTCATTAAACATTTTATGATTCCTGTGCATCAGTAGTTTCAGAATTCTATGATGCTGATGTAAATCTCTAACACAAATTAAAATATAATTTCCAACCTTTTAACATTAATAGAAAACTAGATGAATTGAAAATGGTTTTTAAAACAAATCTGGGACACAGGACAAGGCAACAGCCTAATTTGTCATGTCATGTCTGTTTTGTGGCCCATCACTGGCAGGAGGAAAGCAGTAGGTCATCTCCTTTTAATAAAAGATACTTGTGGATGTGCCAGTATGTATGTATGTCCAACTATTTTCCCTGGCCGATGTCTTTCACTGCAAGGACTTCTCTTCCCTGTGGCTAGAATCTCAGGAGGGTCATACTCCCCATCTATCCACTTGGTCATCAATCGGGTGCTTATTCCCAGGCCTGGTGGGAGAGCAGCAGCAAAGCATCTTTAATACAGACAGGACCCTACTAGTGTAAATTGCACTCAGGAAAATGTGTGTATTTGGAACAGGCATCTAAATGTTTTTATATGAATTCTACCTCAAGGTGACAAAATAATTGATGATAATAAATGCAAAAGGAATGGTAGAATTAGAATGTTGCAATTCCTAATGAAATAATGAATAGATGTGTAAACTGCAAAGATTTTTTCCCATTCTGATGGTTGCCGATTCACTCTAGTGACTGTTTCTTTTGCCGTGCAGAAGCTGTGGAGTTTGATTAGGTCCCATTTGTCTATTTTGGCTTTTGTTGCCAATGCTTTTGGTGTTTTGGTCATGAAGTCCTTGCCTACTCCTATGTCCTGAATGGTTTTGCCCACATTTTCTTCTAGGGTTTTTATTGTGTCAGGTCTTACGTTTAAGTCTTTAATCCATCTGGAGTTAATTTTAGTGTAAGGTGTCAGGAAGGGGTCCAGTTTCTGCTTTCTGCACATGGCTAGCCAGTTTTCCCAACACCATTTGTTAAATAGGGAATCCTTTCCCCATTGCCTGTTTTTGTCTGGTTTATCAAAGATAATATGGTTGTAGATATTTTGTGTTGCCTCCGATGCTTCTGTTCTGCAGCAAACTGACACAAGAACAGAAAAAGAAATACCGCATATACTCACTCATAGGTGGGTGAGAAAAATGAGAACACATGGACACAGAGAGGCAGTCTACTATACACTGGGGACTGTTGGGGGGAATGGGGGAGGGACAGCAGGGGGGGGCTGGGGGGGATGGCCTGGGGATGAATACCAAGTGTGGGTGAAGGGGAGGAAGGCAGCAAAACACACTGCCATGTGTGTACCTATGCAACTATCTTGCACGTTCTGCACATGTACCCCAAAACCTACAATGCAATAAAAATTAAAAATAAATTAAAAATAAATAAATAAATAAATAAGAAATAATGAATAGAGACAGAAATAATTCATTAAGAAGGAAACTTCATATAGGATGGATAAGACTGAAAAAATGTGAATGGGATAATATTGATAAGCCTAAACATATGTATCTCCTGCTAGGATGAATGTCCTGGGAAGCAATGGCAGGACTTATGAAGTATTTTTCTCCCCTCCTCCAAAAAAATGTGCCACTTGAAACTGAATCTGATAGAGTCTCTAGCTCTAACTAGCTGCTTAACAGAAAATGCCACAGTGGTTTAAAAATATCCCACGGTGGTTAGAGAAACATATTTCATGCCACCAGGGGATAGACTCAGCAAAATTCAGAATATGGAAAGTTCTACATAAAAAATGACTCCGTTTCAGCGATAAGTTTGTGGCATGAAGAAGCAGATGAGAGGATTACTCTGGAGGAAAAGATTTAAGTGACATACCAACCAAATTTAATCTGTATACCTTATTCCAAATAAACTAACTAAAAAGATAATTTTTAGGCATTGAGAAAAGTAAAGATAGTTCATCAGATAATACCTAGAAGCTCTTGTTGATTTGTATTAGCTGCAGTGATTACACACACACACACACACACACACACACACACACACAGGCACATACATACACACATATATAGGTGCATATGTATCTATGTATACTGCGTATATGTCTATTTTTTTAAAACTGCATGCTAAAATATGTATGGGTAAACTAATATGATTACTAGAATTTGCTTGAAGATGCTAAGGCAAAAAATAAGGGAAAAAAGGATAGATCAAGCAAATGTGGCAAAATCTTGATAATTATTCAGCCTGAGAGACATATAAGTAGATATTCATTGTGCTATTCTTTCTGTTTTTGAGTTTGTCTGCAAATATTTATAAGAAAAATTACGTTTATCAAAAGCTATAAAACTCAAATACAAAATCTTTCCAATTGGATGTGAAAGTTCAGTAACGTAAAGATACAAATTCTACCCACATTAGTCTAAATGACCAATGTGAACCCAGCCAAACTTCTATTCAGGATTCTCAGAACTTTGTATGCTCATTCAAAAGTTTATCTGGAAGAAACTAAATGAAAGAAAATAGTCAGGCAGGGCGTGGTGGCTCATGCCTGTAATTCCAGCACTTTGGGAGGCCAAGGTGGGTGGATCACTTGAGGTCAGGAGTTTGAGACCAGCTTGGCCAATATGGTGAAACCCCATCTCTACTAAAAATACAAAAAGTAGCCAGGTGTGGTGGCGCGTGCCTGTAATCCCAGCTCCTCAGGAGGCTGAGGCAGGGGCTGAGCCCAGGGGGTGGAGGTTGCAGTGAGCTGAGATAGCACCATTGCACTCCAGCCTGGGTAACAGAGTTAGGCTCTGTCTGAAAAAAAGAAGAGAAAATAGCCAAAAGCTAATATGTTGAAAATGAAGAAAGACTGAAGGACTTGCCCAAAGGTAAATTAAACTTTGGACCCCAATTCATAGTTTCGTGCATCTATGCCCTTTGCCATGTTTCTAGTAGTTCTTCCCTCTAAATGTGGAATATCCTTTCTTGACTTTGGGCTTATTTTGGCTAATAAGGTGTTAGCAGAAGCAAGTAGGGGTTTAAAATGTGACTGCACAGCTGAACATGTGCTCATACAAATCTGCTATTACTCTGAGGAAAATATGCCCCAGCAAGCCCACTGGTCAAAGAAGGATGTGAAGCACCAGAGCAGAGGGTCTCTGGAGCTCTCAGGGAGAAAAAGATCCTCTCCAGCTGTTCCCACCTGAAGCAGAGGTGGCCAGTCAAGTATGAGCCCAACCCTAGCCAAGCCCCAGATTCATGAATAAGTGCTTAGTGTTGTATGCCACTGAGATTTTATAGTCCTTTCTTATGTAGCATTACTGTGATTATAGCTAACTGCAACAAAGCTACACTTAAAACTGACATTAGCACAGTAATGGACAAATACACGGAAGGATCTAGATGTATATTAAATCATACTAAGATATATACTAAATAATAAAGAGGGCACTTAAAATCAATAGGTAATAATAGATCTGATCAATATATGGTGTTTTGACAGCTGGCTATCCATGTGAGAAAAATAATATGTCAGTAAGATCTCTCTCTTTCTCCCACTATGCACAAACTCAGTCCGTGGATTTAAGAGGTGCATGTGTGTCTCTTCTTGACAATCTTTGTTTCGCCTGACACGTTCCAGGTATAAGCAGATAGAGAAACATAAAAGTCAATAAATATATGATAAAACGCTTGACTCCACTAATAATCAGAGACATAAAAACCAAATTAACCATGAAATCCCAATGAGATGTCATAATTCTCGTACCATATTGGCAAATATTAAAACAAATGGTTAACCATCAGTGCCAATGAGGGTATGAAGAGATGGACACTCTTATCTATTGTGGCCGTAGTGTAAAATAGTGCAGCCTTTTAAAAGGGTAATTAGGCAATATCTATGCAAATTTAAAATGTGAATTCACTTTGCCCAAGCAATGCTATTTCTAGATGTCTATTCAACAGACATCGTTGGTACAAAATGTATGTGAAACATTCAAAATGGCATAACATGCTATAGTGAAAATGGGAAACAATTCAAAGAGTTGTAAACAAAAGGCCAAAACAATGATGATATAACCATACCAAGCAGCCATTCAAGAGAAGATGCAGGTACTGCCATAGGAAATGCTCTCCAAGATACACTGCGTGAGAAAATAAGGTACAGAGCAAAAGGTGGACACAATCTCATTTGTAGTTTAAAAAAAACTAAACTCTTTCAGTATATATATGCATATCAATATCTAAAATGATAGCAAAGTATCTGTAATGATATATATGATTAAGGTTGATTTTCTCTGGGGATTCTCTAGGATTGGAAGATCGGTGAAAAGTTTACTTTCAGTAATACATATGTACATGTGCGTTTATTTGAAAAGAACAATATATTCAAATAGTTGTTTAAAAATGAAAAGCACTGAAAATACTTTAAATGAATGACATTACAACAAAGTGTTAATTGTTGGTGTCTCTGATTTGCAGATCTTTGAGCTCTTTTTATGCTTTTATTAGTTTTTATTTCCATAAGGAGACTTTTTCCATCAGAAAAAGTTATTTCTAAAAGTGTTTCCATTTAAGCGAAGCTACCCATCTAATAAGAGATTAACAAGTTCAACTTTTATGCATTAGTTTTTTTTTAAGAGCAATAAGGTTGTGCTCTTTTTTATTATCCATGTCCTTAAACACAACTTTTTTCCCCTTCTTTAAGTCTCCCTGAACCCTTTTCTTTCCAGCAGAGACTGAACCTTGCTCCCTTAGTGCCCTATGGAGGCTGGGGTAACATTTATCCCACTGTACAGACATTACTGTTTAATTATTGTATTTATTGAATACGCATGTGTTTAAGTATCTACTATTTAAATTTTTTTAAGTAGTAGCATGTAAATAAGCATTGTTATACTGATTATTTACTGCCAGGAGCTTTCTAAGTGCTTTATAACAAGACCCATGAACTCATCAACACTCATAACAACCTTGTGAGAAAGGTAGCCCCATTTCATTGAAGAGGAAACTGAGGTAAAAAGAAACACAACTATTCCAAGGTCATATAGCTATTGAGTTGTGAAGCTAGGATTTGAATAAGCTGCCTTCCAAGTAGTCTGTGGCTCTCGGGTCCAAGAGATTGAATGACTGTGTCCCCAGCCCCCAGCATCATGCCTTGGAACATGGTAGGAAATCAATCAATGTCTGGAGCTTAGAGAGTAAGGGAGAAGTCCAAGAAAATGACAGATTTACCTTTGGGCATTGGGTTAGTGTTGGTGGGATGTGATAAATTTAGGTGGCAAAGCATGAACAGAGAGGAGTTCTGGAGCTTCAGACTAGGCCACCCTTTCCCTTCCAATGCTTGAATTAAATCTTACCTCAAACAGCCGGGCATTATCATGAATCCGCAATACCGCAAGGAAGTCAGATAGGAAGTCTTGATTTTAATTTTAAATTTATTTATGATTTTAAAAAGAAGATTGAGGGTGGAAAGTAGTGCTTTATTTCCCCTGTTTTTATTCAGATCTGTCACTTTAAAATACAGATGTCCAAAGCAAGGTTTAAAAATATATATCATGATGGAAACTCCAAAATACTCCCTATGCTTGGAAGACTAACAAAAATAGAAAAATATAATCGTTTGCTCCTGGAGATTTTTGCTGTTGGCCTTTTATTAGTGTTTTTGTTTGTTTTTAAATTTTTGATTAGCTTCAATGGGATGGGGTTTTACTAAGTTTCAAGGGGAAGCTAGTTCTTCACTCAGTGAAATGGAAGACTTGACTAACAGCAAAAACAAACCAACAAACTCACTATTGTAGAGACCCTAGGATTTGGACTGGTAGAAGGTAGATGTGTGTGAGGTTTGTGTGGAATGTGGGAGCTGGAAGCTGTACTTAACTAAGTAAAGTCTGAGGTGGGAAATAAGATCTAGCCAGCTCCCAGAGTAGGAGTGGCTGCAGCATGGACCAACTAACAACTCTTTGAGTGTAGGTGACTTCTGGCAGACAAGCACCATTACAATAAAACTCCAGAGAAAAACAGATTACACATTGGTGAGTGTGACACAGCACCTCCATCCGCTGCCCACAGCAGCCCCGTCACCAGAACAGACCTTCAAAATGCCTCATAAATAACCACCCTTGTAGGCTGACTAACAATTTACAAGAGGCAAGTAGTGAAGAATAATGACCTCATTTATTTTGCTGTTCATCTGGTGGGAATAGTAGGGTAGTTAAGAAAGAAAAGAGCGGGCCAAGAAATTTTAGGGTGGATTTCAGTCACCCTCTGACATTCCCACTGTCCTCCCCACCCAGAGAAGATAAGGATTTATAACAAACATGTAAAAACAAATGCTGAGCCTATTGATTTTAGTATCTGTATAACCTCTTTGCCAGAAGGAGAATCATTCATCATCCCCTGGGCTGATACATTCCTTCTGCTTATTTACATGCCATTTTGAAGTCAGAGCAAGTTCCATTTCCTTGGTCATTCGGCTCAAGACCAGCAAAGGGAGCCCAGGAATTAAACAAAACTATGGTGCCAGGACAGCTATCCTACCAGGTCTCTTTTAACAGTTTAAACCAGAGTCTGGTGTTGTTTCTAAATCTTAGAACGACTAATGGTTTGGCCCTTCAAAAAGGCAAAATGTGTCACCATTTAGGGAGAGAAGGAATTTACAGCAAGGGGATTAGGAATCACTTCCACTTGCTTCCCCCTTTCTATAAAAGCTGAGCACCAGATAAAAGAGAAAAGATTCATGCTGGGAGTGTGTAATCATTCTTAGAGGGAGTGTCTTGGCCTGCAGAGTAAATGTGACTCAGGACTAGTGTCATCATGATGTGTTTCCATCACAAAGTACATCAAAGGAGTGGCAAATCCTAGCAGGCTGTGTGCTCTGTGGCATACCAGGAGTAACTTCCTGTCAGTGGGAGTTGTGAGCATATTAAGGAATGGCATTTCTGGAGTCTGAGATTTTTATTCTGGAAGGATCCAAACTCACTGTCTTCCTAAAATGGTTCAGTGCAGCCACTCCAGAGACCTTGCTTGCCTACCTATTAACACTGGAATGGAATCAATCTATGAAGCACAGCAAGTGGTTCCTCCACAGTCAGTTGAGTTTGCTTGTTCCCTTTTAGCCCCTTCGGTATAAAGTGGAGTAGTTTGCCAGGAATGGTATCCTCAATAACATGACTAACAATGACTAACACCCTTTCTGTTGGAGACCCTTGAGCCTAGACCAGAATTTGCAACCTCAGGCTACTGCCATTCATCCATCAACTACAGATATTGATAGCATATCTCCCGCCATGCTCACAACACAATTACCCATGCATAGTACAACAAAGTTTACATTCCCTATAAACACATTGCATTACATCTCACACCAGCTTGAGAAGGTCATTGGATTTGTGCTAACTTGTCTATTTTGCTGGTTAAGGACTTTTTAGAGTACTGAGGTATCTTCAGAAGATAGACTATTATTCATGAAGCAATTCTACAAAGAAACTGTCAGAGCTTCCTTACTTAACACATATCCTCTAAGGGAGCCTGTGCCCTTGTTGGCATGCTTTAATTTTCTTCCCAAGAAAGCTTTCATTTGATCTTGTAAATATCAACCTGAATGTATTTATTTATTTATTATGGCAGAACTTTCCACGTTGATTAGGTCATCAGAGAATTTTCTTGGCTGGCCATCTACTGTTTTTTCTTTTGCTATACAAGGCCGGATACTGATGGCTTTTGTTTTAAAAATATAAGCACTTACCCCAACTGAGTCAGGATGCCCAAGTGTTAGCCCCAGTTTGTTTCTTAATTTTCTATAGGACTTTGAGAAATGCACGTAACATCACAGAACCTGCTTTCTCTCTTGAAATCTGAGTTTAATAATCATCTTCTTGTCTCTCAGAGTGATGATTATCAATTCAGTTCAACAAACATTTACTAAACATCGACTCAATTACAGGCACCATGAAGGGATGAATGAGATAAGGATTATGTCTTCCAAACACACTATCTAGGGGGATACTGGCTACGACCACACTTTGAAGAGTATGAGAGACTCTACAAGAAAGGAATTGTAAACCACATGAATTGGTGGATGAAGGTGACCCTGCCTTAGACACTTCCAACCATGCTCTTTCTAGAAACAGCTTGTAAAGACCTTTCCAGCTTGCTCCTGGAGTCACATACATGCCATTGGAAAGAAGGTTTACTTTGAGGTCTGTGGGATGCCCTCTGATTACAGAACCACACCAAATATCCTTGCTTGGCATAAAAAGCTCAATAAGCCTCTAAGTGATTCAGACACTGGGAAGAATGATACATACTATTTTATTTAAGAGGAGTATTGAGTATTGAGTAAATAAGGGCTAAAAGTTTTGCATATGCTTTATTAAAACCATAAAAATTCAATTAACCAACTATTTGATTATTATTCTTTTTATTTTTTAATTATTCTTTAAGTTCTGGGGTACATGTGCAGACATGCAGGTTTGTTACATAGGTATACACGTGCCATGATGGTTTGCTGCACCCATCAACCTGTCATCTACATTAGGTATTTTTCCTATTGCTCTCCCTCCCCTCAGCCTCCCACCCGTAGACAGGCCCCAGTGTGTGATGTTACCCTCTCTGAGTCCATGTGTTCTCATTGTTCAACTCCCACTTATGAGTGAGAACATGGGGTGTTTGGTTTTCTGTTCCTATGTGAGTTTGCTAAGAATAATGGTTTCCAGCTTCATCCATGTCCTTATGCAAACACTGTTCTGGGCGCTAAGCAGGGTGCAAAGCTAAGTCACTGGCTAGTCTCTCCTCATTCCCCAAATAGGTTGGAGTCCCCTGTTTTATGAAATCTTGTTGTGCTCTGACTTATTTTAGTATTTTTTACAATTGTAATTAGTTTTTTATTAGGATCTCGTTTGTAAAATCCTTGCTAGAAGCTATACAAAGATTGTGTCTGCCTTTTTCACTGCCATATTCCCAGCACCTAATTCATTATTGACTTTTTATGTATTCAGCATTCATTTTTATTAATGAATACATAATACTGTTGTACTACGCACAGGTAATTGTGTTGTCATGGGCGTGGGATGAGACATACTATCAATATTTGTGGATTGATGGATGAATGGCTCTAGCTTGAGGGTGTAAATTCTGGTCTGGGCTCAACAATCTCCAAGTCAAGGGATGGTGGTCATTTTTACTCTGCGGACCTCAGTCCTGGTGACTTACTCTATTCTGTAAAAAAGGGGCTAAAAAGACCATATATAATGACAAAAGCAAATAGACTAAGGATAAATTTAATAATAAAATACAAGTGGGTTGTATATTTATTTATTTGTTATGAAAAGCATCCAAGATACTGGAAACATATTGATTTCTTCATATTAAATTAAAATGATTTCTTTGTTTAAAGAAAAATCAAAAAAATCCCACACTAAATAAAAAGGAAATATTAGATGCTAATTTGGTGTCAGATGCTGAGAGAGAGAGAAATGCACACACGCATCCCCCACAGACACACTCTTCTCAGCACACGGGATATGTTTTTGACTTTTCTCAAGATGGTAAGGTCTGAGACTACATTTACAATTTATGTGTAATGATAGGGTGCAACTAACCTAGAGAATTTACCTGGGATTATTAAATCCACACAGCAAACATTTATTAAACCTCAAGTGTGCCAGAGGCTATGGATACAAGGCTGAATGAGGTGATGGGGAATGGAGTGGGGGAGCAACTTATCGAGAGGAGGAAGATCCCTTAAAGGCAACTGATGCCCAATAAAAATACAGCTCAGTACTTCCGCAGAATACTAGGCGCAGATATCAGAAGTCTAAATCTTTCAGAACCTGCTATCTGGCACGAGTGCTAGACTACCAAACCAGAACATTCTATATTTATATAGTGAAATACATTCAATAATTCAGAGTTCCTGAGTAGCTAGAAAAACATGATGAATTCATAATAACTTCCCGTCTCACTTCTGCTGCCTTTGTGGGTACAGTTCTCTCTAACACCTCGCAGAAGGATTTCCTCCCAGAATGGACCCAAAGCCTGGTTAGCACCACTAAACTAAAAACTAAGCAATTATTCTCCCTGCATGCACCCTACCTTCACTGGTGTGGCATTGCTATTGATCCCCATTAATGATTTAGTGCTTAAGGAGGATAAATTGCCTGTGAATGCAAAGCAGGCTGAAGGACCCTCAGGAGCACAGCTGAGCATTCTCCTATCAATAAGTGCTGTGCGTGCTGCTGTAATTTTCAGCCCAGTGCCCTCAGACGAAAATCTTGTTCATCTGGCTCTCTTTTGACAATTTCTGGAAGCAGTTTTCTTTCTTGTTCTTCTGCTATCTTTTTCATATGGGCAACAGTCTCACCTCTCTCTTTTGACCTACTTTCCAATTACCAGGCTATACCACTGAGTCCTTTGTTATGCATTAACACACACAAACATGACACTGCAGGTGATTGCTGGGCTACAGTGTACGTGCTTATGTGTAGGGGGTTCATCATCTTGTTCCCTTCTCAGGTTACACTTTGAGTGCTAAGGGGAAACCACACAACGAGTAAATGAGGAGATGACCTCTTTCTCTCGTTTCATTTAAAAAAATGTGTGCAGTGCCCAAAAGCATGGTCGTTGGAGAAGATCAAGGAACAAAATAATGCACAGGATCCCTCTGCATTAAGGAAGGAGAATTTGCTCCTGAGACAGAATGGGAGAGAAGAGTTTGGAGAATAAAGGAGAACAGTAGGAGAGAGAGAAAAGGGGTGGTAAGAAGGAGAAACACTGGAATTAGCTTCAGGATAGAGCCACTGAAATTTTAAGAAGAGTAATTATACTCTTCTGAGTTTTTAAATTATTGCTTATTGTTTTTCTTTCTTGTTAGAGGCAGGCTGGCTGGGCTGCCTTGAACTCCTGGGCTCAAACAATCCTCCTGCCTCAGGTTCCCAAGTAGCTGGGACTGTAGGCTACTCTAGAGGCCATGTCCAGCTTTATTGTTTTGTGATTATTAGGAAACCAGTGGTCCTCTGAGTGTTGACCCCAACCAGCAGCAAGAGCATCTCCCAGGAACTGGTTAGAAATGCAAATTCTCCACACCTGTAATCCCAGCACTTTGGGAGGCCGAGGCAGGTAGATCACGAGGTTAAGAGATCGAGACCGGCCTGGCCAACATGGTGAAACCCTGTCTCTACTAAATACAAAAAATTAGTCGGGCATGGTGGCACATGCCTGTAATCACAGCTACTTGGGAGGCTGAGACAGGAGAATCATTTGAACCCAGGAGGCAGAGGTTTCGGTGAGCCGAGAATGCGCCATTGCACTCCAGCCTGGGCAACAAGAGCAAAACTTCGTCTCAAAAAAAAAAAAAAGAAATAAATGCAAATTCTCAGGCCAGACCTCATACCTACTCAACCTGAGGGCGCTGCACAGAAATGTCTGAACAAGCACTCCAGGTGATTCTGATGTGCTCTAAGCTTGGTGACCACAGAGAGCATCCTTCCTCTTCTCACCCTCCATCCTAAGCTGCAGTTAAGGTCTGGGCATTCACAAATGTTGTGTGTGACTGTTTTTTGCTGTTATTGCCGGCATTGAAATTGAAGGTGAAGGTCGAGTTTCTCATCTGCAGCAGCACAAGGAGAAGTAGGTTTCCTAGAGGCAGAGGCAGCCATGGGGTCAGAAATCCCTAAGGAATTTGCAGAGCTATCTGGGCTTCCACAGGCCAAGAAATGAGGAGGACTGTGCTAGTTTGCCCCATGTTCTGGAAGCAGGGAAGATCCTCCCAGCATGTGTTTGTAATAAGCTCACCTTCCACTTTCCAGATGACTAGCTCACATCTTCCCTATCAAGCCTCTCATGCCTTCTTTGCTGCTGCTTCTCAACACATCACTTTGCCTTACGCTTCACTGACAAAAAAAAAAAAAGGAGTCACAAAATGGTAACAACCTATTCTCCTTCCATTAAACTAGAAAATCTGCACCCCTCTTCTAGTGTACTCCTGTCTCTGGGGAGGGTGAATAGCCTTACCCATCACAGGCCCTTCACCTGTTCCCTGGATTCCAACCACTCACAAAGATTTCAGTCCTAAAACTTCTCCACCTTGGTTCCCAGAATCGCCTGCAGAGCTTTTAAAAACCCTGAAGCCCAGGCTGCACTCTAGAGCAATTACATCAGAATGCCTCTGTTGAGGACTGAGGTATCTGTAGTTTCAAAGCTCCCCAGATGATTGCAATGTGCAGCCAGGACTGTGAACCACTGTCCTCTCTTTGGACTGCAAACTCTCCTTCCTGCCTTCCTGCTTGCTCTCCATCACCATAAAATAACACCCACTATCTCTTGTCTTTAAAAAAATTCTCCTTTGACCTTCACATCAACATCTAGGTGCTGCAGAAAGTCTTGAGAAAGGTGCATTTCCTGTGCCATTTCCTGTTTCCTGTGTAAACAGGCTTCCTCCTGTTTACAGAGCAGCCTATGACCATCTCCCTGGCCTCTGTCCCCATTACTTTAGCGAAACAGTGCTTTTCAAGAGCATTGAAGACATCTAACCTCCACACTATATGGCCACTTTCCTACCTTATCCTATTCCGCTAATCATAGCATTCAACGGCGTTAACTGCTGTCTTGAATCTATCGATGTATCCAGCTCTAGGCTCTTTTGATCTTCTTGTGCCCCACTGACTGCTCCTGCTCAGTCTCCTTTGCTGACTTCTTCTTTGTCTTGACTCTTACTTATTAATGACCCTGAATCATTTTTGTTCATTATTGCTCCTAACCATGCCCATGTTGACCTCTCTAGCTCAGCCATCTCCTTTGAGTTCTAGATTCACTTTATTCAGGTGCTTACTTGACATTTTCACTTGGATGTCTCATAGACATCACCAAATTAACATTTCTGAATGTAACTCAGCTTCACCCCTAGTGCTTCCCCTCCACTTCCCACAGTCTTCCCAGCTCTGAAAATGACACCACTGTCAGCCCAACTGGCCAAACAAGAAATCTAGAATTATTCTTGAGTCCTCCCATTTCTTTACTTCTCATCTTCGATCCCTGTGCAATTTCTGTTCTAAATACAAAACAGATCTCTGATCTTCTCATCTCCACTAGTACCACCATAGTTTAGTCTATCATCATCTTTCTCCTAGACCACAGCTTCCAAATTGGTCTCTAGTTTTTTCCCACTTTTCTCTAATCCTTTCTATGCACTGAAAACCTAGTGGAGGTCCCTTTATAGACTCTACGACAAAAACACCTCTAGACCTAAGTGACTGTTTTGAAACAGAGGTATCTGGAAGCTGCTCGTCATGGATACAACTGAAGATCAAGGCAGCAATTAGGTTACTAAATTGTTCTCCTCCTGAATAGTTATCTTTAAAGTTAACATTTCAGGCAACATGACTAACCCTTTTCCCCTCAAGAAGAGTGGCCACATAAGTTGAAATGCATGCAGACACGTATCCCATTTTACATACATTATACAATCCAGAAAAGCTGCAAACAAACCAAGGTCTGGGTAAATTATAGCATTCCTGAAATTTTCTAGAGTTCTGAACAGTTATATGAAGTCTATGATTTTCTTTTCTTAATACAAAGAAAGTAAATAACAAACTCCTGATTAATTTGTAAGTATAGATTTTTAAATACAATTTTCTCAGAATAGGCTGCTTCCTACATATTCTCCATCTTATTCTCTTTTGCTTAATTCTTCTCTACTAGACTCCTAAATGATGGTGTTCCTGAAGGGTGGATACTATATTTCACTTCTTTCTCTATCTATATTTTCTCCCTAGGTGCAGACAACTCCCAAATATACTCCTCTGATTTTCCTCTTCAGACTCACATACCTACTTGTCATTTCTGCTTGTCTGTCTATGGTTATCTCCAACTTAACATATTCAAAAATCTTAATTTATATATCGGTAACTTTGATTCTCTCAGTCTTTTTCATTTTTGTAATGTCACCTCATCAACCAGTTGCAAAATGCCTTATGTCTGGTTGATAAGATTACTACCAACAGGAGTTCATTTTTGAACTGCATATGCCCAGTTAACATTTCCTGTTACCATTTACCTTGAATATCTGACTCATAGATAGGAGTGTTGGGTACAAGATGATGAGGATGGATATATAGGGAGTGTAGGAATAGCTTGGTGTCATTTGTCAACACTAGTAGAACAGGTAATTCCCAAGCCACACTGGGCATGGTGGTTCATGACTGTAATCCTAACATTTTGGGAGGCTGAGGCAGGAGCACTGCTTGAGCCCAGGAGTTTAAGACCAGCCTGGGCAATATAGTGAGACCACGTCTCTACAAAAAGTAAATAAATATAAATATTAATCAAAGGATTCCCTGTTTAATAAATGGTATTGGGAAAACTGGCTAGCCATGTGCAGAAAACAGACACTGGACCCCTTCCTGACACCTTACACTAAAATTAACTCCAGATGGATTAAAGACTTAAACATAAGACCTGGCACCATAAAAACCCTAGAAGAAAATCTAGGCAAAACCATTCAGGACATAGGAATGACTTCATGACCAAAACACCAAAAGCATTGGCAACAAAAGCCAAAATAGACAAATGGGACCTAATCAAACTCCACAGCTTCTGTACGGCAAAAGAAACAGTCACTAGAGTGAATCGGCAACCAATAGAATGGGAAAAAGTTTTTGGAGTTTACCCATCTGACAAAGGGCTGATATCCAGATTTTACAAAGAACTCAAACAGATTTACAGGAAAAAAACAAACAAGCCCATTCAAAAATGGGCAAAGGATATGAACAGACACTTTACAAAAGAAGACATACATGAAGCCAACAAACATATGAAAAAATGCTCATCATCACTGGTCATTAGAGAAATGCAAATCAAAACCACATTGAGATACCATCTCACGCCAATTAGAATGGCGATCATTAAAAAATCTGGAGACAACAGATGCTGGAGAGGATGTGGAGAAATAGGAACACTCTTACACTGTTGGTGGGAGTGTAAATTAGTTCAACCATTGTGGAAGACAGTGTGGCAATTCCTCAAGGCCTTAGAAATAGAAATTCCATTTGACCCAGCATTCCCATTACTGGGTATATATCCAAAGGACTATAAATCGTTCTACTTTAAGGACACATGCACACGAATGTTCATTGCAGCACTGTTTATAACAGCAAAGACCTGGAACCAACCCAAATGCCCATTGATGATAGACTGGACTGGGAAAATGTGGCATATATACACCATGGAATATTATGCAGCAATCAAAAATGATGAGTTTGTGTCCTTTGCAGGGACATGGATGAATCTGGAGAACATCATTCTCAGCAAACTGACACAAGAACAGAAAATGAAATACCGCATATTCTCGCTCTTAGGCAGGTGATGAAAAATGAGAACACATGGACACAGGGAAGGGAGTACTACACACTGGGGTCTATTGGGGGGAATAGGGGAGGGACAGTGGGTGGGGGAAGCTGGGGAGGGATAGCCTGAGGAGAAATGCCAAATGTGAGTGAAGGGGAGGAAGGCAGCAAAACACACTGCCATGTGTGTACCTATGCAACTATCTTGCATGTTCTGCACATGTACCCCAAAACCTAAAATGCAATTAAAAAAAATAAAAAATAAAAAAACATTAATCAAAGAAAAGGTCAGTAGGACCAAGATGTATGTTCTAGATAAATAGCAAATATTGTTGTCCACTTTTCTATATCTAGCACAGATTAACCCCGATTCAAATGCAACTTTCACATACAAGGGTCATTCAAAATCAGCAATAATGTAGGCTCATTTTGGAACATGTTAGAGAGCAATGCACATGGGGTAGGATGTCATAGGAGGTCTCCTGCCCCCATCTGAGCTTTCATAGCTTCCACTGTGCCTTATTTCCTAGGACCTACAAGTGGTCTCTCCCACATCGATGCTGCTGCAACATCAGTATCTGCCTCTGGAATTTAAAACAGCCCTATAGCAAGTATGGGAGCAGGGGAGAGGTAGGAAAGAGCAGAGACGAAGATGAGAAGAAAATTCTGTGTGTGACTGAGGCCCGAAAGAGAACTGATAGAGAAATCATTGAACTTGACTGAGTTTATTTGAATATAACTAGATTAAGCTTCTGCCGCAGACGGAAAGACTGAAAATAGCGCTAGAGATCAAGTTGTATTGTATTAAAGTACAGTTACATCTTTGCACATCCAGAGTTATGGTTTGCAAAATTTGCACCCACTATGCACATAAACAAGTTTGTGGAATCCTTTAGATGTATAGACTTTCTGTTCTTAAAGTAGGGGGATAGAGAAGTTAGTTTCACTATGAACAGTGTTGACTTTATTTTATTTTTATGAAGTCAGAGTTATAGACTCTAATAATTTTGATAGTCAAGTTTAATAAGCCCAGTCTGTTTATAGAACAAAAGCATCCAAAGGTTATACTGTCAACATATATTAGGTTGGTGCAAAAGTAATTGAGGTTTTTGCAATTACTTTTAATTACAAAAACTGCAGTTAAATAGTTCCATAAATAACAGCAATTTTATATAATCTTCAATTAATTGACTTCATGTATAGAGGTTTTATCCTCATATGCACTGAGGATGAATTTTCTATCTTGCTCATTCAATCATTAAAATAGTATATGCAGGAGAGGTACATGTCTTTAGAACAATCTTGCTACCCCCCAAAAAAGAATGTATTGGAAATACATGAATTTTTTCCAAGACAGAGTCTTGCTCTGTTGCCCAGGCTGGAGTGAAGTGGCATGATCATTGCTCACTGTAATCTCTAACTCCTGAACTCAAGCAATCCTCCCACTTTAGCCTCCCAAGTAGCTGGGAGTACAGGTGGGCACCACCACACCCAACTCATTTTTAATTTTTATTTCTTAGAGACTAGGTATCGAACTCCTGGCCTTAAGTGATCCTCTCATCTTGGCCTCCCAAAGATCTGAGATTATAAGCATGTGCCATGTTACCCTGCCAAATAGGTGAACTTTTAAATGAGAAAACTAAATGCCTGCCTCTTACCTTCACACCAAGGATTGAAGAGAATGTACGTGTCTGTTTCTGGGTTTCGACGGGTTCGAAGTATGCCATAGGGGGTCCAGACAGCAACATACATGCGGAATTTCCCCACGATACATTCGGGGGAAGACTGGACGGATAGCCGCACAGAATTGTCCTCTCTCATGACAACCTTGGCCCCCCACTTTCCACTTTGTAACTCTGAGACTATAGGCACTGGAATGTAGGTTCCCTTATTCTCCTGTGGGTAGCGACCTATGAGAAGAAAGAAGAAATCCTGGGTTAGATTGATTTCACAAGCCACTTTTGTTCTCACTCTGTTATCTTATAGCTGAAGGGACAGGAGTAATCATTAGATTTGAAATCATAAAACTTAGGTTTGAAGTATATTTCTACTACCAATTAGCTGCATCATAGTAGTTGATTTTCTTAACTTCCGTGAGGCTTGAATTTGTCATGTCTACAAAAAAACCCCAAATAAAAAAATTTCTAGAGAACTTTGTTGGTTAGACAATGAATTCAAATAAGATGTAAAAACACAAATTTCAATGTAAAAACAAAGCTTATAGGACACCATAAGGTTATTCCCTGAATTTCAGCCTTCTAAAGTTAGATTTGTTATATGAAGTGGAAGTAACATTAGCTATCGAACACTATTTTTAGGGCCATAACACAAATGGTTTTTATTTATTCTGAATATAATTTCTTTATTTTCCATGATATTACCTAGAATATGATTATACTTATAGGTTGCCTTATGTAACCATTTCCTTATTCAACCTAAAAATGTGTTTGTTGCCAATCTCATTAGTGATTTAGGCTTTTGTCATGAACAATGGTTAAGAGTTGAGGTTCCATTGGCAAAGGATCTGGGTTTGAAACTTGACTCCACTACTTCTAACCCTGGCAACCTTCGGCAAATTATTTGAGCTTTAGAAATCCTTATTTCCTTCCATTTTTCTTCAACAGTAAATGAGAATACTACTACTGCTTTTCTCATAGAAAAAGAGAATAAAATAACACATATAAGACACTTTGCACATAATTTCTCATGCATAACAAATACTTGGACGTTTTTAGCTGTTATTTTAATAGATGTTTAAATATCAGGTCATTTTACCATATTTTCATGCTCATTTTATATATATGCTGTCTCAAGGTTAATCTTATTTTTCTTTATTGTTGTCATTTGAGCCAAATTCCTATTTCGTAGTCATAAACTGAAAACTAGGTTTTACTGGGTTCTGGAACTAGGTGCAGAAATTCAACCTCATGGCATTCGTTAACACCTTGACTCACTGAGTAAAAGTTTACAGTTTAGTTTACAGGATAATCAAGTTTATAGACCGTTTTCTTAATAATTTCATATACAGGATATATGAAATTATATATTATATATAAATTAAAGATAGCTCTGTTTGATTATATATCAAATGATATTATATATATTAAATTATATCAAATATAATTTGATATATAATCAAACTTAGAAATATTTTAAACTGAAACAAATCATTTATTTACAAACTTTTCCAAAATGTAACAGATGAATTATACTTGACTTGAAGAAACATACAAACCAGGCAAATCTGCACATTATTTTTATTGCAAGCAGAAGAATCTTCAAGAGCAAAACTTATTTACTTCAGTTGCTTCCTACAAAGCATGTCGAGGATTCCACATTAATGCTTCATTTTTAGCCTCCCTAATTATTAATTTCAAAGGTATTTTACAGAGTCTTTGGTAGGCATATTGTCAGAGAGAGGACATTCTAAGGAGGTGGTTACATAAGTTACTGCTATGCAATTCTGTGAGGATGCTTAATCTTAATGAAAATAATAATTTACATAGTGCAAACCACTGAGAAAGATTAGAACTTCAACACACTATTAGGGGTATCAGTTATACCACTCAGAATGAATATCACATATACTCATCATAAGTCTGGCATATACTCATCATAAATCTGTCACAGATTTAAACATTGTTTTTTGCCTGGGTGCCACAGCATCTAAGTAATGCTCTTGCGGACACACAAGACTCAGCCACTCAGGAACCCCTTCATAAACCCTCCCACATAAGCATATTTGCTCCAGAAGCAACTCTACTCCCATCTCCTGTTTCTGCTCCCTCTTTGTGCATACTCAGTCTCCAGATGAGCTTGCCCTTTACCCCAGAGGCTTTGTCGTTCTCTGGAACCCCTTTCACTGCTGACATGCAGACATCAAAGGTAATCTTGCCAGGTAAATAGAACCCATAATTCATTTATTACAGTGGTTTCCAGCAGCTGTTGCCACTAACTACTGATTTAGATTTAGAATACACAGTATTTAAAAACATGCAAGTTTAGTAAAAATAAACTTACAGAGATAAAAATCTACATGTTAATGACAGATTTTTTTAAAAAAAATAAGGGATGAAAGGAATTCTAAAGCTAATTATGTAAGGATGCACTTTGGGGAATAGCAGAGAACTAGAGGAGTACATCTGAAAGCACTCTGTACCTGCCATGGGCTCAACCTCAGCTTCAACTCTGTGCTAACTTCCACTTTTGTTTTAAAAGCTTCACTTTTGAACTAACTTCTACTTTTGTTGGGAACATTGAAAGAATGAAGACGATCACTAGTGTACACTATTACACTTTAAATTAAGACTTCAAAGACTCATATTAAGTTTCACATATCAAATCCAAGTTATGCAAAAATAGTAAAGCAAAAGGAAAGCTATGTTTTTTCATGCTGACTTTGAACCCAGTCATAACCTAATTTAAAGACTACTTTGGACATTTTTTTTATATTGATATTACCTAATATGTGCTAGACGTTATCCTAAGTGCTAGGGATACAACAGTGAATAAAATGGACAATAACTTCTGTACTCATAGAGCTTATATTCCACACACACAACAAATCTAAAGCCGGTGGTTTACCATATTCTTATTACCCCTTTATTCCTGTTAACAAACAATGAGAAGCAAACCATTATCATCCTAATTTGACAAATCAGGAAACTAAGACCCAGAGTCATTAAACAATGTACCCAGGGTGATGTAACTAGCAGATAGTAAAGTTAAAATTTGAACACAGACCATCTGGCTCAAGAGTCACAGTTTTTAACACTAAGCTCTATGGCAGCTGTATGAGCCAAAAATGCTTTGCAGTTGATGAGAACTATGTCAAATTCTGACTTCACAATTAACTACTGGTACAACTTCAGGCAAATCACTTAATTGTCTTAGCTTCCATTTTCTTGACTTTGCATTTTAGTTTGGGAAATAAAAAGACAATAGCTTTTATTATGTAATGAAAGCTTTATGCTTAGCACACAGTAGGGGCTGGCTAAGGGAGCATTGATTTTTTTTCTTTTTTTTTTTTTTTGAGATGGAGTTTCACTCTTGTCACCCAGGCAGGAGTGCGGTGGAGCAATCTCAGCTCACTGCAACCTCCGCCTCCCAGGTTTAAACTATTCTCCTGCCTCAGCCACCCAAGTAGCTGGAATTGCAGGGCCTGCCACTATGCCCAACTAATTTTTTGTATTTTTCATAGAGACAGGGTTTTGCCACGTTGGGCAGGCTGGTCTCTAACTCCTGACCTCAGGTCACCTACCTGCTTTGGGCTCCCAAAGTGCTAGGATTACAGGCATGAGCCACTTCACCTGGCTGATTGTTTTTTTAAGTATAACTTTTACTAGAAAGTAAAGGCAGATGGAAGATGTTAGATTTATTGCCGAGGTAAAATAAGGAAATTGAGGCAGGTATAAAAAAAGTGAGAAGCCAATTTATTCAGCTCCCGGGCAACCTCAGTGGTCCAAGAAGGGCCAGAGAAGTCACACCCAGTTGTTCAGGGTGTGGGGGTTTTATGGGGTGTGCAGGCAATTGATTGGTTACTGGAAAACAAAGAGAAGGCATTTCTATTGGCTGTTGAGGAGTAGGAAGTACATGAAACTAGCTGCCATTGGTAGGTGGGTGGGACTTTGGGTAAATGGCTTTGATTGACTGCAGGGGAAACAAATAGAAGACATTTCTATTGGCTGTTGAGGAGCAGGAAGTACATGGGGTTAAAGTAGGATGTAGCTGCCATTGGTAGGTGGGACCTTGGGTAAATGGGCATTGATTGACTGTGGGAGAAACAAAGAGAAGGTATTTCTATTGGCTGTTGAGGAGCAGGAAGTACGTGGGTTTAAAGTAGGAAGTAGCTGCCATTGGTAGGTGGGCAGGACTTTGGGTACAAGGGCCTGCTGGGGGCATAAGGGGCAGGCTGTTGTTGAGCAGAGAACGGTGGGGCTTCTTTAAAAAATTTATCTGCAGGGTTTTTTAACAACAAGCTGGAGGTTGGATGGATAATTTAGTGCTGAGTGTGGGCTTGGACATGGTATGCAGAGGCGGGTGCAGGGAAGCTTTGTGGGGAAGCCAGATAATGAGCTCAGGTGATGATGCTGTTATCAGGTGCGGGAGAGTGATGAATGTGTCCGTTTGACTCCTGGCAAGGCAATCGGCCTTACAGAAGAAGGGGGTGATTTTTTTTCTCTCTCTCTGGTTTTGAATCTGAAGAAAGGTAGATGTCCCAGAGAAAGGAGGTTATTTGTGTTAATTGAGATATTGCAGCCAAGGGGAAAGCAATTCATCGAACTCTAATACTTCTTCTTCTTTTTTTTTTTTTTTTTTTTTTTTTTTGCTCAATATATTTTTCCTTTAATCAAAGCAATTCAGGTTAAGTAGTTTGAAGTGGAAAGTAATAGGATTGATTTTTATTTTGTTTTGTTTTGTTTTGTTTTTCTTCTGTGTGATCTTGGGCAAAGCACTCATCCCATCAACTAAAACTTCTCACAGTCTATAAAATGGAGATCGTGGTGGTCATAGTTTGTGATAGGGAGGACAGCTCAATAAGTGGCAGTTACTGTTACTTCCCTGTTGTCCTGGGGTTTCTGATTCCTCTAAGGGATACTTCTCTGCTCCATCTGTGGGAAATTAGGGTGTGTTTGCCAACTGCCAACAAACCTAGAGAAGCCCAAATCTATTTCAAAGACCAGTTTATTCCAGATTTAAAAAAACCTTGATCTGACTGATTTTTCCTTTAGGAGGACTTGTACAAGCCAAAAACAAAAACAAAAACAACAAAAAAAGAGATGTCATTCACTGGTAACCAAAAAGCCTGAATAATTCCCGAATCATCATGAAGTCACCTGAAACCTGCCAATCAATCATAATTTCTGATTTTCTGAGTCATTAATGATCACTTTAATCTCCATTCATCTCTTAGAGCAATGGTTAGAAAACTACAGTCTGTGGGCCAAATGTAACTTGCCTGTTGTTCATGTAAAGTTTTATCGGAACACAGTTATGTCGATTTGCTTGTGTATTATTGTGCTGCAAGAGCAGAGTTGAGTAGTTGTGACAGAGTCCATATGGTCTGCAATGCCTAACATAGTTAGTACTTGTCCCTTACAGTAAACAATTGCCAACATCTGCCTTAGAGCATTTCACATTTTATTTATTTATGGAGTGACTTATTATAGGCTCTTGGTATCTAACACTTGAGCCTAAGAAGAAAATACCATCACCTAGTTTCTCTTTCCAAAAAGAAATATGTTTCTAAACTATTCACAAACATTCATACTCCTAGTAGGTCAACCTTTAGTTTCCTGTAAGTCTCCTAGTTAAATTCCCACAGTCTCAAGGGTGTTGAAAACATAGGAAATTTGTAGCTTTTTATTGATTTTATGAATCACAGCTAAAATGTTCAATTTTAATACCGCAAAGGTTGTTTAGAGTTGCCAAGGCAGTTCACATAGTGATGAAAATAAAGTAACAGGAATGAAGTTTTCTTGGGGTCCTCAACAAAACCTCTGTGAGGAAATATTTACAGATGGGAAACTGAGACTTGGTGAGGGTGTGAGGTGAGCAACATTACGTAGCTAGGCAGAGGTGGAAAGGGGCTGGGGACAGGGAAGCCTGTTCTCTTTGCCCCATGTCACGCCGCCTCTGTGGAGGAAGGTAGAGGATGGTGAAAGGGATCTAGGGAGATGAAAGGACGCAAGAGAAGAACAAAACTGAAAAGTCTGAAGGAATATGAGGAAAGAAGACATTCAGAAAATATGCTGTGGTGGATAAGAGATGTGTGAGCCAGAAGTGTGGATCAAAGGGGTAAGAACTGAGAGACGAGAAGGTAGACCCAGTGGTGGGGAACCTGCACGAGGATCTCTCTGGGCCAACTTGGATTTGTGTTGGGAAGGCTTCCAAAGCAACGTCAGACACCAAAGGGCAAAAGCTGAACAACCTTGCTGACACGCTGATGCTACGTCTCCCAGGAACAGGGTCTGGAAGCTCGTCAGGGACAAGGAGTGATGAGATGAATTCCAAAGGAAGGAAAAAGAATCCTGATTGGCAGCCTTTTCGTATTCCTGTACTGGAAAGTTGGTTAGGAAAGTGAGACCTGATATGTCAATAGCACCTCAGGTGTCTTGTTGACTGCTCTTTTACAACATGTTTAATTCTGCATGTAATGATTTCAATGACAGCACTACAGAAGTATTTTCCATGATTGAATTGTGAGTGAGGAAGTTGTGACAGAGTAGTATTTCATTTCACTAAATAGCCCCTCTCAGCCCCAGGAGTCAGCACGATTATGAGACCACAATCCGGCTACCCTTGGAACACCCATCCATCAACATCCACGACTGCCCATTAGCTATCCTTGACCCAATCTGGATGGGAAACAGGACTCCACACAGGGAACCTCCACGCATGTGTTTGCTGAAAGTGTATAATGCCTGGATAGACGTGTTTTTCTCTCCCAAATCATGCAACTTTGTGTTAAAAACATTAGAGCAAGAAAAAGAGAATCGGAAAAGGCAACATCCTAGAAAGGAATCCCATTTTGTTTTTAATAATTGCAGTCTTTGAAACTGGACTACTAAACGTGAGGAAATATTATAATTACCGATTGCATTTTTCCACAAACAAGGGCCATCTTCCCAAGTGATCTAGAAATTAACATATGCTCTTAGTTTTTTAAGTGCTTGCTCTCATTTTCAAATGATTATTGAGACCACAAAACTATTGTTTTTAAGGCAAAAACCGCTTGGACCATATGCCTATATTTGCACGCCTCATCATCCCTTTACTGAGAACCTCACCCTCCTTACACGTACATGTGTGAAGATGTAATCTTAATCCCCTCAGCTGGGAAGAGGGAGGAAGAAGATGAAAATATTTAATTTCATTATGATGTTACTGTTTTCCAACCTTGGCTACCTACGCTTGAGCTTTGTGCACAGTTTCTTCATGTTAGTGTTCTTCGCAAGATAGGCAAGAGAAATCCAGCTGCAGCTCAGATTCAGTGCCATGTGACCCTGGGGAAAATGTCCTCTCAGCCATTCAATGTATTTTGCAAACCAGACAGCACACTGCACTCAAAGCCCTGCATAGGTAGTGCCAACTAGAAAAATTAATTGCCTTTTAAAAAATTAATCTTTTGGGTTAGTCGATGGCTTTGAAATATTTTTACATTAAAAATACAGTGTCCTAGGTGGTGATTAGGTTCCCAGGTAGTCTAGAAGGGACATTAAGTAGCACACAGTATGGTCAGTATGGTTGAATATTGTTGCTAATAGAACTGTTCTGACTCCACCTCTCTCATGCCTAGGACCTGGGAGAACATACTTGGCATCAAGGAGGGTTGGTATCAGTGACTGAGAAGACACATCTGTCAATCACTGGTCCCTCCATACTCCAAAAGAAAGAAGCTGGTAACTCAGGGCACTCTCACTTCTTTCCTTTTTTGGGTATGTCATTGTAAGCCCAGTGGCTGCAGTCTATTCCCCTCATATTCTATACTTAGTAATAAGAATAACTCTGGTCATATTACTAGGGAAACAGGAACCTAGGCGAGCCAGGGTCACAACATTTTAAAATCAACTTCATCTTAAAACTAGCAAGGCACTTTCCTTGCCAGTCACAACCCACAGTCCTAAAATATTGACAACCAAGGAAGCAACTTGGTAATGCCTGCAAGGACAAACTCCTACAACATCAGAAAGTCTGGATGTCCCAATATCCATAACTATGTATACTTTTGAAATAATGACAGTTATGCTTTGATGAACCTACACACTAAAATGTCAAGGATAGTTTTATTTAATCAACAGAATAACAAAGTTTGTCATGCTGTCAGCCCACACACACATAACCACAGCTCAGTTTAGTCTTTACATAGACAAGACCCCTACATATGAAAAACTTAAAACAAGGAAATCACATGCCTCTGCTTGCTTTCTGAGGACACCCTACTTTGTAATGGAGTAGCTTTTAATAAACTTCCCCTTCTCACTGCACTTTGTGAATCACTCTGAATTCCTTCTGTATGAGATCGAAGAACACTCTCTTGGGGTCTGGATCAAGATCCCTTTTCCTATAACAATTATTTGCCAAAAAATCCCAAACAAACATTTTTCTCCTTAGTTATTCACTTAGATATCTATTCCGCTTGTTAGACTGAACTGAAGACATTGTCTAATATGTCTGTATAGCCCCCAAAGAATGTCACAATATTTTGCACCCACTCAGTGCCCAATAAATGTCAGTGGGGCTGAACTGAGCTCTCTGCAAATGTCACTAAGATCATCATGGAGATGTTAGCAGCTCTGGAACGAGATGCCTCCCAGAAATCCAGGTGTCCAATCCAAGCACCCTTCACAAAAAAACAAACATTTTTATTGATAAACATTTCCTTCAGAGGGTGATTTTCATTCCTCTATAAACATATTTGAGCTGAGCTCTGACTCCATCTACCTGCAGACTTCCTTTAAGAGTTCTTTCTTATAAGAGGATTGTCTCTAAGGAACACAGGAATATATCATGTCTTCAGCTGAGAAGGTAAATTTCATGATGTTAATTCATTTTTCCATTTGATTCATTTGTTTTTCCCAAGGCACACCTTTCACGTTCAAAATAATCAATCTATTTCCAAATGGGCCCTGGAAGTATGATGGTGACAGCATGATGTATGTGGCAGTGCTGGAAGCATGAATACAGTTGCTTCGGAAAAGGAATCAAAACGTGTGCTAACCGTCAGGATGGAAAGGGAGTGTGCTGAAACCAAGAGGGAATGAGTGCCTGAATAACTCTTAGAAATACCAGGTTACCAACTGCAAAAACAAAGTCCCACCACCAAAAAAGAAACAATCAAAAAGGCACAGAGACTTAGACTCCCACATAATAATAGTGGGAGACTTTAACACTACCTTGTCAATATTAGACAGGTCAACGAGACAGAAAATTAACAAGGATATCCAGGACTTCAACTCAGACCTGGAATAGGTAAACTTAATGAACATTTACAGAACTCTCCACCCCAAATCCACAAAACATACATTTTTCTCAGTATCACATCACACCTACTCTAAAAGTGACCACATAATTGGAAGTAAATCACTCCTCAGCAATTGCATAGCATTTCACAGGTTTAAATGAAATATTGATTGTCTGCTTGTTTGTTATTTTCCTCCCTTATTCCTTCCTGTCTCCATTGTTAAGCACATTTATTGGCATAAAAGAGGTTTTTAATACCCATTTTTAGACTGCTTTCTAGCCTGGGCAGTAGAGCAAGATTCCCGTTCTCTCTCCCTCTTTCTCTTTCTCTCTCTCTTATATTTTTTTCTTTCTTTCGCTCTCTTTTTCTTTCTTTTCTTTCTTTTTCTTCCTTTCTTTCTTAAAAAAAAGAAAGAAAATAAAAAAGAAAAAAAGGCACATAAATCATGGATGATGGCAGCTACAAGGAGAGAAACACATGTCCAAATGCAAGTCATCTCTTTGAGGACTGTAGAAATCTGCCCTTTCCATTCCTAGATTGCCATTGGCATATTACATACATATTTCAGATGTTTCCTAAAGAAAGAGAACTTCCTGGCCATGTTTATTCTGGCTCAGACAAACTTAGGAAGGGTTGGGGGGAAGCTTCGTGAAAACAGGGATTGAATTTTGATTAACTTTGTATACCCAGCAGCTTGCATGATATTTGGAATATAGTAGGTGCTCAATAAATATTTGGCAAATGGAAGCTAGATACTTGTTAAAGTGTCTTTTCTACTTTGACTTCATTTCGCTTTTCTTTCAGTGGTTCCTACAGCATTTAAACCCTTGTTTAGGGTAAGGGTAAGGTGTAATTTTGTGAGATATACATGAAACCAGCATTGTACTAGGCTCTTTGAGTGATTCAGAATAAACCATAAGTCTGTCACCTGATGCTGACCACCTGGTCCCTGACTTTAGGAAGTGTACCTCTTAGATGGTTAACCAAGGCAGGAAACTGAACATGAGGACATCCTGTCTCAAGATGATGCCAGTGGCATTCAGAGGAAGTAGGGAACACAGCATGAAGTTCAGAGAAAATACGGACAGCATTGAGATAGCAGAATTTCTCCATAAGAATGTCTTATTTCTGTGAAAGGGGATTGTGAAGCCCCTTCAAAGAAATGTGCATGCATTTTAAACATTCCTACAGCATGCCAGGCTCTTCTTGGGATTAGTGGCCACGAGGAACACAGCGTGGAAACCTAGAGGAGGAAGCAGCTAACGGTGTCTGCGGAAGTCGAATGAGATTCCTCAGAGAATGTGGTTTTGGAACGTAATCTTAAAGGTGGACAAGGTGGGGAAGAGTCTTCCCAGCTGAGGGAATAACCAACAGGGAGAATAAAGAAAGGATGGTGCATAAAGGGAATGGCAGGAAACTCAGGATCCTGTGGCAGAAGAAGCAGCTGACCTAGGCAGGGTAAGAAGCTCAGATACCTCCAATGCTGTGCAAATGTATTTAGAGTGTGTTCTAGGGAGGGGCTGGAGATGGGGCAGGCACCATTGAAAAGCTTTAGTGGTCTGGTGTGATTGCATTTTAGAAAGATAAGTCTGTCTGCAAGATGGAAAATGGTCTTGAGAGGGACAAGAGCAGAGCAAGGAAACCAGTCAGAGGGCAGTGAAGTGCTCAGGGGGGGCATGATGGTGTCCTTGACTGACTCAAGGGAAGGTAAGTGTAAAGGTGCCAGCGGAAGCAGGAAGTAGACGCAGTAGGTTTTTGACATTGGTATTGAGTCAAACCCCAGGTTTTGTTTATTCTCCAGAGTTATTAAGTGCCTACTAGGTGCCAGGCACTGTTTTTTGTTGCTGTTGTTGTTGTTGCTGTGTTTGTTTTTGAGACGTAGTCTTGCTCTGTCACCTGGGCTGAAAGTGCAGTGGTACAATCTTGGCTCACTGTAACCTCCGCCTCCTGTATTCAAGTGATTTTCCTGCCTCAGCCTCCAGGGTAGCTGGGACTACAGGTGTATGCCACCACACCTGGCTAATTTTTGTTATTTTTAGTAGATACAGGGTTTCGCCATGTTGGCCAGGCTGGTCTCAAACTCCTGACCTCGAGTGATCCACCTGCCTCAGCCTCCCAGAGTGCTGGGATTATAGGCGTGAGCCACTGTGCCTGGCCCCAGGTGCTGTTTTAAGTGAGATATAGCCATGAACAAAACAGTCACTCCCTCTAACCCAGAGATTCCAGACTAAGCTTCAAGCATGGGCGAACATGCTGCTTTGTGAGGCGTTTGCTCCAAAAGTTAGGACCTGGTGTTGTTAACTGTGATAAAAATTTACTCCAGGAAGCTAGTTTTCTGGAAATCCCTAACCCACATGTGTGCTGCCTCATTTAAGAGAAGGCAGGATATTTTCAGTCTTTAAGAAAACATAACCAGCAGAAAATGTTCTACAATGTAGACAAAGTTGGTTACAGAGGATAACATTATGCTGCAGATTTCTTCACGTTGTCGATGCAATTCCTAAGGACCTGGAGGAACAGGAGTCAGACAATTTGGACTTGTGTTTCCTATTGTCCATTCAGGAATAACAACCACTGTTTGTGTCAGCAACTCTGCCTATTGACTGACTGCCTGCTCTCAGACCTATGGCCTGCACCCCTAGATTCCTCTGCCAGGTTCCACAGGAAGCCATGTTCCCACGCTCCTCTGCTCTCTGACTTCTAGGTAGGTTTGACTAAAGAAAGGATTGGAGACAGGAGGAAGGGAGATGTCAGGGTGTGTCTCCCCTGCTCTCTCTGTTTTGAGGTGAGAGTCTGAGTCTCCTCCATGGCTCCAGCTTCCACTTGATGAGCCTGCTATGCTCCAGCACCTGCTTATGCAATCTGATAGGACCTCCTCCTCTGTGTGCCTCCAGCTTCTAGTGTGGTGGCAGTTTTCTACTGTTCCTAATTCCTGAGTTGCCTCACCATGTGGCTTGCTTGGCTTCTTAGTTATTCCCTTGCCTGGGTACCCAACTGCCTCCATTAAACTCCCACTGCATACAAATCTAGAGAACTTTCCATTCCACAACCTGGACCATGCCCTGCAATGTGTCAGACATTGTGTTCATGTTCTTCTCTCAGCTTTGATGGTTATGTCCATTTTATATATGGGAAGACTGAGGCTCAGGTAAGTTGAGTAAATAGATCTAGGCTACACAGCTATCAGGATTCAGAACAATCACTTGAACACAGGTCTGCTTGGTCCAGAGCTGTGACTGGGGAGGCTAATGAATACTCTTAGTGCATCTTTCATCTACAAAATGGCATTACAGAAGATGAGGATTAAACAACAGTGTGTGTGAAAGGCACTTCATGAATGGAACAAATTATTATTATTTTCCTTATTATATGGTGTCTGATGGCTACAACAGCAAAGAAATCTTACTAAACTTATTTTATTTTTATTTCTGAGCATAATCACACAGATAGATAATAAGATGTGAGAACTAAAAGTAAAATCTTATCCCCACCCCTGCTTCCAATCAACTGCACAGACTCTCTCTTGGCTAAAGGGACCCCAGAGAAACCTTAAAAACTGAGTCTCAGCCATGATGGGATGAGAGGTGAGACACATTTCTTTATATCCCCTTTTGTTTTGCTGTTTAGATACAATTGAACAGAATCAATGCTAAAATAGAGATCATAAGACTGACACTGTGGCAATAAAATACCTAATTATAAATAAGACCCAAGGGTTAAGTCATGAAACCCTGCATTTAAAGAATAAATTATGTTCTCACTGCCACAGTTTTTCTGTGTGTTTTTTGTTTTTTGTCTGTGGCAGCTAAACAAGTCCTGGTCTCAACATGAGCAATGCTGAAACAACTGCAGTTCATCCACCACCAGATGCTGAATAACTGACCCACATGCCACCAGTCATAACTACAGCTCTGATTGGATTAGAGACTAATTTCAGCAACTTTCTCCTGGTAAGAGACGATCAACCATGGACTGGTTCTGGCCGATTTACTGAGGCTGCATTTCTTCCATGCATTTCTGTCTCTGCTTCACCTTTTGATGTACAGGACCTAACTGCAGTACATACAAATGTTAAGTCTCACCCCGAAGTGAACATGGGTCACATCTATTTGACCCACACATACATTAAGACCCCGTTCATAAACGTTCATATCTCCTCCTGTAACCTGCTGAATATGTACATTTGGCCAACCAGTTCAACATAAATACCTGCTTCATCGTCTCTTCCCTTGAACTGCCCACCTTTCAGCCTCTGCTAGAGGCTGTGCTCCTCAGCCTGTCTGGATGGTCACTCTGCAGGCTGTAACCTTTCATAAGAAATAAAGACTCCTTTCCAAATTTGTAGATTTGTGATTTCTCAATTAACAGGTACCTGCTGATGTGGCACTATTCAGGAATTTATTTCATCAACAAGTTATTTATTAAGCACCATTTAAGTGCCAGGCCCTGTTCTAGGTACTGAGAATACAGCAGTGTCAACACATAGAAGAGTCATGGAGTGTATAGTCTAGTGGAAGTAGATGAACAATAAACAAATAAATATATGCTATGTCAAATGGAGACAAGTGCTATGAAAAAAATGACTAGAGCAGCTTAAGGAGACAGAGAGGGAGAGTTGGGGGTGCTAATTTGGAGACAGTGTCTAGAGAAGACATTTGAGAAGAGACTTGAGAAAAGTGAGGGAATGAGCAGTGCAAATATCAAGGGATGTGTGTTGTCAGTGCAAAGGCCCTGTGGGAGGCAGTACTTGGCATGTTTGAGGAGGCCAGTGTGCCTGGAGCAGAGGACCTGTGGGAGGTGAGATGCCTAAGCAGGACAATTGGGAGACTGGGGAGATAAGATACCTGGGGCAAAGGGAATTGTGGGAGATAAGATGCCTGGGGCAGAGGGAATTGTGGGAGATGAGGTGCCTGAGCAGAGGGAATTGTGGGAGATAAGATGCCTGGAGCAGAGGGAATTGTGGGAGGTGGCAGTGCCTGAGTAGGGGAATCATGGGAGATGGGAAAATGCCAGGAACAGAAGAAACCACAGAAGATGAGGTCAGAGAGAACCAGATCAAGCAGGGCCTTGTAAGACTTTGGATTTTATTCTGATTGAGAAAAGCAGTCACTATGAAAGAGGCATAATCTGCTTTAAGTTCTTTTTAAAAATCACTTGTCCTTTGAAGACTGCAGGAGAGCAATCAGTATTCCTATGAAGATCTCTTGACCTCTCAATATTTCCCTTTTGCTTGTTGGTAATGAAAATTCTGCCAACAGAAGAGGAATTAGAAATGATACTGAAATGTTTATATCCCTGGGAAAGGCAATGTGTTTGCTTAAATTTGTTGCCCTATATACCTTTCCTAAAAGCTGGAGCTGGATGTTGGAAATAGAGAGGGAAGAGGGGTTGGAAATAGGGAAACTTGCTCAGGGGACATGGTATAAAAAATGTGGCCACCAGAAGTACAAAGTTCATCTACATGACCACTGTTTCTAGGGCAATTTCCAGCCCTTCTTTGGCATGAGTTTAAACAAGCCTTTTGTTATTCTACCAATCCATGGAGGTTAAACTCTTCAAGATCTACAGATGTGAGGGAGAGATATAGGTTGTTTGTGTCACAAAGTCTAATGTATTGTAGCTTGCTGGATTTCATGGTAATAAACCAAACTGCATACCCAGCTTTTTGCCCTGTCTGACCCCAACTGTTATGCAATTATTTCAACTGACAAAGAATGTTTTTATATTTCTTACTGACAAAATGTTTTCATGTTTCTTGGGTTTCTGACCCCTTGTACTGGGGTCTGGAAGCCCAAGGGTTGGAGAGGAACTTGGTGGGAAGACACAGTTTGCACTGAACATGAAGGTCACTGACCAGAAGCTTCACACTTAGAGGCTTTGAGAGGCATCTCTTTCATGTTCTCAGTCAGCTCAGAACACATGCCATAAGGAATTCTCTCCTACAGCAACTGAATTTCTCCCAGCAAATGGCAAGTCTGTGGAGCCAAAGCACCATTTGCTCATTCGCTTGTGTTCCATCCATTATATGAACAAAACGAGACTTCTAGGTTTAACAAGAAAGGCTCATTTTGTTAAAGTCATGGCAACTGATTTAAAAAATAAAGTGTCATTAGCCAACAAAGATAAAAAGTATAACTGAATGTCTTCCAAGCAAAATAGGCCAATTGATGATCTTTTTGCTAAAACAGTCAATTCTTGTTAATAACTTAATGGCAACAATAATGAAAATATGAAGAAATCACTGGTAATTCTGATAAAGTATTTGTTTGTCTTTGGGGTCTATGTAAATGCAATATATAAAAGCAAGTATTAAGTGAATTTGCATTTCCAGAAATTAAACCAATTATTGGAAGAACAAAAATCAACATAGAAAACATTCTAAGGACTATGGTGCAGTCCATCTAATATTAACCTACAAGTGGATATTTACAACACGTACTTAATAAACATTTATTTAAACAGATGTTTACTAGTGCTTATTATGAGCAGAGTGATACCACTTAAACTGGAGGAGAGAGGGTGGTGAATGTGCTAAGACATGATACATTTCCTGTGCTTAGTAGCTTTATAATAAAATATCCAAGTTTGGACTGTAATTTAATTGGTAATACTAATGCCATGTGAGAATAACAGAGTAAGAGTAGTAGATGTGGGAGAAGTCACCGACTTTATTAACTACATAACAACAAATACGGAACTCAAAGGGCTGGCAGAAAGAAAGAGACACAGTTGCATTTTATTTACTCATATTTATATTTATGTGTAGGTGTTTATTTACTTACTATAGGTGTTCATTGTTACTTCATAAGTTGGTTACTGCTTACATTTAAAAGCATCACTTTAAAAACTGTATTCAAGCCTAGTTTTTGCAAGTGTCATAGAGAAACAACATGAGAGACCATGGATGCGGTTGAAACACAGGGATGTAAAGAAACAGTATTGAGGTTGGACCAGAGGAGTGTTGCTTAAGGATACCCTGTGGGAGAACAATTGTTCTCTATGTCTTCTTAAGGCCTTAAAATATATTCCAATCGTCTCTCATTTTCTCTGGTCACGTGTTCCCTACTGATTTGCCTTTAATAAAGGTCATTACTGAGTACTTGTGGGCTTGAAGGGGTACAATATTACCTTCCATAAATAACACCTAATTCCAGTGCTTTGGAAAATGGCAACGTGAAAGAATTTCATCTAAAACATCTGCCACTAGTCACATTCCAAAGTGCTTCAAGCATGTACCCTGGAGTTTCATACTGTTTGCAGAGTGGCTGGAGAATCCTCACTTTGGAACTCATCTGGGCCAGCCTTCCCTGGCATCACATGGTTACTGAACATCACATGGCTCCCCATGAAAACAGTCATTTGGCAACTCATTCTTGGGGAACTGGTCTCAGCTAACAGTTAATGGCAAGAGTCTAATAAATTCATTTTGCTAAAATGTCTAAGAAGAGTACTGAGACTTCTTACCTCCATATTTATACTTTATAGGAAATAATTCCTTCACATCTTAAATGAATCAATTGCCATAGTAGAATTCCATTCATTGCATAAAATTGGGTAAGGGCATATTCTTTACTTCACATTCTGAAGACCTTGTCTTCTTGCTCAGGGATTTTACAGTCTCAGTATAAAAACCCTAGAAGAAAATCTAGGCAAAACCGTTCAGGACATAGGAGTAGGCAAGGACTTCATGAACAAAACACCAAAAGCATTGGCAACAAAAGCCAAAATAGACAAATGGGACCTAATCAAACTCCACAGCTTCTGCATGGCAAAAGAAACAGTCACTAGAGTGAATCGACAACCATCAGAATGGGAAAAAATCTTTGCAGTTTACGCATCTGACAAAGGGCTGATATCCAGAATTTACAAAGAACTCAAACAGATTTACAGAAAAAAAACAAACAAGCCCATTCAAAAATGGGCAAAGGATATGAACAGACACTTTACAAAAGAAGACATACATGAGGCCAACAAACATATGAAAAAGTGCTCATCATCATTGGTCATTAGAGAGATGCAAATCAAAACCACATTGAGATATCATCTCACACCAGTTAGAATGGCGATCATTAAAAAATCTGGAGATAGCAGATGCTGGAGAGGATGTGGAGAAATAGGAACACTCTTACACTGTTGGTGGGAGTGTAAATTAGTTCAACCATTGTGGAAGACAGTGTGGCGATTCCTCAGGGACCTAGAAATAGAAATTCCATTTGACCCAGCAATCCCATTACTGGGTATCTATCCAAAGGACTGTGAATCGTTCTACTATAAGGACACATGCACACGAATGTTCATTGCAGCACTGTTTACAATAGCAAAGACCTGGAACCAACCCAAATGCCCATCGATGATAGACTGGACTGGGAAAATGTGGCACATATACACCATGGAATATTATGCAGCAATCAGAAATGATGAGTTTGTGTCCTTTGTAGGGACATGGATGAATCTGGAGAACATCATTCTCAGCAAACTGACACAAGAACAGAAAAAGAAATACCGCATATACTCACTCATAGGCGGGTGAGAAAAATGAGAACACATGGACACAGAGAGGCGGTCTACTATACACTGGGGACTGTTGGGGGAAATGGGGGAGGGACAGCGGGGGGGGCTGGGGGGGATAGCCTGGGGATGAATACCAAGTGTGGGTGAGGGGGAGGAAGGCAGCAAAACACACTGCCATGTGTGTACCTATGCAACTATCTTGCACGTTCTGCACATGTACCCCAAAACCTATAATGCAATAAAAATTTAAAAAAAAAAAAAAAAAAAAAAAAAAAAAATTTCTTCTAAGACCTGGTTTCCAGATCTCAGTTCCAGTGTCAGACCAGGTATACCAGGACCAGCCATCAGAGCTTTCTTATTCTGGATCATTCAGATCCAGAATAATCAGCATCTAAATGCCGCTGATTCCTCCCTAAGGGAGGACACTAGGTAGGAGGAGCTCAGCGAAGGTGTCATTATACCTTTTATGTATCATTATACTTGATATCAAAATAATAAATTTTTGTTGTTTTAAGCTGCTAAGATTATGATATTTTGTTAAAACAGCAACATAAAGATAACGCAAACACAAAGCACACTGTTGGTACATTGCAAGGACTCAGTAAATGACAAGCTCAGGGATAAAAAATGCCTGGAGGACAAGGGTCATAAATCGGGGTCACCATAGGTATGACAGAGAGGTGACAAGAACGGTGAGTGAGATATACCTAGGTTGAATCGGGAAACACTGACAGGAGGTAAAATAGTAACAAGCACACCTAGAACCTAGATCTTGGTTTCTAAATATGACTGTCTATTAAAATGAAGCAGAGTTCTTTGGAGAAATGGTTCTCCTTAGAGAAATGGTTATTTTCAGGGTAGGTGCAGGGATAATTCAAAATGAGCCTGAAACATTGTACTGTGCCAGAGACCGAGGAAGTAAGGATACTGAAACCAGTTGGAACAGTTTCCAACAGGCAAAATCAAGGCTGTTTGAACATTAAATTATTTAATGATAATAAAAGATTTAAGTAACCTATTTAATTAAAAGAGAAAATCAGGATTCATCCTGGTATTAATCAGTCATTCTATCAATAATAATTTTGGTGATAAATGGGATTTTACAGTCTCAACATAATTTCCCATAAAGTATTTATTAACTACAAAAGGAACAAAGAGTAACTTTGCAGGGGCAACCCCAACAGTCACCTCTGTGTTGGGCTCTGTGATGTTCTGCCAAAGGCACCTTTGAAAATAACAGACAGGCTTATCCTCAGCTGCTGGGAGTGATGACAAAGAGTCCTAGGTCAGTCAGCCCTCCTTGGGCGTTGCCTTATGGAAAGAAAACTGGCTCATCCAGGGCCACACCTCATTCCAGGGGTGGCTCACATCCAGTGACTGAGCACTATGGAGAAACAAAGCCTCGTCACTTTGTTCCCATCTCTGGTGGACTCTGAAGAGCCATCTCAGCTCAAGAGTTTCACACAGCGTCAGCTGAGGCCTTTGGTGTGAGTGCATTACAGCCTGACTTCCCCACGGGCCAATACTGCTACTTTCCATAGGAGTGGATCCCAAGAGCACTCCCTAATCAACTGCTTGCATGCTAATTTCACAGTCTACTTCCTGGGTACTCAACCTTTGGCACCAACTTAATGGGATGGTTAAGTTAACATCATCAGTAACAGGATGTGTACAAGCTATGTGCAACCAGGTAGGAGGCACTGAGAACACAGCATCATTTCTACAGTCTTCCTGTGAAAGATGTGTGACTTGATTTTAACCACAAGGAAACATCAGTCAAACCCAAATGGAGGGGCATTCTAAAAATCACTGCCTTGTAATGTTCAAACGTGTCAAATCATGAAAGTCAAAGCAAAATTATGTATCTGTTCCAAATTAAAGAACACTAAAGACATGAGACATGACATCTGAATATAGCATGTGATCCTGGATTAGCTCCTCCTGCTATAAGGGACATTATTGAACAATTGGAAAAACTCAAATGTACTCTAAAGATGAGACTACCATAAAATATCAGTGTTAATTTCCTTATTTTGATGGTTGTATAGAATAACGTCTTTGCTCATAGGAAACACACACTAAAGTATTCAGGGATGATGAGACATCAGACTGACAGCTGCAATGGTTCTGGGAAAAAGTTCCTTGTATGGTTTGTCTTGTAAATTTTCTGTAAAGAGGAATTTGTTTCAAAATTTAAAAAGCCTTTTAAATAACAACAATACATGTACTACCCAATTTTTGTACAATTATCCTGTGTATCCATGTCCTTCTTTTTTTTTTTTTTTAAGACAGAGTCTCTGTCAGCAGGCTGAAGCATGATCTTGGCTCACTACAACCTCTGGGTTCCAGTTTCTAGGTTCAAGCCATCCTCCTGTCCCAGCTTCCTGAATAGCTGGGACTACAAGTTTGTGCCACCACACCCAGCTAATTACTGTATTTTTAGTAGAGACAGGGTTTCACCATGTTGGCCAGGATGGTTTCAATCTCTTGACCTCATAGTCTGCCCACCTCAGCCTCCCAAAGTGCTGGGATGATAAGAGTGAGCCACTACACTTGGCCTTTTTTTCCCCCTTAGTGATGTAGGTTTTTAAGTATTTTAAGAGGAACTTTTTGAACTTTCTTTGTTTGGAGTGCCAATATCAATTCTTCAAAAGTACATGCTAAGGGATATTCCTAAGGGATACCCTCCTACCCTCCTGGTTGCCCTACCCTCGGCAACATCCTCTGTCTAACGAAAGACACGAGGTGGCCTTTCCCCTCAAGAAGCATCAGCTGTAAGAAAAGATAGAACTAACTAACTGGTGAGGAGCAGAACAGCAGTGAAGTGTTCCACCCATTGCATAACAATGCAAATAAATCCAGAGGCTGGAGAAATCAACTTGCAAGGGATTACTTAGTGAGTCATTGAAGCAAGGATAATTGAGCACCACAAGGCCAGGCTTACCATCCCATATAAATCTAAGGGAAAAAGGCAGAGAGCAAAAAGATTTGCTTCTAACTTCTGAAGATGATTACCTTACGCTTGTGCTTTCAGTAATCAGGACCGTGATTTTTTTTTCCTGAAATGTTGTCATGATGGCTATAAACACAAGCAGTGTCTTTATGAATCATCTTTATTTTTAAAATTTGGCTAACACTCCACTCAAGTGTCTTTGACATGTTTAAAGCAATTTGTTTCACAAATATGAAAGTTAGAAAAGGTTGGAATGCTGGAAATGAAGCAATGGAGACAGTGTGTCATTTTCTATCACTTAGAAATATATTGCACAAATAGAAAAGTTGTTTGATGGAAAATGCCACTACAGCTGTCTCCACTACTTCATTTCCGTCATTTTAGTCACAGAAACATAAGGTTTTCTTCCTCTTTTTGTAAAAGTAATTGTTTTAATACAAAAGGTTCCTGTCCACCCTAAGCACTAACCAAGCAATAACAGCAAACTGAATCCATAAGGGGAGCACATTGTTTATGGGCCTGCCCAACGGGCCTTTCCTGCTGTTGCAGGCCCCATACAACTCCAGAGCCTTGAAACTCAGTGGTGCCCAAACTCCAAATATGGCCAGAAACTTGATTCAGGGAAAGATTTCTTTCTCACTGGAAGCTTGTATGCATCAGAAGAGCAATAAGCTCCTGGACTACCAAGAATGCCATCCTCCTTGCCTGGAGGGTATATGCTTCCTAGCCCCATTGGAATGCTTTCAGTTCCTCAAGAGCCATCTCAAGATCTACCTGTCCTTTTCTGAGATTTTGCCCTTCAATTCTAGCTGAACATCTTGCTCTTGGCTGCCCAGAGTCACTTCTGTCAGCTGTGTCGCACGTTTCTGGAAGGCAACTGTGTCCATACAGCCCTTGATTATATAATCTATGACTATGTTCATTGTTTGTGGAATTCTTGTCACTCCAACTACAGTAAGTGCTTTGAAGACAGAGATGGTCAACTGTTTGAAACCCTGTTTCTTACTAAAAACACAAAATACAATTAGCTGGGCTTGGTGGCAGTCTCCTGTAATCCCAGCTACTCTGAAGGCCGAGGCGTGAGAATCACTTGAACCTGGGAGGCAGAGGTTGCAGTGAGCTGATATTGTACCACTGCACTCCAGCCTAGGCAACAGGGCAAGAGTCCATCTCAAAGAAACAAAAACAAAACGAAAAAAAACAGAGATGGGGACTTTCATTCTTCTTAAATCCCCTATGGGGTGTCACAAAGTGCTGGACACAGCAGAGGTTTCTGCATCAGAAATTCATTGAGCCAGACATGGGACAAGATGTTAAAATGGTTTATAAACAGAAATGGAAAGGAAATAGACAGGGAAGTTAAAGAAGTGCAAAACCTCCAACAGTGCAGAGAAGGAGCATCCCAATGGCTAAGATAGGCTTTAGCCAGAGATGGGCAGCACCTTTAGAGCATCCAGCCCCAGCTTCTTGAAGGCTAAAGAAATACTCATGAACAGACACAAAAACTGTTAGACCCACTTCCCAAGGGTAACTCCCATCACTCCTCTAACAAATGAGTAAATACCTATGCTACAGTAGATACCTAGTCAGGTGTCTGCAGGGGAGGAGAGGGCTTCCCCCGCTACACCCACACCAGGAATGTCAGGCAACCATCAGCTGATGGTCAGGCAATTGTTAGACTGTCTCTCTAAAATAGTAATTGGTCCCAGCTAGTGCCAGGGATGGGCAGTTTTGCAATAAACAGGAATACCTGAAGCTGGTGATCAGCAGCTTCCCAATAAGACCTCAAGAGTTGGGCGAGTGAGCTCAAGCATGCAGACTAAAAGACAAATGGCGGAATTTAACCAGCATATGAGCTTTCTCTAGGAACACTTAACTGGTAAGGAAAAAATGCCTCAAGTGACCATGAGTACAACACCAGTAAACACACTGTGCATGCTCCCCTTCTAAGCAATAGCAGACCACTGCACACATAGATAGCCCACTTAAGGGAAGAATCACAGGAGAAGGGACACAAGACCCCAGAAGTATACCAACAGATAAAACCCTAAGTCATCCTGGTGCAGTGGCTCATGTCTGTAATCCCAGCATTTTGGGAGGCTTGAGGTGAGGAGTTTGAGACCAGCCTGGTCAACATGGTGAAACCCCGTCTCTACTAAAAATACAAAAAATTAGCTGGGCTTGGTGGCACATGCCTGTAATCCCAGCTACTCAGTAGGCTGAGGCAGGAGAATCACTTGAACCTAGGAAGTGGAGGTTGCATTGAGCCCAGATTGCACCACTCCACTCCAGCCTGCGTGATAGAGCAAGACGCTGTCTCAACAAACAAACAAACAAAAACCCTAAGTCAGAGTCAAACTGTGCACTTGTCTTTCAAGTTACCCACTTGGCCCTTTGTCAAGTGTACTTTCCTTCCTTTCATTCCTGTTCTAAAGCTTTTGAATAAACTTTCACTCCTGCTCTAAAACTGGCCCATTGCTCCTTCTGCTTTATGAGGAGATAAGAATTGAGGTTGCTATAGACCTGTATGGACAGATTCACTGCTGGTAACATACTTTGGTGCCATGGGACTCCAATACATTTGCTGCCGCTGACACCTAGACATGCATCCATCCACAGGTCCACAGGACAGTTGGGTATGTGTGCATGAGAGACAGAGAGCAAGAGCAAGACAGAAACAGACAGACCAAGATGGAAAGTAATAGAAATCATAAGAAATAAGAGAAAAGATTAGAAAAGAGGCTGAGATACTGAGAAGAAAGAGAAGGTGAAGAGGGTAGCAAGAGAGAGGTAGAGCTATTTATAGCCTGTCTTATGGTTGTGTAATACCTGTCTGACTCTGGCTGCTGTTATAGTAGCATTTTATGAAGGTTATCCTTCCTTAAGGAATACCGTAAGAATTTAGCTTTCCTACATAGTTGCAATATTGAAAATAAGGCTAGTAATTGGGTCATCTTATTAGGAAGCAACTATCACAGAGCAGTTCAAAGAGCTTCCAGTTATTCCCTCATCAATCCTACAACATTCTGCTTGACTAACTGGAGGGCACAGATGAAGAATATTTAGTCCACTTGCATCTTTTCTTCAGTGGGTTTAATTTCACATGCACGCTCTCTTTTTAGATTGGAGACTCAAGAGCAAGGCACTACAGTGGACACATCTGTTTTCATTAAATACTTTTTCCCCACCTTTTTCACCCCTTGTTTCACATGCTGTGAGAATGTCTTAGAATTTATGTGGAAAAGCCAGGGAATGACCACAGTCCATCCTCCCTGAGTTCAGACCAGAGCTTTCTGGGGGAGTACAGTTTCAATTATGTGGGTGCAAATGAGCCACACTGATGAAGTCTTGTAAGTGAAAGCGGTCGTTGTAAGATACAAGTGTGAAGACAGAAAAGGCAGGGGTGAAGGCAAATTAGAGGAATAGGAAAGAGAGGGGAGAAAGCAGAGGAGGCAGCCAGGGAGGAAGTGTTTGCAAGTGTTCTGTGTTCTCATTCCAAAACCTCCATGAGTGCTCTGTGCAGCACCCTTGATGTGACAAAGACATCAGTGACTGTATTACCCTAAGAACCTAAGCTTCGCTCGGAAACTCCAGCTCTACAGACGTGACGTGAGTGACAGGGCAGGGCTGAGGAAGCACATGGTAAAGTCTCTGGCACCAGAATACGGATGGTAATCCCACCTACTTTAGATTAAACTGTTTCTGTCACTTCAGCTAGAACTCGTGGGCAAATAATTCCAGGCAGAATTTGGCCTGTGGGTTGTCAGGGCCCCTATTTGACTAATGAAGCTGACAAAATGGATGACACAAGGACACTGGGTATTTTTGTTGAGAGGCTCAGTGATGGTTGTCTTTGCCACCAGGAGACAAAAGAAATAAGAGCAGTGCCCTCCTATTTGCTTTTGGAAACATTTTCTTTATTTGTATGTAGATTTATTTATTTATTTATTGAGACGGAGTTTCGCTTTTGTTACCCAGGCTGGAGTGCAATGGCGTGATCTCGGCTCACCGCAACCTCCGCCTCCTGGGTTCAGGCAATTCTCCTGCCTCAGCCTCCTCAGTAGCTGGGATTACAGGCACACGCCACCATGCCCAGCTAATTTTTTGTATTTTTAGTAGAGACGGGGTTTCACCATGTTGACCAGGATGGTCTTGATCTCTTAACCTTGTGATCCACCTGCCTCGGCCTCCCAAAGTGCTGGGATTATAGGCGTGAGCCACCGCACCCGGCCCAGATTTATTTCTTAAACTGACAATTATTTATGGGGAATTTATTGGGATACAAAGTGAAGTTTTGATTTATGTACACATCATACAAAGATTGAATCAGCTAATTAACATGTTTGTCGCCTTACATAGTTACCTTTCCTTCCTCTGTACATGAAAAAAGGAAGGTAACTATGGTGAAGACATTAAAAATGTACTATTTTAGCAATTTTGAAATGTACAATACAATATTTTAAACTATGGTCACCAATCTGTGTGATAGATCACTAAAACTTATTCTTCCAGTCTAACTGAGACTTTATACACACTGATCAACATCTCCTTTCTCCTCATTCCTTGACCCCAAGCCCCAGCCTCTGGTAACCACCTTTCTACTCTGTTTCATAAGACTGACTTTTACAGATTCCACACATAAGTGAGATCATACAGTATTCGTCTTTCTGTGCCTCACTTATTTCAGTTAGCATAATTCTCTCCAGTTCTATCTGTGTTGTGAATGGCAGACTTTTCCTTCTATTAAGGGCTGTAGAGTACTCCACTGTGTCTACACACCACATTTTCTTTATCCATTTGTTAGGTTGCTTTCATATCTTGGCTATTGTGAGTAATGCTGAAATGAACATGGGACTACATACATCTTTTCAGCATACTGATTTCAATTTTCTTTAGATATATGCCCAGAAGTGGGGTTGCTGGATCATATGGTAACTCTATGGCTAGTTTTGTGAGGAACCTCCACACTACTTTCCAAAATAGCTGCATTAATTTACATTCCCACCAATACCGTACAGAGTTCTCTATTCCTCGCCTTCTTGCCAAGGCTTGTTATCATTCTCTTTGGTAATAACCACTCTAACAGGTATGAGGTGGCGCCTCATTGTGGTTTTAGTTTTCATTTCTCTGATGATTAGAGGTGTTGAGCATTTTTCTATAAGCCTATTGGTGTCTTCTTTTGAGAAATCTCTATTCAGATCCTTTGCCAACAACCTGGGGTAAATCAATCACTGTGAATATTGGTTTCCGTGTTTTTAATGAGGTTTATTTCTACCTTCCCTGCCTCCCAGTTTACTGTGAGAATTAAAAAAGTGCTATCGTATACATTATCTCCGCTAACCCATAAATGGCTGTTTAAAATAAGCATGGTAGTCCCTATTTTCAGGTGAGGAAACGGTAAGGCAGTGGGGATGGGTGGGGTGGGGTGAAGCAATTCTGTCATTGCTATTCATGGTGGAGCTTTGGTTCTGATTGGGCACTGCCTGAGTCCAAGTGTCAAAAATACCCTCCTTCCCCACCAAAAAGGGCTTTATTTTGCCCTTTTGTCGCAAAAGCTGTCATCCCTGAGATGACCTACAAATGGCAGAGGGCCAGCCACTGGGGCACATTGTTAGTCCTCAGACCAGAGTGTGTTACTTCACTACAGGTGAATCTCATTTTACTATGCAAATACACACACACACACACACACACACACACACGTGTGCGCATGCACACACACGTACACATTTTACTACTTCTAGTTATAAAGGTAAACACAAGTTCCTCTGGAGGAAAAAAAGGGGAAAATCATATAAACTCATGCAGCATCCATTTATCCTAGCATTTATTAGTGAGAATGTTTTCCCCTTGAGTCTCTTACTAATGTCCTGAAAAAAACTTGGTCCTCCAATTTATCTTCCACACTTCTTCTATAGTAATCTAAAAAGTAAGAAGAAATCAGATCTTAATACTCTACCTAAAATGCTTCTATAGAGGCTTCTGGCTATTTATAGAATTACATCAAAACTTCTTATCAAGTCATACAAAGTCATCAGTATGCTTCCAAAATGTCATGCTCCACTGAACTTTTCTATTTTCTTTTTCTAGAATGTATACGTTTTGCATTCCTCTGGGTCAACCCTATTCATTTTTTGACACCCACCTCAAATAACTCTTTCCGGGGGATTCTTTCAACTATTCTTACCATCTGTCACTCCCTCCAAGGTGCCTTCTAAGCATTTTTGTTCAAGAGGCTGGCATTGAATGCAGCCTTTTCTACTCAGACTGTCCCCTCTGGACAACAAATCCTCTGGAGGCAAAGGATGAACGTATCTTACTACTCTAATCCCAATACAGTGCTTTGTGAATACAAAGTATTCGATAACAGTTCAATAAACGCATTTAAAAAAAGGCTTTATGGTTAAAAGTAACCAAATAAATATCTAAAAAATATATAAAAACATACGAAAGGATTTCTTAACTATTATCTTTGAAAAGTTACTGAATATGAATGTCAAATCAATAGCTATTTCAATGTTTGCATAAAGTCTTAAACATCAAAATGAAAAAAAAAATGGATATAAAGTTATCACAACACATAGACTACAGATCGGCTCAAGTGCTATTGTCCACCTGCCTCAGAGTTCTATGGAATGGAGATAATATGTGTCTATAGTTCATCATTCCTAGAATGAGTTCTGCACTTTATTAGATGGTATTATAAAAATAAAAACATCGTAGGGTAGTGTTTATAGTAGAACAGTTTGGGGAATCATTGGGCTAAACAAGATTCATTTTTTGACTTCGTGTCTCCTCACAGCCTTTTATGTATTAATGTGTGTTGGGCCTCTATGAGAAGAGACACAAAACACAGCATGAGCCAAATGTATTTGACGACTGAACCTTTTTTCCCCCCAAGGAGCATCTCACATGGCAGGTGTTCACAGAGAACTAACTCTGGGAAACACTGTCCTACTTTCTTAGATGCCATTATTAGTCACTTCACAGAGACGCTTAAAAATAAACACGTTGATCATCAATGCAGAAGCCCATAGGAGCAAAAATCTGAAATGACACTCTATATAAATGTTCCTTCAAAATGATGAAATAGGCTGTCTATTTTCACCAAAATGCAGCATAAAATAGTTGAAAAAGTACAGGCTAAGAAATGGTTCTCTACACTTTACAAGCTGCATAATTTGGGGCAAGACATTTCTCAAAAGAGAAACTCTGTCATGTAGGTGAAAATCACATATCAGCATGATGGTTTTACCTGAACTTTCTGAAACAAAAATCCATGGGAAGACGTAGTCTTAAAGGATATGGGTGATGTTCTCAGATATAAGGGTATTCCTCTGCCCGCCTAAGACCCTGCAGCACCTGCTCACCACCTACATCTTTGAACAACGACATTGTCAGGCATGAGGCTTTAGTTCATACTTTTCCACCAACGGCATTCACATCCTCCCTCACCTGTTTGTCGACACTCTTGGAAGATGAGGGCTTTTTCTTCCTCCTCAGCCCCTCACCTGTGCCCCTGTCCTCTATGCTTCCACCCAGTCCACGATTCTCCTCCAGTACCTCCTGAATCTTCAGAATTCTTCCTCTATTGCTTCTTTCCTCTCTGCCTACTACACATTCCAGTCCCTCCAATCCTGAAACAAATACCCAAATCATAACACCCCTCCTCTCATCCACATTCCTCTCTAGCTACCACCCAAATTTTCTTTTCCTCTCCTTCAAATTTCTTTAAAAATTCATCGAGATTGACTACACCCATTTCCTCATATCCCCTTGACTTTCAGACCATTAAAATTTGGAATCTCCCCAGTTCAACCAGTGTCCCCCTAACTGTGGACTCCAGTGGGAAGTTCTTACCTCACTGCATCTCCTAGTTATATTTGATAACATTGGTCATTCTTTCCTCTTTAAACACACGGCTGTCCTGGATTTAGTGACACTGCACTCCCCTTGTTTTCTTTCTGTTTATCTGGTCATTTGGTCTGTTTCCTCCAGGGGCTCTAGTTTCTGGACTGACCCTGTAGGAGTTATTTTCCCCAGGGCTTAAACCTCAGTCCACTGCTGACTTGATTTACCTCTTTCTCAGTGAGCTTGCCTATGTGTATATGATATCCAAATTTTCGAAGTGAGCTTGCCCATTTGTATATGATATCCAAATTTTAATCTGTCCAACCCAATCCTCCTCCCCTAAGCTTCAGACTCATATTGTCTATTGGACAGATTTATCTGAAAGTCTCTCAAGTAATTCACCCTCACCAGTTCAAACAGAATCACATTCATATTTCTGCCATCTCCTTGGTGGAGGTAGTAAGTATTGTGATTAGAAGAGGCTGCCTGGGTTTGAATTGAGGTCCCAGCACTTTCCAGTTGTGACCTAGGGTAAATTAATTAATCCTTTGAACCCTTATTTCATGTGAAAAATGGAGATGGCCATAGTCCAATGCCCAGAGGGTCGCTTGAACAACTAAATGGGAGGCCCACAGCACCTCTGCACAGCAGCAGTGCCAGTGAGTTATCAATGAAGCCGTTGCCATCATGATCGTTTTCCACACTTGATTTTTTCTCTCTGGAATCCCTGCTGTGTATCTCATTTGGAAGTGCTAGCATCTGTCAGGATGGTCACATAAGCCAGCCACCCGGAAGGAAGTTGACCTTGACCCTCTTCCCTTTAACCCCTCACAGACTACCAAACACAAGTCCTTCAGATTTTGTCTCCTAAATATTTCTCATCACTCCTGTTCATGTCTACAACGGCAGCCATAATCCAGGCTCTCATCTTCTCTTCTCTGATCATCTCCTCTCCCGTCTTGAATTCCCCTGATTCCCTGAAGTGGGCCAGAGCAAACTATCTTAAATGAGAATCATCCATGTCACTCCCACCGTGAAAACACATCAGCATCCAACACCCCTGTCTTTTGATAAATGCTACTCGAGAAATAAGTGAAATAGAAATATTGAAGTGTTACTGATGACGTTTCCATGTTTTATGGGGTTCATGATGCAGAACATGTGCAATTGATCCAGTCCTGGAAATGCTTGAGCACATGATGAACAACCTGCCTCAATGCTGCCGGCATTAGGACAGCACTTTAATACTCACAGATGGCCCAGCTGGGAGGGATGCCCAGCACACACCACTGTGGGTCCACCAGCACCCACTTTCATCCCTCTCCTTTCCCTCTCCTCCGAAGAGACTGGAAAAAGGGAATACTTTCACAGCTTCCCTTACAGCTAAGGGTGGCAAATGAAACATAAAAGCTTTTGTTTTGCTGATAAGAGGGGTAGGTCTTGCTAATGCCATCCTTCTCATCTTTCTGCCTTAATCCGAAATGTGAAGCTGGAATCTGCGGGGCCATCATAGAATTGAGGGAAAGGTCAGGAGAATCTTCAAAGCGCTTGCTCGACACCCCCAGGTTCCTGTGGTTGAACTCCAGGGAGAAGGAAATTTGCTCGGGGACCTATTGTCACTTCGGAAGGCTCCTCACGTAGTGAAACCTCTGCTGTTTGGAGGGGGTGAGCTGCTAAGAAATACAGCTTGGGATTTCTCCCCCAACTGGGTATCAAAGAAGCAGGGGCCCATGTCAAAGTAACAGCAAATTAACACCACAAGCTGTTCCCAAGCTTTCACAGCCTCAGCCACAGGTTAGTAAAACCTGTGATTAGTGCTCTGCTCCCTCCCTGCCTTTCATGATTTGCGTGGCTGTAGGCTGGGAAGTGAGAGGGAGAGAAGGCCCTGCAGACTCCCAGGACATTTTTCAGCCACACCCACCTCCTCAGATTCATTAACACCTCCCACCTAACTCACAGAGGTAGCTGTTGCTCTGCCAGCAACTAATGAATGCAGTTATCAAAGCACAAAGACCCCCTGCAGCACAGCGCATCAAGCCCTGGCCAGGTAAGGCACTAGCTCTTGAGTTCACCTTCTCTACTCAGAGCCCAGCACATCATCCAAGACACCCTATTTATTTAAACATTTTAAAAGAGAGAAGGAAGAAGGAAAGCAGGAAAGTAGGAAGGGAGGGAAGGAGGGAGGGAAAGAAGAAGGGCAGGAAGAAGGGAAGAAAGGAGGGAAGGAGGGAGGGAGGGAAGGAAATTGGTTAGAAGACAGAATAACATGAATAAATCCTATGACCCAGGTTCTGAAAACAGCAGCATAGGGAAACTCTGGTGTACTAACACATCTCAGCTCATCTCCTATAAAGGCACAGGGAATGAGAAAACAATGGCAACAAAGAACTGAATGCAAATTGGAAGCAGTTAAATGTAAAGCTTTCTGTATTTTGATATAACAATGACTTGCTTTATGAAAGAGCTATGCTTTTTATCTATGTAACGAATCTTCATATGTACCCCTGAACCTAAAATAAAAGTTAAAAACAAAGTATATAGTGAGTGTGATGGTTAATACTGGACTCAACTTGATTGGATTGAAGGATAAAAAATTAATCCTGGGTGTTGCCGAAGGAGATTAACATTTGAGTCACTGGGCTGGGGAAGGCAGATCCACCCTTAATCTGGTGGGCACAAGCTAATCAGCTTCCCGCGAATATAAAGCAGGCAGAACAATGTGAAAAGGAGAGACAGGTCTAACCTCCCAGCCTACATCTTTCTCCCATGCTGGATGCTTCCTACCCTCTAACATCAGACTCCAAGTTCTTCAGTTTGGGGACTTGGACTGGTTCTCCTTGCCCCGCAGCTTGCAGACAGCCTATTGCAGGACCTTGTGATCCTGTAGGTTAATACTTAAATAAACTCCCCTTTACACACACACACACACACACACACACACACACACACACACACACACACCTTATTGGTTCTGTCCCTCAACAGAACCCTGATTAATATAGTGAGTAAGGAAGGATAAGTCAATCATTGTTAAGTCTCTGGTTATAAACACTCTTAAAGATGTACTGGTAGAGAGTCTTTTATGTGCCCTTTATTTTTAACAAAGTATTTATTCTCTTTTCTGTTTTTTTTAAAATTTATGTTAAAGTTTGGTTCACTTTTAATAGTACATGACATCTCAAATGTTTAGATATTTAGTTGATTGTAAAACACTAGCTAAAATGAATCTTCTCTTGAAACAGTATTGCCAGATTTTTAAATGAATAGAAATTATATTCTTCTTCTGTTTTTTAAACCATCATTTTCACATTCTGAGTTTCTGGAAATTGTGGTGCACCTGCATATAGAAACCTTTGCACTTAATTTCATTTCTAGTTCACTTTCTATACTTGTCTCTTCTCATTATAGCAATTACCCTTAAAATCTAATTTCCTTGGCTTTATTCAGTCCTATTGAAACAGGCACTGCATTTTAAGAGAATTATTTCCCCAGCAATGTTCTTTTTTTTTTCCACTCTTAGAATTATGGCAGCGAGGAAGTTGAGGCTGTCATTCAACTTCCTGAATTACATGAGATGCGGAAAGGACTCTGATCAAGATAAATCCTCTACCATGGGTCTTTCAAGGCCGCTTTGAAGTGTGCTTTTTTACACTGAATAGTAGAGTGTGGAATTTTAGCCACTATAGGCCAAATACATGTGGCGTATAATGGGCCACACATATTGGAATACAGCTTAACTCTGAATGTACACATCATGGGCTCTGAAAGGTTTGGAATACATGTTGGTTTAAAAAATATGCAGATTTTATCTTAAAGTCAAATTAGCTATGCTTTTCCCCCTCTTTTATTGAGGGAACAAAAGTAATACTATTTCTTATGGAAAAAAGAAAAGAAGACTTAAAATGTTGAGCATAGCGGATGCTGTGGTGTGCTGCCCGGACCTTTTTTATTGTTGGGAGTGTTGGTGGCTGACAGTTCTCATTCATTTAGTTGCTTTCAGGGGTCAGCCATAGAGAACCAAGTATACCAAGGAAAAAAACCCCAGTCAAGGTATAAAAGATATAAAAGGCCCATGCCCTTGGCTCAACGCAAGACGACTCTGAAGATCCATCCCATAGCTAGAGCTCACCTTGAGATCCATGGGGGCCATGTCTGCACTTTAGTTTAACTCCTCCCTCTGCCCAACACTGATTCCTCCACTCCCTTGCAGATGTTGATCCTGAGAGATCTCCCCAGTAAACTTTCTGCACGAAAGTCGTCTTCTCAGAGTGTGTTTCCTAGTAACCCAATCTAAGACATCCATCTTACCGTTTTTTTTCTAAGACTTCCATTATCAGAATTATTTTCTGAGTGGCCTATGAAAGTGTCTCAGACCTCAGACACGTTCAGTTCAGAGATGAAGCTTCCCTCTACTCTTCACCCAACCCTAAATATTTGACTTTAAAGATGGAGATAAAAATTCCCTCATAATTGCAGCAGAACTGTGGTTCAGAGCTTCAAACGTGTATTTGTTGTCATGCATGGGATACAATATGTTGCTAGGCAGGTGATTTTGTCATTGTGTCGACATCATAGAAACAAAGATGGTACAGCCTACTACACACCTAGGCTATTCGGCAGAGCAGCACCTATTACTGTTAGGCTACAAACTCGTAGTGTGTTTTACTGTACTGAATATAGCACTGCAGGCAATTGTAACACAATGGTAAGTATTTACCTAGAAACATAGAAACATTTCTATATAAATACAGGAAAAGTAGAGTAAAAATAGAGTATAAAAAGTAAAAAATGGTACACCAGCATAGGACACTTACCATGAATGGAGCTTGTAGGACTGAAAGTTGTTCTGGGTGAGGGGTAAGTGAACGTGAAGGGCTAGGGCATTACTGCATGCTACTCTAGACTTTATAAACACTATAAACTTAGGCTACACAATATGTTTAAAGAATAAGTGATCACGCTATTACATTGTAACAGCGATGACATCACTAGGTGATAGGAATTTTTCAGCTCCATTTTAATCTCATAAGGTCACTTATGCACAATTTGTCACTGACTGAAATGTTATGTAGCACATGACCGTACATGGGTTTTGTTTTCTTCTACAGTGTCAGAGTTTCCAGTCTTTAGTTAAGTCTGTTAAATGTCCTCACAAAATTGCCTTGTGAGATATTTATTTTTTACATTAATACTCATTCCATCTGCAAATTACTTCTGCATATGGGATAAGATAAGGGTCACTTTTTAAATTTTCTTCCAGTTGGAGAGCCAGTTGTTCCGGCATCATTAATTTAAAAACAAACAAGCAAACAAACAAAATCTCATATGCTTTTCTTACTTCATGAACCCAACAATCATATTATCTAATACACTGAAATCCATCTTCTCTATTGTATCGTACTAAATATTCTTTTTTTTTCTAAATATTCTTTATAGTACTTTCTGATAGCTGCTTCCTATAGAAAATATTTTTATTTCTTTGTATGATTTCTGTGATTATCACCAGGCAATTATTATTTCAAATGAACTTTAAGATGATTTTATACAAGTCCAATAAAACCAAAACCAAAGCCAAAAGCAACTCAAAACTCCATTGGCATTCTAATTGGACATGCATTAAATGTACCTACGCAACTATCTTGCACGTTCTGCACGTGTACCCCAAAACCTAAAATGCAATAAAAAAAGGTAAAATAAATAAATCAACCATGAAAAAAAAGTACATATTAATTTTGGGAGGCCTTTAAAAATTGACAATAATAATTGTATATGTTTATGGGGTTTTGTGATGTGCCTTTTTGATCAATATGTGACGTTTTGATCAAAACATACATTGTGGATTGATTAATGCGAGCTAATTAACATATGCATCCCTTCACATACCAATTTTTTGCAGTGAGAATATTTAAAATCTACTCTCTTAGTAATTTGGAAGTATATATTACTATTAGCTGTAGACACTATGTTGTGCAAGAGGTCACTAAAGCTCATTCCTTCTGTCTAACTGAAAGTTTGCATTCTTGGACAAACACCTTGGGAGATTAAAAATATATACAGAAAGACTTCCCACCCAAGAACATGTTTGACTCCTCACTGGTTTCTCATGCTTTTTATTAGGATTTAATAGCTGCTTTATATAGGTTGTGTGTTCGGGTTTCTAAAGTTTAGTCTTACAGTTTATAGTTTTGGTCATGTGAAAATTTTTTTATTTCTAGGTGCTTAGTGCCAGAGAATATAAAGGCTACTTCTTTTTTATATATTTATCTTCTATCTAGATATCTTACAAAGTTTTATTAATAGAGTGCTTTTTTTTCCCTTGAATCTGTTGGGTTTTCTACATACACAATCATAGTATTAGCAAATACATAGTTTTACCTGCTGGTTTCCAGTATTTATAGCAGACATACCTCTTACAGTGTTCATTGGCTAAAACCTTTAAAGCGATTCTTTTTAAAAAGGAAATGATAACAGGCATTTCTTTTAATTTCTGATTATATGAAATTTGTTAGCATTTTCCACTTAGGATATCAAAAGTTGTTGTTTTGATGTTAACAATCTTTATTATGATTAAGGTGTTTTCTTCTAAATTTTTTCCCTTCAACTCATTCTCTAAAACTGGGTGCTGAATTCTATCATGTACTTTTCATGACTACTAATTTGATTTCCTATTTTTTTTCTTTAATGTGTTCATAGGATTATATGGGCAGATTTCCTGTGTTGTACCACTGTTGCTTCTGTGTTCATGTATTTCCTTGATAATCTCATAAATTCCTATAGAAGTGTTTACCAAAATGTGTCAAATGTTAATAGTGATAACTTAATAAAAGATTTCCATGATCAAATTAATTTAAGCAGCACTAGACCAAAGTTAAATGGCCCTTCTCCAATACTTTAAAGCTAATGGCATTGTTAATCTTCAAGAGGAGATTAAAGGCTGGGCATAGTGTCTCACGCTTGTAATCCTAGCACTTTGGGAGGCCGAGGCACGTGCATCACTCAAGGTCAGGAGTGCCAGACCAGCTTGGACAAGATGGCGAAACTCCTCCTCTACCACAAATACATAAAATTTCTGGGTGTGGTGGTGTGCACCTGTGGTTCCAGCTACTCTGGAGGCCCAGAATTGGTTGAACCTGGGAGGTAGAGGTTGCAGTGAGCTGAGATCGCACCACTTTTCTAGCCTAGGTGACAGAGCAAGACTCTATCTCAAAAAAAAAAAAAAAAAAGAGAGAGAGAGATTAAAGTACCTAGTGTTTAGTGAAGTTTATTGGACCATCCATTTCTTATGGGTCCATGGGACTAGATCAGAGCAGAACTTATTTTGGGAATGCATACATGGTTTGTACATGTATGTATATGTATACAAAGATACATGGTATCTTTGTATTGCAAAAGTTACATAAATTTTTTACAATACAAAGATGTGCAAAGGTTTTCAGCACATGAACCAATTAAATCATGGAGATAAAAGTCACAACTATAGGACACCAAAACCATTATTTGAGGAAGAATAATTTAGTTAAGCAACGCTTTGTACCAATTGTACTTACTTTTATTTATATGAGATTTTTCCCTTGGGTGGGCCCAAGTTATTAATGTTTGGCATTATACAGACCAGTCTTAGAGCACAGGGTGATTCAGGGGCTGGATATCATTCTAGCTTCCACCACTGTTGATGTATGACACTAAAAAGTCACACAATTGTGCTTGTACCCATGATGTCAAGACTGGGGCTTGCACATGGCACTCACCAATGACATATTCCACCCTGAAGAGATCCCGGCTGGGGTCAAATGGACGATTGAAGTCGATCTGTATGTAGAAAGGCTGCCCTCTGCGGACAATCAGCTTGTTGTTGTCATACTTGTCAGTGTGGTGGTCCACCTTATTGGTGTCCCATCTCTCCTTGAACTGGTGAACGTTCGTGACATTAAGAAAGTCTATGAACAAGAAAAACAATTGAAGAAAATAATAAACTAACTTTAGTTTAAACACAAACTCAACAAGACTATTTTTCCTGAAGAAGGCAGATAGCAAGGTCTGCTGAATGAAACTCTGCATGAGGCGGGGGTAGGGGAACAGTCTCAAGAGTCAGCCTCTTGTGACATTCTTGTTTTTGAAGAGAGCTTTTTAAAGCTTTTTCCACCTTTGATCTTGTTTCAGTCCACACGGCACTCACTGTGGGATAGACGGACGCCTGTCTGTGAGATCCAGATACAGAGAAGCTAGGGCCAGAGTTGAAGTCTCCGGGTTCTCAGTCTCATGCTGGTTTTCGTTATGTTAGGAGCTTCCTATCATGTCCCTGCCTCACTCTGTGACTAACCAGGCAGAAGCAGGGAATAGCCACTTCAATTTTCTTATCTTTCAAAAGGCGGGAATCAAATCTGACAAAGCCTCAGGGGGACGTTCGAAGGACAAAGTTAGCCATTAATCCAAAATTCTCCTCTTACCACAAGAAGGGTCAAATGCCCTTGCCCTCTGTAATTCTAAAGGTAAATCTCATATCTCAAAGGCAGGAAAGAGAGTGAGCAGGTCTGCAGAAACAACACTAACGTTTCTGTGAGATAAGTGTGATTGTTTTCAGTTACACAGAAAGTATCCTCAGCTTTCCTTAGCTTCCGATGAGCCAATTCAAAAGTCGCAACCTGCACTGTCTGATGCCGACATTTACAGGTTTTCCTTTTGATATCGATGTACAGGTTTTTCAGGAGTGTAAATGTCAATTACATGTTTCTTAGTTGTCTAACTTCGTATATGTTACTTAAATTCATTTATTCATCATAGAATGGGATGCTAACATTCATTTCATAGCCTAACACGTTCAGCCTCTTACAGGAATGTGACAGGAGATGGCATGAGATGACACATATGCAGGCATTTAGCAAAGGGTCTGACACATGAAAGTCAGCTCTCCTCCTGCCCTTTTCCCCTTCCCCTCTATGAGTGATCACTGATCGGGAGGGTCATCCTAACTCCCTGTCCTCGCTGTACTTCAGAAGATCTAGTCTAGAGACTGGTTTCTGCATGTGCACTTGGTGTTTTAAAGAGCTATTGGGGAGAAGATTGGGTGGGAGGGTAGGAGGGTGGGCAGGGGTGCCCTGGCCTCTTGCTCTCCCCCATCCCTGCCCCTGCCTGATGCATGATTTGCTATAAGCACCGTGTGTGCAGAAAGCACAGCTGCTGAGCTTGTACCCATGCTGGTACATCTCCCTGCCATACTTGAAGGGCTTCCTTTACCTTCACACAGAAATCCTGTGCAGGATGCCTGGTGCCTTTGGACCCCATTGTGTTCCATAATCAAAACCAAGGAGTTGGACTCTTTGATATCCTCCTTGGTCCTTAAGTCCAGGAGTCCCTGAAACATTGCTGAACAATTCATAGTTCAGGCAATCCTGCGTTTGAATCTCAGGTCTCAAAATTACTTCATTAAGGTATTTACCTTTCAGAATCTGATTTTTCTCATTCGAAATGAGAATACTAATACCCTGAAAATTTCTACGAAAGCTCAATGAGATAACGATGCAGTGGGTCTGGCACTATGGCTGGCACATAGTGGGTCATAGGCTTACTGTGTCTCACTGCCCCTAAGCTGTGACAGACACTTCACATGGCATGGTGCTCCACAGGTTACTCTGACTACAGCATGACAGCAAGCAGAAAGTGCGGGATGTAGTTTTATTTTTACCTCATCTCAGAACCCTGTTGTAGTACATGTCCCCCTGAAGGGCACTTTCTTTCGATTATGCTGTGAGCTAAAGATGTTTAATTCTCTAGACCTCTCTATTCCAAGCTGTCTTTCTCCTGACTTCTCTGGTCTTATTAAGGCCACAATCCCCAGTGATAAACCACCCCAAGAGTGAGCTGGAGAAGCACAAATGTCCCCATTGAGAAGGACCTTAGCAATAAACTCCTCTGGTCCTCTTAGCACAGGGCCTTTCATAATTTTTTTAAGAATAGCTAAAAACCTAGGTCCTTAGAAATGGATTTTATCAGTTCTACATTTACCAGCACCAGTGGAAGGGATATAATGATATTACAACCTTACAGAATCTCACATAACAGCAATAGCATTTTCTCAGCTATCTGGTAGAATTACGAAACATTTTCATGAGAGCCCCACTACTTGGTCTTCTATCCTCCATTCGAACAGGGAACTCATTATTTCAGAGGGCAAAGAGTCCATTTTAAACAACTCTACTTATTTGAAAATTTATCTTAAGATAAACTGACATCTGTTTCCTTGTAATTTTTCTAACCAGGGGTCCTCGTTCTGACTTCTGGGTAAATATAGAATAAGTCTTCTTATTCATTTTATCTGGCACTCTCTAGGTATTTAAAGATTGTTCTTAGGTGTTTTTTTTTTTTTCTCAATAAAACATTCTCCATTTATTTAACTTATTGTTGTTGTTGTTTAGACAGAGTCTTGCTCCGTTGCCCAGACTGGAGTGCAGTTGTGAGATCTTGGCTCACTACAACCTCCGCCCGCTGGGTTCAAGCGATTCTTCCTGCCTCAGCCTCCTGAGTAGCTGGGATTGCAGGCATTTGCCATCATGCCCAGCTAATTTTTGTATTATTTTAATTTAATTTTATTTTTTTTAGTAGAAATGGGGTTTCACCATGTTGGCCAGGCTGGCCTTGAACTCCTGACCTCAGGAGATCTGCCCGCCTCAGCCCCACAAAGTGTTGAAATTACAGGCATGAGCCATCGCATCCGGCCTATTTAACTGTTTTTAAGAAGTTATTTCCAGAACTTTTATCCATCACTCTGTTTTGGAATATATTCCATTTTGTCAATTTCTCTTTTGAAGTGTTATTTTGGAATTAAGTACATTACTCTAGTTGTGGTTTTTCCAGTTAAAAACAACAACAACAACATTCCATCTTTTAAAATAAATGACATATTTCTAATATTTCAGCTCAAGATAGTATTAGTGTCTTAGATACTCTTAACTTACTGTTGATTTATATTATGCATCTGATAAAGCAAAACCCTTAAAACGCATTCTTTTTTTTTTTTTTTTTTTTTTTAAGCTGGAGTCTGGCTCTGTTACCGAGGCTGGAGTACAGTGGTGCAATCTCAGCTTACTGCAACCCTGCCATACTCAAACGGCTTCCTTTACCTTCACACAGAAATCCTGTGCAGGATGCCTGGTCCTTTTGGACCCCATTGTTCAAGCAGTTCTCCCGTCTCAGCCTCCTGAGTTGCTGGGACTCTAGGCTCATGCCACCACAGCAGGCTAATTTTTTTTTTTCTTTAGTAGATACAGGGTTTCACCATGGGTCAGGCTGGTCTCAACCTTTTGACCTCGGGTAATCCACCTGTCTTGGCTTCCCTTAAAACACATTCTAATGTTATCTCTAGCAACAGTGCATCAAAATTCAGTTGAGGCCCCTACAAGTCACCCACTCATGTTGCTATTTGGCTGTATCTATTTGTGTGATTATTTTCTTCTGTTTAGTTCGATATTAAGACTTTGCTTGTATTAAATTTATTCTTATGAGTTTGGTTCACCGCTCCATGCTCCTCAGATAATTTTATTCCCTTAGTATGCATTTAATATATTTAATATTCTCCCTAGCTTCTTGTCCTCTGGGAATGTTGTAAGTGTGCTATTTTATGTTGCCACTCAAGGTATGGGTACAGATGTTGATTAGGCAACTGTCTAATTACTACCAGTCAAGTAAACACACAGCTTCAGATGCTAAAAGGTGAACAGATAATTATGACACAGTGTCAGCCATCTCTGACAAAGGAAGTAAAGGGTATTGAGGGGAGTTTCAGGGAGGAGCCCCTAACCCACATTTAGTGGGTGGAAAATAAGGAGGTTCTCTGAAGGAAGTGAGGCATAAGCAGCGGTCAAGAGAGGAGTCAGTTGTCCACGTGGAAAAGGAGGTGGAGAGAAATGCTTCGGGCAAGTGAGAAGGATACGTGAAGACTGAGGCAAGAGAGTGCATAGTTGCTTAAGAAATTGAAAGATGATGGTTGGCTGAAATGTACTACTGGGAGCCACGGTAGAAGAGTAAGGAGGAGCCTGCTCATCATGTGAGGCTTGGAGACCATGTGAAGGAGTTTGGGTTTTAATTGCATGGTGGATCCAGTGAAAAATCTGAAACAGCAAACTGGCATGATTAGATGTTTATATATATATATATATATTTAAACTGCTTCTGGTGGCAGAGTGGAAAAGGGGTTGGATGAGGCGATGCTGAAAGCTGAAGTCAGTTAGGAAGCTGTTGCAGTGTTCTGGGTGAGGGTCCATGTGAGTTTTATCTGTATGCAGGAGATGAAGGCACTGTTCATCTGGCACTCATAGATTTGCCTTCTCTATTTCTACCCTCCCTCCCTGCATGATAAAGTATCCCTGAAATGAGTTCTGACTTGGCTTCATAAACAGCTCTACCTATAAGGCAAAATAAAGCTGGAGAGGGAGAAATATTCAAGTATTTCTTTCATATCATTGGTATTTCTCATCCATCCTAGTTGTCATTGCAAATGAAAACCTGGCTTTCCACCTTTACATCCTAGCCTAGTGTACCTGGTTGAAGTCTAATGAGACTGGGTAGAGTGGCATAGTGCTAGTTTTAGGGAAGACTGGCAGGTATTGGAAGAATCAGAGCTCCATGGTTAAACCAGTGTGGAAAATTGCTGCCCTAACCAAAGATGATTGGGATTCTTTTCTTAAGAATTCATGAGAGACTTTAATATGCTGATGTGCACCACAGATATCCTAGAGGAGCACTGGTTCCTAAATGTAAAAGACTATGGGAACTTTGTTCATTGGAGATCTGCATTTTTCAGACTATGTTTTTGGAAATGCTTCACTTCAGTTTTCTTAACTTTAATATGGGAATGAAGTACCTATCTTACAAGTGGCTGGCACCTAGTATATTCTCAATAAATATTTATTATTATTATTGTTACTTATTATGAGAAGTACAGTAGCATAAGTAAGAGCATAGACTGTGGAGCCAGGCAGCCTGGATTCAAATCCCAACTCTTACTTACTGTCTTTGTGACCTTAGGCAAATTAGATAAATGTCCTGTGCCTCGGTTTCCTCATCTGCAAAATGAAGTTGGTGTGAGGTACTGGTACATGGTAAATGCTCAGAAATTGATGACAATAATAATCATAATAGCACTAAGCATTTTGATGGGCCCTTATGATCAAACATGAAGAGGTTAGGTATCTGAGAAGGCACAGTAGGAGGCTGGAACCTGAGCAATGGAGGTCACAAGGTAAAGAAGGTCCCTGGGAAGCTTTTCAGCAGTGGCCTTCCAACCTTCCCAGGGAAGCATGCCCTTTTATACTCCTTGTCTTTTGAGCAGAGAGACTTGCTTTTTCTTTCCTGAATTTCCACAGGTGAATAGAGAACTTTTCTCCTCTTAGTTCTCAGAAAATACATCTTTCTTTAAAAAGTATTATTATTGATCTCTTCATATTATCTTTATACAGGTGATGTTTTTAGCCATGAGATTACAATCCCCTTGAAGACTGGACCATGTCTTAATTATCTTGCTATGGTGCCTGTGGCAATGTGCAAAAATGCCACAGCAAATGTGCCTCCTTTCACTTGAACATCTTTTACTTGAAAATTCGGAGTTTGGAGTTGATGATTCACTTCAAAATAAACTATTTCATTCACCATAGGACTAACCATAGTGTCCTTTAAATGTCATTTATCAGACCGTTTTATTCTCAAAATATGCTAGTCTCAGGATATATATATATATATATATATATATATATATATATATATATATAGTTGAAGGTATGATGTGGGAATTTATAGCATAAGACCTCCAGATCAGCAGTTTTGCTTCATGCTGGAATAAAATACACTGTCTTTCTAGCCTGCTTATACTATGATCACAAAGGATGAGAAAAAGGATGCTGATTAATGCCTTTGAGAATAGAAAACCTAAGCCAAAAAGGAAGACAAAACCCCAGCTCATGGGTTTATAGTTTTTTCATAATGAAAACAAATACGTATGTTTGTTTATATATAATAAATAAAAATGTAGATTGTTTATATCTATTATATATAAACATATTTGTTTATATAATATATAAACAGTATATATTATATATAATATATAAACAATATATTTTATACTGTTTTTATACAGTTATTATATATTATATATAATATGTAAACAGTATATATACTGTTTATAAAATATGTAAACAGTATATATTATATATAATATATGACATATATTATAATATATTACATATAATATATGCATATATTGATTATATATTATATATTAATTATATCTTTATATATTATATATTTTTATATATAATAGATATAAACAAACAAATATAGATATTTGTTTATATATATTTGTTTGTTTTCACTATAAAAAACTATAAATCCATGAGTTTGGTTTTTAAAAATATATTGTTTATATATAATATATAATTTATATTTATTATTTACATACCTGTTTAGAGATTATATATAAGCAAACCATACAAAGTTAAAGCAAACTGTACATATGTGTGTATACATATATATTTATATAAAGTTACATATATAAAACAAAATTTATTTCACTGCACATGAGTCAGCCACCCACAGGTCAACCAAGTATTTGGTTCTTACAACAGCTGATGATATAAATTATTTTAAATTATATCATCTTATATTGATATACTTTTGACATTTGATTCTAACCATGATGTTTTTAACATGTTATTTTTTTCTAAGTGACCTTTTCATTCTCTGTTGCAGTATCACTTTAACAAGCCAATGATGCCTCAGGAAAAACACAAAATCACAGTGGTCCTCTAAGTGGGGAAAAACTAAGGCAATAATAAGTAAAACTTTCCTATATAATATCTTAACAGTTCATCTTAAAAGGATTTAATAAAAGAAAGACATTTCACAAAAAAATAAAATAAAACTTGGCTCAGAAATGGAAGATTAAATGCTACACAGAGAGGTTGAGAGTTTAAGGAAATAATGTTCTGGACCATAGTTAAATGGAAAAGACATGAAGAACCTTAATGGATTGTCCCGGGTATTGGGGATAGAGGTGAGGTCCCTAATACCACTGAGTAAACAAAATTTATTTCATTACCCATGAGTCAGCCACCCACAGGTCAGCCAAGTATTTGGTTTTTACAACAGTTGATAATATCAAGGACTCTGAAGATGATTGTCATAAAATATGGATATAGACACAAAAATATCGTAGTTCATTCCATTGTCCATTTTGCTTAGAAAATGTCCCTTCCCATGGAGTGTGTTCTAGCAAGCATTGATTAAACTAGCATATTGATTTTTGCTTTGTTTATTGGCTTAACAAGACAGTTTAGTTGAAAAAAGCTTTATCATCATCCAGGCTCCATTTGCCATAAACAGGAAATGAATTTGCTTCCTCTGTCTAAGCCTAGTTCCTGGCAAAATGGAACAGCTCATTGCTAAGCCGCCTTTTTTTTTCTTCCTTTTTTTTGTTTTTTGAGATACTGCAGCTAGAAACTTGGCAGCTCGCAATTTCAAAGTGACAGCTTTCAAAATGTCTACCTAACACAATTTAGCCTAATTCCAAACACACCGGAAAACGAACTGCTAAAGAAAAGAAAAAACATCTCCGGAGGAGCAGCTGTCTCCCTGTCCTCCTACTCTTCCCCTAATATGAAAAAAGTGTAGGTTATTGTCTCCCTAGGTTGTAAAATATTCTTCAGAGAATGGTTATACCTGTCACAGATGGGATCTGGAAATAAGTTAAATGTTTAGCTTTATATTCTAGGAATTCCCTAGCAAACTGAATTCTCCCTGCAAGTTTTGGTAATATTATTACTAAACTATAAGCATAAATGCTGTCCATGAGAAACTGGTTTGTTTATTTATTTCAAAACAACAGGAAAAAGAACTCTTCCTCACATTTCTTTTGGACATCCAGAATTTTAACATATCCTTAATTAGAATGATTAGAAACATTTTCTTAAGTGGCTTAATTGATAAAGTGTTGCTATTAATAAGTCCTGGACCCTATAATGTTGAAGGATTGCTCAGGTGCTCAGAGGAAGCTGGAGCAAGAGAAATGAGACCCATACCTCCAGGGGCTAAAATCCCACTGGTCTATTCCTCTTGTAGTCTGAAGTATCTCCACAGCTTCTAAATGTATCTACTGTTCTCCCTTTTCTTCTTACCACTTTGTAAACCATAATTCTGATTATGTATTTCTGCTAATTAGAATACTTCTCAAGTCCCCCATTGTCTGCAGGATGAAAAGAAAGATCCCCAAGGCCTATTGTGCTATGATGCCTGCCATCTTTTCCCTGGCTTGTATCTTCTCTTTTGCCTTTTAGTCACCCCTTGCTTGGCATATACTGTTCCCTCTACTACAAATGCTTTTCCATGTGCTCGCCTGTCAGGAACACTCTTACTCATCCTCTAAGCTCTAGCTTCCATATCCTTGCATCAGGAAGCCCTCCTCAGCCCGTTCCCTACTCCACCGCACCTCTAGACATTGATTTTTGTAATTTCACTACAATTCACATAAATTGTAGTCACAGTCTTTATTACACTGAATTGCAGTAATCTTTTATTTATTTTGTCTTCTAGACTGAGAGTTTCTTGAGACCAGAGACTGACTTACTCAACTTTATGTCCCAAGGGAAAGCCTGGAGGAGCTCCTGACACATATGTGAAAACCAGCATATATTTTTCCTGGAACTGAATGAAAGAATGAATTGCTGCTGGATAATTGCATTTCTCAGTCATACACTGAATGCCTCTTAATCTCTCACCAAGCTTCAATCCAGAGAGGTTTACTCTGCACAAAGAGGAGACTGATCATTAATTAGTTGATTTAATTCTAACAGGACTGGTGGGAAGGAAGAGATTCTCGGAAGGGTATAAGACCCCATTAGACTGAAAACTACTAGAACCCAACTACATTTGATTTTTTGATAGAGCCAGCCTTGATTTCCAGTTTTAATTCAATACATTATAACTGTCAAATAATGATTCCAATTGCTGCTGCAAATGGTCACCTATTGTTAACAAGATAGAGCCAAACTAGACTAACAACGTAAGACTGTCTTCTGGAATGTTACATTTCCAGCCACACATAACCTTTCGCACCAGGAAGGCAGTGGAGAGATTTTTCAGAAAGACCAACGAAGCCTGAAGAATGAGCTATTAGAAATTGCTACAAATCCAAATCTGAGATCATCTCAGTACCTTTCCTGGCTACAACTGAATTCAAAGGGTGACATTAAGGATGCCTAAAATCATGTCAAGACGTCAAATGCTACCAGTGACTGTCTGGTCCCACCTCTGGGATTTCGGTGTCCACCTGAAATATTTCATTTTTTTCTTGAATATTATGGTGTGTATGGGAGGAAACTTACATGAGTTTATACATTTTAAAATACATATTTTACCAAAATAATTCTTAACCAAATGTTACCAAAGCTATGACTTAAGGGTATGATACACACTCAGTATACCTATATAACGTTGTATATATCACACGCAGGGATGGGTAGGACTCACTGCTACAGAACTACTAGAAATGAAAAACCTGCCATTTCCCCCCTTTTCCTCTTCTTGCGTCTCTTCATTTGGCTGTCAGTATTATAAGAGCAGATTGCTAAAGGGAAGAGTGGCCACTGAAAAAAATGGAGACAAGAGTTTAACTTGGGGCTGGTGTTTGTGGAGCCAAAGTCATCTCTGCAGATTGGTGATCACAAATCCAAGGCCTCTTAGAGGCCACTAGTGGCCACTGGGTGAACTGCATGAAGATGGCATTTCGAAAATGAGTAACTATGCCTTCCAAGGTTTAGTCGCTTAGCAAATTTCGTCCCTTAGTGACTTGGGGAAAACTTGATATACTGCCAGAAACCCTGCTTTTAAAACAATTAAACATAAAATGTGAAATGCAAAGGGTAATCAGGAGAAAGACCTCCTTGTTCAGATGGTTTGTATGCTGAGATATATATATATATATAGTTTTTTCCTGTCCTACCTCATCTGGGACTTGCTGTCATGATTCTGGGCTTCAGAAACCCTATCCCCAGAGCACGTAACACTTATCTTGTCTGTGTGAAAAATATTAAATAAATGCATATATATGAAATCTGGAGCACATTATTAATAATAAATTATAATGCCACTAGAGCTATGAGCCATTCATTTCACAAGTGATTGACTGTTTCATTCATTCAACAGTCACTGGACATTCACACTCCTATGCCAGCACCTCCAGTGAATATCCCAGAGTGTCACTTGGGCTGTGTACACATATGACAGCCAGGTAAATAATGACTGATTTTTCACAATAATTCAATTATGCTGCTCCCCACCTCTGCCTCCAGAAATAAACAAAAGCAGTAATCCCAGATTTTTTTAAATTAACCTACCTGCACAAGTGCTCTAGCAGTTTTAAAGTCTTACTAGCAACATTTTGTTCACATGTCAGATTTATGGGGGCTACAGGTCATACATATTCCCCATAGGAACAAGTATTCCCTGGAGTGTTTTCCTGACCTTCCTGAGGTATGATAAGTTGTACATTCCAAATCAATGGACACTTATAGGTCATGTGCTGTGAGTCAGACATGATCACAGACACTGCTCACTAGATGCTCATGACAATCTGTGAAGTAGGCATTGCTTCCATTTTGCTTATGGGGAAACTGAGGTTTGGGCACCTATATGACTTTCCCAGAATGAGCAAGAAGTGGTGGATGTGGGACAGGAAGTCAGGTCTTCTGCCTCCGCTCTCTGCTCCCCTGCACTGCCTTTGTAGAGATTCATGGTTTTCCCCACCAATCCTGGCAAAGGTGGCTGGGTCTTGACTCTTTATGTGGCCAGGGTGGCTGTGTCATTACTTCTTGTATTTTTACTGCCCACTTTTTCCATTGCCTGCACTCCCTTTCCAGAGGCCCAGAGTCTTTTCTGCCACAGGGGAATTTTGCTGGAAGATGGAATATACAAAGGTAACCTGCTTAATAATTTGATGTCTGCAGGCTTTCCAATTTTATTTGCATTCTTAAAGAAAAAGACTAGCAGATTGGACAAGGAGTGAATATCAACTGCTTACCTTGGGCCTCTATTTCCTAAACTATAACATGGGGATGGGGATTCATTGATTAGCAAGTCCTCTTAGTCTCAGTTCTATAGTTGTCACTGTGGGGTTTTAGAAAGTGGCACCCATCTGGGAGAGAGACTTCAGAACTACAAGTTTGTCTTAGTTCCTCGAACTCTACCACCTGACTGAAGATGCCCTTCTGTTCTGTGAACCTCTTTTCCCAAACTTGGATGGTACTGGATACCTCTCCGATTTCACTATTTGATATCAAATCATCTAGATGTGAGAGTAACGCAATAACACCAGTACGCAACACCTGGGCAGGTGTCTGGCTGGCTGGATAAACTGCATTGCCCCTTTCCCTTTGCTCACTGGAGAGCTGCATCAGTCTGGGCTTTCATGCATTGGTCTCCTTCTAACTGATCAATCACACAGCTCTAGCATGCCTGTGCTCACCTATCCCAGCAAATGGGTGTTTATCCCCAGTCAAACCCAGCACAAAACACCCTTAGGAGTAAAATAGGATTTTGGTGCATGAATGCTATTGACAAAAAAAGGCTCCCTGCTCAATGTCATTTGGGGACATGAGTCTGAATGTCCCTGCCGTGGCCCAGGGGAATGATATCTGTATCAACAAACCAGTGCTGGCACCTGGGCCTTGTCACTGCTGACGGGGCTGAGAGGAGGTCAGCTGCTGGCTGCCGTACCCCGAGCAGGTTTCTAGGGATCAGACAGAGGCAAGAGGCTGGGGAAGCAGCTTGCCTTGCCAGCTCACCAGGCTGCTCTGGAGAGAAATAGAGGGCTTCCATCTCTATTACTGTCAGAGTCTGGCACTTCTCCCCGGCTCTGAAATTCACAGCAATGGATGGAGGAGGGAGAAGAAAGGAGGTGCAAGCCAGACAATCAAAACAGCCACAATATTTTGGAAGTGGAATATTCCAGCTAGAGAAAATTCTCTAACGCATTGAGCAGTAGGGCTGGAAGAGACCCTAGCTAATCCAGCACCCTGGTTTTGTGGAGGAAATAGCTGAGAGGCAGAAAGACAAAGCAATTTCCCTGAGGTTACAAGGTCAATAAGTGGCAGAACTGGGACAAGGATCTGGGTCTCTGGTGCTTTCACCGCTTAAAAGAAAGCTTTTGCTTCCTTCCTTTATAAAACCAGAGATTGGCAGGGGGCTTCCTTTTGTGGGAACCCCAGTGCAGACGGAGGATGTTTACCTGCAGGGAAGAGGGGCCAGGGCCAGCTGTGCCTGGACCCAGAGTGGCGGGAAGAGGAGGTATGCTCCTACCTTCCATGTTGACGCCCCGGGGCACCAGGCTGTGAATCTCCTCTGTGGGCAGGTCATCTTCCTCCGCATTGGAGTTGTTGGGTGGAACTGCTCTCCTGCCTCCAAAGGAGGAGATCCTGGAGGTTTCTGACATTCTTGGCTTTACAAGGTCCTTCAGCAAAAAAAAAAAAAAAAAAAAAAAGGAAGGAAGGAAGGAGGGAAGGAAGGAAGGAGGGAGGGAGAGAACGAAGGAAGAAAGGAAAGAGAGAGAGAGAGAAAGAAAGACAATAGAAAAGGCATGTAAAATGAGTAACATTTGAGACAAGGATCCCAAAATCAAAACACAGACATATCTGTGTGTGCTGGCGCTTGAGCAGCACACTTTGAGGTTTGCAAAAATAAAAACTGATAAGTGATAGCAAGGATTAGTCTAATGATGGAATACAGCTCCCCAAGGATCTCGGGGAGATTTTGTGTATGCCAAAAGATATAGGAAGCAGAAGAAAATGGATTTATTTAAAGAAATAAAAAAAATTAAAAGATTTTGGAGATCCACTCTCCACAATCCTAACAGCAACATCTTTGCAAGAAATGTTTCTTGTTATATGCATGTGCCATGTCTGTGTTCATTTCACAGAGATTTATGAGATCATAAGTCACTTTTAAAAATAAACTTGCACAAGCATGTTCAGATAAATGTTGTCTTCTAAAGCGTTCACATTTACAATTTAATTTAACTAATATTTATTGAGGGCCTATGGTGTGCCAGGCTGTAATCTAGGAACATGGGATGCATCAGAGAACAAAACAGATTTTTTGCTCTGATAGATTACAGTCTGGTAGGGTTAGGGTGGAGCCCAAGAGCCATAAGTAAATCCAGTTAGGGATGAGGAGGTAGGAACTGCTTTGAAAACAGAACCACGTGAAGGAGGATAAGGAGGTGGATACCATTTTAAATAGGGCTATCAGTAGGCTTAAGAAGTCAGGGTTGCTGACATTTCCCATGCCCCAAGCCTGTCTCCATTTCCCTTGGAGTTTGTGCGGGCACTGAGCCAGTTTAAAAACCACACACCTGACGGTCAGAGCCCAGTAAGTACTTGTTGACCAACTGACCAAATAAAGGGGGACTTTGTTTCTGGGCCCAATGAGGGTTCCCCCTTGATCCCCTGGATTACCCAGTCATGACTCCCGGCGACTTGGCTATTTTCAAAAACCAGGCACACTCCCAAGAGATGTGAAGAGTCCCCATTAGAGAGGCCACCAGAGGAGAGAGACGGTTCCAGAGATATGTGGAGCACTAGCAACGTGCTAGAGAAAAGACAAGCACGCCTAAGGTGTGTGGTCTGAGAAGGAGACGAGAGTGTTTGCATTCACAAGGTGTCAATAGGTATCCATGAATATCGACAAATATATTTACCATCACTGGTGAGCTGAACTGGGAAGGGAGGGAGAAGCGAGAAAAAGGGTTAATGACAGGGGCCAGAGAAAGCCGTCCTCTAGTGGGAAATAGCGAAGATAGGCTGTGGCACTGCTGGGGTGCAGAACAGTGCGGCTGGCTGTCCAGAGACACACTGCTAAGGGGGAGAACTGGGGAGCCCAGAGCCGCAGGTACATGCCTGGCTGGGGGAGTGCGGTGGGCTGGAGCCCTCGCTACTGGGCGGGTCTAGGCAGGAGAAGTGGCTCAAATTCAGCTCCAAATTGGGATGGGGGAAGGCGTTGAACAGGAGTGGGGAGTCAATTCTGTGGGGTTCCAGCCACGGAGCAGGCCACTCTCCCTTGGCTCCACTCCCCGACCTTTTGTGTTCCAGCTCCATAATCTGCTCCCCTGAGGAAAGGGGACTTGTCCCTCGGGAAAGCACCCCGAACTCCCCCATCCCATTTGGTGGCCTTCTTAGCAAGCAACGCCTTCAGGAGAGCTGTGTGGAGTCTAGCTGAAAGAAGTCTAGCTCAGAAGCGGGGCTGAGCAGGTGCGGAGTTGGGGCAGAAAGTCAGGATTGGGCAGGTGGGGCTGCCTGTGCCCCGCGCCACAGGTCGGGGGCAGCCGCTTGCGGGTTCGCTGTGGAGGTGGACGCAGCGGGCCCCTGGATCTTAGGATGCGAGGGCAGCGGCTTACCTTTGGGCGATCCCCTCCGGAGGTGCCCTCGCGTGGGCTTGCTCTGTACGCCCCGGGGACTTCCTCAAAAGGACTCAGGAAAGACAAGAAAGTTGGCTCTTAAATAACTTCCTAAGAGGAGCCCTCACCCTCCTCCCCTGTCCCACGGGGTTTTCTCCTCCCCCTTCTCGACAGCTGGAGTCAGCAGCGGAGCTCTGAGGACTTTCCATTTACTTCATCCTGGCCTGTTACCCTGGCAGGTGCCCCCTCCTCTCCCACCCATCCCTCTTACTCCCAGTTTCCCATTCCTGCTTCTCCTCCCCATCTCCACCCTAGTTCTGCACACACACACACACACACACACACACACACACACACACACACACCTCTCCTTGCTGGGAGTACCAGCCAAGTCCCTGCAGTGCCAGGATGTCCCCTCCCCTCCCTTTAGGTCAGAGGGGCTGGGAGGGTCTTCTTTACAAAGGAACGCTTTTGCCTGGCAGGTTGACTGCTACTGGGGCTTGGCAGGAGGGGGTCTGCCCTCCCACAAACAGGTCACACAGACAGTTATGACCATGCATCCAGTGAGAGCAACGTGTCCCTCCTGTGCAAATAAGGCATGGTCTCCATTCTTGAATCATCCCAGAGGCACAGCCACTGCCTCACCGCAAGACTTCCTGCAGGAATGGGATGCCTAGCCCCTAGGAAGATGAGTAAACATTTTTATACTGCCACGCAGATCAGAAAATAACACTTTGTTTTTCTCTGAAAATCATTTCAGTGAATGTTCAAAAGTTAGAAAGAAAAGAATATTTTCCTCCTAAAATTTTCCTTTTCTTCTTTTACTTTCTCTCCCTCCCTCCCTCTCCCTTTTCCTTTCTTTCTCTCTTCTTTCTTTCTTTCTTTCTTTCTTTCTTTCTTTCTTTCTTTCTTTCTTTCTTTCTTTCTTTCTTTCTTTCTTTCTTTCTTTCTTTCTTTCTTTCTTTCTTTCTTTCTTTCAGTCTTACTCTGTTGTGCCCGGGCTGGAGTGCAACCTCCCCCTCCCAAATTCAAGTGATTCTCCTGCCTCAGCCTCCCAAATAGTTGGGACTACAGGTGCACACCACCATGCCTGGCTAATTTTTGTGTCTTTAGTGGAGATGGGGCTTTACTGTGTTGGCCCGACTGATCGCGAATGCCTGACCTCAGGTGATCCACCCTCCTTGGCTTCCCAAAGTGTTGGGATTAGAGGTGTGAGCCACAGCACCCAGTCACACATGGCTATTTCTAACCTTCTTTACTCTCTTCAGATTTCTGACCCTGCCACTCCATCTTCTAATGTTATAGAGAAGAAAAAAAAGATGCCGTTGGTTAGAAACTCTCTCAATTTTCTGCTACAAAATGTATGAACTTGCCTGCAGCCTTATCTATCTTTTCCTCTTTTTTCCTGTTACTAAAGTTGGAAAGGTTCCCCCACCCCCTGTGTCTCCAAACCAGGCTTCTATGTTGCCTCATTCTCCAGGGCTTGGCTCTTCCTCTTATCCACTCTTCCTCTTGTAGCTTCAAGCTCCTGCTTGCCAGCCCTGCTTCTTCTCATCATTCATGCCATTTCAGGTCTCTTGAGTATTTTTTAAAGAAAAAAACCTCCCCCAACTTATGTCCCCGCTCCCCATGTCCCCAACCCTGCTGTCACTCCTCCCCTTCATCACTAAGTTTCTGTCATCTGGCTTTCAACTCATCATTCTACTGAAACTAGAGGTCAAGGTCTCCAAGGCCTGTGCTCAGGCCAAAAGGCAGGATTCAGTTTTTATTCACCTAACCTTTTGGAAGCATTCAACTCTCTCTTTGAAGGCATTTTTCCTAGGCCTCCTTGACATTGAACAGTCTGCGATTTCCACCAATGCAGCGTAATATCCCTTGATTGTCTCAGCAACTCTCATTGTTTTAGAGTTTCATTAATACCCCAATACCTCCCAAATCTGGGTGACTAGCCAGGATCTTTCCCAGAACTGTAGATTCCCTTATCTAAGTGCCTATTGGCTACCCTCACTTTTCATATCCCAGTGACAACCCGTGCTCATCATGTCTAACCTGAGACATATCACTCACCCTGAAAACCTGGCACATCTCAGGAGTTCTCTACCTCAAAGAATCCCACCATCGTGCATGCAGGTGGCACACCAGTCACATGGGCATCATTCTTGAGGCCTCTTTGTTTCTCTCCCTCAGTCATCAAATCCAATCCTTGAGCAAACATTTTCTATCCTACCTCTTAAGCAGCCCTTGAATGTACCCATGTATCCTTTTCCCGTCCTTTCTCTACAGTGCAGTCAGAATGAGCATTGCAGGGCTCGAATCTGAAATCAAATTATTTGCACAAAGCCCTTGTATGACTACTTCTCTTTGCTTTTTGAATAAATTCCAAACTTAAACTGACAAGGCCCTATACAAGCTAGACTCTGCCTCCAGCACTCTGCTCTTTCCCTCAGCATTCATACAATTTAAGGTCTCTGGTATTTTAGAAAACCTTCCCCCAACACCAGGCTCCCGTCCCTGCCTTCCACTTTCACTTCTCCTCTCCTCCTCTCTCTGTCACTAAGCTTCCGCCATCTGGCTTCCGTCTTTCTTCCCTGCCCAGTCGCCCTCCATTGACTCCCCAGATGCCTTGCAGGGAGTTTGCCTTGCTGTAGTTCTCACACTGCATGATCACTTTCTGTTTCCTTGGTTGTACTCCTGCTTGGCTACAAAAGGGTAGGGACTCCAGCCAGAGTTCCCTGGAGAGAGGCTGCTGACCACTTAACTATCCAAAGGCCATCTTTGCCACATTCCTTGTGGAGTGCTAGAGTAAGAAAGACCCTAAAGAAGATGTCTGGTACTGCTTCTGCTCAGCATTCATATAATTTCAGGTCTCCTAGTATTTTTTAAAACCCTCCCCCCAATCTCTAACTATCATATTCTCGTAGTCCTCCTGGCAAACATTAAATCTGAGTGTCCAGAATTCCTAGATACCCTTGCCCATGTGGGGTTTGAGGATGAGTGGCCACCCTTGTACCCTTCAGATGAGGTTACATAGATGCCAGATACCCCCAGGACTTGGGGTTGAGTTGTGCATTCAGTACAGAGTTGTCACCCTCACAGCAACCTCCACAGTGTCACTTTTGGCCTGAGACGAATTATTGGCTGTGTGAACATGCGCACAGAGTGGTTGGCTTTCTAACTCCCCCAAACCACCAACCTCAGAGCGTCGTAAATGCCATGGCTTTCCTTGTGCTTAACAAAGTCAATAAAAATGTGTCCAAGGCACCAAGCCCTAGTATATGGTAAAAGCCCATTCATTTTACAGAGCATTTCCTCATGGTTATATGGCTGAGACATCAGAGCAAAGGTTTCTGATCACACAGTGAATCTTGAACTGTGCTAGGGATGGAATTTCCACAGGTGTATAGGCTCTGAGGTCCTTAATGATGGGATTGTTTCTTTTATTTTTGAATGCTCTTGCCTGGCATGGAGGTGGAACCATGTAAATATTTAAGAAATGTAACAGGTGGGGTTTTCATTAGGAAAACAAAGACCACTTTAAGTCTTTCTGAAAGAAGGAATTAAGGCAGGGATTGGTTACACAGGTGATAGAAGAGACAAGAAACCAAACAGGAGAAGGTGAGTCAACTCCATAATTAGCAACAGCAGGGAGGAGTTGGTGTCATCACAGTGGGAGGGCTGAGGGAATGTCAGGCACTGGAACCCTGTGGTCCTGTCTGGTGGGAGCTTGAGATCCAATCATTACAAGAAACACTGTCTAGGGTCAAGAGGGAGGGAAGAACTATCCTAGCTTGTCCCTTTCTTCCCACCCACACTCCCTCTTTTGTCTGCCATTTGCTGAACTCAACTAGAATCAGTTGAAAAAGGACTCTGGAAAACACCGCCTGCAAAGTTAGCCCCACCACTCCTGTGTTGGGGGCCCCAAAACTACCCCCAGGTTCTATGGGTTCATTAGGAGGACTCACCAGACAGCCATCCACATGGCTATGATCAGATATAAATGTACATATATTATATATACTACACGGTAAATCATGACGAAAAGATACCAATCCAAATCAGAGGAGAAAAGTCACTTGGGCGAAGTCTGGAGGAAACCAGGCAGAAGCTTCCAATGTCCTCTCCTAATCAAGGCACAGGGGCTGTGCTTACCACACCGGCAATGAGTTGTGACAACACTCATGTAATGTCGTCTGCCAGGGATGCTCACTAGAGGCTCAGTGCTCAGGGTGTTTATGGGGGGCTGGTCACATAGGTACTCTCTGCCTAGTTCATACCCAAATTCCAGATTCCCCGAAGGAAACAGGTGTTCTGTTTGAATAGTTAGCTTGTCCATTAGGGAAAAGTGGGAAGACTCCTGAAGTTCAAGTTCTCAGATGCCAAGCAAGGGCCAATCTTGCAAGTAAGGCTTTCTAAGGCCAGTTTCAGGTTAGCCATGTTAACTCTTTTCTGCACCCATACAGGGAAAGAGCGAGGAAAGGTTCTCTGGGCAAACAGTTTCAGGGTTGCTGCAACACACTGTGCTCTTTCACTGTGGCAAGGCTGGTCTCTCACATGAGATGTTAATAGGCCTGGAGCACGAGGAGACTCCAGTGGGAATGTCACAAGGGTCATCCAGTTCTGCCCCTACTTTCTTGACCTCACCAGCTCAGCATGAGACCTCCAAGGAGACAAGGAGACATGACTCCCTCTGGCTGCACAAGCCTGGGCATACCTTCTCACTATTCTGCAGCTGAAGGGGTCACCCCATTGCCTCACCAAGAAACAGGGTAAGAATGCCTAGATGCATCACTTTGGGGTCTCGGTGTCTGCCAGAAATATGAAGCAAACTTTGGGAGTTGTGGGTAGACAGAAAATGCATGGGAGGGGGGATTTCAGATCCCCTTACCTTGGTCCTTTAATACTGAGTTTTCATTTCTATGGTATTGACAGTTTTCTCTGGAGTCTCTCCAGACAAACCATCTTTCTCCTACTTGGCAACACCCAAGGAGCAGACCGTATTTGCTCAGGCAATGAATTTTCTGGCAAACTCTATTTGATTTACATGCAAAACTTCACATCTCAAACAAACAAACAACAAACAAAAAAACTAGTCATGTCTGGATGCTGCTGGTTTTTTCCAGCTGAGCAAGACCTGGATTTTGTTGATTATAGATGTAATTCCAGAGGGAGATGAGTAGATATAAATAACAGCTGGCCGTTTACAAAGATGTCAGCCCCTCCTACCTGAATGACCCAAGTCCATCTCTTGAGAGACCTTTCTTCTTCACTGCCCTTGATCCCATAGGAGCCGGGGAAAACTTTCCACCCCAGAAGGCGGTGTCCCCGGGGAGAGGATGAAAGGGAGGCTGGGTGGGCAGTTTGTAGTCATGTTCTAGCCACAGTAGTGAGCAGTAGGGGAAGGCAAGTGGCCCTCTGTATCCATTCTCATATTTTTTGAAGCCGCATGAGAATTTTCACAACGTCTAACAACGTCATTTAAAAAGGAATTTATAAAGCACCATCACAGTTGCCAACACACTAGGACATGGGATCTAAGAGAGGACCATGCCTCCAACATCCTCTTCTCCTTTTTCTTTTAGGAGAGCTATAAATCCACACCAGGAACAACTCCAGATGGTAGGAGTTTTCTTGTTGCTTTGGCTTCCCTGGGTATGGCCTGCTCTTGCCAGGGATCTACAATCACCTGTAATCTACCTTCCCAAGGAGCAGTGGTGGATCGCTGGGATCTGCCTCACCTCATGGCAGGCAAATGGAAGAAAGCTGTTCTCTCCTTAGGAATGAAAGATTTAACTAATGCATTCACCTACTTACAGTGAACATCTCTGTCTTTTAAAAATTATCTTTAATTGTGGTAAAATACACAAAAAAATTTGTAATCTTAACCATTTTTCAGTATACAATTTGGTAGTGTTAAGGGTATTCATGGTATTGTATGACCAATCTCTGGAAAGTTTCTGTCTCATAAAACTGAAACTCTGTTCCCATTAAACAACTCCAGGTGAGTGTGTGTGTCTGGCTATATTTGTAAGTGTATATATCTGTCTGTACGTGACTTTGCACATATCTGTATGAGGGACCTAGTATGTCTGAGTATCTGTGTGTATGGGTATTTCTGAGTATGTATGCCTCTGTGTCTATGTGAGTGTGTGTCTTTGTGAGTGTGTGCACATTTGTGAGCATACATATGGGTGAGTATGCAGGTGGAAGGGAAGGACTGAGGAAGCACTCAGGGTTTTGCTCCAGGACACATTCTCCACTGGCTTCCTACCTCCTCCACAGTCCTGATGGAGTTTAAGGAGACTCCAAGAGATTTTTAAACTTAAAAAGTCTTCACAAAACTTGACAAAGGGTCAACTAGAACTGGATCTGCTACAGATAAAGACTTTTCAAGGTTAAAGGAAATAAGTTTTCATAAAAATTATTAAAAACACCCACAGCGGAGAGAGACACCAGTCACCCCAGCCTCACTGCATGCGACACAGATGTGTGCATGATTTAATTCAGTACTTTTCCTTAAGCAAATCAAGAGATCCCACATCCACCCATCCCAAGTATCTCACTTTGCAGGAGAAAAAATTCAATGATAACTAAACATTATGAAAATATTAACAATGAAAATAACACAGCAATGTGTATGAACAAAATGATCAATGAAAGTGAAACCTAACAGTAATTCCACAAATTTATTACAAAGCTATTAACTAAGAGTGTTGGGAATTGAAAACCACAACCAACACTGGGTAATGGGGATGCTACACGAGCAACACTTGCTTCAGTAAAGCTATCAGAATGTTGACTAGAGGTGTATGCACGTGCGTGTGTGTGTGTGTGTGTGTGTGTGTGTGTGTGTGTGTACCAGCACAGTAGGAGCTTTGGAGTGTTCCTAAGGGTAATATGGCAGCTAGAGTTAGAATCTAGTCTTCCCCACCTACTATCTGTGTAACCTTGAGCACATTACTTAACTTTACCTGTAAAATGATGTCATAATAATGTAGACCTCACAAAAGTATAAAGATCAAAGAAGAGAATATCTATAAAAAGGTTTGTGCAGTCCCTGGCAAGAAGCTAGCTCTAAATAAATATTACCAATAATGGTATGTGTGCACTGGACAACCTTCACTAATCTGTGATGCATATTTTAACTTTTTATAATAGTTATTATCTATATTTTCTCATTATTGTTCTCATATCGGGGAAGTGAATATTTAAGTTGCTAATAATTTTGGATAATTTGAAGAGGTCATTATCAACATTTATTGAAGTATTTTCAGTCTAGAAGCTGTTAGAGAGTTTCGTGTGCAACTCATGCTTGCCAAGGGGTGAGAGTTATAATTGACTGGTTGTGGTTGAATATGTGAGGATATGCATATATAAGGGTCTATTTTTAACTGAAGCAAGTAAAAGGCCTTTCATTTTTAAGCTACTTAAGAAAAGTGTCTGGGGAGTGGGTCAGGGAATGATTTTATTTGAAATATGCCAAGTGAATAGACCAGCTTCCACATGATTGCCAGTTCTTTCTGGAAGCCCACATCAAGGTAGGTAGGCTTCCTGGGCAGACCCACGGGCGTCTCACCAAACTCTTCTAATGAGGCCTGTGAATGTGAGCCAGAGGGGTGCCCTTGTCTGCGGCAGTCCCTTGCCCAAGAGTGCTGCTGCCCTGTTGTAGTTGCACAAATGCACTTTCTTGCTGATGAAGTGAAGCCCTAATATCAGGCCAGAAATGGAAGAGACATGATGTCGTCAGGCAGGGTCTTCCTAACAGCAGAACTTCTAGATAATGATCTATGAGTCTCTAAAAGAAGCCAAAGGTTATTGCATAATCACATGTGTGGGTGCTAAAACAGTCAAAGAAAGGGGCAAGTTCTCCTTTCTTTGATGTTTTCTCAGCAATTTCTGCAGTGAAGTTTCAGATACCTGTGCCAGAGCCCTTCCTGCGAAAGTGTTTCTTGTTAGTGCATTTCTCCTCTCATGACGGTAACTATAAGTGGTTAAAGTAGCATCAGAAGTACTAACTCTATCATATGGACATATATCATGATTCACTGAAAATATTTCTCACAATGCAGTTTTAACTTAAAAAAAGTTGTTTATATGTGTGTGTGTGTGTGTGTATGTGTATGTATGTGTGTGTATTAATATATATAGACAGTATAACTTACCCAGAAGAGTTCATTATACCTGTGTTCTGAAGATGACAGCACAGATGCCCAAGAATATAAGAAACTTTATTAGGGGCTTTGAGTGATCCAAGATTCTCCTCCTGGCTTTTATGTACGATAATGATCTAGATGTCTTCAAAAAACCAAAAAGAAGTCTTCTAACAGCCATGACTTAATAAAGTTTATTGTCCTTGATTATTCAAGATTATTCAAACTCCTTCTGATTGTTCCATCTGATTTCATGATCCTAAAGCCCATGAAAACTTTTTGTTTTGGGAAACAGAATCAATAATGTTTTATAAGCTTAACTGTGTGATATCATGTGACATTGTGTTTTATGGAATTGGACATGGCCTACGTCCATATATTTCTCTACTATATGTTCACCTTGTATGCAGCCTCCTGGGGTATGATTTTATGTGTGTGTGTGTGTGTGTGTGTGTGGCTTTATATATGGCCATACACACACACACACACACACACACACACACACACACACATATTATATAGCTAGATATAGCTATATGCAGTACTTTCTTAAACATTCTCTCTGAAACCTGAAGGATTCTTTAATGATTGTGTTCATTTGTTCATTTGGAATTAGCTAGTTTCCAAGGATGGGTCAACCATCCATGTCACTCGGTATTCCCACCCATGTGTAGTCCCCTCCCACAGTGAATCTAGCTTCAACCAACAGGGTTCAGTGGAAGTGGCCCTATGCCAGTTCTCCATCTAAGCCATAGGATGTCCTAACAGCTGTTTTCTCATGCTTTCAGAACCCTTAACCAACATTAAGAAGTCTAGCTACATTCCTGGAGTCCAGCTAACCTGGAGGAACCATACGGAGAGACCACAAGGAGCAGTGGAGGACATGAGAGTGTGCAGGAAGGGAGAGGAGTCCAGCTGCCTCATAATCATACCAGAGCCGGGCGTCAGCCATTCCTGCCAACCTGCAGCACAAGTGAGGACATGAGTGTGCCACCTTGCAAGTGGATCCTCTGACCCCGTCAAGAAGCTGCAGCCAATAGTGCAAGGAGCAGAGAGAAACTACCCTCCTGAGCCCTGCCAAAATCATAAAATTATGAGCAATAAAACAAAGTGGCTGTTATTTTAATCCACTAAGCTTTGGGATAGTATGCTACACAGCAATAGATAACTGAGACACATTAATCTAATAAGTATTTAACCTACTGTTTATAATAATACCACACTAATATTGAATATGCTATAATACATAGTAATATAATTAATATGGTAATATTTATCTATCTACTATTGGGAGACTTTGTGATGAATAAGAAATTATATCTATCTTTAAGACCTGCAGTCAAGAAGGAAACTAGATTAAAAGCTAGTATTTTGTAATTTCATCAACAAGTCTGTTTTCATGATTTAATAGACTCCAACATATTCTATTTTATGTTCCTGTAACAAATACCTTCCTTATGGACCTAATCTGGCATATAACATAGTACAAAAATACAAATTAATTAAGAAAATAAAGTCAGTAGAATCTCTTATGTCAGTGAAAGCAATATGGTTGCTGACCAAAAAAAGGAAGTAAAGGTTTTTAGTGAATTATATATGCACTGCTGGTTTTTATTTCATCTATTCCCTTAAACAGTCAGCCGCTCACTTTAAACTCTGGCTTCTGAGGTTGAGAGACACATAAAAGAGAGCACCAAATAAATGCAGATGTAAAGAATGATTTATGCTCCGCCAAATGCTTTCTTCATACAAGGGACCTGAAGCTTGGAAAGGCAAACAGAATTGCTCATGGTCATACAGCTGGTACATTACAGGTTTCAGACTCAAACTGACATTTTTTAAAAAACAAGTCCATTGTCTCGGCTAAAGTATACCTTCACCAACTCCCATCTTTCTCTTTCTCAAATTTTCCCTTCAAGTCTATGCATTCCAAGATCTCTCTTAGAGCTGGGTGCATGGTGCTCCTGGAAGACATGACTGGATTTCTCCACACCCTCTAAGCAGTGATGTAGGCCCACATCTTCTGGTGCAGAGGGTGAGGATATTAGAATGTGGCAGCTAGCTGGTACCTATTGGAGACCTCTGCAGCAGGTGAGGTGACTCTACCACCAGGGTCAGGCAATAGAATAGTTTTTATTGGACCCTCATATGGTTTAGGGACTCTGTTAGGTGCTACAGGGGATTCCGCGGGGAGCAAGAGAGAGGTTGTCCTTTCCGACAAGAGACTTACAGTCAGCCCAAAAGATTCTCAGTGAAGTGAAGAGTGACATCGAAACGTCCATTCTGGACACCGCACCCCTTGGTTCTTCTATCCTACCCGTGCTTCCCAGTGGCGCTGCTCTGTGGACTCTCGTTCATGTTCTCTGGACCACTTTGGTTACCCACAGCAGGTTAGAACTTCCTATTTACTCTAAATACAACAGCCAACTATCATCTTTATTTCACCCCTCACTTCCCATCACTTCTCTGGTCTCAAAATGCCTTCCAGCATCGTCAAGAAATATGACAGAAGAAAGTCCCAGCGTGTACCCCAGAACTTAAAGTATAATAAATAAATTAATTAAAAGAAGAAGAAGAAGAAAGTCCCAGTGAAATAAGCAGGAACAGAAAACACTCTTTGTGGCTGGGCCTTGGTGATCAAAGCCCTGCACGTGTTTGCCAGCTGTAGTTCAGATTTCGATTTCACTCTGCATTAACTTTTAATGAAATCTATGTCCCAGAGGCTGATAATTGGCTTTTAGTTCTTCATTCTATACTGTCCGATCTAATTGCCAAGGAATGATAAGACTCAGATTTTAAGGTGGCATTAATATGTTTACCAGCCTTCCCATCTACAGGCAGGTTCACCTCTTTGTGTGGGATTTTAACCATGTTTTGTCTTTAGAAGGGAGATGAAGATATTCTTGGACTAAATATACTTGTTTTCTTTGGGTTTATTATCAGTATTGCACATCAGTGAAATAGCATACACACTCAAACCTCAGACTTTATCTTTTAGTTTAAGTTTGATTCTTAGGAAGCATATGGAGTCTGTGCAGTGGAGTAAGGCCTGTTTAAAATGAAGCCTGTTGTTTGTATGAAATATGCTTATTTAGTAGTGTGCGATATGGGGCCTGTTGGCCCCAAAGACTGTCTTTCCTCACACTTAGCAACAGCAGCCTGGACTTTGTTTCAGATCACCTCTGGATGCTTTAGCAAAGCCAGCAAGTGATTCGCTGTCTGTCCCCAAACCCTCTTTGCAGCCCCCATTACCGAAGAGCCCCATCGGTGACTTAGCAAACTCAGTGATGAGAAAGTGACGGTGCTTGCAGAGTTGCGGGTTGCCAGGGTTCTATATGCCAGGCCAGTGCTGCCATCATTTTCGTTTATTTCAGATGTCCTTTCTCTTGCCAACTTCGTGTATTTTCTTAAAAAATAGTAAGAAAAGAAAAAAAGCCCAGTCATCTGGCCTTACTTCCTTAAACTGAAGCTATTAGAAGTATCCAGGATCTGACTAGGGCAGCTAATTTTCTTTCAGTAGTGATGATAGCTACACACCCTGCACAAACCGCATGCAAGACTCCCCCTCAACATAATTTCACATTCTTCACTTCTCCAGTTGGTTTCAACTGTTCACAGAGCCCAGGTGGCGCATACTTAGCCGTATTTGGGGAGAAGAAAAAGACTTTGGTAGGCAGTTCTGCCCTGGTACTTGGCACTACTCCATTTCCTGACTGCGTCACACTCCCTTCCCTACCAGTTACCTGAAGCTTCCTCATGCATTTGAGTGTCTGGCTTTTTAAAAAATTTAATTTAATTTTTTAAATTATACTTTAAGTTCTGGGATGCATGTGCAGATTGTACAGGATTGTTACATAGGTATACACATGCCATAGTGGTTTGCTGCATCCATCCCCCCATCATCCACATTAGGTATTTCTCCTAATGTTACCCCTCCCCAATCCCCCCAGACGCTGCTATCCCTCCCCTAGTCCCCTGACCCCCCAACAAGCCCCAGTGTGTGATGTTCCCCTCTCTGTGCCCATGTGTTCACATGCATATGTATGTTCATTGTGGTACTGTTTACAATAGCAAAGACTCGAAATCAACCCAAATACCCATCAGTGATACACTAAATAAAGAAAATGTGGCACATATACACCATGGAATACTATGCAGCCATAAAAAAGAGTGTCTGGCTTTTGATGCAGCTCCTGGTTAGGAACCAGCCCTCTCCACAGTCATTAGCTTCCTTTCTTCTGCAAAACTACCATCCAGTAGGCAGCTTCTTTGGCACTATTGTTAGTCTGAGAATTTGCTAGTACTTAACTCACTCTTCACAGGCCATAAAAATCTCTATTCTTTGAAGTGTCTAAGTGTGTGATGGCTGAATGTGTTGGAAGGAGCTGCGTTTCAATATGTTTTCTACCTGTGTTCTCAGGCCAAAAAAATTTCATTCAGTTTCATGTGTTTAGTCCTTGAAAACAAAAGGCAGTGCTTCTATGTGAAGTTTTGGTTCGTTTAAAGAAAGTCATCAATTCTGTTCTGTGAGTGTTCATTGAATACTTCCTAGGACCTATGAACTGATCCCTGCCCGAGGCTGCAGGGCAGTGCCTCTCAAAAAAAAAAAAGAAAGAAAAATAGTGTGCACCGCAATCCTCTAGAGGCTTTCCAATTAGGTAAGTTGGGAGCAGGTCCAATTCATAAGCATTTCTGAAATATCCCAACAGGGTGCTGACACTGCCTTGGTGGACCCCCCTTTGAGTAACACGCTGAGACAAACACCTTAGTAAATGCTCAGGGTGTTGTGGGAAGGCATAAAACATATCTGAATTCAACAGTAAGACAACCAGTAACAAATAATTCAAGCCCCAAAATGCACTCTAACAATATAGAATGCCAGTGGCCTTCAGGAGGTGGTAAGGATCACCAACCGCTGTGGACCAAAGGTGTCAGACTAGTTGCCACTATCTGTGGTAGGGTTTTGGAGGCAGTGGGATTTGGAAGAGAGGGTTGATGTGGATAGATGGAAAAGAGAGAGAGGACGGCTTCATGAGACGTGAGAATAAGGTAACAATTATATGTTTGTACTGAGAACTGATATACAGTTTCTGCAGAAATAAATGAACACCAACCAAATGAGAATCAGTAAAGTCTATTCCGTCAGTCACCATCACTTGCATTTTGGCAGAAATCCAAAGGCAGGCAGAGGAGTGGGAAGTTTTAGAGTGGCGGAGAGGGAAGGTTCCCTTGTCCACTAATTGTAGGCTATTGGCATGGGCAAGCTGGAGGTGGCTCACTACAAGTGGGAATCTCATTTGATTGGTTAGGGGGCATATTTTGCTTTCTCTGGTTGCTCCTAAATTGGAAGGATGAACAAAAATTAAGGAAGCTATAATTTATTGATTGAGTCCTGGCCATTTTGGGCAATTATTACAGAAGTTATTGCTTGGCTTCCTGAGTTGTTATGAGAGATAAAAACCTATTTTCTACAAGTCTGACTTATACGTAGCACACTGGCTTCCTGACTGGCCACGTAGAGGTGGGATTTGACAGTAAGAGAACCAGTAACAAATAATTCCAGAGTAGATTGCTGCAGGCTGTGGGTTGTAGTTTTCTGTTTTTATATATGGTCTGGCCATTGATGTTTGTACATTCATTCTCTTGTTTCTGGATTTTTGGAGTTCGCCCTGATGTCATCTATCTTTTCATATTTTTTCCTCTTAGTTTTTTGAGATATGGGCTCGTAGTCTCAGTCCATTTTGCTGATGACTTTTGAGTTTCCTCCTTATTTTCTGAGCACTCAGGAGCCCTTCTATGTTCTACTTATTCTCTCATCCCTCAGACTGACAATGAGGAAGCTTCTCTTGGAGGAGCGGATATTGGTTCAATTGCTCCTGAGTGAAGCCCAATCCTCAGGTTGCCTTGCTGTTCAAGAGAGGGTGACAGCTCTCTCTTGTATGGAGATACCAAAGCAGCATGGGAGACATGAAGGACCAGGGGTCACAATTTTCCCCTTGACCTACTATGGAATGACAATTGAGTGCTCTCTGAGGAAATGGAAATTCTGCAGACGGGGACTTTGCTGCCAAAGCTAACATCCTACAGGCTCCATGGGCCCCAAACAGCTGAGTGGGGTCACTTCTTTCCCTGGCAAGCGCTTAAACAGGCTCCATATCAGTGCTCCCCAGACACCACGTTGAAGCTTTGCAGGATGACTCTCTGTTCTCACCATCTGTCGGCAGCTGCTTTGGCCACAGCAGTCAGCTGCCAACTTCTGTCTTCCATCAGAGATGGCCTTCCTTCAGGCTTCTTGACCAGCTCTTTGATGGTACATAACCTTTTAGCCACCTCCCTAATTCTGCAGGTGGCTTACCACTGTTTATCCCATTTCTTTTGCTTTCTGAAACTCCTCTTGGGGTGGCTCCCAGGAGGTCTAGAGAGCTGTGAGCACCTAATTAATTCTCCACGTGAAGTTCATGTGTTGGGCAATCCCTTCTCATTTTTTTTTTTCAGAATTGATTATTTGCTGCATTTACGGCCATTTCTCATGGAAAAATTTAACATATAAATCCGTCATATATTAGATTAATCGAGTAAACTAAAATGGCCACAGGCACTCAATGTAAAATATTTTAGCATTTAAAAAAATCCATAGCAAAGATTTTTCATTTATAATAATCGTAGATATTATTAAGGTAAGTAATACATCTGGAAGCTAGGGCTTTTTTACCTTTGAATTCAGACACGTTGGTTGTGTTTGGGCATAGGCATTTATTTTTTCTGGGCAGAAAACAAATATCTTTGTGATGGTTGTACAAACATTGAAGCATGAAGTTATTGAAATAACGATTCTGTAATGTATATTGAAATTTGAGATTGTTGCCAGGTGCGGTGGCTCATACCTGTCATCCCAGCACTTCAGGAGGCCGAGGTGGGTGGATTACCTGAGGTCAGGAGTTTGAGACCAGCCTGGCCAACATGGTGAAACCCTGTCTCTACTAAAAAATAAAAACAATTAGCTGGGTGTGGGGGGCATGTGTCTATAATCCCAGTTACTCAGGAGGTTGAGGCAGGAGAATCACCTGAACCCGGGAGGTGGAGGTTGCAGTGACTTGAGATCTTGCCACTGCACTCCATCCTGGGTGACAAGAACAAAACTCCATCTCAAAAAAAAAAAAAGCCAAAATAAAAAGAGAAATAAATTAGAGATCGTTAGCTGCTCCTCAATAATCCATTTTATTTTTCATCTGTAGTAATTGAACCTCCAGTATTTAGCTATGTACTTGTCTGCAAGAAGAATCCTACTTTCCAACTTTTCCTGTACCTCATTATGGCCAGATGACTACACTGTAGACAAAGGGGCATAAATTGAGATATGCATGTGGTGAAATTTCTGGCATGAGGCCTTAAAAGGTGGGGGTCTGCCCTTTCTTGCCTTATTTTCCTTTCTGCTGGCTAGAACGTGAACATGATAGCTGGGGCTAAAGCAGCCATGTGGATCACACTGGAAAAGCCTTAAGGATGATGTATGATGCAGCCAATAAGAAGGAGCCTGAGTTCATTCCAGGCCTTGATCACCTCCTCAGCCTCTTAAGTGACACAAGATAGAAAAACACACAGCATGTTCTCACTCATAGGCGGGTGTTGAACAATGAGAACACATGGACACAGGGAGGGGAGCATCACACACTGGGGTCAGTTGGGGGAATAGGGGAGGGACATCAGGGGGCAGGGAGATTGGGGAGGGATAATATGGGAACAAACGCCAGGTACAGATGATGGGGGGATGGAGGCATCAAACCACATTGCCCTGTATGTACCTATGCAACAATCCTATATGTTTTGCACATGTACCCCAGAACCTAAAGTGCAATTAAATAAATAAATATATATATAGAGAGAGAGAGAGAGAGAAAGAAAAGTTAAATACTTGCTTAAAAATTAATAAATAAATTAACTTAATTTAATTTAATCAGAATAGGGTTAACCTAAAATAGTTGGATGGTCAAAGCCAGTCTTCACTATCACAATGTAAAATACATTTAGGAACAAACAGGTAATGTTAATGTAGTGTGATTTAGGACACCTGCGTGTCAGGAACACATACTCAAACCTGAGAGTCCTTGATCTGCCTGAACACATTCAGATCTTTTTAAAATGCATTTGGCTAAATAAAACTTGTCTGTGAGCAGATCCTAAGCCCAGGCCACCAGTGCATGCTCCTGATAAGATTTTATCAACATTTGCATTGGATTATAGTAGACTTCATTGTTCGGGCAAGATGTGATCTCAGGCTTCCTTTATAATTAAGGCAAAGACAAGATGGGTCAGTATGCCTCGCTAGGCTCAAGGGTTATAATCCGGGATGGTTATCTTTGAGCTTGACATGAAGTATGGAGGCCAAAAGAATGATCCATATTAGAAACCTAAATACTAGACAGACAAAGGAAGGAAGTGGACATCCAGAGTTGAGACCAAGAGAACTAGGGGTTCAAATACAAATAGTAAACCATCCGTCTCTGAAGTATGTGATAAGAAATAACTTGAAAAGAAGTAAAAATATTTAAAAAATTAAATTAAACAAAATAAACTTGATCACTTGTATGTTGTATATAAAATTAGATTTAAGTGAGGCTAACAAACGTGAAAAAATGCTCATCATCACTTGTCATTAGAGAAATGCAAATCAAAACCACATTGAGATACCATCTCACACAAGTTAGAATGACGATCATTGAAAAATTTGGAGACTACAGATGCTGGAGAGGATGTGGAGAAACAGGAATACTTTTACACTGTTGGTGGGAGTGTAAATTAGTTCAACCATTGTGGAAGACAGTGTGGCAATTCCTCAAGGACCTAGAAATAGAGAACACATGGACACAGGGAGGGGAGTCACACACTGAGATCTGTTAGGAGGGACTAGGGGAGGAACAGTGGAGGGTAGGAAGCTGGGGAGGGATAACATGGGGAGAAATGTCAGATATAGGCGATAGGGATGGAGGCAGCAAACCACATTGCCATGTATGTACCTATGCAACAATACTGCATATTCTTCACATGTACCCCAGAACCTCAAATGCAATTATATATATATATATATAAAATAAAATAAAATTAGATTTAAGTTAAGAAAGAATAATACGCAGACAACATAGACCATATGCAGTTAGACTAACAGCCATTCTTCCCAACTACCCACACAAAAATAAAAGGCTCAAAAAGAATTACATAAAATCAGGATTTATAGCTATGCCTTGAGTTAACAACCCACCTACTTGGTTAAAGCTCCCTTTAATTTAAACAGGTGACATGATTCTGAAAGTTATTAAGATTACATCTGTTCCCTTCAAGCTCTAATTTGATTATTGACAAGTATAAAATATTATTTCATAGATTGATTTTAAAATGGGCTATACTGGTAAACTGACAGAGCTGACAAAGCTGACAAGAATTCAGAAAATGAAACACATTTTCCTATAACATTATTCTTTTTCCAGGGTGTAGCATTGTACCTGAATTAACATTACTTAGCTAGAAAAACATAGACCATTTCATTTGGGTTGGGAAAAGAACAGAAATATTGAAGATACTATGAGAAAGTATATACTAGAAAAGCGGGGCAGAAAATGAGCCACAAATCTTAAGGTTTATTATTACATCCTTCACTTGTGAGCTATCTTCACGCTAGTGAAGAGAGATAGCATATAAAAACATTTGTCAAAGAAGCTCAATTTATGGGAATCAACATATCGACACCTGAAAGGAGACAAAGCAGAGCTCAATAGCATCAGCCCAGTTTCTCACATCTCCACTGTGGGACAGATGGAGAAACAAATTGACATCCAAAAGGTCACTGATTTTGATATTCCTAGGACAGAAATGCTTCCAACTGGGAGTAAATCCACAAGTCACTGAAGTGTAGAGGACTAATCCACTTTATCGCCTTCATCAAATATTTAGAAATGGTACATCACTCATTGGAAAACCACTAAGGAGATAAGAAAGGAATGTTTAGGTCCTACAGTTTAATACATGCACAAGCTGGACACTTTATTAAAACATTAGAATTGTTTTCCCAAGAAAACAAAAGCCTCTTAGTGAGAATTTGAGAAACAGAGTCGATGGGACTGTGTCTCCAAAAGATACTGAAAACTTTACATATGTCTTCATATGAAAACACTAAAATCTCGTGTACACAGATCACAGTGGAAGAGACCTGCAGTCACAGACCAGATGAAAATGCTTGGTCTGCCAGCCCAGTGACTGATTTTTTACATTAAGGATTGGACTTTAAAGATTTACCTTAAAGACTGAGTTGCTGGCCTGAAACAGAATACCAGTGAGGCTTCCTACTGGAATCTCTTCATCCCAGAAAATTGTTTCAGGGACATGGACCCAAAAAAGGAACACTAAAGTGTATGCAGCTGTTTTGGGAATAATTAAGTACAAGCCCTTCTAAATGTTGATTGGTCACTAAAATAAGTGTTGTCCTGGGATCCACTACAAACATTACACAATTAAATAGCCCACTAAGCACAAGCTTCAAAACAGAAACTTCTTTCTAGTAATTGTATAGTTTTGCACAACTAAACAATGAAAGCCAAATAATCCACCCACAATAAAACCTGGTTCGATAAGATACACAAAGTTACGCTAGGAAAAAACAGTCATCATAAATTAATACAGTTTTGCTCCCCAAGTACTATAGTTGTTTTTTAGAACGTTGGATGCCCTTTTAAAATTTTATTGATAAGGAACAAAACAACTACACAAGACCAGGATGTTGAAAGGTAATCTATATCCTCAAAATAAACTAAAGGGTATTGTAAACAATTTATATCACATAAACTGCATTTACCTTTCTCCTTTACAAGTTATGGTACCCACCAGCTGCTGGAATCCCAAAGCAATGAAAAAACAATTCGAATTATGTGCCTTGGTTTTGTTTTTATTAGTCAGGATGAAGAAAAAATAGCCTGGTGTTGAAAGCACAATGGATTTAAAATAATGCTTAAGTCAGAGTCATAGCTGTGCTGCCTTCAGTTGTGCAACTTGGGAAACTTAATTCATTTGTTGTCTTGAGTTCCTTTTCTATAAATTGAGGAATTAGAATAGATTATCTCTAAAAGCTTTTGAAGATCTGACATTAGTATAGTTATTAGCAGTTATTCTTTGCTTTAGGAATTCCTGAAGGGCTTTGCTGTCATTTCTTCATAACACCTACTGGGGACACTACTGCTTTCTCCCTTAGTATCTTTCTAATGACAGCCATATGCCTAGAGGTAATCAATTTCCTTTGCTGGTTAGCGGTTCATAAATGCGCGTGGGACTCAAGTTAGGAACTCTAAGATCAGGGGTTCTGGGAAAGTTAATTCTTATTTTTCTGTTTCTTTGAACCTGGCCGAGTGCAAAATGCAAAACATGAAATGTTAGTACTATCTCTCTACCACTCTAGAGGTGAATCCAATGTGTGGAGAAATGCTGAGTCCAAAGACCCCCATCTAGAACCACACATCCAGAACCACAGGATTGAGTCAGCACGGAAGCCAATCCTCCAGCTTTGTGAGCCAACACATTTTCTATTGCTCCAGCCACTTGGAGTTGATGTTTTATATAACCAAATAGAAATTTAAAATTTCTATTTCATTGTACTTGAAATGTTTGTTTCTGCTTATCTTCCCTCTGCACCCACTCTGCATGCCATGGTAGAAGTCCTAAGAGGGATTCACCTGCAATGTGTCCACTTGATTTAGAATCTCAGAGGGCTCATTTTATGTGCTTCAGTAAAGGAAAGTGACAGATTTGAAATTCATCTGAAAATGGCAAAATAAATGAAGAGCACATATAACTTAAAACAAAATAAAGCTGAGGGAGATAATAAATGTCAATTTGGAATTTATCTCTTTCTGTCTTGATATAATTTGAGTTCTGCCAGAAATGAGTTTTTTTCCCACAAATTAAAAGATGTTTCTTTTAATTTCTCAATAATGGTGGGAGCAATGTCATATGTCTATTCTTAGCCTTCAACTTTTTTTTGCTTCTCCTTTGGAAACTAGACCACTTATAAAAATATAATAAGACAGACCCTTATCTCTACTTTGCAAACAAATAAGAAAATTAGCTTGTTCTCTATTCAACTGTACTTTTTAAGAGAGAAGGAAGACAGTGGAGAACAAATCTTAATTGAATTAAAAATCACATGTTATTCTTGTAGATGTGAGTTAAAATCATTTTTATTTAAGAATTTTTAATATTCATTTGGAAAGTCTTATATATAAACTGAGGAATTAGAATAGATTATCTCTAAAAGCTTTTCAAGCTTTTAGATAGATTTCTGTAAACAAGCACATTGGCTTAAACATCAATTCACTTATACATGAAGCACCAAACAGTTAAAACCATCTGCCCTCTTTGCCATAAGTCTTAGATACCGAGAACTTTCCAAGGTTACCCTGAGTGCCTTCCAATGGCCACTTTTGACATTTTCTGACATGTTTTCCAGAACTTGGGGACAAAGGAACATCTGGCACCACATATAAAATTTATCATTACATAAACCAAAGATGTGGAGAGCACTCAGATGAAAGCAGTGCACTGCAAAGAAATTGAGTTTCCACAGCAATCACAATTTGATTTGTGCTGTTAATTCTTCCAAGAAATTCTATAAACAAGGCAAATTTATATAACATTTTATCATCTATGGATCCCTTTTATATGCATGATTTCAACTGTCTTCTATAAGAATTCTGTGAAAGAAATAGCCATACCCAAAATTTTTTTAGATGAAAAAAACCTAGACTTAGAAAGATGAAGGGCTCTGACAGGTCACACAGCTAGTAAGGGTAACACCAGAGGTTCTCCAGTGCTCTTTTCACCTGTCTGATCTAACTCCCATTGCATGCCTCCTGTTACCCTCACAAGCTCCTTTTCAAATAATTAGGAGAGACACTGTAATGGATACTATATTTAGATTAATATTAATTAAGATGGAGCCTCAGGTTGGAATGAACGGCTTCTTCAGAGATCCACTTCTGGGTTACAAAGATAAAGACGTGGTACCTGATTTGAGTTCTCTGGGAACAGTACGTTCACAGACCCCAGGAACAAAGAAATGAAGGAAACTTTAATGGCAGGCATGTGGAGAGGAAGAGCACTGAATGACAGGGTCAAGACCAGGTGAATGTAGAGCTACTTTCAGAGAAATATGTGGCCTTGGTTAAATCACTAGAGACAGGCACTAACTTTGAGGACATTTGGGCCAAATACTGTGTGAGGTGCCCAAATTCCTCATATAATTTTCTTAAAGGCTTGTTTCCCAAGTGATAAAAGATTCACTAACTTTCCCAGATCTACATAAATAGGAAAGAGAACTGGCATATTTGGCTTTTAAGCCCTCCCTGGCCTCAGTGTCCTCACTGACTTTGTTGATTTCTAACAGTCTCTTCCATCTCTAAAATTCTGAGTTGACTTTAGTACCACTAATTTGGTTTGGCTGTGTCCCTGCCCAAGTCTCATCTTGAATTGCAATCCCCATAATACCCACATGTTGTAGGAGGAAACTGGTGAGAGGTAACTGAATTATGGGGGCAGTTCCCCCATGCTGTTCTTGTGATTGTGAGTGAGCTCTCACGAGGTCTGATGGTTTTATAATTGTCTAATATTTCCCCTGCTGTCTCTCATTCTCTTTGCTGTCACCCCATGAAGAAGTGTCTTCCACCATGATTGTAAGTTTCCTGAGGCCTCCCCAGCCATGCAGAACTGTGAGTCAATTAAATCTCTTTTCTTTACAAATTGCCCAGTCTTGGGTATTTCTTCATAGGAGCAGGACAACAGACTAATACCACTATAGTTCATTAACAAATCAAACTCTCCCAGTTGGTTTCATTCCCCTGTAATGTGGTTCTTTGATAATCTGAAATTTAAACTAGTCAATTGTGAGGTATCTTACAGATTATGGTTCAGTAGTATTAGTTTCCTGCTGTTATTGCAATTGTTAAGGTTTCGGTTTCATTTGTTTTCTTTTTGGCTTCAGGTTTTTCTAATTGTTTACTAATATCTAATTTAGATATTCTTTATTTCACCAAATCATGCATTTTGAAAGACTACTCATATTTTGCCTGTTGCCTTGCTATCCAAATAACATACCATTAGGCAATCAGAAAAACATCTTTTCTTTTTATAAAGAAGTTTGGCCTGGCAAGTTGGAGTTATTATCCAGGTTTTAGTTATCTTAGTAAGTGAATATGGTCTTCGGTAGGAAACATAGTTAAACACTTTTTGTTTTGTGCCACACTTGGAAAATTTGCATCCTCTAGTTCTTTAAATATTTTTTCTGCCCCATTGTCTCTTTCCTTTCATGTTAGGATCTTAATTAAATATATGTTATGACTCTGGATATTGTTCCACTAAAGCCTGTTCATTTTCCTCCTAATCTTTTTGTTTCTGTTCTTCAGACTGAATGATTTCTATTAATCTGTTCCTGTTTTTCTTTTTCTTATGCTACCTCTAATCTGCTGTTGAGCCCATCAGTGAATTTATTATTTGAAATTTTATTTTATTTATTTATTTTTGTCCTAGAATTTCCATTAATTTCATTTTTATACTTCATTTTCTCTATTAAGATTTTCCATATGTTCCTGTATTAGATTTCCTATGTATTCTTTCATTATGACTAAAACAGTCTTTTATCTTATTGAGCATGTTTATAATAACTGCTTTAAAATAATTCTCTAGTAACTTTAATATCCAAGTCATCACAGAGTTGGTCACCATTAATTTCTTTTCTCTGGAGCACTGGCCATGTTTGACTGTTTCTTTGTATGTGTGGTAATCCTGCATTGCATCCTGCATGTCACGAATAATATTTCGTAGGCACCATGAATTTTGTTATGTTCCTCCAAGTAGTGTTGATTTGCTTGTTTGCTTGTTTTAGCAGTTAATTCACTTAACTAAGTTTACTCCCATTACAAGAAGTGAAATTCCTAAACCCTTCTTTTAAAATGGCTTCTTTGGAGCACATGAAAAATCTGATACTAAGCAGCCACTTCTTTTGAACTTATTACCTGAAAAAATATTATTTCATCTTAAAGCAAACCAAATAGAGGGACCTGAGCAGATGTTTATGTTATATTGGGGTTCAGGGGGCCCTCAGCTTTGCTGAGAGGATGTTTCTCCAGGTTCTTGGTCTCCTGCCCTCTCAAGAATGAGAGAGAAGACCATGATGCAGTGTGCAGTAAATGCCAAACTCAAAACTGTTTGCAGATAGGGATTTATTTAAAGAGAGAGAGAAACAGGAGGAGAGAGAGAGAAACAGCTAACTCTCACACTGAGTGAGAGAATCCAGAAAGTTGGAATCCAGGAGAGGAAAGAAGCTTCCACACTGAATGGAAGGGAATAGAGAGAGATGGACTTTAGGAGGGGAAGACAGGCTTCCACGAGAGAGTGTGGCAGGGGACTCCAGAGGGGAAATCCAGGAGAGAGAAAGATGGCTTCCATGAAGGGAGTGTTCATGGAAGGGGACCCAAACATGGAGTCCAAAGGCATGTGGAAGGAGACTTTTAACCTGGGAGGAACCCCCACCTTCTCTAAGACCCTGAGCCAATGAAAGGAGCTCCTTAGAACTTAGGCTGGAGGGATTGACTCTTAGTTTCTTCCTGCACCCGTGAAATTCAAACATAAACTGTTAAATCTCCCGGATGGAGAGAGATGGGAGGGGGAGAAAATATGCCCTAGGGAAGTTCTTGCCCTAGAAACTACACCCCCTCATGGACCTGGAAAGAGAACACATTCCCTCAGAGATCTTTAGTTTAATTAGATCAACCAGACAGAAAATTAACAGGGATATCCAGGGCTTGAACTCAGACCTGGAACAAGCAAACCTGATAGACCTTTACAGAACTCTCCACCCCAAATTCACAGAATATACATTCTTCTCAGCACCACATCACACCTACTCTAAAATTGACCACATAATTGGAAGGTAGAGCACTCCTCAGCAAATGCAAAACAACTGAAATCATAACCAACAGTCTCTCAGACCATAGTGCAATCAAGTTAGAACTCAGAATTCAGAAACTAACTCAGAACCACACAGCTTCATGGAAACTGAACAACTGGCTCTTGAATGTTGATTGGATAAACAATGAAATGAAGGCAGAAATAAAGAAGTTCTTTGAAACCAATGAGAACGAAGACACAACATACCAGAATCTCTGGGACACATTTAAAGCAGTCTGTAAAATACAAAGCAATAAGTGCCCACATGAGAAGAGTGGAGAGATCCAAAATTGACACCCTATCATCAAAATTGAAAGAGCTAGAGGAGCAAGATCAAAAAAGCTCAAAACCTAGCAAAAGACAAGAAATAACTAAGATCAGAGCAGAACCGAAGGAGATAGAGACATGAAAAATTCTTCAAAAAATCAATAAATCCAAGAGCTGGTTTTTCAAAAAGATCAACAAAATAGACAGACCACTAGCCAGATTGATAAAAAAGAAAAGAGAGAACAACCAAATAGATGCAATAAAAAACGATAAAGGGGAAACCACCACAGATTCCACAGAAATTCAAACCATCATCAGAGAATACTACAAACAACTCTATGCACATAAACTAGTAAACCAGGAAGAAATGGATAAATTCCTGGACACCTGTGTCCTCCCAAGCCTAAACCAGGAGGAAGCCGAAACTATGAATACACCAATAACAAGGTCTGAAGTTGAGGCAGCAATTAAGAGCCTACCACACACATAAAAAGCCCAGGTCCAGATGGGTTCACAGCCGAATTCTACCAGACACTCAAAGAGGAGCTGGTACCATTCCTTCTGAGACTAATCCAAATAATCCAAAAAGAGGGAACCCTTCCCAAATCATTTTATGAGACCAACATCATCCTGATACCAAAACCCGGCAGAGACTCAACAAGAAAAGAAAACTTCAGGCCAATATCCATGGTGAACATAGATGCAAAAATCTTCAATAAAATACTGGCAAACCGATTGCAACAGCACATTAAAAAACTTATCCATTATGATCAAGTAGGATTCATCCCAGGGATGCAAGGCTGGTTCAACATACGCAAGTCTATAAACGTCATGCACCACATTAACAGAACCAAAAACAAAAACCACATGATTATCTCAATTGATGCAGAGAAGGCATTTGACAAAATTCAACAGCCCTTTATGCTAAAACCCCTCAATAAACTCGGTATTGATGGAACATATCTCAAAGTAATAAAAGCTATTTACGACAAACCAACAGCCAATATCATACTGAATGGGCAAAAACTGGAAGCATTCCCTTTGAAATCTGGCACTAGACAAGGATGCCCTCTCTCACCACTCCTATTCAACATAGTACTGGAAGTTCTAGCCAGAGCAATCAGGCAAGAAAAAGAAATAAAGGGTATTCAAATAGGAAAGGTGAAAGCCAAATTGTCTCTATTTGCAGACGACATGATAGTATACCTAGGAGACCCCATCACCTCAGCCCAAAAACTCCCGAAACTGATAAGCAACTCCAGCAAAGTCTCAGGATATAAAATCAATGTGCATAAACCACAGGCATTCTTATATACCAATAACAGACTAACAGAGAGCCAAATCAAGAGTGAACTCCCATTCACAACTGCTACAAAGAGAATAAAATACCTAGGAATACAACTTACAAGGAATGTAAGGGACCTCTTCAGGGAAAACTACAAACCACTGCTCAACAAAATAAGAGAGGACACAAACAGATGGAGAAACATTCCATGTTCATTGTTAGGAAGAATCAATATTGTGAAAATGGCTATACTGCCCAAAGTAATTTACAGAATCAACGCTATCCCCATCAAGCTACCATTGAATTTCTTCACAAAACTGGAAAAAAACACCATGAACTTCATATGGAACCAAAAGAGAGCCCACATAGCCAAGTCAATTCTAAGCAAAAAGAACACAGTGGGAGGCATCACACTACCAGACTTCAAACTGTACTACAAGGCTACAGTAATCAAAACAGCATGGTACTGGTACCAAAACAGAGATATAGACCAATGGAACAGAACAGAGGCATCAGAGGCAACACAACATATCTACAACCATATAATCTTTGATAAACCAGACAAAGACAAGCAATGGGGAAAGGATTCCCTGTTTAATAAATGGTGTTGGGAAAACTGGTTAGCCATGTGCAGAAAGCAGAAACTGGACCCCTTCCTGACACCTTACACTAAAATTAACTCCAGATGGATTAAAGACTTAAACATAAGACCTAGCACCATAAAAACCCTAGAAGAAAATCTAGGCAAAACTATTCAGGACATAGGAGTAGGCAAGGACTTCATGACCAAAACACCAAAAGCATTGGCAACAAAAGCCAAAATAGACAAATGGGACCTAATCAAACTCCACAGCTTTTGCATGGCAAAAGAAACAGTCACTAGAGTGAATTGGCAACCATCAGAATGGGAAAAAATCTTTGCAGTTTACCCATCTGGCAAAGGGCTGATATCCAGACTTTACAAAGAACTTAAACAGATTTACAGGAAAGAAACAAACAAGCCCATTCAAAAATGGGCAAAGGATATGAACAGACACTTTACAAAGGAAGACATACATGAGGCAAACAAACACATGAAGAAATGCTCATCATCACTGGTCATTAGAGAGATGCAAATCAAAACCACATTGAGATACCATCTCACACCAGTTAGAATGGCGATCATTAAAAAATCTGGAGACAACAGATGCTGGAGAGGATGTGGAGAAATAGGAACACTTTTACACTGTTGGTGGGAGTGTAAATTAGTTCCACCATTGTGGAAGACAGTGTGCCGATTCCTCAAGGATCTAGAAATAGAAATTCCATTTGACCCAGCAATCCCTTTACTGGGTATATATCCAAAGGACTATAAATCGTTCTACTATAAGGACACATGCACACGAATGTTCATTGCAGCACTGTTTACAATAGCAAAGACCTGGAACCAACCCAAATGCCCATCGATGATAGACTGGACTGGGAAAATGTGGCACATATACACCATGGAATATTATGCAGCAATCAAAAATGATGAGTTCGTGTCCTTTGTAAGGACATGGATTAATCTGGAGAACATCATTCTCAGCAAACTGACACAAGAACAGAAAAGCAAATACCACATATTCTCACTCATAGGCCGGTGAGGAAAAATGAGAACACATTGACACAGGGAAGGGAGTACTATACACCGGGGTCTATTGGGGGGAATAGGGGAGGGACAGTGGCAGGGGGAGCTGGGGAGGGATAGCCTGGGGAGAAATGCCAAATGTGGGTGAAGGGGAAGAAGGCAGCAAAATACACTGCCATGTGTGTACCTATGCAACTATCTTGCACGTTCTGCACATGTACCCCAAAACCCAAAATGCAATAAAATAAATAAATTAATTAATTAATTAATTAATTAATTAATAAAATTCTCTCATAGCTCTTCTGCTTTCCAAAACTAAGGGAGTTAATGAATTTGTGAGATTATGAAAGCATACGTATCTACAGTTTTATCAGTCTTTGGCTAGTTACTGAAACTCTGTAAGCCTGATAATCATTTAGGGGATTTCATATGACATTGCACTTAAATGACTTGTACTCCTTGGCTGAACCAAATTTGATCTCCAAGCAAAGTCTTTGATCAATGAAACTACATTATTTATTATTACATAAATCATAGAACACAGAAGAGTAGCTTTTAACAAAGTTGGTGTCTGTAACACAGGGTGAAGAACTATAGGGAGTAGATCCAGGAGACAAAAAGAGAAATCTACATTCTGGGTTGGCTGCAGAACAGCTCAGACATGGCCAACTCCGGCTTGAGCTCTAGACAGTTACATCAGTGCTCTGCTGGGAAATTTTAGGATAAAGTAATTTTGCAAGAGAAGGATCATCTTGAGATAGGACTCTGAAGTTTTCATTATTCATAGGACTTGAAGGTCTGGGGTAACATATTTTAAGAGCCCACAGCAAGATGCTCAAGTCAAATCAATATTTACAGTTGGTCTCTAAAATAGATGCACATAACTAGATGTTAGGATCTGGTTTTCTCCTGTTGCTTGGTTTCAATGAGCAATAATGTTACTTTGGACAACAGCGGCTCACAAGTCAGTTTATAAGTGCTTTTTTGATTTCTCTTAAGAATTGTAATTTGACTGGAAATTGTTTTGCTTCTTTTTAGAGAAGTTTCTATTCATCAATGTAAGGAAAAATGCAGAATCTCCACAGAAAGGAATTTAACCTCTAGGAATCACTACTCTAGAAAATGATAAAAATAAAACCACTGAACTTGCAATAGGAGAAGATTACTTAAAACGTTTTCATCCACTCATTACTGAATTTCATGTAAAACAGGCACAATATTTAGAACTAAAGTAAACTTTACAGATCACAGAATCAAACCCCTTTTATTTGCAGGCATAGACACTAAGGCCCAAAGCAGAGGTTTGCTTCCGCGTCTATGTGCTAGCGGCTCCACTTTGTCCTTAAAGTTACCTCATAAAGCTATTTTTTTTCTGAGACAGGTACCAAAAAGACAAAGTACAAGGTCATAGAGAATGCATATTTCTCACCTTAACAGATATTGCCAAAATGCCCATGAAGATAGTCACGTTGGTTTATGTGCCAATAAACATGTTTGAGAATGCTGGTTTTCCCACAGTTTCATCAGAACATACTATCAGACAAAATTGATTTTAAATTATATCAATTTTTGTAAAAATCATATTTCATTGTCATAATTCCCCTTACCACTAGTGAAGCTAAGCAAATGTTAATGTGTTTAATTAGATAACTGTATTTCTTTTTTTTTGTTTTTGTTTTGAAACAGTCCCACTCTGTCACCCAGGCTGGAGTGCAGTGGCTCGATCTCAGCTCACTGCAACCTCCACATCCCTGGTTCAAGTGATTCTCCTGCCTCGGCCTCCTGAGTGGCTGAGATTACAGGCATTCACCACCATGGCTAGCTAATTTTTGTATTTTTTAGTAGAGATGGGGTTTTACCATGCTGGCCACACTGGTCTTGAACTCCTGACTTCAGATGATCCGCCTGCCTCAGCCTCCCAAAGTGCTGGGATTACCAGCACTGGTAATTGTGAGCCACCCCTCCCAGCTGATAACTGTATTTCTTCTGTGAATTTCTCTTTTTCTTTCTCTCTCTCTCTTTCTTTCTTTCTTTCTTTCTTTCTTTCTTTCTTTCTTTCTTTCTTTCTCTCTCTCTCTTTCTTTCTTTCCTCTCTCTTTCTCTCTTTCTTTTTGAGATGGAGTTTCATTCTTGTTGCCCAGGCTGGAGTGCAGTGGCAAGATCTCGGCTCACTGCAACATCTGCCTTCCGGGTTCAAGCGATTCTCCTGCCTCAGCCTCCTGAATAGCTGAGATTACAGGCATGCGCCACCATGCCCAGCAAAGTTTGTATTTTTGGTAGAGATGGGGTTTCTCCATGTTGGTCAGGCTGGTCTCTAACTCTTGACCTCAGGTGATCCACCTGCCTTAGCCTCCAGAAGTGCTGGGATTACAGGCATGAGCTACAGTACCTGACCATGAATTTCTTATTCTTTGTCCATGTATTATTGGTCATTTGTTTTTACTAATTAAATAGTGTTACTCTGTTACTCTTTACATATTGCAGTTATTAATTTCTTAACTGTTACATATGCTGCAATTTTTTTGACTGTTTTCTCTAAGAGTAGCTCAACATAACTTTAATGAAATGTCGATTAACAAAAATGGGTATCCATGTTTCTGTGGGAACCATTACATAAGTTTTGCTTCAGAAGGTTCTTTGTGTTTTGTTTGGCTTTCACTGTTGCTTGGGCAAGGAAAATTAATTTTATAAAATTAGGTGACTACTTATTTCACTGTATAGTCAGTGGAAAGGGGATAGAATGCAGACCTGAATCTCTACTTCAGATCCAAAGATCCCAAGTATCAATAACTTATTCTGTAGCTATCATCTCTGTTTTAAAAATCTGTTTTTCAAGCATGGCACACTTCTTCTCTAAGGGCCAGAAATGAATTTCAAACCATCCTATTGTATCTTTTCATCAGGGAAGAAACTGCTTCTTTTTTTTTTCTTTTTTTTTTTTTTTTTGAGATGGAGTCTTGCTCTGTTGCCTAGGATGGAGTGCATTGGTACAATCTCAGTTCACTGCTACCTCCACCTCTTGAGTTCAAGCAATTCTCCTATCTCAGCCTCCTGAGTAGCTGGGATTACAGGCACATGCCACCATACCTAACTAATTTTTGTATTTTTAGTAGAGATGGGGTTTCATCATATTGTCCGGGCTGGTTTTGAGCTCCTGACCTCAAGTGATCCGCCTGCCTCAGCCTCCCAAAGTGCTGGGATTACAGACGTGAGCCATCATGCCGGAGGAGAGCTGCTTCTTTTCTCTGTGGCTCTATAGAAACCAGCAAACTCCTTGATGGCTATTTATCTATAATTTACTTCTAAGAATATTTTACCAGTGATGTCTTAAGTGAGATAACAGCCCCACAAAAAGCAGTCTATAGCGTGAAGTGTGGCTCAATACCTCTGAGAAGCCGCAATAGTTTTTGCTCTCAGATAGCCCTCAGTCCTTCCCCTTGTCATCTTTCTGTCCTAGACTGTGGCCTAACTGCTCATGTGGATTAAACAGCATGCAAACAGGCACTAGTTGGCTTTCTTATAAGAGGTGTTGACTGGAAAGACTGGCTCATATTTAAACTCTGCCCTTTTTGCAAATGCTAGACTTACTCAATAGTATTCCAGAGGAAATTTTGTTTTGAACACAGTTACTGAATCTGACCAGATTAAAGACATAGCACCACCCATATTGCTCAATGCTAAGACACAGCATCTTTGATTTTCTCTATGTCATAACATTCTGAAGATTAAGTTATTGATGGAGCCATTTTTGCAGCTACACATCCTCCTATAGTTTTTCTTCTCTATTCAGGTGGGCCCTAGAGCCCATGGCAAGATGATTTCCTTGAGGAAAAAGAGCCCAAGACTTAGAAATTTAATTTGTATAATGAACCCTGGCTTTTCCCCTCCTTAAGGAATCTGATTCTTCTTCCTCTTCCTCTTCCTCTTCTTCTGTCCCAGGACTCTCTGCTTCACTCCAGTGTAGGTGGGTTGACAGATGCTTTATTGTCTACATGCACCTACATGACATAGGACTGTTCAGGCACAGCTGGAGAAGACAGCCTCTCATCCCCTCTTCTAGAATCACTCATTGATTGAAGGGCCAATGCTTCAACCTTGACACGGTTCAGCTGGTCACACAGGGCTGCATTCAACAGCAGCAGCGTCTCCTCCTTCCTTGCGCAGTTCCTGCCCCAGCTCAGCATGTTTCCTGGTCACAGTGCTGCCCTCCACATGGCCTGGTGCTGCAAATATTTTTATATAATTACATTTGGTCATTTAATTTTTCAGTGTCTTTTTAATAGAGAAAACAATAACTTTATGAGCTCAAAATCTATAAGTCCTTTGTATTTTCTAAAGACCTTCCTCAATTACAAAAATTCCCCTTATATTTTAGAAATTTTGTTCAGCTTGTCAATTTTGCATCTGAAATTTATGTTACAATAAAATAAAGATAAAATTTAATATTTTCCTTCAGATGTATTGCCAAGTCCCAACATAGTTTGTTGAATATTTCTTTTTTCTATGCTGATTTTAAATGCCAAAATTCTCATACACCAAATTTCCATACAGACATGTGTCTGTGGCTCTATCTGATCTTCTTTTCCATTGATCTATTGGCATATTCCCATCGCACCATCTATGTTCAATTACTGTAGAATGAACATGTGTAAATGTATGTATATCTATCAATTCAGAGCAGTTATCTCTCATTGTTCTTACCTTTTAAAATGATTATAGTTATCCTTGCCCATTTATTCATTGGTACATTTTGCATCAGGTAATTGTAAGAAGTGAATGCAACCATTCTTTAACATGGTTCTGATGTTAAAAAGACCGTAAAAAAATGGAGTGCACACATTGGCCAACTTAGCATACCTTTTGAAAGATGCCCTTCAAAATTCTATATTGATCTTGCAAGCTCATTCCAGGGAAATAAGTGTGTGATTGTGGTGGATACATCCACCGCAATCTCACCATTTGAGAATGTATCTCATGATTTTGAGATACATCACTGATGGTTAAAAGACACTGTAAGGTAAAGAAGTGGCATGCACATGTATATTTATTGTGGCACTGTTCACAATAACAAAGGCGTGGAACCAACCCAAATGCCCATCAATTATAGACTGGATAAAGAAAATGTCATCATTTTGAGACACAGCCTCAAAATCCCTCCAAAACCACGTTATTCTAACACAAAGTAGACTTTACAATCACAGTTCTTGTCCACTTACTGTGACACATGGTTTGAATCATCCTATTGCTTCTGAGGCATTCTTTGAAGTTGTTTCCATTAGGTTTATGAAATTTGTGAATTGGAAATTTTTACTTAACTTTTAATCTTTCATCACCTTCAAACTATCGAATAGGCTAAACATGCTGCAGACTGTGAAAGGCCCTGTGAACCTCAATGCTAGAGGAAGTCTGTTAAACAGACCCACTACATGGATTTCATCATTTTACCTCAAGCTTCACCACAAGATTTACAGCTGCTAAATTACAAATAGGGTGATAATTCTCATTTCCTTCTATCTCAATTGCAACTTAGATAAAGACTTTAAAATCAAAATTACCTTCTTGGTACTGCTTCTTACGTGGACTCTCCCCAATTTAATCACAAGAGTTATGATTTTTTTAGGAGTCAAAAGGTGGATTAATATGAGTTATTTCACCCTCAAAAGACCTCACACCTCATGGCCTTAAACCTGAAAGAGACAGAGTTTAAAACATAGTAATTCATTACTGGGCATGATATTAGTCCTCAAGTATTTCCACAACTACTTGTACTTCAGGGAAACTCTCATCAAGAACCTCATTGATGGTTAAAAGACATTGTAAGGTAAAGAAGTGGCATACACACATATGTTCATTGTGGCACTCTTCACAATAGCAAAGACATGGAATCAACCCAACTGGCCATCAATGATAGACTGGATAAAGAAAATGTGACACCACTGAGATAACATCTCATGCCAGTTAGAACGGTGATCATTAAAAAATCTGGAGACAACAGATGCTGGAGAGGATGTGGAGAAATAGAAATGCTTTCACACTGTTGATGGGAGTGTACATTAGTTCAACCATTGGAAGACAGTATGGCAATTCCTCAAGGACCTAGAAATAAAAATTCCATTTGACCCAGCAATCCCATTACTGGGTATATACCCAAATGATTATAAACAGTTCTATTATAAAGACAAATGCACACATATGTTCATTGCAGCACTGTTTACAATAGCAAAGACTTGTAACCAACTCAAATGCCTATCAGTGGTAGACTGGATAAAGAAAATGTGGCACATATATACCATGGAATACTATGCAGCCATAAAAAAGCTTTCATTTCTTTTGCAGGTACATGGATGAATCTGGAAACCATTACTCTCAGCAAACTGGTGCAAGAACAGAAAACCAAACACTACATGTTCTCACTCATAAGTGGGTGTCGAGCAATGAGAACACATGCACTCAGGGAGAGGAACACTACACACTGGGGCCTGATGGGGGTGGTGGAAGAGCTAGGGGAGGGATCGCAGAAGGTGGGGGGATTGGGGAGGGATAACATTAGGAGAAATACCTAATGTAGATAGTGGGGGAATGGATGCAGCAAACCACCATGGCATGTGTATGTGTATACCTATGTAACAATCCTACAGGATCTGCACATGTACCCGAGAACTTAAAGTATAATAAAAAAAAAAGAAAATGTGGCACATATACACCACGGAATACTATGCAGCCATTAAAAAGGATGAATTCATGTCCTTTGCATGGGCATCAATGAAGCTGGAAACCAGCATTCTCAGCAAACTGAAACAAGAACAGAAAACCAAATAGCGCATGTTCTCACTCATAAGTAGGTGTTGAACAATGAGAACACATTGACACAGGGAGGGGAACATCACACACTGGGGCCTGTTGGAGGGTTTTGGGGGCTAGGGAAGGGATAGCATTAGGAGAAATATCTAATGTAGATGACGGGGTGATAGATGCAGCAAACCACTATACCTATGTAACAAACCTGCACGTTCTGCACATGTACCCCAGAACTTAAAATATAATTTTAAAAAAGATACAGTCTGTGTTAGTAATTTGGTTCATCTGGGTTACTGGAGCTTCCTTTCATCATTGCTTCTCTTCTGTTTCTATGCATTTATATTGCCTTCCCCAAATACACTATTAGCTTTGAGTTGATTTTGTATAAAGAAAGAGCTGTTTAGCAAAGGTCTTTTGGCCCCTTGCTTGTTTCATTACTGTCAACACAGAGTTAGAAAATGATTATTTAATAAAGTTGTCAAGACCTTGAAATGATCACTTAGCCAGCTCATCAAAATGATGGAAAAGAAAGAGCAAACTATCTTTGCATGATCCTGTCTTTATTATCTGTTGGTCATCAAACAAGGAACACCTGCACAGACAATCCCTAATAACAGAGGACTGAGTGCCTCGCTCATATGTTATCTCAGGGATGAGACCATCTCCTACACCTCTACTTTCCTTTATCTCGTGCCGACCGGTTTCCTCTCCCTACCCGCCTTGCGGACATATGAATCCAAATAGTGTTCCCAGTTTTCAAGTCTAAATGGCATGGCAGGCCCAGTCTTCACTATCAACTGCCGGTGCTCATTATGTCTCAGTTTCTATTGAACTGATTCCACACACACTTTCGTAAAAGGACTTCTGCGACCACAACATGTCTAGAAGTGCTTCGGAACAGTTGTCCATCCCGGGCTAATCCCATGTGGCTTTAAGGAGCCAATGTCACATGGTTATGACTTGAGATTAGAGGATTGTGATTATGATTAGAGTCTCTCCCAGAAGAATAAATAAATGGTCAGGTTGAGAAATGATTGTGATGCCTGGAGGATATTTCAGAGTACTTTTCATTTGGGAAAAAAAAAGCCAAAATCAAGATGGAATGATCCATTCACTTTCAGAAGTAAAAAGCGCTAGGATTGATCTTAAGAAGAGCAAATCAAGTAAAGTGGAAATGTACAGTAAACATGATGAAGAAAATTACCCCCAGTAAAAAATCCATCGATGGAATTTTTTCAAAGACTTTTCCCCAAGAGCATACATATAGAAATAGATGGGGCACAGGAGGGGCAAATCGGCAACAAATCAAAGCGATCTGCAGTGAAATGAAAAGAGAACTGAAGCCTGTGACATTATCCCTCTCCCCAGTCAGCTTTCTGCCTTTACTTGAATCTCTTCCCAAACTTATGTTGTGGTAAATCTGGCAGCTGTCACAAAATACCATCTGTCCTAAGAAAATGGGTGCAGAGGTGGCCGTGACCCAGGGGATTTTCCCAAATGCTCTCGGCATATATTTTTGGTCTAATCAAGTCCCTGACAAGGAAGTGAAAACCCTACAAGAAGAATCTCTGAAGCTGCACTCAAAAGAGGAATGGGTGCACAGTCCCGTTGTAAGTTTGGGGCAAGGGCTTCCCACCATGAAAGAAAGGAAGATGAGGATGAGTACAACTTAGGACAGCTCACACTCAACTCCAGGAGAGGCAGGGGAGAAGAGAGAGAGACATGCCAATTATATAAAGCAGGTGTGGACTTTGCTGTTTGAGAATCCATATCTGGTTAAATACATGGGCTAGTCAGAATTGCCTGCAACTTTTAGTCTACCAGCTGAGAGTACACTTTTAACCTGAGTAATTTAAATAATGGAATTGCTCAGTCTTTGTGAACTGGGTAAATTGAAAGCTGTTCTCATTAGCTCTGTTTAAGGACATTATCCAAGCATTTGAGAGGAAACCATTTTAACCTCGGTCTTCTGTCATTGGTAGCAGGAGGTTTTCTCCCACTTGCAAAGAAAGCCATTCACCTACCTTTAAGATAACTTCTTGCTACTGGTTCTTTCAGTGGGTAGGAAAATATTTGGCCAGCGCTTGCAGTGGGATTGGGATGCCTTTTTGTCATCCAGGCTGGAGTGCAGTGCTATGGTCGTGTTCACTGCAGCCTCCATCACCTGGGGTCAAGCAATCCTCCCTTCTCAGCCTCCCAAGTAGCTGGGGAGCTAGGACTACTGGCACACACCTGCACTACCTAAGGTTTTATTTTTTATTTTTTGGGAGATGGGAATATCACTTTGTTACCCAGGTTGGTCTGTAACTCCTGGCCTCAAGAAATCTTCCTGCTTCAGCCTCTGAGTCACTGGAATTACAGGCATCAGCCACCACAGCAGGCTCTGAATGCTTTTTAAACTAAGCCCTTGGCCACTGTGCTGCACAGGTATTAGGAAAACGGCAGACAGGCTGATGAATACTTTAAAGCCTACTTGTCCGTGCAGTTGGGGGCTCCCCAAAACTGATGGAGAAATGCAGCAGTAGCCTCCTGCTTCAACGAGATGTTTGAGAGGAATGGGGAAGATGCCTCTAAAACCTAAAACCTCATCTAGGCAAAAGCCAGATGCATACAGATAAGAAAAGCACAGAAATAACCTGCAGAGGTTGGGCGTGGTGGCTGATGCCTATAATCCCAGCACTTTGGGAGGCCAAGGTAGGTGGATCACATGAAGTCCAGAGTTCAAGAACAGCCTGGCCAACATGGTGAAACCCTGTCTCTACCAGAATATACACACACAAAAAAATTATCCGGGCATGGTGGCAGGCACCTGTATTCCCAACTACTTGGGAGGCTGAGGTGGGAGAAGCGCTTGAACCTGGGAGGCAGAGGCTGCAGTGAACCAAGATCACAGCACTGCACTCCATCCTGGGTGACAACAGAGAGAGACCCTGTCTCAAAAAAAACAAAAAACAAAAACAAAGAAATAACCTGCAAAGGAAAAACATGCACACCACACACGCTACACACACACCACATGTATACATCACACCATGCACACCACGCACACCACACATATACATCATGTCACACATACACACCACACGCACATGTCACACCACGCGTACCACATACATATCCACCAAACACTACACCACACACACTACATACCACCTGCACACACATATGCACAAATTGCACACACACATACACACACACACCAGGCACCTCAGGCAGCAGTGGCAGTCCATAGCTACTTCTTTCTCACATGTAAGTGACCCCATGAATTCATTTCTGCACAGGTGTCTGAGCAGTGGATGCAGTCTCTCCCTGTCAGTGACAGAAGGACCTGCAGGCTGGAAACTGTGGGAGTCTCCAGAATTTTCAGCATCAAAGGGGTTGCCTGCAGCCCCTGATGCAAGCGGATCCCTTGGCATAAGCTGTGGAACCTGTTCATTTGCCAGGAAAGGAGAAGGAGCACCAGCACAATCTGTGTTCATGCTGAGTGGGGTGTCCTGAGACCTGCTGGGGTGCACCAGCCTGTGAGGGAGGCACAGTGCCCTGTTGATGTGAATGCACACATCCTTCCAAAGTGTGGGGCGTCCAAGCTTCACCTCCAGGCATGCTTTGTCTTGTCTCTCACTCTGTCCTCCAGGTGCTGAGAAGGACTTCCTTGAAGGTGCTCTCTGAGCCAAAATGCCCGAGGAATGCAGAACTCCCTTGTTGCACTGGGTTCTGTTCTTCATTAAAAGAAAAAAAATGTGCATATATATGTATGTATACATGTAACATGTACCTTAATGAAAATGCCAGACATAATGTAAGGTGTAATGTATAGTATGTTCAATATATTTTAGGTGTATTACATATATTTATAGTATAATAAATATTACCTATAACATATTCTAATATATAACACATATATATGGTATGTGCTTATATGTACATGTATGCATGTCTTTTATTTAATTAACAAACACTTAATACCAATTTCTATGTACACTGTCCCAAGCCCTTTATAAATGATAACTCATTAATTTAACTTTCAAAACAACCCAATGCTACAGCTGCCTCCCACCCCCACCTCCACTGTACAGATGGGGAAACCGCACCTGGGCGGGTTGAGTAACATGCTCCAGGGTGCACAAGTAGCATGTGATGAAGTGCGATTTAAACCGCCCCTCTGGCTTCTGAGTCTTGTAGTCGTGTTGTACTCCAGCACCCTGTCCACTCTCACTCTCACCTGAGCAGGGACTGCAAGGAAGAATTTAGGTTTCATTGGGCAGTTTGGTAATATATAAGAATTTTCCCTGGGCATTTTTCCAGGCCACAAACTCTCTAAGAGGATTTGAGGGATGTGCATCTATACCTCTGACCATTTGCATTCAGCTTTGCAAAGCCTCAGACTTTGGATGAAGAGAGTTGTGGATAACAAATTTGTTAACACTGCAAAGAAATGTTAATTGTGGTGTAATTTCATGCTAAAGAGTGTGAAAAGTCAGAAGAAATATGCTTTCATAAGATATTGTTTAAGCTATGCATTTATTTACAAGAGATGAAAATAGAAATAATCTAAATTCAGATTAAGAAAAAAAACATGCTACCAAATAACACAAAGAAAAAATCGGCCAGGCGCAGTGGCTCATGCCTGTAATCCCAGCACTTTGGGAGGCCGAGGCAGGTGGATCACAAGGTCAAGAGATCGAGACCATCCTGGTCAACATGGTGAAACCCCGTCTCTACTAAAAATACAAAAAATTGGCTGGGCATGGTGGCGCGTGCCTGTAATCCCAGCTACTGAGGAGGCTGAGGCCGGAGAATTGCCTGAACCCAGAAGGCGGAGGTTGCAGTGAGCCAAGATCGCGCCATTGCACTCCAGCCTGGGTAACAAAAGCGAAACTCTTTCTCAAAAAAAAAAAAAAGGAAAAAGGAAAAACATGTGTGTGTATGTATATGTGTATGTGTGTGTGTATCTTATGGATACAAATGTCTCATTATTTATTTGTAATAAAATTCTAGATGTCACCTTGTTAAACCCATTATCAACTAGTTACTACTGACCATCGCTGACCTTTTGGGCTATTTTCACCTGCTTTAATTTATTTTGCTCTTTTTGAGGAAGTTTTACTCATCTAAAGTTAAGTTCTCCATTAACACTGCTTCTTACTTAACATTGTTTGAATATAGAATGTAGTCAAAGGTAGTCGAGGATTCAAGGATCTATTTTCTCATAGCAATAGCTTTTGCTTGTGGAGTATCTTAAGGACAGTTTGAGATGAGTGAGAATGAGATTTTGAAATTGAAGATGAGTTTAGAGCCGGTGCCCTCATCACCCTCCTTCCCTGAATGAGCCTCATGGAGCAAAAATGCCACCATGGAAATGAAGTGGCATGCAGCGCTGAGAAGAATTTTACAGTTTATAAATTCTTTCCTCCACAGTGTCTCTTGGCATATCTCAAAAAGAGCTGTTGTCCTGGCGATGCCCATGATCTCCCAGAAAGAGGTAAAGGTAAATGACACTGGTGTCTAGAGTAGCCCAGAGGTAGGCAGAGCCCAGACCCCCATGGGGCTGCCCAAGTTAGAAAATAGAAATCCAGGAAGCTAAAGTCAAATTTCAGAGTCTAGAGTGCTCACCATTGTACTATGGAACCCAATGCTTTACATCTCAGACAAGCAATAAATCGTTGTCCCATGTATGTATGTCACACATATGCCATGGAACATATTTATACTAAAAAATCAAATTTAACTGGGCATCTGGTATTTTATCTAGCAAGAAGGCAGGGACGGCACAGGTACATGGAGGCCACTTTGCTCTACTGACAGATGAGTACAATATTCTTTGCATCTGTGTTTCCCCGATAAGCATTATAAACTCATGTTTTTGTGCAATCAAGATATGAGTGTATTTTAGGCAGTCTCTGCCCAGCCATGAGTGAGAAGATAGCGTTAATAAAGAAGGAAATGTTTGTAGAAAATTGGAGAGACTGGAACAGAAGTGCTGATTTCAAAGCATGCCTTGAACACTAGGCATTTGCACTCAAACAAGTCAGTAGACTTGTAGGGAAGGGAGAAAGGAAGTAAGACTTTTTCAAGTGGTTTTGCTTTGCCCATGAATTGTGATGATATCTACCTGCTGATAATACCACCAACCACAAAACTCCTTTATAGAGTACAAAAGATTACATAAATTGTTAGGATCACATTTCCCAACTATACCTGTTTTGGAAGGATGAAAGGGAGGAAAAGGAGCAGGATCCTCTTTCTCCTCCTCTTTTTCTGTATCTATCTGCTTGATCCTGAGCTGATGGTCTTTCATGTATTAAGGAATGTCATATCTCTATGACCTCCTCAGGTATTGCTAGTTAATTCCATTCAAGCTTGCTGCTAAATGAATGACAACAGATTTCGATATTCTGCTAACTTCCTTTTTAGCTTGGAGCAGCCAGGCTACTTTGTAGTAAACCAAATACACATCAAAGAATGTTTAAGTCTCTGTGCCACAGATATAATACAGATTTCTTTATAAAACAAAGATGGAGGGTCAATATTCCCTGAGGCAAAAGGCTGAAATACATAAATTGCCATCCAATATAAAGCACTGTGTTAACAGGGAACATCCTTAGAGTCAGAAAACCTGGGTTTAAGGACAAACTCTGCCACGTACTGTGTGGTCTGGGCTAATCCTTTAACCTCTCTGAACTTCAATTTTGTTATTATTATTTTTTAATAACCTTACATTTTATATAGGCTGCTGTGAGGATTAAATGCGATACACACACACACACACACACACACAAACACACACCTTTGTGAAATATAATATATGATAAAACATAATCTGTTATTCTCAGCTATGTTGTGTTTGTGTTATTACAACTGAGATACAAGCCTAGATCTTCTACAAACACTCACAAGTGTCAAAATCCTAGCGTTATTTCCATAAGCTAGCCCCCATCCTGATTTTTTGTACTTACATACTTCTCTGAAGTAAAATTGCCCCAACATTCTTTCAACTAAAATTTGAAGTATTCAGGAGACTTACATTCAATTTAGTCTAGCAACAGTTTGGAAGGATGTTGAATATTGAAAATGTGCCCTGTTTTTCTGAGGTTAAGAGGTCCTCAAGATGATTTGGGGGTGTGCAGATATACCCTCTGACAGCTCAGAATCAGCTTTGTAAAACTCTTCATATTTCACACACAGACAAACACACTAACACTGCCAACAAATGAGAATTATAGTACAATCGGGACAAAGGGTGTAACAAATCCAAGGAAATCTGCTTTGGCGAGAACCACTTGGTAAATGCAGTAAAGCAAGCTTTGAGCTGCCAATGTTACTCCCTGCCCTGTGCTGGTCTCAGCTGAGCAGGTGGATGTCTGCCTTCCTTGAACCACTGAGCAACTAGGAGCCTGACTAATGTTTATTATTCATAAGAAATTGAGCCAGTGCATTTCAGATGTTTGCAGAACCGTTGCTTGGGCATTAATGAGGGGGAGAAGTGATCTGTTCCCCGGTGGACCCCTACTGCACTTATTCGAATGTGTGATTATTAGACTGCAGAAGTCTCTCTGGGGCTCAGTACCCAGAGTGCATTACACCCTGGAGAATGTGAAAATACTTTAATTAACAACAGGAGTGGGCAGACCTGCTGAGTGCCTTCTGTTACCATCCTTGGGACCTGGAAAGTCAAAACTCATTTGTCACCCCCATCATTTTTTAATTATTGACATAAAGAAAACACTAAGCAACAATTTCATTTAAAATTGATTTGGAAAGGCTGCTAAATATAAGATATTTCACCCCTTCCTCTGGTTCAAATTTGTTAGTAACCAACATCACACCAACACATGCACACATCAGCACACTCACACACACATGAGAAATGAACTTGAGATTTCTCTGTATTCCACATGCTCTGCAAATAGTACAGCACTCTGGAGTGTATAGATGGAGAACATGCCAAATTGACTTGGAATATGCATCCATTTGAACATGTAAATTTGCGTTAGTCAATTACTCAGTCTGATAAAATGCTTTGGTTCATTAATTTAAATAAAATGCTGGGAAATTCCTAACACCCTAATTGGCTAAGAAATGATGTGTTTTTTGTTTGTTTGTTTTTTAAATGTTGAATCAGTGATTTCTGCTTAAACTGGTTGTATTTAAGACCTTGTAGTACCCAACCACAATTTACAGGCCAGGAGACGGGGCCTGCCATGGATGCCGTGCAAAGATCAATTCTCATTTTTCAATCTTGTACCCTGTCCAGTACTGATGTGCTGCCATGTGAGAACTGAATGTGAGGAGAGTGGCTGTGCACACACATGCAAGCCAAACTTGGGTGTAGCCCCACAGCTGGTCTGCAGGCTGGCTTTTTATTGAATAGAGCCACTTAGTGACAGGGACTCTGGTTTGGCCAGAATTCAGAATTTACTTACCAAAGGCCTAATTATCATATCACTCTACCAATTCTTAATTACTTACTGAGTGTCCACTAGTGCCCCAGATTGGCATAGACCCCCTCAAACAGTGGGTAACCCAGGTGAGAAGCGACCAATATTGGAAACACATCTGGAGGAAATTAAATGCTGATATGTGACACCGAGACTTTAACCTCCTTGAAAGCTTACTATTTTTCCAGAAGTGTTGGGGAAATTTTATTCTTTGCTTTTTTGATGTACTGAATGAGAGTGGAATGGATGGTGAGGCAAGGAGCCATTTTTTTAAATAAACTTTTCATTTCAGGAGTTTTTGATTTATAGGAAAGAGAGAGTTCCCATATGCCCACACACCCAGTTTCCTTATTATTAACATCTTACATCAGTCTAGTACTTTTGTTATAATTAACAAACCAATAGTAATATGTTAGTACTAACCGAAGTCACAATTTATTCAGACTTTCTTAGTTTCTGTCTTTTGTCATTTTCCCGTCCCAGAACCCCATCCACGCTTCCACATTACATTTAGCCATTGTATCTCCTCAGGCTCCTCTGGGGACAGTTTCTTAGACTTTCCTAGTTTTCATGACCCTGACAGTTTCGAGAAACACTGGTCAGATATTGTGTAGAATGCCTCTCAGTTGGGATTTGTCTAGTTTTCCTCCTGAGTCGATGGGGGTGATGGTTTTGGGGAAGAAAGACCACAGAGCTGCAGTGTCTTTTCATCACGTTATATCAACAGTGTGTACTAGCAACATGACCAGTCACAGGTGACATACTTTTCTTCCCAAGAGGATTATTGTCTAAAAGTATTTTGAGACCTTCCCTGCCAAAATAGATGTATAAGGAATCAGTCATATACCAATTCATATACCTGATCCACTTCTTGGACTATAACCAGCTAAATTAAGAAAGTTTACCCACATGGCTTATGGACCCTAATATTTGTCATGCAGCATCTGCTTTCCTAGTAAACGTCATTTTCAGCATTAACATTAGATAATTAAAATGTACAGGGACTATGAACTATCTTGAAGAGAATATAGTTTCCACCCCATTCTAGAAAATCAGGGGTGTCTTGATTTACTTGTGAGAAACTTCAGCAATTGAGTATTTCAAGAAAGAGCTGAACCTTTATATTTACTGACGTGGTGATTTTACATTTTAATTGTTCCTGCCACAGTTGAGTAGCTATAGGTATAATTTTTTCATGAGCTAACTTGCAAGATTGGGAATAGGAGTATTTACTGAGCATCTACTATGTATAGACATTTTACATAGCTTACCTCATTTAATGACCACAGTAACCCTATATTCAGGTCAGGTATAATTGCATGCACTTCAGAGACAAGGAAGTGGACACTCTGGTAAACCAGGGCCCATGATGATGAATGAACCCGAATGTCTAAATGACCAGTGTTCTTTCTACAATACACCCACTCCTGCTGGAGTTGTTAATGGTGTTTTCCAAAAGGACACAGATCGGTCTCTCGTGCCTGAACTGTCTCCATGAGCGACGCAAGACTTTTGGTCTCCAAGAATTTCTGACTTTAAGAATCTTCTGGAAAAATAGAAGGCTTTGTCTTTATAGACGTTAAACCTTGTATGCTTAGTAAAAACGTTCTTTACATTTCTTCATTTTTTCTATGTTTAGACAATGTTTCTCACTCTTTTTTGATAATGACATTAAAACAAATGCCTTTAATAAAATTGCTCATAAAATTTACAGGACTTGCCAGAGAATGAAAGTGAGGGCAACTTTAATAATAGTGTACAGTAGAAAAATACTTCACCGTAATTAATATATAACCAGTATGGAAATGGTTGCAACATATGTAGTAAAATGGAGGGGTTTTTTTCCTGTAATACACAAGGAACTTGTATAACTTAATGAGGAAAAGGACAATCCAACACAGTGATGAACAAAGCTCAAAAATAGGCAGTTTTCAAATGAAGAAATACAAATGGCTAGTACATATATGAAAAGATAGACTCTTTATTAATCAAACAAATGCAAATCAAAACAACAATATGGTTTTTACACATCAAATTGGCAAAAATTGAAAATGTCGATTCCCAGAGTTGGCAAGAATTTGAAACAAATAATTTTTTAGCAATACCAATCAAAGCTTAAGTGTACATTTCCTTTGAACCAGAAATTTCCCTTTTAGGAACTTATTCTCTAGAATATTTGTCAAGTACAGAAAGATATATTTCCCTAGATGTTAATTCTACCATGGTTTATAAATTACAAATGAGGAAACAATCCAACTGTCAATTAGTGGGAGGTTATTAAAATAAATTATAGCACATACATACAATAGAAAGCTATGCAAATCATTAAAAAAGGTATAAAGGAGAGTCACATTATGTTTTTCAGTGAAAGAATCATGTGGCTGAAGTTTGTATTTTTTATCCAATGTGTGTCACTATATACAACTTTGCCTATACATTGCCATGTCTATCTTTTCATGCAGCAGTGATGGGATTTTATAAGAAAGAGAATCCTAAATGAAGCATACTCCTATTTTTTGCATGCCACTGATAATGTATCTGCAAATAGACCAGCAATTTAGAAAAATGTTTGTAAGCCTAGTCTGGATGGTATAAGCATGAAGGTCAGCCATTCACTGAAAACATGTTGAATTGAAGTCATTGTGCGTTATTAACAGAGTCCCAGTTAATGACGCACAATGACCTCAAGCTAAGATGTTCTAGGAAATACAAAAGCCATGGGAGTTATATAAAGTGATTCTTCAAACCTATGGATTTCATTAATTGCATGACTCCAAATTTGATTAGTCTTTTCTCTCATTCCTTTGTCACATGCTGAATGCTATTGAATGAGAAAACATAAACATTATTACAGAAAATGTTCCTATGTTACTAACTTTAAGTAATTGCTATTCAACTCTGAATAACCCATTTGAAAAAAAAGAAAACACCATTAGTCTGAAATGTCTGCTAACATTTCCTTTCTACTTTGTTAAGGTCCATTTAAGGAGAGACTTACCACAGTCATACTCTAATAATCTGATCCTCTAAAAATGTTTTATGGTTAAGTTACACTGATGAAAGTAATGTGTTTACCCAAGAGGCATCACTGATTGACCAAGGAGTAGAACTCTGTTGTGTGGGGGGACACACCAACGGTGAGGCTCTGAGGCCCTCAGCAGAGAATGAAACCTATAACAGCTAGGGTGTTGTTCACTCTCTATGTCTACAAAGGCTGAACATGTACACTGTTGTCTAGCATCTTTTGAACTAAATCTGGAACAATGACACCCCCTTTGGACTTTCTTAGATACCTCTAGGGCTTTAAGTTCATCTGATATTTGACAAATGCTCAGCGTAATTTTGGTTCAGAAAATAGTCACTCTAGCCATATCTAATATGAATGGTTAAAACTGGCTCATTATTATGTTGTTATGGAAAGCTGTCTGAAGGATGCTGGTTGTTCATCATGGTTACTGTGATTTTGAGTGGAAAATGTGGACTGAAAAGTATTTCACTAGGATGCCAGATATGCCACCTCAAGCAATAACCTACTGTAAGCACTAAGAGAAAAGAAGAATAAATGAAGCAGCCATGGGAAATATATCACGAAAGTATGGCAATCTGGCTGGACCCAAGGAGTGCTTTGAATAGCAGCAAGCTCTGGAAATAGCAGCAGAACTTAGCCCAGTCTGGCGTGTGGGCTGCTGGTCATGCAGTGTGGTCTTTTTGGTAACCTCTGCTCACAAAGGTAGAGTTCAGTGGAACAAGGGACTGTTGTAACATCTTTCAACCTGGTATTCATTTCTGAATCATTGCATAACGTTTGCATGGAATAACACATACCACGTTTTGAATAGTAACAGGCAAAACCTCAAAGGCACCACAACTTGGATAGGCCTTCAAAAGTACAGCAACTTGGTTAACTGAATCATAATCTCTTTGATGTAACATCTGGATGGCAACCTCTTTAAGGATCTCATTTCCCATATAGTCACATCTCTTCCTTGCATAACAATATCCACCCTCAGACACACACAGGCTAAAAGCAGGGAAAAATTTCAGAGTCTAAGCTAAACCCCAATTTGTTTCTTCCAGCATCTTGTTTCAGCCTTGTGTTTTTACTCCTCACAAATATTTTTAAAACGAAACAAAAAAAAAAGACTGAATAAAGTGAGGTAGCCAGATGGATATCTGGGGGGAAAGTACCCCAGCGGAGGGAACTACAGTGCAAAGGCCCTTTTATTACTACAACCCTAATGTTTTACATATTGCTTGGCATGTCATTGACAATAAACAGTTAAGGAAGGAATAATGAAGAAGGGGAAGAAGTTTGTTTCAGAGAATGGGGGCTTAATTATCTGTCATATTCTTCAATTCCCAGATTTCCTGCAGCATGAGTCAACTACTAACCCAGTGAGCAACAGAAAATTTCACATCATTTTAAGACAGGCAGTAGGGCAATCTTGTTTCTACTGCTAGCAACACCCAGGGATGGTAGCAGCAGAGAAAGGTATAAAACATAATTTAGAGGTTAAGAACAACTCGAGCAATGAACTAGAAATCCTAGTTGTGAAGGCAGACCCACAAAGTGGAGCATCAGGTTGTGAATTCTATGATTAATGGCTCCACAAAGGGAGAGATTTTTAAAAAGAGAATATTTTGTAAGTATCTTCCTAGTGTACCTGTAGGCCCCTGAGAAAATCTATCTGAGGATAAAAATAGTATTTCCACAATCACAGGTCATTACTCATGGGTCTCCATTCCTCCATTCTCTGTTAAATTTCTGACCCTCCTCAAACTCTTCATGCAGAGCCACTGATACACTCAACGAGCATCTATGAGCCACCACTAATAGGTGCCAATCATGGTATGAGGAATACAGCTGTGGGCAGAATAGTCATAAGCTCTTCTGTGAGGAGCTGATAAGGTAGTGAAGGGTTCTGGGCTCTCCCAGAGCTTGTCTCATTTGTCTTCTGAGTGCCAGTGCTATTGGCTCTAAGAGCATCCACTGCTCTTCTTTCCTTGTCCCATTTTCCTTGGGGATGGCCCCTACCCTTAGCTGTATCCAACCAGCTCTGCTGCGGTCAGTGCCCAGCAGTCACGCTGCACCTCTGATGGTGCCCATCAAACTGCTCCAAGGCTGGTTGTGCACCTGTTAATCTATTTCTTGAGAATACTCTTGTCTCTAATCTTAATGAAATATCATATACATTTGTGTTACATTAGGAGTACAAACATTAGAGTTATGTTTAGAAATAACTCTATGAAGGTTTTTATATTTTATTTTCACATTGAAAATCAGTCATATTTGCTTCGGCCTCGAAGAACATGTTTATGTAAATTAAATGAGCACTGTAAATTAAAGCTGCACTTGTTTTAAATGGGAACTAGGAAATGGGCTGAAAATATGGAGGACCGCGCTCCGGCTGCCATTGGCTGAGGAAGTCAAAGACATTGGAGGCACTTCCCATGGTGGCAGAAGATGCCAGCACCCATGTTGGTGGCATCCTATCCTCTCTGTGGCCCATGAAGACTTTTGTCAACAGCCTTTGCAATGAGCAACAGTCCTTCTCTCAGGAAGTTCACATTTGAGGCCAGGCATGGTGGCTCACGTCTGTAATCCCAGATCTTTGGGAGGCCGAGGAGGGTGGATTATGAGGTCAGGAGTTCAAGACAAGCCTGGCCAAGATGGTGAAACTCCGTCTCTACTAAAAATACAAAAAATTACTCGGGTGCAGTGGCAGGCACCTGTAATCCTAGCTAGTCGGGAGGCTGAGGCAGGAGAATTGCTTGAACCCAGGAGGTGGAAGTTGCAGTGAGCCAAGATGGCACCACTACACTCCAGCCTGGGTGACAGAGCAAGATTCCATCTCAAAAAATAAGTTCACATCCTAGAGGGAAAAATTTGGAGAAAGACATATATATATATGTATGTATCATGTATATATATATGATATATATATGTATCATTTTATAATAATGAACTCCCATTAGCTAGTGGTGACCATTATTAAGAAGAAAAACAAAAACAAAGTACAATAAGCAGACAGAAAGTGATGGTAGAGATTGCTTTTATATAGTGATTGGTAGGGGCCACTCTGACAAGGTGGCCTTTGAGCTGAGACTGAATAAAGTGAGGTGGCCAGATGGATATCTGGGGGAAAAGTACCCCAGCAGCGGGACCTACAGTGCAAAGGCCCCGTCATAGGATTGCACCTGACTTCTTCAGGCCACCCCTAGGGAGTGAATGTGTGCGATCAACATGAACGTGGAGGAAATGAGGTCAGGCAATGAAGGAGGTGGATTTCATAGGGTCTTGCAGACCTTGAGAAGGGCTTGGGGTTTTCTTCTGAGTGAGGTAAGAAACCATTGTAGGAGTTTGCACAGAAGGACAGCATAATCTGATCTCAGTTGTAGAATCATTACAGACTGGCTGGGGTGTCACAAATAGACTGAAGGGTGCCGAGAGGGAGATATTTGGGTGTAGGCAAAAGGTGATGGTAACCTGGGTAAAGTTAGCAGTAGTAGTGGAGTTGGAGAGCATGCTTGGACTCAGAATTTGCTTTGTGTTGGACATGAGGTGGGAGGAAAAAGCAGTTAAGGACGATTCCAGGATTTTTAGCCTGAAAAACTCTAGAAATAATGCTAGCTATTTTTAATTAGAATGTGAAAGTCTAAGGGGAAGAAGGCTTATGGAGCAAGATCAGAACTTCAGTTATGGACATGTTGATTTCAGATGCATATTAAACATCCAGTGGAGATACTGAGTAGGCAGCTGATCATGCAGGTTTGGAACACAGGAAGACATCTGGACCAGGGATTTAACATTGGGAGTGTTCATCTTATAAGTTCATTGGACTAAGTGAAATCAGTGAGGCACTAAGCATTAATATTAAATAGATAAGAGAGAAATTCTGAGGACTTCTTCTGAAGGATCCTGGAGACTTGAAGCATCAAGATCTAAAGAAAGAGAGTGTGTTTAAAAAAAAAAAAAAGAAGAAGAAGAACCCTGGTAAGAGTAGCCTGTGAGAGTACTATCCTGAAAGCACAATGAAGAAAGTGTGTCAAAGAGGAAAGAGTGGTCAACTGCACCTAATGCTTTCGACACATCGAGGAAATTGAATGTAGGGGTTGACTAAGAATTGAAGACTAGCATTGTCAATGTGGATGTTATTGATCGGTGAACAATTAGTTTATTTTCTAAACTGGGACACTTTTAAGAGTGAAAGAGGATATATATTACTAATCTATTTCTGTATAAAAAATTACCCCCAAAGCTCAGTGCTGTGTTAACACAGCAAACATTTATTATCTCCTACAGTGTAGGTGGGTATAGAATTTGGAAGTGGCTTCTACATTCTGGCTCAGCACCTCTCATGAGATGGCAATCAGATATTGGCTGGGACTGCAGTCATCTAAAGGCTTCACTGGGGCTGTGAGATCTGTTTCCAAGGCGACTCAGTCGCATGGTTGAAAGTTAGTGCTAGCTGTTGGCAAGGGCTTCAGTGCCTCCCCACATGGGCCTCCCACAGACAGCTTGAGTATTCTAACAACATGGCAACTGTCTTCCCCCAGGTCAGGCAACTGAGAGAGCAAGGCTGAAGTGGTTACTCATGTCAGCCCTACTCAGTCTGGAAGGGGTCCCAGAAGAATGCGAGCAATTAGAGGCTAGGATAATTAATCGAGAGCCATCTTCAAGGATGACTACAGCAGGGTGTTATCCATATTTATGCTCAGGTAACACATACACACTGGGACCACCTCAGGCAAACTGAGGTGCAAGGTCGCCCTAATCTTTGGTGACTTTGGGTAGAACAGTTTCAGGGGAGTGTAGTGATAGATATGAGAACCACATCAATGAAATCCAAGCCCAGCTCTATTGCTCATTCACTCAATTTAAAAATGAGCTTATTTCTCATTTCTTTCCACTAGACCTGAAGCTGGTAGAATGGAGAATATGATGGATGCTCATTTTGCCATTAACTTGGAATCCAATAATAAAGCCAACAGAGAGTTAAGCAGGGTCAAGATGAAAATTTAGATTATATTTAATTAGATTTATTATCTAATAACATTGTTTTAGTACCCGTATCCGGTCAAACTAAAGCTCACATTAACTGTAAGAGTCATCACATTCTCCCCCAACCCCCTTTAAAAATTTTAAGTTAGACTTTTTTTTTAATTTACATTCAAACTATTATCTCCCTTATTTAAGTAGCTTCTTATTGAACACAATCTACTGATCTCCCAGATACACTTGGCATGTCTGAGTGCAGGGTAAACATAGTTTAAACTCAATCTGGTCTCCCTGGTACACTAAGAAGGCTGTTCGGGTCATCTCCTTTAAGAACTTTAACTTGCAGGGCCCAAAGTGGCTCCGGCCGGATGTCGTGGCGCTTGCGAAGGCAAGGCCAAGAGTTCAAGGCCAACCAACCTCAGCAACCTTACAAGCTTTCATTGATTGACAAAAAAAAAAAAAAAACTTTAACTTGCACTAGCATCAGCATCTTAGATGGATTTTATATGTAAGAGTATATATTGACATTGAGCTGATATCAGTATTTGAGCAACCATAAAAGTCAATCTTCAAGATGGGCAATGACACAGGTAATTCTTTAGAAATATCTTTACTCTGAAACATTGAGGGATCTTCCTTAAATCATTCCAGTAGCAAAAGCCTTGCCCTGAAAACTGTTGCCAGAAGAGTAGCTGGACCACCCATCTGGAACCAAATCGAAGTTCATCTCTATAAAGGAAAAGAAAATATCTGTAAATTGCTTGCTAGTTGCTCTCTTTTATGTTACCTTCTAGCCACCCTTCAAGTTCTTGTTTCCTTTAGTCATCCAACAAGAACAGAACTAGATGTTCATACAGCCTCTCAGGATTTATTCTACATCTATTTTGAATGGAAAAGTGATTAAAACTCTGTGGGTTTTAGGGACATAGAAGAGAGGCTAGAGGTGAATAGAAAAAGACAGCAGTGGCTGTAGCTGGCTTATGGAGCTCTCCCCTGCTGGAGGTTATCCCACGCTGAGGACTGGGGACTTGCAGCCATCTGGAGGTTACTGTAGATCAGTGCGTCTTGGGAATGCACATGCAGAGGCAGGAACAGGACTGAGCTGTGCATGTAGAAAATTGAATGTGTCCATTGATCCGCTAAGCCTAAATAAACTCTCATTCTTGTTAGCACAGCAATTAGTCCTCGTGGTCACTGGAGCATTGAAACAAGGCAGTTTGGCCCACTTGTCTTGTTTTCCTCTGTTCTCAACATGAAACACATCCAGATTGGGACAGAAAAAAATCCTTCTTAACTTTCAATCACCACCCTCTTCAAATCAAAAAGTAGACTGAGAAGAAGGAACAGCATGGAGGTGACATTTAATCTGAAGATCTACCCACTGCTGTTGCTCAACATTAGCTTGGTGCTTTCAAAGAACACAGCGTGTCCTGGACATCTACATTTTTTATATATCATCTCACTTAAACCTCACAAGTGAGATTTACATAGCAGCCTCTCTTGCAGAGGCACAGTTCACACAGAACACATGTATGTGTATGTGGTAGAAATACTGGGATGGGAAAAATCTGCTAATGGATTGAACCTAGAGGAAAGAACCAGCAGAGCCAAGTCGTGATCCCAGATCCACCACAAGATCATTTGTGCCTCAGTTTCCCTTAAAACACAATTGACAACATTGAGGTAAGCAGAGGACACATGTTACCATGTTCGATGTAGAACTCTGAGCTTTCCATGTAAAGGTGTTTAAAATGCATGGTATGGCAGCAGTTGAGTAGTCCCTTCACACTCAGGCCTACCCAGCGGGGGTGTGGAGAATAATGTGAATTGAGCCCACTGCTGTCTCTGTGCAGTTCAATGTTCCCAGATGGCATATTCAATTAGAGTTTATTTTAACATCTTAAATGAAACTTATTGAGAAATGATATTCTACACTCAACAAAGGGAAAAAGCATATCAATACCATATCGACATGTGATTTCTAATATGCTGTTACTCTTCCATATCTCATGGCATAGAACCTGCCATAACTCTTCCAGTCACACTTAGAGAACAAGACAGGGTCATGTCCTCTTTTGAGTGTCATCTTCTCCCACTTAAGCAGTGTGTCTCAGCCTTGGCACTATTGATATTTGGAGCTGAATAAATTTTCAATGGGGCAGGGTGGCTGTCTTGTGCATTGAAGGAATATTTAGCAGCATCCCTTACCTCCATCTGCCAGATGCCAGTAGCAACCTCCACCTCCCCACCTCACCCCCAGTAATGTCTTCAAGGATTGCCAACTGTCTCCTAGGAGTAAAATCACCTCCGGTTGAGAACCACCACCTTACAAAATGCATAGTAACGGAACTACGCTGCTTGTTTGAATTAGGAGCTCTAGAGAGCTCAGTGATCATTCACGCAATCATCCATTTTACAGATGAAGGCACTGAAGCCAAAGAAATGTGGTGCCTTGTTTTAGGTAACACAGTTAAGTGGTACATCTGTCATTAGAAACCCTACTGACTACTCCCTGACTACCTTATCTAAGTCTTATGAACAGCCAAAAGAAAAAAAAAGAAAGAAAAGAAAAGGAAAGAAAAACAAACCAAATTCTATTATCATCTACCTGATCAGCACAGTCTATTTGAAGAAAGCCCACTGAATCTAAATGGGTTAGACCTAGATTTAGTGGGTTAAAACTGCAATTACTTTTTCACCACCCCAATAAGTTAGGTACAGCTGTAGTTCTGGAATAGTCAGTAGAATGTTTGGCAAATTAAAAGAAATGGCAAAAACCGCAATTACTTTTGCACCACCCCAATATTATAGGTGTAATCCAGGCTCCTTTGATGTCATCCTGATTTAGGCAAAATAACCCTTTATCAGATTTTTTTACCTCCTTCTCCTCAGCTCCACTTTTGTGTTCCCTCTAGTCCCTGGAGAAGCTGTGCTGTATCTAGGACACACAATCACTGAGTATGTTGTAAGGTTGAACATCTTCAAATCCTCTAATGAGCTCCACAGTCTTCCACAAGCCAACACATTGTTGAATGGTCATGAATGAAGTCAGTTGGTCTCTACCACTGTGCTTCCTTCTTCAGCTCACTTGATTTTCCTTTCTCTGCCCTTGGAGTCATCCATCTCCTTCCATGTACCAAATTCTCACTCACCTTCAACCAAAAAATTCTAGAATGGCACCTACTGTCAGAAGATCCATGACCTCCAAATCTGAATGGATCATAGACATTTTAGCTGAAGATTCCTTTCTTCTTTAAGTATGTCCACCAAATTCTTGACCTTGCCCAAGAATCAACAGGTAATGTCCTGAAGAAAAGGAAAGAGAGAGAAAGAAAGAGATAGAAAGACAGACAGAAAGAAAGAGAGATAGAGAGATAAAGAGCCTTTTGGCTCTCTGAACAGCACCATGGCAGTTGGCAAGAACAAGCGCCCTGTGAAAGGCGGCAAAAAGGGAACCAAGAAGAAAGTGGTTGATCCATTTTCTAAGAAAGATTGTTATGATGTGAAAGCACCCGCTATGTTCAATATAAGAAATATTGGAAAGACGCTAGTCACCAGGACCCAAGGAACCAAAATTGCATCTGATGGCCTCAAGGGTCGAGTGTTTGAAGTTAGTCTTGCTGATTTTCAGAATGATGAAGTTGCGTTTAGGAAACTCAAGCTGATTACTGAAGATGTTCAGGGCAAAAACTGCCTGACTAACTTCCATGGCATGGATCTTACCCATGACAAAATGTGTTCCATGGTCAAAAAATGGCAGACAATGATTGAAGTTCATGTTGATGTCAAGAATACCGATGGTTACTTGCTTCGTCTGATCTGTGTTGGTTTTACTAAAAAACGCAACAATCAGATACGGAAGACCTCTTATGCTCAGCACTAACAGGTCCGCCAAATCCGGAAGAAGATGATGGAAATCATGACCTGAGAGGGGCAGACAAATGACTTGAAGGAAGTGGTCAATAAATTGATTCCAGACAGCATTGGAAAAGACATAGAAAAGGCTTGCTTATCTATTTATCCTCTCCATGATGTCTTCGTTAGAAAAGTAAAAATGCTGAAGAAGCCCAAGTTTGAATTGGGAAAACTCATGGAACTTCATGGTGAAGGCAGTAGTTCTGGAAAAGCCACTGGGGATGAGACAGGTGCTAAAGTTGAACGAGCTGATGGCTATGAACCACCAGTCCAGGAATCTGTTTAAAGTTCAGACTTATAATAGTGGCAAATAAAATGTCTTATTTGTGGCCAGGCATGGTGGCTCACGCCTATAATCCTAGCATTTTGGGAGGCTGAGGTGGGTGGATCACCTGAGGTCGGGAGTTCAGAACCAACCTCATTATCATGGTGAAAGCCCATCTTTATTTTTTAAAATAAAATAAAATAAAGAGAGATAAAGGAAGAAAGAGGGAAAGAAAAGGAGGGAAGGAGGGAGGGAGGAAGAGAAGAGGGAGGAAGGAAGATTGTTGAGTGCGCAAATGTGGTAACATATATAGAAATGGCACACAGGGTACTTATTCAGGACATTTTGGGATCTAAGATGTGACTATCAAGTAATGCAATGGATTTTTCACTTCAGACTTACAGAACCAGGTCTCATTACTCTGTGGGAACCAGAGATTTCAGATACTATCCTTGGGGCTTGAAATTACCTCTTCTTATCCTCTAAAACACAGGTCAGTTATTTGCAAAAATCTTCTCTGATTCTATCTCAGTTGGATATAAATGGTTTCAGACTAGGGCCTGATCATAACACATCGATTGTCATTAGCAGAGTCTATTTTTCTGAGTTGCAATTAGACACTCTCCAGGAGCAAACAGTGAAACATGCACAGGGTATCCTGCTGTAATTACTCCAAATTTACAACAACATTTAAAAAGAATTTTATATAAATAATGATACTGCATAGAATTTCAGAATAATAAGTTCTCATAGATGACTTTAATTGCACTGTCAAATAAATAGCAACTATTTTTTTCTTTTGACTTAGCAAATTCTATTTTCAGTGTTAGTGATGATGACTTCTCAGACACCATGGAGAAATGTTTACCACAACTGGCACACAGATGCTTACACACCATTTTTCAAAAGTAGGTACCTAGATTTCCCTTGTCCCACTTCCATGCCCAAGTGAGAATGAGGTTTCCTGTGCTTCACCCCTGTCCGCACATTCCATTGACCATCCCACTTACACCCTGGGCTTACAGGTCTTGGGAAGCTGCTACAGGAGGGTTGGGCTGTGGGAAAGCATGAGTCCCATCCTCAAGGATCTTACAGTCTGGTGAGGACCAAAGGCAGGTAAATCAGTAATAACAATACACAGTAAAAAGTGGGCAGGAACCCCCAGGGAAGGCTGCTAATACCATCTTGGTGATTGCCCTCACCAAAGAGAAACCTTCACAAGGAAAAAAACATCCAAGTCAAAATTTAAAGGTGAGTGGTTCAAGCAAAGTGAGGTGGAGGGAAAGTGTCCCATGTAGAAGTATGAGGAACAGAGAATGTCAAGAAACCTCTCAGAGGACATCACATCCCTTCTGATGCAACACGTTCCATATATCAGCAACTGGCTTAAGTGGTTTGTTCTTAGACATGCCTTTTGGACAACATGATATCAGAGCAAGGAGAAAGTCCCCTGAACTTTCCAAGACATCTCCCTGTCTATTCAGTATTGCCTGTAATTAACTGAGATCACAAATATGCCTTCCTATAGTTAGAAATAAAATGCCTCTGGAGAGTTCACATCTTTCTACACCAAAGAATATAAATGGTGATGTTAGAGCTCTAGTTTCCCAAAGGCAATGATTCTTAAACATTAAAGGGCATAGAAATTACCTGGGTAGGCTATTTAAAAATCAGGTTTAGATATTTATACAACCATATACATAGCAGCATTATTCACAATCATCAGAAGGTAAAAACTACCCAAATATCAATTGATAGATGAATGGATAAGCAAAATGTGGTCTATCCATAAAATGAAATATTATTCCATCTTAAAAAGGAAGAATATCTTGTCAGATACTACAATATGGATAAAACTTGAGGACATGATGCTCCATGAAATAAGCCAACCACAAAAGGACAAATGCTGTATGATTCTACCTACAGGAATTACTAAGCAGTCAGATTCACAAAGACAACAAGTAGAATGGTGGGTGCCAGGGCCTGGGGAGAGAGGAATGTGGGGTTGCTGTTTAATGGGTATAGCATTTCAGTTCGGGAAAATGGAAAAGTCCTGGAGATGCTGTGATGGCTGCACCACCATGTGAACCTGCTTAATGCCTCTGAACTGTACACTTAAAAATGATCAAGATGATAAATGTTAGGTGTGTTTTACCACGATAAAAAACAATACTGAAAAAGAAAAAAAAAAAAGCATGTTCCTGGGGTCTGCTGCCAGACAGTCCAATTCAATAGGTATATGTTAAGGAGGTACCAGAGAGGTACATTTCTTTAATTTCAACTTAAAGAAATTTAAAAAAAAATGATACAGGATGTAAATGGAAAAATCTCCAGTAAAATACATAGCATAAATAAAAATCAGTCACAATTTTTGGAAATGAAGGATACACTAACAGAAATGCAAAAGGCACTGGAAAGTCTCAGCAATAGACTTGAACAAGTAGGAGAAAGAAATTCAGAGCTTGAAGACAAGCCTTTTGAATTTACTCAATTCAACAAAGACAAAGAAAAAAGAATTGTAAGAAATGAACAAAGCATCCAGGAAGTTTGGAATTTTGTAAAATGACCACATCTAAGAATAGTTGGTGTTCTTGAGGAAGAGGAAAAATCTAAAAGTTTGGAAAACATATTTGAGAGAATAATTGAAGAAAATTTCCCCAGCCTTGCTAGATATCTAGACATCCAAATACAAAAAGCTCAAAGAATACCCAAGAAACTCATCACAAAAAGATCAACATTATGGCACATAGTCCTCGGGTTATCTAAAGTCAAGATGAAAGAAAGAATCTTAAAAGCTGTGAGGCAAAAGCATCAGTAACCTATAAAGGAAAACCTATCAGATTAATGGCAGATTTCTTTGCAAAAATTCTACAAGCTAGAAGCTATGGGGTCCCTATCTTTAGCCTCCTTAAACAAAACAATTATCAGCCAAGAATTTTGTATTCAGTTAAACTAAGCTTCATAAATAAAGGAAAGATGCAGTCTTTTTCAGACAATCAAATGCTGAGAGAATTCACCACGAGGAAGCCACCATTAGAACAACTGCTAAAAGGAGCTCTAAATCTTGAAACAAATCCTTGAAATAGAATCTCCTTAAGACATAATATAAATCTGTTTGAGTTCTTTGTAAATTCTGGATATCAGCCCTTTGTCAGATGGGTAAACTGCAAATGTGGGTGAAGGGGAGGAAGGCAGCAAAACACACTGCCATGTGTGTACCTATGCAACTATCTTGCATGTTCTGCACATGTACCCCAAAACCTAAAATGCAATAAAAAGAAAAAAATAAAATAAAATAAAAAGACATAATATAATGGGACCTATAAAACAATAACACAATGGAAAAAGAAAGCAAGGTATTCAGGCAACCGCTGGCATGATGAACAGAATAGAACCTCGCATCTCAACACTAGTGCTGAACGTTAATGACCTAAATGTTCCACTTAAAAGGTACAGAAAAGCAGAATGAATACTAATTTGCCAGCCAAGTATCTGCTATCTTTGAGAGTCACCTGACACGTAAGGACTCACATAAACTTAAGGCAAAGTGGTAGGAAAAGATATTCTATGCAAATGGACACCAAAAATGAGCAGGAGTAGCTACTCTTACATCAGACAAAACAACAGCAGTTAAAAACGACAAAGAGGGACATAATATAATGATAAAGGGACTAGTCCAACAGGAAAATATCACGCTCCTAAATATATGTGCAGCTAACACTGGAGCTCTTAATTTATAAAAATAATCACTACTAGATCCAAGGAATGAGACAGACAGCAACACAATAGTAGTGGGGGACCTTCAATACTCCACTGACAGCACTAGACAGGTCATCAAGACAGAAAACAAAGAAACAGTGGACTTAAACTATATCCTAAAACAAATAAACTTAACAGATATTTATAGAACATTCTACTCAACAACTGCAGCATGTGCATTCTATTCATCAGCACAAGGAAATTCTCCAAAATAGACCATATGATAAGCCGCAAAACAAGTCTCAACAAATTTAAGAAAACTGAAATTATGTCAAATACTCTCTCAGACCACAGGGGAATGAAATTGAAAATCAACTTCAAAAGGAACCCTTAAAACCATGCAAGTACATGGAAATAAAATAAGCTGCTCCTGAATAATCATTGGGTCAACAATGAAATCAAGATGGAACTGTAAAAATTCTTTGAACTGACCAATAGTAATGACACAAACTACCAAAGCCTCTGGAATACAGCAAAAGCAGGGTTAAGAGGAAACTTCACAGCATCAAATGCTACATCAAAAAGCCTGAAAGAGCACAAAGAGATCATCTAAGGTCACGCCTCAAGGAACCAGAGAAACAAGAACAAACCAGACCCAAACCCAGAAAAAGAAATAACCAAGATCAGAGCAGAACTAAATGTAATTGAAACAAACAAACAAAATACAAAAGATAAATCCTCAAAAAATACTTTTGCATTTGTCTTCAAGTGACACATCTTGAAGACACTCTCTTGGGAGAAGGAGCCAGAATGCCTGGAAGTGCTGTGCAGCCAGGAGTGGAGACGAAGATGGAAGTGGAGTAGACTGAGTTGGTAGAAGGGATGCCAAACACTATGTCACAGCTGTGATCCACAGAGTGGTGCCATTTCTCCCCTTCAGTTCCCAAACAGAATCTGTATAGGATGTCACCTTTGCATAGTGCATCACTTCAGCAGGCTCTGAACTGCAAAGCATGTAACTACGGTTTCTGTGGACAAGCAAGCGCCCAAAATAGATGTATGTGGCTGGGAAAGTAAACAATCTCTCCTTTGCAGACCCAAATGTGACACGGAGTATACTAAAACCATAAGCATATCCTCTGGTTCCTCTTCAGATGGTATAAATCTTTCGCCTTTTACTAAAACCATGAACATCGTTATTCTAAAGACCACATCCACTTTCAGGTGATCACTCAGATTAAGTCATAAGCCTGTATATTTCTGAGAAAGTCAGATGCAACACTTTGTAATGTGCAAAACTCAAACAAATACATTGTTTAACTTGGGCAAGTAAGGAGTAGCTAATTTAATAAATGATAAATTCTGTGAAGTTTAAGGTTTTTAACATGCAATAGGCATGAATTATACAATCACAGGATTCATTCTTTTTTGTTTGTTTTTTTCAAGACAGAGTCTCACTCTGTCATCCAGTTTGGAGTGCAGTAGTACAATCTCAGCTCCCTGCAACCTCCACCTCCTGGGCTTAAGCAATTCTCCTGCCTCAGCCCCTGGAGTAGCTGGGATTATAGGCGTGTGTCACCATGCCCAGCTAATTTTTGTATTTTTTAGTAGAGACGGGGTTTCACCATGTTGGCCAGGCTGGTCTCGAACTCCTGACCTCAAGTGATCCACTTGCCTCGGCCTCCCAAAGTTCTCAGATTACAAATGTGAGCCACGGCACCCGGCCAGGATTCATTCTTATTTACTTATTTACTTAACTAACATTTACTGAACTCCTGTAATATGCCAGGAGCTAATCTAGATGCTGAACAAAACAGGCAAGAAGACCTGGGCCCTTGTGGAATGGAAATAGCTGAAGATCAGGCAAATTACACTCTGGCTTCCTTTCTACCACATCACAGATTTTGGAGTTTAGAAAGACTGCATTGCCCTTTGCAGAACTTCTGTGAAAATGCTGGTTTTTCCTAAGAGCAGGTATGTGGAGTAAAATCCTAGGCTGTGTCTCATAGACTCTGTCTGCCAAAGCTTGGCATGTCTCTCTTTTTCCCTCCCTCCTTCCCTCTTTGTCTCCTTTCTCCTTTCCTTCCTCCTTTCCTCCCTTCCTCCTTCCCTGTCATCCTTCCTCCCTTTCTTTTCCTCTCTCTCTTTCTCTCTTTTTTCTCTTAGCTGCCCTCTTCCTTTTTTTTCCCCCAATCACACCTAAACTGTTATACTGGTTCTGTTCTGGAGTACAACCTTTGACAAAGCAAAACAAAAACACCCAAGGGTTATTTATTTATTTATTTATTTATTTATTTATTGAGATGGAGTTTTGCTCTTTTTGCCCAAGCTGAAGTGCAGTGGCATGATCTCGGCTCACTGCAACCTCTGCCTCACGGGTTCAAGCAATTCTCCTGCCTCAGCCTTCCAGGTAGCTGGGATTATAGATGCCTGCCACCACACCCGGCTAATTTTCCTGTTTTTAGTAGAGACGGGGTTTCGCCATGTTGGCCAGGCTGGTCTTGGACTCCTAACCTCAGGTGGTCCACCCGTCTCAGTCTTCCAAAGTGCTGGGATTGCAGGAGTGAGCCACTGTTCCCGGCCTCAAGAGTCTTTAAAATGGAGTAAAAAAATAATTGGAATTTGTTAAATTGGTAGCCTACTCTGTGTTCCTATAAGCAAACAGAAAGTACTTCTCCCCAGTGCACTACCATACTACTATTTGATCATATTTTATTTATCATTGACTCTCCAAGTCTGCAGGGTGACCAACTCATCCTGGTTTTAACACTAACTCTTCAATCTCCTGGAAGCCAAGACAGTTAGCCACCCTTCCTCTAACACAATAGTACCTAGCAGATTCTTCATACACATTTTCTATATGAATAAAGAAATAACCTCATAAAAATATTCAATATTCATCCACACACTTCATTGATTCAATTTTCTCTAAGATGTTTTCTCATGTAAAAACAGAAAAAAAGAGACTTTCATGCACAAGGCTATTTCCAGTTATAACCATTAAAAGTCAGATGTTTTAGGTTTGAACATTAAAATATTTAAAATCCACATATAAACTCAGTCAGTATGCAATATGTTTATTTTAGTATTCTTAGTGAAAAATGTCAGAGTATTTATTCTTGTTATACTCTGTAACTTTCATTCTGTCAAATGTAGGTGGGGTGAGCAAATAGATTTTTGAAAATAGATTTTGAAAACCAGATTTTAAAAAAATCTGATGGCTTCAGGGCAGTCATAAACCTGGGATTATGGCTTTCTGCAAGGCCAAAGTAATGAGGCATGAATAAATGTTGCTGATCTCACTTCCTCCCTCTGTAAATGACCAACAAGAGCCACGTTGTACATGGAACACCACCGACTCGCAGGCAGAGGAACCCAAACAACTTCATTTGTGCTTCACAGTTAAGGCAGTCCCTGTTGCATGACCTCAGGCTTAATAAGTCATCACAGGTCCAGAGACGATTCTTCCTGCAGACATACTTCCCAGCCCAGCTCATCAGGAGACGCTGGCTCAGGCACAGTCTCTCCCACTCGAAGCTTTATTAGCCATTATCCTTCGTGACTTCAAGGTGATATCTCAACACATAGTAAAAACTACTTTCCACTGCTTCTCACATAACATGGAAATTTATTTCCCTTATAAAACAGGAATCACAGGTGTAAATGCCACCTACACAGCTATTTCATTCCAGGGGCCACCCCACCAAAAAGAGAGTATCTTATCCATGGAATATGCTTTTCTGCGGTTTGAACCAAGTTTAAGTAAAAATGGGTCACAGTTTTATTTTCCTTCTCCCTCTTTCTCTCCTCACATCCTTCCTTCCTTCTTTCACTTTTCTTCCTTTCTTTCAATCTCCCAAACTCATGAGACTGCAGAAAAAACTTAAAACATAAAATGAAAATCAAAAGTCTGCCAGACTAACGTTCCTTAGAAAACAGCTCATGAGGTACTGCTGTGAACAGATCATTAATCAAATGGAGATTAATGATCTACTGTGTCCTCCACATTTCAGAAGAATGTTCTGGACCTATGTTCTCACCTTTACTTCTTAATGGAGAGCTGCATGGGGGAAGTGCATCGATTCCAGGCCCAGCTTGGTCACTAAATCACTGCTGGGTCTCATCTCTTCAAGTCTACAATGGGAATTTGGAATGAGATATTCTTCAATGTCCCTTCAGTTTGAATCACGTTCTACATTAATTGGTACACACACACACATGTGCATACACACTTACTCCAATGAAACTACATATAAAAGTATGAGCGAAATTGTGTCCCTCATTCCCCAAAACACTTGTTTGTTGAAGTTCCAACCCCCAGTACCTCAGAATGTGACTTTATTTGGAGTTGGGCCTTAAATGAGTGATTAAGTTAAAATGAGGCCATTAGAGTACGGATCTAATGGAATATGACTGGTGTCTTTTTAAGAGGAGGAAGAGATGTCAGGGGTGCATGTGAAGAGAGAGAAGGACATGTTAGGACACAAAGAGAGGACACCATCTGCAAGTCAAGGAGAGAGGTCTTGGAAGGAACCCACCCAGCCAACACCGTGACCTTGGTCTCCCAGCTTCCAAAACTATGAGAAATACATTTATGTTATTTAAGCTGTGCAGTCTGGTATTTTGTGTGTTGCAAATATGTTCATTTCTATCAAGGAAGATCTGCACTGATGCTCTGATCCCAACTGTGTGTGCAACATGGCAGAAACGGAAGGTTTATCTAGAAGACCCAGACTTGGATCCAAATGGTGCAATTAGAATAACTTCCTTCAGATACCAAGATAATCCATATCAATGTCACCTAGGGCTGTCCTTTAACTACAACCATATGGCATGTCTTTATTTTCTTGAAATTTGCAGTAGAACAAGGCTCATGCTGGAGAAGGCACGGCTAACTTGGACTTCTCCCCTTAGCTAAGATTCATGAAGATACAGAAAGTTCTACAAGTATTTACTGAGCACTCATCATGCACTGAGACTGATGCAAGACACAAGATAAATAAAGCTGGGGCCTCCTGCCCCTGGAGAACTTACAAGTGAAGGATGATGGACACATATAAGCAGCTCCACTGTAAGCCAGATGGTGTTTTGCTCAAGAAACTAAATGCTATGCAAGTTGTCTCTGTGAGGAACTATATTTTTGTTACAAATAAAAGGAGTCCTAGGGAAAAATGACCTAAACAAGTAAGGACTTTATTTTTCTTCTACAACTAGAATTCCAGGAGTTCATGGCTGCTGGCGTTGCTTCAAGATTTCAAAGATGTTCGGGTCAAGGTTTTGCAACAACTGCTTCCCCAAGCCTGATTAAGATGTAATTGATAAAAAAAAAAAAAAAGGTATAGACTGACACTGTGACATCTGCACATATGCATACATAGTGAAATGATCAAATCAAGGTGATTAACATCTCCATCACCTCCACACTTATTTTTATGTGGTGAGAACATTTAAGATCTGTAACAATCTTGATGGTCCCTTGTGGTTTCAAAGTGGCTACTCTGGCCACTGTGTCTATTAGGGAGATTAAAAAAAAATAAAGGAAGGAGAAAAAGAGCAAAAGGCAGACCAATGCCAGCTGCATCTGCAGCCCATTTTAGAGGCTTTCTCCTTGAATCCCACCCACCCACTTCCATTAACATCTCACTGGCCAGAACAGTGTTCCATGACCTCTGGGCCTAGAGAGAGGCTGAGAAATGCACTTTTTTCACCTACGCACTTTGCTGCTCATCCTTCCAACAAGAGTAAGAAGGAGAAGTAGAGGGAGAATACACTTGGGGTAGGCAGTACAAACGAAGAGCGAGGAGAGGTGCGTTCACCTGCCATGGCCCATTCCGTGTGGTTAGAGGACGTGGGATGTGAGCTGGATCCACAGGCAGACAGCGTGGAAAGAGCAGTCTATGCAGAGGCATCATCACCACAAAGACAGAAGGTTCAAGACTGCAGATAACATAAGAACCACCAATGCTAGGGCCTAGAGTATATGGGCAGTGAGAGAAAGTACCAGAAGATCAGTTAGAACATGCAGATGGGGGCTAACTGGTGAGTTTACTAGTTTTCTAGGGCTGCCATAATGAAAACCACAGCCTGGGTGGCTTAAATACCACATTTATTTCCTCACAGTTCTGCAGGTTAGAAGTCCAAAGTCAATGTGTCAGCAGGGTTGCTTTCTCCTGAGGCCTCTCCCTTGGCTTGCACAAGGCTGTCATCACCGCGTCCTCACATGGTAACTCCTCTGTGGGCACACATCTCTCTGCATGTCCAAGTTTCCTCTTCTTATAAGGATACCAGTGACATTGGATCAGGGTCCACTCTAATGGCCTCAGTGTACTTAACCACCTCTCTAAAAGTCCTGTCTTCAAATATGGTTGCATTCTGAGGCATTAGGGTTAGGCCTTCAACGTAGGAATCTGGGGATGGGAGGGCAAGACTCAGATAGAATTCAACCTGTGACAGAGAGAATCTTAAAATCTAGGCCAAGGAGTTCGCGTTTTGTTCTGTATGCAAGAGGAAGACATCAGACGTTTTGAGCAGGGAGAAACATTGTTAGAGTGATTATTTTTTAGCAGGTTCATCCTTTGTCCATTTCGTAGGATGCATTAGCAGCATATGATGGTCTGAATTAGGACAGTAGCGATAGAAATGCAAATAGGAAATGGAGTAGGAGATAAATTCAAGAGACACTGTTGGGGTAGAATGACCAGGATTTGCTAATTTGATATAGAGGTGCAGGTGAGGGAAGAGCTGGAGGCAATCCTGAGATTCTCGAGGCTGGGCAATGGAGTGGGCAGGGGCAGCATTTACTGACATAGAGTGAAGTGGAGGAGGCCAATTCAGTTTAGAACATGACCACGCTTATAAGATGTGCATATGGAGCAATCACAAAAGCAGCTGGAAATGTGGGTTCAGAGCTTGGGCATCACCAAGAGCCTTATTTTAACAACAGGCTGGCCTAAGCAAGCTTTTGAGTAGGAAAATTTGTCCCTGATGTCTTTCCACCTCCTGTCATGTTCTCTCTGCAATTCTTGGGTCCTAGGCCCACATGCTCCCAAATTGTACCCCCTCCTCCTCCTGAATGCAAATGCCCCTGCACTCTGTCGGGCTCCATAGGTTCTGAGTCATGGAGAAGGAAGAGAGAATGATATCTCCCAAAGGAAAGCCTGGTGCCTTCCAGGCAGTGTCAGGAGGAAGAGAGGAATCTCAGTCCATGGCTGGGAGGCATTTTCACAGTGGGTGCCTTTTCCTGCTGCTCCTGAAGGCACACAATGCCTTTCAGCCTTCTCAGAGGATTCTGAACTCAGAGATCAGACTTTGACCATCTGCTTTTGGCTGCTTCTGAGAAAAAGGCCTTAAACCTTCAGATTTGTATTTGAATGTGAAGAATGCATACCATGGATTTATATGTGTCAAATGGGTTTGGTTTATACTTGTCAACTTCATGTTCCTGGAGTAGTAGATTGCCAAGCAGCCCTGTGCCCTGGGAAAAGATCATCAATGTAACGGTGCCTCTAACAACATTTAATCTGAGTTCTCTTTCTGTTTGCAGCTGAAGAGCTCTCTAAAATGGTTTTCTTACAGGATTAGATGTGGGTCAATATCTGTCAAATTTTAGGTGGCACTAAAGCTCCATAAGGAAATGGATACCTTTCCGTTTCAAGCATGCCAAGCCCTGGTCTTTGGTGAAGAAATATAAACGTTCTCACCCAAATACAAATTCTCTGTTTCCCAGGCATCTTTTCTGGGCTCTATTTCCTTTGGATAGTGTGGCATGGGGCCCTCGGCTGGCCCCCAATTCTGGGATCTATCATTGCAGCAGGAAGGCCAGCTGCAGCTTCTTTGAATTTTCTCATCATTCACACCCTGCCTCGAGAATATAGGTGGTGGCATTTGTGGATGCACCTGTGGGACACAGTCACCTATATTCTCCTGTTGGTGTCCCCAAGGGATGGGCTTACTCAAGATCTGTTGTCCCTGTGCAGGCACTAGCTCTGAACTTGGGCAGAGAGACACAGAGAGGGAGGGAGAGAAGAAACTGAAAGAGAACAAGGCCTGAGTCAGCCAAGGGAGACTCAGTATAATTGGTTGTTTCTGCCCAGGGCCTCTTTGGCCTTCACTCCCTGGGAGGAAAAGGCATTATGCACCCCTCAGGTGCACAGGGCAACCCAGACGCAACCCTGAGGACTATGAAGAAGGAGACAGAGGTAGCCCTGCACCTCATGCTTTTTCTCTCACAAACTGCATTTCTGACATTCTTCACCCCACAGCCAGTGGGAGTGACGGCTTCTTTTATCACTTGCAGTCTGACCTGCTGGCTGAGCACCTGAACTTGCAAGCTCATTTCTTTTCAGCTGTGGGTTGTTCGCAGTGAAATGATACCAACTGCCCGCTGAATTTCGGGTGATCATCAGCCACTGGGCCTTCAGGATGCTTCCCCTAGCCAGCCAGCTCAGGGTCTCAGTTCCCTTTTTGCTGATTTCAAATAATGTTCCAGCAGCTTGGAATCATTGCTTTCTCCCTTTCTGTTCAGGTTTGGGTGAGGCATTTATGAGTAGACAGCCTGACCCCTATTAGTTAGAATGAGAAATCCTAGGGCTGTCAAACTCAGATCTGATGCTGAATTAATTCATCAAGTTTTTGCTTTTTTTATAGAGAACATGATTCTGGAAAAAAAAGATCATTGCATTCTCAATCTCTGCTCTGTCCAATACAGTCACAATTAAGCCTCGTGTGGTAACTTAAATTTGAATTAAATTTACATAAAATTGAAATTCGATTCTTCAGTCATACTGGCCACATTTCAAGTACTCAACGGCCACATGTGGCTAGCAGCTACCATGTTGAACAAGCAGACGTAGAACATTTTCATCTTCACAGAAAGTTCTATTAAACAGCACTGATCCCACATTTCCATTTCTGACCTTTGACTATGAAATGCACTGCTTCTTGGTCCTATGACCCTTATACCAAACACTTGGATTTCGTCTGATAATATCAGGTCACTGGTAGCAGAATACATCTAATGTTCATTACTGTTACATGGCTGTTATCATGATGATTTATAATCATAGAATACCTGCCAGGTTTTTAACTGATTTCTTTCCTTATTATTTCACGGATATAATTTGCTAGTGTGAATTAACAGCATTTGTGGAATTTCCAAGGTTACCCTGCTTCTCCAACAGCTTCCCCGTTCCTGACATTGATTCATTTATTATTCATGCATTCCCTAGATGCTTCTGGAAGGTGGGTTCCTCGCGCTTAGATGGGAGTGACATTTGTGAATGCACCTGTGGGACACAGTCGCTTATATTGTCGTGTGACGTACAGACACTGTAACATATTTCAGAGCTGGGGCTCTGGTGTCCACTGTGCAGCTCTATCACTTTCTATCTCTGTCCCTCATTTTCTCATCTGAAAATAAGGATAATCACATATGGAGCTCTCGAGGTTATGAAGATTAAATGAGCTAAAACATGCACAGTTCTTACACAGAAGATGTTGTCTACTAGATAGTCTAACATGTTATTTTAATAATCGGCCTGTTCCGTTTCATTATTGTTGATACAGGGTGAGATTTTAGGTCCAATTCTTTTCTGGCCAATCATTCTACAAAAGAAATGAGGATCCAGGACGGGAATTGTGGTTAGTGTGAACTCGTAGCTTCTTGCCAGAACAATCATTTCAACAGTTCCTGCAGCGTGGTGAAATTTCCTGTTCTTTGTTTTGCTGCTTTCTCTCTGTGGATAAAAACTATGAGTAAGCTGAATAGTAGTAGCAAGCAAGCAAATAAGAAATTAGATTCTGAAAATGCTTTTTCTTCTTTTACAGAAGGACAGAGTCTGTTTTTAGTTCCTGAAAAAGAGCTGGGTGGTTGTTGTTCTTGTTGTTGTTTGTTTTGGTTTTTTTGTTTTCTGTTTTTTTGGTTTTTTAAAGAGCAAAGCCTGTTCTAGAATACCCACCTAGCGTGAAGATGATTGAGTCTACCTGGCCCCCACTATCTCATTCACATCTTTTCTGAGTGGTTTCATTGGAACAAGAATAAAATCCATAATGAAAAATAACACGATCTTTGTCCCCTCTGAACACTTTTAACTTAGTAGAAATTGAAAGAATTCCTAGCACTTAAAGAATTAGATTATTTCTGGAGCCTATACCATCTATGGCAGGAAGTCAGTGTGAACAGAATGAGTTTACATTTAGGAAATACTTCGGGGCATCAAGGTTACCTTCACTTCTACAGTCTGGCTTCTCCTCCACCTTTCTTGGTGAAATGACTCTTTCTGTGACTTTCCCAGGAAACTCACTGTTCATTATACCTGTTTAGCACTGCAAACCCCCTTAATCTTTCTTGAAAATTTATTTCCAGTATTCACTGCTTTGTTTCTGGGCCTGGCTGTTAGAAGTGTCTGCATTGAAGAGGCTTTCCTATTGAAATTTGATAGTGTCTCAGAAAAGGACCTTGATAGCATGATATTTGCATTTTGGGATTTACAAAAACTGAGAAAGTTACCTACAGTGATAACTTACACAATAAAAAACAGTAAGAAATCAGCAGATTGGAACAATGGATCAATTGCAAAATCTTCATCTTTGGTGTCTCTAAAACAATATCCAGATTGAGGATAGGGGAATAAAAAACTAGGTTACAAGCAATGTAAGATGTCTTTTGTTTTTATGATAATAGCCACCCTGATAGGCATGAGGTGATATCTTATGGTTTTGATTGACATTTCTCTGATGATTAGTTGATTAGTTAGTTAAGTGTTTTTGTTTGTTTGTTTGTTTGTTTGTTTGTTTACGCAGAGTCTTGCTTTGTTGCCTAGGCTGGAGTGCAGTGGCACAATCTCTTAGCTCAGTATAACCTCTGCTTCCCAGGTTTAAGCAATTCTCCTGCCTCAGCCTCCTGGGGAGCTGGGATTATAGGCGTCTGCCACCACACCCAGCTAATTTTTGTATTTTTAGTAGAGATGGAGTTTTGCAAATTTGGCCAGGCTAGTCTCAAACTCCTGACCTCAGGTGATCCACCAGCTTTGGCCCCCAAAGTGCTGGGATTATAGTCATGAGCCATATAATCATATAGCCATATAGCTGTTGGCATTCCTATGTCTTCTTTGGAGAAATGCCTATTCAAGTCCTTGGCCTGTTTTTTAATCAAATTGTTCATTTTTCTTTTTTTAACATTGTGTTGTAGGAGTTCCTTATGTATTTTGAATATTAACTATTTTTCAGACATGTGACTTGCAAATATTTTCTTACATTCTGTAGGTTGCTTTTTCACTCTGTTGATTGTTTTCTTCGCTGTGCAAAAGTTTTTAGTTTGATGTAGTCCCTTATTCATTTTTGTTTATGTTGCCTGTGGTTTTGGTGTTATATCCATGAAATCAATGCCAAGATCAATGTCATAAAGCTTTTCTCCTTTTTTTTTTTTCCTAGGAGTTTTACAGTTTGGGGTCATACATTTAAGTTATTGATCCATTTTGAGTTGATTTTTGTGTATGGCATAAGGGTCCAATTTCATTCTTTCAAATATGGATGTTCAGTTTTCCCAACACCATTTGTTGAAGAGACAAAAGACAAGTGTTGGCGAGGATGTGAAGAAATTGGAATCCTTGCACACTGCTAGTGAGAATGCAAAATGGTGCAGCTGCTATAGAAAACAGTATGAAGTTTCCTCAAAAAATTAAAAATAGAGCCACCATATGATCCAGCAATCCCACTTCTGGGTATTTATCTAAAAAAAAAAAAATCTAACTCAGGATCTTGAAGAGATAATAGCATTGCAGCACTATTCACAATAGCCAAGATGTGGAAACAACCTAAATGTCTACCAAGAGATGAATAGATAAAGAAAGTGTGATATTTACATACAGTAGAATACCATCGCTTTTCAAAGGAAGGAAATTCCACAACATGTAACATGGATGAAACTTGAGGATATTTTGCTAAGTGAAATAAGTCAAACACAGAATGAAAAATATTGCATGATCTCACTTATGTAAGATATTTAAAACTGATCACAAGAAAATATGGGCAAAACCATTCAGGACATAGGAGTAGTCAAGGACTTCATGACCAAAACACCAAAAGCATTGGCAACAAAAGCCAAAATAGACAAATGGGACCTAATCAAACTCCACAGCTTCTGCACGGCAAAAGAAACAGTCACTAGAGTGAATCGGCAACCATCAGAATGGGAAAAAATCTTTGCAGTTTACACATCTGACAAAGGGCTGATATCCAGAATTTACAAAGAACTCAAACAGATTTACAGGAAAGAAACAAACAAGCCCATTCAAAAATGGGCAAAGGATATGAACAGACACTTCACAAAAGAAGACATACATGAGGCCAACAAACATATGAAAAAGTGCTCATCATCATTGGTCATTAGAGAGATGCAAATCAAAACCACATTGAGATACCATCTCACACCAGTTAGAATGGCGATCATTAAAAAATCTGGAGACAGCAGATGCTGGAGAGGATGTGGAGAAATAGGAACACTCTTACACTGTTGGTGGGAGTGTAAATTAGTTCAACCATTGTGGAAGACAGTGTGGCGATTCCTCAGGGACCTAGAAATAGAAATTCCATTTGACCCAGCAATCCCATTACTGGGTATCTATCCAAAGGACTATAAATCGTTCTACTATAAGGACACATGCACACGAATGTTCATTGCAGCACTGTTTACAATAGCAAGGACCTGGAACCAACCCAAATGCCCAACGATGATAGACTGGACTGGGAAAATGTGGCACATATACACCATGGAATATTATGCAGCAATCAAAAATGATGAGTTTGTGTCCTTTGTAGGGACATGGATGAATCTGGAGAACATCATTCTCAGCAAACTGACACAAGAACAGAAAAAGAAATACTGCATATACTCACTCATAGGTGGGTGAGAAAAATGAGAACACATGGACACAGAGAGGCGGTCTACTATACACTGGGGACTGTTGGGGGGAATGGGGGAGGGACAGCGGGGGGGGCTGGGGGGGATGGCCTGGGGATGAATGCCAAGTGTGGGTGAAGGGGAGGAAGGCAGCAAAGTACACTGCCATGTGTGTACCTATGCAACTATCTTGCACATTCTGCACACGTACCCCCAAACCTACAATGCAATAAAAATTAAAAAAAAAAAAAAACTGATCACAGAGGTCAGGCACGGTGACTCATGCCTATAATTGCAGCACTTTGGGAGGCTGAGGCTGGCAGATCACGAGGTCAGGGGTTCAAGACCAGCCTGGCCAATATGGTGAACCCTGTCTCTACTGAAAGTACAAAAAATAAGCTGGGCATGGGGGTGCCTGTAATCCCAGCTACTTGGGAGGCTGGGGCAGGAGAATTGCTTCAAACTGAGAAGCAGAGGTTGCAGTGAGCTGAGATCATGCTACTGCACTCTAGCCTGGGCAACAAGCACGAAACTTCTTCTCAAAAAATAATGGTCACAGAATCGAAGAGTGAAATGGTGGTTGCCAGGGGCCAAGGGAAAGCAGAAGTAGAGTTACTAATCAATTGGCATAAAATTTCAGTCAAGCAAGATGAATAAGTTCTAGAAAACTTACAGTACAGCATTGTACCTATACCCAACAAAATAACGCTATACACGTAAAAATGTAAGAGGGTAGATTTCATGTTAAGTGTTCTTATCACAATAAAATAAAAGAGAACAATGTAAGGTGTTATAAGTTTAATAAGGAAAATTATTTCAATGAAGTTGGGGCATGTTAAGAGGAATTTGGACTGTAAAACGAAGGAGTCCAACTCTTCTCATTGATTAAAGAGATAATAATCGATTTAATGGCCATATAGCACCTGGTGGAGTGTATGGAGGCACATGCTATGTGAGCAATGCCAGGCAGTCATCTTTCTTTCTTTGATGGCCAGACCAGAGTCAGAGCTTGTTGAACTCTCCTGGAGTGCGTACTTTAAGATGGGCATTGACACAGACTGCTCCGGGAGGGAAATGGCTCATAACAAGGAGATGGATATCCACGTCGTGCTGTGTATGGATGCAGTTAATTAAGGGCAGGGGTGGCGAATGGTGTCAGTCCTCACGTCTCCAAGAGTTGCCACAGGGCATTCTAATTTAGTGCCTCCCCAGAATAGGAAACACTGTTGTCCACCCTGGAGGGGCCATCCCGGAGCTGGGCTACTACTGCACTATAATGTTAAGGTGGAAATGAGTAGATTCTCTCCATGCCTCAGATGTCCTGAATTTTTCAGTAAATTTTGACTATACATTCCATGAGGGCAGGAAGTATGACTGTCTTTTGCACCCCTAATTCCTATATCTAACAATGCACCTGGCACATAGTAAGCCCTCAAATAATGATATGTGGAGTTGAATTGAAGGTTCTTTCTCTCCATAAAGGTAGTGTGTTCCCCATGGCTGAGCACTGGCCGGTCTGAGCATCTCTCTCCCTGTCTTCTCTCTGATATCTCATTCACTCCCATGATTTCAACCCTCACTTATCTATGGAGAAGGGACCTCTGAGTCCTGAGTCCATGCTTCTTGCTAGACCCTTATTTCCCAAATTCCTGCTGAATTGTTTTCAACTGGAAATTATATTGTCTGTTATTTAAAGAATTGCTAAGCTCAAATCCTCATGGTACCCACAAGACAAGCCTTCCCTCTCATTTCCCTGCTTCAGTACTAATACACACATTTCTGCAGCCATCCATTTCTCAGTGTCAGCACATCAGCAAACACTCAAGGTTCTGAAGAAGGTATGCAGAGTAGAGTTTGTGATTGGTCAAAATGAGACTGACAAAAGCTGATTACGGAGGCATGGGCCTGGGGTAGCAGCCATCACAAGTGAGGGAGAGGCTCATTTTGGTCAAATATAAATTTCTATGTCCAACTAATAAGTAAATTCATAATTATCACCTTTTCCTCATCAACAACAAAGAAATGAAAGAATGCAAGATAGTTCTATTCAATGTGGGCATGCTTCCTCCAGCATTTTTTTTTTTAAGACAGAGTTTCACTCTTGGGATACAGTGACATGATCTCGGCTCACTGCAACTTCCACCTCTTGGGTTCAAGTGATTCTCCTGCCTCAGCCTCTCAAGTAGCTGGGATTACAGGCACACACCACCAAGCCCGGCTAATTTTTGTATTTTCAGTAGAGACGGGGTTTCACCATATTGGTCAGGCTGGTCTCGAACTCCTGACCTCACGATCTGCCCACCTCGGCCTCCCAAAGTGCTGGGATTACAGGCATGAACCACTGCACCTGGCCATTAAGACATTCTTAAACCCCAGCTTAGCCATCCTTGTTGAAGACTTTAGCTTGTTGCCTAAATAGAGGAGACACTTAATACATATTTGTTGAATGAATAGAGATAAATCTATTTTCAGGGAATAAAACAACATCAGAAATCTAATCCTATTTCTCTTTTCTGGCACAGAAAGCTATTAAGCACTTGAAATGTGGCTAGTCTGAACTGAGATGTGCTCTAAGTATAAAGCAGCACTGGATTTCAGTCCTAGGATGTAAAATATTTTATTAATAATTTTATATTGAATATTGGTTATATGTTGAAACAATCATATTTTGGGTGTATTGAGTTAAATAAAATACATTATTAAAGTTAACTTTACCTGTTTCTTTTTACTTTTTAAATGTGACTTGTGGAGATTTAAAAATTACATACTCAGCTTATATGATATTTCTATTGGACAATGTTGTTGCAGACCCTTCTGTGGATGATAATAAACTCCTATTTATATTTTGGCAATAAAGAGGAGTTCTTTGTTCTATGGGGTGCCCATTCCTTTTTATGATAACAGCCTAATTGAAAGAATATTAAGTGAAATTAGTTTTTCTATCATTTCCATACTTTGATCCCAGACAAATGCCCCACACCCACCTTGTAATTTCATCCATCAAATAAGGCAGCTAAGCTAGGTGAACTTGAGGCCCTCTCCCCGTTCAACCATCCAGGAATCCTCCATTTCTGCCCTCCTCCCCCTTCCACCTGACAACCCTCCAAACCCTTTCAGGCAGCCCTCAGATCTCTTCTTAGCTTCTGCCAGCTTTTCTCAGCTCCTCAGCACCTCTGAGAGCTTTGCAAATCATCCCTTCACAGCATCATCATAAAATATCTCACTGGAGCAAGTTTGAGGGGGAGGCAGCTTTTGCAGCTCCCAAGAGGGCAGATGCCACTCCCTGCCACCTTGTCTCCATGGCCCCTCCCACACTTGGAGAGGGAGAGCTCCAGGGAGGCTGGCTCCTACTTCACTGCAGAGAAAATGTGCTGTCTGTGAGAGAAACAGATATACTGAGGCTTTGGAGAATGTAAAACAAGCATCATGTCACAAAACAGAGAGGAAACCAGGTCTGTGATTTGTTGCTGAGCCCTGGGTAAAGAAGCCAGAAGAGCACCAACATTTTTCTTAGAGTGGGGAGTCCTTGGCACCCCCTCCCTGCAGAGTGAGTTCCATCTGAAGACTCTCCTTGCATGGTCATGCCATTCCTCCTTCCTTCCAAGCAAGGTCATGAAATCACTCTCTCTAGAACCCGGATTCCATAAGGCTCCAGAAAGAGTTTAGGTTTCATTTTAGTTATCAAGGTCCTCTGGCCCCACACACTGTTAGCTGGGTGGCCTCCCTTGGCAGAATAACTTCAAAGGGCATTTCGCACCTAAAAGACCAAATATGTTTTCATAGTGACACCCTCATAGCTTCATTCTGCAAATCCTAAAGGCGTTTTTTAAAAGTCTTTTGAGGGTCTTAAAGAGAGAGAGATTTAATATATGTATATGTGTGAATATGTTAAAATAATCAGACTGTAAGCCATTGAAGTGCACCCTCAATTATCACTCAGCTCAGTGACACTGCATCTGTGTCAGGCTACATATGAGACAATGATCTACTCCTGGTGTGTTTTGTTTCCACAAATGACAGTACATATTTCCAAATTTCTCAAGAATGGGGGAGGGACAGCGGTGGGGGCTGGGGACAGATAGCCTGGGGATGAATGCCAAGTGTGGGTGAAGGGGAGGAAGGCAGCAAAACACACTGCCACGTGTGTACCTATGCAACTATCTTGCACATTCTGCACATGTACCCCAAAACCTATAATGCAATAAAAATTAAAAAAAAAAAAAAAGAATAATTGCGACACCCAAAGGCCAGTCGTTTGCAAATCATTCCCCTTGGCATAGATTGTCTACAGTCTAATCCAGGATCCGTATTGGACGCAACTCTCCTGATGTCCTCGACACCCAGAATTCACCAATACATGTTTTTGAAATTAAAAAGAATTAATAGATGAGGCTGGGCTTCTCCAGTCCTGTTTTAATCAGGGATAAAATTCAGCAATGCCCACACCATGGCAGCTACTGCACTTGGAGAACTTGAGAAGTGAAGACCACAGGCAATTGTAATACTGTAAATGTGTACTGTGTTCGGGATGGTATGGACAAGACTCACATCAGCACCTTGGCACCATCAGAGATAGTTTAGCTGTTTATAGCTCAGGCTCATTTTGGTTGGTCAGAAGAGACTCCAACCCAGCTGTTGGGAGCAGTGGGACAGTTGATAAGCCCTGGAGGATTTGTCAACACCTGTGGGGCCAACAGAAGCAACAAACTGAAACTTTTCCAATGAGGATGAAAGCCACACAACCCTGTCACTATACTTTTGACCTGACCCTCTGACCTCTTAGATGCTGAATCCATCCCTGCCTTCCTGTTCCTGCCACTGCTGTCCTCCTCACCAAGTCCTCCACGCTTGCCTCCCACCAACTTTCCCAGCTCCTGATGGCCTAGCAGCCACCCAGACCCAGTACAGCATACATTTTCCTCAGGGAACTCTTCAGAAGCCTTGAGCTTCTTGACAAACTTCTGCTCCAGTTGGAGGTAGGTCATGTGGTACAGAGAAGGGGCCTTGGAGTGAAGGATGAGGGTTTGAATTGTAGACCCACCTATCAGAACCGTGAAAACGTGGGCAAGTCACGCAACATCCTCATCAGTAAACTGAAGATGATATTTGTCTCAAAGAGGATCGCATAAGATGATAGTGCAAAAACAGTGTGTAAGCCACCACAAGTCTAACCCAAATGTGAGGGTCTCACCTAAGCCCTGTGCAGACTGAAGCTCACACCTTTGCAGCATCCTGTTTCAGTTCTGCAAATCACCCAATGACTGAGGGGTTATCAAAACTGGCAAACTCCTATTGCCCATGCAAGACATTCACGGGACTTCCTGCAGACATCCCTTGAGTTTTTCCGAGTAACTCCCACTTATTTTTCCCTCTCCTTTCTCCTAGATTCAAGCCAGTGTCTGATGCTCCTCTTGGCTTGCTAATGGCACCCAGAGCATGCCTCCATTCAAGCACAGGCGTGGCATGGATTTTCTGATCTGTTTTCCTTTGCAAATCCTGTCATGGTTGAGACCATATCTTTCACTCCTAGGTGAAAGATACTTTTCACATGGTAGGCCCTCAATAAATATTTCTTGAACAAATGAATGAATGAATGAAATTCTCATTCATCTGTAAAATGTGCCTTCTCTGCTTTCTCTGAGCGGCCTGTCAACACAGTATGACCACAATAACTCTATTTTCTCAGTGGAATTACACATCCTGATGGTAGCCGCTGTCCTGGCAATGTCTACTATATCACAAGATGCAGGGAAGGAATTGCAGGCACCATTGGCTTCCCTCATATACTTCGTTGTTACAGTACTCCTTTATTACATGCTTGGGTTTTGTGTTTAGAGATGCAGTCACATGGCAGAACCAAATCTCGTAAGTATATAGGTTACCTGGTAATCAAAAGAAGCCATTTTTGACCAGTTGGAGTGTCTAAGACCTCCCTGGATGTAATATAATGTAATTATTAAATGTCCAGGCTTTGGAGTCCAATAGACATGCTCAAATCTCAGTTCATAAGCCATGTGATTTGAGCAATTTCCTTAACTTCGTTGCCTCATTTTTCTCATCTTTATAAGCTTTGTGCTCCTCACATACTTGTTCTGAGAATTAATGAAGATAATACATATTAAGCAGTTAGGACAGTCCCTGGTGCACAGGAATTATTCAGTATCTACCATACCTACCAGTTCTTTTTTTCATCGTTGTTATTATTATCATCATTAGGAAGTCCTCTCTTCCTTCCTTTTGGTGGCATTCCCTGGCACATCCCTCCCAGTTTTAAGCATTTGTGGATTTGTGTGTTTGTGAATGAAGATATTAAAAAAAAAAAAGAGTCAAAACTCTACCGTCAGCAAACCAATAATGTTTCAGTATGTATTCAATGACATCTCAGTGTCTTATCAACAAAACAATCTCAAATATTTATTCTTCCCACCCCCCACTCAAATATTTATTCTTTCCCTCCATAGCCACATGTCCCCTGCAGGAGGTCAGAATTCTGCTATCTAGATTTTCTATGCATGTCTCCTGCCTTTCTGACTGGGCCCATTGCCACGGAAAGAGAAAAATACACTCTCTTCTCCTGGTTTCCTAATACTGTGGATATGTGGGTCAGGGAAAGTAATTTCTATTTCACTTTTTTCCTTCTGTGATTAAATAGCTAGGCTATGGTGCATGACCAAAGGTAAGCAGCTCTCCTGACCTGTCTCCAAAACAAATCTGTTTGCAGATGTGGGCCAGATCTTGATCTCTTAACATCAACCAGAGAGCAAGACCTGTACCCTAGAGATGCTCAAAAATGTTTGGTGAGTGACAATGATTGGGTGAATGAGTAAGCAATTAAGAAAGCCAGGAAGATGAGTTGCATTAGCCATGAATTACACTTGCACTGGATACCAGGGGGCGAACCCTTAGGCTTCTCTGGAAAAAATACTCTTTCTTTCATTCTCTATTATAACAAGAAGAAGAAGGGGAAGAAGAGGAGGAGAAAGAGTAAAAGTGGTCAGAGTAGGAAAAGGAAAAAGCAGATAAACAGGAGAAGGAAAAAATAGAAACAACTTAGACAATTAAACATGTTTTGCAATTCCATTTATATGTGTATATTGCTTTACAGTTTTCAATGTGCCTTCAGGTTCACTTAACATAATATATTTTTATTAAACAACTACATAACATTGTAACAATTGGCTACAAGTTAAATAGGACCATTTCTACCATCAATTCACAATAATACTGAAAAGTATAAAGAACATATATTTAGATTATGCCTTGTTTTATGACGAGCAAGCTAGAGCTTGCTCAGAATGGAAGATTACGAATATTACTCGTCCAAGAGCACAGAGCTAATCAGTGAGGGGATTGGACCTTGAATTCAAGGTCATATTCTCTACTCATACAAGGCTGCCTCCTTTATCTTTTATTTAGACCAAGCAATATTCAAGCACTTGTGAACCATAATGAATGCTCCAAATATGTATACTGGAAACCAAGACTTTATGTATATCTGGTAACTCATCTTCTGTGAACTTTGTTTTTATAATATAATTTACTGGCAACAATCTGAAAAGGGGGGATTTGATATTTATAATCCACATCTATATGATCAAGAATTAATAGCATTAATCTCCAGAATGGAATAAACATTAGATCAAGCTTTTATATGTCGCTAGCAGCTATTTGGCTATTACGTTAGTTAGGCAAACTCCATTTCAATGCTAATGTTTAGATTTAAACTATAAACCCTAATCAAATTAAAAAGCAACACTATGCCAAATCTTGGACTGATAGCAAATACTGATCCAAATACCATAATCAGAAGCTCAATTCCATGGAACCACCAGTAAACTGTTTTGAACATGAATTAAATCAGAAAATATTGGACTTGAAAATCAAAATAATATCCACAACTAAGTGTCAATCTTCCCAACATTCTATTCCTTTTAGCCCTTGTAATTGAGCAGGCTCTCAACAGGAGGATGGGCACCTGCTCACACAGTGGTAAGGACTGGCCAACTTCGCAGCCAATTCCACCAGAGTTAACAAAATTACCCTTGTTGTTCAGTAACCAATATGGATTTTAAAAAGAAAGAAAAAACAGTGAAAAACATTCATGATTCAAATGGGAACCATTTTGTAAAAAACAGCTGTAAAAGCAAATTTTACGTTTCACTCTGTTGCAATCCTAAGTAACCGAGGGTACTGCTCTGCCACTTCTATTTTTGTAATGTCACACACCCACAGAAAGTTCACAGGCCCGTAGCTGGAGGAGAGACTGGTTCTCCCTTTAGTACCACTACCCTTCAGAGACAAGCATTGAAATTGCTGCTGCTCAGGAAGGCTAATAAACATAGTAACCAGGAAAAAAAAGAACCCAAGGAAATCAATCAGTCGTTAATGGATTGATTTTCACTTAGACCAGAATTTGAGTTACTTATTGAAGACAATGCTGGGGAGAGTTAGGGATTAGATGGAGAAACAGCTGAATTTTAGAGGGAAGGCAAACTGGGTGGGATTAGTGGAGTGACCTGCTCTATTCACTGGCAAAGGACTTCTGATCATTCTTTTTCTCCCACTTCAAACAGGCTTCTGTCACCATCACTCCACTGAAACTGCTTTTGCCAAGATCCCAATTTGAAAAGTGAAATTTCCTAATTAAAGGAAGTGGTTGACCCTGCAGTGTGCATAAAGATGTGATCCATCATCATTCAGGTATACAGCATGACTGACATCTCTTACACTTAGGGACTAAAGCTGATAGAATTGACCCTGTTACAGAAAAACTGTCCCACCATATGAAGAAGACACCAGTAAGCTATTTTCTTTCCTTAATTCATCAGTTCATTAATTCAACAAATATTTATGTCCAAAATGTCCAGTCTAGTTCTAAGCAATGGGGATGGGGATGTGACTAAGGATTTGAATAAGATCCTTGCTCTTGTGGGGTTCATATTATAGTAAGCCAATAAAAAAATAAATGAACGACATAATTTCAGATAGAGAGAAGCACAAAGAGCAACATGGGACAGGGTAACATGAACAAGAGCTACCTTATGTTGCATATCAGGAAAGGCCTCCTTGAGGATGTGATATTTAGTAACATGAAGGACTTCTGCATGCTCTGTCTAAACTACCACACCCCAGTGGCAACACTCCCTGAGTTGCCTGTTCTCCTCTTGTAGCAGTACATTTTCCATCTCTGCCGAATCATTCCTATCTGTGTGCAATTTGCTTATAGTATCTCTCAATTTTTAAAGAGTACCCTCCTTTTGCCTTCCCTCCCCTTCCAGATTCCACCCCATTTCATTTCTCTACTCCCCTTCCTTGCAGAATTCCACGAACAAGATTTTTATTTTTTATTTTTCCACCTCTCCTCCCTTTCTTTCTTGAACCTGCTTTAAACATACCTGTTTCCACCACTCTAATGAAACTGCTCTGGCCAAGTTCCTCACTGACCATCAGGTGGCCAAATTCTGTGGTCATTTTTCTGTTCTCACCTTGTCATTAGTGCTCAGTCCCTATCCCCTGGCACTCACCACTCCCTTACACGCAGAGGTCCATACTGTAGCAATCTGGGACTCACGAAGCAAGCATGGACAGCTAGGGATAGGCTGGAAGTCCTGGGGGTCAAAGCCTGCAGGGGCAGCTCTCAACTGTTGACAGAGAGAAATTGGCGTATCAATACCTCAGTTTCCTTTCCCTCCTATGGGGAGTTCTCACACAGGTTCTGTATAGGTTCCCAGAGGCCTCCACTGGCATTGAGTTCACTTTCCCACAGTGATAATCTTTTTATGAACATGCCCTGTGCAGACTCCCCTCCCCTCCATGCCCTGTCTTACAAACCTAAACTTTTACTGGTGGCCTTAGAGTCACCTCTCATATTAACTACTTATAATCAATTCTTCATCTGGTTCTGCTTCTGGGGGGATAAAACTCTGATAAACTGGTGGCAAGAGTGGCTGCAATTTTCCCCTCACTGTATTTGCAATGTGAATTTGCAGCTCCTCCCATAAAGAGATGAACATCATTTCTCCACTCCTGGAATCTGGGCTGACCTTGTGAGTTGTTTTACTTTAGAGAAAGCAATAGAAGTGACAGTGGCAAGTGATATGAGCTGAGGCCTAAATGATTGTTACAGGATTCTGCTTGTTCTCTTGGAAGTCAGCCTCTGTATGTTAAAAAGCTTAGACTAACCTGCAGAATAATGAGATAATATGTGGGCCAGTTCAAGTCATTTCAGTTCCTGACTGTGAGAAGACTTAGCCAAGATCAGCAAAGCTAATCTGCAACTGACTCACTGCCAACCATAGACACATAGATAACACAGCCAAAACCAGAAGAACCAGCCCAGTAAGCCCTGCCTAAATTGTCAACCTATATAATCTTGAGAGCTAAAAAAAAAAAAAGTTTCTTTTCAAAGCCACTAAGTATTGGGATGATTCATAATGCAGCAAAAGTTAATTGTTACATTTATCTAAAACAGATGGTCTCAGAAGTGGTCCTAAGGAGATCTTCATAATGAGATTCCGGAATTCATTTGCTTACCAAACAGATGGCAGCAAGTTCCCATTTCTGATGGCATACAGTATCACAAATAGTGAGACTCCTACCTTTGGTGGATTGAGATGGAGCAGAGATTAAAGGGGATACATCGCCTTCTGTAATAATTCTAGCTCTCGAGGTTTAGGTAGGCAATGATAATTATAAGGATGGCTGGGCACGGTGGCTCACAACTGTAATCCCAGCATTTTGGGAGGCTGAGGTGGGCCAATCAGTTGAGGCCAGGAGTTCAAGACCAGCCTAGACAACATGGCTAAACCCTGTCTCTATTAAAATTACAAAAATTAGCCAGGCGTGATGGTGCATGCCTGTAATCCCAGCTACTCATGAGACTGAGGCATGAGAATCGCTTGAACCCGACAGGTGGAGGTTGCAGTGAGCCGCAATTGCACCACTGCACTCCAGCCTGGACAACAGAACAAGACTCTGTTTCAAAAAATTATTATTATTATTATTATTATTATTATTATAAGGATAATTGCATTGCTTATCTTTGTTAATGATCACAGAAGCCCTGAAGGAATAAAATGACAGCTATCACTCCAAGCTATAGTGTGAAAGACAGAAGTCTACACAAAGGACCCACATCTCCTGTAGCCTGAAGACAAACTGTAATGAATAATCAGACACAGTATTTGGTTATAACAGTGGTAGAGATATAAATCGCCTACACTAAAGTGTGAGGTCTGATATAGAAGAGGTGGGACATTGAGACCTGGAATGGGGAGCTTTGGGTAGATACACTTGAGAACCTTAAATCTCCCAGATTTACTTGACTTTGCATAAAAGCCTACTTCCTCCTTCTTGTTAGAGGAAGGTAACCTCTCATTATCTGGAGACTATGTACATGCTTATCCTTACAAATGCATGTACATATCCTTACAAATGTCTTACAATATAATATTTTTCCTCCTGAGGATATGGCCCTATTTCCCCTCTTTGATTCTAGACCAGTGACCAGGCTCAAGTTTCTGCATGTCACAAGTGGGAAGTATTGACCCTTCTCTGGGAAGAAAGATGTAACCAGGAACTAGAAGGTTCTTGCCGTTTCATATTTTCTAGACCTATAGCTCTTTTGGTGAATAATATTTTTCTTTCCAGAGAAAGTCAGTGGTCCTGCTGGGGGTACATACTGAGGGTGATAGACTGAGATCCATAGATTTGAGGAGTTGTTGGCGGGGGGTGTCCTGGAGGTAAGATCCTGCAACATAACAGAAGGATTATCCGTAGCTCTTGCTCCACTTTTTTCCCCAAAGAATCGATAGCTGTTTTTCAGAGTAAATATAAACTGTGGAAAGGAACATGTCTAGATCTTTTAACAGCTTTTGATTAAGGATATGGATACTCTTAGGATGCCATTAAGCCCCTAATATGATCATGACACCTTGTTAGAGTTGAGATTTACAGATGTCAGGAGATAAATGGAGTCCTGGCCAAAGTCCATGTCATGTGAGTCCACCCTGAGTCTATTTCCTTGGTCCTAGATTGCATAATAGGGACAGATATACACAGCATCTGGCCGTATCTTCATATTGGTTTCCTGACCTATGAAGTAAGAGTCATAAAGGTAGGCAAGGCCAAGTGGGAGTCCCTGAAACTGTCTCTCTCCCTCACCAAAGATAATAAATCCAAAGTGATGCTGCATCAGAGGGATTATACCTGAGAATAGCACCACTCTCAAAGATTTAAAACACGCAGACATGGTGGTTCTCATCATATCTCCATTTAATTCAACCATATGGTTCTTGAAAAAACCAGATGGATCATGGTAGCTGATGAGGGGATAGCACAAACTTAGCCAAATGATAGTCCCAATTACAGTTGTTGTGCTGGATGTGAAATCTCTACTAGATTTAGAACTAGCCTCTTTCACTTGGTATGTGGATACTGATTTAGCAAATGCATTCTTTCCTATGCCCATTGAGAAGAGGGATCAAAGGCAGTTCACGATAACCTAGGACAGATAATTTCAAATATTTACCATCTCTACCTCTTCTGATCTTTGTCCAATATGGTCCCAAGGTACTTTAATCATCTGGACAGTCTACAGAAAATCATGCTGGTCAAGTATATTGATATCATGTTAATCAGACCTGTGGATCAGGAAATGGTCATTCTTTCCTATGCTCCGGAAAGCCCCATGTATGCCAGCAGGAAGTAGATTAAAAACAAACACACTCAAAGATTTAGTAAAGTTTCTAGGAACTGTGAGGTCTGGGGCATGCCAGGACATCCCCTTTAGGGTAAAGACAAGCTATTGTACATTGCACCTCCTACCACTAAGAAAGAGGCACAATGTTTGGTAAACATTTTTGGAATTTGGAGATATTATATATTATACTTGGAACTCCTTCTCTAACCCATTTATTGGATGATTCAGACAGCTGCAAGCTTTGAGTGGGCCCAGAGCAAGAAATAGCTCTGCAGTATAAGCATCCCTACTACTTGAGCGATATGATCCAGCAGATCCAATAGCGCTACAAATAGTTGAAAAGGACACCATGTGGAGCCTCAGGCAAATCTTAGAGTAGAGGCTCAGTCAGAACCCAAGGTTTCTGGAGCAAGAAAATGCCATCTGCATCAGAGAGTGATTTGCTATTCAAAAAGTAGCTCCTGAACTGTTACTGGTATATGCTTAATAGAGATTGAGTGCCTACTATGGAACATTAGATTGTGTGACAGATGCTGTACATCATGAATAGGGTATCATTACTGCCAACAAGTTATAGGCTTTGCAAGACTCAGCAGCAATCTGTCATTCAACGAAAATTGTATGTTTGGGATTGAGCGGGTCTGGAAAGCACAGGTAGGCTGAAAACCCATGCATGTGGAGATACATGATCTCCACTGTACTAGGGTTTTTCCCTCACTTCACAGCTATGTGGGTTTAAAATGCAGACTGCTTACAAACTACAGCTTTACTCAAGAGTTTCCCTGATATACAGTGAAGAGGGGAAATCCTCTCAGTGGACAGGGACATTCTGACCATCACATTTTTGTAGAAGAAGTGGTCCAAGGAAAGGTCTCTTGAACATTGATGAATAACTTGACTGGGTTAGAGATCAAGAAGTACAAGAATAAAGAACAGAGACATAGGAGTCTGGTGAACAACATATTAGAAAATCCGATGGGAATGAGCATAAAGTATGAGTCAATGTCAATGCCAGCAGCTCAACCACTCAGTCACTCAAAGGCAGCAAAGTAGATGTGATGTGACCATGAGATTGACCATCCTTACTCTGCACCACATCACTCAGAAACCACCAGGCTGACAGAAAGTTGGATGGCCTCCCAAGGAACAGCTGGAGCATGAGCTTGGAATAGCTGAGACACTCCAGATTATTGGAATGAATGATGCTTATTTGAGATACAATGTAAGTTTTAAAGTATTGTATGACCAATTGATGATGCATTATTCATGATAGTTGGTTAGACTGCACGGGTCCAGGAACCAAGAGGTTAGGTTAGAAGGGCCTTTCCTATAATCACTCTCAATGGTACACTTGGAGAAATTTGTCTTTTCTATCCCTGTGATTTTAGAATCATCTTGAAAAAAGTTCTGATTCCAAAGACTAAGACTTCACATTAAAAACTTCATTAAACCCTTTCACCCCAAATTAGTGAGTGTCGTCCAGTGATTTTGGGATTTGATACCAACATATGCACAGGCAGAGAAATGAATGGTCATGTTGGTTGGCATAATTGACCTTATTATTAGGATCTATGGGCATAATTGACCTTGATTATCATTAGGATCTATGGGCATAATCCACCTTGATTATCATTAGGATCCATGGTTGCTGCTGGTTAAAGGTGGCACAGAGGAGTGTATCCAGGACTCAGGGACAGCTTTTTTGCTTCTGTGTCCGGTAATAACCATGAATGGGCAGTCAGCAATCATGGCATGACCAGGGCACAGTAACCAGTGGCTCAGAAGCTCCAGTATCAATGTCTGGGCCAGCAATTGCACAAGAAACATAAGTAGAAGTGCTGAATGAGCATGGGGAGCATCTAGAGTGGACAGTAGAAGGGGGCAGTAAATGTCTATTATGTCCTTGGGATCAACTGAAGCAGCAGGGGCTGTGGCTGGTCCCATTAATCCTCCTACTGAAGTTTGTTTTGTTGTGTTTTAAAGAAATTGTGGCTGAACTCCACTGTGAAGAATCAGTTATCAGACAGAGTGAACTTGAGATGGGACAGAATTTGACCACAGCAATGCAAGTGTTGATGCTTCACCCATATTTTCTTGACATCCGCTGTTCCCTTACAGGCAGATGGCTTTTTGCGGCAAGCACCTTTGACCCTCTTGTAGAGAGCATTCTCTAATCACAGAGGAATGCTTGGTCTATGTACACGACAGGACTGAAGTACCAGGAAGTTCATTCTCTCACAAGAAAATCTCAGTATGTCAGTTAAGAGTGGGTGAATAAATAACCAATCCAACCCCACTGGAGTAGGACAACTCTGAAGCAGATTACATGTAGTGTCCCAGAAGCAAGCCCTCCAGTGGGATGGAGCCCCAGCTGCCCACATAGTAACAGCTCATTAATGAAGCCCACAACGGCCTCCTTCCCTTCCTTGTCTCACTTCCTCAGCCCAGCTGGTTTCTTTTGTAATAAGTCCTAACAACTCCTCAAGGGTTGGGTGTCTGCAGCAGGCCACAGCAAGGTTGTTTCCTTGGTAATAAAAGAAAAAAGAAAGCATCATAATAAATCGAAAATATTATCCCCAAATGAAGGTCTATAATAAAGGAAATTATATAGCATGGTCTAATGTATGTTTTTAAACAAAATGATGACTTTTCTGTAGAAAATCGATCAAAGGGAGACCAACTGTAAGTATCTGAGACAAGAAATTGTGGTGGCTTGGCCTAGAGTCTTAGCAGTGGATATGTATTCCTTGTTAATTCCAAGAGTGAGTCTGGGTTTTATAGAGTCCTTTTGTAAACAAAGGCTGCCTTGTTACAAGCTTGGATTAAAGCAATTAGTGAGAAAAAAAAAAAAACTTGCCCATCCAGGGATGGATTAAATGTTGACTCTTTAGAACCAGGTCCAGCTAGTTTAGTGAACATTTTGTAAAACAGTAACAAAAATATAAAATTATTTAAAGCCCATTTGTTACCAAAACTGTAGATTACTTGGTCTTTGAAGTATCATTGTCATCATTACTATGATGGGAAAAGTATAACATAATGGTTAGTTAAGAGGCAAGGAAAGGAAGACTAACTGCCTGGATTCAAATCTGTGATCGACTCATTTAGCAGAGAGATGGCTTAACTTTCTCTACGTCACTCAGTTCCCTCAACTACAGAGTGGAAGTAATAGTATTTATCATAGCTTTATTTGTAAAGATTAAGTGAGATAATATAAAAATGAACAAATAAACATCATTTGATATCCTGCAGATATTAAACATAAAGAATATTGTCAGCCACCTTCTGTCAATACATTTGACAATTTAGATGAAAGAGACAAATTTCTATAAAGTACTTTTAAAACTGATTTAAGAAGAAATAAGGGGAATAAACAGTAATGTAACTATCAATGAACTTGAATTAGTAATCCAAACTCTCTCCACAATAATAATCCAAGGAAGGCCATTTAACTTCCTTCACTAGACAATTTCACAAAATATTCAAGGAAAAAATGCTTATAGTTTTATCAAACTCTTTAGAAAAGGAAAAGAGTGACAGCGTCCTCAATTCATCTTATGATTCTAGCAACACCTTGATGCCAAAATTCACTGTGGATAGTAAAACAAGAGGAATAATATAACAGACTGAGCATATCTATAAACATAAATGCAAAAAGTATAAATAAAACATTGGCAAATGTAATCTAGCCATTTTCAAAAGGAAGAAATGATGACCAAATTGAACTCATCTGAGGAATGCAGGGTTGTTTCAACATTAAAGACAAAAAAATCTGTAGCTGTGATTAGCCACATTCACATATCAAAAGAAAAAGTCCTTATAAACAACGTTAATAGATGCAGAAAAATGTTTGATGCATTTCAACATTCATTCATGATGAAGTACTATCGTAAAGTAGAATAAGATGTAACTTTTGTAATTTGCTGAGGGGAATCTACAAAAAATCAGTATCAAATATATTTTCTTTTGCTTCTTTGGGTTTATTTTGCTGTTCTTTTTCTAATTTCTTGGAAAGATGCTTAGTTCATTACTTTTGTGACTTTCTTTTATCTTACATATTCACCTTCAGGATATAAGTTTTTCTCTAATCCTGCCCTTAACTGCGTCCCATGAGTTTGATTATGGGGTATTTTCATTAACATTCTGTTTAAAATATTTTCAAGTATCTATTATGCTTTCTTCTTTGACTCATTGGTCATGTGGAAATATATTTCTTTATTTTAAAACAGAGAGAGATTTCCTAGTCTTTCTTTCTTTGAAATTGCCTTCTAACATAATTGTTGGGATATACTCCAAGTGACTGTACAATATTTTGAGACTTTATGGTCCAATATATGTAAACAAATTTGGTCAATGTTCTGTATGTGCTTGAAAAGAGTATATATGCTTCAGTTTTTTAATAAAATGGTTTATAGTCTAATCAAACAGTCTAAAATTCTGTAATTTCAGATCTTATTTATTTCAATAATGTCACTTTTTACAGTGTTCTTTAGATGCTTATATATTTTAAGCTCAGTTTTTACTTCTTCAAATGTATTAAGCCTAGTTACTTTATAAGGTTTCTAATAATTCTAACATCAGGAGTCACTGTGGACTCCGTTTTCTGTTGTTTCTGCTGATAATTGATCATGCCATATTATTCCTTTAGGTATCCTCCTATCTTTGACCATAGTATTTATTTTTTAAGTTTTTGACATAATCTGAGTCCTAAGATGGTTTACCTTCCTTCAAAGAGAATGTTTATTTGCTTCTACTGGTTGTGTGGGGGGCCCATTAATGCAAGGCCACCTTAATCCAAGTTGAATCTTGAGGTTCCTCAGATGTCAGGAGAAGAGAAGCTGATCTCTGAGTCAGCCCGAGTGTTGGTTTACTTGTGGTTTACTCTCATCCTAAGACTGGGGTCCTACCTTTAAATATGAGTCGGGGTGGATCAGATTTTTCACGTTGGGTGGACTGTGACTTTTGTTACCCTCATCCTGGGATTCTGCCAAAATCTCATTGTTTTTCTACTGTTTTCTCTGGATCAGCAAATGCTCTCATAGCAAAAGTGTTTGTTTGTTTGCTTTTTGGTTTGTTTTTTTTTTTGAGACAGAGTGTTGCCCCTGTTGCCCAGGCTGAAGTGCAATGGTACAGTCTCAGCTCACTGCAACCTCCATCTCCTGGGTTCAAGTGATTCTCCTGCCTCAGCCTCCTGAATTGCTGAGATTACAGATGTGCACCACCACACCCAACTAATTTTGTATTTTTAGTAGAGATGGGGTTTCTCCATGTTGGCCAGGCTGATCTCAAACTCCCAACCTCAGGTGCTCTGCCCGCCTCGGCCTTCCAAAGTGCTGTGATTACAGGCGTGAATCACCATGCCCAGCCACAGCAAAAGTTTTAAAGGTTTTTAAAATTATTCCTATTTCATCTAACTTTTTGTTTACTTGTTCTCAACAATAGAGTTTATTTAAATTGTCTTGCTCATCATTACTGAAAGCAGACAACCCCCACTGAAAAGTGTATTTTACGTCTCAAATTTCAGTATTGATCTTATCAGTAAAATAGCAATAATGGCGATAATAATAAGACCAATCTACTCTTTTTTGATGAATGTTAAAAAGGATAAAGATTGAAATACATATTTCTCTGCAGAAGATACATTCCTGTCATTTCCATCACCATAGTTTTTCAGAAACCAACTCTAAATTAAAATCACCATAAAGTCACCAACAAAAACCAAAGATAATATTGTCAATATCTTCTTTTCTGTTTGCTTTAAGGACTTGCTCTATTTTTGACTTCTCCAACAGTGGGGAACATTTTCTTAACAAAAGGCTCAATCTTACCATCATAAATATATGAATAGAGGAGAAAATCTTCCAAGTAATAACTGAAAGGTATAATCCCCACATTACAGGGGTGATTTTTTTATTCCGTTTATAAATGGACTCAAATTTCATAACTTAATTTTACTTTTCTCAAAACTAAAAATAAATACATTTTGAACCTAAGAGTAGCAGAAATATCCAAAGTTAAAAATTCTAAAATTACTTCAAAAGTGATGGGTTCATGAAAAGAAGTTCCATTCTCATAACTCTGAAAACTGTTTCATTTATTCTCAAGGCCTGCCCAGGAATGAAGTAAGAGTTGAATCTGTTTTATTTTTAAGACTAAAAACATACCCAATTTTGCTGAATTTATTGTGCAATTGGGCTGCAGATTTGAGGAGCCAAAATAACAAAATTACAAATAATGTTTTGTACCTCACCCAAACTAAATGACATTTCTCCAAATTAATCAGCTACCCCATAAAGGATACCAACATGAGATCTGCAGAGACTTTCTTCATGCCAAAATATTATGGCGACTTTGTATCTAAGCAACAGTCATTTCCAAGAAATGCTGAAGATGGCATGTTTGAAAGACCAGTATCTTTCACCTGTATCCAAGCACTTATTTTCCTATGTCCTGAATACGCTTAGGTTTCTGGCTTTAGCTCCATTCTGATTCCTCATGACACTGTTTTATCTGTTCCTAAAACATTGTATCATCATTTGTTGTGAACAGATAGAGAAACATACAAAGACCTCTCCAGGCAAAGCTCTTTCCAAAGTGAGAGGAGGTGCTAAGAGATCTTGACTGGTCTACAACGTCAAAAAGGAAAAAAAAAATGGAAAAATTGAAGTTCCCCATCAATTTAAAAAGAGGATTACTTTAGAGCTCATTTCATTGGCAGGCCAAAGTACTTCATATGGACTCTCAATTCTCTCTAACATCTTCCAAACCTATTCACTAACTCTCATCCAGGTACTTGCCACTACTCTCCTGAAGTGAATCTCAAGCTTGTGGCAGCACTATAGGAATGACTCTGTTTGGCAAGCTTGCATTGCAGTAGGCAAGTTGCACATATAAACTTCATGTCGAAATATGCACAAATACCTAACAGCGGGCATTCAAACACACTTGTTTGAAGATGTTAAGCTTTTTATAATACTTCCTTCTTTTGCATCATAGGAGAAAACATTCATCATGTGTCGGGGGTAGGGTAGAAAGGGAGAAAAACACAAAATGAATCAGATATTCTCCATGTAAGCATTGATGGCCACTTGGCCCATGTAGCAAAATATTAAAACAAGAACTTCTGGTCTTGGGTATCATTTGCTTTTTCCTTGAGAGTCCTCTTCCTTCAACAGGCATCTGTTTATCTCTGCTTCTCATCCTCCATTTTCTAAGTTCTCCAGACATGGAGCCATGCTGTTTCTAGTGTTGCATTACACTATTGGGAACCTGACATTCCAGTCTTTCCATCCTTCTCACCTAAACCATCCTGCATTTCATTTCCTCAGACCTTTGCTCTGTTCTGCTCTCTTCTCTCCAAACTGAATGATTCTTTCTAGCTCATGCATTGATAAAAACTGTTCATACTTTGCATAATTATCTCATGTGTGAATTTCAGTTACTAGTTACCACCAGTCCCCCCAACAACCTAGTTTCAATTTCAGTTATCACAGTACATTAACTCTGAGTAACTGCATAAAGTACAAACTTGGCTTGTTAGCTCTTCAGTCCACAGATTGTCACACAATAACAGATGCACATCATGATCAGAGACCAACCGTGTCACTTCCTTCACATTCCCCCAGTGACTGGTCACCGTGCATCTGTTATCATTCAGGCACAGACAGAAAAGCATGTGGCTGTGTTGCCTCCTTGGCTTCCAGTGGTAAGCATACCTGACATACTCAGAAGAGGGCATTAGTTAATAAATATAACAGTCTAGCAAAAAAACAAACAAACAAAAAAATGTGAAATTCACATTGAAAGTAAATTGAGTTAGAGGAAAAATATCTGACTGTGGGGATGCGAACCCTGCCTCTTGGAAAGACTCTAGATAGCAGCCAAAGGATCTTAATGGAGGTGAATTTATACACAAAAGTAAGGAAGGCAGGAACAAGGAAAAGGATGAAAGTTAAGATGTCAGAGAGAAAGAGACATCAGCAAAAAAAAAAAATCATATTGAAAGAATTAAAAGATGTTTCATGACATTGAAGATTCAAAGGATAACATGTTGGAAGCTGATCCAAACTTAGAAAGGAGTGTGACATTCTGCCAAGGCATAGAAAAGATGTTGGTTCCATAGAGCAAGTTCTATGACAAAAAGAAGGCAAGCACTCTTCAAACTACTCTTGAGAAGTTTTTTACAAAAAATAAAACTGCTGAACTCTCAGTGTTCCTAATGATTTAAATTAGAGTGTACTAAAGAAATATGAGTTTTACTATGTTATTCGGTTTTCTGTATATCTATAACCCATAGTAAGAGAGTTTTTCATATTTTGGAAAAAAATGAAAAATCACAGAGCAATTGTAATGATGATTAAGATGGTTTTGCAGGGTGGCAGAACATTTTTTATTGTCCCACACACCTTGCAAATCAGGGATTGACAGTCTATGCTCAACAATTAAATAACACCACAATCCCTCTTTGATAGGATAGTCGCATGTTAAAAGCTCTTGTTTAAAACTATTATATAAACAATAATTATGCCTCTTCAACTATACGTGAAAAAAGCCATCACACGATTTTAATTTAGTTAGGCAGGAATATATACACTCACATGCTGCATCACGGTATTTCTTTTTCTTTTCTTTTCTTTCTTTCTTTCTTTCTTTCTTTTTTTTTTTTTTTTTTTTTTTTTTTTTTTTTTTTTTGACAAAGTTTTGCTCTTATTGCCCAGGCTGCGGTACAGTGGTGTGATCTTGGCTCCCTGCAACCCTCGCCTCCCAGGTTCAAGCGATTCTCCTGCCTCACCCTCCCAAGTAGCTGGGACTACAGGCGCCTGCCACCATGCCCAGCTAATTTTTTGTATTTTTAGTAGAGACGGGGTTTCACCATGTTGGCCAGCTGGTCTCAAACTCCTGACCCCAGGTGATCTGCCTGCCTTGGCCTCCCAAAGTGCTGGGATTACAGGTGTGAGCCACAGTGCTGCATCACGGTATTTCAAACAGTAACAGGCTACATATGTGACGGTAGTCTCATAAGATTATAATACCATATTTTCATTGTACTCTTCCTATGTTTAGATATCTTTAGAGATACAATTACTTACAATTGTGTTACAAATGCCTACGGTATTCAGTACAGTCACCTGCTGTATAGGTTTGTAGCTGAGGAACACTGGGCTCTACCATATGGCCTAGGTGTGTAGTAGACTACACCATCTAGGTGTATGTAAATGCACTCTGTGATGTTCGCACAATAATCAAATCACCTAATGATGGATTTCTCAGAACATATCCCTGTCATTAAGTGATGTATGACTATATATTCTAATTGATATCTATTCTAGCCCTCCAGCTTCATTTCTCTGCTACTCACTCTCCTTTTCTCTTAGGACTCACTGGCCTTTTTAAAAAAATTAAAAAGTTAATATTAAATATTCTAGATAGACAACATATAAAGAGTATGCCTACTACACTCCCCTGCTTAAAAAAAAAAAAAATTACTGCCGGGCACCATGGCTCACACCTGTAATCCCAACACTTTGGAAGGCTGAGGTGGGCAGATCATGAGGTCAGGATATCGAGACCATCCTGGCCAACATGGTGAAACTCCGTCTCTACTACAAATACAAAAATTAGCCAGGTGTGGTGGCATGCACCTGTAGTCCCAGCCACTCAGAAGGCTGAGACAGGAGAATCACTTGAACTCAGGAAGCAGAAGTTGCAGAGAGCCAAGATTGTGCCATTGCACTCCAGCCTGGTTGCCTGCATGACAGAATGAGACACACACACACACACACACACACACAATTACTACAATATGACTGAAGCCTCTGTGTTCCCCTCCCAGATTATACCCCTCCATCATTCCTCACCACCACCAACACCTCTAACCCCCAATTCTATGTTTATCATTTCCATTGTTCTGTTGCTCCTTATTTTTTGCCATATTTTGAGCATTCGTATTCTTTTCCCAGTCGTGGACGCTTTCACGCCTCCCCAGCACTGTTTCTGTTTCCTTTAGCACAAATCCCCTCCTCTGCTCTACAGCCCTGCCCACCGCAGCTCCCTGCTACTTTCCTTCAGGTGAGAACTACATCTCATCATCACCTTCTCTGAGAAGCACCCTGGGACCCTCACTGGGTTAGCTTCTGTATTGCAAGTTCTCATAGCACCTGGCCCCTCTCCTGTGCACTGGACATTTTAGGTCTGGTTTTGTCTTCATTTGTGTAATTCATTTGTGTGATTCCTCTATGAATGGGTGTCTCTGCACTGCTCCTGAGGGCAAGAACAGGGTCTTCATTCACTGGGCACTTTATCCCGGCACTGAGCCCTGTGCCTTGGATCTAGAAGGCATTTGATTCAGATTGAATCAACAGGGACAAGACTTCCCTTGTTGTTAGGCTCCTTGGAAGCTCTCATAAAAATTTTAAGAGGGCTATGTACTTTATAGCCCTTTTCACCCAAAGACTTCATCTCCCAGCCCTCTGGCCACACATTACAAAACCAACAAAATAAATAAATGAAAATTTAAAATCCAGGTGAAAACCAAATTCCAGCAATGGCCAATGAAAAACATGCATACAGATCCCCAAAGGTCAGTGTGATAGAGTTTGTCCCACAGTACTGAAGAAAACTGGGCACGTCGAAGCAGCTTCCAGAGTGAATTTTCTTTCTCTGTGGCCTAATTTACAGATTAGGAAATTTGTGTCTGAAAAGGTGGTACCGGCAGCACCGGCACCCCTGCCCGACCCATGGTTAGTGACAGTTTCAGCAGAACTTAAAAGAAATAGAAGGGATGTTTGGAAGAAAAAAGAAAATGTGGCCTCATACATTCATCAGAGGCTGGCTGGATTAGGAAATCTTTTAGGAGGGGGCAAAAAACAAAAAGAGGCCATTTAAAGGTTTCTTGCTCAACAGCATGCATTTTTAATGAGACCGCTATGTACTTTATAGCCCTTTTCACCCAAAGACTTTATCTCCCAGCCCAGCTCCCAGCTTCTCTCCCTTGCCCACTGCCACTCCTGACACTTCCACTTACGTTGGCTCATTAACCAGCACTTGCCCTTGTGAAATACGTAGCTCCAAACTATTGTAACCTCGGTTCATGCTAATTACTTGGACATTACACAGGATCCTGAGGGAAGTCAGAGACCTCTGCATGCAGAAATGCCTCTGCCAAGTCTAATATTAGGATTTTATATTTTTAAAAAATCCTCTTTTTGGAATCCGACGTTCTTGGTCAGAATACATCTTAGAAAGAATAATATCATATACAGGCAAGTGCATTTCCTATACAAAATTCTCTTGGGTTCCACTAGCCTAGATTTGGAGCCTTTTAGATATAAATAACAGTTTCTGCAGAGTCGCATTAAAGTAGGTGTTTTTGATTTAGGGTTTATGAATGACCTGGGGTGGGGAGGAGGAGGAATCCATGCCCTCCATGAAATTGTAGGCATGCTTTTAAGTGCTAGGGCATTTTTCTGTAGCAAGAATGATAGCGTTTATTAGATCCTCAAAGCAGTTCACAGCCCCAGCAAGAATCTTCTCAAATCTATTTGCTATTATTGGGCTGGTGAGTTAACCACAAAACCAATCTCTAAACTTGATTGCCCCAAATGCCTTGAACCTTGAAACAGCTCCTCATGGCAGAGGAGCAAGATTGGAATTTTGAGAAGGAGAAAAACATTATTTCTCTTGTTAATTTCTCATTATTCCTAAAATGTTTTTCTTGGGATGTCTATAGATGTCTTACACGAGGAAAGAAAGTATATCATTTACTAAAATCCCAAAGAAATCAGAGCTTTAAGTATACATAGGCAGTTACATTAATTTGACAAGGGGTCTCTGAGATAAATTTTGCAAAGGTGATCTTCTCATCCCCAGAGATGTCTTGCCTGCTGTGTGGGGTTGAAAACAAGAAGCAAGGGGGAAATAAACCAGAGGAGTGCTGGGCCCTGCTCCCCACTGCTCATGGGAGCCAACAGTGTGCTTCTCTTCTTAAAATTATGTTCAGTGACACCACATTGGCAGCCTGAAATTGGCCATGCAGGGAGTAGGTACACCCATGAAAGACAGCAAACGCGGTAAATACTTTGCTCAGAGATGCAGTAGTTAAACATTTACCAACACATAACTGATCAAGACCCTTTTGTGAGTTTTCAAGCTATGCAGAGCTGGTTGTCCCGAGGCCATGCCTAGAGACCAGATGAAGACACATCACAAAATAAAAACATCTAAATTATAAAGCAGAAAGTGTGCATATGAAAAATTTAAAGACTTTTTTTATCATTTTGATTCCAAAATTCTGAATAGGCTATGGGAACAGAACCCTTCACAAGTATTTGGCGCCCGTGTGTTGATGGGCTTCAGGATCAGGCTTTGCCTGTGTGTGGAGAATCCAGCACAGCTGTGGACACAGATGGAATTTTATTTTGCTTTCCCAAACAACCAGTTTATTCTTTACTGGGCCTATGACCACAGTTCCACCTTTTTCAAGGTTTCCCAAACAAGAAGTTTGGAGTGAATTCATTTTGTTTTTGTTTCTTTTGCAACTGTCAGAAGCTTCTGACCAGTTAGGTTGTAAAGAATAACAAGATGATTTGGATCACATAACACGAACAGGCTCAGGTGAAATTCTTTGGCTGTACCCCTGAAGGGTCAGGCTTCTGATCTAAAAGGAGCTAAATGACAATATCCCCTTCTCTGATGCAGCTGCCACAGAAAATAGAGGAAACATCTCAGTGAAAAGAAGCTAGATTCCACTCTGCTCTGACTTCACCAGCTCACCTAGTGTTCTGAGCCACCAGGGCAGCCAGAGAGCTAGCAGATATCTGCAGGCCTGAAACACATGAACCTCCAAATTCACGTGGGTTACACTGGCAAATACAGCTCCAGTTGGAAACCAAACATCTTTTTGATTACTGGCTATGTTAGTTTGTGTCTGCTGAGATGCAAACGCCAGAATGGGATTAGATATACAAGAGATTTATGGAAGAGGCATCCAGAGTTAGGAAGCATCTTCAGACCGTAAGGAAGATCTGACAACTGTGGTAGGAAAAAGGAAAGGGAGGAGAATTGGACAAGAGGAGACTTGGACCACAGCCCAGTTCTAGGCAAGTTTCAGTGAGACTGTTGGCGAGTACCCTAGTCACAGTCACCTGGAAGGAGGAGTCCTGTGTCCCACCAGATTGGGCCTGTCTTAGGTCCATTGCCAAGCTTAGTCTGACTGAGTGCAGTCCATGGGTAGCATGGCTTCCAGTGAGGGCGAGGTAGATCCAGAGGACAGTGGCTTTTGCTTCTTCAGCAGATCTGAGTGGTAGGTTTTCATGGCCACCATGCTGGTCATTGTCATCCTTGCACAAATGCTGCCGTCACTGAATTTGCTTTTTTTTTTTTAATGGAAGGGCAGGCAATGGAGACAAGGCTGCCATGTGTGAAGCACAAGGTCATGCAACATATGTATTATTATGCATGTTGCAGTTCACTTGGGAAAAATTTTGCAGACTAGAAATCACAACTATGAGGACCTTCCAAGGCCGTTTATTGACTTTGGCTTGGGCTCAAAATGTACAAAGTGTCTAAGACATGATCTACAGGAACAGGAAACTGCAGAAAATGTAAAGGATTGGGAAGCTGGAAGCTCAGGCAAAATGTGGTTCCATTCTTAGAGTTAAGACTATATGCCTCTTGACTCACAAGGAGAATGAATAGGAAATGGCATTGGCTGTGCATGAGAAAACTGTGCTCTGTATTTTACATTGTCTTTGCTTTTTTTCCTTTTATCTTCTATGGCATTAAGTAATGCCCTCTAGAATATTCTATTCCTCAAAATTCAAGAACTCAGAAAAGTGACTTTTGTTTACTTTTGGGACAGAGTTTTAGAAAGAAAGTCAGTGCAATGATGGCCACAGTAATTTAAAAAGAGAAAACCCATGGGACAGAGAAAATCTGGGAGAAATACAGGCAGATGCACTTAGCCCCAGTACCTTGTCTTACCTGGGCAGTCTTTTATGAGGACTAAAACTATGGACAGTCTGCATTTTGTTTTAATAAGGGAGTTCAATTCCCTTAGGTAGATTATAAAAATGTATGCCTCTTAGTGAACCAAAGGCTCATTATGCAACATCTTCTAAACAGCGTTCCATAACTGCTATCACAGACTCAGGAGCTCAACAAACCATTAACCCTTCCAAGCCTCTTTCAGAGGTTTTCTGTGAATCTTCAGCATCCCAGCCACACAGTCCTTCGAAGGCAGCACCTACAGTCTGAGGTCAGAGGCCTGGATTATTTCGGGAGCTCCCAGGTACCTCTTAGCCATGTGTATCAGCCTACTTCGCTCTGCAATACAGATTTAAAGAGAAGATTCACTTGGTTAGGTTTCCAGAAATATCAGTAGGTCAGGAAAATAGTCTCTCTCTCTCTCTCTCTCTCTCTCATGGAAGTCTATCAAAAAATAAATGCCGAATAAGTGAACAAATGGATGGTGCAATCAGTAGGTGATAATTCAGACTAATTTCAACACTACTTTCTAATATCCTATGCATCCAAAGAACTAGCCTTGTGCCTCTGGAAGTAAACAGTACAATAGATGGGGCCCAAGACCTCTTCGCAAGCCTGCTCCAGCCAACAGGAGGTATAACAAGAATTCGTGACTTCTTCCTTTCGTTTGGAACTGAGCTCTCATCCTTCTGAGGAGGATAATTCTCTGTATTTTGCTCTATGTCTCATAGTTTTCAAAGCAATTTTATAATTTATCTAAGACTCATGCAGGTTTATAAAACAGGAGCTGCCATATTATCTCCACTTTCCCAAGGAGAAAACTGAGGCCCAGAGAAGTTGATTAACTTGTCCAAAATCAAGCATCAGGGAGTGTTTGAGATGAAACCATGGTGATAAACAACAGCAACAGCAACCACTGATTGAGTGCTGATTTTGTACTAAATACTAAAGCTTTACATAGACTACCTCTAATTATTAAAAAGAACCTGTAAGGAAGGTATCTACGCAGTTTTTGTAAACTGAGTAAGCAGTGAAATGCCTTTCATATGCAGACACTCAAAGAACATTAACAGATTGACTGATTGGAATAGATCATCTGTTGGCTGAGTCCAAATCTATTAAATTTTTAGAATGAGATTTAGACTTTTAAAGAGGTGTAGTTAGGCAGCAAACAAAATTGGAGGAGATATTCATCTAATTCAGAAGCATCGGTTTTTCCGATGGGCTGAACTATGATACTCAAGTAGAAATTTTCCCTATGTTCTTCTCTGACTAAATCCCTCTCTATCAAAGCTGGACTAAATCTTTAGGTGGAATCTGATATGCTGTAACTGGTCTGGAGGATCCTCAAAAGACCTCTGCTTAAAAACCCTTCCCTATCAATAATCCTATAAGCGATATTCCATCATTCTAGCCACCATGCTTGTAGGCTGAGAATAATGTAATTAGAAAAGAGCATTACAGGTGGTCCTCTTTTGACTCTCCAGCTATTATTTACCTCTTAGAGTGAACAAAGATTTGAAACACGTTTTTTTAATGTGAGGGAAGGGCAGGGAAAGAAGGTAATCTGAGTCTAGAAGAGAGAAGAAGGAAAAAGCTGCAGAAAGAAGGCACGGCTCAGAGAAAACTTAACTCACACATTTGACTGAGCCTATCTTATTTACTAGGAGAAAATTAGAGTACAGCCATACTTGAAGTCATTTCACTCATTATTCTCCAACTGTGTCCCCAATTTCTCATCATTTCATCAACATTCCTTCACCCTGCACAATCACACTCACGCATATAAACTTGTTCCCAGGATATGATTCAGACACTAGAGAAAATATATCTCTGACATGATTTCTTCTACAGTTTAATTAATAAAAGCAAAGCAACAGGCATGATAATCACAATGAAGTAAAACCACTAACAATGGAAGAAAAGTAAGAAAAGGAATATACTCACTAGAAAGATGTTTTATTGCTAAAGCGGGTTACTAAGGCCCTTACTATTGCTCATTTTCTTAGAAGGCTTAAATAGTATAGTCAACTAAATTTTTGGCATCAATACTATTGGAGATGCTCTTCCATTTCCAGAAACAGAATGGTAGAATTCTGTTTCTCCACATAGAACCACACAGAATGGTGTGGTTCTATGCTTCAGAACATGACCCTGGGAGACCCTTTCCATTCTTCCTCAAAGATCACTTTTCTTTTCTTTTTTTATTGCATTTTAGGTTTTGGGGTACAAGTGAGGAACATGCAGGACATGAACAGACACTTTACAAAAGACCACTTTTTAAAGCACAGCTCAATTTCTAGCTTTCCAGAAGCCTTCCTTGGTCTCTTAAACCTAGAAGAAGCCCTCATTTCTCAGAAATTCTAGTGTCCATCTAACTCATAGACTGTAATACAACAGTGGTAGCAAGAGATGATTTCTACTCTTGGAGCACTGGATGTTGTTGCTTTGTTTTTCAGAGCCTAGTGGGCAAGACTGCATAGGCTTAGCTACATTTGCAAATCTCTCAATCCCATTCACTTAGAAAGCTGAGCTAGGCACCCTGAGCAGCTGGCTCTGAAGCCTTTCAACTTAGCATGGCTGCATGTGGTCCACTAATTGTGTCTGCACACGAAGAAACATTCAGGAAATGCAGCCTTACTGATAAGTGGTTCCAGGGACCCGGGAGTTCTGTGTGCACATCACTGGGGTTCCAGTTCATTTTTCTGCCTCTACTCACGAGCAAGTGGGATTTATCCATAAAACAAAAGGCATTTTGGCAACTTCTGGATACTGGGGCCATCTCTTGGCACATCTTAATTAGGAAATTGAACCAGCTACGAAACATAGGAGGGAATCTGAGGGGGTCACTCAGATAGAGTGACGAACTATTCAGGACTGAAAAGTGCCCCAAATGAGGGTTTTCAGTTTTAAAACCAAGGCCATCTAGGGTAGAGTAAGAACCCTAGGGATAAGGACTGATTCTTGTTCAATGGACAGAGGCATACAAGGCCAAAGAGTCTGTGCCATGCCAAGGTGAGCAGGAGAAGGAGGAGAAACACTTGAATTGCAAACATGTCTTCCAGAAGAATGAGGTCCTTGCAGTAGATGGTTTCTCCAGCTTGTTCAGAGGAAACCATGTTCATGGAAGGCATTATGCATATAATTCCAAATCAGGAAATGGATGATAATGTAGTAGGAAGAGGCTCTAGATCTCCTGATCAGAAAGACCTGAAAACCAGCCCAAGTAACCCCAGAGAGGACCATGCCACCAAAATCCATGGGCTCCCTATCAGCAGCAGTGCCTCCTGCTTTAGCAGAGAATGCCTCCAGGGCACGCTGAGAAGTCTTCAGTAAAGGAAGGTCCCAAGAGAGCAGCTCTTGTGCTAGGGGTGCAGGGACATCAATGCACACACACTGAAGATCGCATGGTGTGACTGGATTTCTTTCCTAAAGAGACTTCATGTTAGGGCATGGGACCATCATTTCTGCCTTATGGGAAACTGGAATTTCCTGGGGAGAACTATTTAGGGTTTCATCCTCTTAGAAGCTAGACAGCTCAAAGAGGCAACAGAAGACCCTTTCGACTATGAAATTCTGCAACACAAGATTTTCATTCTGAAGTGAGAACCCAAAAGTCCAAGGGCTATGGAATAAGATAACAAAGCCGCCCAGGCCTAACATTTAGAAATTTGTCACCTTGCTCTTCTAGAATAGGAAAAAAACCTGGTCACAGGATAATCAGATTTGAAGATTTCCAACACTGAGGAGCCTTTCAGGAGGTGGGAAGGACAACTGTTATGGACTCCTTGTAGCTCTTGCTAAGCTGTGGCTCCTAGGAGCACCCAAACTCAAAGTGGGTGGCACAGCTCTAAAATGTTCTTTTCCAATTTGTTCTAAATCTTCTACATGCTGGAAAACTGGACCACTTGCAAGAGGCAGGGTTCAGCCTCTCCAGCTCTGATTTTCAGTAGCCAATAGGACAAGACAGACTGCCAGAAGCTATGCATCTTGGTGTCCAGGTGATGCTACCCTGCAAGCAACATGCTTTTTAAAAATTCTGGAGTTTTACACATGCTCTAGAGAAAACAATCTTTTTGGATTTTTGCTTCAAGTCAGTGACATCTTTGATGGTGCTGGGTAATTGGAAAAGGGTTTTAAATATGTCTGGAGGCTTCCCACACTAGAATTTGCAAACACTGTATGGAATCCCTAAGCAAACAATTTACAAAGAACCTCTCCCCTCTGGAATTATTCAAAGATCCAACTTGAAGAGATTTTAGTTTATTTTGAGGTGATGCCAGAAAGCCTTGAAAATAAGAACAAAGCAGAGGGGGGTGTGGTGTGGCAGGGAGGGACCAAGGGTGGGCGCCAGGGAGTGTCACTTTCTGGTAGAGAAAAAAAAGGCTGGTATGATCACCCATCTGTGATGGTGACAAGGCAGTTTAAAGGAAAAGCTCTAGGGATGGGGCTGCCCCAGAGTCATTTTTAATGTGTGTGTGTGTGTGTTTGTGTGTGAGTGAGTGCAGACTACATGGTTTTAAAACACATTCTCTTTTAATTAATTAGGCAGAGAGAATATTCTGACTTTGATTAACCTGCTCGTTTTCCTGCATGGAAGCTATTGCTGGACACACAGAACCCTGTATACCTGTGCACACATATGTGTAGCATTTTGTTCCATCTGGAGGTGCACCATTCATTCACAAAGCCTTACAGTCACAACCATTTAAACTGCTTAGAAATGCATAGGGATGTTCCACCCACCACCACCACCATGGACTCCAGGGACTTCACAGTATCTGGAGAGATGTTTTTAAACTTTTTTTAAATTTTAAAATAGTTTCATATTTACAGAAAAAAAATGAGAAAATAGTTCAGAGAGCTCCTATACATGCTACACATTCGTTTTCCCCTATATTTACATATTTATGATTATTTGTTTTAAGACAGGGTCTACCTCTGTCATCCAGGCTGGAGCACAGTGGCACAATTATGACTCAGTGCAGTCTTGAACTCCTGAGCTCAAACATTCTTCTCACCTTGGCCCTGAAAGTGTTGGGATTACAGATGCAAGTAACTGCACCAGACCCCCCGCCCTTATTATTTTCCTATATTAGTATAATGCATTTGTTACAATTAATGAACCAATATTGATAGCTTATTATGAACTGAAGACTGTACTTAGTTTTTACCTAAAGTCCTTTTCTGTATCAGGATCCCCTCCAGGATACTGAATTACACTTAATCCTCTCTTCTCCTTAGGTTCCTCTTAGCTTCGACAGTTTTTCAGACTTTCCTTGCTTTTCGATGACCTTGACAGTTTTGAGAGGCACTGATCAAGTGATTTGTCTGACAACTATCTTGTGATTAGGCTGGGATTGTGGATTTGGGGGAGGAAGACCACAGAGGCAAAGTGCCATTGTCATCATAGTATAATAAGGATACATGCTATCAATGTGACTTTTCACTGCTGACATTGACCTTCATCATCTGACAAGGTAGTGTTTGTCAGGCTTCTCCAATGCATACCATGCTCTTTGGAAGGAATTACCGTGTTCAGCACACTCTTAAAGAGTGGGGAGCTACAACAAACTGACAAGAACAGAAAATGAAATACTGCATGTTCTCACTCATAGGCAGGTGTTCAACAATGAGAGCACGTGGACACAGGGAGGGGAGCACCACACACTGGGGTCTGTTGGGGGAAATAAGGGAGGAACAGCAGGGGGTGGGGAGTTGGGGAGAGATAGCATGGGGAGAAATGCCAGATATAGGTGAAGGGGAGGAAGGCAGCAAATCACACTGCCACGTGTGCACCTATGCAACAATCTTGCATGTTCTTCACATGTACCCCAAAACCTAAAATGCAATAAAAAATAAAATAAAATAAAATAAAAAAGAGTGAGGAGCTATGCTTACCTTTCTTGAAGGGAGAGTATCCACCTAAATTAATTCTGCATGGGACATGTGTCTGTTTTTCTCCACTTGTTTATTCAATAAATAACTTATTTATACAAGCATACATTCATGAATATTTACTTTATACCTTAGTTTATAATCCATGCTACCTTATTTCGTTGCTCAAAATAAAATTTTGGTCACTGGGAGCTCTTTTAATTCACTCCTGTGTCTCTTTGACACCCTCCTCCCACTCACCTCACCCCTTGTGATATTAAAAAACACTTCCCTTACTTTCAAGAACTGCAAGATACTTCAAGCTCATTTTGTATATTTCCTGTCCCAGTCCGAGAATTATCATTTCCCTAAGGAGCCCTAGTGTCTTTTATTTAAGACTATTAGTATTAGAAAACAAAATTTGGGCAGTAGGTGTGCTCATTGTCACTGGGGTATAACCACAGCCCTTCTTTGAGGCCTCTCAGCTGACAGAGCAGGGGTTCATATGTGTGCATACTAACCTTTTTATATGCATATATCTATAGCTATTGCTTTATGTAACCATCTGTGACCTATATTAAGCTAATTATGGTGTCTCTGAAGGATTTTAAAATGTGGAATATTGCTTAAAAATTAGATCTATTTCTTAGAAAGAACATTCTAAGAGGATTCTAGCCTAGCCTATTAGAGGAAGAGATCTGAACCACAGATATCTGCATAAATGTGTTTCAGAAGGTTAAGGCCTGATTAAGTTAGTGGCAGAGTACATCCTAAGACCAACAGATGGAATTAAGCAATTTAAAAAAAACGAGGCTCATTGTTAAGAATTTGATTTCACTAAGCTTGGGATGTTTTCCTCCTTAGAAGTCACAGATGAAAATTCACCACCTTTTTTAAAATTTTCAAATATTTTATTTGGCTTTTTATAAGACTTTATTTTTTAGAGCAGCTTTAGCTGCACAGCAAAATTGAGTGGAAGGTACAAAGATCTTCCATATGCCCCCTTCCCTCACACATGCACAGCCTTCCCCATTACCAAGAATCCCCACCAGGATGGCACACTTGTTAAAACTGATGAACCTACATTGACACATCACTATTACCCAGAGTCCATAGCTTACATTTGGGCTAACTCTTGGAGTTCTGCATTCAACAAATGTGTAATGGACAAATGTGGACTGACCTGCATCCATCATTATAGTATCATACATTCTGTATGATGCTCTGTGCTCTGCCTGTTCATCCCTTCCTCCCTCTTAACCCCTGGGTATCACTGATCTTTTTAATAGCTTCATACTGTTGTCTTTTCCAGAAAGCCATACACTTGGAATCATAATGTATGCAGCTTTTTTAGATTGGCTTTTTTCATTGGTAATTATGCATTTAAGATTCTTCCAAGTCTTTCTGTGGATGAATAACTCATTTCTTTTTAGCCCTGAATTATATCCCATTGTCTGGATGCAACACAGTTTATTTATCCATTCACCTATTGTAGGACATCTTGGATGCTTCCAAGTTTTGGCAATTATCAATAAAGTTTCTGTAAACATCTGATATGGTCTGGACTTGTGTCCCTACCCAAATCTCATGTTGAATTGTAATCCCTAGTGTTGGAGGTGGGCCTCCGGGGAAGTGATTCGATCATTGGGGTAATTTCTAATGATTTAGCACCATCTCCCTAGTGCTGTTTTGTGACAGAGCTCTCATGAGATCTGGCTGTTTAAAAGTGTATGGCAGCTTCCCCCTTTCTGTCTTCCTCCTCCTCTCACCATGTAAGATGTGCTTGCTTCCCCTTCATTTCTCACCATGCTTGTAAGTTTCCTAAGGCCTCCCCAGAAGCAGAAGCTTATACAGTCCACAGAACCATAAGCCAACTAAACCTCTTTTCTTTATAAATTACCCAGTCTCAGGTAGTGCTTTATAGCAGTGCAAGAACTAACTAATACAACATCCATGTGCAGGTTATACTGTAGACACAAGTTTTCAACTAATTTGGGTAAATACTAAGGAGGGCAGTTGCTGGATGATATGGTTTGTTAGTCATGGTTTATTAGTCAGAGACACAGAGCCAATAGGAAGAAGAGTGGGAGAGAGAGAGAAAAAAAAATGAAAGGAGATTTATTAGGGGGAATGACTTGTGTGATTATGGAAGCTGAAAAAATCCTATGACAGGGTGTCTGCAATCTGAAGAACTAGGAAAGCTGGTAGCATGACTAGGTCCAAGTCTGAAGGCCTCAGAACCAGGGAAACTTGTGGTATAACTCTCAGTCCTGGGTTGTAGTTCTGTGAAACAGGAGGCTACTGATGCAAGTTCCAGAGTCCAAAGACCAGAGAACCTGGAGTACCGATGTCCAAGGGCAGGAATAGGGTGTCCCCACTCCAGAAGAAAAAGAGAGAATTCATCTTTCCTCTGCCTTTTTGTTCTATCTGGGCCCTCTGCTGACTGAAATGTGCCTGCCCCCATTGAGCGGCAGATCTTCCTTACGCAGTCTACTGATTTAAATGCCATTCTCTTCCACAACACTCTCACAGACACATCCAGAAATAATGCTTTACCAGCTACCCATGTATCCCTTATTCAGTCAAGCTGACACCTAAAATTAACCATCACAAGTCCACACCTTTTCAACCCATATACCTTTCTTCAGACCATAGTTAATCTCCAGAAAAAGACAACAACAAAGTAACAGTTTCACCTAATTCTCCTGTGTACAGCTGACAATGCACTAATTCCTTCCCCAGAAAAGGAAGTAAAATCCTTGAGTGGTGTTTTCTCTTATCCTGATAGCCCATAAACTAAATGCTATGATGTCAAGTTAACAATACTTGACTGGGTGCAGTGGCTCACCCCTGTAATCCCAGTACTTTGGGAGGCCAAGGCAGGTGGATCAACTGGGGTCAGAAATTCAAGACCAGCCTGGCAAACATGGTGAAATTCCGTCTCTACTAAGAATAAAAAAAAAATTAGCTGGCAGGTGGCAGGCACCTGTATTCCCAGCTATCAGGAGGCTGAGGCAGGAGAATCACCTGAACCCAAGAGGCAGAGTTTGCAGAGCTGAGATCATGCCACTGCACTCTGGCCTAGGAGACAGAGTGGACTCCATCCCATAAATAAAAATAAAATATTAATAACAATGAAGTTAACAATAATTACTTACATAAAGTTAATATATCTTATGTCACATGACAAAGTGGAAAGAAAACAAAGACATTTGTTTAATACATGTATATAAACAGAACACATTCTTAGCAAAATGGGGAGGAGATACTGATGACAATTATTGGTTTCAATTCCATAATTGGTCACATCATTATAGCTGGTATTGATAGCTACCCTCTTCCACTATGCATTCTATATTCCCTTTCCCTTTAGGAAGCACCTCAGCTGGTGATGGCTATTTATCTGGCAGGGTGACCCAAATCTTCATTTCAGAAAGGTCTAGGCCATTCTTAGTTGTTCCTGGATTGTGTTGCTATAGTTATCCACTGACCTTAATCACAGTGCATGGTAATCCTGAGAGATGTCCTAAGGACTCTCCTATATTCAAGACATACTCTTTCTTACCTCTGTTGTGGAGTGATAGCCCAATTTCCTTTAGGTGGTCCAGATCGATCACCCCAGCCAACACTGTACCTGCCTTCTTTTTTTTTTTTTTTTTTTTTAATTTTTATTGCATTATAGGTTTTGGGGTACATGTGCAGAACGTGCAAGATAGTTGCACAGGTACACACATGGCAGTGTGTTTTGCTGCCTTCCTCCCCTTCACCCACACTTGGCATTCATCCCCAGGCTATCCCTCCCCAGCCCCCCCCCACTGTCCCTCCCCCATTCCCCCCAATAGACCCCAGTGTATAGTAGACCGCCTCTCTGTGTCCATGTGTTCTCATTTTTCTCACCCGCCTATGAGTGAGTATATGCGGTATTTCTTTTTCTGTTCTTGTGTCAGTTTGCTGAGAATGATGTTCTCCAGATTCATCCATGTCCTTACAAAGGACACAAACCCATCATTTTTGATTGCCGCATAATATTCCATGGTGTATATGTGCCACATTTTCCCAGTCCAGTCTATCATCGTTGGGCATTTGGGTTGGTTCCAGGTCTTTGCTATTGTAAACAGTGCTGCAACGAACATTCGTGTGCATGTGTCCTTATAGTAGAACGATTTATAGTCCTTTGGATAGATACCCAGTAATGGGATTGCTGGGTCAAATGGAATTTCTATTTCTAGGTCCCTGAGGAATCGCCACACTGTCTTCCACAATGGTTGAACTAATTTACACTCCCACCAACAGTGTAAGAGTGTTCCTATTTCTCCACATCCTCTCCAGCATCTGCTGTATCCAGATTTTTTAATGATCGCCATTCTAACTGGTGTGAGATGGTATCTCAATGTGGTTTTGATTTGCAACTCTCTAATGACCAATGATGATGAGCACTTTCTTAGCCTGTTGACTCAGATGCATGAATTGCCCAAAGTGGTTGCTTGGCAGTCTTAATTTCAGGTTCACTGGAATCATTGTTGTGTGCCCTGGTGAAAACAGTCATGCCTCTAGAATTAAGACCTTTAGGACAATAGATGGAAAGAAAAAGTTTTGCTAGTGGGTCACTAGAAGTAATGGTGAGTAGTGTCACTCCCATTTCCACCCCTGCTTCTTAGACTGGTGAGTCACAGTTATGGGACAAATAGTACTACCATATATTGGATGCTGATTCAGAGCATACACAGCCTTCTGGGGAGCCTTGCTTCAGCACTACAAGGTATTCTCACCTAGCTAGTGCTGCAGCTGCATCTTCAAAAGCCATTCATTTCACGGTTCTATCAAGCCAGCTGCTTCAGGATGATGGCGAATGTGGTAGGACCAGTAAAATCCATGAGCATGGGCTGACTGCCACACTTCTTTGACTGAGAAGTGAGTTCCTTGGTCAGAAGCAATGCTTTGTGGAATACCATGATGTTGGAATCAGATCACTGGCTGATAGCCCTGGGGAATGGTGAGAGATAGGGGCTCAGTGTTGGTCTCAGATTGGGCACTCACAGATGGCCACAGCCAGGTCGGCCTTTGTGAGAAATTCCCCTGTTGCTGAGCCCTGAACCTTCATTCATGCCACCATGGACACTTTGCTCATGAGCCCTCTGCAGCAATGACAGGGGTGGCTGGGGAAAGAGGCTGACTAGTATCACAGAACAAGTAAGATAATCCACTTTAGTATTAAAGTCTTTGCTGAAGTCACTCTTTGGTGAGCACTCACATGGGACACATACATCTTCATATTCTTTGTCCATTCAGAGAGGTCTATCCACACACCTATTCCCAAATCGCTTTGTCATCAGTTTTGTAATTATGTTCCTTCTAAGTCCCTGACCATCCAGCCCATGAAACAGTATACAGTAGCACATCTGGTGATTACCCTTCCAAACAAAGTAGGCTACCAGGTGCACTAAGAAGTGCTGCACATTAAGAAGACTTCCCTTCCTTCAGGGATGTCCCAGAAAGAAAGAGGTTGTAACGCTGCGTCTATCCACGTTTTGGTGGTGCCTGCATATCATGCAGAATCACCTTTATTTTATTTTATTTGAGATGGAGTTTCGCTCTTGTTACCCAGGCTGGAGTGCAATGGCGCGATCTCGGCTCACTGCAACCTCCGCCTCCTGGGTTCAGGCAATTCTCCTGCCTCAGCCTCCTGAGTAGCTGGGATTACAGGCACACGCCACCATGCCCAGCAAATTTTTTGTATTTTTAGTAGAGACGGGGTTTCACCATTTTGACCAGGATGGTCTCGATCTCTTGACCTCGTGATCCACCCGCCTCGGCCTCCCAAAGTGCTGGGATTACAGGCTTGAGCCACCGCGCCCGGCCCCAGAATCACCTTTAAATTAGGTCCTACTCTTCTCTTCCTGTGGCATTTCATTATAGGGTACTCCCTCTGAGGCTGAGAGAGAGAAAGAAGAAGAAAAAATGGGCACTCGGCCACTTCTTCAGGTAACTTATTTGGCCTTCAGGACCTACTTGGGCCTGGTCATGTATACACTACTTCCATTTGAAGATGGAGTCCTGCTGTGTACACCCAACTTTGTGGCTTGCTGGGTTAGATAACATCCAATTCATGATGGGCAGTTCATGTCTCATAGTAATTTTGTGGCCCGTGGCTGTGTTCAGTTTTTTTTATGACCCAGTGGCAGGCCAAGAACTTACTTTCAAAAGGACAGTAGTTATCTGCAGATGGTGGAAGGGCCTTGCTCCAAAATATTAAAGGTTTGCCCTGTGATTCATCCATAGGGGCCTACCAAAGGCCCCAAAGAGCAACCCTGTCTGCCATTGGCACCTCAAGCACTATTGGATCTGCTGGGTCTAACGACCCAAGTGTAAGAGCAGCTTGTACAGCAGCCTGTGCCTGTCGCAGAGCCTTCTCCTGATCTGGGCCCCACTCTAAAGTAGCAGATGTTTGGACCACTTGGCAAATGGATCAGATTAACATGCCCAAATTATGAACATGTTGCCTCTAAAACCCAAGTAAGCCCACCAAGCACTGTGCCTCTTTCTGGGTTGTAGGAGGGACCAGATGCAACAGCTTATCCTTGATCTTAGAAGGGGTATCTTGACATGCCCCACACAATTAGACTCCTAGGAATTTCATGAAGGTAGAAGGCCCCCAAACTTTAGTTGAATTTATTTCCTACCCTCTGACATGCAAATGTCTTACCAATAAGTCTAGAGTAGCTGCTGCTTCTCCTTTACTAGGTCCTATCGGCATAAGGTCATCAGTGTAATGGACCAGTGTGATAGAATGTGGGGAAAAAAGGCAATCAAGATCCCTGCAAGCTAGATTATGACATAAAGTTGGAGAATGAGTATACCCCTGAAGTCTACTTCACTGAAGTGGGACAGCGAAGGTATATTGCTAGCTGAAGGCACATTGCTTCTGGTGGGCCCTGTGGACAGGGATGGAATAAAAGGCATTTGTTAGAGCAACAGCACATACCAAGTACCAGGAGATATGTTAATTTGCTCAAGTGATGAAACCATATCTGGTACAGCCATTGCAATTGGAGTAACCATTTGATTGGGCTTACAGTGACCTACTGTCATTTCTCAAGATTCCATCTGTCCTCTACACAGGCTAAACAGGAGAGCTGAACAGGGATGCGGTGGAATTACCTACCTCTCACATCTTCCAAGTCCTTGATAATAGCACAGATCTCTGCAATTTCTTCAGGGATGTGCTGTTGTTTTTGATTTACGATATTCCTAGGTGGTGGCAGTCCTAATGGCTTCTGTTTGGCCTTTCCCACCATCATACTCCTCATGTCACAAGTTGGGGAAGCAATGTGGGAATTCTGCCAGCTGCTACATATGTCTATTCCAATCATGCATTCTGGAACTGGGGAAATAACCACAGGATGGGTTCGGGGACCCACTGGATCCACTGTGAGTCAGACCTGAGCTAACACTCCACTGATCATCTGACCTCTATAAGTCCCTATTCTGTCCAGAAAGCTAAGGTCTTTGGGAATCAATGTCAATTCAGTCTAATAATCCCCCAAAGCTTCCATTTCTTTTTCTCCAGTGCACATTTACCCTAGTTTCAAAATTAAAAACAACAACAACATCAACAACAACAAAACCATAGATCCCTTTGAAGAAGGTTTGGAGAATGGTTGACAGTATAAATTTTTAGTAGTGTATGGGGTCTTTCCTGAAGGGGACCTGACCTCCCTTTCATCCAAGGAGTTCTGGGTCTGGAAACTGGCCCATCTGGGAATTGATTGAGGGGCCATGATTTCAGTCTCTGTTTTTATTATTTGAGTTAGACTTTTCTTCACTTGACTTGCAAGGTTTCTACTCATACAGATCAAGTAAAAATTTAGACAGGTTTCCTGGCTGTTTCACTTCTAGGAGCACCATGATTAATTTGCAAATGCCGTAGATATACACAAGTCAGACTATTCTATTTTTGCTTTGTCTCTGCTGTTTATTATGTTAACTATGTCCACCTTGCCTTTGGCAGGATTCTGAGATGGCAGCTGCCTCTTGGCTCCTGCCATCCCAGAATTCTATTATACTCACTGGATTTAAGTTTTCCAGTTGAGTAACTGTGGCTCCCACTAGAAGATCTAACCTACCAAGAATAATCACAGAGCTCTTCAGGGATACTGGGACTCCTCTCAAAAATCACTCTCTCAAAATGTTGGTAAAAGGTTATTTTCTCAACTTTCTCAGCATGGGTCAGCAGGTTTTAAGTGACAGATCCACTCTAGCATTCAAACCCCCCTAAGCCTTTGAATCCCATCCTCTATGTCAACCCAAAGGCAATCAGGCATCACCAACTTACTCACAGTGGGCCACTTTTTTATCCATATTTTAGCCAACTAACCAGCCAAATAATTAGAACGCTTTCTAACTCCATGAGCTGCAACATTAAATGCAGAATCTCTGCTTAGTGGGTCCAAGTCATTAAAGTCAATCTGATCCCATTTTTATGCCTTTCACCATTACCCCTCGCCCTTAACATCCATTCCCATGCATGTGCCCTGGATTTCTGCTGGTATAAATTGGAAAACACAAGTAGTCCTTTGGAGGGTAGTGCACCTCCTGGGTCACACTTCGTACTTTGCCTTTACGGGCCTGCTGGGACTTGAGTCTAGTTATAGGTCTAGAAGCAAAGAGGGGTGGTGTGGCTGGGTCATTAGGAGAATCAGCAGTGTCATGCGTGACCACTGCCTCAGAGGTGGCCATTACCATTTCCTTGGGTAATGCAGGGTTAATCCTCACAGACAGAGGTGGAAAGGCACATACCATTTAGGGGTGGAAAAGCCATGGAAGAAATGCTTAAAATAATTAGAAATCATTGAAACATAACTTAAGTCCATCCATACAAGACTGCATAAAATAAAAAAGTTATATAATGCTAAGCTTTGGAAAAAGATTGTGGAGATAGAGAATTTTCATGAATTGCTGATAGGAGTATAGACTGGTGTAGCCACTTCAAAGACCAATCTGGTTGTACTTAGTCAAATTAAGAACACAAATACTCCAATATATTAGAATTCAGCAGTTCCACTTGTGGGCTTATATGCCCAAATTATTTTTACACAGAATCACAGGAAGACATGAGCAAAGATTCTTCTACAGTTTTACTTATGACATTGAGGAGCTAGATGCAACCTGGGTGTTTACTCTGGGAGATAAGCCAGGTAAAATAATGCAAATGCATATTTGTGGAGTGTAATGGAGCAGCTGGAAGAAACATGTAAATTTCCGGAAAACATAATGGTTGGTGAAAAAAGTAAGAAGTGAAAATTTAGAATAGGTACAATTTACATACATTTCAAAATACATTCATACAAGTGACATCATACAAAATGGTGGAGTAATAAGGTCTAAAAGTTGCTCCCTTCAACAAAGCAACAAAGGAAATAGAAAAAGCACTTGTGAATCAGCTATGTCAGAACACCAGAACTTGTTTGGACACATAACAACTAGAGGAATGCTGGATAAAGTCAGAAACTGCCATTCTAAGGTAAGATAGTGGAATGCATGAACCAGCCATGATCCCCATTATTCAGCCCCACCACGGCTGTGAGGATAGCTGCCCCTGTTTCAGGAGCAGCTGGCAGGTGTCTGCATGGGCAGTGGGGACCTTCTCCTTTAAAAACTTGGGGTTGTGTGCATTGATGGGTCTGGGTGCCCTCAGAAACTGGAAGAGACACCTGCCTTGGTTTTAACCCTCTCAGCAGCAGCAGATCTCCCCAGTGGCATCTATCAGAAAATTTAAAGGGCCAGTACCCTTTTTCTCTTTATTTGTTTTTGGAGCCAGACATTTAAGAAAATCATTGTCAGGTCACTAGCTGATAGCAGAAATAATGAAACATCAATTTCAGTTACCATATACAGCAAGGAATATACTTTGCAAATGGTTTAGAAAACTCTCAAACAGACTGCCCCATCCTTCAACAAACAGAAATCAATAATCCTTAAGGTGTCAGATAATCAAATTTATGACATTATGATACTCAAAATGTGCAGTTTTCAACCAAAGAGTTACAAGCAATACAAAGAAACAGAAAAGTATAACTCATTCAATGGAAAAAAAAGAATTTGGCAGAAATCATTCCTAGGAAAGCCCAGATACTGAAATTGCTAACCAAAGATGATTAACCGATAGTCTGAAATAAGTTCAGTGAACTGAAAAAAAAAAATGAATGAAGAACTAAAGGAAATTTGAAAAATAATATATGAATAGAATATCAATGAAGAAATAGAAATTATGAGAAAGGAATGAAACAGAAATTCTGGAGCTGAGATAACAATATCTGAAAGGAAAAATTCACAAGAGAACTACAACAGCAGATTTGAATACATGAAAGAAAAGCTCATGAAGATATGGCAATTAAAATGATCAGGAATAAAAAAAAACAACATTTTAAAAAAGATTTAAAAATAAATAGAGCCTGAGAAACCTGCTGCATACCATCAAGTACACCAACATCTGCACATGGTATGTATTAGTCCATTTTTATGCTGCTGATAAAGACATACTCAAGATTGGACAATTTACACAAGAAAGGGATTTATTGGACTTACACATGGCTGGTGAGACCTCAAAATCATGGTGGCAGTCAAGGAGGAGCAAGTCACCTCCTACATAGATGGCAGCAGGCAAAGAGAGAGAGTCTGTATAGGAAAACTCCCATTTTTAAAACCATTAGTTCTCATAAGACTCATACTCTATCATAAGAACAGTGAAGAAAAGACCAGCCCCCATAATTCAGTCACCTCCTATTGGGTTTCTCCATGACACACAGGAATTGTGGGAGTTACATAGCCAAACCATATCGTAGTAGTATGAGAAGATGAACAGAGAGAGAAAGAAGCAGGAAAAACTATCTGAAGAAATAATGGGTGAAAACTTCCTAAATCTAATATATATTGAAGAAGCCCAATAAACTTCAAACAGGAAACCCAAAAAAATCTATACTGTGACACATTATAGTCAAATTGTTGTAAGTAAAAGACAAAGAGAAAATTTCCAAAGGAGCAAAAGAGGTGACTTGTCATGTATAGTGAGTCCTCAACAAGACTGACAATGTATTTTTCATCAGAAACTTTGCAGACAAGAAGGCAGTGGGATGACAAAGTCTTGTAAGAATAAAATTGTGAATGAAGAGTTTGCTATCTGGTAAGATGATCCTTTAAGAGTGAAGGAGAAAATTAAAACATTTTCAGAAAATCAAAAGCTTAGAGTAACTTTCCCTATAAGAAATGCTAAAGCAAGTTTTTCAGGCTGGCATGGAAAGGCTCTGGAGAGTAACTTGAAGTTATAGAATAAAGTAAAGAACACTGGTAAAAGAGACTATATAGGTAAATATAGTGGCCAGCACTATTATACTTTTGGTTTGTAACTTCTTTTTTTTCCACATGATTTAAAATCAAATGCATAAAATTACAAGTCGATCTTAAAGGGCAAACACTGTATAAAGATATATCTGCAACAATAATAACATAAAGGGGGAAGAAAAGAGATGTACAGGAGCAGAGTATTTGTATACTATTGAAACTGATTTGATATTACTCAAACTAAGTTGTTAGCAGTTTAAGATGTTCATATTAATCCCCCAAGGTAACCATTAAGGAAATAACTTTAAAAATATAGAGAAAAGTAAAGAAGGAGGGAATCAAAATGACACAAAAAAATCAACTAGCTACAAAAAAAAGGCAGTAGTGTAGTAGTATAGGAAATGAGAAATAAATAAAATAAACATGTAAGACATACAGGACATATAGCTAATGGTAGAAAGAAATCCTTTCTTGTCAGTAATTACTTTAAATTCAAATTGATGAAAACATCCTTTTAAAAAACAAAAGTGAGAAGATTAGATAAATTTTTTAAAAATATGTTCTATGTGCTGTATATCAGAGACTCACTTTAGACACAGAGACAGAAATAAGTTGAAAATGAGATGAGATATTTCACGCAGATAGTAATCAAAGAGAACTGAGGTGGCTCTATTACTGTCAGACAAACTAAACTTCATTACTAGCAGCAATGGAGGACATTCTATATTGATGAAATATCCAAACCACCATAAAGATATAACATTTATAAACATATATGCATCTAACAACAGAACCCTAAAATATATGAAGCAGAAATGGACAGAATTGAAGGGAGAGATAGACAGTTCTACAATAATAGTTGGAAACTTTAATTATGAGCAGAAACTTCAATGGTGAGCAGAATAATCATACAGCCATATAGCAATATTACCAGAGCAATTAAACAAAGAAAAGAAATAAAAGGCATCCAAACTGGAAGGAAGAAATGAAATTATCTCTGTTCACAGATAATATAATCTTATATGTAGGAAGCTCTAAAGGAAACACACACACACACACACAGAGTCAGAGCTAATAAACAAATTCATCAAATTTGCAGGATATGATATGAACACACAAAAATTGGTATATTTTTATACAATAGCAAGAAACACTCTTTAAAAGAAATTAAGGGGAAAAGTTTCATTAATGATAGCATCAATTTAGGAATAAATTTAACCAAGAAAGTAAAAGACTTGTACACTGAAAACAATGAAACACTGCTGAAAAAAGTTAAAGACAACATAAACAGAAAGACATAGACAAAACTAATTAAAGCTACTTAAAGATGCAACCTAATCCTTTCAAAATCCCAATGGTGTCTTCTGCATAAACACAAAAACCTATTCTAAAATGTTTAAGGAACTTCAAAGGACCCCAAATAGATCTTGAAAATGAAGAACAATATTGGAGGACTCATGTATGTATAAAATGGCACATACATATTATGGATTAATATTTAGCCATAGGAGAGGATCCAAGATGGCCGAATAGGAACAGCTCTGGAGTGCAGTTCTCAGCAAGAGTAATGCAGAGGGTGAGTGAACACCTCATTTCCAAACTAGTTGTTATTGCTCACAGATCAAGAGATTCCCAGGCTGAAAAGTGCCATAAGTTTCCAGCATGGCTGTTTCAGCCAGTGCAGTGGGTCTCTGCACAAAAACTCAAACAAATCTGGGCAGCTGTTTCAACTGGCATCTGGAATGCCTGGGAGACAGAGCCACCCATTCAACTGAAAAAAAGGGGGCTGAAATAGGGAACCAGGTGTTCTGGCTTGGCAGGTCCACCCCAACAAAGACCAGCAATCTGAAATGCTCTGGATTGAGAGTTTCTCAGCAAGGGCAGCTGGACCCAGGATGGTCCAGCTCTGTTAGGGGAAGGGCATCCGCCATTACCAAGGCAGTTCTAATTATATCTCTATAAACAAAACTGCAAGGAAGTTCAGACAGCAGCCAAGCAGAGCCCACAGCAGCTCAGCAACAATTCTGCTGGCAGACTATGACTAGGCTACCTCCTTGCTGGGCAGAGCAGCTCTGAAAAAGGTCAGCAGCACATCAGGAACTTATAAATAGAGCCCCACCTTCCCAGGACAGAGCACCTGGGAAAAAGGGCAGTTATGAGTTCTGCTGCAGCAGACTTAAATGTACCTGCCCAGCAGCTCTGAACAGAACAATGGAGCTCACATCTCAGCACTTGAGCTCCTATAAGGGTCAGACTGTCTCCTCAAGCAGATTCCTGACCCCCATATATCCAAAGAGTCACATCATAAAGGAGAGCTCAGGTTGACATCTGGCGAGTATCTTTCTGGGATGAAGATAATGGAAGAAAAAACTGGCAGCAAACCTGTGGTGCTGTTCTGCAGCCACCACAGGTGATCCCCAGGCAAGCAGGGTCTGGAGTGGACCTCCATCAGTCCTACAGCAGAGGGGCCTAAGTGTTAGAAGGAAAACTAAAACACAGAAAGAAATAACTTCATCATCAACAAAAAAAACATCTACTCAGAGACCCTATCCAAAAGTCACCAGCTACAAAAACCACAGGTAGATAAATCCACAAATATGAGAAGATATCAGCACAAAAGGATGAAAACACCCAAAAACAGAATGCCTCTCCTCAACCAAGAGGTCACAACTCCTCACCAGCAAAAGAACAAAGCTGGATGGAGAATGAGTCTGATGAATTGACAGAAACAGGCTTCAAAAGGTGAGTAATAACAAACTTCTCTGAGCTCAAAGAACATGTTCTAACCCAATGCAAAGAAACTAAGAACCTTGAAAAAAGGTTTGACAAAATGCTAACAAGAATAAACAGCTTAGAGAAGAATATAAATGACTTAATGGAGCTGAAAAACACAACATGAGAACTTTGTGAAGCATACACAAGATTCAATAGCCAAATTGATCAAGCAGGAGAAAGGATATCAGAGATTGAAGATCAATTCAGTGAAATACAATGAGAAGGCAAGATTAGAGGAAAAAAAGAGAAAAGAAATGAACAAAGCCTCCAAGAAATATGGAATTATGTGAAAAGACCTAATCTATGTTTGATAGGTGTACCTGAATGTGATGGAGAGAATGAATCCAAGCTGGAAAACACTCTTCAGGATATTATCCAGGAGAACTTCCCCAACCTAGCAAGTCAGGCCAACATTCAAGTCCAAGAAATACAGAGAACACCACAAAGATATTCCTCAAGAAGAGCAACCCCAAGACACATAATCATCAGGTTCAACATGATTGAAATGAAGGAAAAAAATGCTAAAGGCAACCAGAGAGAAAGGTCAGGTTACCCACAAAGGGAAGCCCATCAGACTCTCAGCAGATCTCTCATCAGAAACCCTGCAAGCCAGAATAGAGTGGGGGCCAATATTCAGCATCCTTAAAGAAAAGAATTTTCAACCTAGAATTTCATATCCAACCAAACTAAGCTTCATATCCAAAGGAGAAATAAAATCCTTTAAAAACAAGCAATTACTGAGAGATTTTGTCACCACCAGGTCTGCCTTACAAGAGCTCCTGAAAGAAGCACTAAACAGAAAGAAACAACCAGTACCAGTCCCTCCAAAAAACATACCAAATGGTAAAGAGCATCAACACAATGAAGAAACTGCATCAACTAATGGGAAAAACAACCAGCTAGCATCAAAATAGCAGGATCAATTTCACACAAAAAAATATTAACATTAAATGTAAATGGGCTAAATGCCCCAAAGACACAGATTGGCAACTTGGATAAAAAGTCAAAAACCATTGCTGTGCTGTATTCAGGAAACCCATCTCACATGCAAGGACACACATAAGCTCAAAATAAAGGGATAGAGGAAGGTTTACCAATAAAATGGAGAGCAAGAAAAAAGCAGGAGCGGCAAGCCTAGTCTCTGATAAAATAGACTTTAAACTAATAAAGATCAAAAGAGACAAAGAAAGGCATTACATAATGGTGAAAGGATCAATGCAACAAGAAGAGTTAGCAATCCTAAATATATATGCACCCAATATGGGAGCATCCAGATACATAAAGTAAGTTCTTAATGACTTACAGTGGAGTGTTAAAGTCTCCCAACAATAATAGTGGGAAACTTTAACACTCCACTGTCAATATTAGACAGATCAATGAAACAGAAAATTAACAGGGCTATCCAGGACTTGAACTCAGATCTCAACCAAACAAACCTAATAGACACCTACAGAACTCTCCACCCCAAATCCATGGAATATACATTCTTCTCAGCACCACATCATACCTACTCTAAAATTGACCACATAATTGGAAGCAATTCACCCCTCAGCGAATGCAAAAGAACAGAAATCATAACAAATAGTCTCTCAGGACACAGGGCAATCAAATTAGAACTCAGAATTAAGAAACTAACTCAGAACCACACAACTTTATGGAAACTGAACAACTGGCTCTTGAATGTTGACTGGATAAACAATGAAATGAAGGTAGAAATAAAGATGTTCTTCAAAGCCAATGAGAACAAAGACACAATGTACAAGAATCTCTTAGACACATTTAAAGCAGTATCTAGAGGAAAATTCATAGCAATAAATGCCCACATGAGAAACAAGGAAATATCTAAAATTGAAACTCAATCATCAAACTTGAAAGAGCTAGAGGAGCAAGATTTAAAAAAAACTCAAAAGCTGGCAGAAGACAAGAAATAACTAAGATCAGAGCAGAACTGAAGGAGATAGAGACACAAAAAAAACCTTCAAAAAATCAATAAATCCAGGAACTGGTTTTTTGAAAATATAAACAAAATAGATAGACTGCAAGCCAGATTAATAAAAAAGAGGGAAGAATCAAATAGATGCAATAAAAATCGATAAAGGGGATATCACCAACAATTCCACAGAAATGCAAACTACCATCAGAGATTACTACAAAGAACTCTATGCACACAAACCAGTAAACCTGGAAGAAATGGATAAATTCCTGGACACTTGCACCCTCCCAAGTCTAAACCAGGAAGAAGTGGAAACCCTGAATAGACCAATAATAAGGGCTGAAGTTGAGGCATCAATTAATAGCCTACCAACCAAAAAAAAAAAAAAAACCCAGGTCCAGATGGGTTCACAGCCAAATTCTACCAGACATACAAAGAGGAGTTGGTACCACTCCTTCTGAAACTATTCCAAACAATCCAAAAAGAAGGAATCCTTCCTAACTCATTTTATAAGACCAACATCATCCTGACACCAAAACCCAGCAGAGACTCAACAAAAAAAAAGAAAACTTCAGGCCAATATTCATGATGAACATAGATGAAAAATGCTTCAATAAAATACTGGCAAATTGACTGCAACAGCACATCAAAAAGCTTACCCATCACAATCAAGTAGGTTTCATCCCAGGTATACAAGGCTGGTTCAACATAGGCAAGTCCATAAATGTAATCCACTGCATAAACAGAACCAAAGACAAAAGCCACATGATCATCTCAATAGATGCAAAGAAGGCCTTTGACAAATTTCAACAGCCCTTTATGCTGTTGAACTAATTTTGCTTTATGCTAAAAACTCTCAATAAACTAGGTATCAACGGAATGTATCTCAAAATAATAAAAGCTACTTACAACAAACCCACAGCCAATATCATATGGAATGGGCAAAAACTGGAAGCGTTCCCTTTGAAATCTGGCACTAGACAAGGATGCCCTCTCTCACAACTCCTGTTCAATATAGTATTGTAAGTTCTAGCCAGAGCAACCAGGCAAGAAAAAGAAATAAAGTGTATTCAATTAGGAAAGGAGGAAGTCAAATTGTCTCTATTTGCAGACAACATGATTGTATATTTAGAAGACCCCATCGTCTCAGCCCCAAATCTCCTTAAACTGATAAGCAACTTCAGCAAAGCCTCAGGATACAAAATCAATGTGCAGAAATCACAAGCATTCCTATACACCAATAACAGACTAACAGAGAGTCAAATCATGAGTGAACTCCCATTCACAATTGCTACAAAGAGAATGGTGTTCATTATTTCCCTCTTAGGTCTATGTTTGCCCAATGTTTAGCTTTCACTTAGTGAAAACATGCAGTATTTAGTTTTCTGTTTCTGAGTTAGTTAGTATAGTGGTCTCCACCTCCATCCATTTTGCTGCAAAAGATGCGATTTCATTCTTTTTTATGGCTGCATAGTATTCCATGCAGAATATATACTATGTTTTATTTATCCAGTCAACCACTGATGGACACTTAGGTTGGTTCCATGACTTTGCTATTATGAATGGTGCTGTGATGAGCATACAGTGCAAGTGTCTTTTTTATATAATCATTTCTTTTCCTTTTGGTAGACACCTAGCAGTGTAATTACTGGGTCAAATGGTAGTTCTACTTCTAGTTCTTTGAAAAATCTCCACATTGTTTTCCATAGAGGTTATACTGATTTACATTCCCACCAACAGTGTATAAATATTCCCTTTTCTCCTCATTCACACCAACATCTGTTGTTTTTGACTTTTTAATAATAGCTATTCTGACTGGTGTAAGATGGTACCTCATCATGGTTTTAATTTGCATTTCTCTGATGATTAGTGATGCTGAGCATTTTTTCTTGTTTTTGTTGACCAATTTTCATGTGTATGTCTTTAGAAAAATCTCTGTTCAGGTCCTTTACCCAGTTCTTAATGAGATTGTTTTTTAAATTACATGTCCTTCTACTGTCTTTACAGATTCAAATTTTATATTTAAATATGTTTCAAACACTGTAAATTATAGACAGTGGAATGTACAAATATGAAGTATACAGTTTAAACAGTTTTAACAAATACGTGCATTTGTGCAACTCATAGAACTATCAGAGTTGAGAAAATTTTCATTTATCCCAGGAAGTTTCCTCATGCCCCCTCTTAATTCCTTCAAACCTTGTATTTCAAGCAACAATTTTCAGGTATCTTTCATCTAAGATTGTTTTTGCCTGTTCCTAAACATCTTATAAATGGGATCATGCAGAATATGCTCTGTTGTTTTTAGCTTGAATGCTCAACATGGTATTTTTTGGTTCATGAATGTTATTGTGTGTATTAGTAATTCACTTCCCTTTTGCTTATTGAAGCAGTGTCATTGTCTGTGGTAAATACCCAAGGTTCATCATCTCACACCAAGGAAATCAAGGACATGAACACACAAAAAGTGAACTTAAAAGTGGAGGTTTAATAGGTGAGAGAAAACAGAAAAGCTCTCCCTTCTGCAGAGAGAGAGAGGCTCCTGAGTAGGTCTTCCAATTTTATGGTGAAATGCATGGGGTTTTATAGACAAGCTTGAGGAAGTGGTGTCTGATTTACCTAGGGCACAAGAGATTGGTCGGACCAGGTGTACCGTTTGCATATGGCATCAATAAGCTGGCCACCCCACCCTAATCTTCTATTATGCAGATGGTTTCTCTACCTGGCAGGGACCATGTTGCCTGTTCCTTTACTGTACATGTAGTTGACAAAGAAAAAGATGAAGCCTCATGCTGCACATGCCTCACCCCCAGGTAGCCTTTTCCTCTTGGCACAGCTACTGGTATTCACCTGTGCAAGTGTCCAGCTTGCCTTTCTTTGTCTACAGCTTGATTTTATGGTCTGCTCTTTATTAGAAAATAAATGATTTGGGTACTGCTTTTTGTTAAAAGGGAAGCTTTACTGAGGACTCTCTTGCTCTCACTAACTGCCTAAATAATTTCTTTTTAGCTCTTGTATTACTAAAGGTAGAATTCCATGGCATACCACAATTTGCTTATCTGTCCCCTAATAGTAAACATTTCCATTTTTTCATGTTCTGGTTAATATATAAAGCTATGTAAACATTATTCCACAAACTTTTTGTAGACATGTTTACATTTCTCTTAGCTAAATACCTAGAAGTGTAATCCATGAGTAACATAACAGATTTTCAATTTTTTAAAAATTTTGTAAGAAACTTTCAAAGTATTTTCCCATGTGGTTGTGTAAGTTTACACTCCACTATCATTGTGTGAGAATTCCAATTGGCCCACATCCTCATGAACACTTGGTGTTCTCAGTCTTATTAATATTAGTCATTCCGAGTGGTGAATTCATTGTCACACACATTGTCATTTTAATTGCATTTCTGATAACTAACAATGTAGAACATTCTTTAATGTGCTTACTAATCATTGATATATCTCTTAATAAGCGTCTGTTCAGGACTTTGCTCATTTTTATTGGATTGTTTGCCAGCTATTATATTGTGAATATTTTCTCCTAATCTGTGGGTTTACATTTTTTAAATCAGTGTCAAAAGCCTTCTGAAGAACAGACGTTTTTTAATTCGATGAGTTCAGTTTATCAATAATTTCTACTACATGTACATGTGTGCATTCACACACACAAACACAAAGTTACACTTCTAAAGAAAACTACCCTGCAGATCTCAAACTTTCTATTCGCACCCAAACCATAGTTAGTTGTCATTAATAAAATGATTAATTTCATTCACATTAAAAATGCGTACACACAAATATTTGTTGTAATGAAACAGCTTATTTTAGAATACATAGCTTTTCACATTTTGAGCTTCCACTAACTTACAGCTGTTTTCAAATTTAAGATTATAGATACATTCATCTCCAAAAGGAGAGCTTTTTCTTAAATTCTTCATTAAAAGTTATTAGCTCCTTGCCAGAGAGGCTGAGGACAAAGACACTTGAACTAATATGTCAGTACTGTTGCCAGCGAAGATCAATGAGGGAGGAGAAAAACAAATCTCAAAAATATTATGACAGTGAAACTACTAGCTTAAATTTACCTAATGTATATCCAGCTATCCAAGAACATACTTTTACGGAAAGGATATACTCTCCTTCATTTCCATAGCTCATTTTTGGGGCTGGAAAAAGGGGGTATTAACTCAGCCAAATGGCTTATTCAAGTTACACAGCATTGAAACAAGGAAACTAGCCAAAGGCACCTGCCAGCATTCACCAGTGAGCACCCCAAGGCATCGAGTCTGGCCATGGCAGCCATCTATCTTTGCAGCCACCGGATCTCTTGAGCTCTTGCATTTCCCCTACCCTCCCTTGGAGAACTCTACCTCCTGGAGCATGCTTCAGAAATACAATCTCAGTGCTTTCACCTGCCAAACGACTTGGCCTATCTCAGGCATACTGATTGGAACTCAGTGGAAACCTTTGACTCAATTTTTGTAAAAGAAAGAAAATCACCCAGGCACAACTAATTTAAAAAAACACACAAAACCTTAAATTCTATTCAGTGATCTGGGTTTGTGCCAGACTGGAGGGAATAACTTGCAAATTCTTCTTTAGAAGCTGTCAGAATACTTGCCTTTAGTTTGCCCTGACTCAGCTCTCTGCAGGAAAGACATGTTGCTACAGCTGATTCATCAATAAACTGTTTCTTGTCCAAGACAAGTCACTGAGTCACCTTTGATTCCACTTGACTCTGTTCAGTTCAAGAAAGGGTGCCTGCGGTTAGAGTGGACCACACAACTTCCGCAACTCAGTATGTCTTGAACTGCTCACAGATTGGCAGTTGAGCTTGTCTTCTTCACTCCTTGATGTGTATTAATTCCAAAGGCTTTGAACAAAAACAGATGTTTGGGAGAAAAGAAATGATTCAGAAAATATCAAATCACCAGGTGCTTCTTTTTCATGATGAATGAACATCAATTTTTTAAAAAAGATGGTGTCAGTAACAATCCAAAACACATACTATAGGAAGTGAAAATATAAGGGCATTCTCAAATTATTTAAAGATTTGTTTTTCTATAAATTGTTCTTCTGCACCCTGTAGTACTATTTTAAGTTTAAATCGCAATAGCCATCTTTTATTTCTATTGCTGAAAGACTAAGTAGTAACTTATGTGAGGCTAAATATTTCTCTACCAATACACCTAACAGTATTTATCACATACATTCAATAGAAAGGTAATATCTGTCCAAAAAAAATCAGGCTTCCTATTGCATTTGAATCTGAATCGAATAGTTGACATTTTCTTTTATGAAGTCTATGAAAAGAAAGGTTGATTCCAGGGTCTGTAGTTTTTCCGATTATCAGAAGATTATGCACCAGAAAAATTAAGCAACAATTTTGTATTTAATATTGGGCAAACAAATAGGAAGGATGTTCTAGTCTTATTGAAGAGCTGGGGAAAATTCAGGACTGCCATAAATATATCTAAGTATTTTTTTCCTTTTTATATATTTTCTCAAGAATGTTCATTATTCTCTGAGCTCTTATCTGGACTCTAGATTGTGAATACTCTTTTTATAAGAAGAGTAAAATTAAAATTGAAAACACTTGATGGTGAAATCTGATTCTTTCTTAAGGTTTATTATATAACACTGTGACTTATAATCTATTTTAATTTTATCCAAGGCTGAATCAAGTTGTTTGTTTAGGTTTATAATTTCTATTTCTAATCACTGAAGAGGGGTCAATCTTTATAATCAGTGTGAATTTTGTGGGGGGGAAGGAGTTCTGAAATGGCAGAGAGGAACTGAAATAAATTTGCTCTTTTATACAAGCAACAAAAAATAATGACAAAAGCCATCAAAATAAATCTGTTCAAAGCTCTGAAAGTTAATAAAAGGCAGGCAATTATTTAAGAAGCATTTATTTAAGAAAAACTGATGAACCTACATGAGAACAGGACTTTTGTGATCTTTTAACTTGTCCATAGGATCCTTGAATACTAATCATCTTGCAGCCAAAGTTGCTAAAAAAAAAAAAAAAAACCGGCAGCCTTGCAGCCATGGACAGACTTAATTTGAAACTTCTCAAAAGTTTCCATCTTCAGATCAGTGTCACTATTTGACTTGACATAGAGCTCACACTGCCAGAAAAGCTGTATTTGCAGTCACTATCTGACCTGACTTGGAGCTCACTCTGCTAGAAAGCTCTACCCCAGAGAATTGGTTGGAAATAAAGCTTTGAAAATCGTTCAGCATCACAGTTGCCTGAGGCTGTGATACCAATAAGACTAAACAAGAGGTTGACCAAAAACTTAAAAGGAAGATCTGGGGAATGGGTTATCCATACAGGTTCCAAAAAAACTCTAACATATTTCTGAGGCTGTAGAAGGAAGGCCACACATATGTGCAGAGTTTGTGCATTCCCTAGAAACAACTGAGAACCCAGTATTCCATCTCTGGCTGACTTTTAGGCCCTGTACAAGCAGGAAGTGAAGGCTAAGGCAGAGCTGTAAACTACCTGAGCATTGAAAACACACCCCAACACACACACACAGAGTATCTCAGCAAAGGGCAGAAGTTTTATAGGTACAAAGTATGTTAGAAAATCTCTGACCATTTGTTGTTTGACCACTAAGCTAACTAAGCAAAGGCTCAGTGACTTCACACTACAGGGAATAAATATGAAATTAGTTAACAAATATCATTAAACAAACAGCAGCAACAACAACAACCCCAGGAAGAAGGGTGGAATCTGATATCCAGAGTTGCCATGTCATATCAAAAATGCTCAATTTGAAATAAAATATGATAAATAGAAAAGAAAGTTTCATATGAAGGAAAAGAGCAGTCAATAGGAAAAGTTCCCAAGGGGATCAAATGAACAAATATTTTAAATCAGTTATTATACATACATATGAATATATATATAAACACACAAACATATATGTCCTAAGAATTAAAGGAAACCATGTCTAAAAAATTAAAGCTGATTTAACATCTGAAAAAAAGAACAAAACCACATGATCATCTCAAAAGATGTAGAAAAGGTATCTGACAAAATCCAACATTCCTTCATCATAAAAACACTCAACAAACTTGGAATAAAAGGAAGCTTCCTTATCCTGTTAAAGGGCAGCTATGAAGTGTCCATAACTAATACCATATTTGGTGAAAGACAGAATGTTTTTCCCCTACAATCAGAAACAACATTGTCCACTCCTGTCATACTTACTCACTATTGCACTGGCGGTTCTAACCAGAGCAATCAAGCAAGAAAAATAAATAAAAGCCACCCACATTAGAAAAGAAGTAAAATAATCTCTACTTGCATATTGCATAATACTACATAGAGAAAATCCAAGGAATCCACTAGAAAATTATTATAACTCATTAATGAGTTCAAAAAAGTTTCAGGATACAAGATAAATATTTTAAAAGTCAGTTGTATCTCTATGCACTTGCAAGGAACAATCCAAAAATAAAGTTAAGAAAATAATTTTATTTATAATAGCATCAAAATAAAATGCTTAGGAAAAAATATAACAAATGCACACAGTGTACAGTATGAGACTTGTACGCTGAAAATACAAAACATTGCTGGACAAGATTAAGGAAGATCTAAATGAATAAAAGATATCCTAAGTTTTGGGATTAAAGGATTTATTATCATTAAAATGTTAATATTTCCTAAATTAATCTATAGGTTCATCACAATCTTTATCAAAATCCCAGCTGTTTTTTGGCAGAAATTGGCAAGCTGATCATAAAATGTATGAAAGTACAAGGACCCCATAATAACTAAAACAATTTTAGAAAAAAAAAACAAATTTAGAAGACCCACAGTTGCAACTTCAAAGCTTACTGCAATGTTACAATAATCAAGATACAATGCAACTAACATAGGGATACACATGGAAATGAATGGAATCGAGATGAGAGTGAAAACAAGCCTTTGCCTTTATATTTAATTGATTTTTGACAAGTGATCTAAGATCCTGTAATGGGAAAATACAGTCATTTCAACAAAGAGAGCTGGGACAACTAGATATCCACATGCCCAAGAATGACATAATTGTACCCCTTTGTTATATCACACACAAATGAAACCCCAAAATGAATCATAGTTCTAAACATAAGAGCTAAAACTATAAAACTCTTAGAATAAAACATGGGAGTAATCTTTGTAACATAAAATTTGGCAATGTTTTCTTAGATATGATACCCAAAAGCAAAATCAACAAGATATAAATTAAATAAATTGGACCTTGTGATGGTGCATTTTGGGTGTCAACCTAACTGGATGAAGGGATGCCTATATGACCGGAGAAGCATTGTTTCTGGGTGGGTCTGTGAGATTGTTTTTGGAGGATATCACATGTGAGTTGATGGACTGAGTAGGGATGATTTGCCTCAATCTGGGCAAGCACCATCTAATCAGCTGGGAGCCTGGATGGCACAAAAATGGAAAAGAAGGATGAATTTCTTTCTTTCTTTCTTTCTCTCTCTCTCTCTCTCTCTCTCTCTCTCTCTCTCTCTCTCTCTCTCTCACACACACACACACACACACACACACACTCAATTTTTTTATACATTTTAAAATTACCTTTTTTCTTTTTATTTTTTCTTTTTATTTTTTTACTGTAAGTTCCGGAATACATGTGCGGAATGTGCAGGTTTGTTACATAGGTGTATATGTGCAATGGTGGTCTGCTGCATCTATCAACTCATCATCTAGGTTTTAAGTTCCACATGCATTCGGTATTTGTCCTAATGCTCTCCCTCCCTTTGCCTCTCACCCTTTGTCAGGTCCCAGGGTGTGCTGTTCTTCTCCCTGTATCCATGTGTTTGCATTGTTCAACTCCCACTTGTAAATGAGAACATGTGGTGCTTCGTTTTCTGTTCCTGTCTTAGTTTGCTGAGGATGATTGCTTCCAGTTTCCATGTCCCTGTAAAGGACATGATCTCATTCTTTTTTATGGCTGCATAGTATTCCATGTTGTATACATATCACATTTTCTTTATCCATTCTATCATTGATGGGCATTTGGGTTGGTTCCGTGTCTTTGCTATTGTAAATAGTGCTGCAATAAACATATATGTGCATATGTCTTTACAGAAGAATGACTTATATTCCTTTGTGTATATACCCAGTAATGGGACTGCTGGGTCAAATGGTATTTCTGGTTCTAGATCCTTGAAGAATCACCACACTGTCTTCCACAATTATTGAACTAATTTACATTCCCACAAACAGTGTAAAAGCATTCCTATTACTCCACAGCCTTGCTAGTATCTATTGCTTCCTGAGTTTTTAATAATCGACATTCTGACTGGTGTGAGATGGTGTCTCATTGTGGTTTTTATTAAAGAGCTTCTGAGATACCATCTCACGCCAGTTAGAATGGCGATCATTAAAAAATCTGGAGACAGCAGATGCTGGAGAGGATGTGGAGAAATAGGAACACTCTTACACTGTTGGTGGGAGTGTAAATTAGTTCAACCGTTGTGGAAGACAGTGTGGCGATTCCTCAAGGACCTAGAAATAGAAATTCCATTTGACCCAGCAATCCCATTACTGGGTATATATCCAAAGGACTATAAATCATTCTACTATAAGGACACATGCACACGAATGTTCACTGCAGCACTGTTTACAATAGCAAAGACCTGGAACCAACCCAAATGCCCATCGATGATAGACTGGACTGGGAAAATGTGGCACATATACACCATGGAATATTATGCAGCAATCAAAAATGATGAGTTTGTGTCATTTGTAAGGACATGGATGAATCTGGAGAACATCATTCTCAGCAAACTGACACAAGAACAGAAAAAGAAATACCACATATTCTCACTCATAGGCGAGTGAGAAAAATGAGAACACATGGACACAGGGAGGGGGTCTACTACACACTGGGGTCTATTGGGGGGAATGGGGGAGGGACAGCAGTGGGGGCTGGGGAGGGATAGCCTGGGGATAAATGCCAAGTGTGGGTGAAGGGGAGGAAGGCAGCAAAACACACTGACATGTGTGTACCTATGCAACTATCTTGCACGTTCTGCACATGTACCCCAAAACCTATAATGCAATAAAAAAAAAGAGCTTCTGATCAGCAAATGAAACTAGTATCAGAGTGAACAGGCTGCCTACGGAATGGGAGAAAAATTTTGCAATCTACCCATCTGACAAATGTCTAATATCCAGAATCTATAAAGAACTTAAACACATTTACAAGAAAAAAACAAACTACCCCATCAAAAAGTGGGCAAAGGATATGAACAGACACTTCTCAAAAGAAGACATTTATTCAGCCCACAAACATGAAACAAAAATCATCAAAATATTGATTTTTACCTCTCAATTGGGTTTTTAGTTTTATACTAAGCATATTTAAATGAATGGAATGAATGCCAAGTTAACTGATTTATTTTTCCATTCAACAAATGAGCGCCTATTTTGTGTCAATGCCTGGCTGGGCACAGTGAAAGTACTAGTGCCACTAGTGCTAATGGGCTTACTATATTTTTAATCTTGTTCATACAAGGACAGTGGGCCCACTATCTGGCTTCCAACCAAGCACATACCTTAAATATGCCAAACTCCATTACTTCTGTCACTCCTTATGTAATAAAGCTATATTATGCCTTATAGATTTGCTCAAATGTACTAACTTTATAAGATTGTTGGTCAGCTCTAATTTGTTGATACGGATTAGGTTTTACCTGTTTATACACACATCTCTCTACTATGCTGAAATATTTGAAATTGCAGTATGACAATAGCCAAATGCCTATGTGGACAAATATATAATTAATGCTATGAGTGAGATATTCAAGGAATTAAGAGAGTAATTATCACCTTGCCTTTTGGGTCAAAGAAGACTTTTCCAAGGAAGCAGACAGAAGAGCATTTCAGGAAGGTGGGAACATGGCCAAGACCCAGAGATGTGTGGATGTTTGTTCATTTCAGGGAGGCCAGTGTGGCTGGAGTTGATCAGCCTGAAAGGCAGATTAGCAGTGGCACCTCAACATCCACTTTCAAACTCTTCATTATGAATGCAACTTTTTACCTGGATATTGTCCAAATGGATAAAGTTTTTGACAACTCAAGGTCAGCTGAATGGTCTCTCAAGGGAGAGAATGTTCTTGTCCAGTTACTTTCTCCTTCCAGTTAGCTGGAGGGTGGAGGCAGCGACTGGAGATCAGGTGGATATCTTGACCAGGTTGAAAGTAGCATGCTGCAAATGCCAGAAAAAGACAAGAGAGCCAGGTCTTGGAAATCATGTTGGATGAATCAGCCCTAATCTGCCTACCTCTTATGCCTTTTATGTGAGAGAGAAGAATATTTCTATCCAGTGAATCCACAGTTATTTAGGTTTTCTTTTCTTCATAGTGAAATATAATTAATACACTTTCAAGGATGTGTTAGCGTCTCCTATAAGTACCAGGGAAGATCATAAAGGTTAAGACATAATTGCCTTAGGCTTTAAAAAATGTTTTTGGCTGTCATATGAAGAATTAATTGAAGTGAGAACTATTAGATATAGAGAGACCAAGTGGGAAACTACTACAGTAATTTAGGTTAAAGATGTTTGTGAGTTTAGACTAAAACAGTGTCAGACAAAAAGAAAAGGAAAAATGAATTCAAGATATATTTAGGATACAGAATCTACAGGACTTGGTTACTGATCATTGTGGGGAGTGAAGAAAAGGGAGGTGTTAAGGATGAATCCAGTCATTCTAAGATGAGCAACTGGTGGGTTGAGGTGTTATTTCCTGAAATGGGAAATGCTGGAGGAAGAACAGTCTTAAGGGAAAGATCAAGAGTTTAATTTTAGACTGGGAGAGCTTGAAGGGCTGCAGCTATGGCAGATTTACAGTTGGATATGAAGATATGAAGATCAGAAGATAGTTTAGTGTGGGCATGGTGGCTCACACCTGTAGTCCCAGCGTTTGGGAGGCTGAGGCAGGAGGATCACTTGAGGCCAGGAGTTTGAGGCTGCAGTGAGCTGTGATCTCACCACTCCACTCGAGCCTGGTTGACTCTGTCTCAAAAATAAGATAAAAGTAAAAAGGAAGATAGGTTTATGCTGTACTCACTAATAGTGTTATGAAATGCTCCAGATAAAAACAAATTTGGGGGGATTTTGCTGTTGCTTTTCTTCCTCTGCTCTAGTGCTATGCTTTGTAAACTGCAGATTATGATCCTTCAGTGGCTCAGGAAAACAGTATTTTTTACTTCATTAATGAGATAGAATTTAAAAATCATGATGTTCCACTAATAAGCATAACTTAAAAACTTCTGTTTCCATTTTTATGCAGATATATATAAACATGTGTATACACACATATGTACATATATACATATGTGATCATGGGTGACTAGATATGCACATAGGCTTGATAGGCAAATGTTTTTGCCTGTTTTGGTTATTGGTGTATATCCATTGCCTAAAATGGTGTAAGGTAGAGAGCCACTAAACATATTGAATGAATAAATATGTGAACATGTACGTATGTGTACATTCACTGGGTGGCAATATAAAAACTATTTTTTGCTATATTAATATTGACATAATTTCAGACTTAAAGAAACATTTCAAGAAAAGTCTAGGAATTTCCAGATACTCTTTTTTTTAATAAGATGGAGTCTTGCTCTGTCACCCAGGCTGGAGTGCAATGGTGCCATCTTGGCTCACTGCAGCTTCCACCTCCCAAGTTCCAGTGATTCTCCTGCCTCAGCCTCCCAGGTAACTGAGATTACAGGCACACGCAACCATGCCCAGCTAATTTTTGTATGTTTAGTAGAGATGGGGTTTCACCATACTGGCCAGGCTGGTCTCAAACTTCTGACCTCAGGTGATCCACCCACCTTGGCCTCCCAAAGTGCTAGGATTACAAACATGAGCCTGGCCTCCGATACTCTTTATCCTTCACCCAGATTCCTTATGGGTTAATGTTTTACTGCATTCTCTTTGTATACACACACACACACACACACACACACACACACACACACACACACTTTTCTGAATCATTCAAAAACAGCAGACATAATGCCCCTTTACCCCAAGTCTGTATTTATGTCTTAAAAATGGGAATTATTTCATATAACCACGATGTAGTTATCCAAACCAGGAAATTAACATTGAAATACTGTTATTATCTAATCAGACAGTATTGGGATTTTTGGTTATTGTCCCATTAATGCCTTTTACAGCAGAAGAAGATCCAAGATCCTATGCTGCATTCATCTGTCGGGTGTCTTCCATCTCTTTTAATCTGAAGCAGTTCCTGAATCTTTTTTTTTATAAAATATGTAGGATTTTTTTTTTTTTTTACTGTGGTCAGGGTAAAAATTTTTCTGACAGTCACTGGGCTAGTGAGCAGTTAGAGTCTAAAGTATCACCTTGGTCTACAGAAGAACATTCTCTTTCTTGAAATGGTGCAGGTGGCTTCTGGATCTGATCAGGACATAGTATTCGGGAAGGAGAGCTATGGGAATGTCTTTGTTGCTGAATTTGGATTCTGAGAGGACATTAGAGACCATTGTGAGGGTAATTAGGTTGAGGACACGTTTGTGTTGAAAGCCTGGAAGAAGGTACTGGCTGGCCTAAGCAGGTGGAATTCAGGGAAGAAGAGAACAGCCATTCTGGGTCTTTGCAGGGTGAGTTGGAACACTGACTGACGTTGGAGCTTTGGGGAGCACCAGATCCTAAGACCTGAGGCAAGCAAACAAGAGATGCCCCTAACCACACCTGGCCCTGTGGGAGGAAAGGCCCACCTAGGAAATCTACTCAGGCTCTGGATTAACACTGACACCTGCCTGCCTGAGTTGGATGTGCTCTCAACAGCCATGTGGTAGCAAGAGGCAAAAGCAGTAAGAAAGATGATGGAATTGCAGGTTTTTCTAGTGAAAAATGGATTCATGCCACCCTAGCCCCATATTGGACTGCTGAAACAGTATTCCCAGGGCTTTCTGTGTTATCAGCAGGATCATCAAAGGGAAAATACTTGAATATTTGCTAATGTGGAAGGTAGGGTTCTCAACTAGCCAGATCTTATTTTAGTTGCCAAATATGAACATGGGTTTATATTTGCACAATGAGTTTTTGGAACAAGTCCTGCCAGTCACAGATTATTTTTAAAATATAGGAGATGAAGGAAATCTCCTAAGGAGACAGGAGAGAATGTGCCATTATTTTAAAATCAGGCAGAGAAGCAGTTGTGAAAGGAGACAGAAAAGGCATTTCCACAGAGCAATAAGGAAAAGTAAGAGAGTGCGGGTCACATAAACTGAAGAACTGAAGATTGCAGAAATGCTAACAGATGGTTGAACTTTACCTGGAGTGTTCGCACTCTGTCAAGAAGAAATAATTATTGCACTGGCTATTGTACCCAGAATGTTCTGTGGCCAATGCTATTGTAGAGATATGGATGTCTATGGCAAGGTCAAGCAGTTAAAGAGTCTAACAGGATTCATGCCATCAGCCATGGAAACACACTTCTGCTATCCTTGAATAACCAGGAGAGAATAGGCTTGAAAATGTGCAGAAGCTGAGGGAACTCTAGTGGGCTGGACAAGTCACCACAGCAAAGATATTCTAGCAAAGATATTCTGTTCCTGTGCCCTCACTGGATCTGCCTCCAGCCAGCCTGTGTGCTCCCTCACTTACTGAAAGTCAATGTGCCCAGAGGGGGACCTGCCGCCCAAGCTTGAATCTCATGCCTACTCTGGGGTGCACATAATGGAGAGACACAGAATCTGGGATTCTCAGTTGCAGAGAAACATAAACTATTAAACATTAAAATTTTAAACTATTAATGTAATTCCTGCATCCCTCAGTCCAGGCAGAGATGAAAGCAAGTGTGTCCTGGACCTACCTAGCGATAACTATGGCTTTGTGTAAGTTCATGTGCCACACATGTGGTCAGGTGGTGGGCTCCAGCATGCCACACAGTTGAGGGGAACCCTCGTGAATACTGGGCTACGTGTTCTGACTAACCCAGAAACTGGTGGAACAAGCAGCTTTGCCTCCCTTATCCCCATCCTTGCTGTTCTGCCTCCTCACTTTTTCCTGCCCATCCCCATCCCCTGACCATGACCACCATTCAGAGATAGTTCTGGCAAGATTGCAATCCCTGTGCAATCTCTCTGTGGACACCTCTCAGACTGTAGGCACCATGCCTCTTGGAAACTGGTAAATTTGCAAGGGGAGGTAAGTTCCTAACTTCACTTTGCCTGGAAATGCCATGCCATGCCATCTCTCCCTTGTTATGTTTTTTTCCTTGGGTTCTAGTCACTAGGGACAGAGCAGAAAGCTAGCTGGTAACACAGACAGCCTTGGAGGGAGAGGGAGAGGAAGCCTGAGTGCTCCCTTGGGTTTGGAAAGCCTGTCCCTCTCTCCCAATTAGGTGGTGACTGGAACAAATGAAACTCCCTCCCAAACACTGCACTTCCCCCAAAGGTGGTCCTCCCTTCTCCCAGTCCTCCCCTTCCATCAGCTTGGATAGGGTATAGGGAGGGAATGGAAGTGGTCGGGGAGTTCTCTGAACTGATGCCTCTCAGCAGGCTCTGAAAAGTAGAAGCTGAGCCTGACCCCTAGGGTTCCAGGGTGAGGCAGGGAAGCAGTTTGCTCTGGTGCAAGCCACCGTTGGAATTGAGATGTTGGTGGGAGTCACATAGGGATAATAAGGAAATGGGCTTTCAGTTGGTTTTGTTGTTGTTATTATTATTTTTTTTTTATTGAAATGGAATTTCAATCTTGTTGCCCAGGCTGGAGTGTAATGGTGTGATCTTGGCTCACTGCAACCTCCACCTCCCAGGTTCAAGCAATTCTCCTGCCTCAGCCTCCCAAGTAGCTGGGATTACAGGCGTGCACCCACACCCAGCTAATTTTGTATTTTAGTAGAGATGGGGTTTCTCCATGTTGGTCAGCCTGGTCTCAAACTCCCAACCTCAGGTGATCCACCCACCTTGGCCTCCTGAAGTGCTGGGATTACAGACGTGAGCCACCCCGCCCAGCCAGTTTTGTTATTATTTTTAAATGTTCTTCCACAGACCTTGTGGCTCCTTGTTGCTGCAGCCCAGAGTGGACTCTCCCCACCTTTCGGACAGCACAGACAACAACTGACAGGCAGTCGTCTGATCTTAGGATGAGGACAATTAATGTGGTCATGAATAAATTTTCAGGATATCAAGAAAAACACCAACATTGGAATCCTACCTGATTTTCTTAACATCCTGGAAATTTATCCATGACCACAAAAATTGTTCTCATTCTAAGGTCATGTGATGTCCCAAAGGTGGGGAGTTGAGAGTAAGAAGTGGGGGAATTGAATGATGGACAACCAGGGGGGCAGAGGAAGGAACAAATTTCCACTGCAATGAGTTTGTAAGTATGAGAGAGAAGCATGTGTGCATACAAATGTTTTCTATGTACACTTGCAATCTCCCACACATATACCCATTAGGAACCAAGGCTGCTTACGCAGGCAGGGGAAGTAGACAAGCTCTTACTGGAGCAATTTGAAGGGCGTCTCAGATACCTCCCTGCTGCCAGTTTTCCCAGGGTGTGGATATCTAACTTTAGAAATTTATTCCTTTGTGAACCTGATCTTCAGGCCATTCTTTCCTCACATTTCCTCTTCAAAAAGCTCACCTAAAATATTTTTTTATTTCTCTGAATTTCCACATGCTTTATCTAAGGGCAGGAATCTCACGAAGCCAACCTTGTCATATCCACAGCACCAATGCAGTGCCTGGCATACACCAGGTGGTCAGCAAACAGATTCTGAGTGAATTAAAATAGAATCATGTCTGGGAATTCTAGGAAGCTAAGTCAGTGGCATGTCAAGGGCATCTGGGCTAGTTTCCTCCTCAGAGGAAATACAGGGGCAGCCTGAGAATCCCAGGTTGCTTTGGGCTTTTAGAATGTTAACAAAGCACTGAGAAGAACTCACTAAAGTGACTGCATCAAAATGATGACATCAGAACATCTTGTACCATTTCTGCTTCATCAGGTAACCTCAGGCTGGTCCTTTAATTTCTCTGATCTCAGTTTTTTTAACCTACAAATTATCAAGGGTAGATTAAACCTTTTCTAAGATCCTTTTTCTCTTGGTTCTCTTCCCTGCTAAAGAGAAGGGAAAATACTTTTGTTAATATTTACTTGTCATCAAGTCTTGTATCTTTCTACTTACATCACAATGACACTATTACTCCACTCCTGAAAATCTGTAATTATCCCCCAATTACCTAGCGGATCAAGTCCAAACTCTTTCTGCAAACAGTCAAGACCCCACCCCCAATTTACACTTTGCCTTTTTCAGCCTTATTTCTCACCATTCCCCTATCTTAAGTTTCCCTTGCTATCAAAGTTGATCTATGTCTGGTCCACTAAATAGTCTTTAAATTCTTTTTAATTTTGCCTCTTTACTCAAATACTTCTTTCTACATACATGGTAGTTAATTTTAGGTATCACCTTGACTTGGTTAAGGGATGTCCAGAGAGCTGGTTAAACATTATTTCAACGTGTTTCTGGAAGAGATTAGCATTTGAAGCAGTGGACTGAGCAAAAACAATCAGCCCTCACCAACGTGGGTAGGCATCATCCAATCTGCTGAGAACTCACATAGAACAAAAAGGTGGAGGAAGGGCAAACTTCCTCTCTCCCTTCTGCAGCTAGACCACTCATCTCCTCCTGCCTTTGGGCATCAGAACTCCAGGTTCTCCAGCCTTTGGACTACATGACTTTCACCAGCACCTCCACCCACCCTCAGACTGAGAGTCACACCTTTTGTTCCCCTGGGTTCTCCAGCTTACAGACAGCGTATCATGGGACTCTCAGCTTCCATAATCACATGAGCCAATTTCTATAATAAATCCCCTCATATATCTTTATCTATCTATCTATCTATCCATCCACCCATCCATCCATCCATCCATCCTATTGATTCTATTTCTCTGGAAAACTCTTACTAATACAACATACAATTCCCAAATCCTCCCATGTTACTTTAAAGACCTCTCCATTCTTGAAAAGAAATCTCAAATATAACTTCCTCCAGAAAGGCTTCTATAGACAGCAGTGACAATTTTTTCTTTAAATTCTTATAGGACTTCTTATTTCCCTTTTTTAAATAAATATCTTTTTTTTTTTTTTTTACTTTAAGTCTCGGGATACACATGCAGAATGTGCAGGTTTGTTACATAGGTATACATGTGCCATGGTGGTTTGCTGTACCTAACAACCCATTATCTAGATTTTAAGCCCCTCATGCATTAGCTATTTGTCCTAATGCTCTCCATCTTCTCACTGCACCCCTGAAAGGCTTCGGGGGTGTTCTCATTAGAACCTCTTATTTCTATCAACTCTCTAGCTCTTTCATAATGCCTTTTAAGTATTTGTGTACTTGCATTACTGCTGTCTCCAAGGTTGCATACTCTTTGAGAATGATGACCATTACTTAGAAATCTTTCTGTCTTGTATAACTCTGCCAGTAGTGCCCTGCAGGAACATGGCAAAAGAAACCCAGCATTTATTTGTATCACTATTGTGCAAAGAACTTTATATATGTATCTCATTTTATACTTATAATCATCCTATAGGTGTTAATATAACTACTCTTATTTTATGGATGTGGAAAATAAGACTCAGAGAGGTGTAGAAACTTGCTAATTATTAATATCTAGCAAGTGGTAGGGAATCATAACCAGATGTGTCTGATTCTAATGTTTGTGATTTTTTCTACCAAAAAGCATCTGATTTACACAATAGTTGGTCGATCAATATCGATAAGCATATGGTGAATCACTGTGGCAGAGAAAGCAAGTGCTCTCCAAACATTGTACACTCCTTTGAGTTCCTCAGCCCCCTGGTTGGGGCCACATGGCTGGGCTCTGGCCAGGGGGATCTTGCTTCAGTCTCATGGAGGCTATGGGTTCCAGATGAAGGAGCCCTCTCCACCAGAATCAGATAGAGAGGTGATAGGAAATAAACATTTACTGGTTAAGCTACTGAGATTTTAAGATATGTCTTTTGTCGGTTAAGATTTATCTGTTAATTACTCTGAATAATGAAGTAACTGACCAAATGAGAACAATTAATATAACGACATGTTATTCTAAGAAGATTTATTGAATATGATCTAGGTGTCAATTTACTTGGTCCTTGTAATGTCATTCCTGCTCTTAGAAAAGTCAGTCAAGATTACTGCTGTTCTTAGAGTAGACTCCAGTGAATACTTAATCCTTGAGCACATGTGTTGAGAACTGTAATTTCGATACATGTGTGTATGTGTGTTTACGCTTTCATACACAAGCATATCTCTTTATTGTGCTTTGATTTATGGCAGTTCACAGATGCTGTGCTTTTTACAAATTGAAAATTTGTAGTAGGCCTGCATCAAGCAAGTCTATTGGCACCCTTTTTCCAACACCATTTTTTATGTTCCTGTGTCACATTTTGGTAGTTCTCATAGTATTTCAAACATTTTCACTATTATTATATCTGTTACGATGATCTATGATCAGTGATCGTTAATGTTATTATTGTAATTATTTGGGGGCACCATGAACCATGCCCACAAAGATTCCAAACTTAGTCAATAAATGTTGTCTATGTTCTCACTGCTTCACCCCGTGAAGCATCGCTCACGTTCTCATCACTCTCCCTTTCGTTCTCATCGCTCTCCCTGTCCTCCTTGGGCCTCTCTATTCCCTGAGACACAGTAATACTGAAATTAAGTCACTTAACCCTACACAAACCTCTGAGTGCTGAAGTGAAAGGAAGAGTCGCAGATCTCTCACTTTAAACCGAAAACTAGAAATGATTACACAGTGAGAAAGGCATGGAGAAAGCTGGGATAGACCAAAAGCTAGGCCTCTTAGGCCAAACAGTTATCCAAGCTGTGAATGCAAAGGAAAAGTTCTTGAAGGAAATTGAAACAGCTACTCCAGTGAACACATAGATGATAAGAAAGCAGAACAGCATTACTGCTGGTGTGGAGGAAGTTCTAGTGGTCCGGATAGCAGATCAAAGCAGCCACAACATTTCCGTAAGCCAAAGTCTAATCTAGAGCAAGGCCCTAACTTTCTTCTACTCTGTGAAGGCTGGAAGAGGTGAGGAAGCTACGCAAGAAAAGTTTGAAGCTAGTAGAGGTTGATTTATGAGCTTTAAGGAAAGAGGCCATCTTCGAAACATAAAAGTGCAAGGTGAAGCAGCAAGTTCTCATGAAGCCACTGTAGCACGCTATCCAGAAGATCTAGCTAACATTATTGATGAAGGTAGCTATGTAAACAACAGTTTTTTAATGTAGATAAAACAATCTTCTGTTAAAAGAAGGTATTATCTAGAGAAGTCAAAGCCTGGCTTCAAAGCTTCAAAGGACAGACCAACTCTCTTGTTAGGGGCTAATGTAGCTGGTGACCTTAAGTTGAAGCCAATGCACATTTGCTATTCCAAAAATCCTTGAGCTCTTAAAATCATGCTAATTCTACTCTATCTGTGCTCTATAAATGGAACAACAAAGCCTGGGTGACAGAATATCTGTTTACAGAATGGTTTACCAAATGTTTTAAGACCACTGTTGAAAACCACTGCTCAGTGAAAAAATAAAAAGATTCCCTTCAAGATGTTCATTGACAATAATGCACTTACTCACTCAAGAGCTCTATTTGAGATGTACAAAAAGAATAATGTTGTTTTCATGACTGCTAACACGACATCCATTCTACAGTTCATGTGTCAAGGAATAATTCAACTTTCGTGTCTTATTATTCTAAATACACATTTTATAAGGCTGTAGCTGCCATAATTATTCCACTGATAGATCTGGGCAAAGAAACCAGATCTTTGCCCAGAAAATTGAAAACCTGAAAAGGATTCACCATTCTAGATGCCATGAAGAACATTCGTGATCAATGTAGGAGGTCAAAATATCAACACTAACAGGGTTTGAAATAAGTGGATTCCAACCCTCATGGATGACTTTGAGGCATTCAAGCTTTCAGTGGAGGAAGTAACCAAAGATGGGGTGGAAATAGCAATGGAACTAGAATTAGAAGTGGAACCTGAAAATGGGTCTGATTGCTGCAATCTCATGATAAAACTTGAATGGATAAGGAGTTGCTTCTTATAGATGAGCAAAGAAAATGGTTTCTTGAAATGGAATCTACTCCTGGTGATGATGCTGTGACACTGTGGAAATCATAACAAAAAAAATGGAGTATCCCATCTACCAAGTTGATAAAACAGTAACATAGTTTAAGAAGATTGACTCCAATTTGAAAGAAATTGTATTGTGTGTAAAATGCTATCAAATAGCACTGCCTGTTGCAGATAAATCTTTAGTGAAAGGAAGACCCAAGTGACGTGAAGGACTTCATTGTCTTATTTCAAGAAATTGCTACAGCCATCCCAATCTTCAGCAACCACCACCTTGATAACTCAGCAGCCATCAAAATTGAGGCAAGATCCTCCACTAGCAAAAAAATTACAACTTGCCAAAAGCTCAGATGATCATTGACACTTCTTAGCAATAAAGAGATTTACATTTTTTAGGCATAATGCTAATTGCACACTTAATAGACTACAGTAGAGTATAAACATAACTTTAATATGCACTAGGCCCAAAACTTATGTGACTTGTTTTGTTGCAGTATTTGCTTTATTGCAATTGTCTAGACCCAAATTGGCAACATGCCTAAGTTATGCCTGTATGCATTTGTATAACTCTCATGTTAGGCAAGTATGACTCACGAGCCATCTTTTATCCCTTATTTAGTGAAGGTGAGTTGTTTCTCCTTTGACCTGGATATAAATTTAGGCAGGGTCCATGGTTACTTCCACATAATAGAAATTCCTACAGTCATCTTAAGATGTAGAACATAGTTTCAATTTAGTAATTATGTAATATTCATCTAATAATCAACACTCCAAATTTTATCTAAATTTGAGATTTCTCCCCTTTTTCCCAATCCAGGTCTATTGCAGGTAGCAAGTCATCCTTGGGAAGCGTTAGCTGCCTGCCTCCTTTGTCCACTCCCCTAGCTCTTAATCCTCCAGGGTTAGAGCCCAGGAAAGGATCAAAGGAAAGAATTCCTCCTTTTTTGGTACTGAAGTGAGCTAATGCCAGTGATCTTGATCTTGACACAGTTTATGCTGATTTTTTCCTTGTGGGAACTTTCATGGGTTCTTTAGAAGCCCTCCCCTCCTATTCCTGGAGAAGTTTCTCCTACACTTCCATTAATATTCACAGATGCATCCCTGTTTCTACTCAGCACTTGGACTCAGCTCCTTCCTCATCTCAGCCTTGGAATGCCTAGATTCACCTCTTGCCTTTTTTTTTTAATTTTTTATTGCATTATAGGTTTTGGGGTACATGTGCAGAACGTGCAAGATAGTTGCATAGGTACACACGCTGAGCTGGCACCTTGAACTGGACTGGAGTTGATCCCACATTGGTTTTCCCTTAAATACAGCCTATATCCAGTCCATAGTTAACACTCACCCAACCTTAGCTACTACAAACTCTGGAAGAATAAACCATTCCCAATGAGCAGCAATCTCTCCCTCACTCAGAGCTGCTAGCCAACCAATCTCCCACCTCTTAGATTTTTCTGGTTGGAAAATATCTAAATTTTATACGAATTAAATGAATTATATGTAATAACACTAATTAAAATCTAACTTATATACTGGCCCAGCAACCCCCAAAACTTCAAGTGTACTTTAAAGCTATAAGTGACCTTAAAACTCCCCATAGGCATCACTTTGGAGGGGAGACTTGCAATACCTCAACAGTGCTCTTCAAAAACTTCCTCCCCAAACCTCCTTATTAAGCTCCACAAAACTAACCCTTTATATAATGTCAGAGGTACATGAGTTATATAATTGTTATCTGACCATCCCCTTTGGGCAGATTTTCCCTTCCCATTGGAATCTCTTGTCTCGGTACTGCAAGTAACATTTTAAAGCTCAGTTACGCATGCAGACTGTTGTGGAGGTCAAATCTAGGAAGTGAAGTTTTTTTAGGTGCGAGGTGAGTACTTTTTACTTTCATACTTCTTGGTTTTTGAACAAGCTTGATAGTTTTGAAATAATCATTTAATTAAAAACTGCTCTTAGAAAAAAATTAATTGTTGTATGTTCCAGTTTGATATCTCCCTCAGGAATGTTTATTTTCATTAATTTGTGCCCCAAATAATTACATTTAAATATTTTAAAGCTGATTACTTACAAGAGACTTCAAGAAATAAGATGCATAAAAAAGAGAAGGTTATGTTCATAATGTTAAAAAGACAAGGATATGTTCATAATGTTCATAATTTCAGATGTTGCTAATTGTCAAAGAAAAAGACAATCAGAAACAGCTCTCAGATCTCTTAAAAAACTAAAAGTAGAGCTACCATTTGATCCAGCAATCCCACTACTGGGAATCTACCCAGAGGAAAATAAGTCACTGTATGAAAAAGATACTTGTACATGCATGTTTATAGCAGCACAATTTGCAATTGCAAAATCGTGGAACCAACTCAAATGCCCATCAATCAACAAGTGGATAAAGAAGCTGTGGTATTCATATATGATGGACTATTACCAGCCATAAAAAGGAATGAATTAATGGCATTCTCAGAGACCTGGATGAGATTGGAGACTATTATTTTAAATGAAGTAACTCAGGAATAGAAAAACAAACATTGTATGTTCTCACTGATATGTGTTCTCATTGATATGTGGGAGCTAAGCTACAAGGATGCAAAGGCATAAGAATAACGCAATGAACTTTGGGGACTTGGGGGAAGAGTGGGAGGGTGGTAATGGATAAAAGATTGCAAATAGGGTGCCATGTATACTTCTCAGTTGAAGGATGCACCAAAATCTCACAAATCACCACTAAAGAAAGTAGTCATGTACCTATGTCCTGAATGGTATTGCCTAGGTTTTCTTCTAGGGTTTTTGTGGTGTCAGGTCTTATGTTTAAATCTTTAATCCATCTGGAGTTAATTTTTGTATAAGGTGTAAGGAAGGGGTCCAGTTTCAGCTTTCTGCACATGGCTAGCCAGTTTCCCCAACACCATTTATTAAACAGGGAATCCTTTCCCCATTGCTTGTTTTTGTCAGGTTTGTCAAAGATCAGATGGTTGTAGGCATGTGGCATTACTTCTGAGGCCTTTGCTCTGTTCCATTGGTCTATATCTCTGTTTTGGTACCAGTACCATGCTGTTTTGATTACTGTAGCCTTGAATTCAGGTAGTGTGATGCCTCTAGCTTTGTTCTTTTTGCTTAGGATTGTCTTGGCTATATGGGCTCTTTTTTGGTTCCATATGAAGTTTAAGGTGGTTTTTTCTAGTTTTGTAAAGAAGATCTAAGGTAGTTTGATGGGGATAGCATTGAATCTATAAATTACTTTGGGCAGTATGGCCATTTTCATGATATTGATTCTTCCTAACCATGAACATGGAATGTTTTTCCATGTGTTTGTGTCCTCTCTTATTTCCTTGAGTAGTGGTTTGTAGTTCTCCTTGAAGAGGTCCTTCACATCCTTTGTTAGTTGTATTCCTAGGTATTTTATTCTCTTTGTAGCAGTTGTGAATGGGAGTTCACTCTTGATTTGGCTCTCTGTTAGTCTGTTATTGGTATATAAGAATGCCTGTGGTTTATGCACATTGATTTTGTATCCTGAGATTTTGCTGAAGTTGCTTATCATCTTAAGGAGATTTTGGGATCGGATGATGGACTCATGTGATCAAACACCACCTGTACCCCAATAACCTATGGACAAATTCATTAAAAAAAAAAAAACAGCTCCCTCCAAAGTCATGGCTCATGGCAATTTTTCTGCAACGAGGATAAGAAGAAGGCAGCTGACCACTGACATGGGAATCTCCAACATAACCAGACAGCTTATTTCAAGAATGCAACGACTTAAATAAAAACTCTCAGACTTCTCTAACCAGGAATGATTTCTCATGTCACTATTATTTGCAATAAAATTTCTTGGTCAAAGATGTCAAAATTAACATATTTTACAAGCAATGTAATTCCTGGAGAGCAAATAAAGTCACTATAAGATATGGCCACTGGCACCAATATCACCTGTCCCTACATTACTGAGCATACAGTAGGTGCTCAACAGATACTGCAGGGTTTTTTAGAGGAAATTGTCATTACTACATGCTTCCAATTGGCTCCCTGATGGGATGCATCTGTCTCTTCCACAAACCCACTGGCAGAGAGCTATCCCCAGCTTGGATTCATACAAAACAACCTTATTAAGGACAAATTGTCATCACCACTCCCATTTTCTAACTTTGAAAAGGAGCGTGATTGCCCATTCTCTTTTTATATAAGTAGAAGAAGAAATGAGTAGATCCAGACACACTTTCTTTTTTTTTTTTCTTTTTTTTTTTTTTTTTTTTTTGAGACGGAGTTTTGCACTTGTTACCCAGGCTGGAGTGCAATGGCGTGATCTCGGCTCACCACAACCTCTGCCTCCTGGGTTCAGGCAATTCTCCTGCCTCAGCCTCCTGAGTAGCTGGGATTACAGGCACGCACCACCATGCCCAGCTAATTTTTTATATTTTTAGTAGAGACGGGGTTTCACCATGTTGACCAGGATGGTCTCGATCTCTTGACCTTGTGATCCACCCGCCTCGGCCTCCCAAAGTGCTGTGATTACAGGCTTGAGCCACCGCGCCCAGCCCAGACACACTTTCAATTGTATTTTTGGATTAAAAAATGACCCCCTCTAAACTAGATTCCTGAGAACTGATTCACTGAAGATGGTGAGCCACAGGAACTTCAGAGCATTACTGTTAGGAAATCACAAGGACTAGAAAACATAACCTCAGCTGCCTCCCTCAAAATTATAAAAACTCAGGTGCTATTTTAGTGCCCACTCACTCCCCCCAACTCCAGTTCTAACACCTGTCTTGGGTTGGGTAATAAATGTGTATTCAAACCACAGGCTGTGAGTGAAGAAATCTGCCTTTCACTCCAGTGGGCTCCAACCCATTCCAGCAGAGGTGACGCCAGCAGACAGTGGTTAAAGGGATGGGTGCTATAATTGAGCCAACTCCCAAGCACACCCAGGTCTGAAGAAAAATGCCTGTCAGACTTGCAGAAGGAGCCGAGCTCCGGCAACCACACAGAGCCTGGGAGGGGCAAGGAGACGAAGGGCAGAGGTCTCCAAGGATGTGGTTCAAGACAGATGCCCACATATTCCAGGACACACATGGTGAAGAAGCCAAGTGCTGGAAGGGAAAAGTATGGGCAGAGGGAGACTGTATTTTGGGAATTTAGCCTGTAATTACGAATGTAGACCTGCACATAGAGTAAATCCTCCACACTGCTGGGTCACTCCTGAGGACCAAGGAAACGTCTCAATGGTTGTTGGAATAATCTGGGCTTGTAGGTTAATTGGGTTGTCTTAGATCAAGATCCCAGATCCCTGAGATGGGGTTTCATCAGGTTTATTAGCAAGTGGGTTTAGGAAACCAAGAGAGGCATAGGGAAGTGGAGAAAGGAAGGGAAGGCAGCTCAGTCCTGCAGAGGACACTATAGAGACACACAATCACACCTCAGAGATGAAAGAACAAGAGAGCTGGAATACTGATAACACTATCCATCAGCTACCCACCATCAAGGACAACCATGGGAAATTAGATGAGGATGCATGTTCCCAGGCACTTCCAGCTTTCAGAAAGTGCAGAGGAAGCCTAGCTGAAGGTGTCATTACAGCCCAAGAACAGTGGTGGTCCTCAGACAAGGAGATTCAATGATGCTGGCTGTCGGGAGTGAAAGCTATGCAAGAATATGGCAGAAGAACCAAAGGGAAACATATCGAGTAGTAGCATCCGCTACAGAGGAGGCCATTGCCCACAAAATCCACACAGGGGTTGCTTAGGAAGGGAGTATGACCTCTGCTCACAAAAGCATGGGCAATCTGTGCTCATCTTTCTAACAAAGAGTTCCTGGGATACTCATCTGAGACATTTTCGATGTAATTGTCCAGTTCCTGTAGGTTTAGAGACACTTTCCCAGACTAGTCTTTTCCTCCCATCCTCCTCTGTATTCTTGCATTCTTCAATCCCCTTTTTCCAGTTTTTGGCTTTCCTTTCTCCCTTTCCTCCTTCCTTTCTTTGTAATCTTTTCTCCTTCTCCTTCTCCCTCTCCTGCTCTCTCAGCCTTTTCTCATCTTGAAACACCCATGTTTCAACATAAAGATAGTGTAGATACCAAAAACTAGTTGATGCAAGAAAGGTAATCAAAATAACTATGGCAGGTTGCAGTAAAGAAACCAGCCAAAACCCACTGAAACCAAGATGATGACAAAAGTGACCTCTGGTTATCCTCACTGCTCATTATATGTTAATTATAATGCATCAGCATGCTAAAAGACACTCCCACCAGCACCAAGACAGTTTACAAATGCCATGGCAACATCAGGAAGTTACCCTATATGGTCTAAAAAGGGGAGGAACCCTCAGTTCCAGGGGAATTGCCCATCCCTTTCCCAGAAAACTCATGAATAATTCATCCTTTGTTTAGCATAAAATCAAGAAATAACTATAAGTATCCTAGTTCCAACAGCCCAGACTGCTGCTCTGCCTATGGAGTAGCCATTCTTTTATTCCTTTACTTTCTTAATATACTTGCTTTCACTTTAAAAGAAACATAAGTTTGGAAATTTTTTCTCATTAAATCAAACTTCTGGAGGGGGGATAAAAATCCTTGGATTACTGACAGAGTAATATTTGATTCCAAAATCTAATTTAAACATCTTAAGGTTTAATAGGTTCACTGCATCAGTACAGTGAATTGTACATATAAATCTATAACATGCATTTGTGGTAAAGCTCTATTTCTGAAGCTATGTGTTTATTTAGTGGTGGCTTTCTGTTTTATTTAGAGACGTTACCGTGTGAAAACATTTGGTGAGCCTGTCCTCTGCGCCAAAGTAAAATTTGAGAGAGTTTCAAACATACCTTGGAAAGCTAATGGACACTACCCAAAGATCAGGGATGTTTCCCCCTATTTATGCTCACACAAACTTGAGAAGAGATGAATAACTACCTCCTGTTCTCACTAATACATTTCTCTAGTTTGAATCTGTTCCTAATTAAAAATGCAGTAGGACGAGTAAGTACATAATATGATTTGGCTGTGTCCCCACTCAAAATCTCATCTTAAATTGTATCCCCATAATCCCCAAGTCAAGGGAGAGACCACGTGGAGATAACTGAATCATGCAGCTATTTCCCTCATGCTGGTCTCATGACAGTGAGTGAGTTCTCATGAGAGCTGATGGTTTTATAAGTGTTGCTAGTTCCTCCTGCAGTCATTTTCTCTCCTGCCTCCTTATGAAGAAGGTGCCTACCTCCTCTTCACCTTCCACAATGATTGTAAGTCTCCTGAGGCCCTCCCAGCCATACAGAATTGTAAGTGAATTAAACCTCTTTCCTAAATAAATTACCCAGTCTTGGGTATTTCCCTGTAGCCATGTGAGAATGAAGTATATTTGGAAGCCCTCATCATGATAGCTACAGAGGAGGCATTAGCAGCCTCCATCAAAATTTAAAAAACTGATTCGTGAAATGAGACAAAGAGACAATAAAAAATATGGACTTTGTTGCCTCTCTAAAGATACCAAGATCCACAAAATAATTCATGCCTGTATTTGACAAAGATAATAAATTATCTTTAGAAATGAATGGGTAAAAAGAAACATAATTCTTGGTTTTACTTATTTTTTACCAATACTTGGACATTGGGTTTGGACATTTTCAAACAAGATATTTTTATTCTAACCATAATAATATAGTTTTAAAAATTAGTTATTTAATGTCTACTGTGGAGAGATACAAAATAAATAAGATGTAGTTCTTGACCTTGGGATGCTTATACACTAAGGAAATCAAACATACACTTACAAAGTAATTTAAGAGGAATGAAAATATACATGTGAAAAATAATAGTGGCAACAGTTCAGCCTGGAAAAACAACTCCAACGCAAAAAGTCAGCATAAGAATCAGGGAACCTTTCCTGACAATGGGACCACGGTCACAGGCAAACACAGTATGTCTTAAGTGGTTACCCTGCTTTTATTTAAGCTGGAAAGTAGGACTGGAGTACTTTTACATTCTTTACTTGAATTTACTACTTTTCTATAATTATCTGAAAATGATTTTCAATGCTGTGTTATCAGGAGCTGCTGAACTAAGAATGTTGGGTAATTAAACAGATTCTTATTCCAAGTTCACATAGATGTTTTTTAGCAGCCACTTTGACTCTCATTTGAATACATTCTCTCTAGTGAGGAGTAGTAGAGTAATGAGCAAAAGCAGATACCCACCAGAATGTGTGATAAAGGTGAAGGAACAGGCTTTGTGAAAGGGGGAATTAGATGCCAAGATCGGTGAGAAGAGACACATAGTATCCACTCTGTCATCATCCCAGGAAGAGCTGCACTTCAGCAGACACACTGCATGTCTGTGCTCTGGGGAAGCATTATTGCCTTCTTGCCTTCTTAGATTGAGAGTCAAAAGCAGCCTTGATGGTGAAGAATGATCAGATTAAATTTTAGCACCTGCCATCCAGTTATATGTTCCAGCTGTAGGCAAAGCTGTCAGAGAACATTCACGTTTGTACCCGGAGACCTTGCAAGATGCTGGATTCAGCACTGCATAGGCAGGGAAGGGGCACAGTCCTCAGGAAGCTGAGTTTGGGCACAAGCTCTGCCACTGGAGAAGAGGGGGCCCTTGATCCTGGTGAACCCACTGCCAGGCCATTGATCTTCTAGGCATTCACTGAAAAATTTTCCTTGCTTTGTCACTGTAGAAAATAAGGTACATGTAGGATTTGGGAAGATATTGGTCAAATGATACAAAATTTTAGTTACTCAGAAGGAATAAGTTCAAGAGATCTATTGCATAACATGATGACTATAGTTAATGTATTCTTGGAAAAAAGGAAATAGGGCACGTTTATTTAAAAGAAATAATTAGGAGATACTTCATAGTTTCATAACCTCCAAGAGCCACTATGCTGTGGTTTGGAGTCATGTGGATGAGAAACGGTGGAGGTGAGGTTTTTAATGGAGACTTTCCTAATTCTGAGTTCTCTTACATTTATCCAATATGGCATATCCCTCCCAAAGTGCTGGGATATGCCATATGCATTCTAACAAGGGCTTTTAGAAAACTGCAAGGACACAGCTCCAGGGTCACTCTGGAGCACGTTGCTTCCTCTGCCACATCAAATGAGCTGAGAATGTGATAGAGCTTCATCTATCTCAGATGCAGCCTGAAGTGTTCCCACACCAGGAAGGGTATTCTCGGTCAGTCTTTGCTTTGGACAATTTGGCAACTGAATTCAACTCCCCATTTCCCCATTGGCTGGGGAAAACCTGCTGCTACTGGTATGGGCATCATATATTAAAGTAATATGACAGTAATAGGTATGCACTCACTGTAAGTCAGGAACTGTGCTGAACACATTACTTACATTATCCTATTTAATTCTCCCAACAAATTAGGTTTTATTTTTTTAACTTTTTTATTTTTTAGACGAAGTCTCACTCTCACTCTGTCTCGCAGGCTGGAGTGCAGTGGCACAATTTCAGCTCACAGCAAACTCAGCTTCCTGGATTCTCCTGCCTCAGCCTCCCAAGTAGCTGGGACTATAGGCATATACCACCACACCCAGCTAATTTTTGTATTTTTAGTAGAGATGGGGTTTCACTGTGTTAGCCAGGATGGTCTCAGTCTCCTGACCTCATGATCTGCCCACCTCGGCCTACCAAAGTGCTGGGATTACAGGCGTGAGCCACCACGCCTGGTCCAAGTTAGTTATTTTTACGTCACAATTTACCACACAGAAAATTGAGCGGAAAAGTGGGTATATTCCAACCCATCCTTGTAATGATTTTACTATTCAGTCTTGACAATTTAGTAAAGAAGGCACTGATAATTGATAGAAGTTAGCCACAAGAAGTTAAGCCATAAGGCTTGGTGACCCTTACCTCCCCAAAACCAAAGCTTCATGAAGGAAGAAAATTTGTGTCTTACTCCTCAATCTATCCTCAGTGATAAAAACAGGGATTAGTGCAAAGTAGAGGCTCAATAAAATCATACAATGGATGAACCCTACTCTTCCAAGCAACAGGGTTATGTCCCCAGCCCACTGTGCAAAGCTTGGAGGGAGGCAAAAATAGCTAAAGAGGCTAAGTCTGCCTTTCGGTCTTGCTGCCTTTACTCCTTGGAAACTTTGTTCTCTAACACCTGCTGATTTAGCATCCTTATCTTGCCTCTTTTAAATTTCTTCTTGGCTAGGGTGTAGAATAAATGTAAGAGAACTTAGAATTAGGAAAGTCTCCATTAACAACCTCACCTCCACCACTGCTCATCTGTATGACTCCAAGCCAATGACAAGCTTTCTTAGATCATTTGGAGCTAACAATATCTAATTCAAAGAAATATTATGTATATATGTATACATATACATATATATATATACTTCAAAGTCATACATACATGTTTTATATTATCACTGACTAATTATTATTATCATTATTTATTTGAGACAGGGTCCCACTCTGTCACCCAGGCTCTGGAGTACAATGGTGCAATCACAGCTCACTGCAGCCTCTACCTCCCTGCCTCAAACCATCCTCCCCCCTTAGTCCTCCCGAGTAGCTGGGGCTACAGGCATGTACCAGCATGATTGGCTGTATATTTATTTTTACTTTTTGTAGAGACACGGTCTCACTATGTTGCCCAGACTGATCTCAAACTCCTAGGTTCAAACAATCTTCTGGCCTCACCTCCCAAAGTGCTGGGATTACAGGCATGATCCACCATGCCCAGTCTATCACTGAAAAATTATTGAATGGAACTGAGGAAGTAGTCTAAATGGAATAGTTCATCAGTGACAAGTATTTCAGGTACAGAATGTAGACTTTCCTCTGTATTTCTAAGATCAGCCCAAAAAGGCAGCCATCTGGTCTTGACTATCTTTTATGGTCACTTATAATAGTATTCCATCTGTCGTCTACTAATAAACATGAAATCCCCTGTGGACCTACCAGATAGACCAGTCATCAAATGGCTCAATTGCCTCCATAGCTGTTTCTACATAAGTACCAGAGAGTCATGAGAGACCGCAGTGCTCTGGGAAAGTTATCCCAGGTCTGTTGCATCAGAAATGACTTCTGCCTTGTTCCTACCTCCACCTCTTCCTACACACACACTTTGAAAAAGGTGATGTCAAATAAACAGAATTATTTTACTTATTTAAACCCTGCAAGTAACCTCAATTTACTGAAAGATTCCCAGGGAACTTAAGAGAAAGAAAATGTGTCGCCTTATTTTTTTTTAAACTTATCTTCTAATCAAACAGAAAAGCCTTGGCTTTGCATGGGGGCACTGGAACACATTTCCCTTTTCTGGGTGATGAATATTTAACACAGGGGTCAGCTGTAAACAGCTGTAGCTCCCTGATGAATCACTCACTTCAGACACCCAAGCAACACTGTCATCTAGGCCCTGCCCACAGGCACCTGGGTTTCTCTGCCTCACCTTAGAACACCAAACAGCTTGCTCCCAGTCTCCTTAATATTAGGACTCCTTTGCCCACATGGCTCAGAGGGTAGTGGTTGACATTTGATTGCCTTTGCCTCTATTGTGCTGACTCATCCCCGGCCTCGCACTGCCTTGCACTTGGCTGTAGTCACTTGACACCTATTTGCTCATTGTTCACTGTGGGAGCATCACCCTTTCCCAGTTTTCTCACTGGCCTGAATGTTTCTCCCCCTTTCTCTATCAAGCATGGCCCCTGTTTGCTTCATAAGTGAGGACGGAACCATCTTTCCTGTTCATGTCAGATTTTGCTTCCATTGCTTGTAACACAAAGCATCTCGGTCAGACCTACTTCTGGTCAACAGCCCCAAATAACACTGCACCCGACATGGTCAGCTAAGGCCATATGGTAATTGCTGCACGTGTGAGTAGCAAAATCACATGGAGCTGGCTTTCGGGACAATGTCACATTACAGTGAGGAGCCCCAGAAAAACCCACATACAAGTGTCTCAGGTTCACGCTTAGGTGTCCATCCACTCCCCGACCCCACAAAAGAATAAAGATCTTACAAAGCTCCAGTGAATACCAGGATGGAAATAACTTGTTTCCTGACATTCAAAACAGAGGAAACCCTTACTATTAAAACTAGAAATGATTAGCAAAGACATGAAACACAACAGTTTAAAAACCTCATGGGCCCACAAACGCATGTGGATATTCCATTTTAAGGCCTTGAAAATAGTGCAAGCAGGTAGTTAATCCTACCCTCAGCCTCTTACCTCAAAGCAGTTAGCTCAATTTAAAGACCCCCATGAAGGAAGTTTCACAGTGATTTATGCAGTAGCTCTGCAGGTAACCTTCTTACCTGGCAACATCAGTGTCTACAGGCTGCATTTATTCTAGTACTCAACCTGTTTCCTGCTCCTGAAGAGCTAATTCAGTAACACCTAAGAACAGTGACAGTTATTCCTTTAAATCTAACCTTAATGTTCTGTGCTGTGGCTTCATCTTCCTCGCCTCCTCTTATTTTCCTCAATGGAGATGGGGCCCATTTCATCACCATGAATGCCTTTTTTATACCAAAAATCGTGATCGTCTCTCTTCAGTGCTTTCTTTTTTTAGTCTAGTTGTTCAAAGCCTTGGCTCTTTCTTTGTGACCTTTTCTTCCTCCAACTTCATCCCCACCTTCATTTCCTGGGCCCTGTATAATTCCTACAACACTGTTATGTGATGTCCAGAGGACAACAGAACATGCTGGTGAGTTTTGGCTAATTTGGAAATAATGAGAACCTCTCTTGGGGTGGTACATTCTTCATTCCTGTTAGTTCTCCCATGGACACACCTCGGTTTTTCTGAAAGTTGCACAACATTGCTGATTCATGTTCAGCCGTTCAGTGTGCAGACGCCAAACAGCATATGATGTTTCAGTTGCCTCCACATAGGAAACGTGGGCTTCCTGGCAGAACAGGGATAGAGGTGAGGCTTTAAACTCCAGGCTCTGCTGCAATGGCCAATCACCCTCTTATTCTATTCTCGCAAACTCTCTCAAGGAAAGACTCAAAACTTGTTCAGATCCACAATACTGAGATGTTGCCTTGCTTTTAATGTGTCCCCACAATGCGAGTGTTTGGAGGGCAAAAGGAGACAGGAATTTGCTCTAACATCATGCCAGCTTAACTTCCACATTATGTCACTTTCATCCAGGTGGCCAGTGGCTTCCATTCCCTTTAAATGAACCTGCTTCATACCCATCACACTGCACTGAACCTTGCACTAGGCCACTCTGAGTGCCAGTATTTTCTCTGCCCAGCCTCTGATCTTCTCAGCTTTCCTGGCCTCAGGACTTCAAAGGGGGTTGATTGTTTCTAAAAACAGTCCCAATTTTCTGTCTTTCCCTGTATTCACATCTTTGTAATGTGGCTCTGTAGCTCCTCCCATCAAGAGGTGGAGTTTACTTCCCTACCCCTTGAATCTGGGCTAGCCTTTGTGACTTACTCTTCAGCAGAAATGACAACAGGCCAGGTGCAAGCCCAAGCCTCAAGACATCTTGCACACTTCTGCTTCCTCTTGCAACCCCACATCTGTTGTGAGATCAAGCTTCTGGAGGATGGAAGCAGAGCTGAGTCATCCCAGCTGAAGCCATCCCAGAACAGCTAGATCCAGGCAACCAGCCTGCTAACCAAAAATGCAAGAACAAGTCCAGCCAAGATCAGCCAAGACCAGTTCTCATTAGTGGAAATCATGGATTAGCTGACCCATGGTTTCACGAGAAGTAAGAAGTGGCTGATGTTCTAACTCACTGAGTTTTAGGGTGATTTGCTATGCAGCCATAGCTAACTGTTACATACTTCATGCCCTGATTTCTATTCTGTATTTTGTCACTCTGATGAATGAGTCAAGGAGAAATCTTTTCTCTCTCACATTTGATCCCTGGCATTGCTGAAGAACCTATTGTCTCTTTTCTGACTACTAGTTTCCTTCTCTATAATTGTGGAGAAAGGGACACTATTGTGGATGAACCTCTCTCCATGCCTTGCCTCCCAGGGGAAAGGACTCAGTCACCAAGACTAGATGATTCCTTACAGGCCCCCTCAATCACCCCTGCAAAGTCACTCTTCTTTCTACATTTGCTTCTCCTGGGGCATCACCTCTAGTTGCCTAGTCAGTGGCTTAAGCTAAAACCTAGAAGTAACCCAAGATTTCTTCTCCCTCATTCCTTGGGGGCCAACCCTTCAGTTCTAATTTCTCATTACCACTCATTGCCATGCAGTCCCTCCTCTCTATTCCCACTCCCAGGAGGCTCTTGCCACCAGCAGTCATACCCTTACAGCAAGCTCTCATTAGATATCTCACATCTCTCTCTGCAAGTGATAGAGCCATCAAAGAAGAGCTTGTGAAATATCATTTACCCCTCCCCTTGTGTTCTCCCAAGTCAACAATAACTTTGATGAAATTATCTTTTGTTGGCATCTCTTGAAACTGTGGGTCACAGGATGAAAAGTCTAAAATGCAGGATTCCTAATTTCTACTACAAATAATAATGAGTTGAGTTCATTTGGGTTTGGCTTGAGTATCGTATAGAACTTAAATGTAAGTCAAATGCACAAGAAGGCTTTAAGAGTACTGATCTTTCTGTAGGGAATCCTGCCTAACTCCACAGGTTCATGAAAATCTTTCACTGCATTTAACTTAAATGGCTCAAAATCATGTCATCGATAGTATTTGGCTTCACATAGAATATCCGCCCTGGCCACAATCTGATACATACCTAATGACAACTGCAGAGGGTGAACTTTTAAGAGAAGAGATGCATTGTGTCAGGTCGGTGGGGGTGGGCCTGACATTTCAGATCCTCTCAGATGGATCTGTAACCAGCAAGATGCCAGAAGGAGGCCATTCTGGTGTTGGAGGTTCAGGGCCTGTTGGTGGAAGCACTACCCACTCGCCCTTCTCCACAAAGTTCCCTGACTGCTATGATTAGGCCTTCGCCTTGGAAGGAGGCCACAGATGCCACAGGCCTTGTTGGGAAACAAGCATCGATGATCCCGAACTGTCTCTGTAGGAGGTGCTTAAATCCTGACATGCATGATTTTGTCACATTAAACATTTGAATAATCTTGGCACTCAGGAAGCACTGACCGGAGGGCAATGCTGAAGGAAGTGGTGAGCAAACTGCAGACCTAAGGCAATGAGGGAGTCACAGGAGGAAGTCCAGGTCCCAGACCCTCTAGCAGCTGCTACCCTTTGTTTCCCCACGCTCAGGGGTGAGCCCCTTCCCATCCAATCTCGACTCATTTGCAGCACTGCACAGATGATGTGATACTTTCACATCTTTTTGTCAACAATCCTTATAACATCAAGACATGGAAAAGTTATTTTTATTGTTCCCATTTTATTATGAAAATAAGATAGCAGACTAACCAATATTACATAAATAATAGTAATACTGCTTACCATGTATTGGCCACTTTCTATTTCATATTCATTTCCTTTTAGCCTAATTAAAAAACATTGCTGAGTAGCCTACATTACCATCCTTTTACTGAGCAGGAAACCAAGAGAGGTCAAGATCTAGTGGCTTGCCCAAGGTCACATAGCTCAGGAGAGTCAGAGCTTGGATTTGCACCCATGTCCAGCTGATTCAAGGCCCGTGTTTGATTGGTTTTAGCTTACTTCCTCCAGCTTTCCTCTTCCCCACCTCCTTGTTTGCTTTTGGGAACCTGAGGATGCAGGGAAAGATGCAGAGTTAGGCTTCATTTTCCTGGTCTCATATACAACCATCCTCTCCTCTTTCTCCTCCAAGGAGAGCTTACAGCCACATCAGATGCGTCTGCAGTTGGCTGTTGCATTAGGTAAATCCTAACTTTCTGATGGCAGTTTGACTTCCCAAAATAGTCTCCATAGGAAGAAATTGGTATCATCAAAATGCCAAATCAGAGACTGTCCTTTGAGCTATTATAACCTGGCCTTTGTTTTCATTCTTACATTAGTAACTGAGAACAGCTTTTACCTGGGTATCGCATTGAATTGACATACATGCTGGCAGACAGAAGAATCTTACTATGTCCTCCCCACACCAATAATCACTTGTTTGGAAAATAAAAATCCCTGGCCTTTTTCTAGATAAGTCCAGTGTTTGGCTTCTTTCTCACTGATGGCAAAAGCTCAAAACAAAACCAATAAATATTTGCTGAGTGTCTGCTAAATGTTAGTCATTGTGTAAGCATTTTAAGACTTATTTCCTTTTATTAGATTGGTGCAAAAGTAATTGCGGTTTTTGCCGTTAATTTCAATGGGAATAACTGCAATTACTTCTCAATTACTTTTGTACCAGCCTAATATTTTCATAATAACCTGATAAGGTAGTTGTTATTTGTTTACACGTCAGGTGAAGGGAAAAAAAGAATTTGGCTGTGGTCATACAGCTAGTAAGAGTAAACGAGATTCAAGCCGTTTTTCTGACTTCAATTCCAACTTCACTTTTTACTCTGATAAGACACCATGTAACTTAGCAATATGTATTATTTAGGACTCTTTAAAAATTCACATTCTTTGACATCAACTTCTACATGTAAGGATTTATTATCAAGAAATAATCAGAGACAATCATAAATATGTATACCTAAATAACACGTGTTATTTATAATTGCAAAATTACAAAACCATTTAAATGGCAATAGAAAAAATGTTTAAATAACTTCATCTGTATAAAATAATATTATACAAACATGTTTTTGAAGATACAACATGGCATTTAATGATGTGAGAAAATAACTAAACTGAAATAAATGGAAAAGCACAGAATATAAAAGTATATATATAATATGACCTCGATTTTATCCAAAATACAAATTAAATATATGCACATATACATAAAATAATTGTAAGTGAATAAAAAATGCTAACTTGAAGTCATCTCTTTATGGTTATTTTTTCTTAAATTTTTCTATATTTTCCAAATTCTCATCCATGAGCTTCTGACTATTACAAAATAGAAATAACAAATATACTATTTTTAAAAAATATAATTCCTAAAGAAAAAAATACAAATAAGCAGAGGTCAATGTGGCTCAAGTCCAAAGGGCTGCTTAGAACACATGGTTCTTTGCTACTTTACTCTCCAGCTCAGGAAGCAAGGGAGGCAGTGTTAGAGCATAAAGACCTAGATAACTCACTGTGTGACCTAGGACAAGTCACGTTACCTCTCTGGGCCTCAAGGGGCTTTTCTGAAAAATGAACAGACCAGATCAGTAGAGTAGGCTCTTCCCTAGCAGAGCACAGACTCCTGCAGTGGCTTCTGGGTAAAACTGCCTTTCACTGTGCAATTAAATCTGGCCTTGCCTCATGACTGGAGAGAAAAATATTTATGAATTACTCTCTAGTTTAGAAATGGATCTCTGGGAACAAAGGAGCACAAACCCCACTGGCAAATTAGAGTCCATTATCAGATACTATAGCAGCAAGCTCAGCCTGGTGGTAATTGTATCTGCAATAATAAGGCTGTGAGGCGACTCTAGACCATTTGCTACCTGCATCAATCATCATTACAGTCTAGCACAGAGGGGACGTGGAAATGAGCCCATGTTATCAATGGCCAATTAGAACAAAGATCCATCCAGAAGCTCTTGGGAACCTGGCTGGAGCAGAAGGGATGGGGGAGGAGTGCAGAATGACAGGTGCCCTGGGTCTCAGCTTGCCGATGTCACCCAGGAAGATCACCCTGCCATGCTGGCCTACAGCTCTGTTTAGAATCCCTAGTCACCTCAAATTATGTCAATTCTGCTTGGCCATGTGAAACCAAAACATCTGAAACAGGTCTCAGTCAACTTAGAAAGTTTATTTTGACAAGATTAAGGGCACGCCTGTGGCACAGCCTCAGAAAGTCCTGACAACACGTGCCCAAGGTGGTCAGTGCAAACCTTGATTTGATGCATTTTAGGGAGGCATGAGACATTAATCAGCATATGTAAGACGTACATTGGTTTGATCTGGAAAGTCAGGACAACTCAAAGTAGGAAGAGGCTTCGGGTCACAGGTAGATAAGTGACAAACAGTTGCATTCTTTCTTTGATTATATTCATTTGTCTCATGTGAGCAGGTGAGTGACTTTGAGTTCTGTCCTTTATCCACAAGGAATTTCCTTGTGAGCAAATTGTGAGGGAGGTGTGTAGCTTTTTTATTTTTGTAGCGATGTTATGTAGGAATAGAATGGGAGGCATTTGGCAGTTTCCAGCTTGACTTTTCCCTTTGGCTTAGTGATTTGGGGGCTCTGATTATTTTCCTTTCATAGCTATGACATGCCAATTTCATGTCAATAACTTTGTATGCTCCCTAATAATGGAAACTTCGGATTTACGCTGTGTATCCCTGTCCTAGGACTGCCATAACAAACTACACAAATGTGATGGCTTTAAACAACAGGAATTTGTTCTCCTACAGGTCTGGAGGCTGGAGATCAGAAATCAAGGTGCAGTGGGGCCATACTCCTGCTGGTGGTTCTGAGAATCCTTCCTGGCCTCTCCAGCTGCTGGTGGCTGCAGGCATCCCTCAGACTGTGGAAGCATAACTGCAGTCTCTGCCTCCATCTTCACAATCTTCACAGGGCCTTCTCCTCTATCTCTGTGTGTTCCCTCCTCTTCTTGTGGGGACACAAGCCACTGGAATCGGGTCCACCCTGACTCCGTATGACGACCTCTTAACTTGATGACATGTGCAAAGTCTCTGTTTTCACTAAGGTCACATTCTGAGGTTCCCAGTGGACATGAAATTTGGGGAACACTATTCAAGTCACCACACCCTGGTGTAGGACACTTTGTTTTCATTGGCCATCATTAGCCAGGCAAATTCTGATCTCTTCACATATATTAATTCATTTCATTCTCATTGTGAGGAAGTACTGTTTTTATCTTCATTCTTCAAAGGGAGAACAGAGACACAGAGAGATAGTTAAGTGTCTGAGATCATGGAGTAAGTGGCAGAGCAAGCTCTTCAGTGAGCAATCTAGTTCTGAACCGGGGTTATTAACCATGCATCCTACCTCCTTCAGGATGGACACAGCTAAACTAGACATCCTGAAACATGATAAGAAATGCAGATAGCAAAATTACTATGGAAAGTAATTTGACAATCCAAGTCAATAGTTTTGAGAACATCCATTCATGTTTTATCCAGTAATTACACTCTGGGGAATTCTTCCTTCAAAAAAAAAATCTGAACTGTATAAAGCTTCCATCCACAAAAACACTATGGCAGCATTGCTTATAAGCAAAAAGCTTACAAAAAAGCTTAATAAAGCAAGGGAAAAGATACTCTCAAACAAAAGGAGATTACTAAAGTGAATAAGGTTATACCTGTAGAATGAAGAATGTATCTCCATTAAAATAACGTAAATAGTTTAGAGTAACAAAAGGAAATGCTTATGTTATAACATTAAGTGAAAACTGGAAAATAAGGTGGTCTATGTAAAATATTCTTGACTAGATTTTTAAACAACAGAAAAGAGAGAAATTACATAAAAATGTTCACCGCAACTCTTTTAGAATAATTTTTTCTTTCTCCCTTTTTTAAACCTTTTTGTATTTTTCAATTTACATAATAAACAGATTACTTTCATAATTGGAAAAGGAATTGTGAATATAGAAAACGTAAAGTAGAAGCAGTATTCTTATGGAAGGACTGAGAGGACAAAGTGGGGAGGGGTAGTCAATTCTAACCTTGGCCTTTATATCAGAGATCTAAAACCCAAGACAGGACATGCTACATGCTCTCCTGGAAGCTCTGACATTTGTTATGAAATTCTGAGACCATTGATTTGTCTTGTTTTTCAATCTCCTAACTTCTGGGTTTGATACTGATTTATGCTATGCAAATGTCTGTTGAATAAATTAATAGGCAGCTGAGCTAAATAAGTGCACAACATAAACAAATGAATGGAGAAGTGGAGGCCATAGAGAGATTGAATAAGTGGTTTGAATAGAAAATGTCTTTCTAAGGGAAAAGTTCGAAGCCCCTTCCTTGTTGGTTTCTGAGACAATCCCACTAGGAATCTTGAGACTTAGTATTACCGACCTCACTTTGCAAGGCTTTATATTAAGCTTATCGCTTCAGCTATAAATGACGGAATCCCAAAAGAAGGAAAATAAATCTAAGCTGTGGGTCAAACAAATAGAAATTAAATTGACCTAAATTGATACCCAAAGAAGTAGCTTTTCCTCTGAACAAAGGCTGAAATGAGAGTCTACTTGCTTTAAAGGACAAACTGCCCTCCAGTTCAGGGAACAGAAAAGTTTTTGTCTACATCCAAACCTTTGTAATACAATCCCCTACTTCCCATTCCCTTACATAAAAAGACTTCTATCTGTGTTTATAACCACATAGTGTCTGTTAGTGAGCAGGATGGTTTTGTGGCTCTGAGTTAGGACACAGGGCTCAAAATCTGGGCTAGTCAGATTGCCTCACCATGGCCACTCTGAAATTTATTACCAAGTGTAAAACAAATATTCCCACCTGAGGACTAAGCTCTGATTTGTTTTATCTTGCCCAAATTCCTATCTAAGGACTCTGGGGAGTCATGCTCTACAAACCATAAATTCTCATCAGATGGGCTTTATTTAACCTGTATATCATGACTTATTTTCCAAACTGACTCTGGTATAACATTCCAAGACAAGGAAGAAAACCAAAATATTTTCCCCCAAACATGTTTCTTTACCATATCTTGAAATGGCTCTGCAAGCCATCCTTTGTCAGGGAAAATTTGCCTCTGTAAAGAGTCTCTCTCAACATAGCAAGATCTTCTTCTTCCAGGCCCTCCCAATCCTAAAGAGATGGCCTAAGAGTCTAGCACTTTTTGAAGATCTGGATAGGAAACATTCGGCATCTATTATCTCTAAGGGCAGCCACTGTAAGACTTCAAAGGAAGCTTGGTCTCCACGGTCTTTTATCTTAACCTGAACATTTCCTTTCTATCAATCCCAGGTCTTTAGACAAACTCAACCAATTGTCAACCAGAAAATGTTTAAATTTACCTGTAGCCCGGAAGCCCCCGCTGCATCAAGTCATCCCACATTTCTGGAATAAACCAATGTATTCCTTAAATGTATTTGATTGATGTCTCATGCCTCCCTAAAGTCTATAAAAATCAAGCTGTACTCTAACCACCTTGGGTACATTTTCTCAGGACCTGAGGGTTGTGTCACAGGCCTTGGTCACTCGCATTTGGCTCAGAATAAATCTCTTCAAATATTTTACAGAGTTTGACTCTTCATCAACATATCTTTTGATTTCCAGGGCTGGCTAGCTGAAAATAGAATGCATCTCACGCTTTCCTAATGACCCAGAGAACAGAGACCCACTTGGTCCCCATTGCCACAGAGGGGAAGATGCTTTTCTGCCCTTGAACATATGGTGCAAAGTTAGCCACCAGGAGCTCAGGAGCTGACTAGACTGTCCCTAGGACTTTAGGCTGTGGCTGCTTCCAAGAACGAACTCTCCATGCTCCTGCTCAAAGGCATCAGTGTTTCAGGGCTCAGAGGAGACTATACCTAAGGCAGCCTTCATGGACAAGCAGCATGGCATCCCACTGCCAAGCAAGGGCTAATTTCATGAGGCAAAAGGCTGCTGAGACCCACACTTCATGGCATGGCCATCTGTCAAGCTCGCAATAATTCATTCAGCAAAATTATGCGTGAAGCCCTGAATCAAGAGCTCAAGACACTAAGAACACATTCTACCAAGAAAGGCAGATATAAGCCAACAGTTACAATACACACATTAGTTAATGGGGTTGGGGAGCTGTACTGAACCCAAGTTGCAGGAAAAAAAGATCTCAGAGGACAAAATGGCTAAATAGTGCTCTGAAATTCAGTGGATTCCTAAAGCAGAGAGACCTGGGAACCTTACAGAGTTAGAGAAGAAATAAAGTACACTGCCTGCATGTGCATAGAGTCCCAGTGTACCAATTTTTCCAGGACAGCTGAAGCTATAGCCACTCCATGTAGAAGTACTCTGTGAGTCCCTTTGGGTTTCTAGAACCACAAGACTACTGCCAATAGCAAAGCCCAGCTGCAGACTAGCTTGGTGAAGCCAAATTAGATTGCAGCTGTCTATCACGTCCACAAAGAGATAGAGCAAATTCCACAATGCCAGGCCCCTCGGCAGCATTTTCAGGAACTGCCGCTTGTGACTAGTGAAACAATGTAATCAAGACTTGCAAGATGTGAAAGGCACAGTTCAGCTTGGTGACTCAGGGCGAATGTTCCATTGCTCACCCCGAGAAGAATGCCAGCAGTATTCTGTCCTAGGGTGTGCTTTCCACTTACTGGATAACAGGAGTTTGGATTCTTAATTGGCTAAAGAGGATCGTTTTGCTTGGCTGATTATTTGTGTTTTGAATGGAAGTGAGAAGATCTTCAGATTTTAGAGCGTGTGTTCAAGTGTGTGTTCAATTCTAAGAAAAGCACTTCATTTGTCTGGTTAAATTAGCTGCGCCAGCTACATATGTCTTAAAATTGAACTAAATAAAACAGACCAACATTGGCAAGATCTTGGAGTTCATTGAAGAGAAAACTCAACTAAATATTTTCAGATTATAATGGTGGGCAAAACTAAATAGCTGAGTTGGGCTAGAGGGGTTTATAAACGTACCATTCTAGGGGAAGGGGTAAAGAAATTAATTCTTCAAAGTTCCTTCAAGTGTGCTGTCTTCTCAAGCCTATGATGACAGTGTGTCTTGCAGTATTATAAAGAAATTACATTCTGAAAGGAGATGTTCCCTATGAAACTACAGGGACCAATCACCTTTGACCACTGATAGCCTAGAAAGTGACCAGGGGGCTGGGCGCTGTGGCTCACACCTGTAATCCCAACACTTTGGGAGGCCGAGGCGAGTGGATCACGCGGTCAAGAGATCGAGACCATCCTGGCCAACATGGTGAAACCCCGTCTCTACTAAAAATACAAAAAAATTAGCTGGGCACGGTGGCGCGTGTCTGTAATCCCAGCTACTCGGGAGGCTGAGGCAGGAGAATTGCCTGGACCCAGGAGGCAGAGGTTGCGGTGAGCCGAGATCATGCCATTGCACTCCAGCCTGGGTAACAAGAGCGAAACTCCATCTCAAAAAAAAAAAAAAAGAAAAGAAAAGAAAGTGACCAGGATACTCAGAAAGCTCTGAAGAGAACAAAGAGCCTATCTCAACATTTTCTTTTCTTTTCTTTATTTATTTTTCCCTCTCAAACCAGCTAGGGAGTATCACATGGCTTATTTTAGAACCCACTCAAAATTTATAAACTCAAAGCCCCAAACCAAACTGAAATTCTATTTGCAATTAGTTAAAATTTTTTCTTAATTTTTTTGAAATCTTCTCAAGCAATGATTGAAAAGGAAACAAAGAATTTTTATCTTTTTTTCAAAGGATTTTCTCTTACAAAATACAATACTTGCAGAGCAACATCTTCATGATTTCAGTTCCAATGAAGCAGAAACCCAAAGATTATATTTTCCTTAAAAACATGAACAGTAGGTAATAAATTCACTGGGAAAGTCAAGTCTATGTTATTAAACAGAGAATATTCAAAATGTGATTCTCAGACTCTGAAAGGCTGTATTATTTGCTCCTCCCTAACATGAATTCTGCAAAGGAGACAGATGGAAAAGTCTCCTGGGTTTTAGAAACATCTATTTTAAGGAGATTTTGAAAAGACTCGATGTCCAAATCTGCTGACAGGCTACACATCAGCTCATATGGGAGATTCAGAGCCAGCAAAGTGACCAAAAGCCTTCAGCTCTTGCTGGTTGGTGGCATGTGACATTTGATTGGGATATTTCCCAGACTTAATCATTACTATCAACTTCTGCGATGAAGAAGTGTGTTGTGGGTGGAATCCCATCTTCCCATAGTGGAAAAGGAAACAAAGAATTTTTATCTTTTTTTCAAAGGAAGGAAACATCAATTATCCAGGGAAATGAACTGGAAGGTGAGGTCCAAACGATCCACAAAAGACAAGTCCACTTTTTTTTCCTTCAGCAAAGCAATTACTGTCCTTTCTTCCATGTCGGATGCTCTTGTCACATCTGACACACCAGTTTGATGACTGAGAGAATGAGCAAAACAATAAGCACTTAGCACAGGGCTCTCTGAGACTACCAGCACCAAGATGCATTGGGGAACACTCCACTTGCTTGGCATTAGAAAATTAGCCTTTCAGAAGACAATGCTTTGTCACAATTCCACTCATACAAATAAAAGAGAAGAAAAGAGCTTGGGAGTTTATTTCCTCATGAATGTACAAAAGAAAGATATTCAGTAAGAAGAGCCATGTCTCAGCTCTTTGTTTACAGGTACCCTCTAGGACAAGTGGCCGAGAAATGTTTCAGTCATATAGAAATAGTGGATACCAGTAACTGGTTTTGATGGGTTCTTTTATGACTCATCTTTTCTGCCTGGGCTGAATTGCAGCCCACAGCAATGTTGGAGAAAGCGTAATGACAGAAACCAAGAAAGCCATCAGACATGGCAGTAGGGATGAGTAGAAGACTCTCAGAGGGATACCAAGGAAATATTTTCCTTAGAATGTCCTAAGTAACTCAAATATCTTACAGTCTGGTCTTGGGTAAAGACATTCCAAGTTGCATGGCAAGGGAGACTCCAACCCTCAACCTATTAGGAAACTTCCAAAAGAGTATTGGTCACTGGAAGCCTGAACCATACCTAGCTGGCTGTTATGAGAAGGGAAAATGTCTCCCAACTGCCGCAATAGCGCTGGGAGCACTTGAGGGGGTCTCTGCCAAGAGAAGCAGTGGTGGTCACAGCAAAGTTAAAAAACCAGCAAGGGAAGAGTACACGCTGGTGGGACCCGGTAGGCAGCCAGTGAGAAGGAGAGAGACGACATTTGGGGTGGGTGGGGCTGCAGGCAGCTCAGTCCAGTGCTGAAAAGGGAGCGCATGGCTGCATGTGGTTACAGTTGTCACCCAGGTCTTGAGTACAGTCTAAGGAAACAGACATCCAAAACAAAGGATTGTACATTGTTCAACTTTATAAGCAACTTGCATTTATGGAATCCAAAACAAGAATTTATTCATTTTCCTTCCTAATAGAGGGAAAGACTCATGTAAAGAAGGCTAAGGAATTCCCCAACACCAGGATGGGTTTTTTTTTTTTTTAAAGTCAAGGAGGCTTGGAATGTGTGACAGAAGAGTTAGGACTTCATGCTAATAAGTTAGACTGTGTTCATTCCCTAAACTCAAACTATTTGACAAAGCTATAGTAATCACAACTGCATGATATTGGTACAAAAACAGGCACACCAGTGGAACAGAATAAAGAGTCCAGAAATAAACCCAGGCATATATGATCAACTAATCTTTGACCAGGGCACCAAGAGTACATACACAATGAGGAAAAGATGTTTTTTTTTTTCAATAAATGAGGTTGAGAAAACTGGATACCTACACAAAGTAGAATAAAATTGGGCCCCTGGCTTTTACAATATACAAAAATTAACTCAAAATAGATTTAAGACCTAAATATAAGATCTAAAACTATAAAACTTCTAGAAGAAAATGTAAAGAAAAAGTTTCCTGACATTGGTCTTGGCAATGATTTTTTAATATGATGCCAAAAGCATAGGCAACAAAATCAAAAATAAACAAGTGGGACTACATCAAAATAAACAGCTGCTTCACAGCAAAGAAAACAATCAAGAAAAAGAAAAGGCAACCTACAGAATGGGAGAAAATATTTGCAAGCCATATAGCTGATAAAGGGTTAATATCCAAAATACATTTTAAAAACTCACATGGAAAGAGAGGGAAGGAAGGAAGGAAGGAAGGAAGGAAGGAAGGAAGGAAGGAAGGAAGGAAGGAAGGAAGGAAGGAAGGAAGGAAGGAAGGAAGGAAGGAAGGAAGGAGAAAGAAAGAAAGAAGAGAGAGAGGAAGGAAGAAAGGAAGGAAGGAAGGAAAGAAGGGAGGGAGGGAGGGAGGGAAGGAAGGAAGGAAGGAAGGAAGGAAGGAAGGAAGGAAGGAAGGAAGGAAGGAAGGAAGGAAGGAAGGAAGGAAGGAAAAGAAAGAAAGAAGGAAAGAAAGAACCTAATTATAAAATGGGCAAAGGAGCTGAACAGACATTTTTCTAAAGAAGACATGGAAATAGTGAACAGGTATATGAAAAGGTGGTTAAGATCACTAATCCTCAGAAAACTGCAAATAAAAACTATAATGACATGTTTCTTCACAACTATTAAGATGGTCACTATCAAAAAGATAAGAGATGATAAGTGTTGGCCAGGGTGTCGAGAAAAGGAAACCCTGTACACCACTGGTTGGAATTAAAATTGGTAAAGCCATTATGAAAAACATAATGGAGATTCCACAAAATATTAAAAAATAGAACTGCTGTATAATCCATCCATCCCACTTCTGAACATATATCCAAAGAAAATGAAATTAGTATGTCAAAGAGATGTCTGCACTCCCATGTTTATTGCAGTATTATTCAAAATAGACAAGATAGAAACAACGTACGTGTCATCAATGAACATATGGATAAAAGAAAATGTGATACACACACACTCTCCCACCACCCCCAACACACACAGAGATATGATTCAGCCATAAAGAGAAAGACATTCTGCCATCTGTGACAACATGGATGAGCATGGAGAACATCAAGCTAGGTGAAATAAGACAGACACAGGAAGATGAATACTATATGATCTCCCTTATACATGAAATCTTAAAAAGTCTAACTCAGAGAAACAGAGAGCTCCTGGTTGCAAAGGGCTGGGGATTGGAGAAATGGGAGATGTTAGTTAAAGGGTACAAAGCTTCAGCTGTAAGATCAATACATTCTGGGTACCTAAAGTATATCAGATTGACTATACCTAAAAATATTGTATTATTTACTTGAATTTGATAAAAGAGCATATTTTAAGTGTCCTCACCCCACCATACCCACACACACACATACACACACACACACACACACACACACACACACACACACACACACAAATGACCAAGATTAGAAAGACTGAGACACCAAACGGTGAAGACACAGAACAACCAAGGCCCTTCTATGCTGCTGCTGAGAGCGGAAAATGCAACTTCACTCTGGATAACTGTTGGCAAATTTGTCTGAACATAAATATATGCAGCACTGTGACCCAGCAGTTTCCCTCACAGGAATAAAGCCTGTAGATGTGAGTGCTTATGCACACCAAAGGCATGTCCACAGTTAGCTTTACTCATAATGGCCCCAAACTGGAAATAACCCAAATGACCATCAGTGGTAGAATAAATAAATTGTAGTATATTTACACGGTGGAAGACTACAGAACAATGAAGGAAGACAGCAGACGGGAACAAAATGAATAAAATAGTACAGCATAATGTTGAACTAACTAATCCAGACAAAAGGAGTACATACTCGATGACTCAGTTTATGTGAAGTTTTAAGACAGCCCAAACTAATCCCTGATAACTAAGGTCAGAAGAGCAGCTACATTTTGGGGGCATTACTGGTGGCGAAGGGGCATGAAAGAGCCTTCTAAAGTGCTGAAAATGATCTGTATCTTGATCTATGTGGTGGTTATAATGGGTGAATACATATGTAAAAATTCACGTAGCCATGAACTTAAAGACATAAGCATTTCACTGTTAGGTGTACCCTGATTAGGAAGTTGGAAATATGTCCTTCATTTTCTTCTCCAAGACCTCTGTGCAGGACCCCAGCTTTGCATCCACCGTGTTATACAAGAGTTATTTTCCTTCTGTATGATGTGTAAGCTTCTTGCAGGTGAGGACCATGTCTCATTCACCTGTACTTCTCCATTGCCTAGCCCAGTGCTTGCTATAGGAAAGTTACTTAATATCACTTTCCATTTAATGTGTAACAAAAAAGAAAACAGAAGTTACTTAATAGATGTGTGTCAAACTATCCTACATGCCATGTAGACTCTCAGTCATGCCTGTTGTCAATCTCCTGCCTTCCACTTTTGATGTGAACTTAAAGAATGACGGTAAACTTGTATAATCTTTTCCATTTGTCAGGATTTCAGATGAAAAAAAAATATGCTAACTTCTCTCATGGGTGGTGGTTTAATTTAAAGCAAAGGTTCTCAAGATTGAAGAGCATACAGTTCAAGTGCTGATCCTGTTAAATATGCAGACTCCTAGCCCTATACCTGAAGGTTCTTAGGTCAGGGAAGAAACCCAGGTATACACTTTTACCATACTAACCATCCTACAGCCTCCACCAAAACAGAAGGTTCTAAGGTGTCTAACCAAAATATTGGTATTCAAATACCAATTTGGGTATTTCTAAAACTACGCAAATTAAGTGATCTGTTAGATTCCACCTTTCTTTGGAAACAGGAGGCATATGACATCTTTAATTCACCCAGGAAAACAGCCATTATGGCTGAAAATCCACTTCTGAGGAAATGTTCTACTGAGCACTGGGGAAATAAGGAGGCAATATGAGGTTCTAAGAGAGTTTTCTTTAGAAAAATAGTATTCTGGGATTTTTTTTTTTTTTTTTTTTTTTTTGCCAATTTCTCTCTAGATAGAGGTCTTAAGGTCATAATACAGGCTGACAAGAAGCTGAAAACTCCAAATCAAGACTGGCACCTTGTCCTCAATTTACATCAGTAAGTTGAGAACAAGTTGTCAGACTCAACTTTTTCTTTATGTTAAATTAGTTTATCAGGAATTGGTGTTCTTTAAGAGAAAATGTTTAAAAACAAAGGAAATCCGTTGGTTTAAAAGTTGTGTCTCTCCTCCAAGCATTGAAATATACAAACACGGCATTACCAACTCCTGCAGACAGTGCGTTCTGACTTTACCATGAGTACAACTCCCTGAAGAACTACTCAGTCTAGGTTCTCCTGTAACGAATCTTGGTTGCAAAGCAAAACCAACGAACCATAAACAAACAAACAATTTGCAAGCACAATGAATGTATGTCACGTACAAGGATGCGGCTATCCAAGAATGTTTAGTTTACTTCCTCTGACCGGAATGCAACAAATAGCTTTTCAGTTTTCCTTTGTCATCTATTTCTTCCTAAGGGAGACAGGGAAAATATTCTTGAAAAGCAGCTATTAATGGATAATGACGAGTGGTTTCCTGTGGTCTAAGAACAAGCCATCAATTAGTGCTTTTTATGTTCCTTTAAATACCAGAGGCAAAGGAAGTTCAATAGCGGGGTATTGGCTTCATGGTTATTAAACTACGAGAAGGAATCTTGAGATGAAACACGGGCTTTTTTTTCCCCCTTTTTGAATGAAGTTATATATTTTTTTCTTATAAATACTATGAAATTTCTGGGAATCTCTGGGCTTCAGTATAGCTCACTATATCTTTTTTGTGTAATATAGAGTGGTAGAAATGATAGCATTGGAGTCCAATATGAATGCTCCCAGGAAAAGGTTAGTAACGCTCATTACATAGGAGGCAGCGGACAAGGCACTCTACTCTCTCAGCCTCACCGGGCTTTCATCCCTCCACTGAAAGCCTTCTCAAAATGCTTTTAGGTCTCCTGGGTCTGGCTTCACATAGAAGAGGCAGAACCCAGAAGCTACAATGAACTCTTTAGGGAGAAGTATTTGCAAACTTCCTCGGCAAAATTTAGAGATGAGAGTTTGTCTTCTCTAGCCTTGGCCTTCCCAAGTCTTCTTTCCTCTCGCTTCCTCCCCTCGTGGCTCCATCCACCATTATTCCCCACAACCACAGGCGGAACTACCAACCTCTCTCCACACTGCCTGTAGACTAGCTGATAGCTCAATGGAATAATTGATGGGTAGCGGCTTCAAACATTGCCTCTTACAGAAGCTATTCATTCTGGCAGAGGTAAAGCAAAGGAATGCTGTCTTTGGAATTTAAGGAGAGAAGGCACAGAGAGAAGAGACAAGCTTTGGAGGCCGAAGGGAAGCCACAGAAGATGAGAGTGCACGAACGAGCTCCCACATGCAGTCGCAGTTGGCCCATATTCTGGGACGAGGGAGGCCTCCTCATTCGGGGCTCTGCTTGCAGGGATCTCCTCAGAGAGACTGCCCTGACCAAAGGCAAACATGTCCACATAGTCGCAGCCTTCAGTCTGTATCTGGAGAACCCCACTTTCTTCTTCATAGCATGTATCGCTGTTTCAAATTGTATCACATAGTTATATATTTCCTTGTTTATTATCTGTCTTCCTCACTCTCTGCTAAGTAGGACTGCAGAATGCCCAATAGCTAGACTGGTATCTGGCATATAGTAAGTGCTCAATAAATACTTGTTGATCTAATGAACGAATGATGGAGTGGATGGATGGGTAGAGTCAGCTTCCACAAGCCCACCATGCCTCTATCCAGGTACCCAGGGCAGCACCCCAGCCCTCGCCCCTGTGGCTCGGAAGCCTAGAGCTAGTGTAAACAACTATTCTGATTTACCTGAGACTAAGGAGGTTCTTGGGACATGGCGCTTTTTGGTATTCAAGCTGAGAAAGTCCTGAATGAGCCAGGACAAGTTGGCTACCCTCCCTAGAGGTACCTCCTGAAACTCTTCGATAGTTTATGTGAAAAGAGCAAGGTCAGGGTATCTACTATCCTTCTGAGGTCACCTCAGGCTGGCTTGCTTGCTAACAGAAGGTCAGTGCTCTCACCAGGTGGTGTCCTCTACCCAATCCTTCCCTTCCACATTCCAGTAATAATTTCCACTCTTTGTCATCGGGGCCCGGGGTTAGTAGCAGCTCTGACGCTATTAATCCTAACTATCTACATCATTTCTGTGGCTCCTCTCCACTCTCCTGCACCTCAGTAAATAGCACTTTTGAAAATATCCCCTGCTTGAGTTATCTGAAGGTGAATGAGCCATGGTTTCCCATGGGGACCCTGACTGACATGAGGGGAAAGGAGAAAATGTAGAAATAAATGTTATCGGAAACCATTAAGATGCAAAGGTACTTAACCTCTAGAAGCCTCAGTTCCCCATCCATTAGCCTGTGACCAGCTCACAGGGCTGTTATATGAAGTGATTAGGAAGACCTACTTAAAGCTGCTTGATAGCATATCAAAAGCACTCAGCAAATTTCAGCCACCGTAGCTATTATGCTTTCCTTCCCTTCTTAACAGAAACAACCAGAAGGCAACACCAGGCTTGCCACTGGTCTGAGAAGGACCCCAGAATCTCACCTCTCCAGATGGCCTGAGGCAAGGGACCGAAGCACTGTAAATTTAAAACTTCACATAGGCATACATTGCTGTTCTTTTAGTATTTTCACTCAACCTTTGAGTAATGCCCTTAATGTTCTATGCTTTGAGATTGAATCTAGTGGTAAGTTCAATGTCTGTTTTGGAGGAGGCAAGGAGTGTGGGAAACAGTGGTTACTTTGCACATTTGCAGGAAATCCCTCCACCTGAGGGACACACCCCCACCTCCTGTACTGGCCAGCCTGACGAAATATACAAGAAATCAATAGGCCACAAAATGGAAGCAATTTTGAACTCAAGAAAAAGGTTCTCCTTTTCTAATTTAATGATGCAGTGATGTGTCTGCAGACACTGGATGAAATGAGGTCCTGAGAAGATCCTGGGAAGTGCAGGAGCATGAAGGCTGAACATTACAAGCAAGAAAGATTTTTCTTTTATTAAAACAAAATGGCACATTTGGATTTATAGTACCCAGTAAAGTATAAGCAAGAAGATGAAAATTCCACCATGAAATAAGACAATTTAGGAAAGACAGAGCAGGTGGAGACAGCACCCAGCTTATTCTGAAGTGAATAATCACACACACACACACACACACACACACACACACACACACATGCTTTGCATATAACTTTCTGGGAAAAGTGGGAATAAGGAAAGAATGTTTGAGGAAATAATACACACTAATGTTCCCAAAAGCAGGGCCAGATTTAAATCATGTTATAATATGTTAAAATAGTATCTCCTAGGCTGGGCGTGGTGGCTCAAGCCTATAATCCCAGCACTTTGGGAGGCCGAGGCAGGTGGATCACGAGGTCAAGAGATCGAGACCATCTTGGTCAACATGGTGAGACCCCGTCTCTACTAAAAATACAAAAAATTAGCTGGGCATGGTGGCACGTGCTTGTAATCGCAGCTACTCAGGAGGCTGAGGCAGGAGAATTGCCTGAACCCAGGAGGCGGAGGTTGCAGTGAGCCGAGATCACACCATTGCACTCCAGCCTGGGTAACAAGAGCGAAACTCCATCTCAAAAAAAAAAAAAAAAAATAGTATCTCCTAAATTCATGGTCACTCAACACTCAGAATGTGACCTTACTTGGAAATAGGCTCTTCAAAGATGTAATTAGTTAAGGGTCTCACGATACAACTTCCTGGATTTACGGTGGGCCCTAAAACCAACAACTTGTCTGCTTACACAAGAAAGGAGAGGGAGATTTGAACACGAAGGAGACCATGTAAAAACAAAGGCAAAGATTGGAGCTATGTGTCTTTCTAATAAAACTGTTAAAAAACCCATGCTTTGAATGAAAAGACCCCCCAAACAGGTTTGTGTGAGCAACGTGGCTGTTTATTCACCTGGGTGTGCAGGTGGGCTAAGGCTGAAAAGGGCGTTAGCAAAGGGCAGCGGGATAGGAGTTGGTTTTATAGCTTTGGGGTGAGCAGTGAAAAGTTACAGAGTAAGATCAGTTACACTGGTGGGGGTACACATTACCATAAGTTCAGTTACAATGAAGGGAAGCTCCACTGGGCTATCAGGGATAATAGCGAATGTTGGGTCAGGCGGGTGAAGGAGGAAGTGAGGAAGCGGGGGTGATCAGCAGAGGCAGACGGGACTTCAGACCTTCTGGGTCCAGGCTTGCACATGGAGGCCTGACAAAAACAATTCATATTCCTTTGGGCATTACCCAGTAATGAGACTGCTGAGTGAGATGGTATTTCTGTTTTTAGGTCTTTGAGGAACTGCCACACTGTCTTCCACAATGGTTGAACTAATTTCCACTCCCATTCAGTGTGTAAGTGTTCCCTTTTCTCACATTATGTTTATGACATTCACAAGAGCAAAGACATGGAATCAACCTAAATGCCCATCAGTGGAAGACTGGATAATGAAAATCTGGTACATATACACCATAGAATACTAGGCAGCCATAAAAAAGAATGACATCCCATCCTTTGAGGAATATGGATGGAGCTGGAGGCCATTGTCCTTAACAAACTAACACAAGAACAGAAAACCAAATACTGCATGTTATCACTTATAAGTGGGAGCTCAATGATAAGAACACATGGGCATTTAGAGGGAGGGGAACAACACACACTGAGGCCTATTGGAGAGTGGAAGGTGGGAGGAGGGAGAGGATCAGGAAAAGTTACTAATGAATACGAGGCTTAACACCCGGGTGATGAAACAATCTGTACAACCAACCCCCATGACACACGTTTACCTATAAAGCCAAACTGCACATGTACCTCTCAACTTAAAATAAAAGTTAAGTTAAAAAAAAAAAAAAAAGATTGGAGTTCTGCTGCCACAAGACAAAAAGCTATAGAAGCTACAAGGAGCTGGAAGGGACAAGGGAGGATCCTTCCCTGGAGTCATGGGAGGGAGCGTGGCCCTGCTGCCACCTCAATCTTAGACTTCTGGCTTCAGAACTGTGGAAGATTAAATTTCTGCTGTTTGAAGCCACCAGTGTGTGGTCATTTGTTACAGCTGCCCTAGGAAACAAACGCACAAATCAAAATTCTCCACATAGTTTATACGGCAGGAGTTCAGTAAACACAGTTGGCTAACAGATTACCTAGATGAATCTACTGCCCTATAAAACCATGGAGGTACAACTATACTTGTGTTCCCATCCCAGAATGAAAACTCAGCACTTCATGCTTCCTGTTTTAAATTTTGCAATGAGTGCACTTCGTGCAGAATGAGCATGGAGTTCAGAATATGGAACGATCTGACTGAGATTGGTACTGCTAATCAAACCTGGTACTCTGTTTCCAAACTGCTCCTTCCAGCAGAAGCCACTGAGTAATTACACCCAATAGGAGACTAGTACCCATCACTGCGGGGATGTTCACATTACCCACGTATGTCTCAAGCAGGGCCCTATCGGGACAACGCCATGCCTAATCTTTGCAATGGTGTTTGCATAATCTCAGGCCTCAGGTCATCCAACCATCTAGGGTAGAATCTCAGTTCTTAAGACCCCTTAGCTATTTCTGGCCACAGTGAGGGAGGACTGCCTGCACAGGGAAGGTGGCAGTTGTCAGGGTGTGGGATGGGGGCTTACTAAGAATGAGGCCACTCTACTTCTGGAGGGGTTGGAGGAGGGCAGGAAGGAAGCAGAAATAGATAAAGCATATCTCCTACAAGACCCAGAGCAAAACATAACCCAGGAGTTCTCAGTCCCTTGCTCTGCTACACAGCACTCTATCCAGGAATATTTTGAATCCTGTCTTCATAGTCCCAGTGTACTTAGTGTGGCCCTAGTGATATTTCCCTGCTCCATCTCACTACGTGCATCTTCTTCCCTGCTGGTGAGGCTGTGGACCTCAAGTCCACTTTGCTCTGCCTTCTTTTTGTTCCTAAATTATACTATTGGCTTCATCCCTCTGCAATTCTAACTTGATTCCAAGGCAACTAATTCCAGTTGATTATTGTGCTATTGTCCTCAGTTCGCCCCTCCTGATTGCTCTCTGCCCTTCTCCTGGGCCCCAGGCATCCACTTTGATGAACAGCATCAGCCAGGCTCCCTGTCCCTGGTGTCTGGAGAGAAAGGGAGGTACTGGCAGGAGACTGGAGAAGGAAGAGGTCAGATCAGGGTGGGACCAGCATGTCCCCCTCCCACTCAATCCCTGCCAGGCCTCCATGGTGGCCCTGTCTCAGTGACTCCACAGCCAGAGCTCTGCCAGTCCCTTCAGGCCTAGGACTGGAAACTGCTTCCTGCTATTTCAAGTTCCTGAGCGCTAGACTTTCCCTTATCACTTCCTCAACTCTGTCCCCTGCTCTATAAATGGTGCCTCCATTAAACTCCCTTTTATTGAATTCCTGAGGCAGTTACCAATACTAATCAGGATGCACACATTTAATACTTTACCCAGGCACAAGCACTGCATACACACACATGTGCACACCCTCTCTCTGTTATATGAAGAGTGTGGCTTCGAAATCAGACACACTTAAATAAACAGGCATGCCATGACTGCCCAGTTCATTGGGATTCTTCAGTCTCTGTGAATCCGAGTTAATTCCTCTGGAAAATGAGACCAGAATCTATACCTCCCAGAGTGATGATGAAGCTGAACTGAACTTACATTCCTGGTGTGCCTTTCCCTCATCTACTCATTCAGCATCATGCAAACACCCTGGCTCCATTTGGCTATCCCCCTTTGAGCTTGCTTAGGTCTAGTTGTGTGACCTGCTTCCAGGTACAGTATCTTTTTCAGGCTAGGACTTGGGTGGTCCTGCTCACATGTCTAAGCATTTTGCCATAGGATTGACTCCAGCCTCACCACTTCCTTATCAGGAGGGATGGATATGCTATTTCCAAAGGAGATTGAGGAGGTAAAGAGATGGGTGAAATGATTTCTTCATGTTTTCCCCAGCCTCAGTAGAACTGCCATGAGGAGCGTGGTGTCTATGACCCCCGGCCACTGCCATTCTCTTGAAGGAAATCTCACTCAACATATAGTTTCTGAATTGCTTTTCTGGGTGTGTGATATGCCTGAAATGACGATGGCAATGACCAGGGTTGGCGGAGGTTGGAAAAAAAAACAGTGGAGGAAGTCACTGTGGGCACAGAATCAACCCCCTGTGCCTTGCATGCAACAACTTAGATGGAAATAGACTCGCTTCTCAAATTGATGAATTGGCAGCTGGACTTCCAGCTGCTGGGCGTTCCCATCCTGGTTGAAAATCCTGTGTGACACTGGCCGTAAGCGATAAACCATGGAAACCAGTGCTAATAAGATCTTGTTCATCCATCATTTCTCAAAAACATTGCCTCAATGAGCACAGCTATGCATGATTAATGATGGTCAAGAATGAATGCAGAGTTATCATTTCAGAAGCAAGGGAAAAGTTGCACACATCCCCCAAATTTCTGGAATAAAGGAAATGAATTCAGAAAATGCGAGCAAAGGCAGAAGGGGAAGATACTTATTCAAGATTTGCTACTAGAGATTTCACTTTTAAGATACTTTCAGCAAAACAAACAAACAAAACAAAAACATTTAGATTGCTTTCATGAACTATATAAAAGTAAATAGACACACAAAAGGAGGTTAAAAGAAAGAATTTCAACCACTTTCTTGCCAAAGAACCTTTAAAAATGAAGTACGTTGTTTTTAACAATTCCAAAATAGTCAATAAAATGTTTAGAAATAGTCGATAAAGCTACTTTGTTTAGAACTCAATTTTCAAATTAAATCTATTTCTTTAATTTAAAAAAACAAGTTTACCAAAAAAAGATAAAATGGTGAGTAATAAAGGCTGAGATTGGCCGCATATTCAGCAAATTAACCTTCTCAAATCATAACTGCTGCGTCCATTTCACTACGACTAGTGATGGCCAGAGCTGTTTATGTTTGTATTGTCATCCAGACTGATGATTAAGACAGGCAAAATGAACAGATCTTCCATGGCCATTCACTGGACAAGCGTGCAGCTCTGCCTCATAAATAAGTCCTACTGTCATATTTTTTTCCTAATTGTACAAGCAGTACATGGCCACTTCCCAAAACTGAAAAACAAGGGAAATCACGAAACAAAGAAAACTCAAGCAGTTGATAATTTCATCTATAGTCCAAACTACTTAGAGGCTGAGGCAGGAGGTTGCTTGAGCACAGGAGTTCAAGGCTGCGGTGAGCTATGATAATGCCACCGTACTCCAGCCTGGGCAACCAGCAAGACCTTTTCTCTAAGATGATAATAGTAACACTAATAACGGATTCACATTTCAAAGGTACTCATTGCTAACATTGAGGAGTGTGCATTTCCATGTTTTTCCAGTTCTTATTTCACAAGTAAAGAAATAAGTATTATAAATAATAATGTGTGGCTCTAAGTAAAGAATAAAAAATGTAAATAAATATAAAGCCCTATAATATGATTTCATTTTCTTTCATTACACGGCTCTACCATAATTGACTTTATCAGTCTCCAATTACTGGTCATGTATATCTTTTCAATTTTTTCCTGTTTTTTTTTTCCCCCTTTTTTTGAGACAGGGTCTCACTCTGTCACCCAGACTGGAGTACAGTGGCACAATCTCAGCTCACTGCATCCTCTGCCTTCCCGCAATTCTCCTGCCTCAGCCTCCCAAGTAGCTGGGGTGGCAGGCATGTGCCACTACCTCCTGGCTAATTTTTGTATTTCTAGTAGAGACAGGTGGTTTCACCATGCTGGCCAGGCTGGTCTCAAACTCCTGACCTCAAATGATCAACCCGCCTCGGCCTCCCAACATGCTGGGATTACAGGTGTGAGACACTATGCCTGGCCCCATTTTTCTCTGTTTCAAAACCAATGAAGTTCCTTTTCTAATGTTTAAAAGAATTCAGTCTGCTGACCCTAACTGAAGATAAAAACTGAAAAACGAAACAACCAAACCCAAGCCAACCTTCTACAGATTTTCCTTGTTATTTGAGGCCCCAGGATCTTTGCATGTGCCCTTCCCTCCATCTGAAACGCTCCCTCCTTCTGCTCATCTGCCTACAAACCCCTGGCTTTTGGTGGAGGGCACTTTACTTAGTTCCACGTTTTCCTTAAAGAGAAAGAACTTAGGGGCCCAAAGTGGCTCCGGCCGGATGTCGTGGCGCTCGCAAAGGCGAGGCCAAGAGTTCAAAGCCAACCAACCTCAGCAACCTTACAAGCTCTCATTGATTGGCAAAAAAAAAAACAAAAAGAGAGAAAGAACTTAGATGCCATTCCCAGGAGGGAATAACACTTCCTCCCCTCACTCGGTGTTCCTGAAGTACAAGGCAAGAATACACAGCATTAGGGCGCCCCCTTGCTCCCGTGGACGGCCATGCTAGAGCTTTCACGGACCTCTTTCTCCTGGCCTCTTGCTGTTTGGGACTTGACATTGGAGATTGGCTCTAGTAACACTTCTGGCTGGCCAAGCATTCATTCTGCAGACTCAGTTACCCTCTTGCAGTAAACCGCAGGTCTTCACATGGACAGGAGGACTGCAAAGGCCAGAAGTTCCACGTTTCATTCTTCAAACTCGCTTAAGTCATTTTAAGTCTTAAGTGGATATTTCGATACCTAGCTGACTTCTACATGTAATTCTCAGGGCTCAGAACTGAGACAGGATCCAAAAGTCTTCTTTGGACCACATCTTTTATAACAGATTTTATCTTTTATACCTACGTTTTCTAGCACTGAATCGTAATTATTTGTTCACATGTGCATATCCCATTTGAGTCTAAGGCCTCCTTGAGGCAGATATTAGGACTTACTCTTCTCTTTATTTCCAGCACCTAGCATAATATCTGGCATATAGGAATACTTAGTAAAAAATCTATTATATGAGAAGATCTCAAATTGTTAACAGTGTCACATATTATTAAACAATCAGATAAATTTTTATCCAAAAAGTTTCCCTAGAAATAACAGATTATTTCCCTAGAAATAACAGAACATCAGACAAATTTTTATCCCAAAGGTTTCCTTAGAAATAACAGATTATTATAATCATAAGACATCCCTAGGATGGTGATTCTCACATGTTCACATGTTTCAGAATCATCTGGAGCAGAGAACACCTGCTGGGCCCCCCTGAGTTTCTGGTTAGTAGTTTTGAACCCCAGAACTTACATTTCTAACATGCTCTCAGGTGATGTTGATGCGCTGGTCTGGGAACCACATTTTGAAAACTACTGTCCTAGAACAATCATTCTCAAATGATTATCAGAATCACTTCTGTTACAGCTTGCCAGGAGTACATTTTTAAAAGTTAAAAAGAATTACCTCTGTGTCTGCTAAATTTCCACATATGCACATATGACTACGATACTCCAACCTGGAAGGTGGATGCAGAAATCAAATATTTCATACATGAATCTGTGGTAGCAAATGCATCCACAGACAGATAATTGAAAATCACTGGACTTGGGCCACACTTACAAGCTAACTTTGGAATGACATGTAAAAAAGAATTTCCTGGCCATATCTTCTGTGACTCATTCTGTAACTGTGAATCATTGAGTAACTAACAATTTTCTGGGGAAATCTACTCCAAGATACGTTTTGGTATCTTGGTTTAGCCTAAACTTCACTATTTAATTCCTGATTTTATTATTCTCTATAGGACTGTTCTTCTGAACTTTCTGATCAGAATACAGCAAGCCTCAGGACAGCAATCTCCTTACCAACAAATATTAATTAGACACCCACTAAGGGAAAACCACTGTGGAAGCCCCAAAGTGGAGAGAAAGAGGCAAAATATTTAGTTGTCTGGAAATACCTTTTTAGCTGGTTGGGAAGATAGAAAATAGATACACTTGTTTAAAAGGCATTCCTGATAACAAATGATACTTATTCAAAGATTGATGCAGATGAGAAAAGCTAAGTTAACTCTGAGGGAGAGGAGGATGGATTTCTCAAACCTGGAGAAGTAAAGAGAAGCCATTTGAAGAAGGTACTGCAGCGTTACATCTGAAGATAGAACTGAAGAGGCAAGATCATACCTAGAATAACGTTCCAAAGAGAGCTTGAGACCCAAGCCAATTATAGAAGAACAGGTCTAGTGATAGACACAGGACACCTTGACTTCCATAAAAACAACAAGGGCGTCTCTGTCAATTAGCTACTGGCTCTCTTCTGCAGATGACATTGCTCTGGAATAGTATGAGTCTGATTCCTCAGTACCATCTGGCATTTTTCTGGCTAAGAGTAGCTCTTGTTCTGAAATGTAAAAATGGTAGTAGTTAAAATAGCACAGAGAAAATGGTGGCCTGTGTTTACTGACATGGCTTAGCGTACAGGAGTCAGTAACTACTGGGTGTTGTAGAAAACACATTCATTTTGATGAGCCCTGAGGCCCTGGAATGCCTTTCTCCAGTAGGTGATAAAATTGCTGATTGTTGTCTTTGGGAGAAGTTAACGTGGAAATTAAATGTGCCCATGAAGAATAATAGCCCTTTTGATGTATTTCTGGACAAGGCATGTGTGTTACTGCCTCTTCCTTCACTTGATGTAGCAAATACTAATGATGATATCGTGGGGTTCCTTAGTTATTGAAAACCATGAGAAACATCCTAAAATCATTCTGTAAGGTAATCTTCTCTTTATTTCTATATCATGTAAATGTGGCACCACACCTGAAATCAAAAGCAGCACGCACTGAGATGAGACACGACTGTTACAGTGTCCACACTAGTGACATCAAAGTCTAGCTGTGGATGGATAGGATACTGAAATGGTTAATCATTAATTATTGTCTTGGAGCCTTCGTGCTTTCATGAAATCATCTGCCCAGGTCTGCAGCTTTGGCTGAGGGACATAATCAGACCACTGTGCCTTTAACAATAAATTCCTACCTCTTCCAGGAAGCAGCTCTGTGGGCATAACGGACACAACTAAATCTTGGGAAATCAGATTCTCTCTCAGAGGAAGTTGGGTTTGGCTCACTGAGAGATTGTGTCCATTACTAGTGGGAGTCAAAACAAAATCATGCAGACTTGAGGTCAGCGGTCATATTGAGCCCTGAGCAGAGGAGCCAGTCTTTGGAGGAAGAAGGCTGAAAACATGACCGACAGAAAAGCTGCCATGTGACTTTCCAGTTCTTGTGGGACCCAGCAGACACCCAACACTTTGTTTCTCATGGGTATATAACAGGAAGCTGACCATGGCTGCGGCAGGACCCGCCATACGCGGCAGTGCTTATCCATGGTCGCATCAGCTATGCAGCCCAGTGGGTCCATGGGTTTGGTTTGAGTATCTGCTTGAGTCAATGTTCATAATCCTCTTCCATACTTTTTTCCTGGAAAAACTATTTTTGTTGTTGTTGTTATATCTCTACATTTATTTGAATTTTTCTCTTTTTTTTATTGTACTTTAAGTTCTGGGGTACATGTGCAGATCATGCAGGATTGTGGCATAGGAACACACATAGCAAGGTGGTTTGCTGCCTTCATCTCCCCATCACCTATATCTGGTATTTCTCCCCTCTTTATCCCTCTCCACCCTCCCCATCCCCAGCTGTTCCTCCCCTAGGCCCCCCCATACTGACTGCAGTGTGTGATGCTCCCCTCCCTATGTCCACGTGTTCTAATTGTTCAACATTCGCCTTTTTTTTTTTTTTTTTTTTTTGAGACACAGTTTCAATCTTGTTGCCCAGGCTGGAGTGCAATGAAGCAATCTCACTGCAACTTCTGCCTCCCAGATTCAAGCAATTCTCCTACCTCTGCCTCCCAAGTAGTTGGGATTACAGGCATGCACCGCCACCTGTGGCTAATTTTGTATTTTTAGTAGAGATTGAGTTTATCCATGTTGGTCAGGCTGGTCTCGAACTCCCGACCTCAAGTGATCACCCACCTTGGCCTCCCAAAGTGCTAGGATTATAGGCATGAGCCACAGCACATGGCCCAAAATGAATCTTTATAGCTTTTAAGTGAATAGATGTCAGAGCTGGATCCAAATAGAAGCATACTGGTCTCCTCCTGAAACTGGAGATCTTCAGAATATGTGTGAGATCAGCTGGCAGCACCCTGAGGCTGCTCTGTGGCAATGGTGTGAATGCCACAGGCACTGATTTCTGTAGCCATGAACTTTTCAGGGGATATTTGTCCTCCTCCCTATAAAGATTAGTAAAATCTCCGGGCAAGATGACCATGCTTTACATTCACATGGCCTCCAGGAGCATCAGTCTGGACTCAGGAGTCCTCAGGAATGCAGCGCCTCATGGCTTTGGCTAAAAAGGCTTTTGACAAAAATGCTGGGACGGGGGCGTGGCTGTGGGGGTGTGGCTGTGGGAGGGGCACGGCTGTGGAGTGGGCATGGCTAATAAATAAGCATTCACAGCAGCTGGAGGCTATTTTCATCTCCTCAAATTCTCCAAGAGGTTCTGTCACAAATCCTGTGGTAACTCTCCAGAAAAATCTTCCTACCTCTCCCCTGTTCCCACTCATCCTTAACCCACTTCAACTCATCCTGGCCTCGGCGCCATTTCATTTCATCCACATAGCCCATCAGATAGCCCTTTGTGGTTAAATGTACCTACTATGGCATAGTAGTATTTTTGAAACATTAACCGATTTTTTTTCTTCTGATATTTGTCCTCTTCCTTCCTTTTATCCTCCACTCCCACTCACTTCCCCCACTCCTATCAGGCAGATGGTCTGTTCTGGATTCATTGTCTCAAGGAAGGGCAGAAGGTAGAAGTGATCTATTGATTTAGCTTTGATATTTACCAAAGCCTCCAACAATGAAGGAGATTACATCAAAATGCCTCAATAGCGTACTTTAAAGAGAGGTAAAAGGTCCACAGACCTCTCAAGAAAGGGAGATCATACCACTCCAACACAGGGCCTCAACAAAGTAAACAGACTTCAAAGAGAAACAGTTCCAAAGCCCTGAATTTCCTCTTTGGACAAATAGGCACAGCAAAGATCTGTTGGACTTTAGGTACAATGAAGATGCCAGCATTTCCAATGTGGGTAAACTGGCTTCTCTCTGCACGTTGGGCTCCATGATTCTGTTGGAACTCTAAGAAGGAAAGATTACAACAGCAACTGAGATGAAATTTTCTGCTATCCTCATGGCAATAGAGTGCTAGGGTCTGAATGTGTTTCATGGGAAGGAAATAAGTAAAGTAGCAAGTGTGTTTTTTAAACTTGAATCTTAAACACTTGCAGTAACTGTGATGTATCATCTTTTAATCAATAGACCCTCAACAGCTGGAGGGGAAATGATGTGTCTGAGTTCTCCCACAGACACTCTGGAGAAGGTATCCCCTGTGTGCCAGGAACCCTGCTGGCAAAAACACACTAACCTATTTAAAAACAACTCTGTTTCTCTTGAAAGCTGTTCATTTAATATCTGTGGCACATGGTTAGGTGCCAAGGTCTTTCAAAGGCTTAACAATGTAAACTGTTTTTAACTGCTTTTCATACATACTTAAGAGAGAGTGACACTTCTTGTTATTACCTCAATTTATTTCACTTGTTTGCTTCCATTTAAATCTGCTTGCTTTCTTTCTTCTTTCCTTTTTTCTTTCTTTCTTTCCTTCAACAGGAGCCTATTCTTACCTCCTGAAATATCATGTAAAGCAGTAGGTATATAGATAAGAGAAAAGTACACACTCAACAACAACAAAAAATCTTGTATTTAAAAATGGCACAGTGGAGGTGGGCAAGTGTCTGGTGTGAAATGTAAAATAAGCACATGAGTGTGCCACTGTCCTTAGCAGATGTTCCGCTCAAATGACTGTATGGAAGTTCAAAAAGAAATTAATCTGTAGCAATGAAGAAACTGGGAGCAATGAAGGTCTTTCGTAGATGGGAGACTTCAATGCATTTCTTGAATATGGAAGCAGATGAGAACATAGAACAGAGGAAACCAAAGCCCAATTATGTGTATGAGGGGACTTCAGGGGAAGTGGCTGCCAGTTAGCCAGCATTTAGGCTAGGGTTACTGGTTACACTCCCACATAGGGCAGAGAGCACCAGGTTTTTAACTCCTAAAGAGGGGGAAAGAGTAGCAAGAGACTCTTCACTACAACAAATGAATAAGCTAGCTGGGGAGGAATTTGTGTTTTAGTGGGGATGTTGATCTAAAAGGAAAGCTCCCCTTGTTCTGGCATTTGGTGGGTGGAGATGAAGCAGAATGTCTCATCTCAGGCTGATTCCCACACATGTACATCCTAAAGCAAAATCTGTCAGTTAGTCCTGCACATTTGCACAGATTTCCTTGTTGGCCTTCCCATTCAGGGGCGGTACCTCTTGAGAAACATATCATCAACCCAAATTAAAAAGAAACTTGCACTAGATAGTTATTATTATAAAACAAATCCATCACTCATCAACGTGAATGTACACAAAAGATCATCAGACATTTGAGAACAACCACCAGCAGGAAATTAAGAAAAAAAGACCAAGTAGTCTCAAAGGAAAAGAAATAATTCAAAAATTGGAAGAAATTTTAAAACTTGTTAATAGCTATCTTGAAAGAAATTTGAGAAGATATTGCATTTATAAAACAAGAACAGTCTGACTGAGAAGAGAACAGAGAACACAGAAGAGTTCTTATAAATTAACCTCCAAAATATGAAATTCAAAAGAATAGCTGAAATATAAAGTCAAAATACTTTCCTAGAGCTTAAAGCAAATGGCAAAGAGATACCAAATGTGAAGGATAAAGGCAAGAGTCATAGAGAATTAATACAGGAGTTGCAGAAATCCATCAGATAGCTAAGAGGAATTATAGAGAAAGAGAACAGAAAATGGATGGGACAATTTTTTAAAGAAATAGTAGGTCATAAAGCTTCTAAAGACAAATTTAGGGTTCCATCTAACTTGTCATTAGTCATATTGGCCAGAAGATAATGAAACAATGTGTTCCAAGTTGTAAGGGGAAAAAAATCTTTTGTGCCTGAAATTCTATGCCCAAACTATCTTTGCAGTATGAGAGAAAAATAAAAATATTTTCAAATAAAGACCTAGATGATATACCACACTTCCTGTCTGAGGAAGTCTTCGGGTATATATGTTAGTAAAACAAGGAGAAAAACAGAAAGATGACATGGAATCCAGGGCTAGACTTTCATCCTGGAGGTCACTAACAGGCAGCTCAAGGATGGTGGCTATGCAGCTGATCTGGACAACAGGTCCAGGATAGGAGAGTCTGGGAGAGACCCTATCCTGGGGCACATGAGAGAATAAAGGGATTCTGTATCCAGACTATTGAAGGTCTGGATATATTTGAGATTATGATACAGAGTTGAGAGTCTTTTTTTAAAAAGAAAAAAAAATAACTCAATTAGAAGCCTACTTGGTATTTTTCAAAGCCAGGGCCCTAAAATCAGGGGAACAAAAATAACACTTGATTTTAAGTGACTGATAAAATGTAAGAACAGAAAATCGATGTGACCTTGAAGCTGGGAACACTCCACTTCAAGTAGCTCTGGTGTCACAACCTGAGACCTAACGGGCAGGAAATGTCATCATTAGCTCCTTACTTGGTACTGCAGTCAACATTTATATAGTCTTAATAATGTCAATGCCACTTATTAGTTTTCCAATTTTAGAATCCACCAAGATATGAAGCACAGGAGATTTAATTATGATCACGGAATAGAAGAGAAATGGTATCAACTTTGACAAAGTAAAAGCTCAGCAGCAGCTGACAGAAGATGGGAAGTGAAACTGAGGAGAGAGGGAAGAGCAGGAGTGAAGGTCTTATCGTTCTTAGTTAAGAGAGAAAGTTTAGGGAATAAGAAGTGGGGCTTTATTAATAATATTATGTAATCATCAACAAATTAAAAATAGAAAATGTTGAAAAGGCGGTAGGGCATGTATAAGTAAGATAAATCTTCATCTCTTGTCGCAGTGGTCAATAGATCTTGATCAAAAGAATCACTTAAAGTTCTTTACTGCAAACAGCAGAACTCAGGATGAGTAAGCAAAAAAGAACCTTTCTAGTAGGGTATTGGTAACTCACAGAATCCTCTAGAAGTTCACGGTCAAGCAATTTCACATAATGCCAAGCCCAACTCCACTGCCAAAGCGGGCACAGCAGTGGCAGCATTAGACTCATAGAAATGGAAAAGCAAATGTCAGCTCCTCAGATGGCTCTGGAGGAAGCTGGTACATCTGAGCTGCTCTAGGGAAATCCCTCTATCACCACTCCAGCAGCTGGTGCAGCCCCTGTGGCCCCTCCAACAACACTCAAGCCTGGATGGCAGAAATTCTGCTGCCATCCCCTCCAAACAAACAGTGCTCCAAGTAGAACTGAAGCACCACTACCACGCTCACCAAAAGAAGTGGACTTCTGACAGGACTCCCTACTCTGCCCCCTCCTACGTTACAGCCCAGTGCGGTGTGGTGAGTCAACAGAACCTATGTCACAGTCGGCTTCCTTCCAGCAAGGGAGGGCAGAGAATGAGTTTTGGCTTCTACCTTAGAGATGTGTGAGACCCAGAGCATAACATAGAAAACTCTTCAAATAGAGAAAGGTATTCGAAAGACACTGGACATCAGAAACCTGGCAAAAGCCCACCACGCTCAAAAAATTAAGCAATCAAGTTACTGGTTTTCAAAAAAGTATTGAGTTTTTTTTTTGTTTTTTTTGTTTTTTTTGTTTTGTGTGTGTGTGTGTGGACATAGCATTTGATCACCAGAAAAATTAAAAGGAGAAACAGTAGTTATATTTACATAGTGGGATTGAGGGTGGGGAGGGCCACGCCAAAGATGGAAGGTGTTCAGTATAAATCCTACACACCATTTTATATGCTGTGTCCATGGGTTACTTGGATGACTTTTGAATTTATAATTTTTAAACTTACCCCTAAAACACTTTAACCATGCTATAGACTCAAATACCAAAAACTCTACTGGCCTCACTCACTATATATAAATTCCTACTAAAAAAAAAACACAGTCTTCTTATATTACCATTTATACACCAGCCAAAGGCATGTTGGTATTGAACTTACTAGAAACCTTTTCTTTTCCTATAAGCAGGGATTGTCTTCTATTTCTAGGGAGAATCTTTTTAAATATAGTCTGTTGTCTTGAAGGAAATATAGATTTGAAAGTACAACCTCCTGGGAAATGGTGCTAAAGCTGAGAAGGTTTTTTTGTGACGCAGCAGTTTTTCAAGGTGGAGAGAGAATCTGAACTGCCAAGAACAAGTCCCTGAGCTCAGCAAGTCCAGCTTCGTGGAAACTGCCTCCTCCTTCAAAAGCAGATGCAGAAACTACTATCTGCTTCCCCACGCTTTCCTGATACATTTCCTATATTCTGTCTAGAAAATGAGCTGATGCTATCTGGTTTTCTTCCCTTTTTTTCTGCTTTGTTGCTTATAAGAGGTTTTGTTGGTTTTGTTTTGTTTTAATAAAAGCTAGTCTTTACTATGTGCCTATCATTTTCCAGGCAGCTTTTCATTCTTTCTCTCTTTTATTCATTTATTTAGCTACCTTACTGAGCACCTGTTCTGTACCAGGCATTGTGCTAAGTGCTGGGGATGCAGCAATGGACAACATAGGTCATGTCTGAACACACCACAGTTGTGTAGCACAGCATAGTGGTTAAGCCCACATGGTAATGAGAGGCTGAATCCCGGAGGCTGGACACAGGCTCCGGGATTCAGCCTCTCATTACCATGAACTAGTTATTGATTTAAATCACTTACCTTGCATCTCTGTTTGTTGTTCTAAAATGATAGATAAATTTCAAAAACGGGAACATTATTCATCTCAAGAGATTGTTGTGAGGATGAAATGATATATCTTTGTACACCCTTGGCACAGTATTTCAATGATGGGCAATGAGCAGAAATGGGAAATTATGACAGAACTATACAGAAATAAGCACTAGAATTGGTTGTAAGGGGAGCAAACGGCCATGTATTCTTGCCTGGGTGGGTCACAGAAGGCTTCCTAGAGGAAGTAAGATCTAAGCTAAGGACAAACAAGTGAGCGAAATTATTAGTTGAGAAAAGAGGAGCAGGACGTTTTAGCTGGAGGAATAAGGTCGAGGTTAGCGTTTTAAGTATGCAACTCCCAGTTATGTTCTGTGTGGCTGACTATGGAGCATCGGTCCAAGAAGGAAGCAGGAGCCAAATCAGGGGCTTACAAGATAACATTTTTAAAAACTGAGAACTATGAAAGTGATTTCAACTAGGTCATATTTTGATCAGGCCTACCTGTAGAAGTATCACTCTGGATCAGATCTACTTGTAGAAATATCCATTTGGCTACAGTGTGAAGTGTGGATCGAAAAGAAAACACAAGGGACAAGAAAACCCATTCAAAGGCTTAGATTGATCCAGGAAGAAAATAGTGATGGCCAGTACAGAGTATAGTGGTGGGGACATCAGGAGGCAAAAGCCACAGATCTGGGCAAAAGATATAGTGTGTGGGAAAAGGAAGACAAAAGGGTCAGAGATGCCTCCACTGATGGATGATTCCATCGTTCTGTTGATGAAAACATTTACTGAGGTAGAGAACTGAGTAAGAGAAACATATTTGGGGTGAAAGCAATGAGTTTGTGTGTGTTGAGTTTGAGATGCAGGTGGGACATCCAAGTGAAGACATCTAGTAAGCAGTGAAAATTATATCTGAAGCCCAGGGGAGATCTGGGCTGGAGACAAGTTAACATAATTTACTAGCATTTCCTACCCAAGATGTTTCTGTTTATTTTTGAGAAAATTTCCAATGGCTCGGTGGTCTGGGACACAAAGAAAATTATCGTAGATTTTCTTTGCTCAGTGAAGAGTATCTTGGTTGGTTCCTAACTTAGATAAATATGAGGCTTACTGTCTTATTAGAGGGAGATAATAACTCCTTTGTATAAAAATAAATGTCTTTTAAAATCTGCCTATGCCATCCAAGAGAGTATGTGCTTTGATGGGAAAGATTATCAGTCAAGATAAGCTAGTTTCTGCTGTGGTAACAAATAGTCTGAACAATGCCTATGGCTTATGGCAGTAAAGGTTCTATTTCTCATGCCTGTTACATGCCCATTATGGGTTAGCAGTACCTATAATGACAAAGCAATCATATTTCTAACCTTGTCACTGCATACCAGAAAGAACCAGCAATGACACGCTCTTGCCTGGAAGTGACTCACATCACATCTGCTCAAAAGTCATTGATCAGAACTGTCACATGGCCCCATGCAATAAGAAGAGGGCCAAGGAGTGCAATCAGATCATATGCCTGGGAAATAGAGAGCCAGAATTTCCTGGGAAATGGCATAAATGACTACCACAGAAGGGGCTGTGGGCCTGGAACCTATCCCAGCCCAGCTCTCATGCAACCGGCCTAGATAGTGGCCAAATACGTGAACCAGTCTGTAACATCTTTAACACTTAAGGATCAAGAGAGAAGGATCACACACTCTATCTCTGGAGCTTTAACACATGGGGCTGCTTCACTCCAAGACCTTCTGAGGAATAGTTCCCATCAGCACCCTTGGATGCAGGAGCTGGCACCACATGCCGAACTGATTGAGCTTCTCCAGCACGGGCAGTACGTCCCCCGTGTGGCCCTGTCTTCCACTGAAGCTTCCCCTACAGTTCTGAATAATCTCATTTCTTGAGTCATCTCCAGGGAAGACTTAAATGCTTCTGTGTATCTATGTAGCCTTGTGCCATCAAAGATACTTCAGCATCCAGCTGCTCTGGTCCACCATGACCTTATGACAGTATGTCATAAGGTGGAGACAACAGGAGGCAAAAGCCACAAATCTGGGCAAAAGATGTAGTGTGCAGAAAAAGGACTAACGCCAGTTCTTTTCCTACTGCTTTGACCCTGGGGCCCTAAAGAAGTACCTGAGGGAGCAAGAGGAATGAGTTTTAATCCTGCAGGCTTTGTGCAACTTGAATGAAGGCCCCTTTCCTTAAGCATAAACTTGAGAAGTTGAAAACCCACACTCACAGAGTAACTACTCTCAAAGATAACCCTCTACCCAATAACTAGTGGTCACTATGGACATGAGGGTATGGCCCAGCCTCTGCTCAGCAGACAGCAGAAACCAAGATAGGGTCACGCAGGATTGGACTTCTCCTCAGGAGGCCAGCTGGGTCTCTGAGACGCCAGGACCCGTGAAGAGGAGGGGAGCAAAGGCCAGACTAGGGAAGTGAGGGATGAATGGGTCAGGCCTCTGAATTTCTGGCACCAACTTGTGGTGCCCAAACAGTGCCCTGTGGACACTGATTGGGGAATGTTTGTTTGAACCTAAATTGTGTGGTGGACACTTAAATACATAAATGATCTTTGGTGTCTTGGATGTAAAGGGGATTGTGCAGCAAAGGTGTATAGAAGAAGAGGATCCAGAACAAAAACTCAGTACCAACAACTTTAGGATGGGGACGAGGGAGCGGAGAAGACACCGGAGACTGAGAAGTGTCCATGGAGCTAGAAAGAATTAATCGAAGTGTGGTTCTTGCAAGCCAAGGGAAGAGAATGTTTCAAGAGAGTAGGATTAGTCAACGTTTTTGAGAAGCCACAGAAGACAGTCATTTAGTAACTAAGATGGCCCTGGTAAGCTGACCAGAGCAATTTCAGTGGAAGCATCAGTGTAGGCACCACAGAACCGGACATGGAAGACTACAAGGAGATGAGAAAGGAAAGGTAGAAAGTAAGCAATGTCACATACATTACTTTCAACCTTCACATCAACCTGTAAGCCAGGTATAGTTTTCTCCCCTTTAAAAAGTAGGAAAAAGAGAGTTGCCCAAGGTAGTCCAGCTGGGATATGACGCAGCTAAGATTAAAACACAAGTGAGTGGCAGAAAGACAAAGTCCTTTCCACACACCACTGCCTCCCCAAGCACCTAGCCACCTGTGTATCTCTGCTGACAATGTTGGACATTTCTGATATAACACCACACTGAACAGTGGAACAGAGCACTATGCAGTATGCTTGTCTGGTAAGAGAGAAATAAAGTTAGATGGAAAACTGGGAAAAAAACACCAGTATCTCTGCTCTTCTCTTTGCAGCAACGTGTTTGTTTTTGTGGGCCCCGTTCATAAACTCCTACTGAACATCTCAGAATTCTTTGGACTCAGATACCTCTCTGCTGTAGCGCAAAGATGCTGACCTGCCAAAAGTGTATTACAGACTGTGCCTCTTTCAAAAACCAGCTTGAACTGATTGTTCTTCAGCTTCTCACATAAATTATAGAGCATGAGGCCCACAGCTTTGCCCAAAGTTGTCAACAGGTTTTAATTGTCTCTGCTTTTCCATACACACAGATGGCTTTGTTAAGCTGCTCTGAGCAGACCTCTGCTGTCTCCACTAAGAAAAATTAGATACAACAAATGGAAATCCATTTAAAAAGAAAAAATTATAATAAGGTAAAGTCCTAAGTAACTGCGGCTATTTTTTATGAAGGTAACTGCTGTGAGTAGCAGCCATGACAGTGCAGAGATAGAGGCAAATTAAGAAAAACTGTAATGAAAACGTGAACTTCTGAAGGCAGGTGCAGAAACTAGCCAGAAAAGTAGGCAGAAGTGTTTGGAAAGGACAGGAGATTCTTTTTTACTAATGGCATCTATAATAGGCCTTTAAGTTTCTTTTTCCAGGCTCACTCAGAGAAGCTAGAAATGGTTCAACAATTTTTCTTATAGGACTCTGTCTTCAGAAATAATACCACAAGTATGTAGAGTTATTTTAAAAGATTATATTACAACACTGTTTATCGGAGCAAAAAGTTGGGAGCAAACTATTGGGTTGGTGCAAAAGTAATTGCTGTTTTTTGCTATTGAAAGTAATAATCAGTTAAATGTAGTTTATATAACAAAACATTGTATACCTAAAGTTAACAATGATATGAGCCTAAGTTCATAGAAGATCAAAGTTGCTTTAACAACATCTTGCATGTTAAAAGGCATTGCTAAATCGCACTGTGTAAAGATGGTACCAAATTACATTTCCACCAATAATGTATGAAAGAACCTATGTCTCTACATGCTAACTAATGTAGCATGTATTACTCATGTTATAGGTTAAAAATAGATAAGTAAATTGTGTATCATTATCATTTTAATTACTATTTCCCTTATTATAAATAAAGTTGAACACCATTTTGTTTCATTTGAGAACAATCATTTATAACTTTTTTATTATAAATTACCTTTTTGGGATCAGGCACAGTGGCTCACATCTGTAATTCCAGCATTTTGAGTGGCTGAGGCAGGGAACTGCTTTAGCCCAGTAGTTCAAGATCCTCCTAGACAATATAGTGAAACCTTGTCTCTACAGGAAACAAACAAACAAACAACAACAAAAAAAAAACCAGAAAGAAAAAAAGAAAATAAATAAATAAATTATTCTTGCATATCTTTTTTATTTTCCCATTGGGTTTTGGTCTTCATATAAATATATATATGCTTATATGTAGGTATATATATGAAATTGACCCTTTCTCCTTTTGTGTTCTTTGTTTAAAATTTTTTTGCAATGCAATTGTTTTGTCAAAAATGTAACCAGCTTTTAATGGTTTTATTTATTCATTATTAGAAAATATTTCTCTCTTTAAATTTTCTGAATCTTATATACTTTTATAATACTTTTAATTCACATTTTGAACACCTGAATTGTAACCAATCTGTAGATTTTGGTGTATATAATATGTAAGATTGGAATTCAGTCTTTTCCAGATAATTATAAAGATGACCCAAAACCATTAACTCAGTAGTCCCTATTTTCTTTCACTGTATTAAAATTTCACCTATATCATCTACTAAATTACTAATATGTAGTGTTTCTGAACTTTCTGTTTTATTTATTCGTTTTCCTATATAAGTGCTAATACCATGTTGTTTTAATTTGGGTAGCTTTAAAATATGTTTTGATAACTTTAAAATATGTTTTAATATAGAACAGAGATAATCCTCTTTGACTGTTATTTTTTTTTTAATTATTCCTGGCCATTCTTTCTTATACATTTTTTTCACATGATGTTTACAATCTACTTAACTGGTTAAAAGGTTGTTGGAATTGCATTACATTTATGGATTAACTTGAGGAGAACTTTACAAAGTTGAGTTATTCTACCCATGAAGAAGCCACAGTTTCTTCCAGTATAATTATTTATTGAATGAAGGGGGACAAATCCATCTCTGTGCCAGGGGTGTCAGAATCCTAATGCAAAGCTTCATCTACAGGCCCATTCATTTGATTGACGCAAAACCTAGCCTTGGCTTAGTTACTTGTTTCTAATTTTGTAGAGAAAGATATTCAATAGCAAATAAGGCTTCTCTGAATGTTCCATTTTCACATGAAGGGCAGAACCAAGATTAAATGAGTCATTCCCAAGTGGAATGCCTTTACTCAACAATTCATTGATCTCTGACATTTATGCAACCCAAAATACAGTTTGATTCTGTTTCCTCATCCCAAACACTGCATGATGCCTCACTCAATGAGAAAACATCTAAAATTATCTCATTTGAAACTGCTTAAGAAAATAAGCATTATTGATAAGCATTTGCTAATTAACTTTGAAAAATGTCAGATTTCTTTGCCCATTGATGGTCTTGGAAATTTCACTGTTAAATATTTTCATTATGTAATGGTCACAATAGTTGACAATTTAATTGTGTAATTTTAGTGAATTGTCATCAACTTCCTATGTAAAGAAGATCACCCACTAATTATTGACTGATTTTTCTAAGATGAGTTGAGAATAAAAAAAGGAAACTACCATATCCTCACAGGAGTGAAGAAGCTCACTCAGTGCTAATCAAATAAAATGTTGCTGCTGAAACACAGACCGTAAGCTCTGGACTCATTACTCTGAATGAGCTCTGAATCCCATTCAGGGTCATTGTTCTTTTGTCTTGAATAGTGTGTGTTTCCAACCAAATATCTCTATGGTCCATTCCCATAGTATCCAACAAGTCTAGCCTTTCTTTATTTCATTCTAGCTCTGTCGCTTTCAATTTAAATTGTCAGTGTTTCTTCTGGGGTGTCTGGGTCCCTGCATCACACCCATAATAATCTCCTTCCCAAATTGTTGTTCAGACGTCAAAACAAGCTTTCTATTCAGAACAAGCCTTTTAGATTTTGCAATATAAATAGACTGATATTTTCCCAAACTTTGAAGTTCTGCTTCCTTTTGTTTAACAATCCCTTCCTAAATTCACCGCTCTCTTACTGCATTTTACTGTAAGCAATCAGGAGGAACCAAGCCATTTCAACACTTAACTTAGAAATCTCCTCAGCTAAATATCCAACTGCATCACTCACACAAGTTTTACCCTCCACAAAATACTAGAAGACAGTTCAGTCTGTTCTTTGTCACATTATGACAGAGATAACCTCTCCTGCAGTTTCCAACAACATGCTCCTTATTTCCTTGTGAGACCTCACCAGAATGGCCTTTAAGGTTCATATTTCCACCAACATTCAGTTAATGATTATTTATGCATACTCTAAGAAGTTTACTATCTCTTTATCTTGGTAGATTTTTCATACACACTTCAAAAAGTTTCTTATTGTTAGATAAAATGTCTTACAAATGGCAACTAGTCCAAATCAGTTGATAGTGTTAATCAAGTCTTCCCAATCTTTGCTGATTTTCTACCTATTTTTTCTATGCATTATTGAGATTGATATATCTAACTATAACTATAAACTTATCTATTTTTCCCTTTAGTTCTATAATGTATTTGGAAATTTTCTTTCGAAATAAAATTATGGGGCACATAAATGTTCAGCATTGTTATGTCCTCTTGATTAATTGACCCATTTTTATTTATGAAATATCCTTTTTTATCTCTAATAATATTCTTTTGTTCTGAAATCCACTTTGTCTGATATTAATATAGCCATTACAAGTTTCTTTTTATTAACATATCTCTTTCTGTCCTTTTGCTTTTAACCTATTTGTGTTTTTATATTTAAAATGTGTTTATTGAAGGCAGCATATAGTTAGTTCTTGTGTTTTTATTCATCTGACCATCTCTGCCTTTTAATTGCAGTGTTTAGATCAGTTACATTTAGTGTGATTACTGGTAGGGGTAAATTTAAGTTTGTCATCTTGCTATTTCTTTTCTATTTGTCACTCTGTACTTTTATTCCTTTTTCCTTTTCATTTTTTAGAATTCCATTGTATATCCTTTGTTGGCTTATGAACTATAACTTTTATTTTAGGTGTAATGTGTACTTGTACATTTTTAACTTGTTATGCACCATAATTATACAGCATATATAATTAAATAAAATTATCTAGTACATATAATTATATATTTTAGATAGTGTAAAACATAAAATTATATTCTATATATAATTATATAGTATATAGTATGAAATACATAATTATGTGGTATGTCATATAAAAGTAATATTATATTGCCAGGAACCATGAGGATCTGATATTTTACCATACTTGCAAGCTAATGAGTTAGCCTGCTAACAGTTTTAGAGATGTTGGTAAAAGATATAAGACTTCTGGGTCAGAAATTAAAAACAGTTTATTAATTATAGCAATAGCAGTAGCCAAAATATGAGCTTTTTTGTCAGTTCTCTGAAATCTAAATCACACATGCACATTCATCCCATCCAAAGAGCACCAGATGCCACCTGCACATGCAGAGGGTTGAAGCTGCAAAATATGAGTGCTTTATTATGAGCAGTGTGTATGCTCTTTATTCCAGACAATAGCACTATTCCTGTATTCCAAGGATGTTTGCTATATAAACAAATATAGGTAGAGATATGTTTGCTATACAAACATCCATGAAAAGATAACTTAGAACAAAAGGCCTTCCTTGCAACTGCCTTGCCTGTCAGGCATGCAGAAACACAAGAGAACCATGGAGAATTGTTTACCAGTGATACCCACCCTATATTTTTACACTGTCCTGGCTTCTGGTAAATTACCCTATGATACTCCACTTTGTCAATAATTATGATTAATCTGACCTTCAACAAGGACTCAAATGCTTTCCTTTTGTTTCACACAACATTTAATTGCGACTAAAATTAATAAGACTCCAAGTAGCAGGAGGAGGCAAACCTGCAGTATTGATCTCAATCATGCTCCCAGTGTCCCAGACCCAACCAGCTGAACAATTCCCATAAACCATAAGGGTCTAAAAAAACCAGGCAACTTTATCATTGTTTCTGTATTAACCTTCCTCCTTCATCCAAGGCATTACTCCAGGCACAGCAGCATACATTAGTGATTGCACAGACTGCCTTGGCTTGCAAAGAAGCAGCCTGAATTCGATTATCCATAACAACCCTGGCCACTGAGTTGAGATTTGTCTGAATGTCTTCCAGATTCTAGGTGGTGATACTGATCACTTCAGTTAAGATCAGGAACAAATTTTATACTACCTTTTCTAATTAGATGGGTTCATCTTAGGGATGACTGCATAATGCACATAAATAATAAGTAAATTATCCCTCTGGGAAACATCTCCCAAGCAAACCAGGATATGCCCATTAGGTGATATATCTACAGTCATTTGAGGCTAAATGATCTATTAGTAGAAATCTCTTAAACCCTTGAGGTTCTCTTTAATGATCATCTTTAAAATGAAGGTCACTGTGTTCTCAGGAGGAAGGCAAATTAATGCCTGGCTTCCAAATGAGTTCCAGGAAGTACGTGGCTACTAGAAAGAATATATTGCTTACAATCATTGAGACTCCAAAGTGAGATTCATATCTGTCAAGGATACAAGTTAATGGTGTCTCTAATAGAGCATTGTGGCTGGCTGTTTGGCCTTAGGTTTCCTGTTCAGTTCAAATAATTGAGTCTAGTCCTTGTTTTTGGAGGGAACTGCCTGAAGAGGCATGCATAACCTGGCCCATTTGTTTATGCTGCCAACTAGGTGACATCCATTCACTCCATGGAATGGCTGAGTCTCATAAATGGGGCTTTATAGATATTGTATGTGTGAAAGGGGAAACATGGTGAGGTTAAGGGAAATGGCAATCTCATGGAGGGGGCAAGAGCTCTCCAGTGGAGAAAAGCAGATCCAGTGATCAGTTAAATTTAAGAAGCATGACCAGCTAGAAGAGCCACACCAGTGGGAAATGATCTAGGGGTGATTCTGAAAGACAAAGATCAATCATGATCTTCCTTCTTTGTACAGCCTGAAATCTAAAGTGTTTCCAACTCAAGCGTCAAAGTTGTTCTCCCTTCAACCATTACAAACTTTAAGTTTCCTGTTCCAGTAGGCATAGCTTCACCTTTTGTACAATCATTTCATTTCCTACCTGCAATCGTTTCCAGATGTTTTATCCACAAGGATCAGGTGAAAGACACAGAAGGGTCTTTTCATAAAGCTTATGGAGATGGATTATAACCCATATTTGGCCACTGTAGAGGGACAGGAGGAATGTACTCAGCCAATTATCCTCATGATCTGGGATCATGGCAATCCCACAAGAGAATCCAGGTGGCTGAATCCATAATAAATTTAAATCTCCTGGTCCCTTTTTGCTGGGCTGCTATCCTGAGGGTGCACAAAGGAGTCCAGCTTGGAGCTACTGTTAGGGAAAACATCATGCCCTGGACTGGTGGGCATGATGTTTCCAAGTATTCACATGAGCCTAAATAACCCACATCCCTTTCATCCTGACCATTACCCACAAAACAGCTGGGAGATGATCCCTTTCTGGGACAGCTGCTTTACCAAGGTGTGTTGATCAAGAGAACATTCATGTTTAGACAACCTGAACAGCAGCTGTGATTGGTTTCCATAGCTCATGGCCTCAAAAGGGGGTGTCCTTAATCAGCTGGTCTACCATTCCCCAAGCAGCTGGCCAGATACCTAGGCCATTGACAACCACCCAAGAGTCAGTAAAATATAACAAAGTTCATCAAGAAGCTCATTGACCAGAGTTATGGGAATGATGTGTGCAATCCAGAAGTGCAAGATAACTTGCCTCCAAAGGGCTCCCTTTGGTCAAGGACATAAGAACCTGTAGTTAATTCATCCCCTGTCTTCTCCGGGATGGCTGTCCTGCAACACAGTTATATATTGTCTTCTCAGAGGATGATCACATGACATGGAGCAACCAGCCACACACAGCTATGGCCAGCTTATTAATGCAACTTCTACTGACCCTCTGTTCTCTCCTGCCCACAGCCTTTTTTCCTTACTCATACTCCCTGGGAGTTTACTCCTCAATAAAGTAGTGGCATAAAGGGAAAACCCAGGCCAAGACAATGAGAGAATTTCAACTGGGAGCTGCGTTACTCTAGAAAAATCACTACTTACAGCATAATGACTAATATTATTAGAGAAGGTTATTGTGTTGGCAATTTTTGTGATAAGCTACTTTAAAAGGAAACAGCAAGTCAAAAGCAAGATCTAATTGAAAATATTCCTGTTTTCTCTTTGTTAACATTTATATTGCTGAGCTGTAAGGCACTATCATCCACTTGTTGCCCACACATCCTAATTGCAGGCAAGGTAAGTAGAAGGAAATAAACAATCTCCTGAGCGCTGGCCTTGCAAAACCAAACCTATAAAGCATGACGAATGTCACCTCTTGTAACTGAGCAGGACAATAATTGAATTTTTAAAAAAATGAAAGAGAACTGAATGAGAAGCATTTTGGTTTCATTTTTTTAAAACATTGGTTCAAATCTATAATTCATTAACATATTATTTCCCACTTCCCACCTGGAAACCAGAAATATTGGTGATATACATCACGTAGCAGAATCCAACAAAATCATTTAAGAACCATAAATTTGAATCCATGTAGAAAATGTGTATTTTCTTTGTGTTTTTGAATGGAAGGGGTGTTTTTACCTTTTGGAGGAGTTATGATTTAGATTCAGCTTTCCAGCACTGACTCTGAGCTCAGCACATTCTAGGGTATTTCAGAATTTATGTTTCACTTCACACTTTTCAGCCCCACTATTTCTTTGTAAGGTATCCCAGTGGGAAGTAACCAAAAAAAAAATTTCTTTTTTTTCTTCCTCAAGAATCTTAAAAGTCGCATAAGAAAGATGAAATGACTAACAATAGCTCTCAAGGGGAATTTGACAAACAGAGAAGTTTCACGAGGGCTTCTTAATGTACAAGTTTCTCTCTGCATTTACAACCATGAGCATCAGAACCTACAGGTTGGAGGATGCAGGAGACTGAGCTCTGCTTATACTTTTATGGAGTCAGCTAGTAGGGACAGATGCCCTCCTTTCTTCCAAAGGCACTGCCCACAACTCAATGAAACACACCACCCAATTCTTCCTATATCAATCCCCTCCACTTCTCACTAGAAGAACTTGAACTCAGTGAAGGTGGTCAAGTTGTATAAAAGGTTTTCCTCACTCCAGATCCACACTGGGTCCATGCCAAGGATACGTGGAAAATATTCCACATTGCTTCCATAATTGACTTTCTAAACAAGAATTGCACCCTTGCAGGAAACATGATCATCTTATTCATGTCATGCAGGTGAATGCACACTTTGGACATCATGTTCAAGAAATATTTATTCTGCCGTCATACAGTGTATAGTATATAAGGGAGAAGAAAGAGAAACACTTGGATCTCAGAGCATTGATTATTTAGAGCAGCAAAATGTTAAGGAAATCATACATCTTACACTCTGGTAACACTATAAACTCCTTACTAAAGACCATAAAAGCAGAGAAGAGAAAGAATGGACAAGAAGGAAATGCTGTAGCTGAGAAGACAATTATACAAGCAAGTAAGACGGCAAAAATTCATCACAAGAGTCTATGGCCCAGTGGCTGAGAAGCACAGGACTAAAAAATTGACATTTAAGAAAAAAAATAGTTTCCATATAGCTTAGCCTTTTATTTAAGCACAACATATAAATTTTAAAAGCCCACCTGAGATGTCACCGATTAAACAGATTGAAAAAGTGAGAACAATGTTTATCAGTCCCTGTGTTTTGAGCTTACAGTGAGACATCATGGACATTGGCATAGCCTTTTGCATTTAATAAGAATTACCTGTTCTGCTGGGCATGGTAGCTCATGCCTATAATCCCAGCACTTTGTGAGGTCGAGGCAGAAGGACCAATGCAGGTCAGGAGTTCAAGACCAGCCCGGCCAATAAGGTGAAACTCTGTGTATATTAAAATAACAAAAATTAGCTGGACGTGGTGGCACACACCTGTATACCCAGCTACTCTGAAGGCTGAGGTGGGATTATTGCTTGAACCCAGAAGGCGGAGGTTGCAGTGAGCTGATATCGTGCCACTGCACTCCAGCCTGGGCAAAAGAGTGAGACTCCATGTTAAAAAAATATATCTAGAAAAGAATTACCTGTTCTTTTTCTCTCATTAGGTCTTGATCTCAAACTTCTATGGGTCCTTCTGGAGGGGAAAAAATCAACCACAAAAGCCACTGGACAGAGAGTTGGCTATTTTCAGTGCTTTTGTTATGAAGACTCTGGCTTTCAAAAGGATTATTAAGAATAAAGCCCACGTCTTTGAAATCTACATCAAGTTGTTAAGGCAACAAGATCAAGACTAAATCTAGAATTGTTTGCTCCACCACCCCCTCCGTCCACCCTGTTATCTACGTCCCATGGTTTTGTGGGTTGTGTCAACTAATTGAAATCATTGCCCCATCTCATCCCAAGGTTTTCAAGCAACAGGAAAAGGAAAGCATTGATTTCTAGGACAGCATGGTAGTACATATGTATGTGTAGGTTACGTTTGTATGTCTGTGGGTTTCTGAGAAATTCTGGAAATAGCTCATCAAATGTTCCCCTAAACAATGTCATATTTAACCAAAGAAGTAGAAGAATTGACAGTGGTCCCAGTAGCTAATGATTCACCGTGGGGGTGGTGAAGGGAGAGCTGGAGTGCAACGGAGCCAAGGCAGGAAGCATGGTGGAAATAGGAAATTCAGGGGGAAGAGCTGCTTAAGCTGTTTGCAACTTCTTTCCCCCAGAACCACAAAAAAATCTCATGAGCTCAGATCATCAACAAGAGATGGTAGAGCTCAAACTCCCCCCAAGTCCAGCCTTTTGCTTTTTAGATGTGGGTTTGTGACTGCAGCTTCAAACCTGTCAGCTGCATGACAGCTCTCCTGTTTGGGTAATCCAGTACAGTGTCAGCCTTCAAGTGCCAGGGGCAAGAGAGCTGGGATTCTCAGCAGGGCACCTTTCCAGAGGGCCCCTGGTTATCCCTGTCCAAGCCTGCACTATGCATTTCCTGGGTTCGAGTGTCCCTGATCCTGCCTGCTCACCTGGTAAACAACATGTCCGAATTTGAGAAGTACTCAGCAGGCAAGAAGAAATTCAGACACAAGGCTGTTGAAAGAGGTTGGAACTAGAGGTTCCATTATATCCTATGCAAGTGAGACCATGAGCCTCCCAACCACAAGCTGGCAAGAGGAAAAAGAAAAAGATCAAGGAGAAGACTTTAGCCATAAGAGCCCATTTCTAACCAGCGTTGGCCTGGCAATTGCAGGACGTAACCCCAGTGAGCAGGTGAGAAGGCAGACAGCTTGCCCAAGACAGCATGTGGTCTCGTGAAAAATTAATGAGTTCTGCTGAATCCCAATAGTCAATGGGTGGATTTTAGATATGCCTCACTCCCTGGACGTCTGAGCTGAGATGCCCTGGGGAAAAGCCTGGTGTTTCACACACTTTGTGACCCAGTTTCCATCTGGCTGACAGAGCTTTTCCTGCCTCAGATGACAGGTCTGACGGCAGCTTAGTAGGATGGGTGATGAGTTATATGAACACATTTCCACATTAATTGAACTCCCCTCAGTTGGACTTCCGCAAAATGAACTTTTATTTTTTTAAGGGCTACATTTTATTTCACTAACAGGGACTTAACTAGGTGAAGGAAGACTGCTGACTCCAGAGGAGATTTTCTGTAGCCTTTCCCTAGAGAAGCAGGCTTGGTCGGAGGAGGCGGTGGGAAGAAGGCATCCAAGAGACCCCGTGTGTGAAGAAAATGTCTCTGCCAAGTCCTCTGCCTGCCCCAGGTCACTGGTTCCTAAATGTGGGTGAATCTCCTCGGAGAGCTCTTATTACAGTTTCCTTAGTCCGGCCAGACCAACTCAGTCAGACCTCAGGAAGCAGAGCCCAGGAATGTGATTTTTAACAATCTCACCAAATATTTCTGGAATAGCTTTTCTCAAAACCCCTTTACCAGAAATCACCACCATAAGGCATTCCATCCATCCTCTGTAAGAAATATTCAGTGATTTTCAACAGTTGTACAAGAATGATATTTTCTTGGCAAAGCCTATGAGAATGAAGGGTGAGGCTTGCTGATTGGAAAAAAAAAAAAAAGCATTTTCTAAAATTGGCATTTGTTTTCACCATGATAACCATTTCTCTTATCAAATCACATAACAGCTTCTCATAAGACTGGTAGCTTTAGCAGAAGAATTTTGGATCAAAAATGGCCGAGAAAGGCAGGGCACGGTGGTTCCCACCTGTAATCCCAGCACTTTGGGAGGCCAAGGCGGGCGGATTATGAGGACAAGTGATCAAGACCATCCTGTCCAACATGGTGAAACCCAATCTGTACTAAAAATACAATAATTAGCTGGGCTTGGTGGCACCCTCATGTAGTCTCAAGTTATTCGGGAGGCTGAGGCAGGAGAACCGCTTGATCCTGGGAGCCACAGGTTGCAGTGAGCCGAGATCACGCCACTGCACTCCAGCCTGGTGACAGAGCGAGACTCCATCTCAAAAACAAAAAAAAAAAAGCCAAGAAATTTTACGAATTGAGATAATGCACACTTTCATTACGCAAGATTGATCTTGTCGGTTTTCCCAGTGTCCACCTCTGTTAACCTAGGTAGGTCTCTTCCTATTCCTAGTTCTGGACAGTGCCAAGGCCATTGACAATGGCTTTTTGCTTGACCTTTCATGACTTATTTTTCAAGAAGCTCTAACTCTTGTCTTCCAAATTTAACAAATACTTATGGAACAGGATCTATGCAAGAGATTGAGGATTATTTTTCCTGCTATGCCACACCCTTGCAAGCCTGGCATTGGGTACCTTCATCCAGCAAGCCTTTATTGAGGACAGATGTGTATCAAGCACCAAGCACCTAAAAGGAACATCTTGGTTGCAGCTCCCACACTGCCTCCTATCCAGGAAAGGAGGCAGCAAACATAGAAATGCCAGTCCATAAAATGATTGCAAATTTTAAAAGTGCTGTGATAAAAGCAATCACAAGAGCTGAGATAGAAAGTTATCATATAGGAGGAACACTAAAACTAGATACGGTGGTCAGGGAGGATTTCCGTGAAAAGATGACACAAAGCTGAGACCTTAATGATGAGGAGGAGTCAGCCAGAGAGAATGAGGTAAACGGCTTCCAGGCAGAGGGCACAGCATAGGCCAAGGACCTGGGGTAGGAAAGACCTTACCACAGAAGAAACTAAAAGAAGATCAATCTGGTTGGACATTAACAAGAGGAAGTGGGCCGGTGCAGTGGCTCATGCCTGTAATCCCAACACTTTGGGAGGCCATGGCAAGTGGATCACAATGTTAGGAGTTTGAGACCAACCTGGCCACCATAGTGAAACTCTGTCTCTACCGAAAATACTAAAAAATTAGCTGGGCATGTGGGCACCTATAATCCCAGCTACTTGGGAGGCTGAGGCAGGAAAATCACTTGAACCTGGGAGGTGGAGGCTGCAGTGAGCTGAGAGCGTGCCACTGCACTCCCACCAGGGTGACAGTTCGACACTCTGTCACAAAAAAAAAAAAAAACTAGAGGAAGTGAGTGGCCCAAGAAGACATTAGAGAGATTGGGAGGAGATATATTATGCAAAATCTGTAATAAAGATTTTGAATTTATTTCACTAATGAAATGTATATTTAGTCCCAAGAGGTCCAAGATCCTTCTTGAAAATGAGTCTTTGGAACAAGATAGTGTCCTTTGCAGGGACATGGATGAAGTTGGAAGCCATTATCCCCAGCAAACTGACACAAGAACAGAAAACCAAACACCACATGTTCTCACTTATAAGTGGGAGCTGAATGATGAGAACACATGGAACACATGGTGGGGAACAACACACACTGGGGCCTGTGGGAGGGGAAAAGTCGGGGAGGAGAACATCAGGAAGAATAGCTAGTGGACGCTGGGCTTAATATCTAGGTTATGGGATGATCTGTGCAGCAAACCACCATGGCACACGTTTACCTATGTCACAAACCTGCCCATCCTGCCCATGTACCTCTGAATTCAAAATAAAAGTTGAAGATTAAAAAAAAAGAAAGCAGCCCTTTGGCAGTCTCTCCTGGCATGCCAGAGTCCCTGATGCCATGCCTTCTTCCTGCATTCGACGCACATTTTAGAGAGCAACTTTGTGCTGGACACACAGTTATCATATTAGGTCCCTATTAACAACCTCTTCCTATACACACCAATCCACATTCGCATAAATCAACACTTGTACATGATTTTTATCTCTTTGCAATTCTGAAATAGCATCAGACCATACAACAGCTCACAACTAGAGTGTTTACAGTTAGCAACATATGATGGACATCTCTACATGTTGCTACATGTTGGTAGACACATTCCTAGGGCAATGTTCTTCTTCCTCCTTGCTCAGCCTTGCCTATATATATGCACAGCTCACCCAAACATTGCCTCCCTCCTCAGCCTCTCCCTCCTCCAAATTACAAGTTACAGTGTAGAAAACCTTGACACGAGATGGTAAGTGTACCTTGGAAAAGGCCTACTGGAGACCAGTTCTCTAAACTTTCTTTTCTCAAATGGTACAAGGCCACATCTCAGGAGACTGGTGAGGTCACTCCGGGCTTACACTTTATACTTTCAACCAAGTCATTTCCTTCATGCTGTAAAATATGATGGAGTGGTGGGAGCAGGGGGAGATTCTGGGACACAGGAAGCATTTCCAGCTGCACGTGCATTCAGTGAATCCTCTGGGGGGACAGCTGAATGTGGCAGGAGGAGCTCAGGTTTCGGAGCTAGCCGTAGCTGGGTTAAAATTCTGGTTTCCCTGCTAATCAGTCTGAGGGAGGTAACTGGATCTCTCTATGCTTCCTCATCTACAAAAAGGAAATATTAACACACAATGGAATATTATTCAGCCTTAAAAATAGAGGAAATTCTAATACATACTACAACATGGTTAAACCTTGGGGACATTACGCTAAGTGTGATAAGTCAGCCACAAAAATACAAATATTCTACAAATCCTACAGTAGTCAAATTCATACACAGTAGAAAGATGATTGCCAGGGGCTGGCAGAGGGGAAATGAGAAGTTGTTGTTCAATGCATATAAATTTCTGTTTTGCAAGATGAAAAAGGTCAGGAGATCTGTTGTAAAACAATGACAGTAAATTTTTTGTTGTATGTTTTTATCACAATTTTTTTAAATGCAAAAAAGGTAAGAAATAGTAATACCCGTCTCATAGGGTTGGTAGAAGAAGAAAATCACATAAATTATATAAAATATTTAGCACAGTGCAATTCCTCCTTCTCCCCACTGTACTCTCTCTCTCACACACACACACACACACACACACAGACACATACACCACAAACTCACACATGCAAATATGCATACTGTTTCTCTCTCACACACACACACTATACACATACACACATATGCATCACAAATTCACACATGCGGACACTCATACACACATGTTCACACACACATGCATCACAATCTCACACATGCAAACACACATACTCTCACACACACACACGCACATATGCACCACAAACACACATACAAATGCACATACTCTCTCTCTCTCTCAGACACACACACGCACATATGCACCACAAACACACATACAAATGCACATACTCTCACACACACACACACACACACACACACACACACACACTTCTTTCTCTCAGCTTTGCTCAGCCTCCCTGGCTGAGTCTCCTTTAAGCACACGCATCAACAGGGAGAACACGTCATGTTCAAGGACTTCTGTCTTCCGGAGTCTCCTCAGTCTTCCACATCCTATGTTTCCTTACATGAATTCTTATTCCAAAGCATTTCAAGACACTCTTAAAATAATGGTTCTTAACTTTCAGAATCCTAAAATCTAGATACAGTGAAGCAGCTGAATCTGAGCTGTGTATAACGTAATAAAACATAATCATGCCTTATATGACTATAATAAGTATTTCACACTTTATAAGTTGTTTTCAATACCTTAACACATCTAATTCTTAAAATAAAAGAAGGAGGTGTTATTGTCCCCCTTTTTAAAGAGAAAAAGCAGCTTCAAAGAGTTTAAGTGAGGTGTGTTCAAAGTCACCAAACTAGCAGGGTTCAGAGGGGAGTCTCTGAAACAGCCATCTGTTGGCTTCAGGATTTTTCTGCTCTTTTTACCTCATCACTGAGTAAGAGAGGGTAGGTCAGATAAGAGCTATCTAAGGACTCAGGAAACCATGGGCATGCTGCCTGGATCGGGCGCAGAATCAGAGCTGATCTAGAAAAGGGAACACATGTTTCCCTGAAGGCACATAGAACAGGAGGAATTCAGAAAATAGGACTCGAACTTTTTCAGAGGCTCACATTGGAAGCAGACTTCTTCTCAGAGCCAGTAGACAGAAAATGTGTCACTACTAAGGTCTTGCTTCTGAGGGAAGGCTAGAGGAGCTCACAGAGGGCCCCGTCTCCAAGTCCAGAAACAGAGGAAGCATCCCGAAGTGCACAGCACAAATACTGAAGGCAGGGAATGCTTCGTTTCAAGAGATTAGGGTGTTACAGTCTTAGTCACGTTCTAAGTAAAAAGATATTAAAAACAGAGCCCCTACACCATACTAGCAAACTGTATAAAGGTTACAGAGAGAATGAGACACATTACCTGTTTGAACTCCAAAAACAATGAAATTGAACTCTGATCCCTCAGCACCGAGGGAAGTGTCCCTAGGAGGAGAACCCTGCTATTTGGGGCAGTTGTCACTGTGGCTGCCACATTGGGTCCCTTGTGGAACACAGTATTTGGTCTCACGCCATTTTTACCTCGCAACTGGGATCTCTGGTGAACTGAGTACAGAGTAGATGTCTCCACTGAAACCTGTGCACACCCTGACTGCAGCCATTGAGAAAGTGCTGCCAGCGCCACTGCATCCCAGTGTGCAGTGGGGCAGGAAAATGGACTCTCTGTTCCTCTGTCAGTCTGTCTGTCTCTCTCTCTCCTGCCTCTCTCTGTCTGTGTGTCTCTCTGTCTTGCTCTTCTGTCTCTCTCTGTATGTGTATCTCTCCGTCTCTCTGTTTCTCTCTCTGTCTCTGTCTCTCTTTCTCTCTCTTCTGTCTCTGTCTCTGTCTCTCTGTCTCTCTGTCTCTGTGTGCCTCTCTGTCTCTGTCTCTGTCTTTCTGTGTCTCTCTCTGTGTGTGACTCTCTGTGTCTCTCTCTCTGTCTCTCTCTGTCTCTGTCTGTCTCTGTCTCTGTCTGTCTCTCTCTGTTTCTCTCTCCACTCCATGCCATGCTGACTTGAACTCACTAGGTTAGAATTCTTTACCCACATGGTTCTTTTAATACACAGATATAAACATACACACTTTCCCCCAAAAACCTGCCTGCCTGTCACCCAACCTCCACGTCCCAGATTTCCGAGAGCTGAGCTTGCCTCTCTTGATTTCTAGTCCTAACCACTTCTTGCCCCAGGATAAATCACATTTCTCCTAGGGATAAATTCTATGCTGTAATAGGTTTCATTCCACTTTAAAAGGCAGGGCGGGGCATGGTGGCTCAGACCTGTGATCCCAGCACTTTGGGAGGCTGAGGAAGGAGGATAGCTTGAGTCCAGGAGTTGGAAAACAGCCTGGGCAACATGGCAAAACCCCATACAAAAAATACAAAAATTACCCAGGTGTGGTGGTGCACACCTGTTTAGTCATGACTGACTCAGGAGGCTAAGGTGGGAGGATGGCTTGAACCCAGGCGGTCAAGGCTGCCGTGAGCCATGATCGAACCACCGCACTGCAGCCTGGGCAACAGGGTGAGACCTTGCCTGTCTCTAAATAAATAAAAACAGGCAGATAGTCTCTTCGCCTCAGAAAGAAATAGCAGATAAACTGGAAGGATGGGGTCTGGTGTGGGGATAGAGAAGTATTAAGAACAAGTTGACTGGATCAAAGAAAGAGGAGTTAAGGGTTAAAAATATCCAACTTTTCTTCCTTGAACAATGCAACCGAGAACCATATGGTACACGACTATTTCCTGGAATGAGTAAGTGGAAAGTTAAACAAAACCTTCATGTATCCCTAGGTGAGATGCACCATCAGGGAAAAAAAGGCATGTAAAGGTTTAGATTTAGTTTTCTTTTTTTTTTTTTTTAATTTCCAAGACTCACACCTTCTGCAAGTTTGAATGTATTAACCTAAATCTCACAAGAGCAATGCTCCAAGAACATCCTGTCCTGTGAAACCATAGGAAAGAGGAGCATCTCGGGTTGGGCTCCTCAGAAGCAGATCCTGAGAGGAGGATTCCTGTGCAAATGACTTTTTGAATGTGCACTTAGGGGAAGACAGTGAGGGATCAGGGAGCAGAACCGGAAAGCGAAGAGGCTAGGCAAGAAGGTGAACTCAGGCAAAGTCTTGCAGAGGGTTAGGCTGCAGGGAACTCAGGAGTGTAAGTCCTGTTCTGCCATGCAAGGGAGCTGAGGCTTTCAGACTCCTGTAACCATCAGCCACTGGGTAAGTGGGATCCCCCCAAGGGGATGCAGATTCCCCTGGCACTTCCAGCTCTCTGGTTGTACATGCCAGGGAGGCTCAAGCACCCTGAGAATGTGGAAAAAGAAAGTCCCCCCAGGCCAACAGACACACAAGAATTGCATAAAGGAAAGAAGCAGATGATTGGTCAACACAGAGATATCATCTGCTGTGAAGAGCCAAGAGTGAAATTTGAGAGACTCAGTTTTCCCATATACAAAATAAGGTTAACTGTCCAGCACCCATCATCGGTAAAACAGGGAAGATACTAATGCCTGCTTCATTGGGTGGTTGTGAGGATTGTATTAATCCATTGAGGAAGAGCACATCTTAAGCTCTCAGAAATACCAGCATCTGTAAATATCTACAAGAAAGTATAACAGTAATTTCAGCTGGGCCTGTGACTCCAGTTGTTTTGCCAAAAGAAATGTAGTGACCACATATGTATCCAACCATCTCTAAGGTCTCTACCGTCTCTCAGCAGTTTGGAGAATGCAAGAGGAAACCTGAACAACTTCTAGGGGGAATTTAAAAAGTATGAACCTGCCAGTTTGAACTGTACCCAAAGCATTTCTTTTTTTAAAAGAAAAAAAGTCCATCTTGGTTCTGCATGGTGGTTTCTGCCCTGTTCTCAGGCATGCTTGAGGGGAGCTTTCAATGCAGTCCACAATTGCTTATGAGCATCAACCTACCATGTGGTTAGCCCCACATGAAGCCAACTGCGGACCCATGAGGGAGCTGTTTCTATGGCATTTAAGTAGCACAAAATGTGATTTTTCTCTGGAGAAGACTTTTGAGAATTAGAGGGAATTAGTCATATTTTCCAATGTGGGAATTTTAACAGTTGTGAAATTATGAAGAAGACCTGACTCAACAATTTCAATATTGCAATATGTCACCTAGCTGTCTTGTTACTCAAAATTACATGATTTAGAAGGCAGTGACTTTAAAAAGAACCCAACCAAGGTTGGAAAGAAAAAGCAGATATGCAGACAAAGCAAAGGAAAAATATAAAATTGCTGAACATTTACAGAGCTAAGTTTAACAATTCTGGGCTCATTTAATATAGTTTTTATCTTAAATAGAACATTGAAAGGCATGTTTATCCTCTCAGTGAATTATATGTTAGAAATGCACTCTTTAAACAGTGGGTTTTTTTAAACCTACAATATGGAATCTGAACTGGATTTAACATGTTGCTAAATATTCAAATGGGTCATCCCTTCATACTCTCTTTTGGTAGGTTAAAAAAAGATGAGCAGACTTTCAGGACAAGGATGAGTAAGCCAATTCAAGACCACCTTTGTGCTATACTTTTTCCAGCCCCTTAATTAAGCTACTCCTCATTAACTACCCTAAATGAGCTACAAATAATGATCAGGTCCTGTCCTTTATATATGAAAATTAGTCTATTAGCAAGCACATGACTGAGTATTTTCCAGGAGCAGTGAAGAGTTTGCACTTTTTCAAGTGCACTCTCTCTAGGCTTCCTTTGTCCTCAAAAGCATACCTTTTCAAGACAGCTAGCCAGGGTGAGAAAGAAGCTAAAAGGCTCTAAAACAGACCATTCTAATGAGCTTGGTCTCATTAATGTTGTGTGATAATTAGGTAACCTAGCCAGAACAAATGCAACACTGGGCAAATTTGAAGACATATAGATAGCTCCATGGAATGTTAAATACAAAGCTAGAAGTGGTATTATCCCTTGAAGAACTAAATGATTCACTGAATAGGACAAGCACTAGAATTTGTGATCAGGAACCTTAAGGAAAAGAGAATGGGGGTTTTGGTAAAAGATTGATTGCTACCTACAACTCACCAAATTCCCACATGCATTTCCTGACATGCATTTTCTCCTGTTGTAATAATAGCAATCAAATACGTTATAAGACCCCGGGCTTATTGTAAACAGATAAGAAAGAGTATCTAAATCATCCCAAAGAAGTTTATTCCAATACGTTGACTTCAAAAACTTACCACTCTTTATGTACTTTCAACAAAATAGTTCTCCTCAAATCGTCTATAAATTAAATGCAATTCCAACCAAAATTCTGGCAGAATTTTGTATGAACTCGACAAATTCATTAGAAAGCTATCTGAAGAACAAAGCAAGGAAACTTGCTTATCCAGACACTAGGAAACAACAAAGATTAAGTAATTAAAAAGAAAAAAAAAAAAAACACGGTCTTGGCATTGCCCAAGACAGAGATCAATGGAATAGAACAGGAAACCTGGAAACAAACCCAGGTAAATGTGGGAATTTGTTCTGTAGCCAAGATGGCATTATACATGAGTGAGGAAAGGATGAAACTTTTTAGTAACTGATGTTAGAAAAACTTAACACAAAGAAAATTATCTACCTCATGGCATATAAAAATTCAACTCTAAATTGATTGATAACCCACATAGAAAATTAAAACTATGAAATAAGTATTAAAATATTTTTTATATTGTGACATTAGGATGTATGGAAAGAGTTTTAAATAACACTCCAAAAACACAAGGTGAAAAATTGGCTACAACAAAATTGAAGACTTTTATTTGATGTAGAATATCAGAAACAAGGTTAACATATAGTTGACAGAATGGGAGAGGAGAAAAAAAGTCTAAAATAAACTGGAGGTTAATATCAAGATTATACAACAAATTCCTACAAATTAACAACAAAAAAATAGAAAGCTAGTTTTTAAATGTCCAATGTATAATAGGTAATTCACAGAAGGAAGAAACCCAAATAGTTAATAAATACATGAAGAAATACTCAACTTCATCCAACAATAATTCTAGGTAATTAAAACAACCTGATGTCCATTTGGTTGACAAAAATTGTGAACATTGGTAAATACCAAATGTTAGTGATGATGTTAGTGTACAAAAACTTCTTGCACTGCTGGTGTGAAAAATACTGCTTATGATATATGAGATTATTGTTCAAATAGATTCACTACTTCTCTGCCACTTCCATCAGAGGAGTATATTTCCTCTCCTGATTGGGTTTGGCCATGTGACTCAATATAGTCTCACGGTAGACACCCCTGTGCACTTATCTGCTCCTGGACTTAAAACCTGGGTATGGGACTTGTTTTGGTCAATGGTATGTTAACAGAAGTGACTTGAGCAGAGGCTCAAATGTGGTTGCTTGGTTAGGCTTTCTCCCTTGCACTTCTGCCAAGACCATGAGAAAAATATGCCCTAGCACGGGTCACCAGTCCAAGGAGAAGGAGAGACACAGGGAACAGACCTGAACCAATCGAAACCTGACCCAGAGCCAAGCCTACCTAAACACCGAGCTGACCCTAAACACTGATGTATCACTGATAATAAATTGCTGGGCTTTAAGTCATTTAGTTCTGAGCAAGTTTATCTTTTGACAAGGACTGATTCACTAATACAGCATTCATTCAACACTTACTGAATACAAATAGCATACACATTATGTAACAGAAACTTCTACACAGCCTTCTCTGATTTTTCCTTGTTGGCAGAGGGTGCCTACCACTATGGAGTCCTTTAATTCCAGACACTTGCTTCCACAGTCTCTGTTATAATATATATAAAATGCTAGTCAATGGGACCAAAGGAAGCATCCACTAAAGGACTTCCGGCAGAAGTTTTCCTCTGTAATGAAAAAAGATGTGTGACTGTGATCATGCCTGTATGTGATGTTCAGAGCTGCTACAATCATCTCATGGCCAGTGGGGAAAATAACACTGACTTATGGAGGATGATAGAACAGAAAGATGAAACTATCCCAGGTCTTTGGTTATGCCACTGAGCTGCTAATGCTTCCTCCAGAATTCTTGTTGCATGAGACAATTTAGGTTCTTACTATTTAAGCCAATTTCAATAGAAATACTAAAAGCTTCTTAATTATCCATAATCTCAACTCATTGTCCTATTAATCTCTACTTCTAGATGTGAACAGGCACATCCATAAGAGGACAGATGTGATTGTTCTCATTACGATATTGTTTTCTGGTATCAAATTCCTGGAGGTTTCATAAGTGTCCACACTTGGAACATGGATGAGTAAAATGCCTATGATGAAATGTTAGGTAATAATCAAAAGAGTAGTAAGCTATACCTAGATAAGAAATTTGAATAAATCTCAAAAACATGGAGTGAAGTAATAAAAGTTAAAATATAAAATAAGGTTGATAACTCAGTGCCATTTATGTAAATAAAGAATGTAAACACAAGACAACATTACTAATTTTCCAATGATTCACATATATTTAAGGAAAAGTATTAAAAACATTACAGTGTGTGCTTTTTTTTTTTTTTCTGAGTGATTTTTTTTTTTTTAATTTTTATTGCATTATAGGTTTGGGGGTACATGTGCAGAACGAGCAAGATAGTTGCATAGGTACACACATGGCAGTGTGCTTTGCTGCTTTCCTCCCCTTCACCCACACTTGGTATTCATCCCCACAGTGTGTGCTTAAGTGGGATAAAAGAATGTTAGCAGGATGTGGCATGAAAAAGAAAAATAATTAATTAAAAATTTGATACTTATATTGGTTGTTGCTACATAATGTATTATCCTAAAATGTAGTAGCATTTTTTTTACAGAATTGGGGTCTCTATTTTTTGCCTAGGCTGATCTCGAACTCCTGGCTTCAAGTGATCCTGCCACCTTGACCTCCTAAAGTGCTAAATTATAGGCATGTGCCATCACACCTGGCCTGTAGTAGCTTTGCAACAATAAACATTTATTATCTCAAAGTTTGTATGAGTTGGGAATCCAGGCATGGCTTAGCTGGATGCTTCTGATTCACAGTCTCTCAGATGACTCCAGTCAAGGGCTGGGCTGCAGTCTCATCTGAAAGTTCACATGACAATCTGAGGATCCACTGTCAAGCTCACTCGTGATTAACAGCAGCAGGATCTAGTTCCTTGTGGGCTGTTGGACTCAAGGCCTGAGTTCTTCATGGTTGTTGGTTCCTGGCCATATGAGCCTCTTTACAGGGCAGCTCACAGCACAGCCACTTGATTCCTCAGAGCAAGTGACAGAGCAGGAGAGTGTGTACAAGATGGAAGTCATGGTCTCATGTTTGCTGTATTCAATTTATTAGAAGCAAGTCACTAGGTCCAGCCCTCACTTAAAGGGAGAGTATTACCTGGGTAAATGAGGACCAGGAGGTGGGGGCTACTGGGGACCATCTCAGAAGCTCCCTACCACAGCCTTCAGTGCCATAACCAGTGAGGATCACTTATCACAAACTGAGGGGCATAATCACTTCAATTGGTGTTCCGTGCTCCAAAAAATGAAAGGCAAAACAGATGGCAAAAAGAACCAATGTGGCTTTGACTTTTATATATTTGCAGATCAAGTTCTAGCTAATTAACTTTAAATGGTTTTTGACAGACTGAAGAGTTATTTGGGACAACATGTTGACTATGGGTATGTAACTATTAAGAAACAGGGAAAAAATCAGTTTTTTGTGTAAGATTAAATATCAAGAAGCAGAAAGAAAAAAGTGAATATTAGTATTGTTTCTATGAAAACAGCAGCAAATCCAGATTTAATGTGAAAAATACGTTCTAAATGATAAAACTTTTTGATGTAGATTTGGATAACTCTATAATAGGAGAAAGCTTTTAAGTTTCCCTTGTTTAACAGGTGGAGAATCAGAGGTTCACATGGCCAGTGACTTACCTCGGGTCATTGCAGGCACCCACCCTGGGTTAAGCTACTCTTTACCAAGCAGAATTGCCTGTCGGAATGAAAATGTGATTATTTGTAGCCTACAAGTGGAATATAATATGATTATAAATGGGTTAGACTTGGCAAAATCTTTCTTCCTTTCCCAGGAAATTCACATCGAAGAGTTAATTGTATCAAATTGTTCTGTATTTAACTTCTGTCTCTGATAACAAGCAAAATTTCAACAACAGTCTCCATTTTCTGTGTAGAACCAGAGAAGAACTTCTTTTATTTTGTTTCAATGCTATTTTTCTAAAGCTTTCTCATTCTTTTTATGCTTCTCATTACAGTGTAAGTCCATGAAAAATTAACACCCCTGTTCAGCAGGGAAGCTAGCTCCTCTTAAAAGAATGTTCTGGCAAACCCGACACCAGAGCAAGCATCTCCAAGCAGATAGGCCATAGAAAGGTACAGTGTGTTCCAGAAACTTCTCCGTAGAAAGTAGGGGTCTCAAGGGCTGTGGCAATTACATTAGATTCATTTTATGTTTTCTCTGCTATCCCTTACTTAGTTGTTTCATATGATAGCACATTTTGAATCTATGAGTTTGCAAAATCCAGGTAAGCCACTATAAAGATGTAGAAACCATTCTACTTTCTTGAACTCCATGGGCAATTAGGGAACGCTGATGTGTCAAAGTCAGAATTCCACCAATAAAATGGCATTTGCAATTGCTGAATACAACATCTGTGTTCTATGAGTAAGATATAACAAAAAGTTTAAATCATCTGTGTGTATCACAAAAATGTGCAGTGAAACATGGGAGGAAACATACTTGCAATGCAAAAGTTCATCCGTGTCAGGAGAATTTTACCCAGAGAACATGGTTGGTGGAGTATTTAATGAAAGGTAAAACTGTGTCTTCTCCTAAAGTTTAAAGTATGATTCTGTTTAGTTTATGTATCAGTTTATTTTTATACACAGTTGTGAATCCCGGTTTGGATTAAGACTTTTTACCTGTAAAACTGATAAGTGCTTTCGAATTATGTCACATTATTAAAGAATTACCCTGAGTATAGCAGGTAAGAGTAATCCAACTGCACTTCACTTAGTGAGTTTGATCCTCTGGTTGATTAAGATCACAATCCTCCATTACTATGCCCATTCCCTTTTTGTCCCCCATCCTAGAGATACGTCGATTTAGCTCACTTCAGATTCATACCTGTGAGGCATCATCTCATAACATCACAAAACTACCGGGCGAATCAGCAGTTTCAGCCATAGAGATAGACACTGGTTGACCACCAATGGGAAACCCCATCCAAGTGAATTTGTTTGCTGACGCCTTTACGTCATCTCACCCCTCCATACCAGACCCCACTGGACTCGGCAAGAGCTGTCTCTTACATTTGTGCTCCATCTCTGCTCCAACGATAGACAGATCTTACAATCTTAGTCTTCAGCATCAAATTAGATGCCTCATCTCTGCTCACAATTCCTACCTTCCCACCAGACACCTCTAAGTCCCATTACCCAACTCCAGCAGTAACACTCGAATTTACCATCATCAAAGGTCATAATAGCTTCCATACCTTATAATGAATGGAATAAAACACATAGAATGCATGAGTCAGGCTCATACATAAGTGTGGATTATTTACTGTCTCTCAAAATATTTCACAAATCCACCATCTTTATCCTTGAGTTTTGCAAGTAAATAAAATGAATGAGCATAGGACATTAATTACCATGGGGTGTATGCATTTTTAAAGGCTTTAAAACAACAGTGGTATTAATATCTCTTTGATGCAACAGAAGAGCAATCAACAAAGCACTGAAAAGTTTCCCATTCTCTCTTTCCAAGGTTGTCCATTAGCTGAGCTAATCTCTCAGAATCAGAGCCAGCCACCCCCACTCTTCTTATGCATGTCTCAGTCATTTTACATTGAAAGAATCCATTCCATTAACAATCAACATTTTAGGAAGCAAAGCATAACATGGCTGCTAAATTAGGTAACATAACCCAGTGCCACACTAATGGACGTAGAGAATCCAGAGCCCAAATGGCTCTAGTTTTACCGTGTGGTCTTAGAACAGCATTAAAGGAAAAACAGCCATTTCAAACACAATTTTAAAAAATAGTCCTTTAGTCAAAACTACTCTGGCCTAAATCCACTCTAAATCACTGCGAGATTCAATAGAAACTCAAAGGGAACTGCACACTAATGGATTCTCCAAAGAAAAACACATTATAATTGAACCGTCCTATTCCTTGGCACACATAACAGCTGGTCTGACCACACATGTTCGATTCCAGAGCCATTTTTAAGAGGGACAATGACAAACTAGAACACATTCAGAATAGAGCAACCTATTCTGAAAACTATTTCCTATGATAAATGGTTGACAGGACTGGTGATCTATATTCACCAGTGAGAGAAATGAGAGAGCCGCCTGCAATAATAGGAGTGGCTAGCTCACTGGACTAGAATTACACAAGAATGGCTCAAACCATTAATCAAGTCAAGAGCCTTAATCAAATAAATGCAAATTAAAACAACAGTGAAATACTATTTCCACATCCCCACATCTCAGCAAATTGGGACACACACACACACACACACACAAACTTTTTTTTCAATGGAAATGCCTACTGTTTCACTGCTAGAAAGAGTGGGAAAAGCTTTTCTGTTAGTCAGTTTGGAATAAAATTCAAAAGTCTTAAAATGGTACATACTTTTTACCAAATGTTTTCATAGCTAAGAATTTATCTTAAGAAAATTACCAGAAATGTTTTCAAAGACTTTTGTAAACAAATGTTCATCACAACATTATGCTTATCAAAAAATGAAAAATAAAAAGAAAGAAAAAATACACAGGGGAACACCTAAATATCCAATAAAAACCTCTGGATTTTCTCCACGTATAATTGTAACGTGCTTACAATGTGCCATATCACTGCCAGATATGTTCTGTTCTTCCTAATTCCCTAATTCCCCACAACAGCCTGATGTGGGGGACACTATTATACCCATTTTACAGATAGGGAAACTGAAGTGCAAATGTGTCACAGACAATACATAGTGGGCCTGAAAGTCCAACACAGGCCTCCTGCCCAGACCCTGCACTCACAACCACATTAGATTAGTTAAAAAGCAATGGGGACTCCGTTCGCGCTCTGCCCTGGTCTCTTAAAAAATAAAAATAAAAAATAAGAAAAAAAAAAGAAAAGCAATGGCGGGACAACACATGGAATACAATTTTTTAAAAGTAGCTGAAAGAGAAACATGATGAACTCACTCGTGTCCGTAAGCAAACTCTATCTTTTCCCACTTTTAAGGAAAACTAAGACTACATTTGCCCTTCCGTCTTCTGGCACCTGTCCTTTTCTCCACCATTCCAAAGACTTCACCCCTAGCCCTTCCAGTCCCTGAGCTGGAATTCTTACAGACCAGACTCCCCCACATAAGCAGCTCAGCTTGCAGCCTCTGACCAGTTTTTGCTCTTTTCTCAACTGCCCTTGTTCCACAGACTAACGGATAAACTAGAATTAACTAGGAGGCATATTTTTATTTTTACATCCCTCACAAAAAAAAGAAAAGTGTTCTTAAGCAAAATAAAAAGTTGAATTTGTAGGGAGCCACCATGCAGGTAGAGACCAATGCAGCCAGTGGTATCTGGAGCAGCCTGGGACCGTCTGCAAACCCCGTGGGACCCAGGTGCCCAGGAGAGCCAACTCAAAGCATCCCAGGCCAGGAGCTGGGAAGCCAAGCGCGAGAGACCCTGGACTCCTGATCACAGCCTCTTCCCACCACGCAAATTACCATGGCCCACTTCAACAAGGCTCCTTTTTACCAGCTCTTGGCCAAAGTCAAAAGCAAGATTGCTTCCAAATAGGATCATCAAACAGAAGACCTTCACAACTGGATAGCAGAGGTGACAGACAGGAGCATTGGCACCCACCTCCAGCTGGGCTTAAAGGATGGCATCCTCCTCTGTGAATTCATCAACAAGCTGCAGGCAGGCCCAGTGAAGAAGATCAATTAGACCTTATTAAACTGGCTTCGGCTGAGAATATTGGCAACTTTGCTAAAGCTATTCAGGCTTATGGTATGAAGCCACATGACATAGTTAAAGTAAGTGATCTTTTTAGAATGGAAACATGACCCAGGTTCAGACTACTCTGGTGGCCTTAATAGGTCTAGCAAGCACAAAAGGACACAACCATGGACATCAGGGTTAAATATGCAGAAAAACAAAATGTTAGGATGAAGGAAAATTAAAAGCTGGATAAACGGTCATTGGATTGCAGATGGGAACCAACAAAGTGCCAGCCAGGCATGTATGTCAGCTTATGGGACTACAGGCATCTTTAGGATCCCAAAATGCAAACTGACAAACCCTTTGACCAGACCACGATTTGTCTGCAGATGGGCACTAACAAAGCAGAGAGCCAGGCAGGGATGTTAGCACTAGGCAGCAGAAGGGACATCTGCTATCAGAAGTGAACATTACAGCCAGTAGATCACTCCACAATTTCTCTACAGATGGGTACCAACAAAGTGGCTTCCCAGAAAGGAATGGGTGTGCATGGGCTTGGGGGGCAAGTATATGGTCGCAAATATTATGCTGCTCTGACAGAACCTATCATTCACAACAGAAACCAAGGAACAGAAACAAATGGTTTGAAAATCAGTAATAGTGATTATCACACAGAATACCCAGATGACTGGCACGCCCGGCGGGTACCATGGTGACTGCCCTAGACCTTACCAATATGGCGACCAAGGCATTGATTACTAGATTCACACAAAAGAACTCAGTATTTAGTCCACTATTGTCATCCAGTGAGAACCAAGCTAGCCTTAAATAATTATTTTCTTGTCTTCCTAAAACACTATTAAGCTTATTGCACCTTAAAAAAAATGCCTTAAAAAAATGCATTCCTTTTTCCTTTATCTCCTCTTCCCTAAATAGTTGCCTTTTCTTGTTGCAATAGTTAAATCCTACAGCATAACCAATAACTAGCATTTGAAATAAAAAGGAATACTGTGAAACGGGAGAACTCTTGCACAGCCAATTCTTCAATTAAAGATCTATGCATTTTACAATCTTAAACTGGTATTTTCAAACAATAGGAAACTTATTTTTGAACAGTTTCGTGTATCTGATTTCTACCTGGAACACGAAACTTATCCTTATTTCTAAATGTGGTCTTTGCCAACTAAACCTAAGAATCAACACTTTAGAAATTTACATATCAATGTTGCCACCATATTGTTTGCTGATTTTTAAATGAAGTCATGATCACTGTACGTTTATGATTATGTAATTACTCGTACTCTTCCTTAGCTGACAAGATGTTTTCAGAGTGGTGTCTCTAAAGAACCATGTATGAAATGGCCTGCAGATAGTTAGATCTGGGTGGTGCATTGCTCTTCATGATCTTGCTAGTGTATCAGTGTGGAGCTGCTCTGTATCCTTCAGCTGTATTGACTGCTGAATGTCTCAGCATGAACTTATCACACTACGTTTTTGTTGGAGATTCACTCTTGTTGCCCAGGCTGGAGTGCAGTGGCTCACTACAACCTCCACTTCCCCGTTTCAAGAAATTCTCCTGCCTCAGCCTCCTGAGTAGCCAGGATTACAGGTGCGCGTCCCTATGCCTGGCTAATTTTTTGTATTTTAGGTAGAAACAAGGTTTCACCGTGTTAGCCAGGCTGGTCTCCAACTCCTGACCTCAGGTGATCAGTCCCCCTCAGTCTCCCAAAGTGCTGGGATTACAGGCATGAGCCACCATGCCTGGCCCACACTACATTTTTTTATATATAAATTTTGTTTGAACATTCAAAAAATAAAATAATTAAAAATGTTAATTGTGAGTTTGCAAATTTTTATTTGAGAATAATTAGGGAAAAAATTGGACAATAGATCTAATTACTAAGAGGAAAATTTGAAACTTAGGTTACCCCCCAACACTTTTCCAATAAAATCAAGTTTTTGTCTTTTTTCCTCTTCATGCTGAATAGTTCCTTGTCATTTTGTAGAGATAAACCAACAATAAATTCTTGCATAAGAAAAACCTAAATATAATTCTTCCTTCTTCTGCATTAGAAAATATTCTGGTTTACTGGGTGTGGTTGCTCATGCCTATAATCCCAGCATTTTGGGAGGCTAAGGCAGGAGGATTACTTGCCCAGGAGCTGGAGGCTAGCCTGGGCAACATGGGGAAACCCATCTCTTAGAAAAAGATGCAAATAATAATAATAATAAACTAGCCAGGTGTGGTTCTGCACACCTGTAGTCCCAGCTGTTCAGGAGATTAAGGTAAAAGGATCGCTTGGGTCCAGAAGGTGGAGGCTGCAGTGAGCCATGATCACACCACTGCACTCCTGCCTGGGTGACAGAGAGACCCTCCTTGTCTCAAAAGAGAGAGAGAGAGAGAGAGAGAGAGAGAGAGAGAAATATCTTGTTTTAGCGTGTGACTCACTTGTGAATACAAGCATGTTTTAAACTCATTTTCTGTTTCTCCACAATTTCCTATTAAAAGCTAGATTAAAATATAAATGACTAAGTAAAAATGGTTTTAAGAATCCCCTTATATAAATACCCGTCAAAAGTAGAAAAATACATAGATGGAATTGCCTCAAATAATGCAAAGAAATCTGTCATAGCAACGTAAGTATTATATGAAGAACTGGTGGAATACTCAGAATTGTTCAGAATCTACCAGTTTTGTTCTTAGAGAGCCAATAAGGGCCAGTGAAAGCTAAGGGTCACCTTGATCTTTTAACTCCCTTGGATTAAATGCCAGTACCAAGATGTGCAGACAGTCTGGCATTCTGCCAATTGATGGCTGGGGCTTCCCAGAGGAGCCTCACATTCTTATGGTTACCCCTGACTGCAAGTCCCTATTTCTACTGAATTGGATGTAAGTGTGAATCCTAGCATAGTCCTCTATAAGCTGCTTCTGTTCTGTACCAAATCATTCCAGATATGGAAATGGCTTTCCTTCATTTTCTTCCAAACAAACAAAATTCAGAAAACAAGTAATAAGTAAAGCCCATGTTCCCACCAATACTCCACTTGGCAGACTTTATACAGGCGGCTGGAGAAGATCAAAGAAATTTACATTGTAGCAATTCAAACAACAGATGAACATAGTATAACCTGGTTCCAAAACCACTTTGACTCGCTCCCTGCCAGGGTATTGCTGGTCACACCAACCCCAATGAAGCTTCTGCCCCTTCAGCATCTTGCTAACTTCCCTCTCTTTCTCCTCTCTCTCCTCTCAATTTCTAAATCCTGCTGATTCCAAGTGCAGAACATTTAGCTCTTCGATTTCCCTTTCTCCTCCTAACACCATGTGATTTGTTGTTACTTTTTTTTTTAACAAAGTCAGTTCCTTGTAACAGAAATGCTAATGTTGCTACCAAGAATTTTTTTTTTTTTACAGTCTCACTTTGTTGCCCAGGCTGGAGTGCAGTGGCGTGGAGCCCACTGCAACCTCTGCTGCCCAGGTTCAAGCAATTCACCTGCCTCAGCCTTCCAAGTAGCTGGGAGTACAGACACCTGCCACCATGCCCGGCTAATTTTTGTTGTTGTTGTTTGTTTGTCTGTTTAGTAGAGATGGGATTTCACCATCTTAGCCAGGCTGGTTTTGAACTCCTGACCTCATGATTCACCCGCCTCACCCTCCCAAAGTGCTGGGATTGCAGGCGTGAGCCACCATGCCCAGCCCCAAGAATGTTTTTTATAATGCCCTTTCCATTGTAATCATATAACCTTTTTTTTTTTTTTTTTTTTGAGACAGAGTCTCACTCCATCACCAGGCCCCAGGCTGGAGCGCAGTGGCATGACCTCGGCTCACTGCAACCTCTGCCTCCCGGATTCAAGCAATCCTTCTGCCTCAGCCTCCCAAGTAGCTGGGACTACAGGTGCACACCACCACACCCAGCTAATTTTTTTGTATTTTTTTTTTTTAGTAGAGACAGGGTTTCACCATGTTGGCCAGTATGGTCTCGATCTCTTTAGTGATCCACCCACCTCAGCCTCCCAGTAATCATATAATCTTAAAAGGCATTTAGTCCAACACCCTTGAGAAATCTGTAAGAAAAGGGATTAACAACTTACTCCAGTTCTCACAACTTAGACGCAGCAGAGCAAGCACAAAAACCCTGTTCTCTCCACTCTGCGTGCTGTTCTCTATTACTAAATGCAAATGCTAAGACAATTAAATATCCATTAATAAAAGCCACTAGACAAAGTATTAATTTTATTTGTTCATTTACTAAATTGTAAGAAAGTAATGTATCTATCTAATACAAGTAGTCCCAAAAATTTTTAATCATCAAATTTTTTTTGAGCACATAAATATTCCAGGTTGAGTAAATGCTTTCGTTTGACACATAGATCCCTTGTGGCATGGCCCCAAATTACCTAGTTTATGTCTATAAATACCATCTATATACTGATGAGTCCCCAGACTTATGTATTGTCACTCCTGACCTAAGCTCCGTACTTGTGCATCTAAATGCCTTCTTTACCAAGCCAACTGGCTGGCTAAAAGGCAAGACAGAATTCCTGGGTCCTTTCTCTGCTGCCCCTTAAATAGTTCCTTCCTTGGATTCTCCATTTCAGTAAATAGCATCACAGCTGCCCAATTGCTCAGGCCAAACATCTTCAGATTTGCCTTTGATTCAGTTCATTCAGTTAAAATCTATGCCTACTTTATCAGTTCCTCTTACAAAATATATTCTGAATCCATCCTGTCTATCTCCACCATAACCACCCTTATCCAAGAGCTCATGACTAGGCTGCAGTAATAGACTTCTTTTTTTTTATTATAACTTTAAGTTCTGGGGTACATGTACAGATCGTGCAGGTTTGTTACATAGGTATACAAATGTATAGCCATGGTGGTGGTTTGCTGCATCCAACACTCAGTCATGTACATTAGGTAGTTCTCCTAATGCTATCCCTCCCCAATCCTCCCTGCTATTCCCCACCTAGTCCCCCACCCCCCAGGCCCCAGTGTGTGATGTTCCACTCCCTATTTCCATGTGTTCTCATTGTTCAACACCTACTTATGAGTGAGAACATGCAGTGTTTGGTTTTCTGTTCTTGTGTCAGTTTGCTGAGAATGATGATTTCCAATTTCATTCATGTCCCTGCAAAGGAGATGAACTCCTCCTTTTTATGGCTGTGTAGTATTCCATGGTGTATATGTGCAATGTTTTCTTTATCCAGTCTACCATTGGTGGGCATTTGGGTTGGTTCCAAGTTTCTGCTATTGTAAACAGTGTTGCAATGAACATACCTGTGCATATGTCTTTATAATAGAATGATTTATAATCCTTTGGGTATATACCCAGTAATGGGATTGCTGGATCAAATGTTTTTGGAGTGGCTGGTACTGGTTGTTTCTTTCCTTGTTTAGTGCTTCTTTCAGGAGCTCTTGTAAGGAAGGCCTGGTGGTGACGAAATCTCTGAGCAATTGCTTGTCCATAAAGGATTTTCTTTCCCCTTCACTTATGAAGCTTAGTTTGGCTGGATATGAAATTCTAGGTTGATCTCAAGCTCATTGCTGACTTCTCAAATAAAGCTAATTTTCTTTTTCACCAAAAAAAAGAAATTTAGGTTAGTAGTTCTTTTATTTAGGGATGTTGAATATTGGCCCCCACTCTCTTCTGGCTTGTAGGTTTTCTGCCGAGAGATCCACTGCGAGTCTGATGGGCTTCCCTTTGTGGATAACCCAACCTTTCTCTCTGGCTGCCCTTAGCATTTTTTCCTTCATTTCAACCCTGGTGAATCTGATGATTATGTGCCTTAGGATTGCTCTTCTTGAGTACTATCTTTGTGATATTCTCTGTATTTCCTGGACTTAAATGTTGGCCTGCCTTGCTAGGTTGGGGAAGTTCTCCTGGATAATATCCTGAAGAGTGTTTTCCAGCTTGGATTCATTCTGTCACATTCAGGTACACCTATCAAATGTAAATTAGGTCTTTTCACATAATCCCATATTTCTTTATTGATTCTTTTTAATCTTTTTTCTCAAATCTTGCCTTCTCATTTTATTTTCTTGAATTGATCTTTAATCTCTGATATCCTTTCTTCTGCTTGGTCAATTTGGCCCTTGAAACTTGTGTATGCTTCGTGATGTTCTCACGCTGTGTTTTTCAGCTCCATCAGGTTGTTTATGTTCTTCTCTAAGCTGTTTATTCTAGTTAGCATTTTTTCTAACCTTTTATCAAGGTTCTTAGTTTTTTTGCATTGGGTTAGAACATGTTCTTTTAGCACAGAGAAGTTTGTTATTACCTGTTTCTCTCAATTCTTCAGACTCATTCTCCATCCAGTTTTGTTCCCTTGCAGGTGAGGAGTTGCGATCCTTTGGAGGAGGAGAAGTGCTCTGGTTTTGGGTGTTTTCATCTTCTTTGCACTGGTTTCTTCCCATCTTCATGGTTTTATCTACCTGTGGTCTTTGTAGTTGTTGACTTTCAGATGGGGTCTCTGAGTGGACATCCTTTTTGTTGATGTTGAAGCTATTTCTTTCTGCTTTTTAGTTTTCCTTCTAACAGGCAGGCCCCTCTGCTGCAGGACTGCTGGAGGTTCACTCCAGACCCTGGTGCCTGGGGATCACCCGTTGGGGCTGCAGAACAGTAAGGGTTGCTGTCAGTTTCTTCTTCTGTTATCTTCTTCCCAGAAGGATACCTACCAGATGTCTGCCTGGACTCTCCTTTATAAGGTGTCTTTTTGGATTTAAGAGAGTTGGGAAACTGCTTGAGGAGACAGTCTGTCCCTTACCAGAACTCAAGTGCTGTGCTGGGAGCTCCATTGTTCCATTCAGAGCTTCTGGGTAGGTACGTTTAAGTCTGCTGCAGCGGAACTCATAACTGCCTCTTTTCTCGGGTGCCCTGTCCTGGAGAGGTGGGGCTTTATTTATAAGTTCCTGACATGCTGCTGTCTTTTTTCAGAGATGCCCTGCCCAGCAAGGAGGTAGCCTAGTCACAGTCTGCCAGCAGAGGTGTTGTTGAGCTGCATATACACCATGGGCTCTGACCAGCTGCTGTGTAGACTTCATTGCGATTTTGTTTACATAGGTACAGTTAAAACTGCCTCAGCACTGGCAGACTCTCTCAGTAGTGCAGACTGCCTCAGTAATGGCAGACACCCTTCCCCCAACCGAGCTGGACTGTCATGGGTCCAGTTGCACTTGCTGCAAAACTCTCAATCCAGAACATTTCAGATTGCTAGTCTTTGTGGGGGTGAGACCCACCGAGCCAGATCACCTGGCTCCCTGTTTCAGCCTCCTCTTTTTCAGTCGAATGGGTGGCTCTGTCTCCCAGGCATTACAGGCACCAGTTGAAACAGCCACCCAGATTTGTGTGAGTTTTTGTGGGGAAATCCGCGACACTGGCTGAAACAGCCATTCTGGAAACTTGTGGCCCTTTTCAGCCGGGAATCCCATGGTCTGTGGGCAGTAAAAACTTGTTTGGAAATGCAGTGATCATTCACCTTCTGCTTTGCTCTTGTTGGGAACTGCACCCCAGAGCTGTTCCTATTCAGCCATCTTGGATCTCCCCTCTGTCTCCTGATTTTTTAATGATCACCATTTTAACTGGTGTGAGGTGGTATCTCAATATGGTTTTGATTTGCATTTCTCTAATAACCAGTGATGATGAGCTTTTCTTCAGGTTTGTTGGCTGCATAAATGTCTTCTTTTGAAAAGTGTCTATTCATATCCTTTGCCCACTTTTTGATGGGGTTGTTTGTTTTTTTCTTGTAAATTTGTTTAAGTTTTCCATAGATTCTAGATAGTAACCCTTTATCAGATGGTAGACTGCAAAAATTTTTTCCCATTCTGTTGGTTGCTGGTTCACTCTATTGATAGTTTCTTTTGCTGAGCATAAAACTCTTAAGTTTAATTAGATCCCATTCATCTATTTTGGCTTTTGTTGCCATTGCTTTTGGTGTTTTAGTCATGAAGTCCGTGCCCATGCCTATGTTCTGAAAGGTGTTGCCTAGGTTTTATTCTAGAGTTTTTGTGGTGTTAGGTCTCATGTTTAAATCTTTAACCATTTAGAGTTAATTTTTGTATAAGGTGTAAGGAAGGGATACAGTTTCAGCTTTCTGTATATGGCTAGCCAATTTTCCCAACACCATTTATTAAACAGGGAATCCTTTTCCCATTGCTTGTTTTCATCTGGTTTGTCAAAGATCATCTGGTTGTAGTTGTGCGGCATTCTTTCTGAGGCCTCTATTCTGTTCCGTTGGTCTATATCTCTGTTTTAGTACCAGTACCATGCTGTTTTGATTGCTGTAATCTTGTAGTAAAGTTTGAAGTCAGGTAGTGTGATGCATCCAGCTTGGTATTTTTTGCTTAGGATTGTCTTGGCTATGTGGGCTCTTTTTTGGTTCCATATGAAGTTTAAGGTATTCTTTTCCAATTCTGTGAAGTCATTGGTAACTTGATGGTGATAGCATTGAATCTATAAATTACTTTGGGCAATATGGCTATTTTCACGATATTGATTCTTCCTAATCATGAACATGGGATGTTTTTCCATCTGTTTGTACCCTCTGTTATTTCCTTGAGCAGTGATTTGTAGTTCTCCTTGAAGAGGTCCTTCACATTCCTTCTTAGTTGTGTTCCTAGGTATTTTATTCTTTTTGTAGCAATTGTGAATGAGACTTTACAGATGACATGATTGTATATTTAGAAAACCCCATTGTCTCAGCCCAAAATCTTAAGCTGATAAGCAACTTCAGCAGTCTCAGGATACAAAATCATTGTGCAAAAATCACAAGCATTCCTATACACCAAAAATAGACAAACAGAAAGCCAAATCATGAGTGAACTCCCATTCACAATTTAAGAGACTTCTTACTAGCTAGTTTCAGTCCTCCATTCCTGCCTCCTACAGTCTATTATCCACAAAGCGGCCCAAGTGGTTCTTAAAAGTGTAAAACATGGCCAGGCATGGTGGCTTATGCCTGTAATCCCTGCACTTTAGGAGGCCAAGGTAGGCGGATCACGAGGTCAAGAGATCAAGATCATCATGGCCAATATGGTGAAACTCCATCTCTACTAAAAATGTTAAAAACTAGCTGGGTGTGATGGCATGTGCCTGTAATCTTAGCTACCCAGGAGGTTGAGGCAGGAGAATCACTTGAACCAGGGAGGCAGAGGTTGCAGTGAGCAGAGATTGCATCACTGCACTCCAGCCTGGCAACAGAGCAACAGAGCGAGACTTCGTCTGAAAAAAAATAAAAATAATACTCTTGCTCAAAACCCTCCACTGTCTTTCCAAGCAAAACAACCAAGTCTCTTTCTTGACCCTACAGGCCTGTACATGCTCTGGCCCTGTTTCTCTGTGATTAAATATATCATCCTCTTCCTAATGGTTTTTATGTCTTGTCTTGCTAAGAAATCCTTTCTATTGCAAGAACATAAGGACATTCTCCTAATTTTTTTCTAAAGGTCTGTAATCCATGTGGAATTGATTTTAGGGTATGGCGTGATGAAGGAATCCACTTTCCATTTTTCCTCATAAACAGCCAATTACCTCCACACCACTTATTGGATAATTCATTCTTTCTTCACTGGGCAACTCACATTCCTATGAATGGGATCTGTTTCTAGCTCTCGATTCCGTTCCATTGGTCTATATTTCTGTAGATCTGAGCCAATACTGGATTACAATAATTATTAGAGCTTTATATTAAACCTTGATGTCTGATAAGGCAGCTTCCCCACCTGCACCTTTTACTTGTTCAGGAATTTCTGATATTGTTGTATATTTGCTTTTCTGCATACATTTTAGAATCAGCATTGCTCATAAATCTACAAATATAAGCTTATAAATCTAGTTTGCATTGAATTTACAAATTATATTGGTAGCAATGGTAACTATGAATAGATGTTGAACACTATCAAGTGCTTTGTGTGCATCCGTTGAGATCACCTTAATGCTCTTCTCCTCTACTCTGGTGATTGACAATTGCAATAAAATAATTTTCTATTTTTAAACCAATTTTTATCCCAATATAACCCAATGTGACCATGTTTTTTATACATTGCTGGATTTAATTTACCAATATTTGATTTACAATATTGTGAAAATGTTCATAAGTAAGTTCATATTATTTTTGTCTTGTTTTGGAATCAAGATGATACTAGCCTCAGAAAGTAATTCCCTCTTTTTCTAACTCTCGGGAAGAACTTCTGTGGTATTATAATTATCTCTTCCTTGAAAGATTGGTAAAATGCACCATATCAAGGATCTGGGCCTGGGTTGCTTTTCTTTTGGCAAGGTCTCACTTGGTTACCCAGACTGGAGTGCAGTGGTGTGATTATAATTGAATGAGCAACCTCGATCACCTGGGCTCAAGTGATCCCTCCAGCCTCAGCCTCCCAAGTAGCAGGGACCACAGGCGTGTGCCACCACACTCAGCTTGTTCTCGTGTTTTTTTACACAGGCATGGTTTTGCCATGTTGCCCAGGCCTGGGTTTCTTTGTGAAAACATTTTAAACTACTAATTTTATCTTTAATTAATCATTATAGGATTGTTTATGCTATTTTTTCCTTGAACTGGTTTTGCCTAGTTAGATGTTTCTAGAAATTCATCCTTTTTTCTAAATATTCTAATCACTGGCATGAAATTTTTAATAGAATTTTGTTTCATCATATCTCATGTACTCATGGGTATATCCCTTTTTTAATTCCTAATTCTTTACTTGTGCCATCTCTCATTTCTGTAAAGTCAATGAAGTTGTATCTGTATTGTTAGTGTTTTTCACAAAACCAACTTCTGACATTGTCAAATCTCTCTGGTGTATTTTTATTTACTATTTCATTCATTTCTCCTCTTTTCTTTCTTTTTATTTTTTCATTCCTGCTACTTTCATGAGTTTATTCTGTTTTCTTTTTTTCCCTAACTTTAGTTGACTCTGTAATTTACTAATTCTTAATCCTTCTTTTCTCTTATATTTACTTCTATTTTCCTCAAATTACTGCTTTAACTTTATCCTCTGTTTTGGTAATGAGTATGCCCCTTATAATTATATGTCATGTCTCTCTGATAGTAATTCTTTGAAGCTAGACTTGCTTTAAAGACTATTGCATGTCAATTTTTGCAAATGCTGCATGTACTCTTGAGAACATGATGTGTTCCTTAGTTATCAGAGTTCTTAGGTACAGGACTCAATATACACGCATTAGGTCAAGTTTTTAACTTGTGTTCAGGTCTTCTCTATCTTGCTTTATGTATTCATAACCAGTCAAATACTAGCGAGGCGATTTCATGGAGGATTTATCTATTTTTCCTTGACCTTTTCTGAATTTATTCTGCCTTCTTTATTTTGTATACATTTTATTAAGTGCATATAAAATGTAGAATTGCTTTATAATACTGGTGAATTGAATCTTTTACATTTCATAGCTACCCTTTATATTTTAAATAATTGGTTTTTGTCTTTTTTGATAGAAATATGGGTACCCTATATTTGTTTGGGGGTTTTTTGTTTGTTTTATTTGTTTGCTTTATCCTTTTACTTTTAACTTTTCTATGCCCTTAATTTGTAGGTTTGCTGTTGCTCAAGAGCAAATAGCGAATTTTGGGTTTTATCCAATTTGATTAAGCTCTGCCTTTAAATGACAAGTTTAGTTCTTTTCTGTTCACTGTGATTATTGAAATATATGAACTTTTTTCAATCATTTCAGCCATATACCTGGGCTTTCTAGTTATTCCACATTCTTCATGCTTCTTTTTTTTTTTTTCTTCCTTTCATGTTTTTGGATTGAGTGTTTTTTTACTCAGTTTTCCCCTGTGCTAATTTGAACATTATAAACTCTATTTTTATTCCTTCAGTGATCACCCTTGAAATCTTACCATGCAAATTTAACAATGTCAAGTGTTCATCAAATCTTACCCTCCTTCTGAGAAATATAAAAATTTTAACTTCAATCACCTCCCTCCCAACTTACGTGCTATTGTTGTCCATTTTCTTTCTTTTGTACCTTTCTCTTCTTTCTGGATTCTTTTAAGATCTTCTCTTTGTCTCTTATATGACAATGTATCAGTGAAATACTATAGCGGAATGTATTTTACTTTCCTTGTTTGTTATTCCTACACTTGTAGAAGAATAATTTCCATCATCCTGAAAAATTTTTAGACACAATCTCTTCAAATACTCCCTCCCTGCCCCACCCTCTGTATTCTCTCATTTTAACTCTAAAGTGTTCTATCTTTTCATTTTATCCTCTATGACTATATTTTCTCTTCTATATTTTTCTCTCTTTGCTCTTTGTGGGTAATATCTTCAGAAACTTTCCTCTCATTTATGAATTTTCTTTTAATTTGCATTAACATTTTTAAAACAAAAACTGAGCTTTAATTTCAATCATTATATTTTTTTATTTCTAGAAGTTGTATTGCTAATTTTCAAGTCTCTTTAGTTACTGTTGATAGTCTCTTTTTTAACTCATTTAGATTATTTCATTTTGTGTTTTTTTTATTTTATTTTTTTGGTCCTGTATCTGCAAAGTCTACAGTCTAAAGCCATGAATGGTCTAAATCTGTTTACTTCTGCTAACTGTCACTAGCTATGACTTGCTTTTTGACTGCTGGTAAGTTTTATTTTTGAGTTCATGCAAGGCTGAATTTAAACCATAGGAATTCAGAGGGGCGTGCAGAGCAGTGCTTTCCTCCAGGGATGATTTATGTTTGTTTCTGCAAGGTGCCTGGAGGCCCTTAACTGAACACTTGTCATGACATTTCAGCTTACTCTGAGGTTCTACTGTCACCTTAAGTTGCTAACACAGTCTCGGTTCAGAAACTAATATATCCAGTCCCTGACAGTAGTCAATGCCCTTTGATTGAATATCAAATCTCCTCTCCTCCAGCCACCTGCAAAGAGAACTGTGAGTATTACCCCCTTCCCTCTTCCCCATCTCCCCAGCATTCCCTTCCTACCACAGCTTGCCAACTGTAGTCTTTGATGCCTCCAGAATCAGGACCAGGAAAAAGGGGATTAGGGAAAAGGAAACATACTGCAGCAGGGCCATCTTTGTGACAAGCATGGCTAGCTGGTTCTTTCTCTCATAGACACCCTTGTGGGTACTTTAGAGATTCTCCTATTGGATTTTTTCAATTGCAACACATGAGACATGGGTGATGCCTTTTTTTGTTTTTAATATGGACTTTTTTTAGTACAGTTTTAGATTTGCAGTGAAATTGAGAAGAAGATACAGGCATAACCATTAATTCAGGTAGACAAGGAGGTGGCCGCTACATGCACAGCCCCATGCATTTACAGTCCCCCATATCAACATCCCCTCCAGGGTGATACATTTGTTACAACAGATGAGCCTACATTGACACATCATCACTCAAAGCCCATAGTTTATGTTAGACGTCACTCTTGGTGTTGTATATTCTATAGACTTTGATGAATGTGTAATGAGATGTGTCCATCACTATAGTATCACACAGAGTGATTTCAGTACCCTGAAATCCTCTGTGCTCCACCCACTTATCCCTCCCTCCCCTCTAATCTCTGACACCACTGATCTTTTTAACTGTTTTCCTAATTTTGCCTTTTCCAGAATGCCATAAAATTGGGATCATACAGTGTACATAAAGAAGCCTTCTCAGATCTGCCTCTTTCACTTGGTAATATGCATTTAAGTTTCCTCCACATGTTTTCATTACTTAATAGCTCATGTCTTCTTTAGAGCTGAGTAATAGTCCATTGTATAGGCGTACCACAGCTTTTTCATCCATCCACTCCCATCTTGATTGCTTCCAATCTTTGGCAATTATGAGTAAAGCTGTCGTACACATCTGTGTGTCATTATCTCTGTGAACATAAGTTTTCACCTTCTTTGGGTAAATGTCAAGGACTGTGAATCCTGGATCCCACAGTAAGAGTATGTTTGGTTTTCTATGAACTGTCCATTGTCTTCCAAAGTGAGTGATGGTCTTTCTCCCAAATGAACCAGCTGCTTCCCCTCAGCCCACCTGCAGTTCTCCCTTCAGACTCTTAGTTGCAGTTCATTACCTCCTCCATCCTGGCCTCTGGACAAGGTCTTAAAGTGGCTTCAGGCTGACTTTCCCTCCCACATGGACCACATCTGGCCCACGGAGGAGCACCCCATCAATGCCTCAGGGAGCACAGCTACTTCCTTGATGCAGCAGCAACTCCGCTGGACTGCACCTTAGCAGCTGGTGCCTCCTCCCCTGTTCTTACCTGGTAACTAAGGATTGAGTACAAAACACGGTGTGGCAAGGAATATGTTCCCTTCCTCCAGAAAGGCTGTCTTTGCTTGTGGTAGAAAAGAGAGTACATGCAGGCCGTCTGCCCACGTCCCAGCAGAAACAGAGCTCATCAGAGCCTGGGTTGCTCTTGTCTGAAGCTGGTCACCTGCTGGCCCTTACGCTTGCAACTGGGTCTCAGCTGACAACCTGAGGTGCTTACAGGGCACCTGCTCCTTGGTGCCTGAATTGACAGTTACGTCCACCCAGCACCATGAGCGTGCCAGCTTCTTGGCTTAGCTTTGCAGCTGCTTCTATTTGGTTTCTGGGCATCACACTGTTCACATGCACAAGTTCAGACATCAGGAAATGGTTTGAAGAGAAATCACATAAAGACACAATTTTCCCTGGTTCCCTTTTCTCTGTGTTCATGGCCCATCAAGTCTTGACAACTTTGTATCCTGAATTCCAATGTTTTTGACTGTGGCAAGCTATGAGCTGCCACTTTCTGTTTGGGTTTCTCACCCCATGACAGGACTTGAATCAGCGAATGGTCCCAGGGGCCAAGAACAGCTGCTAAGAAAGAACTCATTTCAATGCACTTCTCTCCTTTCTAACAACTTGGCCCTCGGATTCCAGCAACCTTGATTGCTCTTTAATGCTCTCAGACTGCTATATTACAGTTTGGCTTTCACAGTTCTTCAGCAGGAGGGTTATTCTGATACAAAATCCTCCTTCACAGCCAGAAATGGAAATCCCCTTTAAGGTTTATTGTTGTTGTTTTCAAATAATGTACCAGGTGGCGTATTTTCTTATATAATGAATATATCTTTCTCTTGGCTTTAAATGTGAAAGATAATTTGACATAGAACAAAAATGCTTGGTTCACAAACACTTTTTCCTAAAAATTCTGTAAATGTGGTTCCATATTCTGTTTTTGTTTGTTTGTTTGTTTTCAAGACAGAGTGTTGCTCTTGTTGGAAAACTCTGCCTGGATTGCAGTGGTACCATCTCAGCTCACTGCAACCTCCGCCTCCCAGGTTCAAGCAATTCTCCTTCCTCAACCTCCCAAGTAGCTGGGATTACAGGCACGCACCACCACACTTGGCTAATTTTGTGTTTTTAGTAGAGATGGGGTTTCACCATGTTGGACAGGCTGGTCTCAAACTCCTGACCTTCAGTGAACCACCCTCCTTGGCCTCCCAAAGTGCTGGGATTACAGGCGTGAGCCACCGAGCTGTCAGCCAAATTCTTTTTGCACTTGATGATTCAGAGGATAACTCCAATGTGGGCCCGATCTTTGTTCCTTTGTAAAAATTAAATTAAATGGACATTAATTAAATTAATGATTCAAAGAATACACTAAAAAGACTGAGTTCATATAGAAAGCAATGTCTGCACGGATGTTCTGCACAGGTGGCTGAGAAGGGATCTCACAACTCCCAAGCTCTTGCCACAACCAGAGGGCAGGGGCCAGTGGGCAGCTGGGTGCAAGGATTATTTGTGAGGAGGGATTTGGGAGGTGGTTTTAGAGTGTTTCTTCCAAGCCCTCCCTGGCTCTTCCACTGCAAGTGTTGGGGTGAAGTGGTGCAAGGGGGATGTGTCACTGGAGCCCTCGGAAGCACTGAAATTAAAAAACCTCTTGGCTGGGCCCAATGGCTCACGCCTGTAATTCCTACGCTTTGGGAGGCCAAGACCGGCAAATCATGAGGTCAGGAGATTGAGGCCATCCTGGCCAACATGGTGCAACCCTCTCTCTACTAAAAATACAAAAAATTAGCCAGGTGTGGTGGTGGGCACCTGTAGTCCCAGCTACTCGGGAGGCTGAGACAGGAGGATCGCTTAAACCCAGGAGGCAGAGATTGCAGTGAGCCGAGATCCCACCACAGCACACCAGCCTGGGCAACATAGCAAGACTAGATCTCGAAAATAAAAAATAAACCTTTCTCATGTAGCCTTCTCTCTAGCAGTGCTTCTACACTGACCATGTTTAGAAATTAGCAAATAGCATATGGTCTCAACTAAATTAAACACCCCGAAAAAAATAGTTTAAGGAAACATACCAAAAGGATTATTATGTATTTAGAATCTGGGTAATATTTAATTTTTGTTTTCATATATTTCCTTATTTTCCAAAAATTGAAAAAAAAATCTACTTTTATAATGTAAACCCATATTTTCTAAATGCCTAAACACACAATGTTTAACACGAGACTATGTATGCTGTGTATGTATGTTTATCGTGCAACCAGGTAAAAATTATCCACATGGAAAATACCTGGATAGAACTCCTCCCTCCACAAAACAAATCCCAGCGTTCTCCTCTGCACAGCGATTTTTCTATCTATCTATAGATATAGATATAGATATAGATATAGATATAGATATAGATATAGATGTAAATTTTCAAATTTTTATGTAATGAGAGAAGGAGGGAAACTTTAAGAAAATATCAGCCCTAGACATATGGCCCACCTGTGTGTGGGGTGGTCTGAAGAACGCACCTGGAACATTCACATCCAGGGTCCCCAGGGAGCCCAGTGTCCTCCCACCCCAAACTCAGACCCAGCCCTCGTGCTACCTCTTAAGGGGGTAATTGTTCGGTTTCTTTTCTTTCTTTCTTTCTTTTTTTTTTAATTGAGTTTCTTTCTGTCGCCCAGGCTGGAGTGCACTCTCGCTCACTGCAACCTCCGTCTCCTGGGTTCAAACGATTCTCCTGCCTCAGCCTCACAAGTAGCTGGGATTACGGGAGCCCACCACCACGCCCAGTTAATATTTGTATTTTTAATAGAGATGAGGTCTGACTATGTTGGCTAGTCTGGTCTCGAACTCCTAACCTCAAATGATCCACCCGCCTCAGCTTCCCAAAGTGCTGAAATTACTGACATGAGCCACCGTGCCCAGCGGTTCTTTTCATTTTCCTTCACGACCTTTTCTAGCTCACACCACCGCTCGTCCTTGGAGTCCCGACTCCTCTACATTGGGTCCCATTACACTGGCCCTTGATACACACATTCCCACACTGTCAACTCTTTCACCCCAACTCTTCGACTCCTATCTCTCCGGGAGCCCGCGAGCTCCTGGGACAAGGACGCCACCATCTCCAAGCTCCCTCTCCAGGCTGAGCTCGGGCGGGCTTTCCACAAATGCGATGGAACAGCAACGGTGTCCTTCCTCCCTCAGCCCTTTCTAGCCCTCATCCTTGGAATTCCCAGCCCCCAGCTTTGTTTGGGAAATCAAAAGAGGCCAAAAGGCACCAAGCAGCTAACTGGGAAGAGAAGCCCGAGTCCCCCTCCCAGGTCAGTAGTTAGCGCGGCCAGGGAAAGGGCTGCCCTGGCACAGTCGGGTCCTTAATAGCGCCTGCCCCAGAAGCTGCCTTCGGATGGACAGCCAAGCGAATCGCCATGAAAAATTCATCAGCCTCTGCTTGTCCGCGGCCCAGATGCGCGCAAAGCAGATGACCTGGCAGGAACGAGCCGCAGTGAAGCCCGCGGGAGCAGCAGCCGCAGAGGGGAGACCAGGCACCCGCCATCAGGGAGAGCCTCGCGCCTGAGCTGGGCGCACCCAGAGAAGGGGCACGAGCAGGGAGGGAGGCCACCAAGGCCGGGGTAGCCCCGACACTTTTGGAATCCAGCAGGCCCAGCTCTGGCCAGCGCCTCCAATCCTGAAGCGCGCACCTGGGGAGCGCACGCACCGCCCACCCGCAAGGGGCTTGGCCTGGCTGAAAGCCAAGTTATTCTCGAAAACACCCGTGGAAAGCACACGCCAAGCTCCTGGGGCCTCTAGGGTATGCAAAGAGGCCGGCCCTGGGAGACTAAATAAGTCTCTCCTGCTAGGACCTAGTCCCTTGCCAGCAGCTCCCGCGGCCACCGCGCAGCCAGAGCGCACCGTCCCTGGGGCTTTGGGGTTGCCAGGGCCGGCTAGTGCGGCAGCCTGGGTGGGTGGTGGGGGCTGACGGCGGGGCCAGGGCTGGAGAAACGCAACTGAGCCGCAGGTTCTGGAGGCCTCTACAGCCCCTGCCATCTGGGCACTGCACAGACAGACGCTGCTTGAGCCTCGGAGCTCGCCGCCTCCATGCTGGCTGCCAGCAGCTCCGCTGCCGCTGCAGGGGTGTTCCACGTCGGGGACTGCGGGACCAGCGCCCGCTCCCCAGTTCTCTGCAATGTGAAGTCATTTTCTTAAACTAGACTTTAAATAACCACCGATGACTTGCCTACGGGCCACGCAGATGCTGTGCTCTGACCTCGCTGGGATGCGCAGCATTTTTGTACTATTTTGCTTTTGAATCAAATTAGGGAGTTTGGAGAAGTTTTAGATTCAGGTCAGGCTTTCCCAGGACTTCCAGGCCGGGGACTGAGCTGATCTTAGGCCAACAGCGCCATCGGGTGGTTATAATCCGCATGTACACGCCAGTGCCTGCCCACCGGAGAGAGTGATGTAATGGTCTAGGACGGTTACTGAAGCCAGTTCTGCAGCAGGCCAGATGTTACCGGTTGACTGGTAACCCAGTTTTTCGTGTAAGTCCCTGAGCGAGGGAGTTTCTTTATAGGACGAATGCTAGATTTTGAAACAGAAATTCCCCTCTTTGCAATCTATTCTAGAGAGTGGATTTGAAGCTAGAGAGACATGGGACATGAAAATCCAACCTCTTTGATTCCCAGCCCCACTACCTGACCTCATCCTTAGGTCCCACCAAGCCAGGATGTGAATGCATGCCTCTTGATCCCCGCTGTGGAACTGTCTTACATTCCTATGCTGTCATGGTCTCCACCAACTCATGCATTCCTTCAGGACTGCAAACAGACTCCACACTGCCTGAAAAATTCCCAGGACACTGATCCTCACCAGAGTTGCTGGGTTCCTCAGACTTCCTTTTCTTCCCTTCCAACCCCAGCCTGCGCTGGCCTCCGCCAGGGCCCTCCAGCACCTCGGACCTCTCAGCTGTCTCTCTACTCTTCGCTTCTTACCTTGACTTTCCCGGCGTCCTGCAATTGCTTTATTGTCTTGTACACCATCCGGTCAAGATTAACTAGAGAATGTCACCAAAATGCAGACTGGACAGCTGCACATTTAAGCTGTGGGGCTTCAGGTGAGTCCTCACTGCAACTCACAGTTTTCAGCATTTGTTGATTCCTGCTTTGCAGATATTCCAAATGTTTCCCTCTATTTGTTAGCTCTTGCCCGTACCACATTTCACAATTTGAGAAACAGCTTCTACTTTCCAGAGATGAAGCTGGCCTCGTGTGGGTTTCCTCAAGGTTGCCTCGTCTGCCCTTAAAATGTTTGTATTGTCTCTTATCTTTTCATCCTCTGTTACTTCAGCAGGGAAAAATCCTTTGTCTTTCCAAACCAAATGCATCTTCTTTTATCTTTAACATAAAATCATATGAAGCCCAAACAAAGCAGGGGAAAAAAACTCAAAATAGAAGCGAAAGGAAACTTCAAGAAACTATTATTAACATTCTCAGAAGAATGAATAAAAAATATTGTCCACATGGATAAAAAAGGATGCCACGAGAAAAGGAGGATTCGGAAGGTGGAAAAGTCCTCTTAGAAATTAAAATATATGGTAGCAACAATGAAAGTTTCAAAAGAAGAGTTCGAATAGAGACTTAGTGAAGCCTTCCAGAAAGTAGAACAAAAGGACAAGTGGACAATTTTTGGAAACGAAGAAGAAAAACTACAGCATCGGTGCAAGAGGCCACATCAGCTATGTAATTCGAGAAGCTCAGTGAAAAAAAGATGCTCTTTAAGAATCTTGAAGAAGCCAGGGTCAGTGTCACACACCTGTAATTCCAGCCACTTGGGAGGCTGAGGCAGGAGGATGGCTTGAGTCCAGGAGTTCAAGGTCAGCCTGGGCAACATAGAGAATCCCTGTCTCTAAAAAAAAAAAAAAAATTTACCAGACATGGTGGCTGATGTCTGTATTCTCAGCTACTAGGAAGGATTATTTGAACCCAGGAGTTCAAGTCTGCAGTGAACCTTTTCTAGCTCTTTTTTATTATTAATTATGGTTTCTTTTTTAGAAACAGGGTCTCACCCTGTCACCCAGACTTCTGTGTAAGGTACAATTCTGCCTCATTGCAGCCTTGAACTCATGAGCTTCAAGGATCTTACCACCTCAACCTCCTAAACAACTGGGACTTCAGGCACATGCCACCATGCCCAGATAAATTTTTAATTTTTATTTTGTAGAGAAGATATCTCACTATGTTGCCCAGCCTAGTCTCCAACTCCTGGGCTCAAGCAATCCTCCTCCCTCAGCCTCTCAAAGTGCTGGCCTGAGTCACTGTGCCCAGCCCTTCTCTAGTTCTAAGTAGCAACCTTCTCCAGTGAGTCTTGGCCAGATGGGGCATAAGACATCGTGCCACTGCACTCCAGCTTGGATGACAGAGCAAGACCCCCATAGAAAGTCTTTTAAAAATTCAAGGTGGTGACAGGAGAGCCTTAAACCAAGCAAGGGTTCGCTGCCGTGGCCACAGCCCTTTGGCCCCTGCTTTATACCTTGTGATCCAGGGTTCTCAGCAGCCCATGCCATGAGGAATCCTCCTCATCAGAGTTAAAACCATAGGTCATGCACTGCCTTGCAGACGGTTTTAAGGTGGGTGGAAGGCAAGGATGCCATGTCAGCCCTGAGGGCTAAAAGCTGTGTTCTGCAGCAGCCTTACCACATGTGACTGTTGAGACTGTTGAGACCTGGCTTGTCTGATGCAGCTGTGCTGCAAATGTAAAATACACATCAGGTTTCACATCAAAAAGAATGTCTAGTAGGTCATAATCGTTGCATTATATGGATTACATGTTGTAGTGATCATGTTTTGGATTTATTTGGTTAAATAATATGTTTTATTAAAATTAAGTTTACCTGTTTCTTGTTACTTTTTAAAAATGTGGCTACTAGAACATTTGAAAAACGTATCTGCTGTTGTATTGTGATCAAAGAATGCTGGTCTAAAGAGATTTATGACGGAACTAGTCACCAACCTCATGATTTGCGTTTTATTTCTTGCTCTTCCTTTATAAGGTGTCAGGGCAGCAGGCCTGGTTGGATGCATCCATCTCCAAGGAGTAAAGCAGACACCACTATAGGTATTTCAAAGCAAAGGAGATTTCATACAGGAAATGTGGTTACCAAATTCTTATTAAAACTGGAAAAGCAAAAAGGAAAAGGCGGCATTTCCAGAAATCCTGCACTGCAGAAAGCTGCTACCGCTTTTACAGGCTCCAGTGCTCAGGCGAGCCCATATCATCCAGGCCCTGCACTGTTGCTCAGCAGCTCCAGCACTCTGTAGTCAGGTGCTGGCAACCCCAGGCAGGAGCCTATAGCTGCTGTTGTTAGTAAAGACACATTAGCATGCTGGCAGGAGCCAACAGTCACCTTCTATGCTGAGCTAGAGGCACTGACATTTGCTAAGAGAAGGCCTATCAGAAAAATAATGGCTTCCATCTTCTACACTTTCTAATTGCTGTGAATGCCTCCAATTGGCACACCTAAACAGAACTCAGCTGGGAAGAGGGTCTGTAAAATGCAGTGTGCAATCTTCCAGCCCTGATGGTAAAAAAGGAGAGGACAGTAGGAACAAGGCACAAAAGCCTTCTATGGAGTCTCCTAGAAGATGAAATGGATAAATGGAGCTGAAGGTACTAAGAGGAAAGTTTCTGGCACAGAGGGAGTGAATTGTTGATAATGACACAAACTAACAGAGCAATAAAAATGTAAAAGTAAGTCGATTATAAACTCCCGGAAAAACAAACGTCTTACAATGAGGAAACGTAATCACAGTACACTACTTGGTTTTGTTGTGAACAGTGTTTCTGTGGTCATAGTAATATTAATTCCAAATATGAGTTTACCAGATATTACGTATAATTTTATTGGGGTGATACATCAAGTAGGAGAGGGCATGTGAGGGAGGTAGGGGAAGTTGAGTCTAGGAAGTTAACTCATTACTTCCAACGTAGTTGTGAGGGAATCAAGAAATCACAGTTTAGGTGTTTTTTTGTTTTAAATGTTTGAAGGTATATCCTAAAGAAAACAGCTGACTAGTTAAAACAGAGGGTGAGGATCTGGAAGGAGGCGGGAGACAGGGCTCTGCAGTTTGGGGTTTTAAACCCTAGAGAGTTGTGTAATTTGCTTTCATGATGTACATGTATTCCTGTGCATCACATTAAATGAATATAAATGTATATACAATACAAATGTTTCTACAAATTCTTGTATATAAAATTCAATAAGCAGTTTTTTACTTCATAAATGAGGAAGCCTCCTGCTACCTAAAATCTTCCACTCCTCATAAACCATGATTTCATACCCAAATTTATGGTAATGATGAAAAGAAAATGTCATTACTGCCACAGGAAAGCAAAGCTTGACAGCACTGAGCAGTTTGATTTATTTATGGAAGGAAAAGTCGACTGAGCACGAAACTAACGAAACTAACTGTGATTATCGTTAGCCATTTCTTTTACCATAAATTTACGGAAGACCACGTCTTCTTTGGATGAGCCATTGTGGTTACCAACACTGCTTTGAAAGAATGCATGGATCGTGTTGTTTCAGTCTGTCAGCCATACCAAGATTGGTAGTTAGGTAACTGAAATCTGTGCTAACTCTTTGAAGCTAAATGGTATCTGGACAGAGAACTTACTGCTCACCAAATGCCTCACCTCCTACAGTTGAGTAGGGGCACGTGACTTACCCCAGGCCACACACAGTGAGTGGAAGTGATTTGTGTCCATTCTCAGCCAAAGCACTGTAGAGCCAGTGCCCAACTTTTCAGCTCTGTCCCTGCAGCCAGGGTGGTTGCTGAGACAAGTCTCATATGTTGAGGAGAATCACAAGGCGGTGGCAGCACCTTGAATTGCTGAGTTACCCATGGGGGAAGGTTACCTTTGGAGTCACCTGTCACTCACTGAACTTTGGGTGGTTGAGAAATGAACTGTTACTGCTTTAAAGCCTTGTGATTTTGGCGTGTGTGTTACTGAAACATAAAGCATCCTATCCAGACACATTTCTTTGTGTTGTTTTGCTTATAGTATGTCATTTCAGTATGCGCTATTTATGGAAATCCCTTTACTAATTCACCAGCATAAACTCATCACCAAGTGTATGTAGGCCATGATTCTAATAAGAGCCATGGGTTTATGCTGAGTTATACTTACTCTGTTACCCTGGACTGTTAAGAACATTTACTTTCAGGCAATTGTGAAGAGAGTGTCTTAGTTCAGGCTGCTACAACAAAGAAATCTGAGGCCTGGTGCTGTGGCTCATGCCTGTAATCCAAGTACTTTGGGAGGCAGAAGTGGGCGGCTCATGAAGTCAAGAGTTCAAGACCAGCCTGACCAAGATGGCGAAATCTCATCTCTACTAAAAATGCAAAAAAAATTAGCCAGGCTTGGTGGCATGTGCTTGTAGTCTCAGCTACTCGGGAGGCTGAGGCAGGAGAATCGCTTAAACCCAGGAGGCAGAGGTTGCAATGAGCTGAGATTGTGCCACTGCACTCCAGCCTGGGCAACAGAGCGAGACTCCATCTCAAAAAACAAACGAACAGTCAACAACAACAAAGATCCCTGAAATAGATGCCATGAACAACAGGAACTTATTTCTCCCAGTTCTGCGGTTTGGAAGTCTGAGGTTGGGGTACCAGCATGCTTAGGTTCTGGGGAGAGCTCTCTGGTGAGTTGCAGATGGCCAACTTCTCCTATTCCCTCACATAGCCTAAAGAGGGCGAGAGGTCTCCAAGTCCCTTTTATAAGGACACTAATCCCATTCATGAGGGCTCCACCCTATTTACCTCCCAAAGGCCTCACCTCCTAAGGCCAACATACTGGGGGTGAGGTTTTCAACGTACGGATTTTGAGCTAGGGAGATGCAAACACTCAATCCATAACAGAGAGGGAAGTATTGTGGGTAGTCACATAATAAATCTTTTCTCCGTGTGAAGTTAATTCTTTAAGGGAATTGAACCCACAACGAAACAGCCATTATGTTCTCACTAACGAAGATAACTCACAGAGGAAACAGAATGAAAGGGGGTAGGCTGTTTAGACTGCATCAGGCATTTCAGTCAATCAGTCAATAACATTAATTGGAAGACTACTGAGCTCAGGCATGAGACAGAAAATGAATGGGAAATACATTTAACTTCCCCAATGCAGGAAAGAACAGCCATGGGCAAGCAAAGCTAAACATTTCTGCAAAAGTCACAGCTTAACACATACATAGTAATATTCTTCAAAGGTCATGCTTGTGCTGAGGTCAAGGAAGAAAGGGGACAGGAGAAGTTGCTAGGCAGGAGAAGTCACGGGAATGCTGTTCCAAGCTGTGCTTAGCAGGAGTCAAAGGACAAGTTTTAGTAGAAAGGGAAAAGAATGGACAGCCCCTGAAAATACAGGCACACAGGAAAGCAAAGGGAAGGGCCAGAAATAGGCCAAAGGCAAGAAAGGGCATGGATGGAGTAAGAGAAATTTTAAAAATGAAGGCCCAGCACTGTGGCTCATGCCTGTAATCCCAGCACTTTGGGAGGCCAAGGTGGATGGATCACCTGAGGTCAGACGTTCGAGACCAGCCTGGCCAACATGGCAAAACCCCATCTCTACTAAAAATACAAAAGTTAGCCAGGTGTGGTGGTGTGCACCTGTAATCCCACCACTAGAAAGGCTGAGGCAGGAGAATCACTTGAACCCAGGAGGTAAAGGTTGCAGTGAGCCAAGATCTCACCACTGCACTCCACCTGGGTAATAGAGGAAGACTCTGTCAAAGAAAAAAAAGGAAAGAAAGATGGAAAGAAAAAAAGAAGGGAGGGAGGAAAGAAGGAAGGAAGGGAGGGAGGGAGGGGGGAGGGAAGGAAGGAAAAAAGGAAAGAAGGAAAGAAAAAGAAAGGAAGGAAGGAAGGAAGGAAAGGAGAGAGAGAGAAAGCCAGCCATGGTGGCTCACACCTGTAATCCCAGCACTTTGGGAGGCTGAGGTGGGTGGATCACCTGAGGTTAGGCATTCAAGACCAGCCTGACCAACATGGCAAAACCCCATCTCTACTAAAAATACAAAAGTTAGCCAGGTGTGGTGGTGTGCACCTGTGATCCCACTACTGGGAAGACTAAGGCAGGAGAATCACTTGAACCCAGGAGGTAGATGTTGCAGTGAGCCAAGATCTCACCACTGCACTCCAGCCTGGGTAACAGAGGAAGACTCTATCAAAGAAAAAAGAAGGAAGGAAGGAAAAAAGGAAGGAAGGGAGAGAAAGACAAAGAAAGAAAGAAGGACAGAAAGGAGAGAAAGCCAGGTACAGTGGCTCACACCTGTAATTCCAACACTTTGGGAGGCCAAGGTGAGTGGATCACCTGAGGTTAGTTCAAGACCAGCCTGGCCAACATGGCAAAACCCCATCTCTACTAAAAATACTAAAGTTAGCCAAGCGTGATGGTGTGCGGCTGTAATCCCAACTACTCAGGAGGCTGAGGCAGGAAAATCACTTGAACCCAGGAGGTAGAGGTTGCAGTGAGCTGAGATCACACCACTGCACTCCAGCCTGGGTGACAGAGGAAGACTCTGTAAAAAGGAAGGAAGGAAGGCAGGAAGGAAGGGAGGAAGGGAAAATACAAAATAAAAAGTCCAGGCATGGTGGCCCACGTCTATAATCCCAGCACTTTGGTAGGCCAAGGTAGGCAGATCACTTGAGGCCAGGAGTTCAAAACCAGCCTGGCCAACATGGAGAAATCCCATCTCTACGAAAAATATATACAAAAAAACTAGCCAGGCATGGTGGCAGGCACCTGTAGTCCTAACTACTCAGGAGGCTAAGGCAGGAGAATCGCTTGAACCCAGGAGTTGGAGGTTGCAGTGAGCTGAGATTGTGCCACTGCACTCCAGCCTGGGTGACAGAGTAAGACTCTATCTCAAAAATTAATTAATTAATTAATTAAACTGGGGTAGGCAGAAATTAGGGAGGGGCCTTGAGGTGCAGAAGAGAACCAGTTAAGGAGAATTGTGTAGAGTTTTACATAAAAGGATCCGGGAAAGAGAAAGATTATAGAAGTGGGGAAACAAGGCCAGCCAGGATTTAATGCAATAACTCAGCAATGAAATTAAGAACTGTGGTAGTGTCTCGGGGTTTGGAAGGGCAGGAGAATGTCCAAAGAAAACTCAAAAGGATCTGAAGACGGATGAGAGGGGAGGGTTAGTGAAAAGAGTGGAGACATGACCGACCCCACATTTTCAAGCATGCAAAAATCAAAAGGTGCCTACTTTGTGGTAACTAAGAAACTTCCAAATCCAACAATATATTTTCCTATAGTCGCAGGAAGAAGGACAAATTAGACTCAAAGAAGAGACAGAAAAGAGCAAGTCGAGAGGACAATGACCCAAGTCTCTTAGTTTTTTGAGCTCAGTGATCACATTTACTTGTGTTAGTGTCCTCTTCATGCACCTAATACAAAGACCAGTACCTGGAACCAACTGAAAATAGTTACTGAGTGAGAGAATAGGTTAACTCAAAATTATTTAGCTTTCCCATGCAACAAAGATGCTAGCGTGACCCACTTCCACTACACACTGCAGAGGTTGAGATCTAGACTCCAGAATCACTGAAGGATTTCTCAGAAGAAAGCTAAGTGGGGAAGGAACCAGGTTCACCAATATTGAGCTCATCATAATAGCCTTGGGCATCAGAAAGAAATTGTGATTCATGGTTAAATCACCTCCAATACAATTAACTGGGTACAGATCTGAGTCCCGGACACAGGGCTGTAAATAAGACTGAAAGAGAGCTGCATCATCACTACCACTGTGGAGCGGAAGTGTAGACGGTGACAGGCGTGCAACTTCTGGCGGCTTGGGTTGGCCATCACGGAGGCAGGAGGAGCCACTGTGCCCCGCAGGGCAGGGCTGGGTGGCAATGTGCCAGCTGCTCAGAAGCACAACAGAGGCTGCGGCCCATCGTGACAATGTAGAGATCATGGAAATACTTTTATTCATAAGCATATTTGAAAATACTCCCACCGCCTCCCAGAAGTACTTGGAGCAGAGGAAAATCTCACAGTGAGCTGAGGTCTGAGCGTCGGTAAACTGGTACCATGTCAGACTTAACTGAGATACAATCCGAGTCGTTGCCCAACGTTCACGAGACTGTGAAGGGGGACTCTCAAGCTGGTACAAATTGCTAATACTGGAGGATACATTCCAACCAAGAGGGGCTGTAGCTGGCTGGGGAAGGCAGAAAGGGTGCAACAGTTGCCATCCAAAACTTGTGATCAATAAAATGTACCCTGTATGTTATGTACCAGTTTCTTACTGTAATAAAAAGAAATCTGCAAGAGGATGGTAAACAGCGGACTGTACCACACAGAAACTGTTGTAGAGACATCTGCCCCTGCCCAAACCTGCCTCGCCCTTTCCTGCCTGTGCCTGCCTGCCAGCCAGTCTCTGCATCCTCTGTAGCAGCAAAGCATCTATTTTGTTCTGGTATAATGAACACGTCTAGACCCTCCAGCTCATGTGGGTGGGGAAGACCACGCAGCACATTTCTGGGAGGATGCAGCTGTCTCCGGGTGGTGCTTCCCTCTACAGAGGCTTCTTTAAAAGCAGGCAGGCTCCACTGCTCTATGCCTTGACCCTTTGTGCTCTGCTTCTTCTAGCATGGAAAGGAGGCTCCCATGCTAGGCTGGGGTGACCGGCCCTCTTGTGAACATGAGGCTATACACTTCTAGGACCAGAGCCTCATACCCAGGAGGGATGAGCAGAAAGTTAAAAGACTAGCGCCCGATGCCATCATGGAGCCACTACACCAATCCAGGGTTTCCTACCTCAAGATGCTGGGGTATGAGAGAAAAATAACCCTCCAATCAGACGAAGCCACCATGCCAGGCTTGTCACTTGTAGCCAATGCTGTCACTGCCTTTGCACTTTTGCTCAAGATATTACCCATCTGAATGACTCCTTTCTCGCTTGTCAGCTTAACAATTTCTTTGTCTCCCACTGCAAACCTTGCCTCCCCGTTCCCCTAAATCTAGAGTTCATTCTTCTCTTGTAAACGAAACCTCTGCAACTACATTGTAAGATTCTGGTGACAGAGACCAAGGCTCATGCTCTTTTTTTTTTTTTTTTTTTTTAAGCTTCCACACAATCCTTAATCCTTGGTAGAACATAGTTCCCACTGAGTGCTTCCCTTAAAAATGTAATTCCAGAACACTTTGGCATTAAAGTTCATGAACTATTGGCTCTCAGCTTCAAACTTATAGTGCACTTGTTATGACTCATTCAGCAGAAAAACTGCAGACTCCAGCCCACACACAGACGCAGCCGGCTACTCCCATGCTGTTAGAAAACACCCGTTCTGGGGGTTCCTCTCTGTGAGCACTCCTAACTGTTCCTGAGGAAACTTTGAGTGACTCACAGTCTCCCTTCTAACATTGCCACCTCTCTGTGCTCTGCCAGGTCCATCTGGCTTTCTGTGGCCAAAATAGCTTCCTGGGATGACTGTCCCAGAATATACCAAAGTAGGTAAAGGGAGAATTGTGCCTTCAGAGGCATTTGGATGATAGTCTGAAATGGAAAATGATAGGAGTTCTTTTCTGGGCCAGATCCTTTATTTGCCCTTTGTACTAAAGCAGGTTTCCCCTCCACCCCATCCGCCCCTCCCTACGGCCTTCCCAATGCATCACGTGCAACAACAGTAAGTTCTGCCATATGGCCAAAAAATGTATTGCTCAAGAACGCCAGTGTGTTTCATCAGATGCTCTTCCCCAAAGTTAGAAGGATTGCCACCGTGAACTGGGCGAAGCAGATAGCTCTGGTCTGCAACAGCACTATTTCATTGATTCTCATTTCTACCACGTTGCCTGACTGTGGAAACTATCCCAGTACCCCAGGGTGTGTGTGTAACCAGTCAGACAGGGCCGCAGCAGCTCACACAGATCCCAGGTGCTGTGGACGAACTAAGCCAAAGAAACCTGCCCTGGACTCACCCTGGTTGCCCCAGCCTACTGCATATACATGTGGGCTCCAGTGGGAGCTGCACTGAAAAGGTCCTCGGTTCCTCCTTACCTGGCTCTCCCACACGTGGCTCTATTTCCAGGAGCCTTGTGGGAAGCTGCAGACCAGCCAGGGAGCCACTAGGGGGCCCCCTACTAACATCTGCCAGAGCCAGAGGGCTCAGTCCCTCAAGTTTCTGGTATATTCCACACAACTTATGAAACTGCTTATTTTCTTCTTCCGTAAAGATTTGGAGTGCAATAACAACGTTGCAGATGTCAAGTGAGGAGAAACTGTTTATCGTTCATTAACTTTTGGAAAGAAACGAAATTTAACTTTGGCCAGGAGTGCTCAACTGGGATGGCTGCACACCCACAGGGCACCCTGTGGCTTAACCCTTCAAGGAAGCCACTGGAAGGATTCTCTATCCCCAAACGCAGGGCGCGGGGCATCATCTGTCCTTGCTGAAGCAGAAATCTTGTTTGAGTTGCCAAATACAGCATTTTAGTAGGAAAGGCTGGGTGTTCTTGCTTTTTAATTAAAATTTTTATTGAGATAATTGTAGATCCACATACATTTGTAAAAAGAAATCAATAGATTGTTACTAATCAATACTTGCTTTACGGATTATTAGTCAATAACCAAGAGTCTCATATGCACTCTACCCAATTTCCTCCAAAGTAACATTTTTCAGAACTATGGTATAACAACCAAGATACAATCTATTAATCAGAGTTAGATTTCCCTAGTTTTACTGTTCGTGTGTGTGTGCACGCGTGCATGTTTAGTGCTATACAATTTTATCATCTGCGGATTAACGCATCCGGTACCACAGTCAGGATTACGAACATTTCCACCTCCACGAGGATCCCTGGAGCTGCGCTTTCATAACCACATCCCCTCGCTTCCACGTCTTCACCCCAACCCAAGTCTCTGGCACACACCAATCTCTCCTCCACTTCTCAAATTTCATCACTTCAAAAATATTATATAAATGGCATAACATAGGCTATTAGTTTTCAGGATTACATTTTTACTCCCCATAACTCCCTGCAGAGTCATCCAAGTTCATACAAGTTGATTCATGCATCGATAGTTCATTCCTTTGCGTTTGCACGCACTTCAGCTCATTTAACCATTCACCTGTCAAAGCACATCTGGGCTGATTCAAGATTTGACGGTGAAGTAAAACCGCTATTGAACATTTGGGTGATGTTTTCAGCACTGATGGTGAATGACACTGAACATTCCCGTATGCTTACATTCTTAGTGTGTTTTCTCTGTGAAATATCGCTTCATGCCTTGTGCACATTTTCTAAGTTGACGTTTGACTGCTGAGCATTCTGAGTTCTTTATAATGTTTGGAGACTAATACTTTGTCAGATATGTGGTGTGCAAATTTTTTCCCACTGTCTACAGCTTGTCTTTTCATCCTCTGGACAGTCATAGAGCTAAAGTTGTATATTTTGATGAAGTCTAGTGTGTCAATTTTTTTATTCATGGATCGTGCTTGTGGTAGGAAGCTCAGGTCCTGAAATTTTTATCTATTTTTTTTTCTGAAAATTGCGTAGTTATAAATTTCCCTCTAAGTTCATGATCAATTGTGTTCATGTTTACATAAGGTGTGAGTTTTAGGTGAAAGTTTGTTTATTTATTTATTTATTTGTCTATTGATGTCCAATTGCTCCAGCACCATTTATTGAAAAGCTATTATTTCTTTAGTAAATTGCTCTTGTACCTTTGTCAAAAACCACTTGGGCAGATTTGTGTGGATCTGTTTCCAGATTTTCTATTCTGCTCCTTTAATCAATGTATCTGTTCCTCCACCAATACCATGGCCTTAATTACCATAGCTATACAGTAAGACTTACTATCATATTAACTGAGTCTTCCTCCTTATTCTTATTTGTCAAGATCGTTTCACCTATTCTGGAGCCTGTGTTTTCCTATGTGCATTTTAGAATAAGCTTATGAGTTTCTATTTAAAAACTACCTTGCTGATTTTGACAGGAATTCTATTAAAACTGCGCAGATCAATTTAGGTAGAATTAACATCCTTACTATGTTTAATCTTTTAATCCATGGACTTATTTTTTTTCATCCGTGTTTTCTTTTTTTCAGCCTACAGATTATATAAATATTTTGTTACACTTATACCTAGCATTTTGTTTTCTTCAGAACGATCATAAATGGTGTTGCTTTTCAGTTCAGTTTGCAAGCATGCATTGTTAGTATATACAAAATTGATTGATTTTTGTGTGATCTTCCATCCTATGGCCTGCACTCACTGGTTCATCTTAGGAGCTTGGTTTTGGTAGATTCCCTGGGATTTTCTATGTAGACAATTACACCAGCTGCAAATAGAGACAGTTTCATCTTTTCTGTTTTTCTCCTTATCCTTCTTTTTCTTATCTCGTTCCAGTGGCTAGAACTCTATTTTGTTGAATAAGATAAATAAAAGCAGGCACTCGACTTGTTTCTGATCTTAGAGAGAAAGCATTCAGCCTTTATTACTAAGTATGATGTTAGCTGTAGGTTTTTCATAGATTTTCTTTATCAAGTTGAAATAATTCAACTCTATTCCTAACTTGCTAAGAGTTTTTTATCAACTCTTGCTAAGAGCTGGGATTTGTCAAATGCCTTTTCTATATGAATTGATATGATTCTATGATTTTTTTATTATAATATAATAGATTACATTGATTGACTCTCAAATATTGAACCAGCTTCACATACCTGGAATAAACCCCACTTGGTCATAGCGTATAATTCCTTTTATACATCATTGAATTTAGTTTGCTAATACTTTGTTGAGGATTTTCACATCTAAGTTTATGAGAAATATCGGTTGGTAGTTTTCTTTTTTCATACTGTCTGGTTTTGGTATCAGTTAATACTGGTCTCAAAAAATGAGTTAGGAAGTCTTCCTTTCTCTTCTTTTTTCTGGAAGAGAGTATGTAAAATCAGTCTTAATTCTTTACTTGATTTGTGAAGTTCTTCAGTGTGGAGAAGAGTGAAAATAGCAGATCTGGAACTGCTGTCCTTGCAAGACTGTCCTGCAAGGTTCGCCTTTGGCTGGTATCTGAGAAGGTGACTGGAAAAGTAGTTCCCTATGGTGATATAGCACTTTCTCTAAATGAGAAGAGCGACTCATTGTACCTAGGCTGCTAGCACAATGCAGTTATGCCGAACTACTGCTTTCCCTCCGAGTGTCTGGAATGCCAGTGACTGCAATCAGTCACACAGGCACTATAGCCTGCATGCCCTATCCTTGTGAAATCCCTCAACTCCAGGGCTCAGGTGAGCTTCCCTGACAGGCAACACTTCACACATGCTGTTGCAGCTCGTTGCTGGAGGAACTCAGAACAAGCAGTTTGACTCCACTGGGAGGTGACTCAAACACCCGCACTTTATGTCTCCCGGACTTCATCCAGCGTGCCTCTCCCTTTGCCAACCCCCTCTGCATCCTTGCACTGTAATAAATCTCAGTCATGCATAAGACAACATGCTGGACCCTGGGAGTCCTCCTAGTGAATCACTGGACCTCGTGGTCGTCTTGGGGACCCCCAGCATATGCAGTGAAACCATCTGGGTCTAGACATTGCTTTCTCAGGGTGATCTTAATTACAAATTCAATTCGAAGTTGTTAATGGTTATAAGGATAATCAGATTATTTACAGTATTTCCTCTTTCTATCTGTGGGGGAGATGTTCCAAGCCCCCCAGTGGATGCCTGAAACCCAGGCTAGTACCAAACCCTGTCTATACTATGTACGAATTGCTTTTTAAGTCTTCACGATTTCAAGATAAAGGATTTATTTTTACTGTAGCAGCCTCAGTATATTATTTTTTCCTTTATTAAGTTAAGAACTTTCCCTTTTTTCACTTAAAGGAAGCACTTTATGGCTTCTCATTGGCATATTCAAATCACCAGCATCACCACTGTTGCACTTTGGGGCCATTATTAAATAAAATTAAGGGTAACTTGAACACAAGCACTGAAATAACATGCCAGTCATCTGAGGAAACGGCTACCAAATGACCAACAGGTGGCGGTGTACAACTCGTAGAGACACTGGACAAAGGGAGGATTCACATCCTGGGCAGGAAGCAAGAGGGTGAGAGATTTCATCATGCTACTCAGAAAAGACTCATTGTAAATCTTATAAATTGTGTACTCTTGCAGTTTTCCGTTTAATATTTTTGAGCCACAGTTGACTGAAACAGCAAAAAGCAAAACCACAGATAAGGAGTGACAACTATATTTTAGCTTGCTTGAGTTTTGGTAGTTGTCATTTTCAAGGAAATGATCATTTCTTCCAAGTTTTCAAACTGATGGGTATATAATTATTAATAGTATTCCCTTGTTATCTTTTCAGTGTCTGCAAGATCTGTTGTGATATCCTCGATTTCATTCCAAATTTGGTGACTGGTGCCTTCGTTTTTTTTATTTTTTTCAATCTTCATAGAGATTTTTTTTCAAAGAACCAGATCTTTATTTCATAAATTTCCCATTATTTTCCTATTTTCCATTTCATTGATTCCTGCTCTTATCTTTATTTCCTTTGTTATGCTTGTTTTTGGTGTATTTTGCTAGTCTTTTTCTAATTTCTTGTAGTAGGAATGCAGGTTATTAATTTGAGAACTTGTCTCATTTATAATATAAACATTTAGAGCTATGTTTCTCACTTAGCCCTGCTTTTAGCTGTATTTCAGGTTTTCTTGATATCTGTTTTCATTTTCCTTCAGTTCTATAGGTTTTTGTTAATTTCTTTTGAGACACTGTCTTTGACCTTAGGATTATTTAGAAGTATGTTGTTTAGACCAGGCATGATGGCTCACACCTGTGATCCCAGCACTTTGGGAGGCCAAGGTGAGAGGATCACCTGAGGTTGGGAGTTCGAGACCAGCCTGACCAACATGGAAAAACCCATCTCTACTAAAAATACAAAACTAGCCAGGTGTGGTGGCACATGCCTGTAATCCCAGCTACTCAGGAGGCTGAGGCTGGAGAAACATGTGAACCTGGAAGGCAGAGGTTTCAGTGAGCCAAGATCACACCATTGCACTCCATCCTGGGCAACCAGAGCAAAACTCCATCTCAAAAAGGAAGTATGTTCTTTAATTCTCATGTATTTAGAGATCTTCCTATTATCATTCTGTTACTGAGCTCTACCTTGATTCCATTATGGTCAGATAATACGCTCTGTATAATTTCAAGTCTTTTAAATTTTATGTTTATTTAAATTTATTTTATGACCCAGGATATGCTCTGTATTAGGCCATTTTCACACTGCTATAAAAAGCTACTTGAGACTGGGTAATTTATGAAGAAGAGAGGATTAATTGACTCACAGTTCCACAGACTTAATAGAAAGCATGACTGGGAGGCCTCAGGAAACTTACAATTATAGCAAAAGGTGAAGGGGAAACAAGAACCTTCTTCATATGGTGGCAGGATGGAGAGAGAGCAAAGGCAGACATGCCACACACTTTCAAACCACCAGATCTTGCAATTACTCACTCGCTATCAAGAGAACAACAAGGAGGAAATCCACCCCCACGATTCAATCACATCCCACCAGGCTCCTCCCCTGTTATGTGGATATTACAATTTGAGATGAGATTTGGGTGGGAACATAGAGCCAAACCATACCGTTCCACCCCTGGCTCCCTCCCAAATCTCATGTCCTTCCCACATTTCAAAACCAGTCATGCCTTCCCAACAGTCCCCCAAAGCCTAAACTCATCCTAGCATTAACTCCAAAGTCCACAGTCCAAAGTCTCATCTGAGACAAGGTAAGTCTCTTTCACATAAGAGGCTGTAAAATAAAATACAGGTTATTACTTCCAAGATGCAGTAAAAGTTCAGGCATTGAGTAAATGCTCACATTGCAAAGGGAGAAATGAGACAGAACAAACAGGCCACAGGCCCCATGCAAGATGCAAACCCAGCAGGGCAGTCACTAAATATTAAAGCTCCAAAATAATCACCTTTAACTTCATGTCTCACATCCAGAACATGCTGATGCAAGGGTGGGCTACCAAGGCCTTGGGCAGCTCCACCTCTGTGGCTCTGCAAGGTATGGCCACTGTGAATGCTTTCATGGGCTAGCATTTAGTGCCTGCATCTTTTCCAGGTGCACAGTGCAAGCTGTCAGTGGATCTACTATGCTGGCCTCTGGAGGACAGTGGCCCCCTTCTCATGGCTCCACTAGGCAGTACCCCAGTGGAGATTGTGTGTGCAGGTTCCAAACCCATATTTCCCCTCTGCACTGCCCTAGTAAAGGTTCCCTATGAAGGCTCTGCCCCTGCAGCAAACTAGTATCTGGACATCCAGGTGTTTCCATACATCTTCTGAGGCAAGGCTGGGCTTTGAAGCCAGGTCTTCCTGTCTCTAAAATCCACACCTCTTCTACTGCAGTTTCCACTGCCTTTTGAATAGGTCCAGATTCCTGTCTTTGAAATCAGGGGGCAGAGGTTCCCAAAGCTCAACTCTTGCCTTCTGAGCACCCACAAGCCCAACACTACATGGAAGCCACCGAGCCTTGGGGCTTGTACCTTCTGAAGCAACAGCCTAAACTGCACCTTGGTCCCTTTTAGCCATGGCTGGAACTGGAGTGGCTGGGTCACAGGGCTGGGTCACAAAGTCACAGAATTTTGGCCATGTCCCAGAGCTGCACAGAGCAGAGGGGCCCTGAGCTTGGCCCAGAAAACCATTTTTCCCACCTAGGTCTCCAATCCTGTGATGGGAAGGGCTGCTGCTAAGGTTCCAGACATGGCCTGGAGACATTTTCCCCATTGTCTTGGCTACTAATATTTGGCTCCTCTTTATGCAAATTTCTGCAGCTGGCTTGAATTCTCCCCAGAAATATTGTTTTTTCTTTTCTACCACATGATCAGGCTACAAAGTTTCCAAACTTTTATATTCTGCTTTCCTTCTAAATATAAGTTCCAATTTCAGGCCATCTCTGTGAACACATATGACTGTATTCTGTTAGAAGCAGCCAAATGACTTCTTGAACACTTTGCTGCCTAGAAATTTCTTTCCACAGATCCCTAGAGCAGGGCACAATGCTACCAGTCTCTTTGCCAAAGCATAGCAAGAGTAACCTTTGCTACAGTTCCCAATAAGTTTCTGATCTCCATCTGAGACTACCTCAGCCTGGACTTCACTGTTCATCACTATCAACATTTTGGTGACAACCATTCAACAAGTCTCTAGGAAGTTCCAAATTTTCCTTTGTCTTCCCGTCTTCTTCTGAGCCCTCCAAATTGTTCTAACCTCTGCCCATTACCCAATTCCAAAGTTGCCTCTACATTTTCAGATATTTTTATAGGAATGCCACACTTTTCTGGTACCAATTTCCTGTACTAGTCCATTTTAACACTGCTATAAAGAACTACCTAACACTGGGTGATATATGAAGAAAAGAGGTTTGATTGACTCACAGTTTCACAGGCTTAACAGGAAGCATGGCTGGAGGGGGCCTCAGGAAACTTACAATCATGGCAGAAGGTGAAGAGGAAGCAAAGAGCTTCTTCACACAGTGACAGAAGAGACGGAGAGTCAAGGGGGACATGCCACACACTTGCAAACAACTGGATTTCATGAGAACTCACTATCATAAGAACAGCAAGGGGGAAATCCACCCCCATGATTCAATCACATCCCACCAGGCCCCTCCCCCAATATGTGAGGATTACAATTTGAGATGAGATTTGGGTGGGGACACAGAGCCAAACCATATCATGCTCCATCTTGGTAAACATTCTATAGGAGTTTTCAAAGGCGTGTGCTCTGCAGTTGTTGGGTGAGTGTTCTATATATGTCAATCAGATGCAGTTGGTTGATAGTGCCATTCAGATGTTCTATATCCTTGCTGATCTTCTGCCTAGTAGTCCTGTCAGTTGCTGAGAAGGGTATGTTCAGAGTTACGAACTTCAATGACTATTATTATACACCTCACCATTTACAAATGGGGAGACTGAGGGTTAGGTAGATCAGTTAAAGCCTGTAAGAGGCAAGTCTGGGCTTTGAAGCCAGGTCTTCCTGTCCCTCAAATCTACACCACTTCTACTGCAGTTCCCACTGCCTATGAATGGGTCCAGATTCCTGTCTTTGAAATCAGGGGGCACACTTTCTAGAAATGCAGCTAAATTGGCTCATTGCTCAGATTTGAGCATCAGGGAAACCCCTGGGCTAAAACCCAGGTGGGCATTGACCAAGGTCCCCAAGCATGAGCAAACCCTAAACTTTCCTGCCAAGACCAGAGGCGAGGAGACCTACCTGAAGAGTATGATCAGGGGTCCCCTTCTGGTCCTGCGTGTCACAGCCTCATCTCTTTGGAGTCCCATACTGGGCACAGCCTGGGCATAGCCTGGGATTCTCCTTCCTGCCCCCAGCCAGCTTTCTCCACCTGTATTCCTTACCTGTATTCCTACACTTTAGGTGCAAGCAAAATACAGGTTAATAAGTGTGGCTGGAATTGGAAGACAGCCGAATGGGATGAAGATATGGCTTGATTAGTGTAAATACAGCCTAATGGGGTCGGGGAAGGAGAAGCCTCACACTGTTCTTATTGTTAGATGCTGGGAAAGGCTGGAATACACAAGAAATATTCCCCTATGGTCTCATCATCACTAAGCACAACCTGAGACATTTGTAAAAACCGAATTTTAAAATTTACATCTCTGTCTTCCTGGAGGGAAAAAATTGTGCACAGCCAGTACACCCTATAATCATGGCTATGATGAGTAAGCGAAACATCTCTTGTACACTGGAGCCATAGCTGCCGGTTGGTCTTTTCACCTTGGGCTTCAGGCCAAAGACTGCAGGCATGAGAAGTGCTGACACAGCATAAAACCCAAGGCCACCTGTCGTCAGCCCCTCTGTTGTACCCTTATCTACCCTGTCCTGTGGGTGTCAATTTTGGGGGGAACTGCTACATTTTTAAAATCAACTCTACCAAGGTTATAATCTATAAATCTCTCATGGAAATTTAAAGATGCAAAACATATTTCTTCTTTGTTGGTCTCATTTGTCTAATAAATGCCTTAGGGACTCACTGCTTAATCAACGTTTCCAATCTCCTGAAATTAAATTATCTTCCTATTGTGAGCTGGATAAAAATGATATAAGTAGGTGGAATAGTTTGGTTCTCATCTTGATGTTATTGAGTGAATGGCACTATGATCAGTGTTTTTCCCTGCCTGTGTTATTTATTTCAATAACAACCTGGGGTTTCTGAAAGACAGAGAGATTATTTTGCCAAAGAGTATGTTTCCCAAATAGTCATAGTGGATAATATTCTCTACCCTTTGGAGCAAAAGGTATAAACTTGAGGCCAGTAGGCTTCATCAAGTGCAAGTGGACTTAGTCTCCCCCAAACCAGAACATTGATAATAAGGGCATTACATAACAAAGATAAACATAAGAATTAAAATTACAGAAGAAAGGAAAACTTATGCATCCTTTCATGATGTATCCTGATATATTTCATTTAGGCATTTGTAGCACAAACATGCACATAATGTATCTTGATATATTTCATTTAAGTGTTTGTAGCACAAACATACACTTAACACACGTTATGTGTTAGACTCAAGGCCAGGCTTTGCAGGTCTTAAGATGAACATCGCAGGGTCCTGGAACTCAAACAGTTTATATTTGGTGATGTCCACATATAAAAAGATAACGTTGATTAAATGGGATCAAGCCATAGTTGATGATATAGTTGATTATATGCTATATAATGCTAACCAGATAACTAGCCACAGGGGGAAGGAGCTTGGGATGGAAGTACACCTGGATGGCACGTATTATAAACAGTCCTGTTCAACAGAGGCTTCTGTGATGATAGAAATGCTCAATGTCTAAGTGTGCACTACGATAGCCCCTAGCCACATGTGGCTATTGAGCACTAGAAATTGTTTATTTCATTTTAATCAACTTTAAGAGCCATATATGGTGAGTGGCTGTCATATTGGATAATATAATTCTAAAGTAATGGTCCTCTCATCTTTAGTATTCATCAGAATCACCTAAAGACTCAGTTATGATCCAGTAGATCCAGAATAGAGCCAAGAATCTGCATTCTTACAATCTCAGGTAACTCTGACACTGCTGGTCCATGGCTCTCTCTCCAAGAAGAACCATTCTGAAGGACTCCAGTCCCTCCAGTCCATGGCAATAAGCCCAGGGCTGACTTCTGTCCTTTGCCACAGACAGACTTACTGTGAAGTGGATGAAGTTGACTGCCCAGCCCTCACTCCCATGGCCCCTTCCAGGACCTATCTGGTGGTGTGAAGTGGCTGAGGGCATTTTGAGGATAATGCTAAAGGGAGATTGGTATTGGGCATCCATTTGATTGCTCAAGACGGGTATATTTTGTGATTCCCAGTCACTTTTATGTAGAGTCATGCTGCGGGTTCTGGTGCAGGAGGTGCTTCTGGAATGGTCCTACCACCCACTCTGCTGACGCACCAGCACTGACCAGACAGCTCATGCCTTTACAGTCTCTCCCCAGCACCAACCCTTTGAGTGGGTGGGGTGAGGAGAAACAAGGTTTGAAATGGAATCCATGGGAAATGTTTCCAATCAGCAGACTTTTATTATTGCAAGAGGAGGTTTCGGTCCTTACAGGCACCTAGGCAAAATGGAAGTTCTCTCCTATTAGAACTATAGGTTGTGATTCAGCTAATACAATTATAAAAAACCTTCTTCTTTTTTCCCTTTTTGTAAAGAGAATGAATTATTTTAAAAATAATTTCAACTTTTATTGTAGATTCAGAGGCTGTACATGCAGGTTTGTTACATGGGTATATCGTGTGATGCTGAGGTTTGGGGTACAAATGACCCCACCGCCCAGGTAGTGAGCATAGCTCCCACGAGGTAGTTTTACAGCCCGGTCTCTCTCCCCCTCTCCCTACTCTGGGAGTCCCCAGTGTCTAGTTTGTTTTCATCTTTATGTCCACAGTACCCTGTGTTTAGCTCCCACTTATAAGTAAGAACATGTGGTATTCAGTTTTTGGCTCCAACTTGAAGATTTTTTGTTTGTTTGTTTGTTTGAGATGGAGTCTCACTCTCTCACCAGGGTAGAGTGCAGTGGCACAGTCTCAGCTCACTGCCAGGTTCCACCTCCCAGGTTCAAGCCATTCTCCTGCATCATTCTCCTACAGGCACGTGCCACCATGCCCAGCTAATTTTTGTATTTTTAATAGAGACAGAGTTTCATCATGTTGCCCAGTATGGTCTTGATCTCTTGATTTCATGATCTGCCCACCTTGTCCTCCCAAAGTGCTGGTATTACAGGCATGAGCCATCACACCCAGCCAACTTGAAGATTTTTAGAGATTGTATATAAGAAAACATGGAAAGCTCTTGCATCTTATAATTACTGTATAAAGGAAACTCAGTAGACATTTGCCCAAATTTGATGTTAATCCTGAAAATTTACCCAAAACTAATTGGGAAACTAAATATTCATTTTTTGTAAACTATCAATAATAATAAATTCAATCAACAACACTAGAGGGAAGACTTAATCATCTTTCTCGTCTCATTCTAGGAAAATATTACAAAACTTTTCATCTGAAGAGAGGGAAGCCAAAAATATCTAAAAGAAACAAGTACTTAGAGAGGAAAACTATGTAGATAACCAGCTAAAATGCTATTTTATGTATTTTTCAATGTTTGCGGTATTGGTCAGTGTTTTAAAGTTAATGAATTTAGTAATATTTAGTAATATTTTATGTCTTTTATCCTTTTAAATATTGAATCTAAATATTCATTTGTATTTGAACTTTCATATTTTTTAAGGGGGCCATCAATTATAAATGTGCTAGGCTCCACAAAACCTGGATTCATCCCTACCGTTCTCCAAGTAATTTTGAAATGAAGGTTCTATAAGCAGAAAGGAATTAGGAAATGCTTTCCTCACTACTGCGCTGCCAGTGCCTAACACACAATAGGTGCTTAATAAAAAGGTGTTCAAGAATAGATGAGCAGTAAGGCCCACATTCAAATAGCAGCGAACAGTTATCCAAGACAGGTCTCCAAGCATCAGGAAAGGCCACGGGCAGATCAGGGGAATACCTAGCCCATTCTGTTCCTCCTCATTAACCTGGATGTGTGGCCCCTCTGAGGCAGTGCTAGGTTCTGAAGTTCTAAAGCTGTATATGTCAATCCCTCAAGGAGCTCTAGGCCAGACAGGGCACAGAACTTACACAAACCAGAGTGCGACAGCTAATAAATTCCAAGCCATTCTGCAGGTGCAATGGAGGTAAAAGAAGAGAGGCTCTCCAGGGTGTAGCTAGGAAGAGCCCATGGAAAGCAGCTGTGAAGCAGAAGAAAGGTGAGGAAGTCAAGGAACAGCTGCATGGACAAAGGTGGAGGTGGGAGCCCGTGACTTGCTTATAAAGGGAAGAGAAGGCAAACCTTTATCCTCCCTGCCCAAGGAGCAAGGTATAAAGACCACCTTTGGGAAAATTAACTCTGAAAGCCAATTCCAGACTGAGGACTTTGGTCACCAACCTAAAAGTATAAAGAACATGCACAGGGTTCTGTGCATACAAAGACCAGTATCGGGTACGGGTCAGAGCACCTTGTTCCCGTGACCCAGAGGAGGGCCTGGAAGGAGCGACTCCAGGCAGGACCAGACCAAAGGCTATTCCATAGCTTAAGCTCCAGGTTGCACAAGCCAGGGCTGGAGAGGCATTGAGAATGCAAAGGAGGGATGGAGCTGAGAAACGATGCAATAAGGGAAGCACTGATTTCTGTGTGCATTTGTTTTTTACATGTACTGAATGCCTACTTTGCAACAGCTGCTTTTTCCTAGACTGCTTCGCTGAATCCTCAAACAACCATGGAAAAATAGAAGTTGCCATCCTTGTGTACTTGCACTTACTACGATCGGGGACTGTGTGCACAGACTCGCCTCCAGGCACAGAATCAAGCTTGAACTTCACAAACATATTCTTTTCTGGTTTCTCCTCTTCCCGCACACCACACTGATGATGTGAGGAATGAGAGGTGGCGTCAAGACGGCTTCTAAGTTTGCAGCATGGAAGGTGATGTTGAGTGGAAATCGAAGAGGTCTGCCAGAGAGCTGGCTGGGGATCAAGAAGAGGAATGGCCTGTTTTAAAGGGAATCTTTTCGAGGCAACAATTTCCGTTTGAACAGCTGGAGTACAGCCTCTTTCTCCTTGTTCTCCCAACCTGACAAGTATTTTGAGCCCTGGGACTTTGAAAGAATCACTCCCCAGCTGTCCCTGACATTTTAAAATCTGTTCCCAGTTTGAATTAAGTGGAGTCTTTAGTCTTGGATATGAAGGCAATTGCAAAAAGTTTGTAGAAAGCAGTTTATTTCCTCTCTTTTTCCTTGCTGCAACTGACCTTCTAGACAAAAATATTCAACACAAACAGGCTTTCCTTGTCTCTAGGGAGAGAAAGTCTAGGAGATATGATTCAAAGCCATCAGATATTTGATGACCTATCTGAACTCCCAGGAAGGGTTCCGCTCTGCCATTCACCCCAAAGGCCTAAGCCGCCGGCACACCTGAGGTTAAGCTAATAAAACACAGCAATTGCCTCATGTATGTGCCCTCCATTTTTGCCATCTGTCTCCAGCTTTGTCCTTGGAGAAAATTCAAATATTTGGGTATGCTCAGAGATATGCTTGTCCTGTTCAACAAAGGACAAGCATATTTAGGAGGAAATATTTACGTGTCCACAATTTACATTTTAACAGACATGTTGATTTAAAATTTCCTGACATATCAGTTTTAACATCTTATGTTAATCTGTCAAAGGCAACTCACCACAGCAGAAAAACAGCTCCCTTTTACAAAAATCAAAAAAGCTGATCACTTTCAAATTTCCTCTTGTCATGGACAGTGTAAATATTAAGGAAAAATAATCATGATGATACTACACCAGGAAGGTGACTTTGAAGATCCTGCAGATTTTTTTGTAAGGTTTGAGAAAATGACATTAAAAATGAAAGAAACAACCCCCACCTGGCTCCAAGTAATTCAACACTATTTTTAAATTTTCTTCATAAATTGCACAAGTGCTATATGGTTATTATTTTAAGACACAAATGTTATAGAAGTAGGCTACCAGAGCACCCTTTCTTCCCTCCATATCTCAGAATATTGAGCTGTTAAGAATATTACATGTAAAATTTTCAGCATAAAATGTGTAGTATATATCCCAAGGATCATATAAAGAATTTAGGCTGTGTTGTATAGGATCTCTCAGGGCTCTCTGCCACTATAAAATGTCCCTGGTATCTGGGCTCAGCTCCAAGTAGTTCTGAAATGCTTGCCCACAGATATACGAAACGTTTTTACCAGACCCAGACAAAATAAACGAAATAAAATAATAGAAATGTCAGTGTGAGGTTACCAACTGTCTTGATTGTGAAGAACACTCCTTTAGTTTGAGATTATATCTTTCTTCCCCCTTTTTTTGGTGTTAAATTATTCTTTCTTTTAAAATAATTATAGCAATAATAGATGGAATTTCTTTTCTAATGGCATTTGTTGCAAAATAAAAAGTTAGCAATCCTAATTTAGCCCAATTTTTAGAAACCATTTTAACCATTTTTAACTGTACAATTTAGTGGCTTTAAGTACATTCACAGTGTTGGGCAACCATGTCCATCCTTTCCAGAATTTTGTTATCACCTCAAACAGAAACTCCATAACCTTCAAACAGTAATTTCCCATTTCCCCTCCCCCAAATTCCTCATAACCACCATCCTACTTTTGTCTCTATGAATTTGTCTATTCTAAGTGCCTCATATAAGTAGAATCACATGACATTTGTCCTTCTGTGTCTAGCTTATTTCACTGAAAATAGTGTTTTCAAGGTTCATCCATGTTGTAGTATATCATAATTTCATTCATGATTAAGGCTAAATAATTTCCAATCATATGTATAGACAGAACTTTGTTTATCCATTTATCTGTTGATGGGTATTCACAGTTACTGTGAATAACATTATAAGCACTGGTGCACAAGTATCAGTTTAAGTCCTTGCTTCCAATTCATTTGGGTATATACCTAGCAGTGAGATGCTGAATCATATGGTAATCCTATGTTTAACTTTTTAGGGGACCACCAAACTCTTCTCCTCATGGCTGCACCTTTCACATCTCTACCAGCATTTGAGAGAGTTCAAATCCACATCTTTGTCAACACTTGTTATTTTCCAGTTTTTTTAAATTAGCCATCCTAATGGATGTAAAGTAGTATCTCATCATAGTTTTAATCTACATCTCCCTAATGACTTAATGATGCAGAGCATCTTTTCATGTGTTGTAGATCTTCTTTAAAGAAATACCTATTCATACCTTTTGCCTGTTTTTTAGTTGGATTGTTTGTTTTGTTTTTTGGTTGTAAGAGTTCTTCATATATTCTGGATGTAAATCCCCTTAAGGTTAAATCCTAAGGCTTAAGAAAATGACATTAAAAATGAAAGAAGAGACATATGATTTGTAAATATTTTATCCCATTCTGTGAGTTGTCTCTTCACTTTGTTGATAGGGTCCTTTGAAAAAAAATTAAAAACTTTTATGAAAGGTTATAAAAAGAATTAAATACTTTTTTCATAAAAAAATATTTAATTTTTATGAAGTCCAGTTTGTCCAATTTGTCTATTTTTTCTTTCCTTGCCTATATATTGTTTTGGTATCATTTCCAAGAAATAATTGCCAAATGCAATGTCCTGAAAATTTCTCCCTATGTTTTCTTCTAAGAGTTTTTATAGTTTTATATCTTAAATTTGGATTTTCAATACACTTTGAGTTAATTTTTGTATATGTATAATGTAAATTTTCAGCTTCTTCTTTTGCATATGAATATCCAGTTTTCACAGCACCATTTGCAAAGGAAAAAAACCCTAAAACAACTGTCTTTCCCCATTGAATGGCCTTAGCAGCACTCCTGTTGAAATTTACCATGTATTTGGGGGGTTTTTTCTGGGTTCTTTTTTCTGTTTGATTGGTCTACATGTCTTTATGCCAATAACATATTTTAATTACTGTAGCTTTGTTGTAATTTTGAAATCAGGCAGGATGGGTCATTCAACTTTGTTCTTTTTCTTCAAGATTGTTTTGGTTTTTTGGGGGGTCTCTTGAGATTTCATATAAGTTTTAGGTTGAGTTCTCTATTTTTGCAAAATACATCATTAGGATTTTGATAGAGATTACAGTGAATCTGTAGATTGCTTTGGGTATTATTAACATCTTAACTATATTAAGTCTTTCAATCCAAAAACACAGATATCTTTCCATTTATTTATATCTTCTTTAATTTTCCTCAGAAAATCTTATGTGCTTTTCATTGTATAAGGCTTTTGTCTCCTTGGTTAAAATTACTCCCAAGTATTATATTCTTTTAGATGCTGTTGTAAATGAAATCGATTTCTTCATTTTCTTTTTAGATTGTATATTGCTAATGAATAGAAATACAGCTGATTTTTTGTGTGCTTATTTGTACTCTGTAACTTTACTGAATTTATTAATTAACTGTGTGTGTGTGTGTAATACTTAGGGTTTTCAACATATAAGAATGTCATCTGTTAAGAGGGTTAATTTTATTTCTTCCTTTCCAATTTGAATGCCTTTTACTATTTGTATTGCCTAATTTCTCTGGCTGGAACTTCCAGTACTGTGTTGAATAGAAATGATAAAAGTAGAAATCCATGTCTTGTTCCTGGTGTTAGGCAGAAAGCTTTAAGTCTTTCACAGTTGAGTGTGATGTTACCTGTGAGTTTCTCATATATTGACCAAAATTTGTTAATTTTATTTAGTTGTGAAATCTGCCAGTTACTGGTATAGGGGCAAATATATCAGCTTGGGAAACGGGCAGACTTAAGTTAAAATGAAATAATCTTCTAAGGTTTCTAGGGGCTTCTTGTCATGAGGAAGTAATGAGCTTACTCACCACCCTAAGCAACTGTGAAACTGGATAAAATATATAAAGCAATTATTTTTAATAATTAGACAACAGGGAGCATAGGGCTATAATGCTTGAAATAAGAGAAACACAAAGTGATATCCTCGCGATTCTGACTTTCTGCCTGGCACAGGGAAATAGCACCCAAAACATAGCAGCAGTATAACTGGAGGGAGAAAACAGAGATTGGAGTCTGGGGATACATAGATAGCTGAATTTTCATGAGCCCTCTGGACTCTTTGGCTAAATACTAGTCATACACTATCCAGGGCAAAATCTGCAAAGCCTCACAAAGAACTAAAGAAAGGCTGGGAACTGACAGAGATCCTGGAGTTTACTCGCTGTCGAGAGACATTAGAGTTTGATCAGCCAGAGTAAAGAGGCACTAGGAATTCAACTGAAACCCAAGAAAAGACACATCTCAGAGACAGAGCCCCTCGGGCCCTACAGGGAGGATTGTGTCAGGCCTATACTAACAAAACCTACACCAAACTTCAACATAAGCAACCCGAGCTTCAGTGAGTTAACTGCTCGAGACTTTTTTGCCTCCGAGACTTTCTAAACAGCATTCAATATTCTTTGAGGCAGGTCAACATAATTCCAACTCTTGACATAATTCAAACTCACAATGCTCAGCATAGAATGAAAGAAATCACTAGACAATGTAAAGAAGCAGGAAAATGGAACCCATAATATATTAATAGAAACATCAAGAGATGTCTCAAATATTGAGTTTAGCTAACAAGGCTTTAAGACACCTACTATAAATATAATTAAGGACTTTAAGAAAAAGATAAACATAATGAGTAGACAGATGAGTGGTCTCAGCAGAGAAATGGACATTAGCAAATTAGGCCACATGGAAATTTTGGAACTGAAAACATATTATTTAAAATAAAAATATTATATTTTGGGGCTGGGCGCAGTGGCTCACGCCTGTAATCCCAGCACTTTGGGAGGCCGAGGCAGGTGGATCACGAGGTCAAGAGATCGAGACCATCCTGGTTGGCATGGTGAAACCCCGTCTCTACAAAAAATACAAAAAATTAGCTGGGCATGGTGGCGCGTGCCTGTAATCCCAGCTACTCAGGAGGCTGAGGTAGGAGAATTGCCTGAACCCAGGAGGCGGAGGTTGCGGTGAGCCGAGATCGCGCCATTGCACTCCAGCCTGAGTAACAAGAGCAAAACTCCATCTCAAAAAAAAATATATATATATTTTGGATTTCAAATAGAAATTATTCAAACTGAAAAACAGAGATAAATAAGATGAAAAAAAAATGGAGCCTAAGTATTTGTGTGATATCAAACAGTCTAACATACAAGTAATTAGAGTCCCAGAAAGAGAGGAGATAAATAATATAGCAAAAAAATTCTTAAAGAAATAATAGCGTTAGATATTCCAAACTATAAGTAATTGAACTCATAGCTCCAGGAGATTTGAAGAACTCTAAGTACGATAAACACAGAAAAAATTACAGCAAGTCACATCACAGTCAAATTTTTGAAAACCAAAAATAAACAGGCAATTTTAAGAGCATTCAAAGAAAAAAGAAACATTAGATAAAGAGAAACAAAAGTAAAAAGAATCCTTAACTTCTCATGAGATTTAACGTAAACCAGAAAGCAATAAAACAAAATCTTTAAAGTTCTGGAAGAAAAACTGTTACCAAAATTCTATATACAGTTAAAGAAGTCTTCAAAAATGAAAGTGAAAGAAAGACATTTTCAGGTAAATAAAAGCTGAGAGAATTCATTACCAGCAGATCTACACTTCAGAAAACATTAAAAGAAGTTCTTCAGTTTGAAGGGAAATAACAATATATGGAAACTAGGATTCTCACAACAGAATAATGAGCACCAAAAATGGTAAACATGTGGGTAAATACAAAATCATTTTTTTCTCCTTTGTTGACTTTTTTAAAAAGGCAATTGATTTTGTTGAGAGAGGTAGTCTGCCATGGACCATGAGGATCTGTGCAAGTTCTTGCAGCATGTGCTAGACTAGGAAGTTCATCTGTCTCCTAATAAGGAGCGATTTCTGTAGCTAATCACAAAGATGACTAAGTAGCAAGGTGATAACAGTGTAAATACTCCTTTTCTAGTGGTAGGAAGACTGGCCTGCTAGCTGCTTTCTGCAATGTTTACTGCTTGGTAGGCACCTGACCCTGAGTGCCTTAGCTTCATCACAAACCCTCTGCTTGTATAGTATCTATCTGGGCCCATCACATAGCCCATGTGGAACTTAGAGGAAAGAAGAATCAATGCAAATATACTGATGCTCATGCTGCTCAATGTTATTTGAGTAATAAAGTCCTTTGTCTCTGACCCAGGAGTCTCATATCTTCTGTCAACATCCATCAAACACCAACAGAGTACCTAATAGCTTGCAAGTGGAATGAAGTCTTTGAACGTTCACAGTTCTTAATAACTAGTTAAGCAAAAAATAGTGACAATGTATTGTGAGATTTACAACATATGTAGAAGTTAAAAACATGTAATAGAATAAGAAATTGGCATGGTTAAGCAGAAATGTATTATTGCAAGCTTATTGTATTATTCTATTATATTCTAATTATTCTAATATAATATATTTTATTATTAACCTATTATAATATAATTATTACACTAATTAATATATTAATTATATAATAATTGTACAATAATTATTATATGGTTTCAATATAATATATCTTATATTCTGTTATTAATATAATCCTTGGAGAGCACTACTGTCCAGAATTATAAGCCACAAATACAAGCCATGTATATACCTTTAAGTTTTCTAGACACCACATTAAGAGCATAAAAGAAATACAGGAAATTAATTTTAGTATTATATTTAAACTAGGATCTTCAAAATATTATAACTTCAATATGTAATCAACATAAAAAATTACTAGTGAGCTATTTACTTTACACTTTTTACATTAATCCTTCAATAGCTAGTATGTATGTTAAACCATCCACACATCTCAAATCATTTCAGCCATATTTCCCATGCTAATGTAGCCAATGGCTAGCCTACTGGACAATGCACTAGAGCAACCACTAAAAATATGAAACAAGGAGGTATAGCTAAAAAGCTGCTAGAGGAGATAAAACGGAATACCAAAGGAATACTATATTAATCCAGAAGGAGGTGGGAATGAAAAAAAGCAAAGTGTAGATAGGACAAATAACATTTCTAGGCATGACAGATTAATCTCTTATCTTCTCCAGCTGGAATAGGGAACAGCAAAGGAAGGCAAGGTAAATGGAGTAATGCAAACAGAGATTTAGTTACAACCCACCAATGGTAACCTTTGCGAATGTGGACAAGAAACCTAATCTTTCTTATATTGCATTTATTCCTTTACCATCTAGCTTGTTTACCTGCTAATTTATTCACGTGGAGCAGTAGAGTGTTATAGTTAAGAAAATGGATTTGGATGTTAGCTTTGGATTTAAATCTTGGCTCTGCCATTTTGAGACCTTAGACAAATTTTTTAATTGCCCTAAACTTCAGTTTCTTCATTTGTATAATGGGGTATTATACAATACCTATCTCAAATCCCTGTAAAACACAGTGCCTAGAATCTTGGAAGCTCTCAAAAAGGTAAGTTAGTTGTTTCTTATTATTGTTGCTGAGTTAATAACTCTTCAGTCCGTGAACTATAGTCCAGACACCATTCAAGGCAGAAGGGATTCAAGGGTGAATGACAAAGTCCTTTTCCTTAACAGAGAAGCCAATTATATAACATCTGACTGCCTATTTAAATTGCTGTTATGAGGCAGAAATAAGAAAGCAGACAGAAGCACTATGGTAAAAATACAAATGTTGCTATGTAAGTGTCTGTGTTATGATGTGTGATCTTTTTCCATGGCAAAACACAGCAACCAAGCAGCCTGTTCTGATCCAGCCATTCTCTCCAAAAATTAGTAGGTTTTAGTCTACCAATGAGTGGAAAGTAAATTATTCTCCTTTAACTTTCAAGAGTAGTTTTCTATTTGTTCACCAAGAAGCTCCAATCTTCTGAATCATATTCAACACTGTTAGAAACTACTATTTTGTTGATGTTTTCTTCACTAGCATTTTTTTCAAGTATTGTGTTTATTCACATATATGACCCAACTCCTAATTCTAATTTAGACTGAGAATTATTTCCTAATGAAGGCTACCAGGTGTGCGTGTGTGTGTAAGTTGTGCGTGTGTGTGTGTACTCTTAGGCAGGAATTAGTTTTATTCCTATTTACGTGTTGTAAGCACTGCATACTTTATTAATAGTTGGCATCATCCTCAGAATAAACTTGTCTCTGTGTGTCTGTGTGTGTGTGTGTGTGTGCACTCTTAGGTCAGAAATTAGTTTTATTCTTATTTACATGTTGTAAGCACTGCATACTTTATTAATACTTGGCATCATCCTCAGAATAAACTTGTCTCTCTCTGTGTGCGTGTGTGTGTGTGTATCCATATAAAACACTCTGATACGTGTCCCATCTTTATCTCGTTTTGTTTTCAAATCTGAAACACGAATTTAATAAGCTTCATTTTACCAGTGAGAGGCTATGATTGCCAAACTCATAGAGTGGTCACGGGTGAGACCAGAATGTAGACACAAGTCTCTCCATCTGACTCCACCCACTTCACACAACCCCTCCCTTATTAACTATCCTCTGCTGATGAGTGCTTGGGAGAGAACAATTGTTGAGCAATACTATTTCATATTTGTTCAAAATATAAGAAATTGATTTTCTTATATGGTATCTCATGCCTGTGATCACAACACTTTTGGGGCTGAAGTGGGAGGGTCACTTGGGCTCAGGAGTTTAAGGCTACAGTGAGCCATAATCACACCACTACACTCCAGCCTGGGTGACAGAGTGACACTATGTCTTTAAAAATAAACATTTAAAAAACATGTAAAGAATTGGTCACACACCTTCAATTGCCTTTACCAAACATTCAGAAGCCTCCTAAAAAGACCATGTGCTCTAATTTGCAGCTAGAATTGCAGCAGCTGTCTGCAATCGTATGCTTGCCTTTAAGAGTCACAGCTAAAACAATGTACCTGAATTCACCTTTTCCCATGTGACTTCCAAGTTAGTCATGTACAAATATAGACAGATTACCCAAGCAAATGCAATACCTTAGGTGAAGAATTATTTTTCTTTTTATTTATATATTATAAGTACTATATATTTTATTAATAGCTGGCATCATCCACAGAGTAAGTTTAAGTCTCAAACAAATCTCATTGTAGGCTTTTCTTCACCTGCACCAGGTCATAACAATGTTTATCCAAGAATAAAAGTGCTGTACACAAAGGAGGTAACAGTAAATGTGAGCTAAATTGAATTCTTCGAAGGTCTAAATTCAGCATTCTCCTACCTTTTGCTTCTTTCCTTTAAATTTGATTTTATAATAGAAAATAGGCAATAGCCTTAGACAGAAATTTACTAAGGAAGAAACACAAATGTCCAGTAATAATAATGTCAAAAAATGTTCAACTCTATTAGTGCTGAAAAAAACCCAGTGAACATAAGGAGGACCAATGTTTATGTAAAATTTATCTGACAATATTTGACTAACAAAAAATGCTGTAAAATGATAATGCCTAGCTGCTGATGGGTTGGTTAACTTTTTTGATGTATCTGGAAAACAACCTAAGAGCATGTATCAAACTCCTGAAAAGTCTGCTAATTCTTTCACCAAGCATTTCACTTTCAGGTGTTTACCATAGGGAAAAATAATCGTGGCTGCACAAAAATATAGCAATAAAGCAACTCTGTAGCATTATCTCCTATTAATTATCTTCTTATTAAGTATGTGTGAAGTGTTTAAATAAGTTGTGGTCAACCCATACAGTAGAATACTACATAGTTATTAAAAGTCAAGTAATGGAAGAATTCTAAATGACCAATGAAAGTACTATAGTATCTTATAGCATAGACAGTTGGTACAGTATGGTTGTGTGTGTGTGTGTGTGTGTGTGTGTGTGTGTGTGTGTGTGTGTACTGGAAGAATATTTCACAAGATATAAATAACAGTAATTTCTAGACATTGAGATTATGGGTGATTATTTTTCCTATCTCTCCAGTTTCCCTGCCCCACAGAGGAGGGTTAACCTGTATATCCCCAAATTCTTCAATTAGAATATACTACTTTGAGAATGAGAAGCAAAAAGAAAAAAAAAAAGGAACTGTGATCTACTTTCAGGGGAAGATGACACCCACACTCTGTTAACTTCCTGGGGCCAGAACCCCTGGGAGGGAAGCCCCTTGCCCCTCCTTACTTTGCCCTGCCCATCAAATCCAAAGGTCCAGTGGCCCAACCAGAAAGGTAAGTTTGTGGGGCTGTCCTCATCCTCTGAGTTTTGTCCATTCAGCCTAAAATACCTTTTTTTTTTTTTTTGCTCTCCATTTGGTTGGTAAATCTTTCTCCATCCCTTTGTTTTGAGTCTTTGTGTATCTTTGGATGTGAAATGGGTCTGGATGCCCCATACCGTTAGGTTTTGGCTGTATCTTTTGATTGGAGGATTAGTCGACTTAAAATTTAGGGTTACTGCCATTTGATGTTAACTGGCTATTTTATCCATTCGTTTATATAAATTTTTCTTTATGTTGATGCTCTTTACTTTTTGGTATATTTTTAGAAAGGCTAATACTGGTTGTTCCTTTCTGTGTATAATACTTCTTTCAGAAGCTTTTGCAAAGCAGGCCTGGTGGTAATAAAATCTCTGAGTACTTGCTTGTTCACAAAAGATGTTATTTTTCCTTCAATTGTGAAGCTTAGTTTGGCAGGATATGAAATTCTGGGCTGAAAGTTCTGTTCTTTAAGGATGTTGAATATTGGCCCCCACTCTCTTCTGGCTTGTAGGGTTTCTGCTGAGAGATCTGCTGTAAGTCTGATAGGCTTCCCTTTGTGGGTAACCTGACCTTTCTCTCTGGCTGCCCTTAGTATTTTCTCCTTCATTTCAACCCTGGTGAATCTGACGATTATGTGCCTTGGGGTTGCTCTTCTTGAGGAATATCTTTGTGGTGTTCTCTGTATTACCAGGGGTTGAATATTGTCCTGCTTTGCTAGATTGGGAAAGTTTTCCTGAATAATATCCTGAAGAGTATTTTCCAGCTTGGATTCATTCTCTCCATCACATTCAGGTACACCTATCAAATGTAAATTAGGTCTTTTCACATAGTCTTATATTTCTTGGAGATTTTGCTCATTTCTTTTTATCCTTTTTTCTCTATTCTTGTCTTCTCATTTTATTTCACTAAGTTGGTCTTTGACCTCTGATATCCTTTCTTCTGCTTGATCAATTCGACTATTCAAACTTGTGCATATTTCGCTCAGTTGTCGTGTTGTGTCTTTCAACTCCGTTAGTTCATTTATATTCCTCTCTATATTGTCTATTCTTGTTAGCATTTCGTCAAACCTTCTTTCAAAGTTCTTAGTTTCTTTACATTGGGTTAGAACAAGTTCTTTTAACCCCCAGAAATTTCTTATCATCCACCTTCTAAAGCCTACTTCTGTTAATGATACACAGTCCTTCTCCATCAGGGCTTGTTCCGTTGCTGATGAGGAACTGTAATCCCCTGTAGGGGAAGAATTGTTCTGATTTTGGGTTTTCTCAGCCTTTTTAGGCTGGTTTCTTCCCTTTGTTATAAATTTATCCATCTGTCATCTTTACAATTACCGCCTTTCTAATTAGGTTTCTGAGTGGATGTTCAGTTTATTGATTCCCAGCACTGGAATCCAAGCAACCCACTGCGCTGGCCAAAACAGCAGCGATAAGACTGATGGTGCTCTTCTGCCCAGGAATCTCCAGTCTGGCTTTCTTCTTGAGTCCATAATAAGTGGCTCTGCCTTCCCGGAGCTCCAAACATCGGTCAGAAGGGGAACAAGTCCCATTTACTCTGCACAAAGAGCTGCCATGCCGAGGCACTGGCAAAACTGCTGTGCCGGCCACAAGAGTCATGCTGGAGACCTGTGGAACTCCTCCACTGGGAATCTTCTGGTCCGTGAGTGATGAAAATTCATCTGAAAGTGTGGCGTCCTCTCGTTCTCTGCGCCTTCACTGGGAGCTACAATCCTGAGCTGTTAGCGATCAGCCATCTTGGATCCTTGTTTTTTTTGAAGTCCAGCCTAAAATATCTTGCTGAGTGCCTATTGTGTGCTAGGCATGGGGCACCCAATAGTGATGGGGGAAAGAGAGAAAGGAAGAGAAGGAAGGAAGGATGAGAAGTTGGAGAGGAAGAAAACTTCCCTGGCATATTTGCAGGAGTCTGACATTCATCAAATGACTGATTCTGAGACATACTGGGCAGAGGCAGGGTCATAGGGCTATAGGAGCTGAGTTTAGGGGGAGCTGCCCAGCCTGGGCAGAGCATCTTTCTTCAGGAAGCAAGCACTGAGTTGAACTCTGAAGGATATACAGGCATTATGGCAAGGAAGGGGTAAGGAAGAGGTTGGACGGGTAACGACCAAAGCATGAGAGGCCTCACAGACACATGCAGGGGGGCACCAAGAGGCACTGGCAGGGCATCCCTTAGCAGATGCACCTTCAAACAGGATAGCTCTGGGTGTAGACTGGAGAATGGATTTGAAAGTGGGCCTTGGGGGATCCCAGGAGACCATGAAGAGTCACATTTAAGGCGGTGACACATGGGGTGAAATGAAGTAGTGTATTAGTCTGTTTTCACCTGCAAATAAAGACGTACCTGAGACTAGGTAATTTATACAGGAAAAAGCTTTAATGGACTTACAGTTACACATAGCTGGGGAGGCCTCACAATCATGGCAGAAGGCAAGGAGGAGCAAGTGAAGTCTTACATGGATGGCAGCAAAGAGAAAGCTTGTGCAAAGAAAGCTTCCCCTTATAAAACCACGTCTAGTGAGACTTATTTACTACCATGAGATTTGTATTATGAAATTTTCACTGTCACGAGAATGACACGGGAAAGACCTGCCTCATAATTCAATTACCTCCCATAACACATGAAAATTTAAGATGAGATTTGGGTGGAGACACAGTCAAACCTTATCAAGTGAAAATACTATTTTTCAGTGACTTCATCTTTGACTCGTCGATGGAGAGTTTCTGATCTTGCACTTCCAAATGGTAACAAAGATCAGGTGCAGTGACTGTGACTCACCCCTATAGTCCCAGCTACTTGAGAGGTTGAGCCAGGGTGTGGGGGGATTGCTTGAAGCCAGGAATTCAAGACCAACCTGGGCAAGACAGCAAGATCTTGTCTCTAGAAAATAAAAAATTAGCCATGCATTGTGGTTTGTGCCTTTAGTGCCATACTTGGGAGGCTGAGGCAGGAGGATCACTTGAGCCCAGGAGTCCCAAGCTACAATGAGCTATGATTGCACCACTGAACTCCAACCTGGACAACAGAGCAAGACTCCATCTCTAAAATGAACAAACAAATAAATAACAAAACAAACAAAAAAAAGACAGTAACAAAAGAAAGACCAGCTTTTTGGGCAAGAAGTGACAGCTCAGGACCAGGGACTTCATGATACAAATTCCAAGTGAGGAGAGGTCACAGCCAATGAAGCACCATTTTGTCTGAAAAGTACAAAGTGCTTCCCCTCCCATCCTCTGAACCCCTGCTTTGTTCATCAATAACCTTACAATTGGAGCCCACATATCCAAGTTTCAAAGAAAAAGCAGAGTTCAATTTGTGACTATGAAGCAGTGTGCTGTGAAATCATCTGATCCTTTGTTTCATCTGTGCGCAGTGGAGACAAGAAAGGCGCCACTCATCAGGTTCCTCCAGGAGCCATCTGCCAAGCCTCTCTTTTCTGAATGGAGTCCTGTTTTCCATGGTTATTTTACATTTCTAAAGAGAAGCCATTATGTATCACGCAGGTTCATCTGTGTAGTCCCTCACTATGGAGGACCTGGCCCCGGCCGAGTCTGCACTCTAGGTCACAAAGAAGCTTTGAGCTTTAAGGCACATCCAGATATCTAGCTTCCTCTAAAAATAAAAATATTAATAAAACAGTTTCCATTTATTGATTATTGCTGACTTTTCTGTAAGTAAAATAACCTACATTAGGGGAATATAACTTACGTGACCTACCAATACTACAGAGTAGAAGCAAGATTCAGCCCAGGCCTATTTGACCACAAATCCCGTTCCCTTTGAGCTCCTTCCCCTCAGTGTTTTCCCTCTCCCTCCATCTGACAGAGACAGAAACCTGGGTCAGACCTACTTCTTGAAGCTACATGGTCCAAGTCCCATCAGTTTCCCAGTGCTTGGGGGTCATTTGTGGGATACCACTACAGTGGGAGATAAGCAAACCATTGGATGTAGTAGGAAAGAGGCCATTTTCTCAGAGGCCAAGAATTTAAGACAGGAGTTTCACCGCCTGCACTTCAGCGGCCCTACTGTGTGTGTGATCCTGGATGCATCACTAACTATGCCTTAGTTTCCTCATCGGGAGAATGAGAATCGTCACACAACAGGCCCAGAATTCCTGCCCTGAAATCTTTGGGTACAGATGTGTTTTATGAATTTCTTTATTTCAGAAAGGTAATAGAGTTTACATTTTATAACACCCCTAACGGAGTCTGGTACAATACCCATTAACCACAAATCAATCACATTAATAGTATGCAGTGAAACAAAGTAAAATATGCCCAGGTGAGATACATTAAAACTATAAATAGTCTCATCAGTTTAGATAAAATTTTTCCACCAAAATAACTACTTTAATTAAAGAAACCTCCCCATCTGCTGACTTCGAAGACTCTCGGATTTACTTCAGAGTTGCAGAGACAGGGGATGGGTAGGGAGGTTGGACAAGGAGTGGAGACAGAGCTGTATTTGCCTTGTAAGGCCGCTGTGAGGATGAAATGAATCAGAGAATACACGAAAAGCACTTTGAAGAATGCCTGAGACATAACAGAACATCAGTGCATTTCAGATATTCTTATTCATTCCAAAAAAAGGGAAAAAACACAGGCTACTTCAAAGGCTATTATTTGTAAGTCAAAATTACTGCTGGGGATGTTTACTACTTAAGGGAATTAGAAGTCCAATTCAGAAGAATTCTGAAATAGACCTCACCAGACCTCTTCAGAAGAATTCTGGGTGGATCTGCCAACCACTGCCAGGAGAGAGAACTCAAGTTATTTTATTCTAAATACCACCTGCCAGTCCAGCAAAACAGGCTCTCCAATAATTTGGTTTAAATGTGACAAGTGCAAATCCCGTAATGGCAGCTGAAACTTCTGGAATTCGACAGAACTGGAGTGACACACTGAAGCCAGAGCCTGGGGTCTTTTCTACAACAGCAAGTGAGGACCCCTTCTGAATTATTTGCATTCTTCGTCCCATTTTTGCTTCCCTCCCCAGTGTCTTTCTGTCAGCTTACTGAAATCACTTCAGTCTTATCAAGATGAGATCTTGAGAGCGTTCTCGGTTTGAGGAGCAGAGTCGTAGCTACAAGTCGTTAATTTGTCCCATGCTGCAGAGGCTTTTTATACAATGGACATCAGTCCTTTCATCCTAGAGCTCCCCTCTCTGCAGCTTAGAACAATTTCTTCTACCTTAATCAGATGCTGCAACGCGTTGCTCTTCTCATCACGGAAAATTGATCAAACTGATCTATAAGTGTTCACCTCTTTCCTGGCCCAGCATACGTGATCCTCACACCAACAAAAATCATTTCTGTTTGTGGTTTGCCATAGTCTATGTAGACTTATTTGAAAACCAACTACTTTGCATAGTATGTCCTCATAATAATGAAATATTAATAATATTAACAAATGGGACAACAAGGAAATGAGGAAAGGATAGTGTCCCAGATAGGCCTGCTACTCTTTGCCCATTGGAGCAAACAGTTATTGGTAACCCTGATGAGTTACCAGTCTGAAGCAAATGAAAGAAAAATAGTTTATTGTTGTATACACAATAAGCAGCCAGTTGAAAATATTTCAGAAAGCTTACTCCAATTTTCCGTGTGAAACCCAAGAAGCTTTTCAAAAAGCAAAGTCTATTCTCCTTTATTAAACAACTGTACTAAAAATGTTATTGTCTGTCTTTCCCACTAGAAGGTAATCTCCATGAGAACAGGAACTTTGTTCTGCTGTATTCTTGGTGCTGGGAACTGTAGCTGGCATTTTGGAGGTGCTTAATAAGTATTTGTTGGACAAATGAGTAGGAGAATCTGAAGCAAGTAGACAGAAGAATTTTTCCTAGTTGTGTAGAAAGCATACGGTTGGTTTCTATATGTTTCTATCAAATACATACACAGAATATATGACATCAAGAGCCCAAGGGACTTTGAAAGCACCTCACACTTTCTGTGGGGTGAGTCTTCCAGAAATCTAAGAGATCATGAGAAAGACTCTACTGAAAAGCTTAGTAACAATTCTACAAAATATTTGTGTGGACTGTATAACAAAGGGTTTGAAACTCGCTAAAGAGTAAAACCTCAGCAGTCAGCCAAGGGGTCTGTGAAACAGTGTTACACAGGAAGTACCATGGTTTCCTGACTTCTACACAGGAGGGGAGCAGTTTTCAGGTTGCACTCAATCTAGAACAGCAGTCCCCAACCTTTTTGGCACAAGAGACTAGTTTCGTAGAAGACAGCTTTTCCACGGATAGGAGGGTGGATGGTGGGTGGTTTCAGGATGATTCAAGTGCATTTCATTTATTGTACACTTTATTTCTATTATTATTACATTATAATATATAATGAAATAATTATACAACTCACCATAATACAGAACAAATAGGAGGCCTGAGCTTGTTTTCCTGCAACTAGACAGTCCCCTCTGGGAGTGATGGGAGACAGTGACAGATCATCAGGTGTTAGATTCTTGTAAGGAGTGTGCAACCTAGATCTCTTGCATGTGCAGTTCACAATAGGGTTGGCTTTCTTATGAGAATCTAATGCCGCTGCTGATCTGACAGGAGGTGTGACAGGAGGCAGATCTCAGATGGTGATGTGAGTGATGGCGAGAGGCTGTAAATACAGATGAATCTTCACTCACCCACCACTCACTCCCTGCTGTGCCACCCAGTTCCTAAGAGACCATGGACCAGTATTGGTTTGTGGGGACCAGGGGTTGGGGACCCCTAATCTAGAAGACAAAAGCAGGATGTGATCAAGCCTGCCTCTTCTCACTGCAGTGTGGCAGAAACTGAGACAGGACACAGAAAAAAAGGAAAGAGACGGTGATATGCAAAGTGAAATTTTTGCCAAATGTAATAAATATCTGAGGAAAATTAGAAGAGAGCAGCCATAGTCGAATACAAACAATGAGGAAGGCACATTTGCCACTGGAGACAGAGTGTTAATCATCACTGTGTAGCATCAAAGAAGAGTTAGGACTATCTGCCATCTACTGGCACATGTAATGTAGATTATATTGGTACAAATCCCCATCCATGTCCAAGGGAAGTGGGATGCCCACCCAGATATTGAATCACTTTCCCAAGAGGGGCGTATTCCCACAGCCCTCACCTCTATTACACACCACACTGATGCAAGCATGAAGCTCTGGCCTTTTCTCCTATGTGTGTACACACACGCAAATAGAGCATTTCTGGCCATGTAAGTCTCCTCAAAACTTTTGTGGGTCACAGAATGGAAAGGGCCATCACACTGCACATTGCACAGTAAGCAATGCAGAATCTGTTCCTAAGGGACCTTTGCTTGTTCCACCTGCTGGCAGGCTTCTTCCCTCCACTCCACACCAGCCATTCACCTGCTAACCCTCCCTCTCCCCTCCTCTTCTCCTGTTCTCTCCTCTCTTCCCTCCACTCCTTTGTTTGTTCACCCCTCACTCCCTGGAGTATTATATTTTCTCTTGTGGTACAGCCTTACCCTTACTTGCTTACATACATAGCTGGTTTCCTGCCAGAGAGTCTCATTTTTTATTATTTAAGTCTCTCCTCAAACACATGTTTTCTCCTTAAGGACAGCTTTAAAGATGGTCATCTTGATAAAAGTGTTTTTACTCTGCAAGAAAAGAAAGACATCATCCCCAAGAAAACCTCTATAAAAGGAAAGCAAGGCAGAGTACAATGGCTCATGTATGTAATCCCAGCACTTTTGGAGGCCAAGGCAGGTAGATCACCTGAGGTCAGGAGTTCAAGACTAGCCTGGCCAACATGACAAAACCCTGTCTCTACTAAAAATACAAAAATTACTCGGACATGGTGGTATATGCCTGTAATCCCAGCTACTTGGGAGACTGAGTCAGGAGAATTACTTGAACCCAGGCGGCAGAGTTGCAGTGAGCCCAAATCATGCCACTGCACTGTAGCCTGGGCAGCAGAGCAAGACTTCATTTCATAAAATAAAATAAAAATGTAGATATGCAGGACAGCAGCATGAGACATGGAAGAAGAGGAGGATTGTCCAGAAACTAGAAATCTGAATGTGACCAGAGCACAGCTTCTTCAGCCACAGCTTGCTAAGAGATTAGAGGTCAGCATCAAAGCCTGGCAGTATATTTGGTTACCATTACATAGACATAACCATATTTTAAATAACTATCATAAACCAATTCTAATTTTATTCTATAGTTAGGGAACTATAGAACGCCATGCCCACATTCTCAAAGAATACTTTGATGTCTTTATAAAGGTTTTAATTAAAGAACTCCTCAAGACATCTTTATGGGTTGATTTCTGAACTAGATGGGCCATAACTAATGATTTCAGTCAAATCCCATTTTCAGTAGGCAGGACGAGTAAGTAGAATTCCTTTGAGAAAGTGGCTTACTCTTTTATCTTATATGGGTGTGTTATATATGTGTTACATAAAATGCCATCTGTCATAAAAACAAAACATTTCATTAAGAAGTTTTTTTTCAATTGTACATTCTGCAAAAGGCCAAATTCTGTAAGCTAAACCAGAGATTCTCAGAGTGTGGCCCCAGATTAGCAGCTCTGGTATCACCTGGGAACATTTTAGAAACACAGGTTCTCAGGCCTCACCAGATACACAGAAGCAGAAACTCTGGGGTGAGGCCCAGCAATCTGTGTATTAACAAGCCCCTCAGCTGATGCTGATGCCCGGAAGACCACTCCAGCCTGAAGACCACTGTCCTAGGGTCGCCATGCCCACAAGCTTCCTGATTGGTCCATATTGAATATTTTTCTTCTTTTCTTTTCTTTTCTTTTCTTTTCTTTTCTTTTCTTTTCTTTTCTTTTTACATAGTCTGGAGTGCAGTGGTGCAATCTCTGCTCACTGCAACCTCCCCCTCCCAGGTTCAAGTGACTCTCCTGCCTCAGCCTCCCAAATAGCTGGAACTACAGGCACACACCACCACACCCAGCTAATTTTTGTATTTTTGGTAGGGATGATGTTTCACCGTGTTGTTCAGGATGGTCTCAATCTCTTGACCTCTTGATCCACCCACCTTGGCCTCCTAAAGTGCTGGGATTACAGGCGTGAGCCACTGTGCCCAGTCCATACTGAATATTTCTAAATGCTAGTGCAATCCCTGAATTACGATTCCTTTCATTTCTAGGTCTTTTGAATCTCAAAAATCTGTAGCCCTGTCTTCAGATGACATGATTTCTGCAATAAAGCCAATGTTTGAGTCCCTGCCCAAATTCATATATTGAAATCCTAAGCCTCGATGTGATGGTATTAGCAGGACCTCATTTTGGGAGCTGCAGATGCGGTCTCTGGAGATACAGGGAAGAAGGAGAACAGAAGTCTTGGCTTTGAAAAGAAAGTGCGATGACCCCACTAACGACCAGAACCATTAAACCAACCTCATTAAGGGTGGCTCCACCTCCCCAACCTTCCTGCTGTTTCTACCAAGCCAAACCCAGAAATAGAACGCGGCTCAGTCCTCAGGGCTATTGCCTCTGCCTCATCTCCAGAGACCACATCTGCAGCTCCCAAAACGAGGTCTGTTCTGCAGGGGGACAGTTCACTGCTGGAATCCCAACCCTAACAGCAGAGCCAAAGCCAGAGGAGAGGAACGTGAGAAAAAGGCCAGAACGTCACTCCAGATTCCAAATTTTGCAGCCCTCATGCTATCAACCACTGCCTGCTGGCTCCGGCCGGGTGCCTGGTCCATACACAGCCTGCATCAGGAGCCTACAGAGACACGGGGTCTGGAGATGGGAAACAGATGGTGGCCTGCGCTTCATCTTTCCCAAGTTTACAACTTCACCTGGGGGTGGAGGCTGTTCTGAGGGTCCCCGAGAGGTAAGTTCACGCATCGCTACTGACCCTTTCCCTTTGAAAGCGGAAAGTCAACACGCATGCTACCCCAGACCAGAACAGCCTCATCTGTAGATTCAAGGTCCTAGGGGAATAGTATTCAAATGCCTCTGCTCACTGCCTTTTACGTCTGAGTGTGGTTCCCCGGCAGCCAAAAATCTGAGAAGTGAAACTGAACATGCCACTGCCTTTGTGAGGGTAAAGGAAGAACCTTTACGGCCTTTTTATTGGCCGGTTATTTTTCTGTGTGTTTCATACCAGCCCTCACCATGAAGGGTTTCACAGCCGCTCTCCTCCTCTGGACTCTGATTTCTCCCAGCTGCCTTGGAGGTGGCAAAGGGGGAGCCTGGCCCACACACATGGCCTGCAGTGACAGCGGTTTGGAAGTGTTCTACCAGAGTTGCGGTAAGACCTCGCAGTACAGCCACGTGTGTGTGGGGAAAGTAAGGCCCACAGATGTGAGCCGCTTAGTGCTCGGTTGGGGTGGGTAAGGTGAGAGGGGACGAGCAGCTGAACACTTTCTCCACCTGCAGCAGGTCTGGGAGGGCCACCGGGAGCCTTTGGGAGAAAAGGGGTGGGGCCAGGAGCAGAAGAGAGAATGGCAGAGCGACAAAGACTACAAGAAAGAGAAATTGAATCTAAATATAGCAATTTACTGACACCAGAGAACCCAAAAAAGAACAAAATGATCAGTGAGTCTACCAAATCATGAAATCTCACCAGTTGAAAATTAGGAAAAGAAGCTTCCAGTAGGCCCTTCCCCAACACTGTATACCTGGGCTGTCTTTCCATGTAATGTCCTTCGCAAGTGGAGTGAAAAGGTGACTTCTGCCCAAAGAGAAGATTCCTGTCCCTCTCCGGACACTCTCAGAGCTTCCGGGACAGCAGCAGCTCTCATGAATTCAGCAAACACTTCACGTGCACCTACCGGTGCCAGGGTTTCTCAGTGCCAGAGAAAATAAAAGTGCGGAAGCCAGGCCTGTCACCTCAGCGGACCAACCCAAATGCCAACAGATAAATTGCAATTCAGTGAAGAGCATGCAGTGAACTGCAGTAAGAAGTGTCAGAACCAACCAATCAGCCTGTGTGTAAGCCAGCTAGGGCTGCCGTAACAAAGTACCACAGACTGGGGACTTAAATAACACAGATTTATTTCCTCACAGCTCTGGAAGCTGGGCTGCTTTCTCCCGAGGCATGTCTCCTTTGCCTGTAGGAGGCATCTTCTCCGTGTCTCCTCACATGGTCTTCCCTCTGTGCACATCTGTGTCCTCATCTCTTCTTTTTATACAGACACAGTCACATAAGATTAGGGCCAACCTTCATGGCCTCAGTTTAGCTTAATCAGCTCTTTAAAGATCCTTTCTCCAGCAGGGCTTGGTAGCTCACACCTGTAATCCCAGCACTTTGGGAGGCCGAGACAGGTGGATCACTTGAGGCCAGGAGTTCAAGACCGGCCTGACCAGCATGGTGAAACCCCATCTCTACTAAAAATACAAAATTAGCCAGATGTGTTGGCGCACACTTATAATCCCAACAACTTGAGAGGCTGAGGCAGGAGAATCGTTTGAACCTGGGAGGCGGAGGCTGCAGTGAGCCAAGAATGAGCCATTTCACTCCAGCCTGGGTAACAAGAATGAAACTCCGTCTCAAAAAAAAAGACCCTATTTTCACATACAGTCTCATTCTAAGGTACTGCAGTCCCCCCAGTCTGCTAGGAATATGTTCCAAGACTCCCAGTGGCTACCTGAAATCATAGATCATTCTCAACCCTACATATACTATGCTTTTTGAATCCAATAAATGAGACAGCTAAGAAGTGATGGACAGGCAGGTAGTAGAGACAACGTGGATTCTCTAGAGAATTCATGTTCCTGGTGGAATGGAGCTGGACAGCACGAGACTTCATCATGCTATTCAGAAGGATGCTCAATGTAAACTTATGAATTATTTCTGGAATTTTCTATTTAATATTTTTGGCCTGAAGTTGGCTGAGAGTAACTGAAACTTTGGAAAGTGAAATCTTGGATAAGTGGGCACTACTGTACTGGGGGTTGGGACATCAACACATAAATTTAAGGGGATGCAATTCATCCCATACAGGGCTCCCAAGTGGGGAGCAACTCAGGAGCCCAGCCTCAGGATCACATCTGCTGTTAGAGGGACTGGCTTATGCAAAGGCATGGCATTGTGATATCTGTCACTTTGGAGGGAGGTGGGGTAAAATGACATTTGAACTGCAGGAAGTGGGAAAGAGAAGTTGATTAAGCATCTGAATTGGCCCCACTCTAAGCTGGGGAGTCACAAGGATGCAGTGCTTGAGCAAGTAGCTGATCCTACAACTGCCATCCAAAGAGCTGCCCAGAGAGGTCAAGATGGTCACTCTGGTCAGCTGGGCCATTTGCTCAATTTGGCCTCACTCTTTTAAAAAGAAGGGACATTGAAGTGCACACAAAAAATTTAAAATAAGTAAAAGAGGATGAATGGCTGGATGCTGGAAGTGCTGACCTTGTCACTCTGTTTTCCCATGTGGTCAGGATCACTAATATCCCATTCATTTTAGGTGCAGAATGAGAAGCAGGATGTGATATGAGCACTGGTCAGGATTGGTTTTTCCAGTTCATCCTTGCATAAAAGGTTGCCATGGCTGATCTGTCTCCCAGACTCACCCTCTGCCTGCAGCCAGGCTGGCGCATCCTTTCAAGTCACTGGCAAGAGGACTGGATGTGTCAGGGAAAGAGCAAGGACACATCACCTGCCCATCTGAGGATGACTCTTTCCTCTGTAGGTGAAGTTCCTCCATGGAGTCAGTGAACATCCTAGCCAAGCCCTGCTCCAGGCACTCAGAATAAGGGATGGAAGAGAGGCAGTTATCACCCAAGTGTAGTGGGAGGCTCAGACAATTAAGCAACAAGGTAAATGCTTTGTGTGAAGGGCTGTGGTGAAGGTAGGCATTGTGCACCAGGGGACACGGTAGTCAGAAGATGGTGAGGTTGGCATCTGAATCTGCTGGGGAAGCAGTCACCAAGCCTAAGTTAAAGCTTAAAGACTGATGAAAATAGTAATGATAACACCTCATGTTGGTGGAGGCCACCATGCTAAGTGGTTTACACACATCATTCTTATCTTGCAGATGTGTAAACTGAGGGATAGGGATGTTATTGATAGATAACTTTTCCAAGACCACACAGCTAATAGTGGCAGAATTATATCCCCAAGTTAGCAGATAAGGTAAGGTATTGAGAAACTATTTATAGAATTAAAACAAATTGATCCCCAGCCGGCCTGACTCCAGAGCCCATGCTCCAGAACTCCCTGAAGTCTAAAGTTTCATCAGCAGGCAAAGTGGAGTAAAGGAGGGGTGAGGGGAGAAGAAGTTTGGCAGAGAGAACGACATGCGTGAAGGCCTGGAGATGGGACCAGGCTAAGGGTTCAGGGAACTGCAGGAGAGCTGAAGACACAAAGGGCTGAAAGAGGAAGTGGGAGATATGAGCAGCACTCCAGATAAGGGTGGGCCGTGTCCCTTTGGCCAAGAGGAAATTGCATTTTGGAAAGATCCTTGGGCAGTAAACAGGAGTGCAGATTTTGAATTGGAAGCTATTTGAGGCTAAAAATAGGGTTTTCTCCAGGCAGAGCAGTAATTCAGGAAGAAACCACTAAGGCCTGAGTTGGCACCATTTCCACAGTCTTGATAACCTTGAGGAGAAAGGAAACTTCACAAGCAGTTACTGAAAAAGCGGAAGTCCTGGCCTGGCCAACTGCCAGTGACACAGGAAAGAAGAGAGCCACTGTCTTTACTAAAGCAAAAGGGGAATGAACACAGGCAGGGGCCTTGGGTTTGCTAAATCACAAGCCTCAAGGTTACAGAAGCCCAGGGGCCCCACCCCATGCACACGCCACAAACACCCACCAATGTATTTATTTACGTGCTACCTCTAGCTGTTCACAAAGATGTGAGGAGATGACAGAAATACTTGTGATTGGAAGGAGAAACACGCAGCAGTGGGAGAAGCAGGGTGAGGGGAAGCATAAGGGAAAGTGCTATGGACTGAATGTGTTCCCTGAAGATTCATGTTAAACTCTAATCCCAATATGACAGTATTAGGAGGTGGGGACTTTAGGAGGTGATTAGGTCATGAGGGTAGAGTCTTCATAAATGGGATTAGTGCCCTTAAAAGAAGAGGCCAGAGATCTCCCTCTCTTTTCACCACATGACCCAATGAGAAGGTGGCTGTCTGTAAACCAGGAAGTGAGCCCTCACCAAGAACTTGCCCCTGGTGGCTCCCTGATCTCAGACTTCCAGCCTCCAGGACTCCGAGAAATCAATGTTGGCTGTTTAAGTCCCTCAGCCTATATAGTTTGTTAAACCTACCTGAGCTGGCTAAGGGGAAATCATAAAAGGCAGGACAGGTTAGGACACATGTAACAGATGAGGCAGCAAGACATGTAAGAGCTTAGGATCTGGAGTCAGCAAAGCTCATTCAAATCTTGGAGCAACATTCTAGATCTCACGTTGTTGTTTGTAAGGAGGGTGTATTAGTTTCCTGTAGCGGCTGTAACAAGTTTCTACTTGGTGGCTGAAAACAATACATGTATTCACTCATAGTTCTGTGGTCAGAGTCCAAAATCAATTTCACTGGGTGAAAGTTTTGGCAGGGCCTGGGCCTTGCTCCCTTAGAAGCTTTGGGGGAGAATCCATTTCTTTTCTTCTCCAGCTTGTATAGCTGCATTCCTCCGCCTGGGGCTTCTTCCTCCATCTTCAAAGCTGACAGTGTAGCATCTTGCTTCCTTCCATCATCACATGGCCTTCCTGTTCTGTTTCAAAGCTTCCTCTGCCTCCTTCCTATAAGAACCCTTGTGATTAGGATCATCTCCCTAAGTTAAGATCCTTAATCACATCTGCAAAGTCTTTTAGCCACATAAGATAACATTCACAGGTTCCAGGGGTTAAGAGGAAGACATCTTTGGAGACCATTATTTAGCCTAATATCAATAGTGAGAATAGATTATCTACCCCACAGGGCTGTGTGAGGATTATGTGAGAAGGACTACATGAAAGGTGCTTACCACATACTGTAAGCTCAATACATCTGTGCTGCTGATGACTTTGTAAGGTATTTTACAACTGATGGAGGTATAATAGACTCTGATCTTCCTTGAAGCCAAATCAAACAAGGAAATGACATTGTTTCTGAAATAAAATTAGTTTTTAAGATGCTCAGCTTTTCCTGATATAGGGATGAGTGATGAGGTGAATTTCTCCCCAGAGTAGATGACATCCTGGACAGTGTCTCTGCTGAGATGCCATGGTGACTCACACCTGCTGTTTCTTAAAATGCCCCTTGGTGCAGGTCAAGAGCTCAGAATCAGGATACATTCTGCAATGGGCCAAGGCAGAATCCTCCACGAATACAGCAATCACAGGTCAGGCTTCTTTGAGGGAGAAGGTTAGATTGTGTATAGGAATGGATAAGCTGCATGTCCTGTGGGCAAACCTCCATAAATATCATGGTTGCTGTTGTTTTTGTTACTGGATTTTATAAGAGTTAGATAGCAGAGTTCGGAGTTATATGTTTTTGGCAAGAGCCCAGTGTTGTAATTTCACATGGTCTGACATCAACCAAGTAGAGGAGGACCCGTGACACATGCTCAAATGACTTATGTGCCCCTTTGGTTTCCCTGATACTCACAGGCTACCTGGACATAGGAGTGGTTCCTAGAAGTCAAGTAAAGCAGACACTTGAGAGCGGGAGCCCATGGGCCAGACCCACTCAGTGCCTGTTTGTGTATGGCTTGTGAGCTGGGGATGGTGTTTACATTTTTAATGTTAAAGAATTCAAAAGAAGAATAATATTCATGACACATGCAAATCTGAAATTCAGATTTCTGTGTCCATAATAAAGTTTTATTTGACACAACTGCACCCATTTTTCAGGTGTTGTTTACACTACTCTTGTGTTAGTGTTAAGGTAGTGCGACAGTGACCACATGGCAAGGCTCCATAGAGCCTGACATATTAATCATCTGGAACTTTATAGAAAGCCTTGCCAATCCCTGGTCAAAAGTAGGAAGGAATCTCTTAAGAGAGTCACCAGATCAGAACCTCAAGTTCCAGGCCTTCCAGATGATTCTGGCCATAGAGAGCCTACATGGACAAGTGAACTCAATGGCAAACTCACCATGATTGCAAGGAATTTATAAGATCTCTTTCAGAGACTCATCATTGTCATAATAACCTCTCCCTTCTATATGCCACTTTAAAATTGATGAAGTCCTTCCATTGACAGAGCTTCATTTAATCCTTACGGAGGCAGACAGGATGTTTATCTCCATTTTCTCAATATAGAAACTGAAGCTTACGCACATTAAACATTTTAATAAAATAGTATACCTGAGCAATGATGCAAAGCTGTATGTCCTTATTGCATGCTCAGGGACATAGAGCTATGTCATAAAATTCTAGTAGGGAGTAAGCCATGCCATCATATCCCAGAAATACAGGGTGAGACCAGGGAGAAGGCACAGCTCAAAAGATAAGTCTTCAGGTCAAAAAGTGAAAACCCGAGCAGTCTGTGGACTGGCAAAAAAAAAAAAAAAAAAAAAAAAGGAGGATGGGGAGGAAGAGGAGATCAGAAAGAAAGGGAGGAGGTGAGGGAGAGGGAAAGAGAGAAGGAGGAGAGAAAGAGGGGAAGGAGGAGGAAGAAGAGGAAAACAAAGAGAGGAGAAAGAAGAAGAAGGAAAAGGCAGTAGGAGGAGGAGAGGAGGGAGAAGGATGAGAGGGGAGAAGAGAAGGAGGAAAAGAAGATGAAAGGGGAGAAAGAAGAGAAGGGGAGAAGGGGGAAGTGGAAAAAGAAGAGAGGGAGAGAAGAAGAAGGAGAGATTCCTCTGCTGATGGAAGAATTGTTTCCCTCCTGCCCCACCCCACCCCAGCCCCCTCCTCTCTACGCACATCCAGAGCTAGGCCAATTTGGCTCTTCCCAAGCATCCCTCAGGAACATACACTGCCTCATAGGAGGAGCCCCACCACATCATTTTTCAGCCATGTGTACCAAGTTCTTGTCTGTTTCAAGATGGTGTCTAGAAATGACGTCTTCCAAATTAAAAGAAGTAAATGCAGGTCCATTCTCTTATCGTTAAGAACAGCATATTTTATAGTCAGAGCCCTACCGTGCAGTAGGAATGGTAATTTCCTGGGGAAGCCCTAATTCCCCCCACCCAACCGTTCCTCTGTAGGGTAGTCAGTAAGCAGGGAGGGGAGGGAGCCCTATTCAGCAGTGTGTGGAGGGCTGTGGGTGATCCCTGTGGGACCTGGCAGCCCCCTGGAAGTTTCCAGGGTCAGGTTACCATGGCATCTGGTCACCAGGCTTCACACTTGCAATCAGCACCTGCTCTCCTCCCCTTTAAGGTCAGTCTTTAAGTCCACCTCTGCCTAAATAGGCCTCCCATGTTGCTGATGTTTGCTACAGGGCAGGTGCTTTAGCTGACCTCCAAAAAGCCTCTTCATTACAAAGTCTAAATCAGGTCATATGTGCCTGAATCATCCATCAAATTGGCCAAACAGGACAATTATCAGAATTCAAGAATGTAAAACATCTCCACACAGAACAGAGGGTAGGATGCAAACAGTCTCACCATGTAGCAGAAACAACAGGGGATACTGATCAAATGTTCACAGAAAATGTTTTAAAAGCTTCCCTGGGAGAGAATTGATGGGGGAAATTCTACTTTCCTCAGAACCTAATAATTCTGAAGGAAATGGAGCGTAAAACAAGCAAGTACGAATCAACAGCATCAAAAAAAGAAACAAAAAATGTCACAGGCCATCTAGTCACTTAGCAGTACTTTCAAATCTTATTGTACACAGACAGCAATTTCTCTCTTCATTTATTTTCCCAGATTAACAGGGATATAAAATTATAATTAAGGAAAAATAGACAAATAGAGAGACAAAGACACAATTTCAAAGGGATGACTCTGGGTGTGCAGGATGGAACAGCTAGCTGCCTTGAGCAGGGCAAGGCCTTTTGGCCGAAATTTAAAGACAGACAGTTGATAAAGAAACGCAAGAATATCTACATTGCGGTGCAGATTTTTTAAATGCTAAATGAAAGTGAACAGTGCCAGAAGGGAAGCAAACCACTTAGGTGTGTTCCTGCGACCACGCCACTGGGATCCTCCAGATTTCCATTGGTGGGAACTTTTCACAACCCAACCTCCAAGCCAGAGTTAATTCTTCCGAGGACTTTTTAAACAAGGTGCTAAGTAACTTAGTGAATAGGGACCTAGAGAGGGAAAAAAGCCAAGAGTCTGTGGTTCTAAAGAGGCCTCTTCTGCAGTCAGGAAACATTTTCCCAAACACTGTTCACTGCTATTTTCATCCTAAGGCAAAATCTCAATGGGCAGCTCTGGGAGGAGCTTTGGCAGGAGGATCTTTGGAGAGGTAGAGGTGGGAAGCACTGTCCTCCAGCCCAGCAGCTATTTTCGGAGAAACTACAGCATAGCCAACACATTCCTAAAGCAGCAGCGATTGTGCGGGAGGGGGAGTGTGAAGACCAGAGCAGTTTCTTTTTTCTCCAGAGCAAGAGGAAAGCGAAGGTGGAAGAGACCATTTCCAGCTCCAGTAGCGCAGCCAGAGCTCCTGGCAGATCTGACGGCACCAGGTGCCCCACGAGGCAGGAGCTCCAGGTAGACAAAGGTCATCGATCCTAATTAGAGCAGTCGGAAGGCACAGAATGGGAGCCGGGCTGAGGATGGAGTATATATAGAGAGGCAGGTGCTCCCTCCAAAACCGATACAAGAAGGCTGGGCTTTCACTGAAGTAAAAGGGTGACCCATCTGCGACCTGTGTACCATTTAGGTTGGTGTTCCTTCCTTTTCTGGGATGCCATGTTAGGTAATATCCTATGCCCCTGATCCACTAGCTTTGACTGGGGCTCTAGAGATACCAACTGGGCAGCAGAAGTCTGCTGGGGTCTATCAGGAAACCAGTATTTGATCTCCATCTGTGAGATAAGTGCACAGTGAGTAGTGTGCAGGTCAGCATCCACTAGCCCCCACATGGGACCCAGGAAGGCATCACTGTGTGTCCCTTAAAATTCCAAGACAGCTCCTCCTCCAGTGCTCTCTGCCCTCAGAGCACAAGTGAGTGGTAACCAACCCAGCGGCCAAGAAGAAAGAGAAAATCCCACGCCCAGAAATCTCCACTCACCTTTCCAAGCACAATTTACAGCCTAATGTTCACACAGGCTGCCTGATCAGCCAGAATGCCCTTCCAAGGGCTCTCGTATTTGAAACCTGACACCTTCCCTTCTGTCTAGTGGAAGCTACACCAGCTTCAGTAGGAAATCTAGAATAGAATTATCAGGTTTGTTGTGTTTTTTTTTTTTTCTTTTTTCCTCCTAACCATTAGAATCCTTCCCTGTATCAGGGATCCTTCTTATTCAAAGGGCTTCTCTGTATGCTTTAGTGCTCAATTTAGTCTTCTTATATTGTAATTTTAAAATATCCTTTTAAACAATTCAACACTACTTACACAACTAATAAATCAAAAATTTGTAAATTTAAGAAATTAATATTTACAGCCATTCACATACTGGCCACAAATTTCTCTTAAACATCTAACATAATACAGCAGATTTTTTTAATTTGCTTTATAAATTTCAAAAGCAGAAAAAGCACACACAAATGATCACAGGCTTAGTCAACTCATTATCCTTTTTCTTAATCTCATTTCAAAATATTGATACTGTGAGTTTACATTTGATCTCTTTATTATCTTTGCACTGACGTTTGTTTTCACCTATCCTGTTATACTGTCCCAAGATTACAGTAATATTTATCTCAGTATTTTTCTGGATGTCTAATATATTCTGGACCAAAAATAAAAACGATCACTTCAGACCATTTGAAGGTGCAGGTTTTGCCTTACCGACCAATTGATTCTGGTGGTCAGCCTACAAGCTGAGCTCTCCTTCCTTAAACTTTACCTATTGCATGCTTAAGACATTTATGCCTCTTCTACCCTGCTGCTTTTCCCGTGACATGCTCTTTAAGTTGTGCTGGGCCAGTGTCTTGTAACTCATTGTACACTTATTGTATACTGATCTCATCTGCAGGTGTCATTGGAAACTTAGGCCTGCCCTGGCCGCCTCCACATATCATTAGAGAGGTAGATTATGGTCTTCGTCTGCATGGCCAAGGTTAATCCTGACAATACTCAGCTAGTTCATCGTCTTAGAACTTGACACTGAACTGTCTTTCCATTTGTATATTCTGTGTGATCGCTGGTGCTGATTTGACTGTTGCCTGATATTCTGCCTAATTTTTATATGGGACCCCCTGAGCTGATCAGTCCTTCTGTTCCATTTTTCCCAAGACTATCTGGCTCATTCACAACTCTTTGTCCTTACTCCTACTTGCTTACAAAGATAGAAAAAACTGCATAGTTTTCTCTGATCTCTCCATATGGATGGAAATGCTTGGAATCTCCAAATAACTAAGAATGAGGCTCCTTGCTCATCTAGTGCTTGGGACGTGACCCAATTTCCTTCTCATCTTTGTTATCACCCAGACATGCCTGCTAAGTAATTCTTAAAGACAGAATCACGAGAGATGAGGTCTTCAGAAGCTCAAAACAGCAGGTGCTATTTTCCTATTTCTAGCAACTGCCTGGTATTGTTAATGCTGTTGGCCCCAACCAGGAGAGAACAGGACCCTTGATCACCTTCCCTTAACCTCCCCTCTACCAAGCCATCAGTATAGTCGCAGAGGACTTTGGTCTTTTTGGTCAGTTCTTAGTGGCTACAAATAAGAGGGAAGCACAGCCCAGTGTGGGGTCATCAATCTGAATGTCAGCTTAATGTCCTGTGAGGCTGAGTGATTGGTTTATAACGGTCTGCCTTGGGGCAGCTGATAAAACATTGGGTTGCAGGGAGCTGTGACACGACGACCTATTTCTTCACAAGCCTGGTGCTCTGCAGGCACAGAGAGAGGTCAGTGTTCTGCCAGTCCCTGCCCACAGGCAGACGGGGTTCCCTTACAGGACTGGAAAATGTTCAGGCAAGATAGAGCTTCAGGGCTTCAAGCCAAGTGCCTCCTTGTTTAGAAAAGGAACATCTGAGCCAGAAAAGCAACATGTCCTAACCATAGTCACAAATCCAGCCAGCAGTAGAGCCCAACAGCATAGCACCCTCCCAGGCAAGCTCAGCTTCTTATTCAAGCATAAAAACCATCACGTGAAGCAAACTTACCCAATGTCAGGTGAAAGATGCCACATAAACCAAGACCAGACCCCTCCTCCACACCCACATCCCCAAAGCACAAAGGACCCTCTCTCTAGGCAGCCCTCCTCTTAGGGCAATCTCCCCACATCCTGTTTTGCCTAAGACCCTACAAGTAAGGCCTTTTGAATAGAGACCACTGGGGGCTCCTTTATAATATTGAGAGGATAAGCAATCCCATAAATGTGCTATTATTGTAAACTTTACATAGACATGACATTTTTATAGGGCAGCAAAAGTGAGAGCTTGTTTAGAGTGTGGTAGGAGCCCATTAAGAACTCCAGCAACCTTTAGTAAACACATAACCATGACAGGAGATGCCTGATGAAAATACAGCAGGTCAACTGGGCACGGTGACTCAGGCCCATAATCCCAGCACTTTGGGAAGCCAAGGCAGGCAGATCACCTGAAGTCAGGAGTTCGAGATCAGCCTGGCTAATACGGTGAAACCCTGTCTTTACTAAAAATACAAAAAATTACCCAGGCATGATGGTGGATGCCTGTAATCACAGCTACTCAGGGGGTTGAGGCAGGGGAATCACTTGAACCTGGGAGGCAGAGGTTGCCATGAGTGAGATCACACCACTGCACTCCAGCTTGGGAGACAGAGCAAGACTCCAACTCAAAAAAAAAAAAAAAAGGGAAAAGGAAAAGAAAATATAGCCGGTTACTTGGGCCCCTAACACCCAAAGCTTGATGCCAGAGCCTGCTTCTTCTGGTCTTTTCTCCATATGTAGAAAAGCTTGCTGCATACAACCAACTTTATCCATCAGATAAACAAAATCCTTCCACTTCTCTCCACTGGGATCATCTGCCACGGGTCTGGATCACCGGATGGAGGATATTCCTAGAGAGAAGTATTAGGAGCCTCAAGTCTCCAGAGAATAAATTCTGGAGGGCATGACAGATAGCTGTCACCGTTTAACGACATTACAGCCTAGTCTTAGAAGCAACATCCCAATGCTTTTGCATTGTTTTACTGCTTAGAAGCAAGTCACTTGGCTACTCCAGGAGAGGGGGTTGCACAGGGCATTAGGAGGGGATCTCTGGGGCCATATTGGAGGCTACCTAATGCAGAATGCCAGATAACAGTAACACAAGGAGGAGGGGCTGGTGATTGTACATAAAGCATTCTCATGTCCTTGACCTGGTCTTTTTCAGGGAAGAGAGTAAAGACAATGTTTATTTATGCAAGATGAAAAAGTTCTAGAAATATGGGGCCCAACAAGGTGAATATACTAAAGACTTCCAAACTGTACACTTGAAATTGGTTATGATGGTAAATTCAATGTCACATGTGTTTTGCCACAATAAAAACAAACAAACAAACAAATATATAACATGCTTTATATGCTAAGATTTTTTAAATAGGTAGAAAAAAACAAAGTTTATTTTTAAGATTTATTAAGATATGAAAATTCATGTTAAAATTTCAAAGATAAATGCTGCAAGACTAGAAATATAGTATATAATTTCCAAACAATAAATAAAGTAATTAAAACAAAAGAAAAAATAAAACATTCCAATTAATCCAAACTAATGCTGGAAAGAAGGGAGGAAAGGCATAAAGAAAGAAAACCCAAAATAGGATAAAATAATTATTAAAATATCAGAAGCTTGGCTGGGCACAGTGGCTCACACCTGTAGTTCCAGAACTTTGAGAGAGCAAGGCAGGTGGATCACCTGAGGTCAGGAGTTCAAGACCAGGCTGGTCAACATGGCAAAACCACATCTCTACCAAAAATGCAAAAATTAGCCAGACATGGTGGTGCACACCTGCAATCCCAGCTACTTAAGAGACTGAGGCAGGAGAATCACTTGAACCTGTGAGGCGAAGGTTGCAGTAAGCCAAGATAGTGCCACTGCACTCCAACTGCCAAAGCAAGACTCCATCTCAAAAAAAACCAGAAACCTTAATAGATATAAATGGACTATATTAACCTGATTTTACAAAACAAAGAATGACAGATTGCATTTTAAAAGTTGGCTATCTACTCTTTAAAGAGATACACCTAAAACATAGATCTACAGTGAACAATTCATTTAATGTTGAAACATTGGAAACATTTCCTTTAAAATCAAGAGTAAGACAAATATGCCTATCACCACCACTTGTATTCAACATTGTACTGACGGACCTCACCAGTGTAGTAAGACAAGAAAAAGAAAATGTTTAAGAATTTGAAAGAAGGAAACAAAAATGTTACTATGTGTATACAATATGACTGTGTACACAGTAAAACCTAGTCTACAAATTACTGGAACTAATGAAAACTGAATTAGCAGTTCACTTGGGGATTAATGTACTATACTCTGCCAAGAAATAGCTAGCGTGCATCGCTTTAATCAATTCATTTTCATGAAGGTAGAGTATATCATTCTATGTATCGACTACTATCGTGTCCTTTCTCCTTTTGATAAAAGTGCACGTTGTTTCCACTTTTTTGCAATTACAAACTGTTGTGAACACCTGTTATTTATATGTCTTCTGTGTCAGAAAATGTTTATCAGCCCAGAGCTTTTTTTCTTTCTCCATTTCTCAGCAGCTTAAGCCTGGGCAAAGGTATTTAGACTAATTGCTCTAGTTTTATCAGTTTTGTCTAGTAATGTTTCCATGCACACTAACAGTTTTTAAATGTTATGTTCTGAAGACGCATGAACAGATGGCAAAAAAAAAGAAAAAAAAAAAAGACTGGTTACAGCAATGGTGTTACAGAGAAGGGCAGAGTGTTGAGCCAGGCCTTCTTTAAACTTTGCTGTGAAGCAGAAGAAACCTCCATGTTGTGTTGAACTTGTGTGCAGGTCTGCGGGGGCAGGATGGCTGTGATTGTTCAACAGGTGCACTGTTCTCCTTTACGAAGAGTGCAATTTCCTGTCTTATTTTTTGTGGCAGCTTGCTATCTTTCAATATAATCCTTTTTATATCTTTGGCAAAAGCATTTTTTATTCCTCTAATCAGAAAGGGAATGCTAGGGTGTGTTGATTCTGGAGGCAGATAAATGAGTCCTTTCCTTGCTTAGGAATTTATTTTGCTAGCAGAGGGAACAAGCCCATAGCAGCTCTGCTTTTCCCCTCCAGCATCCACCTGTAAGAGCTTGTAATCTTATATTATTCATGGCCCTGGGATCCTATTCCCGGAAGGTCTATGTTTCATGAAGATAAAATACAAGCAAGTTCAGAGTTTTCCGTAGAAACACGTCCCTCCTTCCTGTCCAGGAGAGCTCTATTGCAGAGTTGGGGCATCCAGCAGACCCATTCTGGCTTCATCTCACTGACGTGAGAGATACAGAAATAAATGGCAAATTGGCTTTGGGAATGGAGAATACGACTTCCCTGATTCCAGTTCAAGACATCCGGGTGGGAACTCCCACTGGGAATCTACTCTGCCTTCCTGGGGAAGCTCCACAGTATCGTCGGGAAGGAAGCCTGGGATTCCACACTCTGGAGATACTGGGTCTCTTATTCTCTGTGGAAGCCCGAGTTTATACACTTCCTCTTCCTCCAAGGGCTTCCCAATTGAGGCACTCCTCCACCTTAAATCCGGGTGGCCACATTCAGAAGCACTGTAATGCTGGCCCCTCAGCAACATGCTAACATAGAAAAGGAAGGTCTCTACGAGTCAGCTCTGCCAATAGGATTGCTTCCTAGGAAAAGTGCAAATTGATTTCTTCCTCCTGGGGGATTGGAGGCAGCCATGGACAATTCATTACCACATGCAGGGAGAGCAGGGAGAAAAACAAGCTAAGTTGCTCTCATACTAGAAAGCATTTAGGAAGCAAACCCATAAATATGGACCATTATTGTGAGTCCATTGAAAGTTAATTTTTAAAAAAAGAATTCATGCTTGTTCTGTAGAGCTCTGTGTATGCCCAAGATTCACTCCAGGGCCCTGAACATTGCAAGAAACATTTCCACTAGCAAGGAAAGGTGCTGGCCTCTATTTTTGTAGAAACAGGGTTTCCCTATGTTGCTGAGGCTGGCCTTGAACTCCTGGGCTCCAGTGATCCTCCTGCCTAGGCCTCTCCAAGTGTTGGGATTATATGCATGAGCCAAAGCACCCAGCCAGGATGTGTATCTTGATTGTGGTGGTGCTTACATTTGGTAAAACTGCATAGAACTACATGAGCAAACATGTGCATGCGTGTAAAAACTGCTGAAGCCTGAATACAGTCTGTTGAGTGTACTAGTGTCAATGATGAGGTTTTGCTATTAAGTTATGTAAGATTGGGAAGTGGGTGAAGGTACACGGGACACTTCTGTACTCTTTGGGTAGCTTCCTGGTCTACCGTTATTTCAAGACAAAAAGGTTTTTTTAAAAAATGGCCTGACGCTCTTGAGCCTGAGGCTGTGCATCTCCCTCTGCCTATATGACCCACAGTGCAGAATCTGGGCTCCACTTCCCTGGCCTCTTAGGCATTTGAGAAGCCTGGCATAGGAAGGAAGCATGAAACCTAATATAGTGTTCAGTTCCTCCTCCTTTTACAAGTGAGGAAACAGAAGCTCAGTGGGGCGAGATGAGTGCTAGCTGACACCCCGATTTACTGTCTGAGTTACATGAGAGCATCTATTCTTAGGAACACACTAAGACAGGTTGCCCTAAAATGGACAGGCTAGAAGGCCAAAGCAAGGCAAGGCTGGGTTTTGTTTTGTAGAGTGTGTGTGTCTGTGTCTGTGTGTGTGTCTCTGTGTGTGCATGCTCATGTGTGTATTTAAGGGCTGCAAAGCACATACTGGTTTGATGTCGCACAATGGGCATGGATGGTATAGAAATTCAATTCCATATCATGGGCAGATTTTCAATAAAGTCAGCAAGAGGGTGAGCATGTCTGAGCTTACCCACAAGATGAAGGCTTGTGATGATGGTGGAAACTCTTTCTGACCCCAGCAGCTGCAGAAACTTGTATTTTGCCAAATAAGGCTCCTTCTTTGGAAATATGTAGGAAGAAGGCAGAAATCTACCTTTCGGGTACCACTTTAAGCAACAGAGGAAAGAAAATTATCTTGCTTTTCCACTATCCTTCCAGGGGTAATTCTAGGATCTTTAAGGTTCGTTCATGTCTGAGCAAACACCACCTACTTCCGACCTCCAGCTTTAAAGAAAGAAGCCAGACTGACTGCATTTACATGAATCAAGATGAAGGTCACAAAACCACAACTGGCTTGATTTCACAAAGAGCTTTTGTTGGCGAACGTGAAGTTCCCAGAATACACAGTCTTTAGGACTCGGGTTTTTTTGTAATGTTGTTCTCTGTGCCTGAGTTGGTAGACAAGAGTGTACATACAAAGGGTCCTACTCCAGCCCTATACAAGATTTGCAACCTGCACACTTTCCATAAATCCTCTCTGCCTCAGTTTCCTCCATTCTAAAACACAGATAATAACAGCATCTTTCTTAAGGCTTTTGTGAGGATTTGAGCTGATACACATGTAGGGCTTAGAGCAGCACCTGTGGTGAGTGGGGGCAGGGGAAGAGCTATAGAAGTAACCACCATTATTACACCCATCTTTAATTACTGGAAATATATAGGAATATACTTAAGATGAATGTTACAAAAGTGCCTCCACAGCTTCCAAGCCAAAGCACTGGCACCTGTCCACCAGGTGGCCATCTCTGACACCCACACTGGGTTAGACGTGCCTCCCGTTCTCTCACGGTGCCTTGTGGCTAGGCTGCGTGACGCTCATCTGTTTACCCCCTCTTCCTCCTGAACGTCAGGTGCTGCCTCTAAAACTAAATCATCTTCATATCCCGCAGCTGGCACAGTGCCTAGCAAACAGTAGGAGCTCAAAAACCTTTACAACTGGACCAATAAACAAATATCAGGCCTTTTGCCTCTCCTGTTGAATTAGCATCTCTCCTTCCATTTTCTCTGCACCTACCAAAAATAAGAAAAATCAAATTGCTGCTGTGTTCTGCCAGCTGCTCTGACTTCAGGCACATGTCCTGAACAATTTAACTGGAAGAGTATTTATCCCCCAACTCTTGAGTGCTGAGCACTATGAGGATGAAAGTCATCTTTATGGCCTCTTGTATTAGAAGAAGGCACACTAAAGTTAAGATTTATCACAAGGGCAATGTGTTAGCAAAACATTTGAGGAGATCAAGGAGCAAGCTGATTGTTTCCAAAATCAGTTGAACGACTGCTAAGGTGATGTGGCCCCTTACTTTCTGGGCCTGATGGTTTATCTTCCTTCCTTCATTCACTCCTCCAACACTTAAGCAGCTCCCATGGTGCAATGCAATGAGCCAAGCAAGGTGTTGTTAGAGTGGGGAATTCAGAAACAGTGAAGGGAAGGGACATTTTTAGCTCATTCTCAAATTCTTATGGAGATATTTTTCATAGAGTTTATTTCTTAGAACCTTCTACTTCTCTCCCCTAAAACTGGGTTCAAGCAATTCTCCTGCCTCGGCCTCCCGAGTAGCTGGGATTACAGGTCCCCACCACCACACCTGGCTAATTTTTGGATTTTTTAGTAGAGACAGGGTTTCACCATGTTGGCCTGGCTGGTCTCTAACTCTTGACCTTGTGATCCACCCACCTCCGCCTCCCAAAGTGTTGGGATTACAGGCTTGAGCCACTACGCCAGGCCGAATAAATTGTTCGTTTATAGCCTGTATTTGTGCCTGTATTCAGGAACACAGGCAGCCTTTCCAGAAGGAAATCGGTGTATAGGAAACAAAGAAAATGGATGAGTTGACTTTCCATCTCCAAAAGTCATGACGGCTTATGGAGAGACACGGAACACACACACAACACAACACAATCTGCCCAAGTCACAGCCACGGAAGAACCACACCCAAAACTCCTGCGAGTGTGAAACTTGACTGTCTTACAGAGCGAGAAGGGAGGCAAAGCTTATTAGGCTACAAAAGATGCTTCCGGTCTCTTAAGTAGTTCCTTCATTGACGCCAAATGTCTTTTATTTATTATCAGGCCTTTTTTGCTTTTTTCAATTTGATCCATGTTTGCATTCCCACCTTCAAATCATTGCTCTCCACCCAAGCACAGAGCTCCCGCGAGCCTGCAGGCAGCCCAGGAGTCCTGCGCACACCAGGCTCTGTGGTCTTGGCTCCCCGAGCCCCACGCCGCCCACTCACATCTGCCAAGCTCTGCTGTTCTTCCATGTTCTTCTCCACATTGGGAGTTGTTTGCAGGCGTGTCCTGTCTCATGCTCCCCATCCTCCGCTAGCTCTCCTTGCTCATCTTTTCAGCTTTGTTCTCTTCATCCCTGAACTCCCATCTCAGATCTTTTCATACCTAAGATCGTGTTTGGCAGAGAGTCGATGCTCAGGAAATGAAAGAGAAAAAAAAAATGCTTTTAGGGGCTGTTGCAGGAATCCTACGTAAGCAGAGCCATGCCTTTCTTGAAAGAATTCTTTCGAGCCGCTTGGGTAACTGCCAAGGTTCCAACTCCTCAGGACTGAGCCAGGGGAAACACTGTGTCTCTTTTGTAGAGACAGGAGCCAGAGACATGAAAAGAGAGAAAGGGGCTGGGAGCATGTCGCCAGGTCATAAAGGGCTGGGCAGAGGGGGCTGCCTCCTAACCATAAATTCTGTACACCTTGTGAAATGGTTTATAAGGAGCTTTCTTAGGACATCTATGAAGGGGTTAAACTTTGATCCTGAGTAATACCCAGTAGATGTGGGATCTCACATTTAAGATTATATATCAGGAAATTAGCAAAAAAAAAAACTTGATGTGGCTTTTAACAGTGGGTTTCAAACTAGGCAGGAAAATAGAATCACCTGGGGAGTGTTTACAAACCAGGCAGCACCCAGACTTGTTAAATCAAGACTGTCTGGGTGGATCTCAGGCATGGCTATATTCACGGCACTCTCCCAGTGACTCCAACATGAGGCCACATTAAGAACCAGCAGTGAAGAACATCCCAACCATGAGATGGTGTTCCACCAATCCTGTTTATATCTCAACGGCTGGGAGGCCCCAGCTGACATCTAGGTTTCATCTCAGAACCATCTCTTTAACTTAAAGCTGGGCTGAAGGCCATGTGGGGTGGCTCAGGCCTGTAATCACAGCACTTTGGGAGACCAAAACGGGTGGATCATTTGAGGTCAGGAGTTCAAGGCCAGCCTGGCCAACATGGTGAAACCCCATCTCTGATAAAAATATAAAAATTAACCCAGTGTGGTGTCACACATCTGTAATCTCAGCTACTGAGGAGGCTAAGGCATAAGAATCCCTTGAGCCTAGGAGGCGGAGGTTGCAGTAATCCAAGATCATGCCATTGCACTGCAGCCTGGACGACAAAGAGAAATTCTGTCTCAAAAAAAAAAAAACTGGGCACAGTGGGCCACATCTGTAGTCCCAGAAGTTTGGGAGGCTGAGGTAGGAGGATCACTTGAACCCAGGAGTTTAATACCAGCCTGCAGCAGAACCAGACCCCATCTCAAAAAAAATACAAAAAGATGTATGAACTTAAAATCATTTTAAACCTGGGTTGTTCTTATGTTAAAAAGAAAAATGATATTTAAAAGTTGGTTTCATTTTCTGCAACTGTAATGAGAATAGTCAATATTACAATATCTTCTTTCTAACTGACTCCATTCTCCTTTTGCCAAATTATTAACTGTCTATTATGTGCCTGGCACTGGTGAAGATGCTTTATATACATTATTTCCCTTAATTCCTAACAAAAAAACTTCTAATGCTTTTTCCTTTATTCCAGTTTCCTTTGGGTTGAGAAAAGCAGCACCTGTGCTGAGAGACAGTGACATGTACCATCACAGTGAAGAATTTTAGCAAAATTGGGAAGCTTGTTAGATCTTGTTGCTCTCTGTAAGCAACTTGAATCCTAGGAGGACCAGGTCCTGGCACACACGTCTGGACTCGTTTCCCCTCCATCTAAAGTTCTGCTTCTGTCTTTTGTCTGCCTTGCTCACCTGCTCCAGGGTGAGCCGCACAGCAACCAGGGTGTAGTGCTCAGGGCTCTGGAGGCTGAGTCTGGAGATGTAAGGAAGTCACTTCCCTGCCTGAGATCTCAGCCTCTTCCTTAGCAAACAGGGATGTTAGAACTAACACCCCATGCCCTGGCCACTCTAAAGACCAATGAGAGAATCAATCATTCAAATAACATTTGAGGACCTCCTGGTATGTTTGGTTCAAATCCAGCACCATCAATGAGCAAAAACTAAGGCGGCCTCAGCTGTTACCTCCCAGCTGGTTTGCCTGTTCCTGCTCACTCATCCATCATACTCCACCGCATCAGATGCCAAGGACAACCACCACCTTAGCTTTTTCCTTTAAGCCATATCTAGTTCATGACTTCTAGGAAATTCCCTTTCAGAATGTGCAGCATGTCAAGAAAAGTCCCAGAGCCATCTTTGCAGCTGCACAGTCAAGTAAACCACCCCGTGCATCCTGGCCCTGTTTCTGTTCCCTGTCAAGAGACAGACAAATTTGTAAGAAATGCAGACGTGAAATACAACAGGTGTATCCTGGTTGTGTGGGAGTTACCAATGCCATGGTCCCTGCTGTCCCTAAGCCAGACTCTCCCTTAGAAGGAGTCTGCCTGCTGGTGAAATCCACATTGGCAGTGGAGAAGCATGTGCTAAAGTCTAATCTTCCATTATAAACAGAGAACAGACTAGCATTTATCCTTTTCTATCCCACATGCACTGACTCCAGATTAGTAACAGAAAGTTAAACAATTACCAACACCAAGCCAAAGAGGCAAGTTCCCATGATGCTTTTAGACTTGGGGGAGCTCTGGTCGCTACTTAACCAACAGCAGGGGTCTGGGTGAATTGGCCTGGTCAAAATACTCCTTTTTTACCTCAATTCTACCACAGCTAGCACAGTGTCCAGCGCATAATAGACAGTTAATAAACATATTGTAAGAAAGAATAGTGACACCGTTATTAAGATGGTGTTTAAAATGAAGGGGGACCAGGCAAGGTAGTATAAAGTGAATTAATGAGAAACCTGCCTTGCCCACAGAAGACTGTAAAAATGTTGATTTGTGTTGACTGTAAATGAGAGATTTAGAGTATACATAGAGTGTACATGCATCTTTTATTAAGTTTATTATTCAGTGGTGTGCTATCATAATCAGATGGTGGAAGTACTATAATTCCGATGATGGCAGAAGCATTTCTGATTTGTCTTTCTATCACCAAGACCTCATCCCCTTCCTACCACAGGTTAATGAATGATGAGCCAAGTTGCTCTTCCTGTTGCATCTTCCAGCCACTAGGACACACTGTCTGTCACCAATAAGACAGGTTCCAGTTCCCTCTCAGCTTCATGTTAGGATCCTACGCTATGGGGCACCATGGCATCCTCTTGGTAACACACAATAAAATTGTGCACTTCGTGCATTGGTTTTATTTTGTTTTTTAATGGAATCTCACTCTGTTGCTCAGGCTGAAGTGCAGTGGCACAATCTTGGCTCACTGCACCCTCTGCCTCCCAGGTTCAAGCGATTCTCCTGCCTCAGCTTCCCGAGTAGCTGGGACTACAGTTATGTGCCACCACACCTGACTAATTTTTGTATTTTTAGTAGAGATGGGGTTTCACCATGTTGGCCAGGCTGGTCTTGAACTCCTGACCTCGAATGATCCACCTGCCTTGGCTTCCCAAAGTGCTGGGATTATAGGTGTGAGTCACCGTGCCTGGCCAGTGCACTGTTGATCTATTCATAAGATGCAAAGATCAGACATCACCACCTGAAATAGGTCACTATTTTCCTCAAGACATTTGGCAAGATATTTCGGGCAGAAGCCTGTCTTCAATGCCACACATCTCTTATGGTTTCTAATGTTTATATCACGATTTAAAAAAAACCCTCCTCCTACGCTAATGAAAGCCACCCTTAGGTTATTCTGGGAAAGTGGAACTTAGAGGCCAGAGGGGCATGCAAGATACCTACTCCTTTTCTACCAATAAAAAGGCCTATTATGAATTCTTTTTTTTTTTTTTTTTTGCAGTTGAAAGCAGACAAGATAGGAATCCAGAATTTTGAGTTTAGCAGCCCAAACATATCTTCTCACTCAAAAACACATTCACCAAGATTGCCAGGCAGCCAGCAGGACGTTGCAGCTTTTACCACCTCATATCAGAAATAGAAGATATTCCATTGTGACAGTGTTAATTTTACGTTTGTTGCACTTGATAGCAATAAATATGTGTAAGTAGTTTGAACACACTATCTGCATATCTGAGATGAAGAAACAAGAAGCCAGTTCCTATGTATGACTTGAACGTGTGAGTCAATTCCTGAGGAAATGCTGGCCAAAGACAACTACTATTATTTGAGATAATGACCCCTTGGGGAGCCTTGCTGTGCTACTCCATGGTAATAAGATTTGACAGGTAGAAAAAAGAAGAGTTCAGGACATAATAGAAAAACACGGCTAGAATACATTTACTACATTGTAGGTTATTTCTTTTCCACAAAGGCAGGGAGGGAGTATGAGGGGAGGAGGCAGAGGGAACACAGTGGCATTAAGCTCAGAAAAGAAGAAAGCTAATTTTGCATCATGCTCTTGATGAATTTCCAGCAATGGGATTTTACTGAAGCCTGATGCATCACCTTCTTATGAAGGTCTACAGTGACCCTTGAATGTCATCCTATGAATTTGCCAAGAAAATTAAGACACTCTAGTAAAAGTACAGCCATGAAGGAAGACAGACTTCTAGATCCATGCCCAGCTAGGCCTGTATGATAGACAGAATACAAGCTGGCAGAATTGGTCACCAGCCAACCTAAAAGAAGAAATCAAAAGCAAGGTCTGTTTGTTATTTTGAAACATTTGGGAAAGAATTCTGGAAGATGCAGAGGAATATCCACTACCATTTTGCCCAGGACCAGCAGTTCGACCACACTCAGACACTCTGTCCCCAGTGCCAAGTGGTTCTGTTTCTCTAGAGAACCCTAACACAGCCCCCTTTATTAAATGGCCATCCAGTACCATTTTATTGAGCAGCCAGAAGCAGACCAGCTTTACTCACATTCTGTTAACTCAATTTTTCCTTCCCTCCATAAACTGTTTGGTAGGGGCAGTCTTGCCAGTGCAGCTAAGCTGCATGTGAATGGTAAGGTTTCCTGGGCCCTCTATACCCTCTCTCCCTCCCCAGGTCGTGCCTCTATCGGAAGCATGCTTGTAATAGCTAATATCCTCCTGGGGCCAGGGTGTGTTCTACCAACAGCATATGCATGAAGTAGTGCCAGCTTTTAGAGAAATGCGGGTCACAGGAAATGAACTGTGGAAGTTAAGGTGTTTTTGAAGAAAAGTCAGTGTTTTGGTTTTCAGGATGGTAGTTAAATCTAAGCATTGGTACGAGGAGAAAAAGAGAGAGGTAGAGAAAGGGAGGGTGAGAAGGAGAGAGAATGAGAGACAGGAAGAGAGAAGAGAAGAGGAAAGGGTAGGAGAAAGGAAGGGGAAGAGAGGCTGCCTTTACAAAGCAGGAAGGACACTGCAAGCTTGATGTTGCACTTGGCCATGAGCATGGGGAAGGCAGGTGGAGGTGAGGTTGGAGGGGGTCAGCTCCTTTTCACAGTAACTCTGCTGTAAAAATTCTACCCTTCTCTGAGAAGAGGAAGACCAATTTCTAACCATTTTTAAACCCAAGCAATAGTACTATAAGAAACAGACACATGCACATGTACACACACACACACACACACACACACGTGATTGTGAAACTGGTGACATCTGAATAAACTCTGTGGATTGTACCAATGTCAATGCCCCAGTTTTGGTATTGTCCTACCTGTAAGATCTTACCGTGGGGGAAGATGAGGAAAAGCATACGAGACCTCTCTATCTTTTTGCAACTTCCTGTGAAAATACAATTATTTCAAAATATAAAGCTAAAGAAAAACCTCAAGTAGAGCTAAAATATGGAAAATGGGACTAGCTGCATAAGAGTCCAGCCCTCCCTATGCCTCAAACCACCCAGCCAGCAACGCAGAGCGTGTGGAGCTACATCCATGAACTCCAGGACTTGGGGACATACATCAAAGCTTTTGGGCTGCCTGTAAGCAAATCAAGGATTGGTCCAGTGGAGTGCACCTGGGCCCCCACCATCCTCTGCTGAGGAATTTCACTTCTAGAGACTCTGCCATTGGATTTTGTCTTCTTCCTGCTGATTCCAGTTGAAAGCTCACTAGTAGCTATTAATAGAAGTCACTCTGGCAAGGTTGTCCTCCCCTCGACAATTGCCCAGGTCTAGCCCAACCTAGGCCACTAGCAGAGAGCAGAAGGCACAAAAATACCTTTAGAGCTGAGATTTGTTCAAACCCTGCTCACTCTAAACCTGGCTCGTTTATCCAATTCTATTTTACTTTATGAATGTCCAAGAAAACCTTTCTAGGAGAAATTTGATTGTTGCTTCCCTTAGTATGCAAAACAGATGCTGCTGGCTGCTCTCCTGGAGCTCCTCTTCACCTCTGGCAGGGTTCACACGCTGCTGGTTTGGAGAAGCCTGCCTTCTAGGGCCCACATGGCTAGGGGAGAGGGGAGCAGGCACAGTTTGGGGTGTGCTGGGTTCATCCACTCTAGTGCTGTCCTTCCTTGGGCTGAAGCCATAGAAGTCAGCAGGACAGACAGCAAGGGAGTGTCACATAGAGGCCAAGGAAGAAATAGTGAAAATGAACAGTCTTCTATTTCATGATGAAGCTTTGACTTCTTTCCTTGGCTCATTTGCTGAAATACAGTGAAGTATCCGGAGGAAACATTTATCTCTGCCCTTGAATTCCCAGAACACCAACTCTGATTAACTTTCTGATGTTATTGTTTCACAAAGTCCAAAGCCAGATGATCCGTCTTACACGTATTAAAAGTTACTGAGGCAAGGCTCCAAGGGAAAGTCTCTCCACTCTCAGCCTGCCCATCACTGTTCACACTGTAGAAGGAGAGCTACTTTGAAATGCAACCCACCATCTTTTATTTTGGTAGGTGATTCTGAGGCATTTGCAGCATAAATAAAGCCTGGAAATTGATAAAGTGATTGTTTAAAGCAGTGATTGCCACCAGGAGTGAGTTTGTCCCCCATGGATACTTTGGTAATGTCTAGAGATATTTTGGGTTGTCACAGCTAGAGGGAATGGGGGTGCTGCTGGCATCTGGTGGGGAGAGAGCAGGGATGCTGCTAGACATCCCACTATGTGCAGGACAGCACCCACCACAAAGGATGCCCAAAACAAAATGTCAATAGTGACAACATTGAGGAATCCTGCCTTAAGGTTCTCAGCAAATTTACTACAAATAACCACTATTATTTATCCAGCAAACAATCACTGGAGATCTAAAGTAATCTTGAGAGATTATGCATAGCCCTGGCACCGGGGAGTCAGCTTTGCAGCATCTTGTGGAGGAATGACAGAGGTATACAAACAAATATGATGTAACATAGAGCATGCAAAGTGCCTGAGTGCAAATGCAAATAAATGCAGAGAAGGACATGAGTTTGAGAGGATGGGTTTGGGGGAGGAGGAGGAACCAATGTCACTTTCCCCAAGAGGACCACAGACTGCATGTGTACACTCAAAGATATCACTCTTGCATATAAATTTGAAATAACTGCTAGGAAAGCTCACCAAACCCCTAAGCACTTTTTAAGCAATCTGTCTTTCTGCTTTTATATACAGATCCTCAGAGAGATGCAGCCTACAGCTTTCTTTGTGACTTTGTTCCTTATTAAGATTATTTTTCTAACAACAATGTGTTTCTAGCACCAAGAAAATCCTTTGCTTCCTTCTCCCACCCTTAGTTGATTCTTTCTATCCATTCCTTTAAAATATTGACAAACAGACAGTGTAATTCTGTAGCTGCTAATTAACAATTTAATAAATACTTAGCCTCCTTTTTTTTGCGTGGATAGCAACCTAAATTTATCCACAATTTTGAGGATGCACCTTCCTAAGCATCTGTTCGTTGGTGTCTATCTTTTTCAATACAGAGTGCCAAGGGTGTAGCAGGAAATATCATCTCCAACCCCCTGCTCCTATTTTCCAGGCTGAAAGAAGCCCTGGGATACCACAGAGATACTTAGGAAGGAGTCCAATGAGCATAAGACAAAGGGCTCTTCCCTACCCTTAGGAAAACTAGTGACTGGACCAAAGGAGTTTTGATCAAACAAAAGTGTACTTACGTTAGATTTGCAAGGCTGAAATTGCCTAGTGATCATTTCCATTGCAGATATCTTAGACAATGATGCATCTTCCAGGTCAGCAATGTGGATGATAAAACTGTCTGGAACACTATCATTGGCAAATGTGAGCTCATAGCTAAGCCGAAATGGAAATCAGTTATGAAACAGAACTACCAGATGCCATATGACTGCACACAAAATATTCTGGGCAATCTTACAAATCAAATAAGTAACATATGTAGTTGAGGTTCTACTTTGTGAGTTGCACTCCACAATACCAGGGAGCAATTTGTTTGTTTGCTTTTAACTCTGGCTTTGAATCTTGACTCTGACACTCTCTAATGTGGGGATCCAGGTAAGTTAATACAATGTCTCTGAGTCTATATTTTCATAACAGCAAAGTGAGGTACATTATACCTATCGTTTCAGATTATTGTTTATTCTGCAAGTCCTGTCAGGAAAACGAAGACCATATCAGTTATTTTAACAGAGAGAATTTGATATAGGGAGTTGGTTAGAGAACCAGTTGTTGGAGAACCAAAAGAGCAAAGAAAGGACCTCTGAGGGCTGAGAGAGCAAAGGCAGAGATTGTGGGGATTAGAAACTGGATGCTTGGGCCGGGTGCGGTGGCTCAAGCCTGTAATCCCAGCACTTTGGGAGGCCGGGGCGGGCAGATCACAAGGTCAAGAGATCGAGATGATCCTGGCCAACATGGTGAAACCCCATTTCTACTAAAAATACAAAAATTAGCTTGGCGTAGTGGCATGTGCCTGTAGTCCCAGCTACCCGGGAGGCTGAGGCAAGAGAATTGCTGGCAGAGGTTGCAGTGAGCTGAGATTGTGCCACTGTACTCCAGCCTGGCGCCTGGTGACAGAGTAAGACTCTGTCTCAAAAAATAAAAATAAAAAAACAAAGAACCTGGATGCCTGCCAGAAGAACCTGTGGATCTGAGACACAGACTGCTAAGGAAGGGGTGGCAGCTTCTGATATGCTGTTATTGCAGTAGCTTAGGGCCCCACAGAGGTGAGCCTCAGCTGATGCTGGGAAAGTGCAAAAGAGAGCAGGAAACTGGAACCAACTTCCACTGCCAGGGTGATGGGCCATCGCCACTGGCACTCTCACCAAGCACTCAAGAAGGAGCAAGCCCCTTCTTCAAGTCCAGCCTCCCTCTCCCTGGTACCTTGACTGGCAGACAGCAAAAGAGAAACGTGATTGCCGAGCGCCCAGTTAAAAAGCAGAGGAGAGAGGGCTGGATTTGGAGCAGAGAAACAGCTCCACTCTATGGCCCACCCATTCGCTCATCATGTGCACTTACGGAGTGCGTACTGTGTGTCAGACAGTGAGGCTCTCTGGTAGGTTCTGGGGAACCTGGAGAATTAAATGGAAAAATGCTAGTAAAGTGCAAAGCTCAGCTGTTAGTACAAGGTAAACCCTCTGTCAAAAATAGCTCTCCTGACTCCAGCCCAGTGGGAAACATAAAGGAATAGGAAATGGAAAACAAAACAAACAACAAAACAAGAAACTAGCTCTGACCTTCAAGGAATCTCATGTTTAGATTAAGTGTTGTGGGATAAGCCCTGTAGCAAAGTACAGAGTGATACATGTTTGCACACTTTACGGAAAATGCCAGGCATCATTGTTTTAAGAATTCAAGGAAGCAAGAGAATATTTAGGGGCAGGGAAGCCTTCACAAAGAAGATGGGAATGATCAAGACCCAAGATTTAGACAATGGGTCAAAAAGGCTAAGACCACTGCGAATGGGAGAAAGCACACAGGCAAATCAAACATGGTGGAAATGTGCTGGTGTGTAGGTTGCCACCCTGGTCTCAGGAATGGAGGATGGATTGTTGATGTGGAGCATGGATATTGGAGCCAGTGGATCATTTCTGGACCTATTCTGATGCGTAGAGAAGCCATTGGAGCTTTGTGAATGAGCAGAAGTTACATGTAGAAAATATTATCCTTCTAGCCCTTATCATATCTAACTCAATACCTTGTACATAGTGGAATATTTGGGAGTGAGAAATATTACATTAAATGGGGTGAGAAATACTACATTAAATACTACATTAGATGGGATGGGATGGGATAAAATGGAATTGCAAAGGCAGGTCTTAACTTTGAAAATCTTTTGAGAAAATATTTCTAGCCTAATTATTTTTTTTCTTTTCCTTGAGATGGAATTTCCCTCTTGTTGCCCAAGCTGGAGTGCAATGGCGTGATCTCGGCTCACTGCAACCTCTGTCTCCCAGGGTCAAGTGAATCTCCTGCCTCAGCCTCCTGAGTAGCTAGGATTACAGGTGCATGCCACCATGCCCACCTAATTTTTTGTATTTTTAGTAGAAACAGAGTTTTGCCATGTTGGCCAGGCTGGTCTCGAACTCCTGACCTCAGGTGATCCACCCACATCAGTCTCCCAAAGTGCTGGGATTACAGGCATGTGCCACCGCATGCAGTCTGAGCCTAAATATTAATGTCTCCTCAAGCTCTCCTAACTTTTATATCTCCCTCTGTTTTAATAATACTAATAGATACTTTATTAAATGCTTTGTGCAATCCATGAGCAATTTTAAGACCAAACATTCAGGAACTAAAGTAACTCAAGCGATGATTAAACTTTTCTGTGATAAAAATATCAACAAGTAAAAATATAACTCAACTAGCAAGACACTGTTCATCCCATGGATGGAAACCCTGTCATCAGAGTGAACCTGACATTAGCTTTGAAGACACTGCGGGGAGCCGATGAAAATATCACAGGCTTTTTTTTTTAAGTGTTGGGCAATATGCTTTTGAATAAATGTAGTAATTCATGTGGAAACAATATTGGTGCAAATTTTGAACAAGTTTGCAGAATATACAATGTACTCACAACTAATCTATTGTTTTCTTCTTCGCAGATCCATTACAAGATTTTGGCCTTTCTATCGAAAAGTGTTCCAAGGAATTAAAAGCAAATGTCAACATTAGATTCGGAATTATCCTGAGTAAGTTAAAAAAAAAAGATTAGCATGAAATAAAGCATGTCACAGCCTCTTCCGATTCCACACACCCAATGACTTGTGTTAACTATAACGACTGGCTAAACTACTGTTCCTTCACCACTCTCCGGAATCAACTCTATTTACATCTTCATTTTCAAATATCTCTCTGGGTAAAATCCAGGTAGGGTAGAACTCTCATTTAATGCTGTACTTTTGTATTTAAAAGACTCCAGACACTCATTTGGACGATATAAGCACCTGAAATCAGTACGCCCAGCAAAAAAGAAAAATATTTTGAGATTAAGTATCAATGTCTACTCAGCCTCTCCTAACTTTTGCTTAGTTAGCAACAAATAAATCTACTACCAGCAGTATGGTTTGTCATTTGTGTTATTTTGTATCCCAAATAGTTCATACAAGTTCTTAAACCTGGACAAAGGCAAGGAGGGGAGGTAATATTTTCTCCCCAAATCCAATCAATCAGCTAGAGTACTTTCTGACTGTTTAATTTCCATGTGATCGTGCAATTAGGGTTAGTCAATATATTTGCTATAGCTACTAGACTATCTCCTTTTCCAAAACAGTTATATCAAAATCAAAGTAGAGAGGTTTTAAAAACTTAGCATGTGGGATCATTCAAGGGAAATGGAGGGAACGTTCGCAGAAATCAAGAACTCTCACGCATCTTTGTATTTCTAGAATCTCGCACAGTATCTGGGCTGTAGCGGCAGCTCGAGAAATGTTTTAGGGAGAGAAAAAGAGAGAAAGGAGACATGGAAGAGTGGGTGGAACATAAAAGGGAGGAATGGAGAAAAAGACGGAATTGGAAGCCACGCCCACGGAACCCGCTGCCGCTTCCTGTGTACCTGCGCGGCAATACCTCCTGGGCTACAGCAGCAGGTGTATGCAGGCGTGACCACACCCCATCGCCACCATGGGAAACAAATGATACTATGCAGCTGGGAAGTTCCAGAAGCCAGACCTGCAGACATAACTTTAAAAGGCCATAGCATCAGGATGGGGAGCTCAGCTGATTAGCTACCTTGCTCCAAGCAGGTATTTTGAGAAACGGCCACCTTTCATACCCAGGGTCCCATCGTAATCCCCTGTAGCACTGACTAAGTGCTGTTTTACCAAGGAAAGAAAACTGTTCCCCACAGAGAGCAGAGCAATGGAAACAAAAGGTTCTTTAGCTCATACTGCCGTACACTGTGAATGCCTTTGACACACAGTGAAACACCCAGTAAGAGTAAAGCTGTTCTTCTCTTTCCTCCAGGAGAGGACATCAAAGAGCTATTTCTTGATCTAGCTCTCATGGCTAAAGGCTCATCTGTTTTGAATTTCTCCTATCCCATCTGTGAGGAGGCTCTGCCCAAGTTTTCCTTCTGTGGAAGAAGGAAAGGAGGTAAGTCATCTGTCTTGCTCACTGCTGGCAGGGGCCTGCAGAGAAATCAACACAAACTTGCATCCGAGGCCAGGACACCCGGATCAGAGCCCGGGCTCTGCCCCTCACCTTTGCACCAGCTTATCCTGACTTATCAGCATGTGTTACATGAAAATAACATTCCATAGGCCCATTCCTTAAGGCCTACCTTACAGGGCTGCTGTGAAAATCAAAATGAAATGACACATATGAGATGCCTGAAAACAGAACATTGCTACTGTGAGTAGCAACATCTTATAAAAAGGGCTGGCAGCAGAAAGAACCAAGAACTTCCAAACACCCGCTGAGGTTCAGAGTGCTTCCAGGTTTTCCTTCCACAACTTCCACAGTGGGAGGGTGTCCTTAATATAGTAATGGACTTCAAAAAAGAGAAAAAATGAAACTTACATCACTGCCTTTCCCATGTGGGTCATTGACTACCAGAGACATTAGGTCATTACACTCGAAGTACAGAGGCAGAAACTTCATTATATTAGCTAACTTTCTCCAGTGCACCAACTATCTACCCCCACCATACAGCCTCAAAGAAAGAGCAGGTAACCTTCGCCCACCTGTCCCTATCTCTCCTTTCCTCCTTGTCTTCCCAAGTCTCCACCAAGGCTCTGAGACCCTTCCGTGGTGTAGTTGAAACCTGGCTCTATTCTCTGACTGTCCTTCCCCAAGATTGGTTCTCCCCCAGCTGCTTTCCCCTCCCAGGGTCTCCTTCCTATTCCCTCTGGCTAAGGCAGGGCATACCCCCAACACACCCCTCACCCCACAGCTCAGAAATACCCCTTTATCGAATTCCCCATTCAAGAGAGCTAGAATTTTAAACAGTCAAGTTCCTTGTGAAATGGCACAATTACTCCTTCTAAATGAAAGATCTAGAAGAAATCAGAATTTCCTTCCTACACTGAGGCATGCAGACAAAAAGAAAACAAGGAACTTCAGGGAGGGTTGACCAGATGGAAGCCGGGGGAACTCTGCTGGGATCTGCAGAGGACAGACTCAGCCTGGCTCCCTCACCACCCTCACCATCCTCCCGAGCGTGCAGCACACCACGCTATTCTAGCGTTTGCCACGCTGAACTGTCCTGGTTTACTCCCACATATCCTCCACATTGGACACGAGCTGCTTGAGGGTAGGGTCATATCACCTTTGTCTTTTTACCTCCAGTATTTCCAATGTGGCTGACACACACAGAGCACGAATACAGACACACACAGAACAAAATGGCTAACATGACTGAGCATTCATACCATGCCCTGTTAAAGGAGCTTTAGATCCAGTAAGTTATTTGCTTCCCACGCCAACCTTACAAGTTAATAGGGTATTAATATTACAACTTTATAAATGTGGAAACTGAAGCACAGAGTTTAGGAACTTGCACCAAGTCACAGAGCCTGAGGGATCTGTAGCTTGAACCCAGGCAGGCTGACTCCAATCTCGGCTTTCATGAATGAATGAATAAAAGAACAAACAATACAATAAATGAAGCTGTCTTGCTTTTGGACAGGGGTTTATTTAAAATTATCATTTAAGAAATCTTTCTGCCCAGTGATCTGACTTTGTTTCATATTGGGACCTTTTCTATTCTTAGCTCACCCACCTTAAAATGATAAGTCCATTTTTCTCTCTCAACTTACTGGAGAGATTTCTGATTAATCAAGTATATTCATGCATTTCTCAGAATGCTGAACTCATCATTAGTCCATCCCTATTTAACCTTTTCCAACTGCCCTCAGCTGGGTGACCTTGAACTCCTCACCCACAGTCAGTTCTTTCTCCCTCCTCCCCTCCCTCCCACCCCTTCCTCCCTCCCTCCCTCCCTCCCTCCCTCTCTCCCTTCCCTTCCCTTCCTCCCTCTCTCCCTCCCTCCCTCTCTCCCTTCCCTTCCCTTCCTCCCTCTCTCCCTCCCTCCCTCTCTCCCTTCCCTTCCCTTCCCTCCTCCCTCCCTCTCTCTTTTTCTTCCTCCCTTCCCTTCCTCCCTCCCTCCCTCTCTCCCTCTCTCCCTTCCCTTCCTCCCTCCCCTTCCTCCCTCCCTCCTTCTCTCCCTCCCTTCCCTTCTTTCCTCCCTCCCCTTCCTCTCTCTCTCCTTTCTCTCCCTCCTTCCCTGCCTTCCCTTCCTCCTTCCCTCTTTCCCTTCCTCCCTTCTCTCCCTCCCTCCCTTCTCCCCCTCCTTCCCTCCCTCCCTCCCTCTCTTCTTCAGCCACATCTTTCTCCATGTGCCAGTCATACATACTTTAGGCAGTTGCCTTAAGGACTTGTTTGCCACTTTCTCTTCAGAGCCTGCATTTTAACATATGCAACATCGTTTGGGTGGTCCCCTTAGCATGTATGGCCCACTTGCCAGTTGCTTTTTATCCAGATCTAGCTCAAGTATCTCTCTCTGTGTCTCTAGCTTCCTCCAGCCCCAGCAGATAAAGCACTCCCTCTGAGTGCTCTGGGAGTATTGTGTTCCTACTTCTGCTGCAGCCCTTACCTCTGCTGGAATCGAATTTTATGGTTAGCGTGTGTGTCCCTCCCAATTTAACTTCAAAATCCTTGAAGGAGGGCATATTTCTTGCTCGTATCTGTCTCTGCAGACACGGCACAGAGAGCTGGCACAAAGTAAAGATACAATAGATACTTGTTTTATTGCATTTGCATGTGAACATATGATGAATTGAACACAGGTATAAGGTGAACAGAGCTCACCTTAAAAAAGACACTTCAGGCTGCTTACATGTGGCATAAAGACACAACATGCGTCAAACCTTAGCTCAGAGTACATTTTCCTAGTCCTCCAAGTGTAAGAAAACCTTGCTATGTTTTCCTGTGTGTGGTTTTAATAGGATTGAGAAGATAGAAGAGAGATGGCTCCCTAAATCAGTTTGAGGTGTTCAGTTCAGTTTAACAGCTCAAAAGGCTGACATTTTTCATATTTGAATGCTGGGCAGCTCTGCAGCCATTTATTTGCTTTATTTCAGTGGGAGTGATGACTGCATAGGCAAGCTGAGAAGCTGGCATCGGGGAAATTGCCAGGGAACTTCATATAATGTCAGGCGATAAGAAAAATGATACACAAATGCTGCGTGAACAAATAATTATATGAATTACATAAGCCAGATAAACTAAAATCTTAAATTCAGAGGCTTCTTGGATTATTAAACTTTTTAACCCACCCACAAACCTCCTGCAGGAGTGATTCTATTCCAAAGAAGTGATTAATACTAAGACCAGAGCGGGGAGACGGCACTTGGGAGAACTAAAGTGAATCCACATCCAGGCTCAAGCTGCTGTCGGCACGTTACACATAAAAAGGAATCTCTCTGGGGCTTGCAGGTCCTTCTTAGAAGAGCAGTGAGGAAACTGAATGTCCACCATGGGTGGCACATTACGGTGTCACTCGCAGTTGAGCTGTTTGGCGTCATTGCCATGGCCTTACTATGTATTCTACAAACTGCATCTCGCTGGCTTTTCTCTAAGCCAGATAAAACTACAAAATGGGTCAGGCTTAGTGAGATGGAAATGTTGCCTCCTTTTCCCTCTGCGTTGTCCTCAGCAGAGGACTTTAAGGCAAGCGTCACATTGGATTCAAAGACCAACTGATGCTCCTTCAGTACCATTACTTACGCTGTGATTGATGATTTGTGGGAAATAGCGCATATGACCAATGATCGGACATGGACTAAGTAGGTCATTATTCAGCCAAACAAAGGTACAATATGCTGTGATTTTCAAATGATGCCGTAGGTCACTAAATTACATGAAAATATACTTGTAAGAATATTACGTGACAAAGAAGCATGCTATAACAGCAGAGTCACTATTGAATCCTGTTGTATAAAATGCGTGTAAGTGTATACACCAAACAGAACTCTGAAAGGCTGAGGCTGCTTATCTCTGCAGATCTTTATTTTCATCTTTTTTGAAAACTCACTTGCTTTTATGATAAATTTGCAAGGTTACTCTTTTAAATGTTAGTTTATCACTGTAGGAAAGAATAGAGAGAATAAATTCTGATCCCCTAGGAATAAATCTAAGAGTTTTCAAAGAGAATTACAGCCTGTGTACTATTCAATGATATTTGGAGTTGAATAGAAAGTTCTGAATCAAAGAGTTGCATAGAATATCAAGGGATCATATAACAGCCATCCTCTTACCCCGTTTACTCAGGCTGTGGGCTCCCTGAGAAGGAGACACAATCAGCCACTGTTTTACTTTCTGCTCTGTTAATGCTGCCTTAGTCCTTCTGTCTCCTCTGATAGCATCGAGTCATTTAGATTTATTTGTTTTAGTTGATCTCCATGCTTTCAGGCAGGTTCCGTAAGCTAGACATCCAATTCTAAGACTAAATGGAGCTTCATTAAGTGTCCTTAATGACCACACCTATATCCTAGCCTGAAGGAGGGAAGCTGCAGCCAACTCCCTCAATCCTCAAGAACAATGATGCCAATAGAACCCCTGTGTGGTTAGGGAGCTTTGGTCTGGTCTGCAAACACCAAGCGTGCCCTTACCCCAGTGGGTCTCCATCTTGGTTGCACATTAACTACTCCTGTGCTTTCCCAAGCAGTGACCACAAGCCACAGGTCGCTGCTGAGCCCCTGAAATGTAGCCAGCCTGAATTGAGATGTGCTGTAAGGGTAAAGAACAGAATCTGTTTCAAAGCTTTAGTCTGGGAGAAAGAATGTAAACTGTCTCTATCGTTGTTCCACTGGTTGTTGAAAGGTTAATATTTTGAATCTACCGAGTCAAGTAGAATTTATCATTAATATATTACTTTAATTATTTATCAGTAAGATATGAATATTATATTTAAATGAATTTCACCTTTTAAAATGTGGCTACTAGAGAACATAAGATTATATGTGTGACTCTCTTTATATTTTTATTGGACAGTGCTGCATTATCAACTCCCTTTATAATTCTGAGGGTCCCTAGACCAATGAAACCAGAATCTCCAGGAGTAAGAATCAAGCCAGGTGGTGACCAGAAGCACTCTGTGTTGAGGATATAAGAGGAAAAAAGTTGTTTTTTCCTATATACAGCCTCATTTTAACAGATGAGGAAACTGAGTCTCAGAGAAGTTAAGTAACTTACCCAAGGTCACAAAGCCAGCAGGCGGTGGAACTGGGTTTCTGTCCAGCTCCAAACCCGTCTGCTGTGTATCTTCCTTAAACATAAAGAAAGCTTTGCTAGAGAAGAAGTAAATTTATTTCAGCCCTCCACTAAGATGGAAAAAGATTTAAAGGGCCTAACAAAATTATAGGACTCAAAGGATCATCTTTGGACATAACCAGCCATTATTATAAGGCAGTGGTTCTCAAAGTGTGGCCCTCAGACCAGCAACAGCAGCAGCATCTAGGAAATTATGAGAAATGGCAAGTTTTTGGTCCCTATCCAGTCTTACTGAATCAGAAACTCTGGGATTGGGGCTTAGTGATCTGTATTTTAACAAGAATAAAGATCAAAGGCCACGTGTTGGCAAACTTTTTTCTGGAAAGGGCAGGATAGTAAACAATTTAGGCTTCACAGACCTTACGGTCTCTGTGGCAATTGATCAGCTCTGCCCTTGCAGAGCGAAAGTCACCATAGACAATATGAGAATGAATGAACATGGCTGTGTGCCCAGATTACATAAAGTGAGGTGTGTCTATATCTACTGCATGTATTTTATAATTGATTTTGCTTTGTTTAATTTATTTATGGACACTGAGATTTAAATTTAATTTAATGTTTACATATGGTGAAACAGTATTCTTCTTTTGACTGCTCAATCCTGCTCTAGGTGGTTCTATGGTGGGGTAACTGTTGTGAACCACTGTTAGAACATAAGTCAGAATCCAGGGCTCTTAGCCAGAGTTACTGAGCACAGGTATGCTAATGCTGTCACTAAGTAGACAGTTGACCCGAGCTGCAGCATAAATTCAGATCCAGGACACCGAGGATAATGCCACACCTGTGCTCTCACTCTGCTTTATAAGAACAGTGCCGACAAATCAGATTTGGGGCAAAGGGGACTTAACAGAAAGCCTGGTCAGAGCAGCAGCTGGCAGGCGGAAGAGCACCTTATCAAAAAGCCAGAGAGTAAACCTGGAGGTCTCCTTCCCTCCCCACAGCTGCAATGGACAGTCTGGAGGGCCATTTAATTTCTCTGTGTCTCAGTTACTGCATCTATCAAATGAGAGGTGGCCATGATTCATTATTGGGTAACTGTGTAGACTAAGATATGTGACGTGTCTGATGAGTTAGGAATCACAGCACTGAGTCCCTCTGGGCTTCCTCCCCTACCTGAGGGACTTGAGGCAGAGGGTAGGAGCACTTTGTGAAAACTGCAGGGCTGATTTCTAAACTCTGGTGGGTCTGTCATAGAAACAGGCCAGAGGTGAGGCTTCAGACCCAAACTGACTCACCCAAGAGCCAGAGAAACAGCTAGTCCATAACATTTCACACTGCCAACCTGCTCAGGATCCCAGAGTTTCCTGACCAGTAACTGAACAAGTCTTTCGTGGCTATGTTGTTCTGTTCGGTTTTGTTTTCTTCCTTTGATCTAAGGTCAGCCTCTAAAATTTTTATTTTCTGCCACTGGCTTGACTTCCACCCAGAATGCATAATCTTAGAAATGTCTGCTCCCTTCAAGGGAACCTGACATCTATCTAAGTATGGCCTGCCACCCTAGCCCACAGTTGTCTGACATAGGGACTTTTCCCAAAGCCTGCGTTTGTCAGCACTCACCAACACCACACGAGAGACAGAGTCAAGTTCACTCTAGTTTTTTTCAGTCTCTGATTTATCAAGCATTCAGTGCATCTTGATGTCCACTCTCAGTGAGATTCATTTTGTCCAAGCAGTTTCCTAGAATATCCCACATCAGGAAGATGAGACTGAAATGTTAAATAGAGCCAAAATTTGGTTGTAAGATGTACTGTGGAGCCTGAAACTCAGGTGTCACCCTGGGAAGCAGGAGCAAGACTTCATGCTTGCTCCGCAAGCTCCACCTCAATAAAAATTGGAGAGAAATTACCTAAAGGTGGCTTATGTTTGGGCCGTCGAGAATATATTGTGTAGGACCATGGAGACGTGAGATTCTCAACTGGAAGTGAACCTGGAGATTTGGGTAAAGACTCAGATTAAAGCCATAAAGTAAATTAAACACATGATTTTCTTTCTTTTTCAAAAAATTTTTTTTTAATTTCCAATTTCTATTTTAAGTTCAGAGGTACATGTGCAGGATGTGCAGGTTTGTTACATAGTTAAACACGTGCCATAATGAATAACTGCACAGATCATCCTGTGATGATCTGTGATGCCATCTCATGATATCACCTAGGTATTAAACCCAAGATCTATTAGCTGTTTTTCCTGGTGCTCTCCCTTCTCCCATCCCCCACCCTCCGACAGGCCCCAGTGTGTGTTGTTTACCCCAGTGTGTCCAAGGAACACATGATTTTCACAGTTGATAATAAGAGACACATCAACTGTCAAACCTGGTTCTGGCCAAACCTCTGTGAGTTCTGACCAGGGTAGGTCAACCCAGGCAAAGTGGCCTTGGTTCCATAGCACCAAGTGAGTAATATGCTTTCAAAAATAATTTGTACATTGATTCACGGATTGACTTGCAGATATCAATTGTACACAACCTACTGCCAAAATCAACTGAAATTAAAACAAAGTTTTACGGGAGTTAAATACATCAATTGTGTGTGTGTGCATGCTGGGTATGTATGGTTATAAATTAGAGGATCTGTAAGTTAAGGAATCTTTGAGACCTTGAAAACTGTGATTGACGTAGTCCAACACAATGAAAAGCTGAGAGGACTTGATGATACCATATTCATGTCAGGATCCCAGAGAGCTGCAGAAGACAATGGTGCCCACAAGAACTCCTGATTCATGGTGAATCCATGCCTGAGTGAGCCACTTCTCAGTATGAGCAAAATCCATTAGGAAACACACTCAACAGATAAACATACCTCCCTGTGTGCAATATGCAAGCTAGAGAAAATCATTAGGTTTAAACTTGATTTTAAATGCATTAATTTTTAAAGCTTGTGATAAAAAGAAATATTATGATGACACTTTTGCAATCTGAAGAATCCTCTCATCGAGAAAATAACTGGTCCCTGGTTTATTGTTTGTGTAAGTCTGAACTTTCCTACACTGTTTGACCAAAGTGAGAAATACATCATAATTAGATGAATTTCAATATGCAATGGAGTAGATCCCCTGAGAACTGTATTTAAAGTCTGGCATAATATTTCGAGGAAGGCAGATACTTTTCTGACAGCAGCTAAGGGATTCTATGGTAATACTCACTGATTTTACATATACAAATAAGTAAAAGGTCTAACCGCAGTGGGTGCTCATAGTTCCCTGTCCTCCCTTTCTTTTCACTACTTTCCTTAATTAGATGTTTCTCTTCTGGTCCTAGTTCATGCTGAACAGTTGGACCTCCTGGTCCTCCCAGCATCATTCATTGCAGAGCCTTCTCAATCTCACTGTCTGCACCAATTCAAAACTCTGTCTTCACAATAATATCTAGATCAGCAATCAGATTCCATCAGTTAGATTGCTATGGCCTCCTCTATTTCTGTTTCAATGTGCTCCTTTCCACAGATCTAGGAAATGAAGGGAATTTGGGAGGAGTGCTGGGAATGCAATCTGTTTACTGCCTAGGTTTGGAAAAAATCCACAAATGCTTTCTGCAAAATGCCTTACCCCCTGCAGGGCTGGAGTAGAAGACAGGGCTGAACCACCTTCCCAGCGGGTGCCACCTTGAAGAAATTAATCTATGCTGATGACCTGACAACCTCTCTAAACTATGCCCCCAGCCGTGGCCCCACTACCATGGGCTCAATGATTCAGTTGCTTCGTGTTCACTATATGTACATTAACAAATGCAAGCCCCAGGAATTCAGTCATTGATTTAGGCTATAAGAGAAGTGGAATAAGCAGCTTAACAGAAGCCGAAATTTTAAAATACAGTAGTCCCCACTTATCTGATAGGGACATGTTCCAAAACCCACCCAGTGCATGCCTAAAGCCATGAATAGTACCAGATCTTATATTTACTATTTTCCCCATGCATACATATGCCTGTGATAAAATTCAATTTATAAATTAGCCAAAGTTAGCAATTAACAATGACAACTAATAAAATAGAAAAATTACAACAATTTACTATAATAAAAAATATGTGAGTATTGTTCCCCTTTCTCTTTCTCGCTCTCTCAAATACTGTAATATTTTCATGCCACAACTGACCACCGGTAATTGAAACTGCAGATAAGGAGGACTACTGGCTACTGTATGTCTTTTCTTGGGTATCACCTGTGTTATATTTGTTTGCTCACCTTTGATTTCTGGGCCATTTTAGACTTCCTGCTCCTTCACAAGCTGCAGGCTTTCCATACCTGCACTTTATTCCCAACGTCCTCCAATCCTAGCTTCAGGTCCTGTCCTTCGACTGCAGCCAATAGCCCCAGTGACGAAGTGGCTGAGATGGGAACTCATGTGTCTTGACTCCTCTTCTCGTGGATGGATCTATAGACCCGTGGAGGGAGTGCTGGCTTTCTGTGACCTGGAAAATTGCACTGTTTCTTCTGCCATTATTATCCCCACTGTCATTTTGGAGCTGCAGGCAGCATGCTACCAAAACCAATATTATTCTGGAAGCATTTCCTATCCCCTGACTCATCAGACTGCAGTGCTGCCTCTGGAGGTTAGGGACCTTAGCCCAGTCCAGGGGTTCTCAGCCTCGAGCAGGTATCAGCATCACCTGGAGCACAAGCTCAACCGCAATTGCTGGACCCACCCCCAGGGTTTCCAGTTCCACACATCAGGAGAGGAGTCTGAGAATTTGCATTTCTTACAAGTCCTCAGTGAGGTTGATGATGCCAGTTCAGGAACCACATGGTTAAGCACAAGATTTTGAAGCCAGACCTACATAGCTGAACTTTTACCGCCACTTACCATTTATGTGACCTCTGACAAGTTACTTAACCTCTCTGACCCTCAGTTTCTTCATCTGTACAATAAAGAAAATACAAGTGACCTCATGGGATAGTCATAAGGATAAAATGGGATCATACAGATAAAGCCCATAGACTGGTGTTTTGCACACAGCAAGCATCCAATAAGTGATCATGGCAGCTACTTTGTGCAGCTGATGACAGAATTCTCAAGCAAGGACTCTGAGCCCCTTGAGTCATCATGCTTCCCAGAGTGGAAGTCTGCATCTTAACAAGGCACATGAAGAGGCAGTGGAGTCATTAAGGCTTAGAGGTTTAAGACCTTTTCCCTTAGGTCAAGGTGGCAGGAAGATGCCTTTGGTCCAAGCCTGCATATTTTCTGATGGTTGAATAAGGTGAAGTTTCCCTGGCCCTCTTGTCCCTGTGGGGAGAGAGCACCATTTTTATCTCTCATAGAACTGGAAATTTCAAACACCATCATCTTCTTTTCATCCCTTTCTTCTTTTCATGAGATTATTCCTTGTCTCCAGACTTCAGTGGTAGATTTCCTGCTTGTGATTACCAGGCAGCTGCTGCTGCTGCAGCAAATTCATGGAGAATCACCAAAAACAGTGGTTTACTTATTGCATTAGTAGAACTCCTACCTTTGGACTGCAAAAAAAAAACAGAACTAAAAGCGGTAGCCACTCTACAGAGGGTACAAGCAATGACTAAGCAAAAAAGCACTTTTTCTTGCTAAACAAAATGAAAGGAAGCATATTGAGGTTTTGTTGTGGTGGTGGTGGTGGTGGTGGTGGTGGTTGTTTTCTTTTTTTTTTTTTTGAGACAGAGTCTTGCTCTATCACCAGGCGCCAGTCTGGAGTGCAGTGGCGCAATCTCAGCTCACTGCAGTCTCCGCTTCCTGGGTTCAAGCAATTCTCCTGCCTCAGCCTCCTGAGTAGCTGGGATTACAAGCACGTGCCACCACGCCCAGCTAATTTTTGTATTTTTTAGTAGAGATGGGGTTTCACCATGTTGGCCAGGATGGTCTCGATCTCTTGACCTTGTGATCCGCCTACCTCGGCCTCCCAAAGTGCTGGGATTACAAGCGTGAGCCACTGCACCTGGCTGCATATTGGTTTTTAAGGAATTCTAGAGCCCTGGGTGCTTTCTCCCTATCCTCAAATTCAAGCACATTTGTAAATGAGCCAACCGTGCTGCAGCTGTACTTTGACACCAGTCAATTTTTTTATGTTCCTTGAGCCCAGTATACTAAGACTAAGGACGACCTAGGACCGGAAATAATTTTGATTTTTTAAGACAAGCTTCTTTACAAATCCTTGACTATTATGGAATTGCACAAATCCAACTGAGTAATTCATACACTTTGATGTAATAATCATTTAGGAAGGTAATTAAGAAAGCCAACTCACTGCTCCCCCGTACCTCCCAATTGGATCCCAGAGCCACTGGTATTTGCACTTTAACAAACTAAACATCCCAAGAGCCCTGATGTGCATGAGCCCGGAGCTCCCCACCCCCCACCCACCCCAGTCTGAGAAATGCAGCCCTCTGTGATGTCTGTTTAGCTTGCCAGTTGCATTACTCTTTCCCAGGGCTGTCCAGGCTTCTGAGGATCAAGTCAATTTCTTCTCTTTGCTCCCATAATCATCTACTTCACCAATAGTGGAGCTCCTGTCTGATTACTTTGGTTTTCCCAGTGAAGGTCACAGACAGGTAGAGGGCAGTGTATGGTAAGGGCCTGTGTTGTGTTGAGTAGCAAAAAGAGGTATACAATATTCATGTACAGTGGGGAAGAAATTTATTTGAGAAATATAGTAAGATTTCTAGACAATGTTGAGTGCTTTTTTTTTTTTCAGGTTTGTGCCCATAAATTTAAAGATATTTCAGCCATCCCAGATGTATATTTTCTTAGAGACATTCAGTAGCTCCAATGCTAATGAAGGTTGATGGTTGGGTTGGAGTTTCACTGGACAAGAATGAAACGGAGAGAAAATCAAGGCTGTTGGGTTAGAGGCAAGGAAAAGATTATAATAATAGACCATAGAATCTAAGGAGGGTAAGGAAGACAGTGAAGGCAGGAGGGAGTTGTTGATAGTAACAGTGGGGGAGAGTGAGTTGAATGGAATTTCTATTATTGCAGTCAGGGTGCTAGAATTGATGAGCTGGCAGGATATGAGGAAACCACATGGCAGAAGGCTTGACATTTAGATTTCAGAAGTGGTGCATTTTTGTAGGCTGTGAAATATCCAGGGTTGACATAAGAGATGGTGGTTGAGGTGTAAAGATGAAAATGATTGTTGGAGATAAGGGAGAGAAAGAACTGAGACATCATGGTACTCAGTGGACCATCCATGTCAGTATTGAGATCAGCAAGAAGGATGATGCCTTGCCCAGTCCCTCAGTGATTACTGCCTCCCCTGTGATTCCCCAGCACTGAAACATGCATATTCTAAGCATCGTCGTTCAGAGCACACATATAGGGATCAGACTATCTGGGCTTGAATCTGAGCTTTTCTTCCTATTCATTGGGCAACTAACTTAACCTGTCTGAGCAGTACAGGTTGGCAGTGTAACCAGTATGTGCAGAGGGTTCAGAGGGACAGCCTCCTGGCATTCATTTATCATGCTGGTACTTTGCCCAGCCTGAGGATGCAACCCTTGCATTGCAACTTATGCTAATGGTGACCCTAACAGACATACACTGCAGTGATTCAGCTACTGGAATATGATTTCTTTTTTGGAAGGTATCCTTTTTTCTTAGTAGATACTCTCTGACCCAAGCCAAGACAATCAGAGCAGAGAGACAAAGATACCCCTTCCCAATCTGTTCTGGCAGGAGAGGTGTTCATTGCAACTCACCAGTCTCTAGAACTGCCCATTTTCTGTCTGGTATTCCAGCCTTCTTGCCAATTCTGTGACTCCTAAATGTCCTTTCAAGAAATTACCTTTGCTTTTGTTGGCTGGATTGGGTATCTTCAGCTTGCAACTCAAGGCTGTTACTACTACGGGCATGAACAATCCAAGAGCACTCCTGCTGGCTGTCAGGATTTGGACACAGTCTGGCTCAGGAGCAGAGTCCAAGAACAAGGACTAGCATGCCATCCCTGTCTGGTCTGGCTGGGTTCCCTTGGGCGTGTTTTATACCTACTCTTTGATTCTACAAATTGCTGTATGGTGGCACAGTGCAAATGACTTGACCTTGGAAGGAGACAGACTTGGGTTTGAGACCCAGTTCTGCTCCTCACTAGCTAAGTGATGTTGAACAATTTGCCCAACCATCCTGCAACTCAGCTTTCACACTTGCAAAACAGAAATAGCAATGCCTCCCCATAGGGCATTAAGAGAACTGGAGAACTTGTATGTAAAGCTGCTAAGCAGAATGCAGTCCCTAGGAAGGGTAGAAATGGCAATTAGTTATTAACTGTATTATTGTTCACCCAGATGTGAAAAAGAGTAACAAAATGGACATTCACTTGGTGGATATTGAAATATGCCATGAGGCTAGGTTTTGGAGCTTCTTGTATTCATTCTAAGACAGAACTTAGAACTGTTAAGTTCTGTCTGTGCCTTTTTTTTTTTTTTAACTTTTGTTTTAATAAATGGATGAGTACGACTCTTTGAGGAGCAACACTCCAATGACACCTGCTCATTTAATGCTCCCTGGTTTGCTCATTTGTATTCGTCACCGTTAAGGGGTCCTTTGCTGGACTGAGAGGTTTTTAATTAAATTGGTCTCTTACAGTTTACAGCTTCAATTGGGGCTTTTTTGGGGGCTTGTGAAGTTCTTGAGATAACTGCAAGTAACTCATGAAACTGTCTTTTTTTTTAACCTGATAAAATAACACCTAAAATTACATTTTCACTCCATCCTTTCTCAGATCCTCTCCAATTCTGAGATTCCTTTAATTAACATTCTCACACTCCAGGTCTATAAAAAGAGCCCCAGTATATTTACACCATTTCTTTCCTTCCTTTCATGTGCAATCTTTATCAGTTTTTAATGTGCAGTGGATTAAAGAAATTCACCAATTTACCTCCCTGGTTCTGAACACTTGAAGTCATTTCTGAGTATCGGCTTTTTTTTTGGACCCAGATCTTTGGGTGATTGTCATTGAGTGCCTTTTTGAAGAGAAAATTGGTTTTTAAATAGTGGAAATGAAAGGTCCCAAGGGTTTTGGGTGACATCAATTTGATATGAGGGCCTGTGTCTTTTATTGTTGTTATTTTTTTAAACAGAGGCTGGCTCTGTCACCCAGGTGGTGCAATCTTGGTTCACTGCAACCTCCGCCTTCCAGGTTCAAGCACTCTTCCCACCTCAGCCTCCTGAGTAACTGAAACTACAGGTGCATGCCACCACATCTGCCTCATTTTTTGTAGAGATGGGATTTCACCATATTGTCCAGGCTGGCCTCCAACTCCTGAGCTCAGGCGATTCACTCACCTCGGCCTCCCAAAGTGCTGGGATTATAGGCATGAGCCACCGTGCCCGGCTCATCTTCTAACTGCAAGTTTGCACCCTTTGACCACCATCTCCTCCTTGCCCATACTCTTAGGCCCTGCCAGCCACCCATCTACTCTGTTACTATGACTTTGACTTTTATTTTTGGATTCCACATCTAACTAAGATCATGCCATGTTTGCCTGCCTTGTCTCATTTAGCATAACATTCTTTAGGTTTATCCATGTTGCTGCAAATGGCAGGATTTCTTTCTTTTTAAAGGCTGAATCATATTCCACTGGGTGTATAGACCACATTTTCTTTACCCATCCATCTGTCACTGTTGTTTTCACATCTTAGCTACTGTGAATAATTCTGTGAGAAATTCCCACTGTCAGTGGGAATGTAAATTAGTACAGCCACTGTGGAAAACAGTGTGGAGATTCCTCAAAAAATTAAGAAAAGAACTTCCATATGATCCAGCAATCCCACTTCTAGATATATGTATATCTCGAAAGGAGATGAAATCAGTATCTGGAAAGGATATCCACAGGCAGGGAGGCAGTGTCGACCTGGGAGGATGTAGCCCTCATCTGCCCTCCAGGTGAGACCAAGAGCAATGTGAGAGGGAGCTCAGAGTCTGTGATGGCATCTGGTGCATGGAGGACCAAGATCAGGGGCTAGAGGATGGAAAGGAAGGTGGGAGTGTGTTCCAGACCTACCAAGGGCATGGTGTCAGGAGGAGGAGAGAGGGAGTGCGTGGCTTTATTCTAGTGAGCTCTGTATACAGTCTTTACTCCTCTCTCTGCCTCCGGGTATTTACCAAGAGACCCAAATCTGGAAGATGGGGAAGGCCCAGGCACTGCTCCTCATCCCATCCCCTCTGCTCTGTAGCTTTGCTTTCTTTAGTCTCTGACGCTCCAGGATATAGTGCTTTCTGTTCCCTTAAGACTTGGAGCTGGTGGGTGAGGGCTCTCATTTAAGGTAATAACAAACTTGCCTGGGGTAGAGACTGATAAGAGTGTCCACGGCCTTCAGGGCAAATGTCACTGTAGCTAGATTCCAGCGGGCCCTAAAGGCTGGAGGTTTCTTCAAGGTTTCCATGGATGCCAGGCAGTGTGGGTAGGTAAGCTCCAGGCTAAGCTAGGCCTAATTGTAATTTTTTAGTATTATTGTTCAGTGTCTCTTAATTTGGCAGCTCTTCTAGTTCCCAGGCCAGTCAACTGTTATCCTCCGAACCTCTGAGTTCTTTGTGTCCCCCCAGGACTCAGTGTTACAGGCTCAGCTGCTCCATTTCAGAGGGAGTTCTGCGGGTCCTCACCATACAGTTGCACAGAGTGTGCCTGGCTCAGGGTTGAGAGGGAGCAGAAATCCAGGTGTGCCCCACTGGGTCAGGACCAGCATCCCAGGACTGGGCTGGGTCCCACCAGCAAATGCTTTGAGTGGTCTGTGCCACATCCTCTCAGCCCCTGGTGAAACCTGGCTGCTGGAGTGGGCATCAGCAGGGCCTCTGACTTTACTCCATGTCAGGGGTCTGCCCCTCCGCACACTTTCCTGCTTCAGAGCAGAGCAACTGGGAAGTGCAGGGATGTGAACTCCTGAAGCCTCCTGACCTTCAGAAGGACAATTCTGAGGCACCCGCTGCAGTTCCCCAGGGGTCACAGAGGGATGTGGCTCTAGCTCCCTGTGCTGATAATCGGTTCCCTGGTGCGTCTCTCACAGCCTCTAGTAAGCAAACATTCCTCTAGAAAGCAGAAGCCTCCAGAAAGCAAGATTTCCCCATCACCCTTGCTTCCTGGCATCATGGCCTAGTGTACCACCTTGATCCTGACTTTACTTGGGGGCACCCCAAACTAGGAACGTTTCCTCACTTCCTGGTGCCCCTCTTTCTAATGTATTATACCAAGGTCATAGATGAGCCTTGCTGCGGATACATTTGCACCTGTTTCATGTGATGAAATCGTACCTGAACACCCTGGAGCCTGTACCTTGACTTTTATTCCAAAGACCAGGAAGGAGAATTTTCATGTCCTGGATTATCTCTTTGGATTCTCTGAATCTCACACTCTGGGAGAAGACAGGAGCTGAGTGACAGGGACAGGAGGTGAAGACCACAGCTGTGCTCTGAGGGGAGGAACAGGGCATCCGAGAAAGCCTGTGAGTTTTACAAAAGAGGGACTGGAGGAAGGAGGAGTGGGGCACAGTCAACTTCTGTCTTTGTTTTCTTCATTCAGTTGGATGGAGAGTTACTGTCCCTGAATAGTGCACAAGTGTGGAATAACCTACAATAAATCAAGTTAACTCGCATAAAGCAGATTTGAAACCTTTGGGACTCTTTGGCAAGTCAAATGACCCTTTTACTGGAGGATTATTTTGATTGTTCCATAGTTAGAACTTGCTCAACTTTATTTCTAAATGTTTCTTGGGGGTGCTCAGCATTTGGTCTCACCCTGTTGGCCGTGCAAAGGGTCAGCGTGGTCTGGGAATAGTTCCTGTGGTATTTTTGGAGTCACGACTGTACTTTAGAACTCATGACTGTATAATTTGAGTTTGGATGGCTTTTTCTATACATGAGTTAGCTTAGTTTTGCTTCCAGCTAACTCTACTTTTGTATCTTTCCCTGTCCATTCAATGAGGCTTGTGAGATTTTATTTTATGGCCTTTCACTACCTAAAGAAATTTAACGTTATTTACAGCTTGAAAACATTCACTGTGTACTTGTAATGAATCGTTTATGAAATTAGAATTTTTCCTGGGTTTCTTCACTCATGATCCTCTCCTTAGGCCTCTCCAGTGATTCGGAGATGTGCTCATTATCTCTACCCTCCTTTTTTCTTTTTTTTACAGAAGGCTCACTCTGTTGCCCAGGCTGGAGTGCTATGGCATGATCGTAGCTTGCCGCAGCCTTTAACTCCTGGGCTCGTGATCCTCCTGCCTCAGCCTCCCAAGTACTGGGGACTACTGATATACACTACCATGCCCAGCTAATTTTTAAACTTTTTGTAGAGCCGGGGGTCTTCCTATGTCACTCAGGCTGGTCTCAAACTCCCAGCTTCAAGGGATCCTCCTTGCCTCATCCTCTGTAGCAGCTGGGATTACAGGCATAGCCACTGCACCCAGCTATCCCTGCTCACTCCTACCTTTTCAGTTCAGAGACAGGATTTCTCTATGTTGCTCAGGCTGGTCTGGAATTCCTGAGCTCAAGCAATCTGTCCCCCTCAGCATCCCAAAGTGTTGGGATTACAAGGTGTGAGCCACCACAGCTGGCCTCTCCCTACCCTTTTAATTTCTGATAGAAGCTGGTTTTCTCTTCATGACAAACACGATGAAGGACTCCTTGCCATCTTACCATCTTTCTCTGCCAAGAACGGGCACAGCACATGGGCTGTCATTGACTTCTAGCCAAATCATTTCTTTTCTGGTTAGAGGGCATGCAGGTGGTGGTTTTATGGGGAAAGGTGACAATAATGGCCCAATAAGGCAAGCGCTTGGGAGCAATGATACAATCTCCTAACAGAAAGGACTATTCTCTTGCCTCACATGTGTGAGCAAGTACATTATCTGTAAAGTTCTCAGAGTTGTTGGACTTTTTTTTTTTTTTTTTTTTTTGAGACGGAGTTTCGCTCTTGTTACCCAGGCTGGAGTGCAATGGCGTGATCTCGGCTCACCGCAACCTCTGCCTCCTGGGTTCAGGCAATTCTCCTGCCTCAGCCTCCCGAGTAGCTGGGATTACAGGCACCCGCCACCATGCCCAGCTAATTTTTTTTGTATTTTTAGTAGAGACGGGGTTTCACCATGTTGACCAGGATGGTCTTGATCTGTTGACCTCGTGATCCACCCGCCTGGGCCTCCCAAAGTGCTGGGATTACAGGCCGGCCGAGTTGTTGGACTTCTATGAAAGCATTTTAATTAAAAACCTATGGAGTTTTCCCCATATTATACACAGTTTTGAAACTTTTCACATGAGGTCAGACAAGGCATGCTGGTTTTCCAGTTGGGGGTGGTGCAGCCTAGTAATGGCTCCCCAAAAGTCCAACTCACATTCCCCAGGAACTGTGGATATGTTACCTTATATGGCAACATATAAGGTAACTCTGCAGATGTGAATAAATTAAGGACTTTGAGATGGGGAGATTATCCGGTGTAGCCCAGGGGGGCCCAGTGTAATCACAGAGGTCCTTATAAGAGGGAGACAGGAGGTCAGAAAAAGGAGAAGGGCAGGTAGAGATGGAAGCAGACAGTGGAGTGATGCCACTGTGGGTTGATGAATGCTGCAGCCTCTAGAAACTGAAAAAGGTGGCCTGTGTCATCCGCCATTTTGTGAGAAGCAAGGTGGCCTCCACGTTTCCTGAGCGTCTTCTTCGCTTCTGCCTCGACCGCCCCTTGACCACAGACATGTCTCAGGATCGGTTCCGGAGTCGCGGCGGTGGCGGTGGTGGCTTCCACAGGCGCGGAGGCGGCGGCCACGAGGGCCTCCACGACTTCCGTTCTCCGCCGCCTGCATGGGCCTCAATCAGAACCGCGGCCCCATGGGTCTTGGCCCGGGCCAGAGCGGCCCCAAGCCTCCGATCCCGCCACCGCCTCCACACCAGCAGCAGCAGCAGCAGCCACCACCGCAGCAGCCACCGCCGCAGCAACCTCCACCGCATCAGCCGCTGCCACATCCACAGCCGCATCATCAGCAGCAGCAGCAGCAGCCGCCGCCGCCGCCGCCGCCACCACCGCCGCCGCCACCACCGCCGCAGGACTCTTCCAAGCCGGTCGTTGCTCAGGGACACGGCCCCGCTCCCGGAGTAGGCAGCGCGCCGCCAGCCTCCAGCTCGGGCCCGCCCGCCACTCCGCCGACCTCGGGGACCCAGCCAGGGTCCCGGCCAGGCCCGACCCCGACCCCGACCCCGCCGCCCGCGGTCACCTCGGCCCCTCCCGTGCGCCGCCACCCACCCCGCCAAGTAGCGGGGTCGCTACCACACCTCCTCAGGCGGGAGGCCCGCCGCCTCCGCCCGCGGCGGGCCCGGGCCCGGGCCCAGGTCCGGGGCCAGAGCAGGGCCCAGACCCGGGCGGTCCCAAAGGCGGCAAAATGTCTGGCGGGCCAAAGCCAGGTGGCGGCCCGGGCCTAAGCACTCCTGGCGGCCACCCGAAGCCGCCGCATGGGGGCGGCGGCGAGCCTCGCGGGGGCCGCCAGCACCACCCTCCCTACCACCAGCAGCACCACCAGGGGCCCCCGCCCGTTGGGCCCAGCGGCCCCAACGAGGAGAAAATCTCGGACTCGGAGGGGTTTGTTTAAAGCCAACTTGTCTCTCTTGAGGAGGCCTGGAGAGAAGCCTTACACACAGCGATGTCGGTTGTTTGTTGGGAATCTACCTGCTGATATCACGGAAGATGAATTCAAAAGACTATTTGCTAAATATGGAGAACCTGGAGAAGTTTTTATCAACAAAGGCAAAGGATTCGGATTTATTAAGCTTGAATCCAGAGCTTTGGCTGAAATTGCCAAAGCTGAGCTCGATGATACGCCCATGAGAGGTAGACAGCTTCGAGTTCGCTTTGCCACACATGCTGCTGCCCTTTCTGTTCCTAATCTTTCACCTTAGGTTTCCAATGAACTGTTGGAAGAAGCCTTCAGCCAGTTTGGTCCTATTGAAAGGGCTGTTGTAATAGTGGATGATCGTGGAAGATCTACAGGGAAAGGCATTGCTGAATTTGCTTCTAAACCAGCAGCAAGAAAGGCATTTGAACGATGCAGTGCAGGTGTTTTCTTGCTGACAACAACTCCTCGTCCAGTCATCGTGGAACCACTCGAACAGCTAGATGATGAAGATGGTCTTCCTGAAAAACTTGTGCAGAAGAATCCAATGTATCAAAAGGAGAGAGAAACTCCTCCTCGTTTTGCCCAGCATGGCACATTTGAGTACGAATATTCTCAGCGATGGAAGTCGTTGGATGAAATGGAAAAACAGCAAAGAGAACAAGTTGAAAAAAATATGAAGGATGCAAAAGACAAATTGGAAAGTGAAATGGAAGATGCCTATCATGAACATCAGGCAAATCTTTTGCGCCAAGATCTGATGAGATGACAGGAAGAATTAAGACGCATGGAAGAACTTCATAATCAAGAAATGCAGAAACGTAAAGAAATGCAATTGAGGCAAGAGGAGGAACGACGTAGAAGAGAGGAAGGGATGATGATTTGTCAGCGTGAGATGGAAGAACAAATGAGGCGCCAAAGAGAGGAAAGTTAAAGCCGAATGGGCTACATGGATCCAAGAGAAAGAGACATGAGAATGGGTGGCGGTGGAGCAATGAACATGGGAGATCCCTATGGTTCAGGAGGCCAGAAATTTCCACCTCTAGGTGGTGGTGGTGGCATAGGTTATGAAGCTAATCCTGGAGTTCCACCAGCAACCATGAGTGGTTCCATGATGGAAAGTGACATGCGTACTGAGCACTTTGGGCAGGGAGGTGCGGGGCCTGTGGGTGCACAGGGTCCTAGAGGAATGGGGCCTGGAACTCCAGCAGGATATGGTAGAGGGAGAGAAGAGTACGAAGGCCCAAACAAAAAACCCCGATTTTAGATGTGATATCTAGGCTTTCATTCCAGTTTGTTTTTGTCTTTTGTTTAGATATCAATTTTTTTAATTCTTGCATTTTAGTAAGAAAGCTATCTTTTTATGGATGTTAGTAGTTTATTGACCTAATACTTGTAAATGGTCTGTTTGAGCAGGTAAAATTATGTAATGCAGTTGTTTGAAACAGGAGAATTTTTTTTCTTACTTCCTTATTTTATCTTTTTTTACTGTATAATATCCTTCAAGTTATGGCAGTGTACCTTGTGCCACTGAATTTCCAAAGTGTACCAATTTTTTCTTTTTACTGTGCTTCAAATAAATAGAAAAACATTTTTTTATAGAAATAATTTTTTTCTATGAAAATTACTTCAACTTTGCCATTCATGCTTCTATGCACATTAGGCTAGGTATTCTATATTGAAAGCATGCGAGTGTCTAGGCCTTTGAATGGCATATGCCATTTCTGGGAAATGCATCTGGAGGCTGAGTATTGCTTTCTACAGATAACTGCCCCCTTTGTTTTAAAAAGAAGAAATGCATATTGAAGTAGTTTCATGATTTGTTTGGCATTATATAGGAAGCACGCTGGTGCTAAGCATTTTTTAAATGGTTATATAAGCAAAGCTGAACTGTAAATCTTAATTCAGGAATATGTATTAAGATTGTGGAATGGGTGTAAGATAATTGGTAGGGGGTGAAAGTGGGTTTGATTTAAATTGATCTTTTACGGCCCTATGACCTATCCTTTACTTGAAAGCTTTTGAAAAGTGGAAAGATCATTTTGTTGCATTTCCCCATTTCTTGTTTGTAAAAGACTGACAAATCTCAAGCCCTATAAATGGCTTGTATTGAACTTTTACATTTGAATTAAAGATTGTTAAACATGAAAAAAAAAAAAAACTGAAAAAGGCAAAGCAGGAGGCTCTCCCTGGACCTCCAGAAGTAACACAACTCTATGATATTTTGATGCTCATTTTCTGGTATCCAGACTGTTAAGAGAATAAATTGATGGTGTTGTCAATGGCTTTGTTTGTGGTAATTTGTTATAGCAGCTATAGAAAGCTAATACAGTGGTCTTGGATTAAGAAAGGAGGGCCCAGGTGGTGAGCCTGAGAAGGGCCAAGGATGGTGGCTTGTTTGTATTTGTGCTCTCCACAAAGGGCCCTTCAGAAACACGACACAGATGTAACCTAGGATTTAAGCAGAAGAGAAAGTGCTTGGGTTTAGGGCTGGGCCAGAGAGTAGAATTTCTAACATAAGCTCACAAATAAGCTCAGGATGGACTGTTCAAAATGCTTTAGAGCAGTATAGATGCTACCAGGTCAGATCTGTGCAACAGAACATTCCACAAAGACAGCAATTATCTGTGTCTACACCATCAAATACGGTAGCCACCTGGCATGTGTGGCTGTTAGGAGCTTGAAATATGGCTGGTAGGACTGGTGTACTGAATTTTTAATTTAACATAAGTGTAAATTCTTTAAATAGCAACATGTGACTTGTGACTGTCACATTGGACAGTGCAATTCTAGATCATCACTAAGAGAAATGTAATGTAAAACACATATGCAACATTAAATTTTCTAATAGCTACATAAAACAAAAAAGAAAAGGAAATAAGTGAAATTAGTTTAGTAATGTATTTTGTTTAACCCAGTTATTAAAAATATTACCATTTCAGCATAGAACCAATTTTAAAAGTCTTAATGAGATATTTACATTTTTTTCATACTTTGCACCAAGTCTTCAAAATTCGGTGTGTATTCTGTACATTTTACTTTGGACTGGCCATGCTCCTAGTACTTAATGGATGCAGGGGCCAGTAACTAGTGTCTGGATGGTGCCAACTATTTAATCATTGACGAGGAAGCTGGGCCGAGCAGGGGAAATGACTTGCTTTCAGTAGCATTCCTTCTGCAAGACCTGTTTGTCTGCTGTCCCTCCCCCTCTGAGAGATACATAACTTCCAGAAGCAAAGCCGAAATAATTTAAGTTTTTTGTTCCACTTACCAACCAATTCCAAAATTTTGTGGACAAATACTTAATGCAACACTCAAAATACAACTTATAAATTGGTGATTAGATTGTAGTAGACAAAATGTCTACTACATTTTATCTAATCAGCCATTAGATAAAATGGCTGATTAGATTCCTAGAAATCTAATTGGCTCCACTATTGGTCTACTGCCCTCTCTACAAACTTACCTACACCTGAACTCATTCTGCTCTGCTTTCTCTCCTACAATTGTGGGAGTAATTCTCATGCTTCTCTCAAAGGCAGGAGGGGATGTTAATGGCCTTCCTTTCCACCTTCTTCAACCCTTCATGTCTTCAGTTATTCCCTCTTCTGCATCTTCAGTCTCTCTTTCTACCAGATTATTCCCTTGGAACAACAAATATGGTACAGTATCTCCGACCCTGAACAAAGAAACAACCCACTCATAATACCACACTCTCCTTCAGTTATCTTTTTTTTTTCTTTTGCTTCCTCTTATAGCAAAACTCTTACTTTCTCACCTCCTTATCTCTCTTCAGTCCACCCATTCCAGGCATCAGTTTTCACCTCTTCAGTATTCTTATCAAGGTCACCAAGTGACCTCCATGTTGCCAAATCCACTGCACAGTTCTGTTCTCATCTAACTCAGACTCTCAGCAGCAGCATTCAGCATGGTTAGCGATACCCTCCTGTTTTTAAAACATTAATCTCCTGGCTTCCTCCATCTCTCACTCTCTGGCTACCCTCCACTCCACTGACCATTTCTTCTTAGTCTCCTTGGCTGGCTTCTCCTCAACCCAACCTCTGAATGTTGGAGGCCCTCAGGAGGTCCTGTCCTCTCCTCTGTTGAAGAATTTTATCTCCTTGGGATGAGGGCATCTCATCCTGTCCCATGGCTTAATTGCCACATGTTAATGACTCCGATATTCATAGCTACATTCCTACCTTTTCCCTAAAATTCCCGACTTGTATAGCCAACTGCTTCCAAAGATTCTTATTAACCATTCCCCAGAAGTAGAGCTCTTTAATCATCACACACAGACACACACACACACACACACACACACACACACACTCTTCCTCACCATGTTCCCCTAATCTCAATAAATGGCACCCCCATCTACCCAGATGCTCAAACCAAAACCCTTCCTGGCCCCACTCTCTATATTCACTCATTAGTGGGTGCTGTCTCCTAGCACAGCCGTGATCTCATTCATGTTCTCGACCTCCACCACCACCACCCTTCACCAATTCATCATTTACCTCGGCCACAGAAGAGCCTTCACACTTGGACTCTTCTCTGCATTCTCTACACAGCAGAATGTCTCTCCAAAACATAGGTTAGCTATTTTTACATGACTTTTAACACCTTCTCCACTGCCTCTGGAATGAAATCTGAACTCCCTACCATTTCCTGCAGGTCCTGAAATATCTGTCACCCCTCAATCTTTCCAAGCTCTTCTCAACACAGTACCTCTTGTTCACTGTGTTTCAGGAGACCCATCTCCCTCGGTTCTTCCAGTTTCCTAAACTCTTTTCCACATCAAGTCCTCTGTCCTTATTTTATTATTCCGAGGTGATCTTCCCCCAGCTCTTTAAATGCTTGGCTCATTCTGCTCCTTCAGGACTGGGCTCAAATATTATCTTCTTAGAGACACCCCCATGACCTGCCACCCTGTGGAACACGGCACCTCCCAGTTCCTGACATAAGCAAATATTCATAGAGTACTTCTCAGGCATTGTTATTAGTGCTTTTTATTAACTCTTTAAATTCCCCACCACCCTAGGAGGTAGGTACTGTTATTGTCATTATCTTACCCATCTTGAAAAAAAAAAAGGAAACTGAGCCCAGAGATAACTGCTGTCCAGGGTCAACTAATCTCAGGACTGAACCCTGCGCAACCTGGCTCCAGGCTGGTCCCTTCCCCACCACAGCCTCCTGCCTCTCTCATATTACTTGTGTCTCCTTCTAGCACTTGTTACAATCTGGATATTGTCCTGTTTAGTTATTTCTGTATGATCATTCTCCTCATTAGAATATGCATTCTATTTTCATACTGCTATGAAGGAATACCCAAGTCTGGGTAATTTATTTTATTTTTATTTTTATTTTAAATTTTTATTGCATTTTAGGTTTTGGGGTACATGTGCAGAACATGCAAGATAGTTGCATAGGTACACACATGGAAGTACACACTGCCTTCCTCCCCTTCACCCGCACTTGGCATTTCTCCCCAGACTATCCCTCCCCAGCTCCCCCACCCCGCTGTCCCTCCCACATTCCCCCCAATAGAGCCCTGTGTGTAGTAGACCCCCTCTCTGTGTCCATGTGTTCTCATTTTTCTCACCCACCTATGAGTGAGAATATGCGGTATTTCCTTTTCTGTTCTTGTGTCAGTTTGCTGAGAATGATGTTCTCCAGATTCATCCATGTCCTTACAAAGGACAAAAACTCATCATTTTTTATTGCTGCATATTCCATGATGTATATGTGCCACATTTGCCCAGTCTGGGTAATTTATAAAGAAGAAGAGGTTTCTTTACCTACATGGCTGAGAGGCCTCACAATCATGGTGGAAGGCAAAGGAGGAGCAAAGGCATATCTTACACAGCAGCAGGCAAAGGAGCGTGTGCAGGGGAACTGCCCTTTATGAAACCACCAGATCTCATGAGACTTACTATCACAAGAACAGCACAGGAAAAATCCGCCCCCATGATTCAATCATCTCCCACGGGGTCCCTCCCATGACACACGGGAATTATGGGAACTGCAATTCAAGATGAGATTTGGGCGGGGACATAGCCAAACCATAACAGAATATAAGCAACATGTGGACAGAGATTTCTTTTTTTCATCCCAGGATCCCCAGGGCCTGCCACGTGGTAGGTGCCCAACCAGTATTTGTGATATGAATGAATGGTAGGTGTAGGTCAGGAAATGAAAACATTTCTAGCAATAGCTGCTCTTATTTTGGTGCCAACAACTGTCACACATATATGTGACCACAGACCCTATGAATTAATCATTCTTTTAAATGATTGAATAACATTATCCATGCTTTATATATTTTTTCAGAGCAGATTTACTATGCTGGCCCTGTCAATAATCTTGGAATTGAAATTCCCCAGGTAAGATATTACTTAATTCTTGTATGAAATACTTTGTTTCTTGAAGAAGGCGAGAAGGAGGAGGGGAAGGAGGAGAAATTGAGAAAGGAAGAGAAGAAAAGAATTAAACAGTTTAAAACTTAGAGGTCATCCCTGCAAAAATCCTTTCTTAATAAAACTTGTACTTCACAGTGGGCACTCAGAATTTCTCAACACGCTGGCTTTGTCATTTTGGCATTAACATTTTACTGTCAGTGAACCTCAGAGAATCCTCCGAGTACAAACCTCCCACTGAGAGGGATGCTGGCGTTTTGTCCAGCAGGATTGCAGCATCTGTGGGGTTCCATATGGCAGTGACGCTGGGCTGCGTGGGCGGCACCAGGCAGGCACTGGGACCGCGCTCAGGAGACTGGCGCTTCCAAGAAAGGAAGATGCACAGTCATGAAGGCGTGAAGGTCCCCCAGGTACTGTCCTCGCAGTAACTGTTACTCATGAGCTGCCACTAAGTCAATAAATCCCACATCTTTAGCATTTGCTGGCAAAGCTCACAGCTAAGAGTAGAATTTTCCACTGATTCCTTTCTGTTCAAGATAATGTGATGTTATTAAATGCCTCAATTCATATCACTCTGCCATAAGTAATGCATGTCCAATCTTATGGAAGAACATGAAAAGGACCACAAAAATGTGATCTTTTTAAAATCATGCTGATGTATTCAGTACATGTGAGATTTGGTTACATGTATATAATATGTAGTGATCAAGTCAGGGTATTGAGGATGTCCATCACTGAATACATTTTATTAACTCTAGTCACCCTACTCTGCTATCGGACACTGAATTTATGTCTTCTATTAACTCTGTGTTGTACCCTTCAACCCACTTCCCTTTATCCTCTCCCTCCCCCTCCCTCTCCACTCTGGTATCTATCTTTCTACTCTCTGTCTCCATGTGATCATATGTTTTAGCTTCCACAGATAATTGAGAATAAGCAATATCATATTTGTGCCTGGCTTATTTCACTTAAGATAATGACCTCCAGTGCCATCCATGTTGCCACAAATGACAAGATTTTATTCTTTTTTATGGCCATATAGTATTCCATTTTGTGCATACACATCTTCCTTACCCATTCGTCTATAGATGGACACTGAGGTTGATTCCATATCTTTGTGGTTGTGAATAGTGCTGCAATAAGCATGGGGCTGCAGGTACAAAAATGAAACACTTTTCAGCAGTTTTGTTTACAGCCTCATGCTTTCAATTCTCCAAAACCTGTATATAGCTGAAGAAAATGGTCTTTTTCTCCGTAAAGAATCTCTGACTTAGTTTCACTGCTGGTTTTCTTTCCTTTCTGTCCTAGCCTCCGGGTTCCTATGTCAGAGTGTCATCTTGCTACCATGTCGGATTTCCACTAGCATTGCTCTTGCAGCTGGGAAGTCTCCAGCCTTCTCCCTCTGGAAATCTCTAGAGTGTTCCCCTCAGGCTTTTCAGTAAAATATGAAAGCTTTGCAAGAAGAAAAACTACACCTCACTTTACTTCTAGTATGAGGGGCCTAAACTCTCCCAAAGAGCTCCTTTTTTCTTTAACTCTTTGCTATTTGAATTCTTTTTCTTTCCTCATTTTCCTTCTGACCCTCTTCCCCACTAGAGCCTGTCTTACAATTGACTTTCATTTTTGCATTGCTGGCTTAATTTTAAACCAGTTACTCAGCAACTGTTATAAAATAGAGGAGAAAAGAACTTCTTAAAGTCAGAAAACCCCTTTGAAAGTAAGTTGAGAGTCCAGGCACAGTGGCTCACACCTGTAATCCCAGCACTTTTGGAGGCCGAGGCAGGTGGATCACTTGAGGTGGGAAGGTCAAGACCAGCCTGGCCAACATGGTGAAACATCATCTCTACTAAAAATACAAAAATTAACCAGGGGTGGTGGCACACACCTGTAATCTCAGCTACTCAGGAGGTTGAGGCAGGAGAATCCCTTGAATCCAGAAGGCAGATGTTGCAGTTAGCCGAGATGGTACCACTGCACTCCAGCCTGGGTGACAGAGCAAGACTCCATCTCAGAAAGAAGGAGGGAGGGAAGGAAGGAAGGAAGGAAGGAAGGAAGGAAGGAAGGAAGGAAGGGAGGGAGGGAGGGAGGGAGGGAGGGAGGGAGGGAAGGAAGGAAGGAAGGAAGGAAGGAAGGAAGGAAGGAAGGAAGGAAAGGAGGGAGGGAGGGAAGGAAGGAAGGAAGGAAGGAAGGAGGGAAGGAGGGAAGGAGGGAAGGAAGGAAGGAAGGAAGGAAGGAAGGAAGGAAGGAAGGAAGGAAGGAAGGAGAGAAAGAAAGTTAACCAGATGCGTAAAAAGCTTTATTTGAATCACCTGTGGCATGTGAAGAACGTGCAGAACTGATGTTCTTCAACCAATAACGGTACTGAAGCAGATATTTCCCAGTGTGAGGGCTTCACATGTGTGGCAAAGACAGCTGGAGGCCTTAATTCCAATATGGGCTCCTACACTGGCTGCAGATCAGCCATGGTCAGCCCGCAATGCACAGAGGCTTTGCTTTCTTAATATGGGATAGACACAGTTCAAAGCCTTTTTGTTGTAATACCTGCCCCATATCCCCTTCTCTAACCAAATCCTCCAGAGATGGACTCTGGGCTAATGGCAATTCCCACGTGGCCAAAAACACTCCCACTCAGCGCTCAATTTCCAGTGCCTTGGTATTATTTTCTAAGTCATCCAACCCTTTGGCCTTGATTGAAGCCCTGCCTGGTGTCCTCTGTCTATGCCTGCTATTTTCTGAACGAGAATTTAGGGGATCATTGGAGCTCCCAAAGCATGTGGACAACTCATGGGCACAGGCTGACCCATGTATTGCCAAAGGTGCACCTACAAATTCCTAACTTGCAAGCTCCGTGCCCTCCTCTACAGCAGAAATGCTGCTGCACTCAGTTCTTTCCTGTCCTGGCCCCCTGGCCTCCCAGCGCACACCTCCACCTGGCTCCAGCCTGACACAGTTGCCTAAATACTCATCTCTTATAGCAGAGTCTGTCATATCCATAATTCATAATCTTGAACCCCTTCCTTCAAGTACAACAGCTTCTCTTGACTCATAACGTAGTAATGAAAAATTCATGTGGTGTTCAATAAATTTGTAGGTGTGTGCTTAAATGCACGTAGAGACTTCAAAGAAAAGTACATGAGGAGGAGGAGGAGGATGAAACACAATGAGATATGAACTTGAGCCAGTCTTACTCATAATTAATTCTCTAACATTTAGACTGCTTTGGTTACATTCCTAACACTGTTTCTAAAATCACAGCTGCTCAATATTTGAAGAATATGACTCATGGGAGCCTCTAGAATCATGGGATCACAGCCAAGGTGCCATCCAGAGCACAGCCTGGCCCTCTTGAATAGAGTTTCAGTGCTGGGGACTCCACTCTCTTTGGAAGCTTTGCTAATTGCTAGAAAGTTGCTCTCTTAACAAAAGCCAACTCTCGTGCTGCTTCTATCAGTGGGCTCACTTACTCCTTCCCTCTTGGCTTTGTACAGATTAAAATCTTTCCTCCTTTGGGTGACAGGCAGTTCAAAGATGTGCCAGCAGTCTCCTGGCATCCTCTGCCATAGTTCCTCTGCCCTGCTTGCAACCCTCCCAACACCCCAGAACCTTTTCCTCTGTAGATTGGTGTCTACAAACCCATGAGCTTTCTGTGGCTGCTGGGGTGTGGGGCAAGGGCGCTGGCAGCAAACAAAACAGGCATGGCTCTTCTACAGTCCTCATGGGACCTGGCTGTCAGACAGCTTCTGCCAAGCTGACTGCAAAGGAAGGGAGACCTCCACACAGTGTTGCTGCCAGCAAGGAACCCCAAAAGCAGCCATCCTTTCTTTGACGGGCCAATTTGGTTCTGTCCTGGTGAACTGCGCTCCCCAGGGTCTTCTCTGTCTCAGCATACAAACCTTTCTCCTTCCAGTTGCTCAGGCTGGGAGCCTTGGAGTCACCTCTAACCTATCTCTTTCTCTCCCACCCACTTGTATTTCCTCAGCAGATCCCATCAGCTGTTCTTTCAAAATCTCTCTAGCACCCAAACCCTTCCTCCACCTCCACCTCTCCTCCAAGTCATCTTCACCTCTTACCTGGATTCCTGCAGTTGCCTCCTATCTGGGCTTTTCAGCAAGGCAGACAGAGGGATCCTACTGACACAGGCGCCAGGTCAGGCCACCCTCTCCTGACCCTGGTCCCTTTCAGGGTGGAAGCTGATGTCCCCACCACGGCCTTTGAGGCCCTGAGAGTCTGACCTGCAATGTCTCCCTGACCTCAACCCCCTCCATCCGCCTCTCCCTGCAGCCCCGCTGGCCTCCTTCTGCCCCTCTAAGGTGGGGGCCCCAGCCCATAGCAGGACTGCACCTTCTCTCATCTGCTTCAGGTCTTTGCCTGAAGATCATCTTCTCAGCAGGGCCTCCTTTCACCACCCTGCTCAAAATCACAGACAGCACTCACCTTGACCCTCCTGGTGCTCCTGTCCACTCCCTTCCTGCATGAGTTCTCTCCATGACATGAGCATCTGACACATCACACATAGTCACATCTCATAAGGATGGTCTGCCTCTCCCAGAGATGCTGTAAGCTCCACGGGGCAGGGGTTGGCTTGTCTTGTTCTCACTTTATCTGCAGTGTCCAGAACAGCACCCAGCACATAGAAGATTCTCTGTAAATATTTGTTAAATGGTTCATTACACTGTGGGTCACACGTCTAATACCTGACCTGTCCCCCTTGCAGGGAGAATACCAGGTTCTGCTAGAACTGTATACTGAAAAACGGTCGACCGTGGCCTGCGCCAATGCTACCATCATTTGCTCCTGACCATGGCCTGTAGCAAAACTCATAACCAGCTCCATCTTATAGGACCTCCAAGCCTCTCTCACTGAACCTACTGCATAGGGAGAAGCAGCTGATGACAGACAGAGGCTCTACAAAGAAGCCCCCATAGAGTGCAGTTGCTAATTTTAGTCCCAGGACCAGACATCCCCAGACTCCACAGATGTAATGAAGCCCTCAAGGAGCCTCTTGACAGTCCCTAAGCAGTCTTGAGTGTCCAACCTTTTTCTCTAATGAATCACCTCACACCAGACTCACCTGCTTTTCAGCTCCTTAGGAGTGCCTCCTTCCAGTTACCAAGAATAAAGAAAGCTGGCCACCATTGTTCATTGAGGTCTGTTCAAAGAATCTTTGTACAATGCTGTAGTTAAAAAGTCATTTCCTGCCAGGCGAAGTGGCTCACACCTGTAATCACAGCACTTTGGGAGGCCAAGGTGAGCGGGTCATGAGGTCAAGAGATCGAGACCATCCTGGCCAACATGGTGAAGCCACATCTCTACTAAAAAATACAAAAATTAGCTGGGCGTGGTGGTGTGTGCCTGCAGTTCCAGCTACTCAGGAGGCTGAGGCAAGAGAATTTCTTGAACCCAGGAGGCAGAGGTTGCAGTGAGCCGAGATAGCACCACTGCACTCCAGCCTGGTGACAGAGCGAGACTCTGTCTCAAAAAACAAAAAGAAAAAAGAAAGTCATTTCCTCCAGATACAGTGCTGGGTGCTGGTACAGCACAAGCAGTTTCAAGAAATTCAGGAGGATGACAGCCTGCCTAAAATTAGAGCACTGGGAAAACACGCCATGGCTTCTCCTGGGCAGGCCCCCACCCTTGAACCAGGAGGGCCGAGAAGCTGATGCAACCTCATGAATAGGGACATCCAAATCTCGCTTATCCAAACACTCATTTCACCTTCATCCCCCAAAGCATGATTATACCTGACCTCAGCACACAATGGCTCTCATTACTGCATTCACTAATTAATGCAAGAAATAACCACTGAACACTTTTTTTTTTTTGAGATGAAGTTTTGCTCTTGTTGCTCAGACTGGAGTGCAGTGGCATGATCTTGGCTCATCACAACCTCCACCTCCCAGGTTCAAGCAATTCTCCTGCCTCAGCCTCCCTAGTAGCTGGGATTACAGGCATGTGCCACCACACCCAGCTAATTTCGTATTTTTGTAGAGATGGGGTTTCTCCATGTTGGTCAGGCTGGTCTTGAACTCCCAATCTCAGATAATCCACCCACCTGGGCCTCTCAAAGTGCTGGGATTACAGGTGTCAGCCATGGCACCCGGCCAAGAACACATAATGTGTATCAGGCACTGTGTTCGTAGGATGTCTTCTTCAATGCTCTCCATAAGTGAGCATGTTGCCCATCCTACCGGCAGAGCCATTTCTGCAGCCCTGTCTTCTGTCCTGGGACGCACTGATTGCATGAAGGGCTCCATACCCCTCTCCTTCCAGTGTCTTTGCTGGCCCTCTTGCTCCTGCTAAGGGGCTGGAGTAAGATGGGCAAATTGACGTTATCATTCATTAAAGTGTCACTATATTAGAGATTAAAAGAGGAAAAATTTCATAGTTTAAAAACCAGCAATTGCTACTAATCACTATTTGTACATAATTAAACCACCTAGAACAGCAGTTCATAAATGCCTGGTGAATGAATACTTTAAAACCAGCATCTGGGGTTACTAGAAGGCTTGCCTTGGAATATTTACAATTTTTAATCCTAGGCTTAAATTTAACCGTTGTTCAAATTTCTCTTTATCCCTATTCCTTTTCAAACTTTTGGCTTTCAGATGTTTTCTGAAAGCATCCCAATAGACATACATTGAATGGAAATAGAGCTACGGTGCACATTCTGCTGTTGTATAATTTGCATATTCTTTCTAAGCCTATGTTTACACATTATATAGAGATTGGCTTACTTATCCCTCCTACTTCTGATCTTGTTTGTAGGATACTCTCCACAGTGTCTCCCCAGGATCCTTGTTTGCAGGATACTCTGCCTTCCAGTGTCTTCCCAGAACCCTGCCCAACCACCTTCACTAGGAAAACGCACCATGGCAAATGAACGCTTAACCACAGGTGTTCTCTGCTCTCCCCACCCTTCCCTAATTCCTTTTGGAATATTGGAACTCATCTGGCTTTGCCTAAAATGGCATAATCTACAGAACTAGTTCTCCTGGACTGTATACATGTGTGTACATGGAGATGGAGGACAGAGTGAGGGTTACACTAGGGTGTTAGGTGCACCATTCGAGAGCAGGTACAAGAAACAGCACTACAGACACAGCATCAGGCATCAGTTGGGCAAAATTTCACAACAGAACATCTGTTAGGTTCTTCTAAGCATTTTCCTTCCGCCATTTTCCTGTTAACATCACATAGGGCCCTTAGTGAAGAATTCCCTCCAAAAAACTGGAAATAAAAGAAAATTGCCCTCAAAAAACTGCATTTTAAAATCAACCCATAATGAATTCAATTAAGACAAATTAAACCACCACAAGGAGCTAGATTGGTTCCCAGTCCTGCCAGGCATGAGAGTAATCAGATCAAATGGTCAGTAAAATAGCTAAAGAAGAAATGTGAGATTGAGAAAACCAACTAAGAGAGGGGAATCTGTCACCTGCCAGCCATGGGACCTTAGATAGAAGGGTCCAGAGACAAAGACAGGACATGTTCTTCCCAAGCAGTACCCAGTGAGGGAGGAGACTCAGCCTTGTGTGTTCTGAGAAGAAGTCCGGATTTTAGAAGTCTCATTGATTCTTGCATCCTGGTTCTGGTTTTGCCTAACCAGCTGTTTATAGTTTTACCCCCATGGCATTGGCCCTGAGGGAGAGGGTGCAGGCAGAAAGACATGGTGCTTGGTCCCGTTGGCAGGTGTCATCGTCTTTGTAAATCAGTAAACTGGCAGTGAGTCTGGGATTTGGCTTGCTTTGGCCCCATCTACAGGGAGAGACTGTTCCAGCTGTTTGACTAGAGTGGTCTGTCTCAATTTTTATAATTTCATCATAAATAAATTCATTACTGACAGATTGGGTTGTGGGCCTTTAAGACAGCCTCCAAATTCACCAAGGAAAAAATCTCAAGAGATAATTCTGTGAAAATCTCAAGAGATATATATGTGAAAAAGCAAGAAAAGTAACGGACAGGACCATGTCTTTGCTGTGAGCAAGGACAAGAAGATACAGGATGTCTCCATTAACTGGTGGCCACTCTGTTGGCTTACGACCTGGATGAGTTTGGCTATGCATGTTGAGAGCAGAATGGTCTATAAAATAGAGGGAGGGGAGTGTGGAGTTCCCAGGGGTGACCCTGAGAGGTCGAGGCATGACAGCTAAAAGGACTTTTTTTTTTGAGACAGAGTCTCACTCCTGTCACCCAAGCTAGAATGCAATGTCTTGGCTCACTGCAACCTCCACTTCCTGGGTTCAAGCAATCCTCCATGCCTCTGCCTCCCAAGTAGCTGAGATTACAGGTACCCGCCATCATGCCTAATTTTTATGTTTTTAGTAGAGACTAAATTTCACCATGTTGGCCAGGCTGGTCTCAAGCTCATGACCTCAGGTGATCCACCCACCTCTGCCTCCCAAAGTGCTGGGATTACAGGCATGAGCACCCAACCTAAAAGGACTTCTAAGGAAAGGAATGGCTTATGTGCAGTTTTGGGTTTCTGCTGTACAGCTTGCTCTGCAGCACTGTGTGGGTAACACCCCTCCATGCCCTGCCGAAGTCTTCAGTAAAACGCTGCTGAGAGGCCAGGAAACATGACCATGAAATCTTCAACATAGGCCGTGGGGCCAGCATGCCTGGACTCAGTGTCCGCTCCACCATGCACTTACTGCATGATCGAGGAAAACATTATGGAACTTCTCTGCCTCAGTTTCCTCATCTGCAAAGTGGGATAATGACAGCAATTATCTTATGTGGGTGCTATATACATACGGTATTTTTATGAGGGTTTTGTGTGAAGGAGGGGTGATTCCACATCCGGGTCAACTCAGTGCAAAACAACTCTAGGCGCAGAAGCAGACATACCAAGGCAGAGGCCAGTAGAGTCCCACAAACACCAAAGGAGATGTTCTGAGGACACGGGCTGGAGATTCAATGAAATCAGCTTAAGGAGCTGGCCAAGCCCAGCTGACAGCTGGATTCCAGGAACCGTAATTAACGTGTATCAAACATTTAGTATGTGTCAGGTACACATCTGTTTCTCTGCAGAGGTTTAATTTGGTTGACCAGTATGATTTTAAGTAGAATTAAATCCAAGAGAGAGGGAGGTAAAAAATAAAAATCAGAGCAGAAAGAGGATCTCGGTCTCATTCCTGTTATGCAAAGACAGAGTCTACTCAGTTATACTCAGTCTTGATTTTCTAACGAGCCAAGGAATTGACAATTATCTCAAATAATACCACTCAGTTCCTAAGAATGCTGAAACTCAATGACTCTCAATGCTGGCAGTATGTGTACAAAGTCCTGATACCCAGGCCCACTTACAGAGAAGGATTCACTTAATAAGGGAGGCCTGGGTATCCAAATTCTTAAAGCTTCACAGTGATTCTAATGCAAGGCAAGGTTAGGAGTGACTACTGTGCTGAATTTTAAATAATAGGGATCACCTGGGGTAACTGCACAGCTTTCCCCAGACCCCTTTCCTAGAACTTCTGAGTTAGTAAATCTGGAAGGGGCTCAGGAATCCTTACGAGCACTCCAGCTGATATACAGAATCAAAAGTTTCAGAAAACAAGGAGCACTTTTAGGAAAGGCTGTGGGTAATACGAAAAAATCAACAGGGACACTAAACTGAGAGTAATGATTCCAAGTACACATATTTATATCCACTAATCTACAATCCCTCCCTTTGAGATTTTGTTCTGGTCCCAACCTATGTGTAGGACTTAGATGAAGACAAAGCGAGAAAAAAATTCCCAGTTGAGACTATGCAATCTTTACTGAGTGGGCTACGGGCCCAGAGGCAGAACCAATTGTTCCATGTGGTTCCAGTCATTCCTTAAGGGATTTTTTTTTTCACTATTATTCGAACCAAACCACCAGGACCTAGTATTTAACAATGATGTCAGCTGTATTCACATCACTGAGGAAGCATTTAGATATCAGTTCAGTTGAAAGTATGTTCAACCGCTTAAAAACAGGATGTGGCTTATTTTCCTATTTTAAATAAATCTTATACTGTATTATTTAAACTGCTCCACAGCATTCTTTTAAAAAAAAAAAAGAAAAAAGGCAGTTTCCAAGCTCACTCTTAAAGTATACTCTGTAAGTGGTTATATAACCATGATACCAAAACCTGACAAGCAGCATTTAAAAAGGGGGCAAGAGGGCGGGGGTGGGGGGAGGTTGGAGTAGGGGCTATACGGCAACCTCATTTGCTACATCCAGAAATGCTAAAATAGTGGTCTATTAAAATAATTACATATGATGACTAAGGGTTTATTCCAGGATGCAAGAATGACTCAACATTAGAAAATCTGTTTACACAAGTCACTGTTTTCAAGGATGCCTGCTGTCATTTGACAAGGTCCTAGACAATGAAAGTTATGAAAATTGGAAAGAAAAACTATCTGCATTTGCAGATATGTGGTAGGACTCAAAAATTCAAGACCAACCTCTTGGCATGACAGGTTGTCTTGTTTGACTTTTAAAAGTAATTGTGAAATTACAATTTGCACACTGTAAAAGGCATTGTTTTTCTAAATTTTCTCCCCCGCCCCCAAATTCCAAAACCCTAAGGCAACTACCATCAGTGTTTTCCCATGCTTGATTTATGTGTGATCCTTCCAGTGAAGTCTTTCAAGTTTTAAATCCAAAGGCCAGAAAACGCTGAAAACCAAAACCCCCGCAGAGGTCATGTTAACAAGGGGCGTAAGGTCAAATACACCTGTGCAGAAATTGACCCCCACTCAATGCATCCGATGTAAAAGCCAGGTGATCGCAAACTCTGCTGCATGCTAGAATCACCTAGCGAGCTTTTGAAACGTGGCAATGCCCAGCTCCCAGCCCTCAGGCATTCTGATTTGGATGGGGGTGCAACCTGGGCATCAGGCTTTTAAAAAGCTCTCCAGGTGATTCTAACATAAAATAAAGTTTGGGAGCCAGTGGCTGAAACAGTTCTCAGGTTGCTCATCATCTTGGCAAGCCTGGGCTCTGAAGAGCGGATCAGCATAGTTCCGCTTCGTCCTTCTTCTCAACAGCTAGCTCAATTCCCCTACCTGTAACCACTCTCATTTAGAAATTACCTGGGACATTTGCAAAACGTGTTTGATTTGGGTTTTGATTTTCCCACCTGTATTAGCATATTAACATGTTACATGCTCACTGAATATGTTTGGTTTTGGGGAGAAATGTATATTCCTTTTGAACTGTTGCATCTAGTCAGAACAGTAAAGCTGTTATGCAATATTTATTGACTGCAATCTACCATTTCTGGAGCTAGAGGTAACAGCAATTGGTCAAGGCCCAGTCTCTGGCCTCCTGGTTTTATAAAGTGGTAGAAAAGGACACTAATAACTAATATATGACAGGTCATCATCACAAGCTGGGATGAGTACAAGAAAGGCACAAAGCGTTAGGGGAATTCAAGAGAGGGAGAAATGTTTCTTTACTGCTCAAAATAATGATGCAGGATTAAATCGGCACTCTTAGAAAGCTGCTGAAATAAAGAGAAACCCCCGTGTCCCTGTGCAGACTGGACAGAAGTGAGAAAAAGATGCCAGGCTGGGTGGAGTGACTTTTTTCAGAGGAACCATTACAGTCAATAAGAACAGGGGAAAAATAATGGTGAGTACACATGTCGAAGCAGCGGAGGTGAGGCTATTTCAAGTTGAGGCTGAGACCCACGCTCAGAAGCTGGTGGCAAATACCACAGCCTTGGGACACAGATGCAAAGAGACCAGAACTCATGGCCTGGAAACACCCAGGGGACCCAGCTCTGCCCAGGGCGAAACAGAGACTCGAACTTACCAGAGCAGAAACCTCCACAGGAACCAATGCCAGGGAAACCCCGAATCCTAAGTGACGGATTGCTAGAGGCTCAGCGTGAGGGTTAAAAACTCCAGGGCGACCCAGTCATGGGAGGGACATGCTTTGACAAGTTTTACTTCCAGGAGCTGGACCAGGTCCTCTGAGTGAATATGGGAAAAAAATCCTTTCAAACATCGACAATGGGAGAGGAAGAGGAACGGTTTGCAATACACCAGAGCGCAGAGCACTCCATTCTTCTTAACAAGGCTTGTCCTCAGGAGAAACTAATAAACCAGAGCCAAAGCCACGTGGGGGAAGGGAAACACCCAATTCCTGCCTGCTCTTGCCTCCCCAGGCGAGAAGGAAAATACCTACCTCCAGCCATCCTATCCCACCCAAGGTGGGAGAAAAAACCTGAGACCCACTTGTGAGTGTCACAGCCCAGGGCACAGGCTCATTAAAGACACCCAGACCTAATCATAGACCATAGGGGCTTCCCTCCCCAACACCTTCCCTCCACTTCACGGAAGACCTAGCTACAGCAGTTCCTTTCACCTACGACATAATGTCCAGCCCTCAACAAAAATTACAAAACACACTAAAAGCAAAAAACACAAGAGACAGAGCAAGCATCAAAAGCAGACTCAAATGTAGCAGGGCTGTTGGAATTATCAACTCAGGAAATTAAAATAATGAGGACTAACTGCAGGTACAAAAGATTTGCCAACTGGTTTCTGGATGAAAAATTATCTTTGACTTGAATGAGCTCACAGTATGAAATCTTCATCCTAAGATAAATACAAAACGTTACAGATTTATATCTGGAGAAAAACAGCTGAGAACTAGGTTTCCTGAGAGGCTTGACACTGTCCCCCGCCCCCCCACAACCTACTGCATCCAAATCTCCATGGTGGAGCTCAGATCTACACTTTACAAAGCACCTCAGGTGCTCCAATGATCAGGTAGGGCAAGAATACTGCTCTATGCCAAAAGAAACTCAAACAGACCAACCCAGAGTCACACAATCTAACTCTACCAACAGAAATGAATGACTTCATTGGAAGATTGTTGCTATCTTCTATAAAAAGTACAATAAGCATAAAAACATCTTCAAAATATTACATGATTCCATACCATTTGGTTTATACCTTACTGGGGCAATCCTAAGTGTCTGAAGGTATTTGATTCTCTTTGATTTTGCTTGACTTTAAAAAAAAAAAAAAAAAGTCTTTGAAATGGAGCAATACATTCACCAATAGAAAAGGAATGGTATCTAAAATGTGTTCACATGTACCGTGAAGACATAGAAGATGTGCCTTCAAAATATATAGTTGATTTTATTTAACTATGTAGGTTATTCTTTAAAACAAGTCCATACTTAGAAGCAAGGATATAGTCTATGAATTACATACCTTCTAATTACTGATTTCTTTTTATTTATTTTAATTTATTTTTTATGAGACAGCATCTCGCTCTGTCACTCAGGCTGGAGTGCAGTGGTGCGAACTCGGCTCACTGTAGCCTTGATCTTCCAGGCTCAAGTGATTCTCCTGCCTCAGCCTCCCAAGTAGCTAGGACTACAGGTGTGCACAATCACACTAATTTTTTAAAAACATTTTTTGTAGAGACGGGATCAAACTATGTTGCCCAGGCTGGTTTTCAAACTTCTGGTCTCAAACAATCCTTCCACTTCAACCTCCCAAAATGTTGGGATTACAGGTGTGAAAATAGTGATTTCTTATAATCCACTTTATTTAGCTCATTATTAGAGGTAGATTGCAAAGCCACTCAGAAAATCTGCAGACAACATAAAATCCTCAGCATTCATAGGATCTTTCTTCCATCTGCCAAAAAAAACTAGAAGCACACACTAAATGCAGAATCTCCAATTTAAAAATTGTGAGTCATTGTAAAGACAGCAAGTTTATTGCGGCAGACAGAGAAATGCCATTTCCCTGCCCCTCAAAAAAGGATGTCCTCATCCTAATCAATGGAAGTTGTGAATCTGTTCCAGGAATGCTTAAGATAAGAATTTTGAGATGGAAAAAGAATCCTGGATTATCCAGCTGGGCCCAAAAAGGGAACTCAGGAGGCAGGAGAGTCAGAGAAGGAAATGTGGTGATGGAAGTGGGAGTAACGGAGAAAAATCTGAACTTGAAGGAGGATGCCACAAGCCAAGGAATGCAAGTGGTTACTAGGAATGGAAAACAGGGAGGAAACGGATTCTCCCCTAGAGCCTTGAGAAGAAACATAGCCCTACTGGCACCTTGATCTTAACCCAACAAGGCTCATGCCAGATACCGCTCCACAGAGCTGTGACAGAATAAATGTGGATTGTTGTAAGTCACTAGGTCTGTGGGAATTTGTGACAGCAGCCATAAGAAACATGCTTGTCATGTATCAGCATGTGCTAAAAGAGGGTCAAGCCGATGAGAGGTAGAGAAGCAGGAATCAGGTGGTCCCTCCCCCTGGGAGATGATGCCACTGACATGGCGAGAAATGTACCTTGGTTAATGTGTTTTTGATGCACGTACACATCCCTTATTAATGTCAGGTGTGGTCACGGGGCAAGGTAACCCAACAGCACCAAGCAAGGATTGACTGATTTGGTATTGTTTTGTTTTGGGGGGGAGTCTTTTTTCTTTACCTGTAATCCTGAGAGTTGGTCCAGTTATTAGATTATTACATTGTCCCTCCTACAATCCTGAGGCAGCAAATAAAATAATAAATGTGTCAAACTGGGGTTATCCCCTCTCTGGGAAACTAACTTAAACTTTTGGGAGAATAAATCCACAACCGTGGGCTCATTAGCATCCCTGCACCAGCCAACTCACCCAACCAATCAGAAGGCAGAAGCATCAACCAATCTTGGGAAATTCGAGGCCTACACGTCTCAGGAATGGTCCATGCCAGGGCAGTGATTCACTGAAAACGACACTGCAAGCGGGAGCAGGGAGCAAGACAACTGCAAATAAGCCAAAGGTCAAATGTATGACAAGTCTCTCGCTACCAAGAAAAAATTTGGCCAAGAAGTCAACAAACTACCTGCACTCCATAAGTACTTAGTGAATGCCTATTATATAAAAGAAGCCCGGCCGGGAGCAGTGGCTCATGCCTGTAATCCCAGCACTTTGGGAGGCCGAGGCGGGTGGATCACGAGGTCAAGAGATCGAGACCATCCTGGTCAACATGGTGAAACCCTGTCTCTACTAAAAATACAAACAATTAGCTGGGCCTGGTGGCACGTGCCTGTAATCCCAGCTACTCAGGAGGCTGAGGCAGGAGAATTGCCTGAACCCAGGAGGCGGAGGTTGCGGTGAGCCGAGATCGAGCCATTGCACTCCAGCCTGGGTAACAAGAGTGAAATGAAACTCCGTCTCAAAAAAAAAAAAAAAAAAAAAGAAAAGAAAAGAAGGCATGAAGGGAACCCTCAAGCCATCAACTGCCAAGATAAGAAGATCTCCATACATAAAGTAAATCCCTCCCTGGCTTCCCTACCCTACTCTCCCTTGGGTCTCTTCCTGCCACAGCTACTGCTGAGGGGCCTGCAATTTCGGCAATAAAAATTTGAAGGGCAGCCAGCCATGGGGGCTCAGACCTGTAGTCCCAGCTACTCCAGAGGCTGAGATGGGAGGATGTCTTGAGCCCAAGAGTTCAAATCCAGCATGAGAAACATAGCAAGACCCTGCCTCTAAAAAAAAATTTTTTTTAATAGAAAGAATTGGGGACTCAGGGGCAACCAAAAGCCAGAGGTCCAGCATGGTGCAGAAATCTGATCTCCATCTAACATCATCAGAACAAACATCTGATGTGCAAATGGCAGGTCCATCGCAATAGCACGTTCTCTACACGGTATAGATATTACTTAAGTTTTAGCTGTAGAGAGAGGAAAAAGACAGGAGCGAGGCCCAAGACTTCACCTTAGCAGTAATTAACATAAATTAGCAGTAACTGATATAAATACAAGCTGCTGGACCAGTGAGTTTCTTTTACTCCAAGTTGCCTATTATTTTAAAATACGTTGAGAAAAAAATACAAGTTCCCTTCCACCACCTCCAGAAAAAGACAGCCAAGGTCTTGTATGTTAAACAAAGGTTTAATTTGAGGAAAGTAGATGAAATTTCAGACTCCTCTTCCCTCCCAACCTTCCCATACTCATTATTCTCATGCTCCAACCGCCTCAGCTGAAAACACAGAATGGCCTCTCCTGGAATACGGAGGAGACACACGGTCCCAGCCCTGCTGCGCCTCGCCTGCTCCTCCCAAGCCCTGGAACAACTCTCCCCTGCTGCGATCTCACTGGCAGGGCACGGCTGTTTTTTCACCATTTCTGAAGACGGATCCTTCACTCAACAGCTGTGTTTGTTTACAGACCTAGAAATGAACGCAGGACACATACACTCCGTCCAACCGAGTTTTTCTTTTGGCGTTTCCCCTCTAGACTACACAATACATTGGTCCTTGTAGTCCAATTATAACTTGCCATCAATGTGAGCCAAGAGGGTGGGTACAGAGAAGGTCACCATGGAGGGCAAATTTGTATTATTTCCTCCACATTCTATAGACAGACTTTTTTTTTCCTTTTAGCGGGGCCAAGGACCGCACCTGCATTCATTATCTGACCCTGCCATTTCCTTAAAATGGAGGGACAGTGTCTCCACTTCTTAGAGCGGTCAGGCCAGTAAATAGCCCAGTGGAGTCCATCAGAGGCTCTGCCCAGCCATGACAGGGCAAACCTAAATGTCAACACCCACAAACCACACTTTCATATCTGGCAAACTGTCCCCTGTAGCAAACAGCTTTTAGCATGAAGCCAGCCAGCCTCTTTCTTTTTAACTGGTGTTTTTAAAGACTAAAGATAAAAGGCTAGGACATAAAAGGCAATGGGATGTTTCCTTGAAGTTTTTCTGTTTAGAAAAATACTTTTTATTCTTGTTTTGTTTTTGGTGTCTTTTTATTCCCATAAGAGTGCCTCCCCACAAGTTTTAAAATAAGAGGATCATCATTCTCTGTAAGAACGCAGAATTTCTTACAGCGCCGGGAGGGGGGAGAGCGCGGCGACGGGTCTGGCTCCCTCGGCCCCGGGATTCGGCGAGCGCTGCTGCCGGGGGGCTGTAACACTCGGGGGGTGGGCCCGCCGCCGCCGCCGCCACCCCCACGAGGTGGGGGGGCGGGCGGAGGAGAGACGGGGCCCCCGGAGCCACCTTCCCCGCCGGGCCTTCCCAGCCGTTCCGGAGCCGGTCGCGGCGCACCACCGCGGTGGAAATGCGCCCGGCGGCGGCTGGTCGCCGGCCGGGGGGGCGGTCCCCCGCCGACCCCACCCCCGGCCCCGCCCGCCCACCCCCGCACCGGCCGGAGCCCGCCACCCACCCCCGCTCCGGAGAGGAGGAGGAGGAGGAGGAGGGGAGGCCGGAGAGGGAGGACAGGTGGAGGGGTCGGGAGGAACGGGGCGGGGGCGGGAAAGATCGGCCGGGCCGCCAGCACGGCCGGACCCGCCGCCAGGTTGAATCTAAACTTGCTTCTGAGATGCACGCTTTGTGCTTCAAAACATGGGTTTCTAAAAGCTAACCTATTTACCAAGACTTGCAGAATTCACAGGAGTATCTTCAAAGCAGCATGTGGGGATGGATGCAAAGGCGCATAGGAGTTTAGAGGTCAGGTGGAAAGCTGGGCCCCTGCCACACAGCCACGTTTCATGGGCTGTGGCTACATCTCACAGTCGTTAAAAGCTTCTCCTCCAGACTCCCAGGATACTGTCATTGCAAAATCGACTTCAGCTGGCTGCACATCTGCGTCACCAGGCGGCTTAAACATCAGACTAACTATTAAGATCCCCTCTAGCAACATCCCCTGAAGAAGAAATGCCAGAATATGGGTAAAAAATCAATGTGTTGATAAGACATATTATGGCCACTGGAAAGACATTTAAAATGTGTGGATACACACTCAGATGTGCACACTGAGTTGCATCTTTTTATTAAATCAGAATATAAGCATTGTTACAGATGCAATCATGTTCAGAGCTAGAAAAGAATATTTAGTAAGCTGGGGATGAACCTTACACTTCTATAGGATTTATTCGCTGTTGGGCTGGGCATGGTGGCTCACACCTATAATCTCAGCACTTTGTGGGGGCTGACGCGGGTGGATAGAGGTCAGGAGCTCAAGATCAGCCTGACCAACATAGTGAAACGCTGTCTGTACTAAAAATACAAAAATTAGCCGGGCGTGGTGGCATGTGCCTGTAATCCCAGCTACTTGGAGGCTGAGGCAGGAGAATCCCTTGAGCCTGGGAGGCAGAGGTTGCAGTGAGCCAAGATCACACCATTGCACTCCAGCCTGGGCATCAAGAGTGAAACTCCGTCTCAAAAAAAAAAGAATGTATTTGCTGTTTTACTCAGCTAGCACGCTAGCATTTAGGACATATGTATGTCATAATACCTTTCTGTTATATATTTCCATATTGCCCCTGATATGTCATAAACTTCAAGAGGGCAAGGCTGACTGCACAAGTTTGAATTCCCTCACATCATGCCTTAGCAACAGTCAGTGCCCAGTACTATTGTGAAAGATTATTAAAGCAAATCTTCAAGATCATTAAAGCAGCCCCTCAAGTGTCAACCCAGGAAGTCACTGGCTGAATTTGGATGTGTCCTTTGAAAAATAACATATCCTAACACTGCATTGACACTTGACCACTCATACCTCAATCAATATACAACCCCTTCCTTTTAAGAAATTCAAGGTGGCTCGGGTGTGGTGGCTCATACCTGTAATCCCAGCACTTTGGGAGGCAGAGATAGGTGGCTCATTTGAGGTCAGGAGTTCAAGACCAGCCTGCCCACCATGGTGAAACAATGTCTCTACTAAAAATACAAAAATTAGCCAGGTGTGGTGGCAGGCGCCTGAAATCCCAGCTACTCGGGAGGCTGAGGCAGGAGAATCGCTTGAGCCAAGAGACAAAGTTTGCAGTGAGTCGAGATCACGCCACTGCACTCCAGCCTAGGTGACAGAGCCAGACTCCATCTCAAAAAAAAAAAAAAAAGGAATCCAAGGAGCGTAAGACATATTCATTTTCCTTAAGAAGTTACAGACAAGAGACAAGTAGGGGCAATGAGACATTAACAAACGACAACTGAGTGATCAGAAAGTACAAAGAAAATGCTGCAAAGACTGCAAGGAAAGGAAGTCTCTGAGTCCATCTGAAGATGTCAACGAAGCCTTATTGAAGAAGCCACATTTGAGATGGGCCTTGAAGGTTGGCCAAGGGCAAGTAAAGAACAGCCGGTGTAAGCAGGTGCCTGAGACACTGACCAACACAGACAGGCAGGGCTGTGACAGCGGTCACTTCTGTGTCTTGTGTTCTGGCCAGTCCGTCCTTCCATCCACCCCTGCTGGCTCCAGGGCCACACTTAGTAATGCCCCAGCTGCACTGAAATTTCTCTATGATATTAATTGATTACCCTGAGTCTATTACAGAATATTATATGTCCTTCTCAATCTTACAAGAAGAGAAATGCACTTGGAATTCTATGTTAAAATAATATGCTGTGCTCCTCCTGTCTACTGCCCAGTTATATTATGCTGGAACACTCTACTGGAAAACTTACTATCATAACCAGCCAAGTGCTGAAGGGCATAATGTTTTGATTGTCAAACAGGTTGTACATGATGCAAATATATGACTTAAGAAGTGATTTCACAAACATTTTGGTAACAGTAATCTGACTCATAAGCTCCAACACAGTCTCATAAAACAGCTGTGTGTATAAGTAATCCAAAGATAGTCTTGGAGAAGTGTTACATAGAAAAGCATAAAATAAGAGAAAAAAGCTTGAATCTTGAAGAGGATATTGTATCGAATTGTAACAATAATGCTGAATATAAGGCAAAGGTCATTGACCCTTGTTCAAATAAGATGTGCTCTTTGAACTCGTATCCCCTGAAGAAGGGAATCTGCTGAAGTTGTTAATCCAGAGAGAAAGAACAATGTCTGTAATGGCTTATATTTTACCAAATTAACTGGAGACTTTCTACTCACTCATTACAGCATGAGGTGAAGAAAACTGACTCTGGAGGCCCTGAATGATAACAACATTATTTCACAGAGACCTTTTTGATGCATTCAAAACTTTACTTTGACTTCTATTCACCAGACATCCACTTTTACATGTTAAAACACTATGGTCCAGCCAGGTGCGGTGGCTCATGCCTATGATCCCAGCACTTTGGGAGGCTGAGGCGGACAGTTCACCTTAGGTCAGGAGTTTGAGACTAGCCTGCCAACATGGTGAAACCCCATCTCTACTAAAAATACAAAAATGAGCCGGGTGTGGTGGCAGGTGTCTGTAATCCCAGCTACTTGAGAGACTGAGGCAGGGAGAATCACCTGAACCCGGGGGGCAAAGATTGCAGTGAGCTGAGATTATGCCACTGTACTCCAGCCTGGGCAACAGAACGAGACTCTGTCTCACTATGCCAAGGGAGTTAAACTATTTGCCCAAAGTCACCCAGAGCAGCAAAATCAAAGTGGAAACATGGTGTTCCTTGCTCTACTCTGATTTATTAACTTTAATGCACATGCAGACTGACAAAGATACTCAGGAAAAGGAACAAATAAATCAGAATTTCACATTTCCTATTTCAATTTCACTAGTCATATCATACCACCTCAACAAAAATTGAAGTTATTTTTGGGGGACTGGGTTGGGAGGATCACTTGAAGCCAGGAGTTCAAGGCTGCAGTAAGCTATGATCACACTACTGCACACCAGCCTGGGTGACAGAGTGAGATCCTGTATCTTAAAGAAAAAAAAAGTTAAAAAATAAAAATTAGGCCGGGCGCAGTGGCTCAAGCCTGTAATCCCAGCACTTTGGGAGGCCGAGGCAGGTGGATCACGAGGTCAGGAGATCGAGACCATCCTAGTCAGCATGGTGAAACCCCGTCTCTACTAAAAATACAAAAAATTAGCTGGGCATGGTGGCGCGTGCCTGTAATCCCAGCTACTCAGGAAGCTGAGGCAGGAGAATTGCCTGAACCCAGGAGGCGGAGGTTGTGGTGAGCCGAGATCGCGCCATTGCACTCCAGCCTGGGTAACAAGAGCGAAACGCCGCCTCAAAAAATAAATAAATAAATAAAAATAAAAATGTGGAATTCTGGTTTATTAACTATAATGAAGAAAGAAGACAGTCTTTAAAATTCACTTCTTTAAAAAAATCATTTATCTCACTCAAGCTTTTAAAATCTGATTTGTTTAATCTCATATGTCCATTTCTTAAAACTCAAAGTAGGCTCAAGGCAAGAGTTTAGGGTTAAAAGGGCCTTAAAGAGCATGCAGTTTGCTAATGAGGCAAAACTAGGGTCTGAAAAGGTGAAGTGAATTGAAGGTCACCAGCACATTAGTGGCAGAGCTAGGACTAGAACCAAGTGTTCTGGATTTCAGCAGCCGGGTGGTGGCCGAGGACCTCAAGGGGTAAAAAGCTGAGCTTTAACTTTCTACAGCATTGCCTGCATTTTTTTTCCACTCTTGTGCACAGAGGTCACCTCCACCTGGAACTGCTCAAGGAACCATTTGGCAAGATTCTTTGGCAACGTCTGACCTTCCTGGGGACACTAGATTCCTGGTAAGATCGATGATATTACTAGTGACAAGCATATATATATATACACATACATACATATGTGGTAATGGGGAACTTAAAGGATATGAAACTCCAAGAATCATCTCCTGATTCATTGAATGTCAAGTCCCAAAGACAGCAGCAAGATATTCTTTAAGGGAAGCCTTCCTTGTACCATTTAACCATTCAGGAGATAATTCAATGGCTGCCCTGAGCAAGTACTATGCTGGACATTGAAGATACAAACAAGTATAAGACAGTCTCTGCTCTTAGAAGCTCTTGGTCTACTGGGAAGCACAGATGAGTCAACAGACCACTCATATTAGTCTTCCATGGGCATCTCTATTCTTCCACAGCTGCACCGACTCCCCTCAAACCACAAATGCACACAAAGAAGGGGACGGTGGCTCCACCTCGTGTGCATGTGAGCACGTGGAAGCGGGTGGAGAGAGAGTGCAGGGGTTTGTGGTTGGGTCAGAGAAAAGACTGGATCCCAGAATTCCAAGGCACAGCCGGACCCAAGGACTGCGTTTTTCTTCGGTGTCAGGCTTGGCAAGCCGCCTTCTATGACTGACCCTCTAAGGCATCTTAAAGCTTCACCCTTTAGCCACTGCCACCACAGTTATTCAAAAGAAGTCAAAATTAACACTCCAATACCACAAGGTACTGTAGGGAAGAGAGGGGGTTTTGTTGATCTTGTTTTAAATAGGCTTGGTTGCAAACCATAGTTGTTGGTATGGCAATTTTTCAAACACAAATCTAGTAAGGTCCCACAAGGACCCAATGGAAACCCAGATGGATTTCTTTATCTTGAAAAAAATGCCTGGCAGTGAGTTTTGAGCCAAAAGTCACTGAATCTATTCCCGATTCTGCCAGTTATTTCTAACCTTGAGTGACCATCATCATCTCTTTATCCAGCTCCCTGCCTGCAGAGGAAAGAAAGGGATGCACCTAGCCGTCAATTCTGAATCCAGGTGGATGTGTGTCCGCAGTTCCCATGATTCTGGGGCCAGAGGTAGGAGCAATTGCTAGTGGTCATCTTTGGAAACAATGCTCACAGATACTAAAGTCTTTGGGGGAATGTGGGTAGAGAACTGTATGCTGGAGAGATGAGGCCAACACCATGTGAGTCTAATGACCAGCCTTGGCAATACTCACAGTGGGGCCACCAGAACTATGAGTGTTATGAGGTGGTAAAACAGGACATATGTACATGGCATCACCTGCCAGTATTCTTGTCTTAAAATTGATCCTGAATCTTCTCAGACATCTAGACTCTGTGATTAATAAGCAGGACACACAGGAGCTAGAGGAATGGGTTAAATGGCAAAATAATAGCTAGACCCTGAAGGAAGCACATCCTACAGGATGAAGGACATATGTTCCTCAACAAATTAATACATAGGAAGCACACAGAAAGGAGCTGGTAGAGAATAAAAGAGAACGAAGAGGCATAACAATCAAATGCAATGTGCGAACCTTATTTGAATCCTGATTCAAACAAAACAACTGCAAAATCTCCCCTTTGAGGCAATTAGCAAAATGTAATTGCAGTCAGTATTAGATGATATTAGGGAATTCTTGCTAATTTTATTAAGTATGATATCAGCATGGTGATTATAAGAAAAAAAAAGATCTTCATCATTTGGAGATGCATACTAAACTATTTGTGGGTAAGATACCATAATGCTTGGGTCTGGCTTTAAAATGTTCCAGTCAGGCTGGGCGTGGTACCTCACGCTTGTCATCCCAGCACTTTGGGAGGCTGAGGCAGACGGATCACCTGAGGTTGGGAGTTCAAGATCAGCCTGGCCAACATGGTAAAACCCTGTCTCTGCCAAAAATACAAAAATTAGCTGGGAATAGTGGCACATGCCTGTTGTCCCAGCTACTTGGGAGTCTGAGGCAGGAGAATTGCTTGAACCTAGGAGGCAGAGGTTGCAGTGAACCGAGATCGTGCCACTGCAGTACAGCCTGGGCGACAGAGCGAGACTCCCTCTCAAAAAAAGAAAGAAGAAAGAAAGAAAAGAAAAGAAAAGAAATTGCGCCTCAGGATGTTGTTTACTTCCTGGACAGCACAAGGAGTCCCGAACGCCTGGAGGCAGCCGTCTGGAAACCTGCGCTAAGCCGGCCCCACCACCCACACCTGAGCCTCCGTGGCGCCTCGCCCCCTTACCTAGGCCGCGTGGGGCGGGGGCTGCGGGGGGTGCGCGGCGCGGGATGAGCCTCCTGGCCTCGCCGTGGGTACGCGGTGGGGGGCGGGGCTGGCCGGGGACTGAACCCTGGATGAGCAGAGCACCAGCCCCTTTGCGTCCTCCGCCCCCTCTTCCCCACTTCCTGCCCAGCTCCGGATCGGCGGCGAGGCGCGGACTTCGCGTAAACCAGTCGCCCCTGCAGGAGTGGAGGCAGGCTCTGTTCGGACGCCCGTGGGAGAGGTGCAATCCCCTCCTCGCGGCGGGTGGTTGTGACAACCCCACTCCCCAAAGGCAGGCGCCAGAGGCGGCGGGAGAGAGCGTCTGCGGCCCCTGTCGGTGCTCCGGAGAGCTCACCTGCCGAGGAGGTAGGCTTGGGGGCTGGAGAAACCGGGGTAGATGGGATGTCAGCTCAGGCTGGAGATCACGCGTTGGGGATCGGAGCTGGCTGGGTTATGGGTTCGCCGCGTCCTCATCCCCTCCCAGTTGACACCCAAAGTTTGGCTCACTTTCCCACAGAGTGAGGTGTTCTGCACGGAGTTGGAAGGCAGGGAAACCCCCAAAGGCCGCACAGCCCCCTCCAGCTGATCTGGAAGACCTGTGGCTTTACCCGGCTGTTGCTCTTCTCATACTTCAAAGATTGGGTGGGACGCCAGTAGGAGGGCAGACCAGTGTGGAAGGGGGAGTCTGTGGGTGCTCTGGCCAGTGCACCGGGATGAGACTGGAGGGAAGGACTCCTCCGTGGTGTCTGACTGGTACATAGGTGATGGTCTTAGCCTCCTCTGTTTCTTGAAGTGTCAGCAATTGGAATAACTGAAGAAACTGGTTGCTGTGACTAAGGGAGCCTTAAGCTACTAATTTGCGTTGATTGAACACCTACTATGTGCCTGGCATTATATGGGATGCTGAGGATACAATGAGATTATTGATCCACAGCTAATGTGGATCACAGAACCACAGACGTAAGGTGCCAAGTACACAGGCTGGGGAGGCTTTAGAGAGAGAAGGACATTTGAGTTGGATTCAGAAGGATGAAAAGCATGGAAGTCTTTGGGGGCACTTACTCCACAGAGCCGGACTGAACCCGAGCTGTGGTGTTGGACATTTGGATGAAGTGACGACCCAGAAACAATTCCTGCTCTCTTTAATCCACTGTCTAGCATGAAGGGAATGAACAGGGTGAATTCCAGAAAAGACAACTTTCTGGGCTAGGTCCCAAGAACCCAGGAATTCCCTTCTGGGTGCAGCTGGGAGGGGGTCTGCCTGGGGGTGCCGTGACAGTCCACACAGTCCTGGGTACCTCCCCCCATCCCTGGACTCGGAGACTATTTCCTCTGACAAGTCCTTGCCCCCTGCCCACCACCTCATTTCTCTTTGGGACCAGACATGGTTGGAGAAGTGGACCTCCCTTTCCTTCCTCACAGATTCTTCGGTCCGTTCAATTCCGGGGCTCCTTTGGGAAATGACTGACACACCAACTTGTGAATTCATTCAGCACCTATTTGCTGTGGCCATGCTCCGTCTGCACAGGCTATTCCCACAGCTGTTGGGGATGTCATGGTAAACAAATCAGAGTTTCTTCCCCCTGGAACTTAAAACGGAAAGCGTCTCTGATAATTCCAGCAGAGTCCTAGTCTATGCCAGTCCTGGTCGATGCCCTGCCGACTCACTCTCAGGGCGTGGGGTGCCTGTGGCTGCCAGGGGTTTTCTCCCTCGCTTATCAGCCACTCTGGCTGCCCCGTATTCGTCCCCATTTAAGGTACCTGGCAGGACTTAGATCCTAACACCAGGCAGCTGTGGGACTTCGGGCATTTGACCTAATCCTCAGTGTGCCTCAGTTTCCTCTTCTGTAAAACTGGGGGAAAGATGTAGGCCGGGCGTGGTGACTCACGCCTATAATCCCAGCACTTTGGGAGGCCGAGGCGGGTGGATCACGAGGTCAAGAGATCGAGACCATCCTGGTCAATGAGGTGAAACCCCGTCTCTACTAAAAATACAAAAATTAGCTGGGCATGGTGGTGCGTGCCTGTAATCCCAGCTACTTGGGAGGCTGAGGCAGGAGAATTGCCTGAACCCAAAAGGCGGAGGTTGCAGTGAGCCGAGATCATGCCATTGCACTTCAGTCTGGGTAACAACAGCGAAACTCCGTCTCAAAAAAAAGAAGAATGAGATGATACACAGAAAGGGAATGTTACAGTGCCTGACGTGTAGTTAAGAGTCAAGAAATCACCGGGCGTGGTGGCTCACGCCTATAATCCCAGCACTTTGGGAGTCCGAGGTGGGTGGATCTCCTGACGTTGGGAGTTCAAGACCAGCCTGGCCAAAGCCTGGCCAACATGGTAAAACCCCCGTCTCTACTAAAAATACAAAAAAAAATAGCTGGGCGTGGTACCAGGCACCTGTAATCCCAGCTACTTGGGAGGCTGAGGGAGGAGAATGACTTTAATCCAGGAGGCAGAGGTTGCAGTGAGCAAGATCGCTCCTCCCAGGAGGAACCTTGAACCTCCTGAGGTAGGAGAATCACTTGAACCTGGGAGGAGGAGGTTCAAGTGATTCTCCTACCTCAGCCTCCGAAGTAGCTGGGACTACAGGCACCTACCACCACACCCAGCTAATTTTTATATTTTCAGTAGAGGCGGAGTTTTACCATGTTGGCCAGGCTGGTCTGGAACTCCTGACCTCAGATGATCCCCCCTCCCCCTGCCCCGCCCCGCCCCACCCCACCTTGGCCTCCCAAAGTGCTGGGATTACAGGAGTGAGCCACCGCGCCTGACTAGGAGGCTTTATTCTTAACCATTAAACTAACCTGCCTCGTTGACTGATTGCATAAAAGGTACACTTGAGCCAGGAACTTAGGACTTTCCTAAAGGGAGTGTGTGGTTCTGTATCCTGGATGATACAGCTATCTGTTAGCTGAGCTTTATGCCGGTACTGTTTGCAGTGAGCCCAGCAGGCCTGGAATAGGGTTGTGGGAACTGCACAGAGCTGGTATCCCCTCCTGATGGCTGTGTCTGTGTGTGTGTGTGTGTGTGCACGCATGTGTATGCGCGCACACGCGCATATTTTCCCCTGTGTAAGCGTCACTCAAAGGGAAAGGGGGAATGTGAATAAACCAGGAGGAATAAACTAAGATTATATTCAAGAAAGAACTTCTCAACACGGATGCGATGTGCCAGAATCTGTGGATGTGGGAAACCAAGACACCTCTTTTGTGGGGAATTCAGAATAGCAGAGATGCTCACGTTCTAGATGTGCATTCCAGCTTGGCGGCTGAGTAAGGAAGATGGCCCAAGAGTGGGTGCAAACTTAAGATGCTCCCACCTCTCCTTCCCACAGCTCCTGCTTCCAAGGCTGCATCCGTGTATACTGCCCCATCCCTGCAGACAGGCTGGGATGATGCTGGTGATGCAGGCGAGGCCACAGGACAGTTTCCACACGTGCCAGCCCGTTTTCCCCTCCTTTCTGAAACACTTTTAAATTGCTTACAGGGGCCCTCCCCACAGGTCTGGGGAGGCCTTGAGGTGATCGCTCTTTGCCTGCAGTCAAAGTCCTTCATGCGTCTGTCTTTGAGAAAGGAGTGTGTGTTGGGGGCATGGGTATTGATGCTGGGAGTCAAGGGTGGAAACTGGGTAGAGGGTGGCTGCGCTGAGAAAACAGGTAAGCAGGATGTGAACCTTCAGAACTGTAAACCTCCAGGCTGCTCCTCTCCCACACACCTTCCTCCCTCACTCACTGGTAGGGTGGGGTGCAGCAGAGCCCCTGGCACACCCTGGCCCCCTGCCCCAGTTACTGGGTAGGCTGAGAACAGGTTGTACTCTTGAAAAACCACAAGAGGAAGTTTGGGGAGGGCTGGGGGTGGGGAAAGTTTTGAGACCCCTGCCAAGTTTCCCTTACCCTGCTGAGCAGTAGGTGTGTTTATCTTACCCCAAAGACATTTAAATTTTAAATCCTTAAGTTTCAGAGAGGTGTCAAGGCCTGCCCCTTTCTAGGGATGACAACAGACACCACTAGAAATGGGATAAGAGGGCCGGACGTGGTGGCTCACACCTGTAATCCCCGCACTTTGGGAGGCCAAGGTGACAGATCACGAGGTCAGGAGTTCAAGACCAGCCTGACCAACATGGTGAAAGCCCGTCTCTACTAAAAATACAAAAATGAGCCAGGTGCGGTAGCACACACCTGTAATCCCAGCTACTTGACAGGCTGAGGCAGGAGAATTGCTTGAACCCAGCAGGCAGAGATTGCAGTGAGCTGAGATCGTGCCACTGTACTCCAGCCTGGGTGACAGAGCAAGACTCGGTCACAAAAAAAAAAAAAAAAAGAGCTTTTTCTTTCCGTGCCGATAGCACTCACGCAAACATGGTGAACATTCCTAAAACCCGCCGAACTTTCTGTAGGACGTGTGGCAAGCACCAACCCCACAAATGACACCGTACAAGAAGGGCAAGGATTCTCTGTATGCCCAGGGAAAGCGGCGTTATGACAGGAAGCAGAGTGGCTATGGTGGGCAGACTAAGCCGATTTTCTGGAAAAAAGCTGAAATTACAAAGAAGATTGTGCTAAGGCTTGAATGCCTTGAGCCAAACTGCGATCTAAGAGAATGCCGGCCATTAAGAGGTGCAAGCGTTTTGAACTGGGAGGGATAAGAACAGAAAGGGCCACGTGACCCAGTTCTAAATGTCTTCTTTTCTTTTAGGAAGACAATAAAATCTTGAGTTTATGTTTAAAAAAAAAAAAAGAAGAAGAAGAAGAAAGAAATGGCATTGGAACAAGTTACCCATCTGTTAGATTTCACCTGGGATTTGTGCCAGTTGAGAAAGGCTACTTCCAGAAAGCCTCTCTTTCACCTTCTTTGGCCCCTTCACTTTTCTGTTTCCCAAAGCATTCCCTACAATCTTTAAACTCAGAGGGAGGTGGCTGTAATGGCCACTTAGGAGCTGAACGGTGTTTCGGGAACTGTCCCTAAGTGTGTTACCTGCACTGTCTCATTTAATATTTATGCACCACAACTCCAGGTAGTAAGCACCTTTCTCTCCAATTTACAGATAGGAAACTGAGGCTCAGGAAGGCAAACTTGCTCCAAATAATTTAGTAAGTGTCAGAGCCCAGAGTTGAACAAGGATCTGTCTGATTTCAGAGTCTAGGCTCTTTACTCATGAATTAACTCTCAGCCTGACCATTGACTTCCCTAACATATAAAACACCGAGCAACAGGGAGGCTGAGATCTAAAGGTATCTTTTTTTTTTTCTTTTTTTTTTTTCAGACATGGGGTTTCTCCATGTTGGTCATGCTGGTCTCGAACTCCTGACCTCAGGTGATCTACCCTCCTCAGCCTCCCAAAGTGCTGGGATTACAGGTATGAGCCACCATGCCCGGCTGATCTAAAGGTATTTTTAAAATACTGCTGCTAGTATGGGAGGGGGATAGAATTGGAAGGGATTCCTCGGAAGTTAATGTCTTTAAGAAAGGATAGCCATTCGAGACCAGCCTAACCAACATGGGGAAACCCCGTCTCTACAAAATAATAGTAATAAAATAGAATAAAAAAGAAAGGATAACCAGGCTGGTTGCGGTGGCTCACCGAGGTCAAGAAATCGAGACCAGCCTGGCCAACATGGTGAAACTTCATCTCTACTAAAAATACAAAAATTAGCTGGGCATGGTGGCGCGTGCCTGTAATCCCAGCTACTTGGGAGGCTGAGGCAGGAGAGTCTCTTGGACGCGGGAGGGCAGAGGTTGCAATGAGCCGAGATCGCGCCACTGAACTCCAGCTTGGCGACAGAGAGAGACTCCGTCTAAAAAGAAAAAGAAAAAAACAACGAAAAGAAAAGAAAGAAAGGATAGCCAAGTGAAAAAAAAATGCAGGAGGTGAGAGGTCAAGGTCACACTCTGGAAGGTTGCAGCAAGGGGAAGATTTAGGAGAGGTGCTACAGCTGTATGCAAATATTTTTAAGGTAGCCCTGGCAAGCCTTGAAGTAGTGGGTAGGGGAACTGGTGGAGGCAGATTTTCAAAAACGTAACACCTAACAAATGGGGCCTAGAGCTGATGCTGTAATAGGGGCTTCTGCCAGCGAGACGACCTCAAAGCCCCTTCGCCTGTAACCTCTGCTGTGATTTCCCGCACTTCCCTCTTCGGTCATCCTTTGCTCGCCCATTCTCCCCGGTCCGTGGTAGTTCCCCAATCGTCCACCAGGTGGGGCTATTGCCCAGTGTTTCGCCCCAGGGGCTGCTGGATTGGGTGAAGACTTGCTGGGTTCTTCAGGCGCTGACTGGTTTCAAGGGGTATCTGCTCCTACCCCATCCCCATCTGTTTACACACCAGGGCCCAGAAAACAGCTTTTGACCCAGCAAAGCCCCTATAAAATGTGCTTTTCTGGGCCGGGTGCAGTGGCTCACGCCTGTAATCCCAGCACTTTGGGAGACTGAGGCAGGTGGATCACTGGAGGTCAGGAGTTCGAGACCAGCCTGGCCAGCATGGTGAAACCCCCATCTCTACTAAAAATACAAAAATTAGCCGGACATGGTGGCAGGCACCTGTAATTCTAGCTACTCGGGAGGCTGAGACAGGAGAATAGCTTGAACCTAGGAGGCAGAGGTTGCAGTGAGCAGAGATCGTGCCCTTGCACTCGACCCTGGGCAACAGAGCAAGGTTCCGTCTAAAAAAAAAAAAAGTCGTTAAGTTGAAAAAAAGATGCAGGAGGTGGGAGGCTGAGGTCACACTCTGGAAGGTTGCAGCAAAGGGGAAGATTTAGGAGGGCCGCTGCAGCTGTACGCTAATATTTTAAAGGTTGCCCTGGCAACCTTGAAGTAGAGGGGAGGGGGACTGGTGGAGGCAGATTTTCAAAAAACGTAAGACCTTTCTAACAGATGGGGTCTAGGGCTAATGCTGTAAGAGGGGCTTCTGCCAGCAAGACGACCTCAAAGCGCCTTCGCCTTTAAACTCCTGCTGTGATTATTGTTCTGCTTCCCTCTTCTGTCCTTTGCTCGCTCACCCATACTCCCCGGCCCATGGTAGTTCTCCGATCGTCCACCAGGTGGGGCTGTTGCCCAGTGTATCACCCAGGGGCAGCTGGATTGAGTGAAGAGCGTAGCCAGGTTCTTCAGGCGCTATCAAGGGGCCTCTGCTCCCAAACCATCCCCATCTGTGTACATACCACAGCCCAGAGAACAGCTTTTTTTTTTTTTTTTTTTTGAGACTGAATTTCACTCTGTTTCCCAGGCTGGAGTGCAGTAGCAATCTCTGCTCACTCCTGTCTCAGCCTCCCAAGTAGCTGGGACTACAAGCGCCTGCCACCACAACCGGCTAATTTTTTGTATTTTTAGTGGAGACGGGGTTTCACTATGTTGGCCAGACTGGTCTTGAACTCCACCCACCTTGGCTTCCCAAAGTGCTGGGATTACAGGAGTGAGCCACCGCACCCAGCTGAGAACAGCTGTTAACCCAGCAAAGGCCCCATAAAATGTGCTCCTCTGAGCTGGGCACGATGGCACAATGGCTCACATGTGCAATCCCAGCACTTTGGGAGGCTGGGGCAGGTGGCTCACTGGAGGTCAGGAGTTCGACACCAGCCTGATCAGCATGATAAAACCCCATCTCTACTAAAAATACAAAAGTCGTCCAGGCGTGGTGGCATGCACCTGTAATCCTGGCTAGTTGGAGGCTGAGACAGGAGAATGGCTTGAACCTGGGAGGCGGAGTTTGCAGTGAGCCGAGGTCGCGCCATTGCACTCCAGCCTGGGCAACAGAGCAAGACTCCATCACACACACACAAAAAAAAGTGCTCTTCTGTCTTGTCCAGGCTCTGGTCAGAATGTGCAGGCCGCCACCTCTGGGGCATACTCCCATCCTGTCCCATAAGAGGGACTTCTACCAGTGAGATGACCTCAAAGCCCCTTCGCCTGTAAGGAGATTCCTTCCATCTCTTTCTCCTTCCTGACCGTTCTTTCCCTTTGAGAGCGAGGGCCCCATGTGTGCAGAGCAGAGGGCCAGGCCAACAGCCCTGTGAGCCAGCAGGGTAACTAATGTGGCATGGCCTTTTGTACCCTTCAAAGGCCATGATACCTGTGTCATCTCCCGGGAGGGGCTTCAAGAGCCCCACCTCTCTGAAACTATTTGCACTCAGTGGCTTTTGACCAGTTCTCCCGCCACCAGGACAACTGCTCCTGAGGTGAGGGGTGAGGGGTTATCTCTGGAAGGAAGGGAGAGGAGAGGGTTGCTGGTACCTCCATCATTGGCCCAGATCTGCTTGCTGCCCCCTCAGACCTTTAGAGAGGCACAGAGCTGCTGGACCTCCAGGGACAGAGTCAGAGCCCAGAATGAGCAAGGACACTCTGATTTTTCTGAGACAGGGTCTCACTCTGTCACCCAGCCTAGAGTGCAGTGGCATGATCTCAACTCAGTGCAGCCTCACCTTCCCTTGCCAGGCAGAGGTGACCCCCCATCTCAGCCTCCTGCGTAGCTGGGACCACAGGTATGGTGCCACCATGCTCAGCTAAATTTTTTTTTTTTTTGAGATGGAGTCTCACTCTGTCACCCAGGCTGGAGTGCAGTGGTACAATCTTGGCTTGGTGCAATCTCAGCTCACTGCAATCTCTGCCTCCCAGATTCAAGCGATTCTCCTGACTCAGCCTCCTGAGTAGCTGAGATACAGGTGCCTGCCACCACGCCCAGCTAATTTTTTATATCTTGAGTAGAGACAGGGTGTCACCATGTTGGCCAGGATGGTCTCAAACTCCTGACCTCGTGATCCTCCTGCCTCAGTCTCCCAAAGTGCTGGGATTATAGGCATGAGCCACCCAGCCCAGCGTGCTCAGCTAATTTTTTGTAGAGTCGAGGTTTTTCCCTGTTGCTCAGGCTAGTCTTGAGCTCGTGGACCCAAGCAGTCTTCCTGCCTTGGCTTCCTAAAGTGCTGAAATTACAGGCGTAAGCCACCGTGCCTGGCCAGAGACACCCGTTTTGCAGGTGAGCAAACCAAGGTACTGAGAGGTGGAGCAGCTCATTTCTGTCCACACAGCCCGTCTGTGGCTGAGCTGGAAGTTTGACTCAGCCATTTGGCTGTAACGTTTGTGCACGTAATCACTAATCTGTGCCATCTCTCATTTAGTGGTCGACAGAGCCTGTTCTCCATAGACAGACCACCCCACTTTGAGTTCTAGCTGGGCTCCTTTCTGGCTGTGTGAAAGTTCCTTTGTCTGTAAAATGGGAATGATTATAGGCCCCACCTCTCTGGGTAATTGTGAAAATTAATAATAACCAATATTAGTTGAATGACTGCTATATATCAAGAAACTTTTTGCATCCTCACAGCAGACTTTGAGGAAGGCATTATTCTGCTTTTACACATAAGGAAACTGAGGCACAGGGGAGGCACAGAAACTGCAGGATTAAGACTTCCCGCCGGGCCTGGTGACTCACGCCTGTAATCCTAGCACTTTGGGAGGCTGAGGTGGGTGGATCATGATATCAAGAGATCAAGATCATCCTGGCCAACATGGTGAAACCCCGTCTCTACTAAAAATACAAACATTAGCTGGGCATGGTGGTGCACATCTGTAGTTCCAGCTACTCGGGAGGCTGAGGCAGGAGAATTGCTTGAACCCAGGAGGTGGAGCAGGGTTGCAGTGAACCAAGATCAAGCCACCGTACTCTAGGTTGGCAGCAGCGAGACTCCATCTAAAAAAAAAAAAACTTTTGGCCAGGCACGGTGGCTCATGCCTGTAATCCCAGCACTTTGGGAGGCCGAAGTGGGCAGATCACCTGAGATTGGGAGTTTGAGACCAGCCTGACCAACATGGAGAAACATGTATGGTGGTGCATGCCTGTAATCCCAGCTACTCGGGAAGCTGAGGCAAGAGAATCGCCTGAACTTGTGAGGCAGAGATTGTGGTGAGCTGAGATCATGCCATTGCACTCCAGCCTGGGCAACAAGAGCAAAACTCTGTCTCAAAAAAAAAAGACTTCTGAGCCTACACTTCTCTAAGATTATGAGGCCACTCACACAAAGCCCTCCGTGGGGGGCAGGCCACATGTCCTTTGAGTGATAGCTGCTGTCAGTATCACAGTATCATGGGCATCATCATCTCCCAGTTGGAGCTCCTTGGGGTGGGCATGGGGCCATCTAGATCCAAAGAGACAGCCCTGGTTTCCTTCCTTACCATCCCACCCATGGCTTCATGTTACCCTCTTTTCTAAAATAAAAATCGGTCCACAAGTTCTGGCCTGTGGTCAGACAGTTGGATAGAATATTTGAAGCTGGGGCTGTCCCAGAAACTCCCACTTCTGGTCCCAGCTTTTTCTGCTCCAACTCACCCTCCCTCTTGTTCTCCGTTCTCTTCCCCCTCTGCTGTTCCTCCCTGCCCCCTCCCCTGAGGTCTCTGAGTTCTGGGAAAGGAAGCCGGAAAAGGGGCCTCAAACAAATGCAGACCTTGAGCTCCAACTTGGGCTCCAGCTGGAGGAGGGAGGACCAGCCAGGGGCAGTGAGGTCCCCCAGTCTGTCCGTCCCTGGGAAGACGTCTGTTAATTATTCACAAAGCCTTAAGCTCTGGTTTAAGCTCTGCCATGCTGGGTGCTGTGGAATCCACTGGGGAATAGGGCCCAGGGGAGTTTCTTCTTCTCTGGCCAGTGCTATCGCAAAGCTGTCTTTGGTTATGGAGGGGAGGAGTGCTGTTTCCTCCCCACAGCGGGCCCCTGGGCTGCAAGGCTGCCTTTCCCTTCCTCCCAGCTTCACTCACTGTCTTTTCTGTAATCAGTGTCTGCTATAGAACCACAAACTTGGAGATGCTTCAAATGTGGCATCTATTTACATGTCAGAGAGAAAGGATCTTGTGGCATCTATTTACATGTCAGAGAGAAAGGATCTTGAGAAAGGATCTTACAAACCCTCAGATGTACTGGGTGACTGGGATGTAGAACATTCTAGTTTCTCCAAGCCTTCTCCTCCTTCCTTCCATTCAGCTGTACCTGCTGGTCCTCAGGGGAACTCTCATCTTTTCTTGGAATTGACCTGACTTCTACCTCTAGGACCCGGCTGAGTTTTGCTCTCACATCCCTTGATCTCCGAGGATGCAGCCTTCTCCGGCCTGGGCCTCGCCTCTTGGGTTCTCACCCAAAACTTTTAACAGTCACTGGGCTTGAGCTGGGTGCCTGCTGGATGGTCCTCAGAAAGTGTTTCCTCCCCGTTTCTTCCCTGCCTTTCCGCTGACACAGGTCCTAGGAGTCATTTTTGGTGCTGCTTGTGGGAATCCGCTGTGTGGCTTTTCTCCAAATCCTCACGTATTCCCAGACACACGGCTCTCAGGATATTTGTGATAATGGTGGCGCGTCTCGACACAGCACTCCCATGTGGCAGGAGCCGTTGCAAGTGTGTCCTGTATGCCACTTGTACCTAAGTCAGTTTATCAGAAGTATGGATATTTATTAACCCATTTCTCAGCCCTTCCTTGCAAACACATCCTATGAGGTTTTTTATTTTGCGGATAAAGTCCCTGAGACACAGAGGTTGAGTATCTAGTCCAAGGTCATATAGCTGGCCACATTGAGAGCCTGGTGGCTGAAATAACTCCGACCTCAGTCAGACTTTTATTTGATCATTTGTTTTTGAGACAGAGTTTCACTCTTTTTGCCCAGGCTAGAGTACAGTGGCGTGTTCTCAGCTCACTGAAACCTCCACCTCCCAGTTTCAACCAATTCTCCTGCCTCAGCCTCCCCAGTAGCTGGGATTACAGGCGAGTGTTACCACACCTGGCTAATTTTTATATTTTTAATAGTGACCGGGTTTTGTCATGTTGGCCAGGCTGGTCTCGAACTCCTGACCTCAGGTGATCCACCCACCTGAGCCTCCCAAAGTGCTGGGATTACAGGTGTAAGCTACCATGCCCGGCTCAGACTTTTCATACATACTCTGTGTGTGTCCTGCACATGTGTGTACCCACCTACCAGGGCAAGTGAGAAATTACACTGGGTTCCCTGTTGGGACATTGTCGTGTACACAGTCTCAGGACTAGTAGAGCAGACTAGTAGGCCCCTGACTGCCTGTGAGTGTGACACGCAGGGATGCAGGGAGGTGTGATGGTGCTGACGCAAATCCCCTGGCCAAGCCCAGAGCATCCTGGATCCCCCAGTGCCTCCTGGCCAGTGCTTTAGGATTGTCCACTAAGCCAAGAAGGTGGAAGGGGAGGACCAAGGGTGCCCCAGCTTTACCTCAGCAGGCAGGTCAGGTGTCACGCATGGCCCAGAAGCAGGAGTGGGTGGTGGTGAATGTGAGTTCTGCTAGGTGGAGCTGGGCCCTAACCCATCTGGGGAGCTCTGGTTGAATAAGCCCAACCATAGCCACCCTAACTGCGGCAATGGTGCAAACAAGCTTTTCCTCCAGCTCCCCTTCTAACGCTCGTTTTCCTTTCCTTGCTCTCACAGGAGACTCAGGCTTTAGGAGGAGTGTGGGATTAGGACATCAGCTGAGAGTGTAAATCTGGAGGGGGTGGCTCAGCTGGGTTCTAGTGCTGGACCTCTCACCTTGACCTTTAAGTGACACCTGAGACCTTCACCCCACAGTGGGTGGCAGCCCTGGCCCAGAGGGGATGCCACATACCCTGTCCAGAGGATAGGGCTACATGGGTAGAGGACTCCTGGTCTCAATCACCTGGATTATTCATCCAACAGCTGTAAGTCTCAGAGGCCTTGGAACCATTTCCTTGTCCATTCTTGTACAAATGTTCATTCTTGTACAAACCCACATTTGACACAACGTTGGGTTCAAAGTCAGTGTAAAAAACAAGACACACATCAAAGTTACTAATAAAGTCTCTGTTTTATTTTATTGTATTATTATTATTATTATTGAGGTGGAGTTTCACTCTTGTTGCCCAGGCAGGAGTGCAATGGCGTGATCTTGACTCACTGCAACCTCAGCCTCCCAAGTTCAAGCGATTCTCCTGCCTTAGCCTCCCGAGTAGCTTGGATTACAGGCATGTACCACCATGCCTGGCTAATTTTGTATTTTTAGTAGAGACAGGGTTTCTTCATGTTGGTCAGGCTGATCTCGAACTCCCAACCTCAAGTGATCTGCCTGCCTCAGCCTCCCAAAGTGCTGGGATTTTAGCCACCTTGCCCAGCCTTAAAGTCTCTGTTTTAAAGAAACTGCTCTAAAACACAGGATACGTGATTTGGATATGCTCTTCCATCTCTAAGACTCTCCAGCATGGCCAGTTTTTGTTGGGACACATGATCTGGTTCTTTTCAGTGAAGTATTATGTTGAACCTGGGTGAAGGCGTCACATCGCATATAGTACATAGGTTGCTGTGGTTGGTTGATGTCTCTTACAGTAGATATAATTGAATTTATGACCATTAAGTATGCACATTTAGGAATTCAGGATGCATACTTTTATGGTCTAGCTGGGCCTCAAGAACGGTTTCAGCTACAGGGCTGTGAGGCTCTGGAAGAAGGAGTGGTTGCTTTTGCCTGGGTTAACCAGGAATTTCTTCTCAAAGCTACCATTTGAGGAGATAAAAGAGGAGTGGACTGGATGAGAAATTATTCTGTTTTAAATGGTGGTTGCTTTTGGATCTTTTTACTCTCCTGAATGCTCTGAGTTTTTTACTGAAGGCCATATTATGGAAATAATTTCTTATTTCTATGGCAATTATTAGGCTTCTTATTCTTTTTCTATAATATTACTGATTATTTCTTATTTCTAAAAGAACTAGTGGTTATTTCTATAATCACTATTATTTTAGAACAATAATTATTTTTGATATGACCACTTCTTGCTTTTTTTTTTTTTGAGATGGGGGTCTCACTCTATCACCCAGCCTAGAGTGCAGTGGTGCAGTCTCAACTCACTGCAGCCCCTGCCTCAACCGCCCAAGTAGCTGGGACCACAGACACAAGCCGCCATGCCCGGCTAATTTTTTGTATTTTTGTTGGAGACGGGGTTTTGACAGGTTGCACAGGCTGGTCTTGAACTCCTGGGCTCAAGCGATCTGCCCACCTGGGCCACCCAAAGTGCTGAGATTACAGGTGTGAGCCACTGCACTCTGCCCTTGCTTTTTAATAGTTAAAAAAGTCCAGCAACACAATGGGGCTGAGAGGTAAAATGTGAATAAGGGTAAAGAATAGCAAGAACTGGGCCGGGCGTAGTGGCTCACGCCTGTAATACCAACACTTTGGGAGGCCGAGGCGGGCGGATCACAAGGTCAGGAGATCGAGACCATCTGGGCTAACACGGTGAAACCCTGTCTCTAAAAAAGAAAAAAGAAAAAAAAGAATACCAAGAACTGGATAACCAGGCTTGGAAGTGGGCATTTTAGAGACTGACATATTAGGTCTATGCAGCAATTCTTAAGCTTTCTGATCTCAGGAACACTTTACACCCTGAAAAATCATTGAGGGCCCCAAAGAACTTTTGTTTTTTAGACTATACCGAATAATTGGTACACCCAGCGTGGCATCCCCTCAAATAAATAACGCAAGCTTTTGACGTCTCCTTCCCTATACCTGTTGATATTTTGTTTCTAATAAAAATATTTGATATGAGAAATTTAAAAATATTAATATATTTAAAGCAACAATAAGAAGCTCATTGCATGTTAACATAAGCATTGTATTTTTTTAAAAAATAAAAACTTCTTTCCAAAACAAAAATAATCAGAAATATAGCCTTGTTTCAAGTGGTTGCAAATCTCTTTAATGCCTGACTTAATAGAAGACAGCTGGATTATTGTATCAGTTTCTGCTTGAATCTGTTGCAGTATGTTTTCATTGATGTGTATGAAGAAAATCTGGCCTCGGGCAGGTATCTCATTAGAAAAGGGAGGATTGGCCAGGCACAGTGGCTCATGCCTGTAATCCCAGCACTTTGGGAGGCCCAGGTGGGTGGATCACAAGGTGAGGAGTTCAAGACTAGCATGGCCAACATGGAGAAACCCCATCTCTACTAAAATACAAAAATTAGCTGGGCATGGTGGTGAATGTCTGTAATCCCAGCTACTTGGGAGGCTGAGGCAGGAGAATTGCTTGAACTTGGGAGGTGGAGGTTGCGGTGAGCTGAGATTGCACCGCTGCACTCCGGCCTGGATGACAGAGCAAGACTCCATCTCGAAAATAATAATAGCAATAATTTTTAAAGAAAGAGGATCTTGTAAGCCAACTGTCCTAGTGGGACGTAAAGCTGGAAAGAACATTTGGGATGACGGTGAAGGAGCTGAACCAACACTGTCAAGATTGGGCGTTTGAACTTTATTTAATAGGCAACGGGGACCCTTGAAGGCTTTCAAGCAAGGAAGTGACCTGATAGAGCTTTTTAAGACGATTTCTAGGGCAGTGATGGAATAATAGAATTGGCAGGAGAGAATCTACAGAAAAACGAAAAAGGACTGAAACTAGGGTGATGGCTGGGCTTGGTGGCTCAGGCCTGTAATCCCAGCACTTTGGGAGGCTGAGGCAGGTGGATCACTTGAAGCCAAGAGTTCAAGACTAGCCTGGCCAACATGGTGAAACCTTGTCTCTACTAAAAATACAAAAAAAATTAGCTGGGCATGGTGGCGCCTGCTTGAAGTCCAGGCTACTCAAGAGGCTGAGGCAGGAGAATTGCTTGAGCCCGAGAGGAGGAGGTTGCAGTGAGCCGAGATTGTGCCACTGCACTTCAGCCTGGCACCTGGCAAGAGTGAGACTCTGTCTCAAAAAAAAAAAAAACCCTTGTCAGGGCCAGGCATGGTGGCTCACCCCTGTAATCCCAGCACTTTGGGAGGCTGAGGCGGGCAGATCACGAGGTCAAGAGGTCGAGACTATCCTGGCCAACATGGTGAAACCCCATCTCTACTAAAAAATACAAAAATATTAGCTGGTAGTGGTGGTGCACCTGTAGTCCCAGCTACTTAGGAGGCTGAGGCGGGAGAACTGCTTGAACCTGGGAGGTGGAGGTTGCAGTGAGCCAAGATCGCACCACTGCACTCCAGCCTGGCTACAGAGCGAGACTCCATCTCAAAAAGAAAAAGAAAGAAAAAGAACCTTGTCAGCTGGGTGTGGTAGCTCACATATGTAACCCTAGAAGTTTGGGAGGCCAAGGCAGGAGGATCACTTGAGGCCAGGAGTTCAAGACCAGCCTGGACAACATAGCAAGACCCCATCTGTACAAGAAATAAAAAAGTGTAGTCAGGTGTGGTGACATGTGCCTGTAGTCCTGGCTACTCAAGAGGCTGAGGCAGAAGAATTGATTGAGCCTAGGAGTTTGAGGCTACAGTGAGCTGTGATGGCACAGCTGCATTTCAGCCTGTGCGACAGGGCAAGACCTTGTCTCTTAAAAAAAGAAAGTTGTCTGGGTGCAGTGGCTCACACCTATAATCCCAGCACTTTGAGAGGCCAAGGCAGGTGGATCACTAGAGGTCAGTTCAAGACCAGCCTGGCCAACATGGTGAAACCCTGTCTCTACTAAAAATACAAAAAAATAGCCAGACGTGGTGGCAGGTGACTGTAATCCCAGCTAATGGGGAGGCTGGGGCAGGAGAGATTGCAGTGAGCCAAGATCATGCCATTGCACTCTAGCCTGGGCAACAGGAGCGAGACTCCATCTCAAAAAAAAAAAAAAAGTCAGTTGCAAAATATATATGTTAATATGAAAATTATATGGTAACATTAAGGAAAAAATTAGGATGCAAAATTGTATATATATTTACAACTATATATTTTGTACACACATACACAGAAAGACTTGAAGGAAATATACCGTAGTGTTAACAGTGGTTGCTTTTTGGGGTTGAAGAACTAAAGGAGGTTTTTGTTTTTTTCTAGTGCTTTTTTCACTTTTTGAAATGTTCTGGTTCTGAAATAAGATGAAAAATCGAAAACATGTCATGAGTTGTGTTTCCATGTTTGGAAAATCAGTTTTCTTCCTGTCATAGCATCTCACTGGGGACAGTAGGTGTCAAGTGCAGAGCTGGCAGGAAGGAGTACAGTGTGAAGGCTCAGAGGAGAATTCTGTGAGGCCACAGCTGCCTCTGCCCCATATTCCCAATAAGCCAGCACTGTCTGCCAGCCCTGCAAGTCCCCTGCCACCAGTAAAGTTGTGAAGTGTCCAGGTGACTCTGGGGCGACCAGCTCCAGTTTTCACGACAGTTGGAGGTGGGTGAGGTCAGGGGAGGGGCAGCTGACTCAGCTTCAAGCCCCAGTAATCCACACATGGGCACAGAGTGGGTCTGAGGTGGAGCACACATTTCTTTTTGACGCCTGTTTTTCTCCCCTTGTTCCTGTTAGCAGGCTGCGGCGGGAAACTAAGGTGGCCACAGCAGGAAGTAGGACTGTCTCCCATAGAGTCTGCCTCCCCAGCTCAGCAACAGAGGAGCAAGCAGAGTCTGGATTGAGCCCCAAGATAAGGAACATGCAGCTGCTAAAGAGAGAGATTAGAATAAACTGCTGTGCCCCCAGGAGAACGAGCTCCACGTTCCACTCTTTGACCCCACACCCAATTCCCACTTCTCCCAAGTGCCTTTCCGCACTCCACCCCCATCCACGCACACCCAGTGTTCCCACCCGCTCCAGGGGCCTCCCCTCCAGTCTTGGCTCGGCTCCCTTGGAGCCGCCTTCCTTCTCCCAGGCCCCTGAACCAGAGGTTCTAGGGCCGCTCTCCAGCTGCCGGGCTGGGCCACCCTCAGACTCTCCCCTGGGCCGCTCCAGGAAGGCCTGGGAATGCAAGAGGGCCAGGCCATGGTGGTGAGTCCGGGGAAGCCGAGGCAGGACCTGGGACACAGGGAGGAGACAGTGCCATGGTCCTGGGGGCCGGGTCTGCACACAGCTGCTCAGCCTCACTGTGGGTGGGCCTTGCCCTCCAGGAGCCCACAGTCCAGTAGGGGAAACTGACAGCAGGTACCAGATGTGCCTCCTGCGGTGGTCTCTGGGCAGCTCTGGGAGGTCATGCCTCATCATAGTGTTTGGGGTACCCCCAGCTCCAGAGAACCCCCCCAGAAGGCTCCATATCTCCTGAGGCTTCAAGTCACTGCCCCAAACACCCCATATTACTTTCTAGACATAATACCCTGGGATTTAAAATTTAAGAGAAGGAGGAGATAGTTCCATCTCCTGGAGCTGGACCAAGCCCTCAGGCCACCACAAGTATAATGAGCACCCCTTCCTCTGTGCCAGCTCCAACCTGACCGGCAAGACCCGGCTGGACCTGGGCACCGAGGGGCTTTGGGGCAGCGCTGGTTTACCAGGTGTCCCCCCATATGCTGAAGGTGTAGGCCTCTGCGGACACAACTTCTGTATTCTTGAGTTTGAGTATGGCCTGCCTCTGTCCTGGGTACACAGAGGATTGATCCACAGGGCAGACGGGTGGGTGTTTACCTCAGGAACCTTGAACACCTTTGTCCTTGGTGGGAGAATGGTTGAAATAAGGAGGCATGCTGGGTTCCAGAGGCTGCCCATTGTTCTGGCTGTTTGTGGGGAGGGCACCCCCATCCATCCCCAGTGCCCAGTGAGAAGATGGTTTTTTTTTTCTTCAAGACAGAATTTTGTTCTTATTGCCCAGGCTGGAGTGCAGTGGCATGATCTTGGCTCACTGCAACCTCTGCCTCCCGGGTTCAAGCAATTCTTCTGCCTCAGCCTCCCAAAGTGCTGGGATTACAGGCGTGAACCACTGTACCCAGCCCCAGTGAGAGTATGTGTGGGAGTCTCACTCCCCTGTTAGTCTCTAATTGCTGGCAACCTGGCATGGTCCCATATCACTGTATTTAAATCCCTCCCTTGAGATTCCCAAGGCTCTCTAATGTCCCACATCTTTAACAGACTCCTGGACAGGTCTCTTCTTCTATAGCCACTGACAGCCAGCAGATTCAATAAATACATGCTAATAATGGCCAGGACTAGCTACATAATTTGCAGGACCCGTGTTCAAAAATTATTAAGAATTTCAAAGCTGAGTATGGTGGCTCATGCCTGTAATCCCAGCACTTTGGGAGGCAAAGGCAGGAGGATCTTTTCAGATCAAGAGCTTGAGACCAGCCTGGGCAACACAGTGAGACCCTGTATACAAAAGAAAAAAGAAATAATAAAATTCAAAAATAAAATAGCTGGTGGTGCCTGCCTGTACTCCTAGCTACTCAGCAGGCTGAGGTGAATCACTTGGACTCAGGAGTTCAAGGCTGTAGTGAGCTATGATCATGCCACTGCACTCCTACAGTCTGGGCAACAGAGTGAGACCCTGTCTCTTAAAAAAAGTTTCAACCGGGAGCAGTGACTCACACCTGTAATACCAGCACTTTGGGAGGCTAAGGTGGGTGGATCATGAGGTCAAGAAATCGAGACCATCCTGGCCAACATAGTGAAACCCCATCTCTACTAAAAACACAAAAATTAGCCAGGCGTGGTGGTATATGCCTCCAGTCACAGCTCATCGGGAGGCTAAGGCAGGAGAATCACCTGAACCCAGGAGGCAGAGGTTGCAGTGAGCCAAGATCACACCACTGCCCTCTAGCCTGGCCACAGAGCAAAACTCTGTCTCAAAAAAAAAAAAAAACTTAACCAAGTTTGGGACCCCTCCTGAGCATGGGACCCTGTGTGACTGCACAGGTCACAGGCCTATTTGGCCTTGAAACTAGCAAACACAAACATGCATTGAACACTTGCTGTGTGCCAGACACTGTGCTGGGCTGGGTGCTTACCACGCATAATCTCATTCCTTCTTCTCAACAGCCCCGTTATCCCTACTGTGCAGATGAGGAAACTGAAGCTTTAGCTGCGTCATCTCCCTTGCTGAGGTCGCCCCGCTCCTAAGTGCTAGAGGTGGGAACAGAACTCGGCCTGTGTGTCTCCAGATCCTGAGTTCTTACCCATGACTGGGCAGCTCCAGCCTCCAGGGACAGGGAGGTTGCTGGCGGAGGGCAGCTGCTTCCCTTGCCACCTTCTGCCATATTATGAGCAGGAAGATGAGGAAAGAAACAGCAGCTGACAGGGTGGCAACAGTGACTGTGGTGGTGAGAGTGGCCAACCCAGCAGAGGCGATGGGCAGAGACAAAAGTGAGATGGGCACAGGAATTGTCTGAGCTGGAGGCAGCTGATAGACAGCACAGCTGTGCTGTCCACCCCTTGCCCAGCGTGGTCATCACCGAACCCACTGCTCTCTCTCCCCTGATGGCACCTCCAGCTCTGCCTCTCTTTCCTCTTTATGGGCACGGTTTCCTCTCCCCAGCTCTCTCTTCTACTCCCTCCCTGGCCACCCTCCACCAGGGAGGTCATCAGATCTCTTCTCCAGCTGTGTCCTCAATATTCCCTTACTTAGCACCATAGTAATAGCAGCCACGATTTAGTGAGCACCTATTACATGCCAGGCACAGTGCTAGGGACTTTACGAGTGTGTAATCTTCTCTCCACTAACCTGTAAGCAATTACCCCCATTTCATAGAGAAGAAACTGAGGCTTAGAGAAGCTAAGAGATCTGTCCAGCGCTACACAGCTGGTGAGCATTGGTGAGATTTGGGCTCTAGTGTGACACCCACGCACTTTCTGTTCTCCTTACCACCTTCCCCATAGGATGGGTTGGCCTAAGTGCAATGGTTTCCTAAGCAGGGAAGGAGATAAGCACTTGAGAAATGGTCACTTCAAGGGAAGAATAAATTGGGTATCATGAGGGAGACAGTCACCTTTGGCCTCATTTGGGATTAAGTGGGGATGGATCCAAGGGTGTCTTTTTTTTTTTTTTTTTTTAAGATGGAGTTTCTCCATGATGGCCAGGCTGGTCTTGAACTCCTGACCTCAGGTGATTCACCCACCTCGGCCTCCCAAAGTGCTAGGATTACAGGCGTGAG